>OY728155.1:1230923646-1233341938 GCA_963277665.1 Viscum album
TCTCAAATAAAACAACACCCTCAAGAGAGACCAAAAGATGTATGAAAACTTGAAAGTAAAATGATAGATTGGTATGAGATAAATATTAGTAGGCATGACAAAGAAAAACCATACCATAAGTATAAAACATGAATTGAAGATCCATTTAGTGATAGTTTGAACTAAATTATTTAAAGATAGGTTTTTCATACTTAATTACATTCAAAACCAAAAACTCAAAATAGTTTTACAAACTTTCATCTTTTATTATTTTAAATGATATCAATTAATTAGAAAACATTTAATAGGCCTACAACCCTTTTTATTCCAATTTCAAAATATCCTTTAAAATCATTTTAAAGTGAATTTAAAGGAGAAACTAATACATGAATCGTGGATAATAAAGGAAATAAATAAGTCACCATGTCATAGATACAATGAGACAAATAGAAGAAACCAATAGTAGGTGACATACATATTAAAAAAATAGGGGAATCTAAAGAAAAAAGAGGACCCCCTATATCAATCTACCAATAAAAGGAATAGATGTCATGGGATCTAACCTAGTTCCTAAAGTGAGATATTCCTAGACTTTACTAAACACAAAAAAACCTATCGACATACATTGCATGCTAATACTAGCCATCTAGATAACCTATACCCAACTTCATTGGAATGGAACATTGCATCCATCTCTATCAATAACTAGAGGGGAAACTAGTAGTTTGAATCTATCTAGTGCGGTATAACACTATACTCCCATTTAGTTACCAGGTTTATCATGACCAAATTAAATCATGGTTGAGTAAACAAGAAATGATCATAACTAATGATAAGCACAAACAATAAACAAAGAGCAATACAAGTGTCCCAGATCACAAAAAATATATCACCCTCACTCATAACTCCCTCTTAAGAAAATTACCTTGAGTTCATAATAGCCACATGGTATAAAATAGATATAATTCCCCAAGTTAAATAAATAATTCAATCAAGTCACACTGGGTTCAAGATGATATCACACACACACACACCTTTTCAAATTTCTAAAAAGTGTGAAATAAGACTTTTAATTAAATTTAAGAAACCAACACCTAAAAACCTCCTTTCTATAGTTGTACTTATATATATTTGTACATACATACATACATACATACATACATACATACATACATACACATATAAACACACACACACACACACATATCCTATTTCACACATTCACATAGTCACAAGTGAATTTTAGACACACACACACACACATGCATACCTGTATATATATGAATAAACATAACATATATATACAAACATATATATATATATGTATGTATGGATCAAGATACATTTTATAAAAGTCACCTTTTATCAAAAAATCGAATATTTAAATATTTTTTGATACTTGGCATTTCAAAAATCCATTCAAAATTCATTTCTAAAGATATGTTTTAAAAAAATTATAAAAAGACTATTTGAAAATACCTTTGATGAATTCAATTCAAATTTCACATAAAAACCCAAAAAGGGTCCAAAACAAGCCTTTTAATTTATTTCCATACCCAAACGAGATCAAACCATTTCCAATATTCTCAATTTATTGTAAATAATTATTTCAACTATTTTAAAATACCTAAAATTTAAAGTTTAACTAGAAATTTTAGGTAAATTCCTTATACAAAATGATTAAAACCATGAAAAATTTACAAAACAAAATTTAACATTCACATATATGAATAATTAATTAAATAAATCATTTTAAAAACCAAAAAACAAAGGATTCTAGAATTTAAATCTTAAACATGGTGAAACCTACCTCTAATGAAGTGGAAACAAGTTACAGTGAGCTGAAACATGCATCCATATGTGGAATACATCCAATAATGGAATAATGGATCCACACAAACCCCAAAATCAAGAATAACATCAAAAATACAATAAATACTTTGACCTAGGGTTTGGGAAAACCAAAGGGAGTCCTGGGGGAAAGGGAAAATGAAAGAAAATAGAAGGAGGAGGGAGAACATACGCTTAACTTTAGGATTAAATCAATAAAGTAATAGAACTGAAGAGATATCATGGAGGATATGTTGGCTGACATGAGAAGATTTCATGATGAGGAGGGAGGGATTCAACCTGGCTGCTGCACACAGTGGGGTTCAACCTAGGGGTGTGATGTGAGGGAGGCCATCGACAGGGGGGATTGTGGAGAGGGTGGATATGTGAGGGAGGAGGAGAGCTGTGAGGGAGAGTATATTTGTGAGGGATAGGGGAGAGAGAAAGAATAAGTACATGAGAGAAAGAATGAGAGAGAAAAAATAAATAATATAAAAGGATATTTTTTTAAAAAAAATCTGGCATCTCACACGGTTTGCCCGCACGGTTTTCTCTCATGGTTTTCCAAACTGTGCAGAAACTATTCTACACCTACTAGATGTATAAAACATTGAAACATGGTTACCACTAGCAGTATTAACCATTTATTAAACTATGATCTTACTGTAAAAAATTACACTATCCCGAGACATCCAATTTCACATCACCCATATGGTTTACTAACTGTGAGGGATAACCATGAACCCCAACAAAACATTTGGCCTAGAACTCTCATAAACTCCTAAAAACTCAAAATAAAATAAAATAAAATTATATAAAATAATAAATAAAACATAGGGTGTGACAATTATCCCCACCATAAATCTTTCTATCCCCATAAAGATATTATCTTAGGATGAATGATGATCAGAAAACCCCAACAAGAACAGTTCCTCAAAAACAACAGATCACATCCTCTAGAAACACCTGACATATCCAAGTGAAACCCAACCATACAAGAGGGACATGAGGTCTGACAATCATAAATAAATATGAAGTTATCCCCAATGTTTGGATTTCCTCTAAACTAGAGGGTCAACAACACCCACTCCCTAAGAGATACTACACCTAGAAAAGAAAACTTACACAGAACAACCAATGAAAACAAAAACCTCTATCACACATACTAAACTAAAGGATGAAAAACACAATGAACTCTCGATATAAAAACCAACATGGTCCATATAACCGGGTCAATGTGATTAAATGGATAAGATAAAACCTCAAATATAGAACACTATCTCATAGGGAACCATAAAAGAATCAGTACTCCAAGGTTCTCAACTGCCCAAGGGACATCTATCCTATTTACCCAATATTGAATCAAAATCACTCATGTCCAACCCATAAAAAACCAAACTCCTAATACAATATCCCTAAAATACCAACCACAAGGCATCATCTCCAAAACACAACCCACAAATAACACAAATGTCACTTAGGAATAAACACCCAAAAAAAAATAACATCCTATGAGCACTCTAAAATGAATCAACCAAAGAACAAACTATATCAAAAAACATCAAAGTATTTAACCATAAAAAATTCCACCAAAAAGAGAACAAAAAAAGAATCATCCCCAGATAAAATTCCAAAAACTTCTATAACACTCAACTAGGTTCTTTTGATGCACTCACAACGAACCTATACTACTATAAAAAGAGGGTGGAAATGAATAAATAAGTCTAGATCCAAAGTTAAGAGAGAGAGAGAAATAATCTAGCCATACTACTCGATTCCAAGCCTAGGTAGGCCACCACTAGGTGAAGTCCACCTATGTGAATAGAATCTCTCAGAGGTTCATCCCTTGAAATAGGAAATTCATCATACCTATGACCTTTCCAAGAGGTAGAATTAAAATAACACAAAACATGAAATCAACTAGTTTATGTCCCAAATTCTCAACCAAAATTTCTTATTTTACCATGGGAAAAATTTAAAAATAAAATAAATAAAAATAACATAAAATAAAGCACAACACATCACAAAAATTCATTTTAAATTCTCCATTTTCTAAAATATTATTTTCCAAAATTTAAAACATTCATTTTAAAATAGAAACCCAACTTCCATTTTCAATACATTTTCAAAACCTTTTCAAATCCCCATTTTTTTAAAAACACCTAGTTTTTACAACATTTCTAAATCATTCAATTCTCAAAATATATCTAAATCCAATTGCAAAAATAAAAAACTTTGAAGGTTTTCAAATAAAATTGATTATTTTAAAAACATTTCCCCAAATTCCGCTTTAAAACCACTTTAAGGAATTCATATTATTTTTTTAAAACTCTTAAATGTTAAAATATATTTTTTAATTTCATCAAAACCCAATTTCAATTTCCAAATTTTTTTCCTAAAATGAACTCAATGCAAAATCACATCAAAATTCCAAACCGAATGTCAATATATCAAAAGAATTTATTGAGTTTTCCCCATCACTATGTATAAACCAAGGTAGTCTAAATATAAAAACTAAAAAGGATGTATAAACATGCTTTGATTGGACACATTACTGATGGGGAAAGTGCCATACATTTAATAATTCTTAAAATAGGCATGGAATCAAGAAATAAATTATTGCATGGTTAATCATGCCATTAAAACCAACCTCATGTCTCGATTTCATCTCCATTTCCATCCCAAAATCCAATATGAACATTAATGGAACTCACTCATGCCGATGAGGATAAATAAATAATAAAAATAATCAAATAAAATTTCTAACTAAAAATTAAAATCCCAACTACCCATAGTGACTGAAGCATCATCATGGTAGGTGGTGATCAAGAACCGAATCAAGACTAACCTCCTTAGTTATAATGAAAAAATATAAATTGATCCTACCATAACATCCCAAATAATGTAAGGTATACTTATGAACGAACCAAGGTTCCTAGAGATAAAATAACTCCTCTCCTATGATACCATTTTTTCAATAACCAACCCAAGTATTCCATATATCAGATGCTCGAGATTGTATGTGATAAGGCCTGAAGGGCATTCCTAATCCGCACAGGCTCGCACAAGTGTCTGGGAATAAAAGAAATTCCATTTGGGAATGATTTAAACCTTAAATTAGAGAAAAATAAAAACATAAAAACTAATAAAAACCCGACATGATCTATCTATGAAAAATCTAACATGAAACAATAAATAAACCAGTAAAGAAAAGTAAACAAAAAATACATCTATTTACCCTAACTACCAACCTTAAAAAGAATACCAAATCTACTTCTGGTTCCTTCCTATTTTCCTGCAGATATAACGACCCTCCATCCATAGAAAGTAGTGAAATACTAATTGGTCATAGTAAATCATATAGAGGGCCACATGCCTGACATTGCATAAAAGTAAATGATAGTCCTATGAAATCAAGTAAAAGAAAACACAAGATGAATTCAATAAAATAAACAAATCACTTTGTATAAATCAATTCCACAAAGAGAGGCCATAAGATATATGAAAGCCTAAAAATAAAATGATAGATAACTGTGAGCTAAAGTTCAATAGAAATTCCAAAGAGAAACCAAACCTAAACTAAAAATTTAAAATTGCAGATCCATTTAGTGCTATTTTGAACTACATTATTTAAAGATAGGTTTTTCATACTTAATTACATTTAAAACTAATAACTCAAAAATTGTTTTTTAAACTTTATTATTTGATTATTTTAAATGAAAACTGTCTATTAAAAAATTAATGGGTCTATAACCCTTTTAATTACCATTTTGAACGATCCTTTAAAATAATTTCAAATAGGTTTTAAAATAGAAACTAACACATATAATATGGACAGGAAATGAAATATATAAGGAACCACGTCATAGTTAAAATGGGTAAAATAGAAGAAACCAACACTAGGTACCACACATATCAAGAAAACAGGGGATTCTAAAGAAATAAGAGGACCCCCTATATCAATATACCAAATAAAGGAATATATATCATGGGATATACCCTAGGTTCTAAAGTGAGGTAGTCCCACACTGTACTCAATTTAGACCAACCTTCCGGCATACGTTGCATCTCAATACCATCCATCCAACTAGCCTAAACCTAGCCTCAATGAATTGACATACCCCATCTAGGCATATCAATAACTAGAGGAGAAACTACTAGTGTTCATCTATTTAGTGTATCCTAAGTCTAGATTCCCAATTAGCTACCTAAGTTCCCATGAACAAAGTAAATAAAGGGCAATTAAATAAGAAATGGGTACAACTGATGATAAGCACAAATAATAAACAAAGAGGAATAGAAGTACCATAGAGAATATAAAATAACTCACCCACACCCTTAGCTCCCTCTCAAGAAAATACCCCTGAGTGCATAATCATCACATTTTATAAAATATGATGTAATCCTCAAGGGAAATAATCCAAGTTAGTTAAGTCAAATAGGGTTCAAAAGGAGCTCGCACCATTGGAAATTTATTAAAAATTCAAAATGGGCCTTTTAATTATATGTAAGAAACCAACATTTTAAAACCCTTTTTATATTTATACTTATATATACTTATAAACACACACACACACAAATATATATATATATATATACATATATATATTGTACAAATTCACATAGTCACAAGTGAATTTATACACATAATTATATATATATAAGTATACCTATATATATATAAAGAACCATAATATATATATATATTAATGTATCAAGAGAAGATTATAAAATTCACCCTTTATCCAAAATAAAATATTTAAATATTTTTTATACATTTTGTGTTTCATAAATCCATTAAAAATAAATTTCCAATGATATGTTTTTAAACAAGTTTTGAAAATGAAATTTGAAAACAACTTTGTAGAATTAAATTTAAATTTCACTTAAAATCATGAAAAAGAGCCAAAATATGGCTTATCAATTTAATTCTGGACCCAAAGGGGGAAACCATTTTGAAGTATCTTAATTTATTTTAAATAATTATTTCAACTCTTTTAAAATACTTGGAATTTAAATTTTAACATGAAATACCAAGTAAATTCATTATTCCAAATGAAGAAAACCTTGAAACATTCACAAAACCCAATTTTACATTCACATATAGGCATAATTAATAAAATAATTCATTTGAAACACTAGAAAATAAAATATTCTAAAATTTTAAGATTAAACATGGGGTAACTTACCTCAAATCGGGAAAAACTAAGCTATGATGAGCCAAAATGTGCCGCCTAAGATGGAGGACATCCAATATGAGAACAATATATTCACACAAACCCTAAAACTAATAATAATACCAAAAATTGAGTAAATCCCTAGACCTAGGGTTTAGACAGACCAAAGGAAGGCATCGGGGAAGAGGAAATGCGATAAAAGGACATTAAGAGGGAGAATGAACCCTTACCTTGAAGATAAAAATGATAAATAAAAATAACCAAGGATAATCATGGAGGAAGAGGTGGTTAATAGGGGAGGATCACACGATGAGGCAAGGGGACTTCATCTCGGGAGCCACACGTAGAGGGGTTCATCCTGGGGGTGTCACATGAGGAGGCTGTTGATAGGTGGACCACAATACGGGAGGCTTCACGAGGGAGGAGGGTAGCCCTGGGGGAGAGGGGGGATACATGAGGTGGAGAGGAGAAATAAAGAGGAGGGGATAGATAAAAATGGTAGAGAAAAAGAGATAAAAGAGATGAAGAAAAATATTTTTTAAAAAATATGAAAACTTGAATAGTCCACCCTCATAGTTTTTCTAACCATGGGAAACTATGCAGAACCTATTTAATTTACAAAAAATTAATACGCGATTACCATTAGGAGTATACATAGTTTATTAAACCACACGCTAACCATGTTAAATGAAACTATCTCGATACATCCAATCACATGGTATTTGAATAGTTTACTAATCATGTGAGCTAACTATGTGCACGAACAAAAATTATATTTTTTTTAAAAACTTCATCAAAAAACTTTTAAAAACTACCTACAATTAAAAAAAAACAAAATAATATTTAATAAAATAGTAAATAAAACTCAGGGTGCGACAATATACCTTGTACGACTCAAAGTGCGTGTTTTAGTTTAGAAATAACATTTTAGTTCAAAATAAACATCACTTACTAAAAAAAAGAAAATGAACACGTATTTTATTTATAATTAAGAAAACAATTCATAATTTATTTGTGACATATAGGAATTATCCACATATCAATTTGACACATGGTGTGGCCAATATGATTGAAAGTTCATATTTTTTATTTAAAGTCAATATTTTAGTTTAAAACACACTTCACATACTCAAAACTATGAAAACATGATTATATTGTCTCTATACCTTAGGAAAATTATCCATAATTAATTTTAGATGTGAAAAATGTAGGTTCATGTCAATCTGATACATGACATTCCTAGCATGACTCAAAGTGCATGTTTTTAGTTTAAAAGTGATATTTTAGTTTAAAAATGGTTCCACTCACTAAAAACAGATCAAAACAACTCATATTGTCTCTATAAATTATTAAAATGATACATAAGTCATTTATGATGTTTAGGAATCATCTGTTGTTCAATCAGACACATGGTGTACCTGATATGAATTAAAGTGTGTGTTTTCAGTTTAAAAGAAACATTTTAGTTCAAAGAACGTTTCCTGAACAAAAATCAAGAAAAAAGACTTATATTATCTTGATAATGTATTAAAATGATCCATAATTTATTTTTCATGTATTAGAATCATCTTCAAATTAATCATACACATGGTGTGGCTGGTATGACTAAAAGTGTGTGTTTTTTTATTTAAAACTATTATTTTAGTAGAAAACACACTTCACATACTCAAAATTGTACAAAAACACTTATATTGTCTTGATAAATTAGTAAAACAATATATAAGTCATTTTTGATTTGTAGAAATTAGGTTCACACCAATCTGACACACAGTATGCCCGTTATGGCACAAAGTTTTGGTTTTTAGTTTAAAAATGAAATTTTAGTTCAAAATGCGTGTCGCTCAATAAAAATAAATAAAATTATCTTATATTGTCTTAATAATTTTGGAAAATGATCCATAGGTGATTTTTATATGTTGAAATAATTTATATATTAATATGACATATGGTGTGCTAAGTATGATACAAAGTTCTTATTTTCAGTTTAAAAGTAACATTTTAGTTTAAAACATGCATCACTCACTAAAAATTAAGAAAAAGTACTCATATTATATTAATAATTTAGTAAAACAATCCATAAGTCATTTTTGATGCTCAAGAATCATCCACAGATCAATCTGACACATGGTGTGACCGATGTGAATGAAAGTGAGTGTTTTTATTTAAAATTAATATTTTAGTACAACACACATTTCACATACTCAAAGCTAATGGAAATACTCATATTTTCCTAATAATTAATGAGAATGATTCATAAGTCATTTTTAGGTATAATAATCATCCAAATATCAATCTAACACTCAATGTTCTTGGAAGGAATCAATGTCCATATTTTCAGTTTAAAAGTGATATTTTAGTTCAAAACCCACATCACTGATTGAAATCTGAGAGAAAGAACTCAGAATGACCTGGTAATTTAGGAAAATGATATATAATTTATTTTTGGTGTATCAAAATCAGTCAAAAATCAATATAAAACACGGTGTAGATGGTATGACTAAAACTATATATTTTTATTTAAAATCACCATTTTAGTAAATAAAACACACTTCAAACACTCAAAATTTATAAAATTAACTCTGATTTTCATGATAATTAATTTTTGACATATAGAAATTAGGTTCACATCAATTTGATACAGGTGTTCCTAGTATGGATAAAAGTGTGTGTTTTCAGCTTAAAACTGATATTTTTTGTTTAAATTGTGCATAACTCACTAAAAATAGAGTAAAACCACTATGATTGGATTGATACTTTTATAAATTGATCCATAATTCCATTTTGACATATATTAATTATCCATAAATCAATTTGACATGTTTTGTGAATGTTATGACTCAAAGTGTGTCTTTTTAGTTTAAAATTAGTATTTTAGTTTAAAATGCAGATCACTCACTGAAAAATATGAAAAAAACATATATTGTATTATTAATTTAGAACAATGATCCATAAGTAATTTTTGATGTATAGAAAACACCTACACATCAATCTTACACATGGTTTGGATGATATTATTAAAAGTTTTTTTTAAAATGATATTTTAGTATGAAACAAACATCACATACTCAAAATTGAGAAAACACACTAGGATTGTCTTGATAAATTAGAAAAACAATCCATAAGACATTTGTGATTTTTAGGAATTATATAAAGGTCAATCTGACACACGGTGTTCTTAGTATTTCTCAAAGAGCATGTTTTTAGTTTTAAAGTAACATTTTAGTTAAAAACACATATTATTAGCTGAAAATATGGAAAACACACTCATATTTTCTTGAAAAGTTAGGAAAATAATTGTTAAGTTATTTTTGATATACAAGAATTAGCCACAAATTAATATGACACATGGTGTGGTTGGTATAACTGGAAGTTCATGTTTTTATTTAAAATTGACATTTTAGTATAAAACGGATTTCATATACTCAAAAAATAATCAATCACTATTGGATTGTCTTAAGGATTTTATAAAATGATTCATAACTCATTTGTGATGTGTAGGAATTAGGCTCACATAAATATGAAACATGGTGTGCGTGACATGACTCAAAGTGCATGTTTTCAGTTTAAAAGTGACATTTTAGTTAAAAACATTCATCACTCACAAAAAATAGATAAAAACCACTCGGATTGTCTTGAAAATTTGGAACAACAATCCATAAGCCACTTTTGAAATCTAGGATTCATTCACATGTCAATCCAATATATGGTGTTCCCAATATGACTCAAAGTGTGTGTTTTTATTTTAAAAGCAATATTTTAGTTCAAAACACATGTCACTACTTGGAAACTAAGAAAATACACTCATACTGTCTCGAAAATTTTGTAAAATGATCCAAAAGTCATTTATGATGTATAAGAATCAACTTCATATAAATGTGACATATGATATGTGTGATGTGGATAAAAGTGCATGTTTTTATTTAACATTGACATTTTAATACAAAACACACTTCACATACTCAAAACTAAGAAAACACACTTGGATTGTCCTGATACTTTAAAATAGTTCTCTATAAGTTAATTGTGATGTGTAGTAATCAAGAGCACATTAATCTAGCACATGGTGTGGCTACTATGACTGAAAGTGCTGGTTTTTATTTACAATTAACATTTTTTGTTCGAAACAAACATCACATATTCAAAACCAATAATTTTTTTTTGTATTTTCTTAATACTTTATAATTATAATCCATAAATCATTTTTGACATGTAGAAATAAACCTCATGTGATTCCGACACATAGTGTGCCCGATATAACTCGAAGTGTGTGTTCTTTATTTAAAAGTGACATTTTATTATTTCATTACATCATATTTATGTTTCATTTATTTCAATGAAGTATTACTAATATAAGATTTTTTTTATTACAGATACACTCTTCTTTTTTTCTCGAGCAGGGGTGGTGTATTCAAAAAATAGTAGCATAATTAGGCCATTTTAAAAGGGGGTCCCAAAGAAATCCGAATATAGGGATACCCTTGGTGTTTTTGAATTCATTAGAAACTATAATTTTTGTAATAAATTGTACAAACCAATTTGATTATAGTATATTTAATTATTTGTAATTGATATTTTTTATAATTTTAATTTTGGTTATTTTAAATTAAATTGTAATTTCGTTTTGAATAGGTTGTTGTAATGTGCTATAAATGTAGAAGTACTTTGCTATAAGCCATGGATTTTTTTGTGTTAAAAATAGCACTGACAAAAGAACTCTTCATTACCACTAAAATAATCATTGATAAAGGTTTTCCTTTATCATTATTTTTTTAGAGATGATAAAGGGTGCTTTTATTATTTTTATTTCTAGCACTAATATAATCACTTGGATTTTAGAGGTGCTTATAACATCAGTGATTTTTTAGATTTGAAAATAGACTTTTTGTGTACTGATAAATCCCATATTTGAAATAGAGAGGTTCCTAAAATTTTCCATAATTATTCTTTATTCCACCCATTATTTATCTTCCAGTAATTTTTTTATCCACTAGGGATGAGAAAGTTTCATCTTCATAGTGAGCTTGGTGTTTTTTATCTAGGTCAATAATATGAATCTCCTTAACTTTAGTACATAAATCCTATAAAATTTGGTCTCCCGACCACTCTACCATGTCATGACTTATTTTTATAATCTTATACATCAGGATCACCCATGATTATCCATGAGTATGTTTGGACCATGAAGTTTAGAAAAATTGAAGCAGGTTTGATTCCTACATGTTGGATTTTGATATGGGGAATCAAGGATGCATCAAACATTTACATGAAAGAGAGATTAATAATAAATAATGGTCATAAAATGAGTGGGATCAATGAATTACCGAGTTATTGGGGAAACTAGAGATTCCCTAGAATTTTAATTAGAATCTATCAATTTGGAACTATTTCCCGTCTATTTAATTGTCTATTTTCAAGTAAAACTACCATATGAGAAGCTGTGGTTGATGAGACTATTGTCTCTAAGGAAGTTATTAAAGTATTTCATGACTCCTAGAAAATAGGCCACCTCTTTTCTTCTCTATAGGATAAATAAAGGTATTGAAGTCCCCTATGATGAACCAAGGAAGTTATACTGGGTAAAACTCATATAGATACCTTCAAAGAGGATCCCATTCCTAGATATCATATTTGGCATAAACAATGAACATAAGAATATATTGAAGAGTGATATATATTTTCATCATAATATATTGTGGGGATATTTCAACCAGGTTGACTTGCATATAATGTTTCCAAAATATCCAAATGTGATGGTTGTAATTATTTCCATACATGTTAAGATTCATACCTATTCTGGGTCTAATATTGTTTACATTGGTTGCATTTAGTTATAGGATGGCCTGTTGGAATCCTGAGAGGAGTAAATTTCTAAGGAGTGGTATTCAAGTTTGGTTGAGGATCTTAAGATTCTAGAATTACATATTAAAAGGATATCATTGGATGTTAGTTGGTAATAAATACATGGGCCCATAGTTGACCATGAATAAATGGTTTAATGTAATGACACCTAATAATGGACCATAGTATGTTTCAATAATTTGGTGGAATTAATGACACCGAAATAAAAGGGTCTAAACATTTGACCGGTAATTTTAACTTGACCCTATTTATTGTTTTATATATTTAGTATTTTATTTCATCAATAGATTAGATCATTTATCATTGTAATTTTAGTTAATATATTTTCTTTAAATAAAGATTTTTTGGGTGTTCTCTTTCTCCATTCTATTTTCTTCATTTTCTACCTTTCTTTTTTGAAATTATATATTTTTAAAGAAAAAACCAACATTTGGTATCAGAGAAAAAAAATATTTGGCATCGGAGTTCCATGTTTTATGTCCAAGTATCTAAGGCATGAGAACATAAAGATTACCTCTCACTATGTAGTGAATTACAACACTGGCGTGATCTTCTATTACCTACCACTATCATATTCCAAATGCACCACATAAGAGATCAAGATAGAGGAAATCATGGAGGCCCAAGGAGTCTGGGATTCTATTATACCAGTGTATGAGGTGACCATGGAGATAAGGAAGGAAAATATAATATTGAAACATCTACTCTAATATTTACCAGGTGACATTCTTTTCAAGTTTCATAAAAAATCATAAAATAAGTGTGGGATTGCCTCGTGGTGAGGTTTTCTGGTGAGCATTATGTCAAGAATGCATAGCTAAAAACTCTCAAAAGCGATTTCAATGCACTGCAAATAAACATGGAGACTCTCTTGATGATTTCATTAGGAAAATGAGAATTATGGATTGTAAGTACAACAATCTTGGTTTTATTCTTGACAACACCACACTAGTCAAGAAATTTATTAATTCAATGCTAGGAAATTTTTACCTGGTCTTGGAAAGAATTGATTTTTTTTGATATTGACCACATATTGGTTAAAGAGGAAATTAGTCAATTTAAGGGATATGATGAGCTTTCATGGCTCCAAAAAAACTTCAAAAATAGAGATACCAACTCATGATCACTCAAATAGATTGGAGTGCGTGGATGAAGAAAGATTGTAGGGAGTAGTGAAATCATGATACCAGTAACACCGATTGGTGTTGTTTGTGAATAGAGTGGTGAATTTGTGAAAAGAAAGGTCATTAAAATGATGGTGGTATTGGAAAAAATAGTAGTGGAAACCAAGAAAAGATCTACATAAAATGTTTTAATTGTAAAAAAATGGGTCATTATGCCTCAGAGTGTTGGAACAAGTGATGTGAAGAGGAGACTAATATCACATACACTCTTGATGAAAAACTGAGACTTTTGTTGGAAGAGTCTCAGGATAAGACATGAGGAATATAGGATCAACATGGTTTTGTGAAACTTAGTGAATAAAATTTGGTGTTGAAGATTATGTGTGGAAGAGGAAGAGAACACCCATAATGATATCTATTTTCTAGACAACGAAACCAACAACCACATGAAAAGTCAATGAGTGAAGTTCTAAGATCTATATGAGAATATCACCGATAATTTTATAAGTATTGGGAACATGAAAAATAATGGGAATAAGGTGAAAATGATTAGTTATTCCATAAATATATATGAGAGGATAGTTACACTTTTGATGACAGTGAGGCATTCACTGAGTTGAATGTACAAGATCTAAATGAAAACAAGCAAGACAACTTGTTTCATGTTGATCATAAACATTTCAGAATTATTATTGAAGTGGGATGTAGGTGAAGATGTATATTATCATGATTTATTAGAGTTATCCATGAGAGAAGACTTATAGAATGAGTTATTCGTAGGAGTTCCACAAACCATGTTGGGAGTGGAGTGTGAGTTAAAAGTCACAGAAGGTAGAGAAAATTTGACAACTCCTGTGTTTCATGGATCAACAACCCCAGGTAACCCATTTACACCACTAACAACAAGTACCCCACCCATGTATCTAGAATCTATGAGTATGAAAAGTACAAATAAGAAACTGGTTTAGTCCGAGGCACTCATTTACATTTACACCAAGACTGATGAAGAATATATCCACATTGATTTATTGTTTTTGGAAGTTGATGTGTTGGTCTCCTATCATGAAGTAGATGATGATGCAATATTAGATCAAGAAATTTTAAAGGAGTACATATATGTCATCCATTTACATAATATATTTTGTAGAGAATAAAATGTTGAAAACATAGATAAAAATATTATTAGCGATCTTGATGGAAGAAGAATAATTATATAATAGTGATGTGATATTCTAATAAAGGCATTGATGTGTGTAAAGTAATGTCTAATGGACTAAATGAATATGTACCATTTATGGATTGGGGGTAGGTCATGTTAGAATGTAATCAATATGTTCTCCTGTATTTGACCAAGGAAAAAATGGTGTTAAGTAATGAAACCTAGTAATGGGAAAGAGTATGTGTTAATAAGTTGGTGGCATCGATGAAACCTAAATAAAGGAGTATAAATATTTGGCCAGGAATATTGACTTGACCAAATGTAATTTTTTATATATTTATTATTTTATTTTCTATATAATTTATATCATTTAATCTTAAAATTTTAGTGAAAATATTATGATGAAATAAAGTGTTTGTCGATGTGATATTCCTCTGTTTTGTTTCCTCTTTTTTCTCATTCTCCTTCTGTGAAAATATATTTTTTAAATTTTAATTTTTTTTATATCGTAGAAAAAAAACATTTTAGAGATATTTTTGATTTTAGAATAGGATCCCCTGGGTGGGGATATATTGTACCTCTCAGTTTTTGGATCAATTCCATGAAGAAACACCATCTGCCATATAAGAGAAAGGATGCTTAGTAGTTGAGGAGTTAATGGAAGTACTATAGGGGAAGGATGGGTGGAGTAAAACTATGAGAGGGAGAAATATCTAGTAATAGTAGTGGTATCCCCACAAGAGGAAATATAAGGATGGTGAAGTGGGGAACAAATAAACAAGGAAGGAGAAAATCATTTTAAATAATATGAGGATATTATCATTAAGCCGCAAAACCTTATTTTATATAATCAAACCATCACCATCCCAAGAAGGAATTTACATTATATTGTAGCACCACACCTGTACCTATCCATATTAGTAGTTCAAAAAATCATTTAGACCTATGAATCATGGTTTAAATTTATCTACAGTACAAATATTTTAGCATTAAGGTTCCTTATCTAACATACTAATTGTGAAATATGATTTCTATATAAATTTTAATCTTAATTATTCCACTTATAATTTCAATACACATGTATGAAAGTTATAAAACTAATTATTTTCATTATATGCTTCATGTTATGATGGGCTCTCCAACCAGGCTTTACACATGGGCTTTGTTCTTTTGTGTTGGGTTGATCCATTTCTGATAGCTCGATCCTCATTTTCTTCTCAAGGATCACATGATCCATTGATTAGTTTCTCTCTTAGATTCATCTATATTTCCTATGTGTATAATCGTCATCATTTGGGTTGCTGAGTGGCACCATGTGAACATTTCACATTTGCTTGGGTAATTTCACCACTACCTCACATATTTCTCCTTATTAAGGGAATCGATGATTACTTAAAGCACTTATTTGAAACTATTGTTTCATTTTGAATTCCCTCACCGCATAACATTCCTCATTTCACTCTTTTTTGAGTTTAGAGTAAAACCTAGAGAAAAAATGGAGAATAATATTAGTTTCATAATCATATTGATTTCTGAATTCCAACCAATGAAGATCTTATCATCGCTCTATTTTACAGAAGGAGAGTAAATATTAGTGTACACTTCCAGTAGAGATCTAGTTCTCATGTTCAGGCCCATAATCTTCAACATGAATTCTTCAAATATAGATCCATAATCATCGTCCTCCAAAGATTCTACTGTAATATTTTCAATTTTTAAATGTTCATAAACCCTCTTTTTAATATATTTCATAAGTAATTTTGTGTAAAAATTTAAAAATTTCAATCAAATTCTTAACCTTACATATGGCTTAAGGCCAAATTAAAGGTAAATACACTCTACCCTTACATGGGGTGGTTTTTAATAGTTGAGTAAGGGTAAATCTCTACTTATATGAGGTGAATAAGTGTAAACCAACCACTGCGTAAGGGTAAGGGGAAATTCTAGATGTTGTATAAGGGTGACCCATTATTTGTATAGACTATGTAAAGGAATCCATTTAATTTCAAAGGATGTGTAATGGTACCTTTGTGCTGTGTAAAGGTAACCTAGAATTTATAAAGGATATGTAAGAAAAAGACAAAGATGCATAAGGGTTAGCTGATGGTTTATCTTGATACATAAATGCAAGTTTGTGTTTTCAATGGATGTTTAAGGGTACCTAAAACATTGTGTAAGGGAAACTTCTAATTACTTAAGGATTCATAAAGGTAACCCTTATACACATAAGGGTAGTTTTGAGTTATGTAAGGGTAAATATTTTTTTACAAGGGTTAGGTAAGTTTAACCTAGTACCCTTACACTAAAACTATGAGCTATATAATGGTAAAACCAATTTACCCTTACAAAACAACCTTTTTGGATTTTTTTATTTAAAAATTTTATTACTCTACTTATTCCTAATTAAACTTAAAAACATTATTTCATGATTCTAAATGAAAAAATCATGTTAATTAATTCCCTTGACTCATTTAAGATTCAAAAATCATGTTTTAATGATTTTAGACACCTTGGTTTCAAGATCTGTGTGTGGAATGAATTATATAGAAATTAATCTTAGGGTTTCCAAATACTGAAAACCAAAACACCTGGGTGTTTTCTTGTAAATATTTGAATCTTTATAATATTCATTTTGTTGATATTTTTGAGTCTCATCAACCCAAAAATTCATTTGTGGAAGATCGGTGATTCCTTCTTTGATCAATCCAAACCCTTCATCCTATTTCCAGGCTTAGAAGGACTTACTTCCTCTCTCCCCTGCCTTAGTTGATGTGTTTTACAAAGGGGATAATATAAAATAATTATTTTTCTTGTTAAATTTTGAAAATAAGATTTCAAAATATCTATAGTGAAATTGAATAAAGATTTCATAAATGTTAATAATCTAGAAATTATCAAATAATGATAAATAATTATTATCTCAAGTTTTATCTAGGATTATTCTAAGGCGATAAAATTATTATCACATATAAATTATGATTTTCAAATGTAAATTATGATTTTCTCTAAGTTAAAAATTATTATCTCATGATATGGATTAAAAAATAATTTATAATTATCTAGGAGAGATAAATATGTTATCTCATGTAGAGTTTTTAGTTATTTTGGAAATTAAAACAATATAAATAGTTATAGGAATCCTTGGAGAGGAGTTTGAACCAATGAATTCATGTATGTGATTCAAGTGATGATTCCTTAATAAATTTTATATTGAAGTTTAAAAACCTGACGTAGGATGTTCCCTACTATAAGGGTATTTTTCACATCATTTTTGTGATATGTTTTTTTTTATTCTTGACAACCCAAGATTCTTATGTTTCTACATATGGGTGAGTGATTGGCCCTTGAGAACATGTTTTCTTTATATTTACATGATAGTGTGTAGCCTATTGAGAAATTTTCATGATATAACTTAATTTTTTTGTGATATAACACATGTTTCCTATGGTATTTCATAACCAGGGGAACCTTTCTTTAGGTGTAAGGATGAATAGGTTTCTCAGTATTTGTTATATATCCCCTTAGTAGGGGAGCATGACAATGTGATGATGGATATGAACTATGGATCATTTAATGGTATGGTTCAGATCAAAGACATGATTATTAATAAAGGATTATACTATGTATGGTACAAGGATCCATCAACTAATGGATGAATTGGGAGAATACCATGTAAGGGTGATTTGTTATCCAATTACATCAAACATGTCCAATAGGACTTACCATCATCTAGGGATAAAAATCGCTGTCAGGGTGGGGTGTACAAAGCTATGAATAACAACAACCATCAAGGTGGGGAATGTGGTGTTACTAATAAAAACCATTTTCATGGTGGGACCTACAATGTTTTTCTTAAAGATGATACATGGTTTTATAAACATCTTTATCTTGAACAATATCATACTAATGTGGGTGGGGTTAGGGTTTGTGTTAGCTTGGTTAGTGCATGATGAATCACCACTTATGTGATTTTATGTTTATTTGAGAATTTAATTATATCTTTACAAACACTATTATATATTATGTGCACTTATGTTAAGGACACATTGGTCATGTCCTACTAGTTTATTACTCACACCCTTTACATGCATCTTAGTGCATGTGTAGATTTCATCACTAGGGATCTAGTAAAAGGGAAAGGGACCCATAAAAAGGATTTGAAGATGTGGTGTATTGAAGTCAGAGGTGATACCAAGAAATAATCTTAACTATTGTTTCTATATTTATTTTCCATTATTATTTTATATATGTTGTCTTGGATTTCAATATTGAGAGATCATTTATTTTTGTATGATATATATTCCATTTATTATTAATTTTATCCTCACTATTTACTATTATATGTTGTGTTTTATTTATATTATCAGTTAAAGGATTGATATTAAGGATATATCCTTCCCACAGATGAATTTTAGACCTTCACTACTAGTTTGCAGCCATTAACGTATAAGGAGGTTCACATGATGTCATGTGACCCTTCGACATGAATCCATTGGTTCAGGCCATGATGTTACAAAATGGTACCAACATATTATTTTTTTTGACCAACCTGATACATGGTATAAAGAAGATAGTCTATGTGGGACTCAGTTAGGGGAGTTTCCATGTGTCTAGCCAGCTCATGTGTAACAGACATCCAAGTTACCATTGATGGGATTTCTATTATATTTTTATGTGATTTTGGGTATGTTCATGCATCATGACAAGGTATGTAGGATCACATTACATATATATAGATTTTTTATTTTGTACATTAGTTATTTAATTTTATTCCTTAGTTTTTTATATCTATTAGAGAAAGACTTGTATTCTTGGTTGAGTGATATATTTGTTTTCCATGATGTTGTGATATATATGTTGGCATTAATTAGTAAAACCTAAGCATACTGTTATGTTATTATATATATATAATTGTGACTAACGTGCATGAATAGATGACCTTTTTTAGTTTTTATAGGGATATACCTTAGTTTATGTGAAAAATCATAGGAGAACCTTTTTGTGATCCCATAGATTGATTAGGATCTATCTTGATCTAATGGTTTCAGATATTTAAAACACTATTTTAGTATTTTGGATAATGTCATTGTGACTTAATCTTACGTGAATACTTAAAAATTATCCTAGAGTAATTCTAAATTAGGGGATGTTCTTAATATAACACAAAAAATTAAGGACAATAAAACTAATCATGATCCTGTACCTACATTGTGGTTTAGGAAACATGGTGGTTGTATCTATAAGTCTTTCTCTTTGTGCATATCCTAGGTGTAGAAGTCCAAAACTACGATTGGATATGTTATAACTTTTAAAATCTGGTTTTTTCTATTGGTACAGGGCACCAGAGGCCCTTAGGATGCTAAGGAAGGGGACATAATCATTGTGGGAATCTTTGAACTAGTAGAGACTTTGAAGGATCAATGGGTTAAGCGAGAAACTTTCATGCTTCTAGAGTTTCCTATTCATGTTTATGTCTTCAAAATGTATAGATGTAATTGACTTAACAATAATGTTTTATTCTGAGTTACTTTCCTTTTATACACTATTGATAATGAAAGTGGACTATCTTCAATGATTCCCAGGTTATCCTATAGTTTTTATAGTTATGGATATTTGTGGGGCTTCATGATTCTGGAGATGATGAGCTTTGATGTGATTCTCAGTATAGATCAACTGACTAAATTCCAAGTCTATATTGATTACTATCTCATATGAGTATCATTTACATCACCCAAGGGGGAGAAGTATTTAATGACTAGAGAATATGAATTTGGAATTGGTAGAGTTGGTCCATACTTGAGTTATCTCAGGATGATCATGATGTAGATTACGGGCTTAGATATTTTAGCAGGAGTAGTTGTATACCCATCATCTTTCCTTCTAGTTGAGGATATATATCATGATGTATTTTTGAATCAGTTCACATGAATTCCTCCTAATAGAGAAGTTTAATTTTAAAAAGAGCTCATGTTTGGTGTGCAACCCTTTTAAATACCCCCTTATCCTATTGCACTAGTGAAGCTGAAGGAGCTCAATGTAAAACTTGATGAATTAGAGTAGAAGGGCTTTATTAGGAAAAGTACTTCATCATGAGGTGAACCTATTTTATTCTCCAATAAAGAGGATGATAGTCTTTGACTTCACATAGATTACCAGAAGCTGAACTTGGTGATTGTAAAGAACATATATAATTTTCCCAGGATTGATGATATTTTCAATCGGTTATGAAGAGACTAGTGGTTCTCCAAGATTGATCTTCGATCAGGCTATCAGAAGTTACGAGTTATAAAGGAGGAAAATTTTAATATGGGTTTTTAGAGTAGGTATGGTCTATAAGAGTACTTGGTGATGCTGTTTGGATTGAAAAATATGTTAGTAGTGTTCATGTCCCTCATGAGCATGATATTTCACCCATACCTTGACTCATTCATCCTAGCCTTCATTGATGATATCCTTATCAACTCACTAACCCAGATAATCATGATCAATGCATCCATATAATCCCAAGTACACTTAAACCACATAGTATTTATTCTAAGTTTCTAATGTGTAACTTTTGGATTCAAGAGGTGAAGTTTGTGGGGGCATGTGGTTTCTAAGACATGTATATTTTTGGACCCAAGAAAGTTGAGACAATTATGTCCTGGAAATATCCCTAGAACATATTTTATATCATAAGATTCCTGGTTTTAGCAAGATAATACTAGAATTTTGTTTAGTACTTATCCAATTTATCATCACCCATGACTGTACTAAAGATGAAGGGAGTAAAGTTTTAGAGGTTGGACCAATGTGAACAAGAATTTATTTAGCTAAAGAGGTGGTCTATTATAACTATAGTATTATTTATTCTTGAGCCAAGAATTTGTTATTCTGTATAATGTGATTCATCAGAGGTCATTTTGGGAGAAGTACTCTTGTAGCAGGAGCGGGTAATAGCATATAGTTTGTGTCATTTACAACCCCATGAGCATAACTATCCTACTCATGAATTGGATCTTACATTCATGGTCTCTGCCTTTAAGTATTGGAGACTCTATATCTTCTACCAGAGGTATATTATCTACACCGACCATAATAGACTCAATTATTTCTTCATGCAGTGGGACCTGAATCTGAGGCAGAAGTATTGGGTAGAGTATCTATAGACATCTACTTTGAGATTGATTATACACCAAGGAAAGGAAACATCTAATAAGATTCTATTATACATAAGATATAGGTTGAGTAGATGTTTTATGATTATCCTTTGGAGGAGAAGTGGTCCTTGATGAGATTATTGGATGGTTGGAGGATGGATACTTTCAAGTACTAGATATTGATGAATTATACCCCACTGGTGATAATGTATTCTATAATAGATTGGGTAAAATATTTTCAGGGATCTGATCCTGAGTGTGCTATGATGTAGGAATGTCATTTAGGTGGTGACCTGATACCTAGGTGGTCATTGGAGGTAGATAACGTGATCCTTGTACATGGGAGACTTGTATTACTATTTAGGTTAGAGAGGTTCTAATAATGGACTTCCATACCTCTAAGTGGGTGGTAAATCCTAGAGCAACAGAGATATACCATGATATTTGGGGATAATTCTGATGGCCAGGGATGAATAGGGATATTGCTGGGTTCATTTCCCGATGCCTTTCCTTCCAGAGGATAAATTCCAAGCAATATTATCTTGTTGGTTTTCTCTGACCACTTCCAGTATCCATGTATAAGTTGGAGGAAATCAAAATTGAATTTATGATGGGGTTACCTAGGACCTCAAGGAGGTGTGATGTTTTTTGGGTCATTATTGATTAGTAAACAAAAGTTTCTCATTTCTTACTAATCCACGTGGCTCACTCAGTATAAGAGATGAGAAATATGTATATATGTGAGATCATATATTTCTATATATCTCCCGTGAAATTGTTTTCTGATAGATACAAAAGTTTTACATCATGGTTTTGGAATCACTTGTAGAATATCCTAGGGAATTAGATGAGACTGAGTACAACATACCATCCTTATAAAAAAGGATAGCCAGAGTGGATGATTTACATATTGGATGATATTATACAAGCTTGAGTTCTAGGATTCTATAAAGATTGAACTGTTTTTGGATCTCTATAGAAGGCCATGCCACTCACCACTATGTTGGAAATAATTAGCTTAGGTATTATTTTTTGGGCCAGGTATATTGTGGGAGACCTCATGAAGAGTGTATTTGTTCTGAAAGTTGTTGGTGATTGCTCATAATAGGAACTTATCATATTCATACCATATGAGATGAACATCATAGTTCACTTTTATGATTGGGTTTTCTTGTAGGTGTCACCTCAGTTGGGACATCATCATTTAAAAAAACATAGGAATCTTAAACCACACTTTTTATTACCATTTGAGATCATTGAGTGTATTATAATAGTGTATTACTAATTGGACCTACCCCACATTATTCAGGTATGCATGATGTGTTCCATGTTTCTTATATGCAGAGGTATACTCTCAATCTTGTTCATGTTATAGACCATGAATACATTAATTTGGATACATATTCATCTTACTAGGAGAACCTGATGTTGATCCTTGACTAGGGTGATAAGTCATTTTTGAGGAAATATTTTTACACTTTTTCATGTTCTATTGTGGTATAGATGAATTCAAGGGGAAACATGGGAGTGAGAGACTTATGTTCAGGCTCAATGGATTGAGTTGATTAAGGAGAATACTTGATGGTACTTCTCAATAACAAGAATCCATTAAAGAGGATTGTAATATTATCTATTTTTAAGTGTTCTTAAACCCTATTTTGAATATAATAAATATTTTTTTGTGTGAAAATTTTAAATTTTAAATTAAATTCTTACCCTTGAGTATGGTATAGGGCCTAAGTAATGTTAATTTCACTCTACCCTTATGTAGGGTGGTTTTTGGGAGTTTTTTAAGGGTAAATCCCTATTTATATGAGGTTCATAAGGGTAAACCAGCCACTGTGTATGGGTTAGGAGAAATTATAGGTATTTCATAAGGGTAACCCCTATTTACATAGGTCGTGTAAAGGTATCCCTTAAATTTCAAAGGATACATAAGGGTACCTAGGCACTGCAAAAAGTTAAACTGTAGTTTCTAAAGGACACATAAGGGTAAATAATGGGCTATGAAAGGGTCAACTAATTATTTCTATTGATGTGTAAAAGTAAGACTGTAATTTCAAAGGATGCGTAAGGGTACCTCAAATAATGAGTAAGGGAAAATTCTGATTCCTAAAGGATCTGTAAAGCTAAACCTTAGTTGTGAAAGGGTGGTTCTGAGTTATGTAGGGTAAATTCTTATTTATAAGTGTTACTTAAGGGTAACCCAGTACCCTTATATGATAGTTATGAGTTTCATAAGTGTAAAACTAAGTTTCCCATATGCAATTCACTTTTTTTGGAAATTTCTTTTTTAAAACCATGTTTTTCCTCTCATTCTTCCCAGATAGACCCTATAACTTGATTTCATGATTTTAAAGGAAAAGAATAATGGTAATTAATTCCCATGACTCATTTAAGGTTCATAATTGATGTTTTAAAGATTCTAAACACTCCACTTTCAAGATCCATGTGAAGAATGAATTAAATGGTTATTAATATTGGGGACTCCAAATACTATGAATTAAAACACTTAGGTCTTTTCTTATAAATATTTTAATCATGATACCATTAATTTTTTGTGATCCTTTTGAGTCCAAGTAGCCTAAAAATTAATTTATGTGAGATTGGTGAAGCCTCTTTCAATCAATCTAACCCATTATTTCAGTTTTTAGGCTTAGTAATCCTTCCCTCCTCTCTCCGCTACCTTAGTTACAATATTTTAAAAAGGGGATAATATCTGGGTATTATTTTTCATGTTCAATTTGAAAAATAATATTTCCAAAGTTTTTTGAAGAAATTAAATAATGATTTATTAAATTATAATAATATGGAAATTATCAAATAATGATAAAGAATTATTATCTATAGTTTTATGTAGGATTATTCTTGAGAGATAAAATTATAATTACATGTAAATTATGATTTTATTTAATGAATAAATGATTGGATCATGCTATAACTTAAAATAATAATTTTGAATTATCCTTGAGATATAAATATCTTACCATATGTAGAGTTTTTATTTCCTTTGGAAATAAAATATTAGAATTGGTTCTAGGAATCCTTTGAAAGTGGTTCCAATCGATGAATACATGTAAAGATTCATGTGATGATTACTTGATGGAATTTGGAATTGAAATTGATAACCTTGTTGTAGTAATTTACTT
Source organism: Viscum album (assembly GCA_963277665.1). Classification (NCBI taxonomy): domain Eukaryota; kingdom Viridiplantae; phylum Streptophyta; class Magnoliopsida; order Santalales; family Viscaceae; genus Viscum; species Viscum album. The sequence goes on from OY728155.1 coordinate 1,230,949,063, forward strand.
ACCAAAAAGGGCCCAATTTATTACATTTTCCTATCATGTTCTTGATAACTCCGGATTGTTTTGTTTCGGCATGTGTGGTGCGTGAGTGGACCTTGAAACTTTTTTTTCTTTATGGTCATGTGATTGTGTATAGCCTCTTGGGAACTATTTTTTATATAACTGATTGTTCATTTCTTTAATACATATTTCCTACGATGTTACACAGATGGTGGAACCTTAATTCAGGTATCAGAATGAACATGTTTCTCTGTATTGGATTGAAGAACCATTGAAGGGGGAGTGTGACAATGTGATGATTTCTATGGAATATGGATCATTTGATTATAAGGGTCAGATAAAAAACATTCTTGTTGGCATAGGATTAGTCCATGTATGGGATGAGAATCCGTTAGATAATGGATGAAGTGGGAGAATTCTAGGTAAGGGTAATGTATTATCCAATTGTGTCAAACATGTCAGGTGGGAATTTCCATCATCTTGGGATAATGACTAATATCATGGTGGGGGATACAAATTTCTAGATAATTATCAAAATCATAATGGGGTGTGTGATGTTCTTAATAATGAACACCATCATGGTAGGGCATGAAATGTTCTCCTTAAAGTTGGTTTGACATATATTGACTTCCTTATCATCATCATGTTGAATTAGTTGGGTTCAGTGTTCATAGTGGATTGGTTAGTGCACAATGACATGGAAATTGTGTAGTATTATTTTTATTTGTGAATTTACTTATTACATGAAATACATTTTAGATACTATGTAGACTTATGTTAAAGATAGATTGGTGGTGTACTATTGGTTTATTACTCACACCCTCCACAAGAATCTTGGTGTGCGTGTAGATTTCATGACCAAGGATATAGTAAAGGGAAAGGGTCCCATGAAAGGGAGTTGAAGAGATGGAGGCTTATATTTAGAGGTGATTTCCAGACACACTTTAGACTATTTTAGTTACACATATTTTTTACTCTTCATTTATATACCATGGGTTGGATTACCATAATGGGATCCTGTTTATTTTTTTATGACATGTATTCCATTTATTATTACTTTATTCTACATTATATACTATGATATGTTTTTTTATTTATATTATAGGTTTAAGGATTTATATTGTGGGTATAGAATTCCCACTAATGGACTTCAGACCATCACTTCTTATCGAAGGACTCTTGCATATTGGGATGTACACATGAGGCCATGTAACCCCCTGGCATAAACTCGGTGGTTTGGGTCAAGGTATTACATTTATGAAGGACTTTCAAATAGTGGTAATCTGACTGACATGTATGTTATATTTTTTTCTTTAGTTTATTTTGGTTTCTAGCTTCTTATTCTTCTACTATTGATATGTTGCTTCTCGTTTATCACTTGTATTGAATTTATTTTAAGCTTAATAAAACACTTGAGTTTGGGTGGTGTTCCCGTCATGCATGTAGGGACAAAAAGGTATAAAGAACATAAATACTTAGGTTATTTTACTTATTTCAACATCTTTATTTTTATCAGTTTTTATTTATTTATCTATAGTTTCATATCATCTTTATTTGACTCAGTTTCAGTTCTTATGACTTCCATCATCATTATCTCTCTTTATTCCTCTATTTTGAATACCTAGTATAAATATATTGTATATTTAGTGGTCCTATGTCTTTATTGAGGATTTACCATTTACCATTTGCCCTAAAAAATTGGTATTATATCTTATGAATAAACAATGACTCTGCTAAGCTTTAAATAGAGAAATTTGATAGTGATAATGAATTTAATATATAGAGAATGAATACAAGAGCTATAATTTTCTATTTGGGGATCATTGATGCCTTGAATGGACCTAGGAAAACCATTATAACATAGTTCAGTGAAGGTTAAACCACTACCACTTATGAAGAAATCCCCACTGATGTTCTTGTTTAGGTACATAGCTCCCTATTTTTATCCCTTAGTGATAAAGTCTTAAGGGAAGTTTTTTATGAATATTCCACTACATTTTTTTTAAAATTTAAAGGAATTATATATGAATAATTCATTGGTTTATCTTATTTATAAAAAAGGACATAACATTTATATTTAATGGGTGTTTTGGTACTTCAATCAAAGAACATCTTTATAAATTTAACAAAATTATGCTTAATCTATACAACATTAATGTTACTGTTGATGATAAAGACTAAGCTAAAATTTTGATTATTTCTATTGATAGTTAATATATCACTTTAGTTAAAACTATGATATATTTTTATGACTCTTTAGCCTTGTAAAAAGTAAAGTCCTCATTTTTGTCAAAATAATTTTATAATAAACCCAAGATTAAGAGTTAGGTATAGAGTCTATTTAAAAGGGGTAAACCAAAAAATAGAAATAAGAATAAATAAAATGGTAAAGAAAATGGTAATAATCAAAACCAGAAACAATATAGATATTGCAATTCTATTTCTTGGTCTAGGTAGGTTAGTTGTTACAATTATGGGAAGCTAATCCATATTAGACCTGAATATGGGAATCCTACAAAAAACTAGAAACTGGATGAGCCTATTGACCAGTCCTTATTTATTAATGTTGGTTATGATAATGATGAGTTTTTTAATGTGACTTCTTATTCCTTTTCTAGTTAGCGGTTTTTAGAATTTGGTTGTTCCTTCTACATGTTTCCTGATAGATATTCCTTTATTGATTTTACTGAGAGAGAGTAGAAGGAGAGGCTATTTTTGACAACAGTATAGGGTGTTAGGTCTAGGGTAGAGGCCTTATTTTATTATATCTCTATGAACATTGAATAGTAACCTTTATTTATTTTAGGTGTGTCCATAACATACATTGGAATCTCATCTCCTAGGTGTTTTATGTAAAAAAATTGTCACATTCAATTCTGAATCATGTTGTCTTAACATTTCAAAAGGCTCTAAAATATTTATTAGAGGATATATTGTTAATGGGATATATGTTTTGGATGGGAAAACTCACTTTATAGAGTTATGTAGTTCTTATGTCATTAATACTAGTATTACCAAGATTTGGCATAGGAGGGTGAGGCATGTGATCTCCAAAGGTCATTTAGAATTGAGTAAACATGTATTTTTGAATGATATTATTTCTAAAAATATTTCATTCTATGAGGATTATGTTTTAGGTAAATAAAAATGAGGGTTGTTATAATAGTTCATCCTTTAAGGCTATTCATCCTTTAGGATACATTAATTCTACCTTATGGGGTCCTTGTTGAACTACCTCCAATGGTGGAGGCTTATACTTTGTGACCTTTATTTTTGGTTTCTTGTGAATGTTTTGGATTTACATTCTTTAAAATAAGTCTTATGTTTTTGAAACATTTAAAACTTTGAAATACTTTATTTAAAATAAATTTGGAAGAATTATTAAGGATATGAGAATAAATAATAGTATAGAATAATTTTTTTCTAATTTCATAAAATTTAGTTAGTCTTAGGGAATAATTAGACACTGTACTATTAGGGAAACTTCCCAAAAAATTTATTTTCCAAGTAGATGAATTGAACTATATTAGAGTGGGATTTTAGAATTCTTGCATGCTCATGCCTACCAATTTCCTTCTAAGAAAGGAAAAAATTATTGTTTTATATCTCATTAATAGATGTAATTCAACTTAAAATTATTGTAATAATCTTGAGTAATTTTGGTATAATAGACCCTCTTTTATAATTAATTGTGAGTCTTTGGGTTCACATATTATTATCATGTAAAAAATGATAAACTTGAGTTGATAGCTCTTAAATTTATTTTCATTTTTATCTTTAAGGGTTTATAGGGTATAAAATTTGGGTTTATAATCTAGGTTACCGAAAAATTTATAATAATTTTGGATGTTTCCTTCCATGAATATGCTTCTCCTAAATCTAATCCTATCACTAAATATAGTTATTATACAACTAAAATTGAGAGTTTTGAGAGTGAAAATTCATCCTAGATCAAGGATACCATGGAGACTTCTCCACCTGAACATCTACCTGAAGCCCAACCATAACCCAACTAAGACACTTATTTAGATAGTAATCCCTTAGAGGCTACTAGTGAATACCATCTCACTAGAGACAGAGTTAGGAGGGTCATAAATAATCTATATTAGTTTTTCTATTAATATATGACCTCATTTTCTTTACATATTTCCTAGTATATTGAATATGAGTATTCACATATCAAAAATCAAGATAATAATGGAAAAAAATGTCAAGAATTGAATCTCTTCCATGGATGATGAAATGAATTCCCTGAAAGAGAATAACACTTTGAATATTGTCAAAAAACATTTAAATTCCAAGGTAATTATCTTTTAGTGTATTTTAAAAAGAAAGGAATATTATACTAGAGATAAGAAAATTAAATTCATGGATTGAATTTTGGGTAAAGGATTCCATTAAATAGAGGAAATTGAATACTATAAATTCTTTTCTTTTATAGTTAAACATTCATATATCCAATTACTTACTGATTTTAGTACTTACCATGAATTTTATATTGAGAATCTTGATATTAAAATTTCTTTTATTCATGGTGACATTGATGATAATTTATACATGAAACCCCCTTATTGTAATATAAATGACTTCAAACCAAATCAAGTGTGACTTTTAAATAAGTCTTTATATGTTTTAAATCAATACACTCGATAGTGGTATAGAAAATTTGATAAACTTATGATTGATAATTAGTTTAACAGAAGTAAACATGATGTATGTGTATACTTTAAAACTGTTAAGAATTGAAATTTTTTATCTATTTTTGTATGAAAATGATATGTTAATCATTTGAAAGGAAATTAAATTCACAAAATTTTATGTCACAATTAATGAATAATTTTGAAATAAAAGACCTTGGTAATGATAAAAAAATTATGGTAATTGAAATAATAAGATAAAGAAATTAGAAAATACTCTACTTGTCACAATATGCTTATATTTTGAAATAATCAAGAGACATTTGTTTGAAACTCTTATGTCAGCTAATTTCCCTTTGTAACAACACTTTAAACTTTCATTGTCTCAAGCACTTATCATAGATCATTATGTTGAATACATGTATAAAATATAATATGTTAGCATTGTTGGAAGTATCAAGCACACCATGATTTTCACCAGACCTAATGTTTCTTTCACAGTCTTCACCCTTAGCAGATTTATCTAGGTCGAAGTAAGGAAAAAGTGGAAAGAGGGGGGATTTCCCTTTTAAAAAACAAAGTAATAATTTAAATAAAATAAAGGCTAAATACTTCTTTTTTAAATATTTAAGATAATTAAAACATTTTAGAGACTTTAATGTGATTAATTTAATAAAAACAAAGTTGAAAGTGAATTGGTATAAGTATATATGTTTATAAAAGTATAAGAATAACATAAAGAGTTATTTTTAAATTAAATGATTAAGTGTATTGATTGATTAAATAGTTTATTTTTTTAAAGTTGGGGAGGAATACCATTTTTATTATGAAACAAAAAAAACATATTTCTATCTTGGTAGAGGGACATCAATTACATATCTTATATACCCAAGAACAAGTGGACCCTAAACATGAGATAAAGTCCCAGTGGGTATGAATCCAATTACATAGACCAAAGGACCATTTTACTAGACCAAAGTCCTAATGAAGCATCATACCTACATCGTCCTACTTGCATCATCAGGCCTGCATCGTGCTTGCATCATTGTCTGCCCGTGTCAGGACTATGTCATGGCCTGTATCATAAATATCCCCAAGGGCCTTTCCAGGATTTGAACCCTGGTCTTTTAGATGCAAGATTATGGGGTTTACAACATATATGACACCCCAACTGAAAAACGTGCATATGTGTTACAATCGATACTCAGTGGGGGGCCCCGACCAAGGCCAGAGAACACCATATGTTTCCCATATTGGAAATGTTTCTGAATCACCATGTTCATAATATGCACAATTTCTGAGTATGATGAAACTCGATCCTACGCCAGTTCTCAAAAATAGAGAGGGGTACAACTAGAGAGTACACTCAACTAACACACCATGGGAATTAAATAAATTTAAGTAATAAAAACATGTAAAGTAAATAAAGAAAATAATTTGGTAATTAATTTCATAATAGCTCTATAAGATTCCCTACAGTTACTACCTCAATGTCTTGAGGATTTAATGTATTAGTCCCTTGGATTTAACAATATCCAAGATAAAAAAATCATATATCTTTTTTAGGTTGTAATAATAATCTTAAATTACAATTGAATCCATATTTTTAATGGGTATATATTGAAACATCAAATAGAAATAGCCCCTCTCCTTTTAGTAGTTATGGAGAGAAAACCCAAGATTCTCACTTTAAAGGTAGTGATCACCTATAATATAATAAATAGAAAGAATAGAGAATTTTTAGAATAAATAAATTTATAAAATAGTCTTAATTATCTCAAAATAATAATAATAACCACTAGGAGATAATGAGAAAGATGGTGTAGTGTGAATTTTTTTACAGTAAGATCACACTCTTGATAGATAAGAGAGAACTTAGAAAAAGAGAGCACTTGGAAACAATTTTCTGATTATATCACTTTGATATTGGAGAATTTTTGAGATGGTAAGTATTAAATCCCACTAAGAAGTCTATTTATATCCTTAAAAAAAATTTAGATCATTATAAAATTTATCTGGGGTAATGAAGTTGAATAATAATCAATTTAAGTTGTTTTATTATTATTAAAATGCTAGAATGGATATATTTTCCTAACACCACCAGACACCTGGTAGCCTTAAGAAGATAGCTCGTGTGTCTATTACTACTATCTAGGATCCTACATAACCCACCATATGGATAGTGATCTCCCAATTGTTGTTTGGTGACAATTCTCTCTAAAGGGTGATATTGTTCATCTACACTGGCTAGACAATGCTCCTCCACCAATCATTCAGTGGACTTCTACTATAAGGGGAGTCTACTCCCTTCACCACTAGCTCTTTGGTTTCTATAAAATAGTTATATGATGCTACCTATTGGTATCAAAACACCTTTATGGCCTTCTATATTCCTTCATTTCATTTTAAAGATCTGGGAACTTCACACCATGATTTCAACAAGAATATCAATATTTCTTTGAGGATCCTTCAAGGTTATTTCAAGATTCTAACATGATGTCAAGAAGTATCTAACTTCCAATAACTTAAATAAAAGAATTATAAAATTTCAAGAGTATTTATAATCATTAAAACATAATAAGGTGATAAGAAAAACAATTTCCACCTTTTTATAATCACAACCACTTAAATAATAATAATATAAAAATATAATATTTAAAAATATTTTTCTTAAAAAGGTAAAAAAACATAAGTTGTAACAATAATATTTCTTATGTATAATTACAATTATTTATCACCTAAATATTTTTTAGGATTTCTCTCCCTTTGAGATTATAAAAAAGGATTTATAAACATGTTTAGATCAATTAAGATAAATTTAAAACTATGTATGTTTATCATCATTAATGATCTTTTGACAGAGATGAAAAAAAAGTTTTGAAAATTTAGAAAGCTAAAAATTTTAAAAGGGATATTTTCATTAAATATTAAGATGAAAGAAAAAAAGTTTTCATTTTAAATATATATATATATCATGATATAAATACAAATTTGGAATCTAATTTTGAAAAAGAAATAAAGGTTATTCTTTTAGGATCATTTTAGTATTAACAAGATTATCTCCACCTCAAATACTTTATTTGTATATATGAGTATCCAATAAGAAACTCTATATAAAGAAATAATGGATTTAAAAATAAAATTAATTCTATGATTAATGTTTAATAAATATTGTGTTAATAAACCATGGAAATCCCCCATGAGTGTCAAATGAGGTGTGTATTAAAGGACCTATACTCATGCATAGGCTGAATATCAGATTAATAACACAACTATTCATTTTTAAGGGAATAACCTCTAGGTGAAGCTACACCAAAACCACATCCACTCATTTATATTTATATAGGAATTATTTTCTTATATTATTACACTCACTTAAAATTTTCAAAATTGTGAAAATTTTGAAAATAATGTTTTTAAAAAAAATAAATGTTATAAAACATATTATTTTCAAAAAAAATAAAATTCTTTAAAAATAAAATTTAAAATTTATCAAGCTTCCCAAGGTTAAGAGATAAGTATTACAAGGTATTAATACCCAAATCAACTTTAATAAAGTCAAAAGCGATCAAGATGAAGGGGTTTAATGAAGATATTAGAAAGTTGAAGGTTAGGGAAAAAAATTCATGAACGATATCACCTTTTTTAAAGTGCTATTAAAGAAAATCGTGTCTCAAATAAATATGATTAGCGTGATAGTGTTGAATAATATTTTTAGAGATAAAAATTGCACTAGTGTTGTCACAATTGATAGGGATAAAATCATATGTTAGAATGAAGTATAAGAGTGTACGTTTCATCCATATTATTTGAGCATAATGACTCCAAACTACTATATATTACTCTTCAACTGTATAAAGTGAAAAAAAGTTTTTCTTCTTACTATTCCATGAGACAATGGATTTTCTTAGTAGGTGGAAAGTCCCACTAGTAATTTTTCTATCTAGTTGGAATCATTCAAAATTAGAATCAGAAAAAAGTATGTTCAAAAATAAATATAATTAGGATAAAGTAATCCAAGAAATTTAGTTCCTTTCAAATATTTAAAAATACTTTTTAGTGTAACGACCAAAACTTTTATAAATGAACTTCCCTTATCTAATGATTAAATACCTCATCAAGTAATGAAGTTATAGAAAAAACATGTACTAATTTGGTTATTTTGGACAGTTATATAGCCTTCCAAAATTAAAATGATAGTAATAATCATAACCATTGATAATATATCCATTTAATAGTGATTTTATGACTAGTATTTATAAATGGTTGTGATAAAATCCAATTGACATAGACGGAAGAAGAGATGGCCTCAACTAGTAGGATCATACCCTATGTAGCCCATTTATTATAGATTATGAGGGAGATATCATCATTGGGATTTTTACTTGATCACTCCCAAAATAATATTCAACAACTAAATCAAGAATGAAACCATATATGGGACAAGTTCAAGATCATAGAGATCATGACACAAACTATGTACTTCAAATCACCCTAAGAAAATCTCACCATAGCACACCTTACCCTTAGGGAATTCTGTGGTGTAATAAAGGGTTATGTATCTAGACCCTAATAGTATGAATTTTTATATTTTTATATTTTTCTATTAAAATATTGATTATATTTATCCATTTATTATTACATTAAAATGATTAAATATTAAGTTTGATAAAATCAGATTTCAATGCAATGGAAAAAAAATTGAATTCATGAAAAATATATAGTTTCAATAAAGACATTATTTTAAATTAATTATATAAATTTTGAAATAAATAATATTTTAATAAAATATTATTATTAAATAACATTTATTAAATATAAAATATGATATAATTGTAGACACCGGAAAAGTCCGTTGCTCCTCAAACGAAGTTCTGGATGAGGAAAGCGAGGTCATATTTGGAGTCAGAAGCACGTTTTGGAAGGCCCGAAGACCTTGCGCGAAATTTCGGAGGCCCGCGCGCAATATTGGCTATGCGTGTGCAAGCCTTCCGGGATTCGCGCAATGAGCCGAGTCGGCGTGTAATTTTCCGCGCCCGACGCTCGTGCGCGTCCCTATTGCGCGCCGGGCCCGTATTTCGCGCCCGAGAAGAATTGCGCGCCCGCGAGCCGAATTGCGCGCCCGCGAGTTGATTGCGCGGCCGGGGTTTCCTATAAATACAAGGCAACCCCCAACATTTTGAAGGTTTCCAGAATTCGAAGGGTCGCTCGTGCGCGCAATCCTACCCCCTCCGCGCGCAATGCCGATCTTCATGTAACCTCCTTTATTTCGCGCAAGTAAGCCCCGGGGTTCGCCTTCACACGCAACCCCTCTGGCTCCTTTTCCTTGACCAACTCCTCCCCTGAAGGCATCCGCGTGCAAAAGAAGCCTCTTGCGCGAAATTGCCCCCCGGGTGCGCACAATCCAGCCCGATTGCGCGCACCCCCCCTTCCTAAGTGGCCATTCGTCAGAGAATGGGCCGTTGCCCCCGCGTGCTATCCGAAGCCCGGTGCGCGCAATCTCTATCATCCGCACGCAAAGCGCTGGCCCAATTGCACGCCAGCCCACTCAATTGCGCGCCGACCCACGGTATTGCGCGCCAAGCTTTTCTTTTGCGCGCAAACCGCCAGGGTCGCCCCCTTTGACCCCCTGAGGGTACCCGCCTGCGTGGCGCCCGATGATCTTCATCGCAGGTGCCCGCACCGTGCGTTGTCTTCCCGTGCGGACCTCCAGGCTCGCGCGAAGTGACACAGACCCATTGGTGGCACAACATCTTCCAACACGACGTTAAACTGTACATCATCCAACACGACGTTAAACTGTACATCGTCCAACACGACGTTAAACTGTACATCGTCCAACACGATGTTAAACTGTACTTCATCCAACATGACGTTAAACTATACCTCGTCCAAGCTGCACGACGTTAAACTGCCTAGCATATGGGCCTCCTCAAGGTGTAAGCCCCAAAATTCGTCCTCAACACTCGACGTTAAACTGTGCTTCGTCCGGCAAGACGTTAAACCGTCTGCTTCATCTGATCCCGTGCCTCGCATGCAGGGTCCCCCCCAGTTTGGATGTGGCCCCCACCCGCTCGTCTCTGCAGGGATGTCGGGATTGCCCCTCTTTAGGGACGATTTATTGGAGTGGCCTTCGCCCACGGGGGTAGGGTATTACAAACCCCTCGTTTCCTGTGGGGAACTGCACATGTGTATATCCATTGTGCTTCCCCACCGCCGAAGCCAGTAGAGGGCGTGACGGGGATCGAGGTGTCTCTCACCTTTGGCCCAAGTCCCTCTCCGACTAAGATTTGCCGCACTCAGGTTGCCTCAGTGCGTAAGTCCTGACAGAATGAACTACGTGGACTTTGATCCCTGTCTCCTAAACAGGGTACGTAGGAAGCCTCCCTGAGGTTCAATCCCACCACCTGGTCATCCCGGTCGTATTCATGTCGGTTAGTCCATCAGTGGACCCCTCCCGGGTTCACATTCGCGTCGATTCACCTATGAATCCACCCTTGTGGGGGACTGCACATGTGTATATCCATTGTGCTTCCCCACTGCCGAAGCCAGTAGAGGGCATGACAGGGATCGAGGTGTCTTTTACCTTCAGCCCAAGTCCCTCTCCAACTGAGCTTTGCCGCATATGGGACTCCTTAGAGTGTAAGCCCCAAACACCATCGTCCAGCATGACGTGAAACTGTGATCCACCTGGCCGTTCCATCCCCCTCTGTGTGAGGTGGTTCGGTTCAATCCTCCGCCCGGCGGCCTCGATCTCCTCGTGAGTTGGCTTGCCATCGTCCAGCATGACGTTAAACTGTATATCTAAACTACGCTGACTTTGATCCGCGCTAACGCACGGTACGTAGGAAGCCTCTATGAGGTCCAAGCTCTTCACTCCATCATCCATCCTGATCCTTACCCGGGCCGCCACATCCCGGTGGGGTCATTCCATTTCATTCCACTCCACTTCACTCGGGAAGCCACCCATGCGCTGGCCCCAGCGTCGGAGGTTCCCTGCAAGGGGTTCTGTCATCTGATCCACTCCTTGTGTTGATCAGTCCGATGTCGTCCCCGCTGTATGTTAAACTCGCGGCATACCCCGTGTTAAACATGGGAAGCTGAGGAAAACCTCAGGTAACGCAGTTCCCCACACCCAGCGCGGGATGCCTCAGGCCATCACGCCTTCGAGAAGCCCTATTAGGGATGGAAGGCAGACATGCAGAGCCGCAGTGTTAAGACACGCCCCCAACACCCAGAGCTACCCGGTCTCCTCACCGCGGGTTGCTGCCCCGACCAGACTCCTTGGAGCGTCTGGGCGGAAGCAGCGTAATTAACCGGTGTCCATGAAGATATGGCACCGGGAACGAGATTCACAAACATTCTTAAATCTATGAGGGAGACCCGGATTAGGCGACGAGTTCCGAGGAGACGTCCACGGAATGAGGAGCCGACATCCCATCATCTCGGTTTCGATCAAGGAGCAGACGTCCCTGAATAAGGGACGGATGCCGCCCGCCTTTGGAAAGCGGGACTGCGGGGCCACAAGCCGCGCTCCCATCCCCTCGGGTCGACGGGCGCACGTGCGAACGCATCCTGGCGGAACAGCGTCGGAACAGAAACACGACGCACATCCGCACCGAAACAGAAAATGGTGAACCCGACGTGAATCTCTTCTCCTCAATACGAAGACCGATAGCTTTCAGAGGTGTTGGAAGACTAGCATGTTGCCCGGCCGAGCATTCAGCACCGGGGCACGGAACCCGCCAGGGGCTAGGGAAGGGAAATCGGGCACTCCGTCTCACGACGTCGATGGCTTGGGTTCCCCCCACGGAAGGCGTCGTGGCACTAATGATTGTTTGTCGATTCCTTTTCCTGTCAGTATTAATGGGTTCTTCTCCCTGCTTTCAAGAATCAGGTCGCCCAATCCAGCGCCCGATCGCCACCCGCCCACTGGCGCAGGGGTAGGGGAAACACCGACGCGGCTACTCCGCGCGGTCCCGCCCGTTCCACAGCTGTCCCAGCAGCCGCAACTGCGGGTCAACCACGCCCTCTCTCCCCCTCGGAGGTCATCCAGAGAAGGGTGATCAATAACTTGGTGCGGAGATATGAGGAAGAGGGAGTCATCCCCACCAGGGACATGGCTCGCCTAGACCTTGAGGAAGCTGCACCTCGCCACCAACGCCGCCCCCGAGGGCCGCGCAGGGAGGCACCGCTGCCTACCTCGACGTCCAACCACTTCGGGAGTTTATCCCCGGAACGCTCCGACAGCTCCCTCCCCTATGCGGATGAGGTGGAAGATGTCCGGGACCACCCTATCCGAGATTCTCTCTAGGGATCCGCGATAAGGGCTCCTGCCAGGCCATGTCGACACCACCGCCAGGCTTCTCAAGTCTAAGAACGGGCTCTCCACCTGCCTGCGCCGCTAATCCCGACTCGTTTGTCCCGACGCCAACGTCGGGCACGAGCGGAAGAGGATGCCCACCTTGGGGCCCTAGCAACAGCAGCCGCGTTGGCCCAAGCCACTGCTGGCTCCAGTCACCAGGCCCCTGCGCACCCTGAGCAGGGGCACTTCTATGCCCGACCTGGATCGAGGCCCCGACCGCCCCAAAGGCAGGTTGGGTTGACTCTCCCGGTTGCTGGTACAGGCAATAGCCACCGCGGGCCACCTCGCAGTAGCGCTATTCACCAGCAGGGTCTACTCCGTGTGGCCGATCCAAGAGGCATGGGTTATCCCACCTTCCGATCCCGGCCCGGAGGCCTGCCCGGAATCACCTCTCCCCGCGTCCCCTTTGATATCTGTCCTGGTGCTCCTCGCACCTTGGTTTCCAGTCATCTTGGCCCCAGCACCGGTGCGGCCAGAGGACGCCAGGACAGAGATCAGCCATGCCCCGAAGAACCACCCAGGGGCAGGAAGGTGAGGCGTCGACGTCGAGGGAGGAATGTTAGGGAATTCCGGACAGAGATCCGACCGGTTCGTTTCTCTGATACAGAGGCGGAGTATGATTCGGCGACGGAGCCCTCCCCCCAATCCCGCCAGTCAGGGGCAGGGGTAGGAATGCGGCACGTCAGCCTCGTACTCCCCGAGAGCGAGATTGATATGATCCCCGATTCTCTCCGAAGGTATATCCGGAGTAGCGAGGGCCTGGTAGACCCCCAAGGATCAAGCTTGCGGTTGGTACCGGCCCCTCAGGAAGCGCCTTCTGCCTCGATCGGAGAATCCGGAGACCTTTTTTGGGGACCGACGGTCGAGCCACGATCTAGTGCACCCTCGGCGAGCATCGACGCTACGGCAGGATGTTCGCTCACCGGCCCGTCCTATCGTGATGTGGTAGCTGGGGCACCGCAACCCTTAGAGGGCGGCCCGGGATATGGAGGCCAATCGGCCTGCTCACCGTATTCACCGCCGGCCAGCCCGCCGGCCCAGTGGCCCGCCTCGGCACCACTTCCAGTTCCCCGTCCATTCCCAGTCGCTGAAGGGGACCAAGAAGACCTGGGTCCCGAGTTTGAGTCATGGAACTTCTGGACCGTCCTTGCAGAGGGCCACTTCCCTGAGAAGTTTTGGCCAGTCGCAGGACCGGACTTTGATGCACCAGAATCGCTCACCCCGGATGAGTTCGAATGCTTCCGCCGAACTCTCCGGAAGACTCACTCCCGTCTTCACCGCCTACAAATGCCATATCCCGGGAGTCAAGCGCACCTAGAGGATATTGGTGAGTAGTGCCGTCAGATTGACCTGGCCACGCTCCCCGCGGTTTGGCACCCCGGGTCATTTGGGCACCACAGGGCCCTCCAACAATGATGCGTTGAGTGTTTTCAAGTACTCCGCAAAGTCATCGAGGAGGACACCCCCCACGTGTATATCCGTGGATGGGGGCAGTACGCTGCCCTACGCTTCAGTGCGATTCGCCGACAGCCCGACTCGCTGGGTGGCCCTGAGGGTACATCCCCAGGGACGGAAACGGTCAATATGGCTGACCTGTCGGGAGAGGGGAACGGCTTGGAACTTCTCGACGGGGGCTCTCCCCCCGAAGACAAGCCGTCGTTGGATCCATCGGTGATAGTTACTCGTCACCAGAGGAACCTCCTGGGTCTCCCCACACCCACTGAAGCACTGACGTTGAGCCGAAACGTCAGCAAAGGTAAAGAGCACGGCGGGGCTATAAAGCCCGCCGACCCATCTGCCTCCATGCAGAGGGCAGATGAGGATCCCGAGAAGGCCACGCTACGTCAACAGCTCGCCGAGCAGAAGAAGCTAGTTGACCAGCTCCTCGCCGAGCGCGCTGCAGAGTGGCGGCCTGACTACGGTGATCCTAGGCCAGGGCAGCAGGGACAGGAACAACCACCCCTCGACGAGACTCTCCCGGGTAACCGTGATTATGCTGTGTTTGCCGACAGGGGAGAGGCCATCTCCTATGGCAAGAGGGCGCGGTATGTTTCACCACACCCTCCCGAACGGCGTGACTACCTGAGAGACCCCGCTCGGATTCCTCCCGCTGCCCCAAGGGCCGCTCCGCCCGCCATCCCACGAGCTGCCGAGTTCAACGACCCGGTCGAAGACCCGATTGAAGAGCCATGCAATGCGCTCGTGGTTAGAGATCCTCGCTAGGACTGGAACCCATGTCCGGACGATCCGATGGAGGCACTCATCGCCCGCTTGGAAGCCTTGGAGACTCGACAAGTGGCGATCCCACCGGACGGCAATCCATACCCAGCATGGGTGGATGACATGCCGACACCTCCGGGATTCGGGAACCCCACTTTCGCCCCCTTCAACGGGACTGAAGATCCTCCATAGCATTTGGCCCATTTCAACTCGAGGTGTGGGCCTATGTTGGGAACTCCGGCGCAGCAGGAGGCCACTAAGCTTCGCTGCTTTGTCCAGACGCTGGAAGGGCCAGCATTTGTCTGGTACAGCCAGCTCCCCGTCGGGTCAATAACTAGCTGGGAGGACCTTCGTAGACAGTTCCTCTACCAGTTCAGTTCCACGACCCGGAAGACGAGTATCGTAGACCTCTTCAAGTGCAAGCAAAGGCCTGATGAGCGAGTCACAGATTTCGTCGCCCGATGGAAGGGTCTCACGTATTCCCTTGACATGCCATTGACTCAGGAGAAGTTGCTGACAATGTGCGTCGGGAACGTCAAGACCGAGCTGGTCCCTTCCTTGATCACTCAGAATTACCCTGGAGGGTTCAGGGACTTCTCAGACAAAGATCAACGTCTTGAGGAAGCCCTGCAACAGGCCAGTCAGGCACGCCCGCTGCCTCCTATGATCCCTGCAAGGAGAGTCAGCAGGGCTGAGCCCGCTGCTGTTGCCCAGATAGAGGCCCCCAGGCAGTTGGAGCTGCTGCTGGTGAGGCCAGCTCCACAGCCTCACAGGAATCCGCCTCCACGGGCTCAGTTCCTGGCCCAGCAGCGGCAGCCCCAGAACCGGCCGACCCCTCCACGTAATGTACCGCCACAACCCAGGCGAGATAATCAGGGTCCACCTCCTCAGCAGGCCCCTCTAGCCCCTCGTCAAGACCACGATCCCAGGGCCCCACGATACTTGACTTACTCATTTCACGAGGATCAGGTCCCCGGTTATTTCCGGAGCGCCCTGGAGTAGAGGATTGTCCGACTGCCTGAGTGTTGGAGGCCAGAGGAGGCACACCTCACGGATAACCCCCGCTACTTCCCTTACCATTGGGCCCTGGGGAACACCATCCAGCGGTGCTACGTATTTAAGGACTGGCTCCAAGACCAGATTAACAACAATGTAATCAGGTTGGGCCCCGCTCCAGCACAAGTGGCGGGTGTGTTCGTGAGATCAGATGACGATAGTGGCGACGAGGACGAATGGCAGCTGGTCTCTGACCACGGATCCCAGAAGTATAATGAATGGATGGCCCGCAAGACGATCATTCGCGCCCATGGAATCATCCGTGCGCGCTTGAATCAGCCTGAGCCCCCAGAATCTGCGGTTACTGCTTCGGCATCGTCGTCCCGGCCTGCCTCTTCCGAGAAGAGCAAACGACGGCGGCGCAAGAAGGAAGAGCACGCCCCGCCAGTTCCGCCGCTATCCCGCACTCTCGGCGATTTCATGCCCCCGGAGATGGGGGTCCCTCCCCGGATCCTCCCGGTGATGAATGATTCGTCCGATGACAGTGTTGTGTACGCTTCGGTTAATACCGTCGAGCTGGTAAATCCCTTTTCGGTTCCCGACGTTGAAGAACACCAGGTGGACCTCCCTAGTGTCCCCGGTCGTCGCTACCATCGGAGGAACCGCAACAACAGGATTCGCTGGGGCACGACAGTTGGTACCTCCAGCCAGGCCGTGCACGCCACTGAGACTAGGCAGCGGGCTCAAAACCGAGCTCAGCGCGCGCAGCCCCCCCATCCGGGGATGACAGATTCGCCTCCGCCACCGTTTGTGGTGTGGGACCAGGCAGAACTGCCTCAGCCGCGCCACGACCAGCTCCATCCTGCCACGAGTCCATCCCGGCCTCCTGGCCCCAGTACAGTGACCACTTACCGGGCTTCAACCAGTGAACAACGAGATGCGCCAAGCACCAGTCGTCCGCTGGTCCAACCGGCAAGGCCCGTCATGCCTCCAACCGCAGAGCAACCTCTTGCAACCAGGGGCTCGCGCTTGGCAAGAAAGTATGATGTCCTGAAGCACTTGGGCGACATCCCAGCAAGGCTCTCCATCCTCGAGGCTCTGTGCCTATCACCTGAGATGCGCGAGGTGCTCGCTGAAGCCCTGAAGAGCCCCCTCCAGTTTGAGATGGAGGTTGCGGCTGCAGAGGCCTTTCACGCCGAAGCGATTGAGAACGCCGAATGTCAGGAAGTTATCTCGTTCTCTGGTAAGGATGAAGACCCTCCTATACAGGGGCACATTCGTCTGCTGTATGTTACTGGCCAGTTCAATGGCCTTGAAGTCCGGTGCTGTCTTGTCGACACGGGGTCCGGGATTAACCTGATTCCAACTCGGACACTTCGGAGATTGGGGTTATCTGAGGATGACTTGATTCCCTCCGACCTCAGGATCCAGGGGTACGACCGCACTGAGAAAACTCCAGTCGGAAAGATACATTTGAAGACCCAGTTCAGTGGCCTGGTTGCCAACACCGAATTCATGGTAGTCTCTCAGGATACTGCATATAACGCGTTGATGGGCAGGCCATGGCTCCACCTTCATGCGGCGGTTCCCTCATCATACCACCAATGCCTTAAATACTCCCTTAATGGCCGAGTAGGTGTGCTTCAGGGAGATGCCTCTCCTTTTTCCTCATGTGAAGCCTGCTATCTGGACACGGACTATTACAAGAGCAAGGATAAGCAGATCCTGACAAGTGAGGTTGAGCCTGTCGCTGTTGCAAGTGATCCCTAGGAAAGTTTGGATGACGCTTACGTCCTCCCGATCCATCGGTTGGATGTAGCCATGGTCTCGACGGTCTGTGAGTCTCCTGATGAGATGACCGCGACTGCCCATGCCAGCACCAGCGACCCAGTAGGATCTGGTAGCCCCAATGCAGTTTCCAATGCAGTCTCTCCCGTGGACGATCCCTCCCCGAGTGGAGAGGACGTGGAAGATGCACCCCCAGCCTTTGAGGAGGGCGTCTCCGCCATGGTCGATGAGTTAGTACAGGTGAACCTTGGAACCGAGGCAGATCCAAGACCCACATTGGTCAGTGCCACCATGCCCTCTGAGGAGAGGAAGCAGTACGTGGACTTCCTCAGACAGCACCGTGATGTGTTCTCTTGGGGCTATGACGAGATGCCGGGGCTAGATCCTCAGGTAGCCATCCACCGCCTTGGTCTCCCGGCGAACCATCACGGGTTCAAGCAGCCTCCCAGGAAGATGCACCCATTCCACGGTGCCATGGTTGAGGCCGAAGTTGAAAAGCTTATCAAATCCAACTTCGTGAGGGAAGTTCAGTACCCCAGATGGCTGGCCAACATTGTGCCGGTCAGGAAGAAGAACGAGCAGATCAGAGTCTGTATCGACTTCCGCGATCTCAACCGCCACTGTCCGGAGGATGATTTTCCCCTTCCGGTGACAGAGCTGCTGATTGATGCCACGACAGGGTTCCAAGACCTCTCCTTCATGGATGGATACTCCGGATACAACCAAATCCGGATGGCCCCTGAGGATGAGGAGTTCACTGCCTTCAGCCCCACCCCAAGGTATCTTTTGTTACCAGGTCATGCCCTTCGTCCTGAAGAATGCAGGTGCCACCTATCAACGGGCGATGCACCGCATATTCAAGCCAATCCTCGACACACTGGTGGAATGCTACGTCGACGACTTGGTGGTCAAATCGCGCCAGCGTCAGGACCATCTCAAAGATCTTGAGAAAGTGTTCGGCTTCCTCCGGTCTCGCCGCCTGAAGATGAACCCGTTGAAGTGTGCCTTCGGGGTCACCTCCGGGAAGTTTCTTGGCTTTGTGGTAAGATACCGGGGTATTGAGATCGACCCAGAGAAGATCAGGGCAATTATCCAGATGCCTCCCCCATGTAACATTCGGGAACTGCAAGGGTTCCAAGGCCACTTAGCCTATATACGCCGATTCATCGCGAATCTGGCCGGCAAGTGTAAGCCCTTTTCTTGGATCATGAAGAAAGGTGCCACCTATGTATGGGATAAGGAGTGTCAGACCGCTTTCGAGGAAATCAAGCAGTACCTGCTTCAACCTCCAGTTCTGATGCCGCCTGTATCCGGGAAGCCGCTGGTCCTTTATGTGACTGCCCTGGAACGGTCCCTTGGTGCCCTTCTCGCCCAGAAGAATAACGAGGGAACAGAGAATAGCCTCTATTACCTCAGTCGCATGATCCTCGATGCAGAAGTTAGGTATTCCCCCATCGAGAAGAGCTGCCTGGCGCTCGTATTTGCCGTACAGAAATTACGGCACTACTTGCAGCACCACGAGGTACAGTTGGTTTCTCGGGTAGACCCGTTGAAATATATCCTGAGCCGGCCTATGTTGACTGGCCGTCTAGCGCGGTGGGATGTGATTATCCAGCAGTTCGACATCAGGTATGTGTCTCAGAAGGCCATCAAAGGGCAAGCATTGGCGGACTTTCTGGCTGCTCACCCGACCTCCGCGGATCAGCCGTTGGATCTAGGCTTTCCTAATGAGGCCATTCTCTCGGTCGATCGTGCCGATCCATGATGGTAGATGCACTTTGACGGTGCCTCCCGGAGCCCCACCGGTAGAAGAATCGATAATTCTAAGCTCAACAGAGTGGGCCTGGGTATCATCTTCATTACCCCGGAGCAAGCCGTGCTTCCATACTCTTTCCTGTTGTCAGAGGGCTATACCAACAATGAGGCGGAATACCATGCCCTCATCACTGGCCTCGAGTTAGCCCTCGAGATCGACGTGCCCCATCTGTGTGTGAAAGGGGACTCCGAGATGGTCGTTAAACAGATAAATGGCAACTATGTTGTCAGGAAGCCGGAACTTGTGCCATTGCTGGAGTGCACCCTCCTCCTGATGGCCCAGTTCCCTTCTCGGCCAGAAATTGTCCATATGCCCCGGTCGCAGAACGGTCGAGCAGATGCTTTGGCCAGCCTTGCTGCGTCACTCGCAGAGCCTGAACAAGACAACCTGATCATCCATGTGACGCACCGCAGGCTCATTGCTCCCGTTATCCCGGAGGGAGATCGCGACCCATCGGTAAGTAATCTCACCACGGTTGCCCCTGTGCCTGGAGCCCTGAGTACCACAGATATGGCAGTCGAACCAGCCCCTGATTGGAGGACGCCTTTGGTTGAGTACCTCCAACATGGCATTCTCCCATCGGATCGGGCCGAGCGCGAGCGAGTTCGACGCCGCGCATCGCAGTTTGTCCTCCAGAGCAGTCCCGGCCCTGAGCAGATCCTCTATAGACGCAGATTTGATGGTGTTCTCCTCCGTTGCCTTCAGGGAGTTGAGATCACACGAGTCATGCAAGAGGTTCATGCTGGTTCATGTGGTGCCCACCAGACTGGGCCGAAGCTGTCCCACCAGATTCGGAGGTTGGGATACTTCTGGCCCTCCATGATACATGACTGCATCGAGTATGCCAGGAAGTGCCATGCGTGCCAGGTTCATGCGAACTTTGTGCATCGGCCACCAGAGCCTCTCCATAACACCAGGTATTCTTGGCCCTTTGCAGTCTGGGGGTTGGACGTTGTGGGACCTTACCTGCCGGCAACGGCTCGCCAGTGCCGGTTCATTCTGACCGCCACAGACTTCTTCTCCAAATGGGCAGAGGCGATTCCGCTCAGAGAGGTCAAATCCTGTTCTATCGCTGACTTCGTGACCTCCAACATCATTTATCGATTTGGAGTGCCTCACGCTATCCTCACGGATAACGGAGCCAATTTCCGAGCAGCCGAGTTGAAGAAGTTTTACGCCAAGTACAACATTCGCTCGAACCATACATCTCGCTATCATGCACAGGCGAATGGAAAGATTGAGGCGTTTAACAAAACCCTCTCTAACATTCTGAAAAAGATGGTTGGTCAGAACAAGAAGAGTTGGCCGGACAAGCTCCCCAACGCCCTCTGGGCTTATCGGACGACGACTCGCAATTCCACCCAGATGACCC
Organism: Viscum album; assembly: GCA_963277665.1. Lineage (NCBI taxonomy): Eukaryota > Viridiplantae > Streptophyta > Magnoliopsida > Santalales > Viscaceae > Viscum > Viscum album. The sequence continues at coordinate 1,230,970,254 of OY728155.1, forward strand.
CTTATTCCCTGGTGTATGGAGCTGAGGCCATCCTGCCCATCGAGATCTAGTTACCGTCCTTGCGCACTGCGGTCTACGACCAGCAAGCGCCAGACAGAGCTGCTGAAGCCCGTCTAGTCGAGTTGGAAGCACTGGATGAGAATAGGCTTCGCGCTTTGCACAACTTGGAGAGGCATCAAAGCAGAATGGCTCGAGCTTTCAATAAGAAGGTTCGCCTCCGCTCCTTCCTGCAGGGTGACCTAGTGCTGGCCCTAAGAGCACCAATGATCCCCGGCAGGAAGCCGCCCAAGTTGGAGCCCAAGTGGGAGGGACCTTTTGTCGTCCACAAGGTCTACCCCAATGGCGCGTACTCCCTAGCGACTATGGATGGTGAGAGTGTTACTCCTCCCACCAACGCTAGGTTCCTCAAGCAGTACTTTGCCTGAGTGCACATCGTCCAACATGACGTTAAACTGTACATCGTCCAACATGACGTTAAACTGTACATCGTCCAACATGACGTTAAACTGTACATCGTCCCGCATGAAGTTAAACTGCATTCTTCCTGCATGACGTTAAACTACATTCGTCCAACATGACGTTAAACTGTACATCGTCCCGTATGACGTTAAACTGCATTCGTCCCGCATGACGTTAAACTGCATTCGTCCCGCATGACGTTAAACTGCATTCGTCCCGCATGACGTTAAACTGCACTTCGTCCCGCACGACGTTAAAATGCATTCATCCACGCTGCAGGACATTAAACTGCATGCTCCATCGTCCCGCATGACGTTAAACTGCACTTCGTCCCGCATGACATTAAACTGCACTTCGTCCTGCATGACATTAAACTGCACCTCGTCCCGCATGACGTTAAACTGCCTCTCAAGAACTACGTACGGCTTGATTCCCATCCTTATGGGATACGTAGGACCGCCTGGACGTTTGTGTTCCAGGTCCAGCCCCGTCTCTTGGTTGATCATGGGGATATACCGTCCTTTGGTTGCTCTCAAGGTGAGTCCTCCTACCCTTTCCGGTGATCTGTTAGCATGTTTTGGGGTACTCCGGTCTATTGCCTGTAGTGTCGGATTCAATCCCGACAAGTCCTGTGTTACTTGTCAGGCCTCGCGCTTCCTCTTGTTCGGGCATTCACTCAAAGGGATCCTCATAGCGGTTTGGATGCGATGCCTTAGTGCTCTCCTACCGCTCCTGGTCGATTTACCGGCGGGTCCTGGGCAGCAAATCGATATGAATCCTGCGCTTGAGCGGTTGATGCTCATTTGCTTGCCTCATCCTAGGCTGACGCTATCAGATGTTGTGTTGCGAATATGGTCAGCAACATCCTTGATCGCCATGTCAACTCTTTCAGGCTCTGAACATTGGTTGCGCAGTCCTTATCACACTCCGCCTCAGTGCGTTGTAGTGGAAACTCGACACTCTCTCTTCATACTGACCCTCAGTACACCTCTACATATTAGGCAGGCCAACCAGGGTAATGGTGCCTTTCGAGGCTCCCATGATATGAGCACCAATGATATATGCTAATGTCCTCCCTAAGGGCCATGTGTAGCTAGACCCTCGTCCCCATGAGGAGGAAGGAGTCGCCCGAACAATCGCGTTCTGGGCCCAGCATAGTTGGAGGCTAGCATCTCTGCCCCTCAGTTGATAGACATATGCAGGCCCCTATCCCAGGATCCTTCTCCTGGAATTGTGCGTGACCGCAGGGTTGGGATGTGTCCCCACCTCCGCTAGGTCCGCCGTATCGCAATAAGCGGATTCCTCCATGGTCCAAGCCACATGACCTTAAACTGTGTTGCCTGGTCTTACCACACGACCGTAAACTGTGATCGTCTTGGCCGCTCGACGAGAAAAAGCACTGCATCGTGATGTTCTTCTCAGGGGACACTCACGTTGGGCGCTGGTTAATAACCACGCCATTTATCAATGCCTTTCATGGCTTGATTATTGTGGCGACGCTAGGGATTTCTTAATCACAGGCAGGTCGCTGCACAAAGAAAAACCATCCACCTTTAAGGACAAACAAGAAATATGAAATACCGCTTCTTCTGGGTGCGAGGGCCAGACCCGCACCCCTCCCCGCGCTGGTGCCCGATTGTGTTGCGCCGCGCTTCAAGAACTACGTGTGGCTTGATTCCCATCCTTATGGGATATGTAGGAACGCCTGGATGTTTGAAACTTCGGGTCCAGCCCCCCACCTCTTAAAGATTCCCCCTTCTCTTGGGAATCCACCGCCTTCGGGTCACCCTCAAGGCGTGTCCCTCGACCCCTTGCAGTGGTCCACCGGTTTCAAGAGTACTCTGGTCTATTTCCAGGAGGGTCAGGTTCAGCTTGATCAGGTTCCTTCCATTTTTCAGGCTTCATGCTCCCCTTCATTCGGACCCATCACCTACGCCCTGGGTGAAACCCCTGTGAGCGGTCTGGATACAATGCCTCAGTGCTCTCCCACCGATCCGGGCTGGTGCCCCCAAGGGCCTTGGGAAGCAAATCGATATGAATCCTGCGCTTGAGCGGTTGATGCTCGTTTGCTGCCTCATTCCATCAACGGTCAGTGCGATATTGATGCTGCCTTTCCGCCACGGTCGGCAGTACTCCCATATCGTTACGCCGGTGCCCCCAGTCCTTGAGTGAATGGCCTCATGATTCACATTACGTTTTCTCCCCCCCATTCTGACCAGGAAAAATCTTGACACTCTTGACACTATCCCTCAGTGAATCTTCGCATATCCAGGGGATAAGACCACGATGTGGCGTACTTTGAGGTTCCTATGGTCCGAGCTCTAAGACCTTAAACTAAGATCTTCCCCTATGGTCCGAGCTCTACGACCTTAAACTAAGATCTCCCTCATCGGGGTCCTACGTCCCGCATGACGTTAAAACTGCACTCTCAGAACTACGTGTGGCTTGATCTCCAGCCTGATGGAGTACGTAGGAACGCCCGGGCATCTCGAATCAGGTCCAGCCTCAGGAGTCGCTAATTTCCGCCCCTCCTCATCGTCGGTCATCTGGCCTGGCTTCTGGTAGAGTGGTGCGGTTGTGATATTCTCCCTGATTCAGCTCATGATGCCCCATTGAAATGATGGGAAGCGACAGTTTCCTCATCAAAGAGGTTCTGTCTGAGAATTGGGGTGATTCACGGCCAGATTGGTGCATCCTCCTAATACGCTTTCCCCACGGTGGCGCAATTTTGGGAGTGTTAGATTCTGTCCGAACAAATCATCACTTCGCCCCACGCTTCGCATGCTCTTTTGATCCGAATTTCCACCCTTGTGTCTGAAGGAACCCCCAAAGCGGTATTGATGATGACATGTGATCCGCCTCCCGCAATCTGAATGATGACCTTCGGTCCGTCTATTGCAGTAGTATGGTCGATTGATCCATTGTCCGCTTTCCGTCTTGGGCATTTCCTGGAAGACTGACCGTCGTGGATTTCTGAATTCGGGACACGCGATTCACTCTTTTTCATCTCCCTATGTTCGGATAAAATCTCAACACCCCTAGCGTTGTCCCGCTCGTGTGTCGGAACGAGTTGGGGGGATGGTACATCGATTAGGTCTGAGGTCTCCTTTCCTAGGAATGACCTCCCTCTTTTCCTTAGAGATCCAGTCCCAATTGTGGATGCCTGAAGCTTGGTTAACGCTCCCGCAAGACAATGAATTGTGGTTGAGCACGTTAAGCCAAAAGATGCAGATAAATATGTTGATTCATACAAATGGATCGAAGTATTGAGTAGCGAAGGAAAAAGGTTTTGGGAATGGCAAAAACAAAGCCCCTAGGGATTAGCATGCTGGATGGATCTTTCCAACGCCGCTACCCTTTGGCTAGCGGCCTCCAGAGCTGCTTCTCGCTCTCTGCATGCCCTCTCTTCGTCGGCGGTCGCAGTGCGCAACTCGTCGATCCTGGCCTGTGCACGCTCCCGCTCGACTTGAAGTGTGACCATCTGGTGGCCCACCTCCGTCAGCTGTGCCTGGGCGTCATCCACCTGGGCCATCAATTTCTCCACAAGCTCAGTGCACGCTGTGACGAGGGCCTCCTTCTCTGCCGCCTGCCCTTCGAGGCACCAGACTTCCTGCTCCGCCACGAGGAGTGCCTGCGTGTTCTCCGACATGTCCCGACATTGTGCGACGTCGGCACACCGGCGGCTCTCGCGCATCTTTTCGGCCATGAAATCACGGACCGTCAGATGGAGGCGTCGAGCATCATCTCCCCCGGCACACAGGGAGCGCATCCAGGTTTTAAGCGATCCCATGCGCCCCAGCCACTCCAATGGGGGTCGCTTGAGGAAGCGCTGGATGCACTTCCACCCCCTGCGGCGCGTTATCCGGCTCTCCTCGACCGCCTCCGAGTCCGAGTCGTCCATCTCCTCGGGGTCGGCAGGCTGGTAGGTAGGGAAGGCGGCCAGCAGGTCTGCTACAGGGTCCGCCCCTGGGATGTCCTCACAGGGGATCGGTTCCCCAACATCTGGGCGACCTTCTTCCCTCGCCCCAGCGGCGTTGACACCCTCGTCAGCCCCCGACCTCTCCCCAATGGCAGCACCGCCGGCGTCCGTTGCCCCCTGATCAGCAGTTGGTGGGGCCGGTTCGGTGTGAGAAGTCTGTTCCGGAGAAGGCGGCCTGTCTGCCACTGGTCCACTCGTGGATGGCCCGGGTTCGACAGCCCGACGGGCCTCCAGTGTTGAGATCACTATTCAAGGCATGCCACGGTTAATCATGGATCGTCAACGGAAATCACCAGCAGTAAAGTAAGGAGACTTACGGGAGTCCAGAGCGTCATCTTCCGCTGTCCCGACCGCCGTAGGAACAACTGCAGCAGGGGACCCCTCAGCGCTTGTCAATTCAATGATAGGTGTCTGGCCACCGCCCTGTCCTGCTGGCGCCTCTCCTACTCCTGCTGAGGATGCCTGAACAACGTCCGTGCACTCCTGAGGAAAATGAAGAAATGGGTTAGAAGCTTTATAAGAGAATGGATGAAGCGGGTTGAGTAGGGATAGAAGTGGATCTCGAGGGGCTCAGTGATATCAATATTGTCAGAGCGGGCCACCTCGCCGCTCTCCCGCAGGCTCCCCGGATGGGATCTTCCCTCAGAGCCTTCATCCTCCCCCGTCTCCTCCTCTTCCTCGGAGTCATCGTTACTATCACCTTCCTCCGGCGGCATCTGTTCTGGAGCGGGCTCTAAACCGAGCATCACCTTCACCAGAAGGGACGGCTCCGCATGCTGACCACGTTGGCGCGCGTACTCATCCATGGTCATCAGATACGCATACCGCCGGTGGAAGTTCGCCCTGTCGGCGACCAGAAGGCTCCCGACCTCTGGCAGATGGATTCCTTCTCTGATTATCTTCTTCCAGATGGTTTCGGTCCCCAGCGACTGCCGCAGGGTCATCCAGGCCGACCACAACGCTGGGAAGACTGCATCGTGGGAGGGTTCGAGTAGACGCCATATCTGCTTCCCGGGCCGCTCCCCGACCACCGCACGTGCCCCCTCTCTGGGCGCTGAGGCCGTGGCGGCAGTCTGCGATGTGCCCGCCGCCGAAGTCCCTGCCCGCGCCGGCTCCGCTGCTTGGAGCGCCTCCGTTCTCCCCCGTGTAACGGCGCCTCGCCTCCTTCCTTGACGCCCGGTCTCCGCACGGGTGACCTCGAGCCGCCGAACTGGTTTCCGGAGAAGCCCCTCGGGGTACGTGATGGCCCAGTGCTCGGCGTACTCGGTTGCCAAGCCTGCGTCGACCCCGGTAGGAGGGAGAGTGATGACATCGCCAGAGCCAAAAGCGGCGAACATTAACCACATCTGGCAAAGGACGCAAGGGTTCGTCTCCTCCCAGACAGCAGCGAATACCCTCTTCGGCATCCGTTGAAGGAACCCGAACTGCCTGGCGAACCGGGTTGGCACGTAGGGCTCGCAGATCACCTTCCCATCGATCCGAGCCACGAGCACCCCTCCCCGCATGCTCAGGAAGTATTCGTGCTGCTCCAGCAGACCCTGCCCATTGTCGATCATCTGGCCAACGGGAGTGGGGAACGGGCTGAAGTTGAAATTGGCGTGATTGCCAATCCAAATCCTCACACCCTCCTCATTTAGGGTCATCGGAGCGACCCCCGCGATGTTCAGCAGGGAGGGTCGCAGGCCGTTTCCCGGAGGAATGACGGCGTTTGGAAACGTGTACCCACCGAGATGAGCAGCCACCCAGCCGTGGAAGAATTGAAAGGGCCCACAGACCCTTCGTGGCGGCCCCCCTTGCGAGATGCGTCCCAGGATGGCGTACAGATTATCCAGCATTGGGACCCTGAGGTTGAATCTTTTGTTGGCGGCCATGGCGCCCGCCATCACCAGTGTCGCCGGGCGGACGCCCATCCTCGCGTCCCGCACTGGAAGGAGCCACCCACTCAGAAAGGTGGCCAGGAACGTCGCGTACCGGACATTTGGGTCCTGGGCCTCGATGACGTGGTACCCCCATGAGCGGTAGTCTCCCGTCTCCAGGACCCGCCAGTACGACCCGTTCCGGCTCCTCTGAGCCGCGGTTGGGCACCGCTTCCCCCTGCCTGGCATCTTGAACGCTGGGTCATGCTCCAAGAACTGGCCGAACCACTCCTTGTAGGCTATGTCCTTGTGGAATTCCTTGACCCCGAGCCGCTCCGTAGCCAGGTCCAGTAGATGCCACAACAAGATGGGACTCCGCGACCTGTCGCCCCAGGTGTTCCTCGGAGGCAGGAACTCATCGTATTGGTAACCCTCCAGCAGGATACCTCCGATGCAATGGATTTTCCAGAGACCGATGCTGACCTCCCCATGATGAAGATGGAAGGTGTTGGTATCCGGGGACCAGCGGGTGAACAGCTCTGGCCCGAGCTCAGGCTGCTGGTAGAAGTGGAACTGCGACGTCCACACTGCCTCAAACAGGCCGATGTACCGCAGTTCCTCTGCGAAGTGATCGCAGGTGTGGCGTACCCAGAATGCCCAGGCCCACTCACTGGTGAAATTGCCCCCAGACCGCAAGTCCCAATCTTTCAGCCAGCCCTTGGTGTCGTCAGTGACGCTCTGGCGATACGTGCTCAAGTAGAGGGCTGAAGAGTTCTCCGCAGCAGGCTCACTCCCAGCAATGGTTCGCGTCCTCGGGTTCAGGACATAGACATTTAAGTGCCTGGTCTCCCTGGAAGGATGCCCGTTGTTGGTGATGTTGTAGCGGGGAAGCTTGTCCTCCCGAGTCACCCAGGTCCGTGGCGCATCAACCTCGAACCCCGGCACCAGAACCTCATCCAGGATGCCGTAGTTCCAGAGTGGCAAGTTGTCCGACAGCGGATACGCTTTCTGGGCCGGTGTCAGCAAATCAAATAGGGATTGATTGTTGGAAACAATCTCCTTGGCTCCGTAGACCTCCTCGTTCGCCGCCATCTCAGCTCTGCGACTGGCGGCATCCCCCTCATTCACTTGATTCGCAGCCATCTCAGAAGCTCCGGGAGTCGTGTGGGTTAAGGGATGAGGTGTGCAGAATCAGAGGAGGCTGGTGGAAAAATTTGGGAGTTGGCGCGCAATCCAAGTGGACGGCGCGCAATTGGGAAGTCTGTCGCGTAAAACCCCGGGTGTTCGCGCAAAACAAGCCAAAATCCGGAGGGGTTTGCGCGCTGAACGGGCGAATTTCACGCCGGCAATGACGATTTCGCGCACGAGAGCTTGGAAGCTTATCGCGCGGAAAGCTTGTGTACGACACGCGGGACCCAGGGCCCCTATTTATAGGCGAGGCCGGGATCCCGCTCTGCGCGGAAAGCACTTTTCGCGACCCAGTGGGCGAATTTCGCGCCTGACGCCCTTTTTGCGCGCCCACGTCCTGCGCCGCCCAGGACTTCGGCATTCCGGCGTCTCCCTCGGAACCCGATCGTTGCGACCTCTCGCCGATCAGATTCCAAGGGGGGGATTTTGTTGACGCCGGAAAAGTCCGTTGCTCCTCAAACGAAGTTCCAGATGAGGAAAGCGAGGTCATATTTGGAGTCAGAAGCACGTTTTGGAAGGCCCGAAGACCTTGCGCGAAATTTCGGAGGCCCGCGTGCAATATTGGCTATGCGCGCGCAAGCCTTCCGGGATTCGCGCAATGAGCCGAGTCGGTGCGTAATTTTCCGCGCCCGACGCCCGTGCGCGGCCCTATTGCGCGCCGGGCCCGTATTTCGCGCCCGAGCTGAATTGCGCGCCCGCGAGCCGAATTGCGTGCCCGCGAGTCGATTGCGCGCCCGGGGTTGCCTATAAATACAAGGCGACCCCCAACGTTTTGAAGGTTTCCAGAATTCGAAGGGTCGCTCGTGCGCGCAATCCTACCCCCTCCGCGCGCAATGCCGATCTTCAGGTAACCTCCTTTATTTTGCGCAAGTAAGCCCCGGGGTTCGCCTTCGCGCGCAACCCCTCTGGCTCCTTTTCCTTGACCAACTCCTCCCCCGAAGGCATCCGCACACAAAAGAAGCCTCTTGCGCGCAATTGCCCCCCGGGTGCGCGCAATCCAGCCCGATTGCGCGCACCCCCCTTCCTAAGTGGCCATTTGTCAGAGAATGGGCCGTTGCCCCCGCGCGCTATCCGAAGCCCGGTGCGCGCAATCTCCATCATCCGCACGCAAAGCGCTGGCCCAATTGCACGCCAGCCCGCTCAATTGCGCACCGACCCGCGGTATTGCGCGCCAAGCTCCTCTTTTGCGCGCAAACCGCCAGGGTCGCCCCCTTTGACCCCCTGAGGGTACCCGCCTGCGTGGCGCCCGATGATCTTCATCGTAGGTGCCCGCACCGTGCGTTGTCTTCCCGTGCGGCCCTCCAGGCTCGCGCGAAGTGACACAGACCCATTGGCGGCACAACATCGTCCAACACGACGTTAAACTGTACATCGTCCAACACGACGTTAAACTGTACATCGTCCAACACGACGTTAAACTGTACATCGTCCAACACGACGTTAAACTGTACTTCGTCCAACATGACGTTAAACTGTACCTCGTCCAAGCTGCACGACGTTAAACTGCCTAGCATATGGGTCTCCTCAAGGTGTAAGCCCCAAACTTCGTCCTCAACACACGGCGTTAAACTGTGCTTCGTCCGGTAAGATGTTAAACCGTCCACTTCATCCGATCCCGTGACTCGCACGCAGGGTCCCCCCCGGTTTGGATGTGGCCCCCACCCGCTCGTCTCTACAGGGATGTCGGGATTGCCCCTCTTTAGGGATGATTTATTGGAGTGGCCTTCGCCCATGGGGGTAGGGTATTACAAACCCCTCGTTTCCTGTGGGGGACTGCACATGTGTATATCCATTGTGCTTCCCCACCGCTGAAGCCAGTAGAGGGCGTGACGGGGATCGAGGTGTCTCTCACCTTTGGCCCAAGTCCCTCTCCGACTAAGCTTTGCCGCACTCAGGTTGCCTCAGTGCGTAAGTCCTGACAGAATGAACTACATGGACTTTGATCCCTGTCTCCTAAACAGGGTACATAGGAAGCCTCCCTGAGGTTCAAGCCCACCACCTGGTCATCCCGGTCGTACTCACGTCGGTTCGTCCATCAGTGGACCCCTCCCGGGTTCACATTCGTGTCGATTCACCTATGAATCCGCCCTTGTGGGGGACTTCACATGTGTATATCCATTGTGCTTCCCCACTGCCGAGGCCAGTAGAGGGCGTGACAGGGATCGAGGTGTCTTTTACCTTCAGCCCAAGTCCCTCTCCAACTGAGCTTTGCCGCATATGGGCCTCCTTAGAGTGTAAGCCCCAAACACCATCGTCCAGCATGACGTGAAACTGTGATCCACCCGGCCGTTCCATCCCCCTCTGTGTGAGGTGGTTCGGTTCAATCTTCCGCCCGGCGGCCTCGATCTCCTCGTGAGTCGGCTTTCCATCGTCCAGCATGACGTTAAACTGTATATCCGAACTACGCTGACTTTGATCCGCGCTAACGCGCGGTACGTAGGAAGCCTCTACGAGGTCCAAGCTCTTCACTCCATCATCCATCCTGATCCTTACTCGGGCCGCCACATCCCGGTGGGGTCATGCCATTTCATTCCACTCCACTTCACTCGGGAAGCCGCCCATGTGCTGGCCCCAGCGTCGGAGGTTCCCCGCAAGGGGTTCTATCATCTGATCCACTCCTCGTGTTGATCAGTCCGATGCCATCCCCGCTGGACGTTAAACTCGCGGCATACCCCGTGTTAAACATGGGAAGATGAGGAAAACCTCAGGTAACGCAGTTCCCCGCACCCAGCGCGGGATGCCTCAGGCCATCACGCCTTCGAGAAGCCCTATTAGGGACGGAAGGCAGACATGCAGAGCCGCAGTGTTAAGGCACACCCCCAACACCCAGAGCTACCTGGTCTCCTCACCGCGGGTTGCTGCCCCGACCAGACTCCTTGGAGCGTCTGGGCGGAAGCAGCGTAATTAACCGGTGTCCATGAAGATATGGCGCCGGGAACAAGATTCACGAACATTCTTAAATCTCTGAGGGAGACCCGGATTAGGCGATGAGTTCCGAGGAGACGTCCACGGAAGGAGGAGCCGACATCCCATCATCCCGGTTTCGATCAAGGAGCAGACGTCCCTGAATAAGGGACGGATGCCGCCCGCCTTTGGAAAGCGGGACTGCGGGGCCACAAGCCGCGCTCCCATCCCCTCGGGTCGATGGGCGCACGCGCGAACGCGTCCTGGCGGAACAACGTCGGAACAGAAACACGACGCACATCCGCACCGAAACAATAATTTATCAAGACAAAAGTAATTTTTATAAGGGTTAAAAATTTATCATTGTAAAAAATAGTATTTTTAAATAAATTTGGATTTTTTATTTAAAAGAATAAATTCCCATAATTATAGAATTATTTGGATTAAATAAATAATATTTTTTAAATCATCACATAAAAATTATCTGATGGTTAATTTTTCATAATTTTTTAAGAAAGTTTAATTTTCAGGTAAAAAAAAGACGATATAAATATAGGGTGTGTATTATGACATCATAATGAACCAAAAGTGACTTAATATATTTCATAAAAGGTATCAATGATCAAATATATACTTTCCATTTAACATAATGTGTTTTTAGTTTATTTGATTAATTTTATAAGGACTTAACGAATCCTTCAAAACCTATATTATATTTTAGGTTTTTTAAAATCAATTCTTTGTAAACATGAATCACTTCCATATAACCAAGGGTCTTATTTCAATGAGAGCAGTTCCTAAATAAGTAAAATAATAAAAAAAATACACTTTGGTATAAAACATGGGACAAAACCATATTATGGTTTGTGGTTTTGATTACATTATCATATATAGTGAAAAACCTAAGTTTGGAAATTATTATAGAACTATCCTCTCTTTTTTTATTTAAACTCACCCAAATCATCATTCCTCTTCACTAAAACCCCATAGAGAAAAACTATAATCTTACCTCCCATATCTAGATCCCTACAAGGGTTCCCCTAATCTCTTAAGAATCTCCTCATAAGCTTTTGGAAACACCATCTCAAGGTAAGGGATCCCCTCCTTCTCCTCTTTATTAAAGCTCCTCATTTATATTTTTCCCTTTTTTACAACTATTGATTTTTGGATATGATTTAACATATCCCTCTTACTTACCTTATGATGTAAAAGTGATTATATACCCCTTTAAATCTCATTAATCCCTTCAACTAACCTTTACTTACCCCTCGTTATGCTGTGATAGTTATCATATGATTTTTCCATACTAATTAATATTGTTGTGAATACCCATCATTATTTCCACTAAAGAGTATTCACCTTGATGTACCTATCCTTATTTTATTGGGGAATTATAGGTATATAATCGACACTCCTTTATCATGGGTTTGAAATTTATTAAATTCATCGTTATGTTGTATGATTCATGCGTTACACTTATGCGTGTACGCGTTATAAAAATTATGGGGGTTACCATATAACACTCCAATGCATTGAGTAATGTTTTAGTATCATAAAATGTCATGTACAATATTATAGAGTAAACCTAACCCATTATAGGACTTTTTAGACTATTTTATGACATCTTCGTAGTTATCCTTAACCTATGTTTATGATTTCATGTTCAATGTTTTCACCACATTACCATGTAACCTTTATGTTATCATGTTATATTATGCATCATTGTTCAATATTATTATTCTCATCCCTCTAATGTTACCTTGAGATGCCTCTTGGATCATCTGTACTTATTTACATTATGTTATTCTTTTTTAATTCCCCTACAAGGCTTTATAACTCTCCCCTTTCTTTTGTATATACCCAAGTTATCTCATGTAGTTTTATAATAGAAATGGAGTTTTAGGAGCATGTGAAGGAAATTTTCAATAATACTGTTTTATCCATGTATCATGTTGATGTTCTATGTACCTAATTTACTAAATACACTAGGATTAATGATATTTTGGGATTATATTATGTGTAACTTTATGTAATAAATCATGAATTAAGTGTATTAAATATATAGTTTTTTATAGTTGGTATCAAATAAAAATATAGTTATTTTTGGGATTAGGATTAGATAACTCTAGTAAAATCCTTAAGGATAAGACTGAACAGAGGAAAACATCCCCAATTTTTTTAAATCATAGATTAATTGATTTTAAAGAAAATAAATCCCTTTCTGTATACTATAAGTGTATGTGGCTATAGAAAAAATGTATATAGGTTTAATAACCCCCAAAAGGGTGCATTGAAATGAAATTGATCATTACCTTATGCACGATAATAGGCCTTGCTTCACACCTAGTTTGACACTCCTTGGGGACATTATTTGGTAAGTTTAAAAGATCCTTATAAACCATTATTAAGGGAATAAAAATTCCCAATAAGAGTTTATGTTATGAAATATATCATGGATAACTTATATTGAAACCTATAAATTTATAGGATAATAAATATATATCATTTTTGGTTTATCTATCCAATGTTCATAGTTTCCTTTTTATATGATTAATAATTTGAAAATTTTAATCCCTAAGTCTATTTTAGATGAAGTATGTGATTAGAACCTGAATAAAATATTGAAAGGAAGGATTATATTCCATGGTTCTATGCATTATTTCATATCACACAAGTTTATTATAACTATTCAAACCCAACCTCAAAACATTAAAGTTGAGTTATTTGTGATGATGGAAAATGGGAGAATTGTTGCATCCCAAGAATATAACTCACCCCTATCCAATATTTGTGATTTGAATTTCCTAGTAAACCTTGTGATTATCCCTTTGGTATAATTTCATACAATTATGGGTATGGATTGGATTTCCTTATTTAGAACTAATATAAATTACCAATAGAAGGAAATCAAGCTTAGTATCATTAATTGTCCTTTGATTCTATACAAGTGAAAGGAGGAGGATGAATGTACTTTAGTATCATCATCTCAAGCATGTATATTATTACCCATATGATCAAGCATATTTATCTCAAATGATTGAGACCAAAGAAAAACAAATCCTTAATGAAATTCTCATTGAAAGGGAAATCACTGATATGTTTCCTGAAGAATTTACTGGTCTTTATCCTAGTATAGAGGTTGAATTATCAATAAAACTTATACCCCAAGTTTTACCAATATCTATAAATCTATATTGAATGGAAGTTATTGAAATTAAAGATATGAAGAAGCAACTATAGGAGAATATGGATAAAGGGTTCATATGCCCAAGTGCTTTTCCATGGGGTACACCGGTCCTCTTATTCAAGAAGAGGTGTCGGTCAATGCACATTTTGAATTTAGTTGTTTGAGAGGGTGTAGAATTTTCCATTGGATCAGGCCTGTGAATTGACTCATGACACTTTCTCACTGAATTTCCTTGCAATGGTGGAGAGCTTTTTCATGATCAAATGATGGGGAGGGGCAGCATCATGTTTTCAGTCTAGTTTTACTTTTTCTTCCTTCAGGTGTGAGTTATCTTATGTCCTTGAAGTCTATCTGGGTTTCCCCCTTTATCCCGTAAAAGGGGTATTGATCAAAATAATAAAAAATGGCCTTTGGGCTATTGGAGAGAACTATGTGAAACCCATGACTTCTCTAAGGCCGGTCTTCAATCAGGATATTATCAAGTAAATGTGAATAAGGAGGATATCCCCAAGATTGCTTTTCATAAAAGGTAAAAGCACTACGAGTTAATAGTGATTCCACTTGGAATCAATAATTCTCTAGATATCTTTATGGAGATAATGAATAGATTATTTAGATATTACCTTGATAAATTTATGGTAGTATTTATAGATGATATTCTTATCTACTCCAAAACAAAAGAGGAATGTGTGTAGAATTTTAATTCCACACTTAATACTTTGTGAAAGGAAAAGTTATTTGAGAATTATAGTAAATATGAGTTTTTGTTGTATAAAGTAACTTTATTTATGCATGTTATAACTAGAAAAGAGATATTTGTGGAACTCTTGAAAATTGAGGCAATTAAAGGATGGACCGAACCAATACTAATCATGGATATCCATATTTTCCTTGTATTAGATGGGTACTATCATTGATTTGTGAGAAAATTATCATGATTTTCAATCCCACTAACCAAGATTAATCGGAAGGGTGAAAAGTTTATATGGACTGATGAATGTGAAAGATATAAAGAAGAGTTTAATCACTACACTTGTTCTCGCATGACCCATAAGTGGTGAAGGATTTGTGATCTACAACGACACATCAAAAAAAGGCTTGGTTTGTGTACTCATGTAAGATGAGAAAGTGATAGACAATGCCTCCCACAAACTAAATATCTATGAATATAACAACCCAACTCATGATCTAGAATTGGATATGGTGATCTTCGCTTTGAATATTTGGAAACATTATCTTTACAGGGAGAATTATGATATATATAAGAATCCTAAAATCCTCAAGTATATATTCACACAAAAGGAGCTCAATATGTTCCATCAAAGGTGGTTAGATATAATTAAGGATTATGATTTTATAATACACTACAATCCCTGAAAGGAAAACAATGTGGTAGATGCTCTAAGTAGAAAGAATCCTACAACCTATCCATGATGTTGATTGTGAGGGATCCAGTCTATATGTACATGAAAAGGATGGACATGGGAATTATAAAATGAAATTCATCTTACCTTACTCAAATAACTTCTCAACCATCTATTCATGAGAGGATAAATGAGGCTAAGTTTGATTATCATTTTCTGAATAAGGTAGAAAATATTCCAAAGTTCAACTTTGTTGAAGATGGAGTTATATAGTGTGGAAACCGGATATGTGTCCCATCAAAACTAGAGATGAAGAGGGAACTTCACATTGATTCTCATATCAGATCCTTCTTTATTCATCAAGGAATCAATAAGATGTATAGATATTTGAAGCAAAACATATGGAGGGATAATAAGAATAGGTATATTTTGGAGTTTTTATCTCGATATATGGTATGCCAACAAGTCAAGGAATAGTGAAAAAAGTATAAGGGTATGATGAAACAATTTTCCTTACCTGTATAGAAATGAAAAAACATAACCATATATTTCTTCATAGGAATCCCCAGGATACCTGAAGGTAATAACACCATTTTGGGTGGTAGTCAATAGCCTTACCAAGTCAATGCATTTCATTTCCATCTAGGAATATTTCTCTCTTGACTAACTCATAAAGATATATATATGGTAAGTGGAAATAATACATGTATTTCTACTCTCTATTGTATCTAGTTGATATTCATGGTTTAAATAATGGTATTAGAGAATCCTTTATCATGAATGGGATACAAAACTTATCTTCATCACTTCTAATCACCCTCATAAGGATGGTCAGTTTGAAAGGACAATTCAAAATTGGGAGGATATTCTAAGATCATGTTTAATAGATTTCCAAGGAGTCTGGGACCAAAACCTTCCACTAGTAGAGTTCTCATATAACAATAGTTTCCATTATAGCATTCAAATGGAACCTTATGAGGTTCTATATAGAAAGAGGTGTCAGAATCTGACATACTAGGATGAATTTAGAGAGTGGAAGCTGATGGGACCTGATATTATCAAAGAGACGGTAGAGAAGTTTCAAATTTTTTTGTGTCATATGTAATCTATGTGAAGTTGATAGAAAATCTATGCATATAATTTTTGAAGAGACCTAGAGTTTAAGGTCGGAGAAATTTTTTTCCTTCATACATCATCGTGGAATAATTTCATGAGGTTTTGGAAGAAGGGAAATCTTTGTACAAGATACATTGGCCCCTTTGAGATCCTTTATCACATCATAGTTGTCTCCCATCGACTAGAACTCCTACCCAACCTATCTCAAGTATATAATGTATTCCATAAATCCCTCTTGATGAAGTATATGCCAGAACCCTAACATATACTAAATCAAAAGGTGGTAAAAATTGAAAATGATATTTCATACAAGGAGTATAATATAAAGATATTAAATCATAGAGACAAAGTTATATTAAACAAGATAACTCACCTGGTAAAAGTGTTATAGAGGAACCACAAGTTTGAGGAAGTAACATGGGAACCTGAAGTGGCGATGAAAAACATGAGTACCCTCATCTATTATAGTGTATCTAATGAGAATTTTGAGGGAGAAATTTCTCAAGGGGGGATAATGTAATGACCTAAGCTTTTAAAAATGAAATTCCATTTTTCAATGATTAAATTATTCTTCAAGTAATAAATTTAAATAAAAAATATACACTACGTTAGTTATTTTGGACTATTATATGGGTTTTCAAATTTAAAAGATCATTAAGCATCATAACCATTGATAATATTTATTTTGAACAGTGATCATAAGACTAGTATATATAAATGGTTTTGATAAAATCCAATTGACACAGATGGAAGAATCGATGGCCTAGACCAGTAGGATTGTACCATGTAAATCCCATTTATTAGAGCTTTTGAGGAAGGTAGAATCCTTGGGATTTTCCCTTGATCAATACCAAACTGAGATTCTATAACTAAAGCATAAATGGAACTTTTTATAGGATAATTTCAAGCTTATTAAGATCACAACCCAAACCATGTATTCCGAATCACCCCAATAAAATCTCTCTATCACGTACCATACCCTTAGGGTGTTCGCCGGTATAATAAAGGTTTATATATTTAGACCCTAATTGTATTATTTTTTATATTTTTATTTCTTCATAATGAAACAATTATTATATTTTTCCTTTTATTGTTAATTTAATATGATTAAATAATATGTTTGATAAAATTGGATTTTAATGCAATGAAGCACAAATTGTATTTAAAATAAATACATAGTTTCAATCTATACAATCTTTTTAATGAATTCAATAATGTTTGAAATAAATAATATTTTAATAAAATATTATTATTAAATAATATTTATTAAATATAAATTATAATAAAATTTTTCAATTTCAAGAATAATTTTTAAAATGTTCATGAAACTGTTATTATCAACAAAACCAGTGTTTTTAAATAAATGAATATTATTGATTTAAAAGTGTAAATTCACATAATTAGAGAATTATTTGTATAATAAAAATTTTAGTTTTTTAAATTATCATTTTTAAATTATTCACTAATGGCTTTTCATAATTTTCATAGACAATCAAATTTTTTGGTCAAAATTAAATGCATTATAAATATACACTGTGTATTATAACCTCATGATGCCAAAAAAGTGATGTGATATATTCCATAAAATATATCCATGACCAAATATATATTTAACCTTTAAAATAATGTGTTTTGAGGTTATTTTATAAATTTTATAATTCCTTAATTAATCCTCCAAAACCTTTATTATATTATAATATTTAAAATCAATTATTTATAATCGTGACTCACTTCCACATCACCAAGGGTATTATTTTAATGATATAAGTTCAAAAAATGTAAAATAATGAAAAAAACTTCACTTTGGTACAATCCATGCACAAAAACCATGGTATGGTTTGCGGTTTTAATTAATTTATAATATAGAGTCCAAAACCCAAGTTTGGAAATTAATAAATAATTATCTTCTCTTTTTATATATAAACCAACCCAAACTCCCATTATTCTTTACTCAAAACCCAGGGATAATTAAAAAAATCTACCCTTACCTCCCTATATCCCTATCAAGGTTCCCCTAATATTTTAATAAGCTTCTCCCATGCATTTGGAAACACCCTCTAAAGGTGAGAGATCCTCTCATTCTCCTCTTTATTCATGCACCTCCTTTACATTATCCATTTGTTTCCCAATTTTTCATATAGGAATGTGATTTAATGCATGCTTATTACTACCATTATGATCTAAAAGTGATAATAAAACCATTTCACTATTATTAGTCCCTCTTATTAACCTTTGCATACCCTTGTTATGCTGTGGGAATTATCCTTCGATTTTTTCATACCAAACAATTTTCTTGTGAATTCCCATTGGTATGAATGTCAAAACACATCATATTTTTCAAATATTTATAATCCAATATATTCTTTAAAAGTGTAGAATAGTGTTAAACCACATAGATAATGAGATATAGTTCACTAAAATTATTTCTTTTGATGGTGTTCAGACAAACAATAAGATGAGAGAATTTCTATTTTTTGGTGTATTATTTTTACAAAAATAAAGATTTGAGAAAGAATAAAAGAAACAATAAAATTGAAATTGAAACAATAATAATTGACTTTAATCATAAAAATGTTCCTAGGATTCTGATGTCGTAATAAAACTACTAAACCACATTGAAAATTTTTTGTTTTCTATAATTAAAAATTTATTTTTCTAATTATTCCAAGTTCCAAAAATATAATCATTTTTTAGACTCTCATTTTATATCTACTAATTTATTTAAAGTCTCATTATCTAGTGTAATAAATAATTTATTAGATGTTTTTAAGTACCAAACAAATTGGTGAAATGACAAAACCCATTTCCCACAAATATATACCACCTATTTTCACTACAATCGGTCAAAATGATTGACCTTCTTGATATCACTGAATTGACTAGAAATTAAAATGGAATGTTTTAATTTTTAAAATAAAATTTAGTAAAAATATAATTAAATTAGATTAAAATTCAACTAAAAATGAATTCAATTGAAAAATTAATCATAAAATAAAAACCCCAGCACGACATGAAAAATAATTAAATTATTGAGTCAACATATCAATACAAATAAAATTACCCTGACATAAGAGCCAAAAAAAATTAATGCATTAATACATTGATAAACTAGGGGAGGGTTTAATGCCTATGTGTGGAGCTGGGTGATGGCGGCAATAAGGTGCATACAGAGTGGAGGTAGCAGATCAGTGGCTGTTGGTGTGCGTGCTATGCCATGTGGAGATGGAGGCGAGTGGCTGGTGTGGGCATCTAGTGGGTAGGAGGTGCAGGCTGGTTATAGAGGAACAAAATCATCAGTTGGTGGTAGCAGCGGAGAGGGATGGAGGCAGTGCACGTGGTACAACTAGGTGGAGATGGAGGTGGCACGTGCGGTGCAGCTGAGCAAATATAGAGGTGATGATGAATATTGGAGGAGATGGAGCGATTTCACATGATATGTTGCTGCTTCGGGTTTTTTCTTCCCAATCGTGAAGATAAAGGCCTTTAATGCATGAATATCTACATATCAAAAGCAACAATTTGAAATTCAAAGTTAAAAATTAAAATTATTATCTTAATGATAAATGTTAATAATAATATTAATATAATTAGAATGACATGTATTATACTAATAATAGAAATAAATAAAAATTAAACAAATAAAAATATATTCATGTGATTAAAATACTAATTTTTTTATAAAATTAGAAAAATGTATATCTAAACATATAATAATATTATTACTATTAAAAAATAATAATAATCTATAATAAAATAGTAATAATAATTCTAATATTATTAATACTATAAATATTTATAATGATATAAAATAAAATAATAATATAGAAAATTAATTAAAATACTAATTATATTAGTATATAAATTGACTAAAAATTATCAAAATATCTAAAATACTAAAAAACATCAAAACAAAACTAAAAACTTGAAAACCAATTAAAAAAATTAATTTAAATGGAGTTGATTTTTTTATAAAATTTCAGTGAATTCCATGTGCACCAATCCCCCACACTTAAAATTTTTTACTCATGGGAAAAAAATTAGATAGAATACAATCTTACCCATAAAAAATCAAGAATCAAAATTATATGTTCAAAAATTTTCAATCCCTTTTACCAACAAAATATCATGTTTCATTTAAAATTCAAAAATTTCAAAATATTTCCCCTTCCACTTGTATCATTTATAAAACAATTACCTACACTCATGCATCATGTGACCTACCTTGCCATCACTCTCATCCTCAAAGAAATTTGATGAAATCCATGTTCAATTCTTGTACACATGCCTACTTACCATTGGATTTCCATGAATTTCACATCACCACTGGTGTAAATCAAAATAATGAACCAATATCGAGGGCTTCAAATTAGGTTCAAATGTCTTTGAGGCTATAGGATGGTCAGTTATAACCAAAATCTAAAATTTGGTAAAATTAGGGCTTAATATTGAAATAAATGCATGGTATGTGTCAATCCAAACGTATCCCTCAAAATATCTCTCCCTCATACATAAAATGTTGCATGTACCCAAGAATATGATAATCAATGTCTCTTTCAAAGATATTATTTTTTCTCTCCCTTTTTTTCTATATTTGTTTAGGGACAGAACACACTCAAACATAATGGAAAGGTAAATAGGTGAGTAACAGCACCAAAACCCCATGAAATATAAATAATACAATATCCTAACATTAGGTACATAAGTATCTCATACTCTGTAGAATCTCAGTGAAAGTAGGATATATAGAGAACTCTCTATCTCTTGTAATAGTGATTCGTCACCTTTATATGTATCCCTAATGTTGAGGGTTACCGCGTAATGACAAAAAATGTTATCGTTAGTGGAAAAAAAGATTATATATTCCCATATTATAATACATGTAACACATGCAGATACTACAAAATAAAACACATATAATCGTGATGGGATAATGTAAATCCATGTGCATAAAATGAATCATTTCCCCTCAAACAACCCATTCCATTAATAAATCTCTTCCCCACACTTAAATTGAAAATCATTATGTAAATATTCAAGAAATGGGTAGAGAAGGGTATAGTCTATGGGATTATTCTAAAATAGGTTTTCATGACTTCTAAGGGAAACATGATAAATAAAATGTATGGGTAGATAAATGGTTCAAAGGGGGATAAATAAATCAAAAAATGTCTCTTTCATTTTAGTGAAACATTCAAAATTCCAATTTCTTCAATGAAAAAATATGGAAGGTTCTAGAAGATATAACTTGGTCGAGATTCCCTCAAAAAAAAGATAAACATGTGATAATGTAAAAATGGGAAAGATTCCTCATAGGTATAGGAATATAATGTTGGAAATCACATATGATCATGAGTGAAAGTAAGCGTCTAACAAATAAATGATTTATAGGGAAAAAATTCAAAGCATGAACTGATATTAGCAATAATCTAAATTAGGGTATTAAGAATCCAAACATGTCAAAGAGAAATTAGGTGCTCAAATTTTCCCAGGAGACAAGAGGTATTCCTATGACTATGTTATAAAAAACTATAATAGTTTTTTTGTGGGTTCAACAACGATAGAAATGTTGGTGCTTTTTTTAATTTTTAATTTTTTTAATTTTACATGGTGTTTTTGGAAGAATAAAATATGAAAGAAGATAAAACAATTCCTTGAGTAAGTATAGATATACATAGAAATGATATTGATATCTGATAAATCTACATAAATTATTTATTTTTAAAATTTATACATGGAAAAAACATACCCAAATATTACCATAAATATAATACCAAAGATAAGATAGATGAAATAAAATATGCAGGAGAATAATAAGTGCACAAAATATCAGGACTAGTTGACCATGTTTCACACATGCCAGGTTTATTTCTTAAAAAATGATAAATAATAAATGAAAAATATGGAAAAGAGAAAAACGCGGGTTGCCTCCCAGGAAGTGTTAAGTTTCATGTCTTCTGCTAGATGGATAGACAATGGTCAATCGGTTTTGTCCATCAGATCCTAATTCTTAGGCCTCTTCTCTGTGCTAGAGGTAGTGTCTCCCAACTCTATTGTTCTTTTCATTAGATTTAGTCACTTTTACTTATCCCTAGTAAAACACTCATGGGTTATTTTCACTTTACTCTAAACCATTTGGAACATCTCATGCGGTGGGTTTCCATGAATATTTTCTATTTGGAACATCTCTTAAGGCATATTTCCTCAAATTTGAGGTGGGGTTTTGACCGTCATCTCTGAGTCGTTTAAGAAGGGTAGTTCATGGGTAGAATCAACTATAATTTCACATTCCTTGGAGTGAGGCATTTTTTATCAACTTTTGAAACAAAGAGAGAGAGAGAGAGAGAGATAGAGAGAGTAAATAGAGACCAAGTAACATCGAAGTAGTTGGGTTACCTCCTGACTAGTGATAAGTTTAACTTCTTCATCTAGATGAGAACACTCACATTTTAAGTGAATTTTTTCAATGATTACTATTGTATTATAAGTGTGATAATGTTGTATGCCATGAACATTAACCTTAAATAGAGGCATATTCCCATCATATATTTCAAAAGCATCATGGGGATAAACAATTATAATATTGTAAGTACCCGACCACTTTGATTTGAGATTTCCCTCCACGATCCTAAGTCTTGTGTTAAAGAGCAAAAAATTATCACCTGGTGAAAATTTTATTGATGGATTTTTTATCATTATAGGCTCAAGTATTATATATATATAAAATAATTTTCATTTGCTTCCTTCCTCATTTAATCCAATCCATTCATCTACCGAAAATCATTTTCATGGGAAATTTTGAAATCAAAATTTAGTTTCTTCAAAGCCATGTAAGCTTTTCTTTAGTTCTATGGGAGATGTAATGTTTTTCCAAAATAAAATATAAATGGTAAAACTATAGTAGGATTTTTATGAATTCCTGTAATCCCAGAGTGCTTCATCATGCTTGGAGGCCCAATCTTTTTGATATGTACTCATAGTTTTCTCTAAAATACCCTTAATCTCTCTATTTGAAACCTCATCTTAGCCATTGGTATGTGGATGGTATGGGATGATCATGTAGTAGTTACATCCATGGAGATTAATTAATATCTATAAAATATAATTATTAAAGTGGGTACCACAGGCACTGATGATGAGCCTTGGAATTCTAAACTGGGTAAAAATGTGGTGCTTTAAAATTTTAATGACAACATAAGCATTATTTTCTATTAACAATTCAGATTCTACTCACTTTGATATATAGTCAACACATACAAGGATGAATTATTTTACAAAATATTTAGTAAAATTACCCATGAAGTTGATTCCCCATATGTCAAAAATTTCAACACCCGTGATTGAATGTTGTAGAATATCTCACTTCCAACTTATAACCCCAGTTATTTAGAATTTATCACAATTCATTAAAAAATCCTGAATATCATGATACATGGTAAGATAATAAAAACCAAATTGTAACACTTTTATAATTTTTTGAGGAATTCCATGGTGGACTCTAGCTTCTCTAGCATGACACAAATTCAAAACACTATTATCTTATTCTTTTGGGGTGAATCTTATGATTATTACATATTTATAGTCCTTCAAAAGTAATGAATATTCTTATTAGTAATGGCATGATTTGTTAAAAAATATTTTTCTATAGGGAAGAGTGATCCATATAGACAGTGAATTTGGAGAACAACAATTGAGATACGAATTTATCAAATGTGAAGAAAAATGCTTGCAACACTATTTCAATTTTTGAGTAATTATTTTGAGTCTCATTGAAAGAAAAAAGCATATTAGATTAATCTAAATATTCTTTGTATCCTTTTTAATAAGGAAGCACCAACTTACCAATCATTGACACCACACATTAACTCAAATATTTTCTCCCAATCTGATTAAATCATTATGGGGATTTGACTAAATATTTCCTCAACAATTTAAATTATCCTTGAAATTTATTCCCAAAGTGTAATGTGACATATTTTCATAACATTGTGGTAAGGGGTTAGGAAATAATAGGTAAATATCTAATTAAATGGCAATAGAATAAAAAATTCCTAAAAATACCTCTGATTGAATAAACTAAAGTGGCGACGAGTAGCTTAGAGATTATACTGATGTTATCAGAGACAAATTCAATGAAATTCGTTGAAATTTTTATTACCTAAAACTATCACAATTTCTACCATGAAGTTCATTTTTTCCAATTGAACACCAAATTATTTTTCTTCCTATCTTGCTAAAACCTTATCCAAATGTTCCAAACATTCATAAAAAATCCTATAAACAGAGAAGCCAACCATGAATATTTCCAAAAAATCTTAAATAATTTATTAGAATATTTCCATCATGAATAATTGATTTGTGTATAGTGAATTACACATCCCAAATGGAATTATCTAATAATAAAATATACCATATAGATAAGTGATCTTTCTTTTCTCTTGATCTTATAGTGTCACCACTATTTTATTATAGCCTATGTATCCATAAAGAAAAAAATAGTAATATATTCCTATTAGTCGTTCAAGGATTTGATCAATAAACGGTAATGGGAAGTGATCCTTTCTAGTGGAATCATTTAATTTTTGATAGTTGACGAAAACTCTCCATCCACTCACTATTCCTGTGGGTATCAATTCTCTATCATTCTCAACAACTGTGGTCCCACCCTTTTTAGGTACCACTTATAATGGGATGACCCACAAACTATCAAAGAAAAGAAATATTAAACCATCATTGAGAATTTTAATGAATTATTTATTGAATAATTCTATCATTAGAGGAGTTAAGAATCTTTGTGATTGCCTATATGGTTTTGAATTATCTTCCATATGTATTCTATGAGTGTAGATGGTAGGACTTATACCTTTTAAATTAGAAATTTTCCAACCTATCCCTAGATTCATTTGTGATAGGACATTGATCAATTTAATTTCTATTTATCTCAAAAGATTATTATTTATGATGACTATAGAGGTGTTTAAATCTCCTAAGTAGCTATATATAAATTTTGGTGGAAGGGGTTTAACCTTTGGTGTCAGAGGATTTTCAATTGATGGAGTTAATGTGGTGAACTCTTGTCTACCCAAAGGCTTGAATATATTTCTAATGGATTATAATTTTTATATTGATTCAATTAAATCATAATTTTCCTTATGATAATCCTCATAACTCAGCATGTCTTTTTCTAATTCTTACCATTGTTCAATTGAATATAAGAAATAATAGTCAACTACAGAGGTATTTTACCTAGATTTTAGGGAATTAAATGTTATATATTATTATCCAAATATAAAAATTAATTTTCCCTCTAGGATATCGACCTGTTCTCTGTATGTTTCTAATAAAGGTCTCCTAAGAATGAGTAAGATTTACTTATATTCCACTATATCAAGGATTATGAAATATATACGGAAGTAAAATTTTTCTACTTTTATGAGTACACCCTCTAGAATTCTTCCGGGATTATTTAATGATTAGTCCACCATTTTCAAGGTTACCCTCACTGGATTTAATTCTATGATTTTGAATTCTTAAATGACACTAGATGGCCTGAGGTTTACACTAGATATGAGATCACATAAAGCTCTTTCAAATTAACATCCTATAATATTACAAGGTATAATGAAACTTATAGGGTCTCTTAGTTTATGTGGTATGAATATGGTTATGATTACCAAACATTACTTATATATTATGACTATTCCTACATCATCTAGTTTTCTTCTCTTGGACAGAAGCTCCTTTATAAATTTTGAATAATGGGACATCAGTTGGGTGGATCTAGAAAAAGGAATATTTATGTGAATCTTCTTGAACATCTCTATGAATTTCAAAAATTAAGCATCCTACTTCCTTTACTTTATTCATTATATAAATGGAAAAGGTGGTGTGTAATATTTTAACCATTCATTGAGTTCTTCATTTTCCTTTTCATTTCTTACCTTTTTAATTTTTGAAAGTTTGTTTTGATCGTACTACTCTTTATATTTTTCTTGAATCACTTTGTTTATTGAGTCACCATTCTTAGTGGAAGGTGTAGGTGTCTCATCTATTGGTTGAGAATTAGAAATTCATAACTCTGGAAATTTTGTGCCACTACATAATGTGATACATTTTCCTTTTCTCTTGGGTTAACTCTTGTGTTAACCAATAGAGTTTCTTGTTATCGATTTTTCATTTGTACGACTAACTGGATGACTTGATTTTCAATTATACACATGGATGATTCTATGTTTTGGGTTTCCATCTCTTTTTATTCAAACATTGATTGATTATACATCATTAATTATGCTATAGTTTCTCCCCAATCTTGTTGACTATGCACTGCTGGAGTGGAAAAGTCTGTTGTTTTATTTTTCTCATTGTATTGTTGTTATTGATGAAATGTTGGCCAATATTTTTGTTAAGATCCTTGATATTTGGATTGTATGGTGGGCCTAAATAAATATTGATTAGGGAACCTCAGTGGAACCATGTTTAAATTCATTGGATGAGTAGCCACTAGTTCTTTTTAACATTGATTTTGGTTATTTCATTTCCTATTGGGGTTGTAATTGTTTCCATAATTTCCTCTATTGTAGTTGAAAAAGTTATCTTTAGAAATATTGTTCTCAGACGTGTTATATGGACACATGGAATAATCATGATGATGACCAAAATGTGGGCAGAGTTTATCTTGAACTACATAGAATGAATTAGGTAGACTTAACGATGAATTTTTAATCCTCTTGTTGAGAGTTTAAAATTATTTAGTCATGAATATGTGAGAATAAACGTAATGTACTCCTTCTTTTATTCTTGAAAAATATTATAAAGAGTTTAAACTATGTTCTTCCATGTTCTGAATTAATGTGTATAGATCTTTAGGTTTTATTTATAGGAATTCATTTCCAGTAAATGTGTTGATTGCCAACTTACTCTCAGGTTGAAGTATATGTTAGAAATCATGAAATTGGTTTTCCAAATTCATTCCATGATGAGGAAAACACCATAACATGGACCTGAATCTTTCCCAAGATTATCCCAATGATTAATATTCATTTTGGAAAAAATATTCAAGGTCTTACTTGTTTTTCAAAAATTATGCAGTTTTGTAATATCAATCAATAAATTTCCTTCTTATCACATCCTAGGTGAAGAATATATTTGGGTCAAGAATTTTCACAAGTCATTAAATATTCCTTATAATGATAATGGAAAAATTCATTGGATCAATGCATTTTTGTTCACCCCATAATATTTAAATGAGTCACATACTTCAAGAAAACTTTTCACATGAATATAAGGGTCTTTACTACTCAAGCCATGAAATTGTGCATGTGGTTATAGCATATTGATCGTCAATGAATTTAATTCAAAATGAATCATTATAATTATATGTCTTGTTATTCCTAAGACGACTTAGACTATTTTGGGTCTCAATTCCTATCTCATAGTAGTCTCATGCCTTTGGTTATCGATACAATTTTGGAAAAGGGGTTGAACTTGTCCACTGGATAACATTAGAATGTGAGTCTCAATGCTTTCCTCTTGTGGATGCATTTGGTTTTTGGATGAGATACCAATTTCATATTTCCATTTTCTTTGATGTTCTAGTTCTGATCAAGAGGTGGAACATTTTTTGACATAGCCAAATTATGAGTGTTCACTATCTAAGTAGACAATGACTAAAGAAAGGTCCACTCAAGATTTTTTTAATGATAGATGCGTGTGTTCTCTCTAAAAACAGCACCATAAATTTGGTATGTTATTTATATCACATCCAATTTGAAAATATTTATAACCCACTGGCTACTATAAAAGTTGATAGTAAGGTCAAACCATATAGAGAACTAGATCTAACTCACAAAAATTATCTCTTTTGACAGTGTTCATATGGACAATAAGATGAGGGAATTCCGATTTTTTGGTGGATTATTTTTATAGAACTAATGATTTGAGAAAGAAAACAAGACAAAAAATTTAAATTGAAACAATAATGATGAATTTTAATTAGAAAAATGTGTCCACGATGTTGATGTCCTAATCAAACTATTACGCAACCATACAAAATATTTTTTTCTATGACTACAAATTTATTCTTCTTAATTATCATCAGTTAAAAAAATATAAGATTTTTTTAGATTCTCATTTAATAGATACTGTTTTTTTAAAGTCCATTTTTCTTGTGTTATAAATAAATTAAGAGATACATTTAAGTATCAAATCAATCAGCCAAATGAAAAAAATCTATTTCTCACAAATATGCACTACAACCGATCAAAATGGTTGACCTTCTCTGTATCCCTTCATTGAATATGAATTAAAATGAAAAAAATAATACAATGACAAGGCATGATAAATAAAACCACATTACTGAAATAATTCTTGTATCGTTCTGTACTATTGTCACACAAAGAAATGTACCCGTCCTTCATTGATTTGGGACTTCCATGTATATAAACCACACTCCTTGATCATGTGGATAAAATTAATGAAATGAATCTTTATGTTGTGTGATTCTTGTGTCCCACTTATGTATGTACATGATTTTAAAATGATAGGTGTACCTAGATATCTCTCCAATGCATTGGGTAATGTTTTAGTCTCTAGAGACATCATGTATGGGATTAGAGAGTAAACCTAATATATTATGGGATTTTATCCCCCATGTTATGATGTCTTGGCAGTTATCCTTGACCCATGTTTATGAAGTTATGTTTTATGTTTTCACCATATTCCCATGTTTAATTTATGCGATCATGTAATATCATGCCTCATTGTTAAATATTATGATTCCCACCCCTCTTATGTTACTTTTATATTCCTATTTTCTCACATGTATTTATTTACCTTATGATATTTTTTATTCCCTTATTGGGATTTATAACTCACACCTTTCTTATGTTTGTCTCCAGGTTATCCCATGATGTTTCAAAAGAGAAATGGAATTTTAGGAGGATTTTAAGGAAATTTTCAATAATGATGTTTTATACATATATCTAGTTGATGTGTTGTGTACCTAATTTCCAAAATACACTAGGATTCATGATCTAATGGGATTTTATTATGTGCATATTTATGTAATAAATCACAAATTAAGTGTATTAAATATATGGGTTGTCATATTGAGAGTTTTTAAAAGAGATTACTTTGGATTTGATTGTAAATGATCACAAAGGAATACACTAAACATGATGATTTTCTGAGTCATATTGAGGTCAAGTTGACATCCAATCATACTTCTATAAATATTATTGTTGATCAAATTTATAATGTTATCCAATGTTAGCTTACAAGTTTTACTTATGGATGTTCTAATTTCCTTAGCATTATCCATGACTAAATTCTTTATAATTTCATTAGTGTATTTACTTTGGTCTAAAAATGTTTAACTGGAATAGGTAGAACAACCCATAGAGTGTCCTTTAGGATCCCCATGGGTTTTTGAAAAATCCAATTATAAAAAGAATTTTTTTAAAAAAATCGATTAATGATTTTGAAAAAAACTATATTTGAGAGAGTTTAAATGAAAATAAAAACAAAATAACTCAATTCAATATCCTTTTATACCAAATATAGTTTGGAGTAGATTAAAATGGAGGGAGGTGTGGTTGGAATAAGATTTATTAAAAAATTGATTTATTAAATGAATGAAAGAAATAAAAATGAAAAAGGTAAATAAGGCACAAAATTTGGTAAGGAAGTTCGAAAATATCTAAATAAGAGACCCTATATCCACCACCATAATGGCTTGAGTATTTAATGTAATAGTAATAGTATCCGATATACTAACAATCCCTTTATTTTTAGGTTGTTCTAAGAAACCAAAATTATAATCGACCCTAGTTTTTAATAGGTATATCTAGAAGCATCAAAGATAAATAATCCCTTTCTTTTTAGTGGTTACTAAAATAAAACTTGATTCCATCACTTTAATGGTAGTGAGCACCTATAATATAAGAAATAATAAAAATAGATGACTTCTAGAAGAAATAAATTTTTATAACAGTCTATAATCTCTAAAATAAAAATAAAAATAAAGAACCACTAGGAGAGAATGAGAATGATAGTGGACTGAGAAGTTTTTTACAATAAGATAAAAATATTGATAGGATGAGATATTAATTAGAAAAATAGATAACTTATGAGAACTTTTGAGATCATTGAATTTTTTTATTGGATTATTATCGATAAGGTAACATGATAATGCCACTAAGAGGTCTATTTATAGCCTTAAAGGGCTTTAGGGATATTTTGGAATTATCCAGGGTAATGATGCTGAAGAAGACCAAAAATTATATGTTTTCATCTTTATTAAATGTTTTACTGATGCCACCAGATACCTAGTAGCCTCCACTAGCTAGCTTGTGTGGTTGCTGCTACTATTCTAGATCTTGCATAACCCACTAGATGGATGGTGAGCTACCAGTGGCTGGCCAATGATAAATATCTTCAGGGGGTTCTACTTTCCATCTACATCAGTTGGATGGTTCTCCTACAACATCTAGTTAGTTTACTTTTTCTACAATGGGAGGACACTTCATTCACCACGGGCTGGCTGGTGTCTATGTACTAGTGAGCTGATGTTTCCTTCTGGTGTTCAAACACATTTGTGGACTGCCAAATTTCTTGTGTAACTAAAAAAGATTTGGAAACTTCATTACATTAGATAAAAAATAATATCATGACTTCTACAAGGATCCTTTAACGTTATTTCAATATTATAACACGATGTCTCCATTTTTCTAACATCTAATCACATAAATGAAATCATTAGACACTTTAAATAATTCTTGTGATCATTAAAACTTAAGAAGGTGAGAAGAACACCACTTTATGGGCAACCCAGACAAGCCACATTGGCATGCCTATATATGGATCCTAGGATAAATTAACTATTAAGCAATATTGTATTTATTCTCTAGAAGAAATGTAAATACAAATTAGTTCATCACTGGTTTTGTAGACTCTGAATATGTAGGTAACATAAATACTTAAAAGTACATCATAGGCTATGTTTTAACTACATGTGGAGGACCCATTTTGTGTAGGTGCATCATATAGTCAGTGGTGGATCTCTCAACCACTGATTATAAATTTAATGCCTTGATTCTGGTCTTGAAATAGGATATTTGGATAAATAGTTTGATTTACAAACATTATGTAAGTAGTTCTATTTTAAATATTTACTCTAACAGTCAGTTTTCATGAGACCATTATATAAACTTTGTTTTAAATGGTAGGTCTATGAAAATAAACATTATAATATATTTTATTATATACATCATTGAATTTGGGAAGACATATGTCAAAAAGATACATACTTACAACAATACAACTGATAGTATGACTGAGGCTGTGATATTTTACAAATTTAACCACTATTTAAATTTACTGAATATAGTTCAAATTGATTAGACAGAGGTGAAATAACATCCCCAATTTTAAATTAAAATTGTTGATATTTATGAAGCATTATTTCTATATAAATTTTCCTCTTAATTATATCATTTAAATTGTAAATACTCATGCATAAAAATTATGAAAATTAATTACTTTTCCTTTTATAGTGAATTTATTCATCTTCAAATGGGTTTCTATACTAGGCTCCCCTATAGGTATTTATTCCAGGGATTTGTGATACTGCACCAGGCAGATTCACTTATGTTTTTTTATCCTTGTTTTCCCCTCAAGGCTCTCTGGGGCCATCAATTCATTTCACCCTTGGATTCATTTGGATTTTACATTCAGAGGGCCAATGTTAATTAGGTTTTTCAGTAGTTCCACACTATATTTTCTTCTTTAACTGGTCCATTTCACCACTACCCCAACTTTTATGACATTTTAGAGGAATTTATGACCCATGTAGGAACATATTTGGTGCTATTGTTTCAGTTCCGCTCCTCTCACTGCTCATAATATAACACCCCAAACATTTTATGGTATGTTCCTCTTAAATACTTTATATTCATTAGATAGCCTATATTAAATGAAGCACTAAGTCTTTTGTGAATCAAAACACTATAGGAGAATGTTATAAGCTATCCATTAAACATAAATTTTCTACTTCAATGTTTTGAATTTCGAAAAAAAGGTCATCTAGAGTTGTGACCAGTAAGTCATTTGGAGTCTGATAGAACCAACTTGATTTTTTTGATGAATAGTAACATACAATTATGAATAGTAATATGAATAGTAATATGACCCTTATAAATAGTAAATAATGATAATATTTTATTTTCTTAAGGTAATAAGATAATGATATCTTAATTAATTTTTCAATGTGATATAGAACTAATTATACCTTTAAAATTGTTATTTTTCGAATTAACTATGATTTTATTTAAAAATTAAATTAAAAATACATAGAAAATTATTTTCAAAAAATGGAGATTATTTTGGAATTCTACACATATAAAAATGGTTAGTGTAAAGTTTTGTGATTTTTCTAAAATACTTGAATTTTTCATGAATAGTAAAAATACAGTTTTGAGTTTTCCGTAGTTTAATGACATCATAAAGATGTAATAATTAAATATAAAAGGCTGGTATACTTGTGTACAATAAATTATTACATGAGGTGTCCCAAGTGGCTAAACCATGGATAAATACCATGCATAAGCCCATGGTTTTGCAAAAAACCACTAAGGAGGTGTCCCTTTTAATTAATAAAAAACTCCCTCTTAATTACTATAAATACCCACCCACCCCCTTCGTTTTATTTCATTAAAAACTCATTATACTAGAATAAATGGTGGTATTACCTCCCTAGTATTCCTACCATGGTGTCCTAAAACCCCAAAGGTTCCAACCTTCATGTTTTGGGAGTTACTCTATAAGGTAAGAGAATCAACCACCCTCCTCTTTTCTTAAAGCTTTCATTTATTTTTTCTATTTTATTTTCAATTGGATTATGTTGGGATATGTCATTACATATTACCCTTACTTCCCATATTATTTATTAGTGATGAGATACCCTTTTATCTCATCAAACTATTTTATTAAATTTTAAGTGACGTCGTTAGGCTGCCAAATTTTCATAAGAGATTTCTCAATTTTTCTCTTATTTTGAGTTCCTTTATTTTATACTTATTTCCTCACCTAACTTCATCAAAATTATATGATAATTCCATTACCTTAAATTAACTTGAATTATATTATTCTAATGGTATATTTCATCATCATCTCTCTTTCCCCCTCCTCTTATACTAAAAATGAAAACACCGTCCGAGATGTGTTAATTTATCACATTCAAGGACGACAGGTTCTCAATTTTTGTTACCAACTTTAATTCTGGTAATGAAACCATTTTTATGGTTGAAACAGATTATAATATATTTATTTCATCTCATTAATGTTCTGAAATCTTTACACACTCATAATATGGAATAATAATACAAAACAAGTTCATTGTACACAAAATTGCCAAGCTAAATCCAAGTGTTTTCAATAACTTTTAACTAATGATTCATCCTCAAGTATATAACCCAGAATCATTATAAGATAATTTATATCTCTTTAATTTCAATAATAATATATATATTAATAATTATGGATGTTTAACCACATTTCAAACGGACTTCCATTCATGAATGCAAGTAAACGAATCACAGAAACCAAGGAAGAAAATGCTTCCAAAACAATAAAATTGAACCTCTTAAACCCATAAAAGGGACATGAATGAACCTAATAATGTTATGATAAACCAATTAAATTTATAGGAGGTTTTTTAGTTATTAATTAATGAAGCTAAATTTTATTCTTCAGGTCATTAAAAGAAATGAAGAACACACTCGAGCATAAGGTAAGAGGTTTCTCATCTCACATTTAATTCTGTGAGATTTCAATTTTTCACAACTTATTTCTTTCATGTGGTATATGTGTACTGCCATTTGATATATAATATCACAATTCTCTATATTTTCATGGTATTCAATTATTCATTTGGTAAGTATTAAATCTTGGTCACACAAAATGTTTAATTACAATATGGTAATGGGATTTGTGCCAATTTTCCATTTCGTTGTGACTTACTTTGTTTTGTGCACCTAATAATCCTTATATGGTGTACCTACTACCCATTTGAGATCAATTTTCATTTAAAATTATATTTCTATTAAATATACATAATCTCATATCATGGATATGTTTATTGTCTAAACCATATACCATTTTACATACAACGTATATTTGGAATGTTATTTCAACTATGGAAATATTGATGAATCTTTATTCTCTACTCTATATGAATTTTGAAAAGGTATATTGATCTTGTATTAAATCAATTTGTAAATATTTATTTGGAAATTTAGTGGCAGGTGGTGCCCTCTATAGCCCCTTGATGCATCGATAGGTCTCATGAAACAAATCAGTTGGAAACAAACCCTTCGAGTTTGTTTCCAAAAATTCGATGAGTTTCTACCCACAAAACTAAACCATTTTAACGGTATTATGGTATCATGTTCCAGATACATGATATCCAATTAGCCATAATTCTATTTATTCATTATCAATTATTACTATCCATGAGATATTCACTATGACAAAATCTATGGATGCAATTTTATTCTCAGTTTATTAATGGTGTGTGTTTTCATTTATTCACCATGCCAAACTGACATGTCAAATTATTTATGATTCAGTTATTGTTGAATCATGCTTCCATTATTTATAACCCTTACTTAAATTTTGATCTCACACCTTTCAAATTTTTAACTTCAACAGGTGATGAAGATGAGATCATTTAATGAGTTTATGTGGATTCCGTTTTTAGTGTTTGTTATGTTTTGTATTTTGTAACCTTTTCCAATGTAATTTATGTTACATATATGTATCTAGTTTCCTCAATACTAATAAGATAATCATTCATTATAGATTTTTATTCCTTCTAACCATGCCAATATTACATGTAATGCACTGAATCTGGTCTAGAGGGGTCGAGGTGTTATAGTTGGTATCAGTGGAAGTTTAGTAGAAAACTTAGAAACTAGAGTAGGAAATGTATAGTAGGGAACGAAGCCCTAAGGTTGTATTTGAGGATAAATGTATAAGAATATCCTGGTATTTTGGTAAGGAATATATTATGTGAATCCTTCTAGAAAATACATCCCTTTCTAGATATGAGAAGGTAGAGGTGGCTCTGGCACAGATGTACCTAGGAGTGAAAGCTCCGACAAGGAGTTTCAGGCTTGAACCAAGGTATTTTGGTACAAAAAAATGGGCCTTGCTACACTCTTAGTTACAACACTCCCAAAGGATATACTTAGGATAATTTATATTTTCTTTATAATCCATTATGAAGGATTTAAATATAAATTATTCCTCAAAGAAACCATTTTTTCTGATAATGGGATTATCCATGCATAGGATCTCAATTTATGTTAAGTATTTTGTTATGATAAGATTATACATTATGATTCATACCCTAATATAGTGTGTGAAATTATTTATAATGGAATATAATAGAATAAGGGAAATCAATACTCGTGGGAAATGTTGGGATCTCCCCACTGAGCAAGTCAACATAGTCAATGTTAGAACAGATCAGATCATGAACATATTGGGACAACTTACTCAGGTTCTAAAAAATAATCATTCCACACCTATGTTGGATCATTTCATGTGGAATAATCCCCCATATTTCAGCGGGACTACTAATATAGTGGTTTCTGAGAAATGGATCAAGTCCCTTGAAAAGATATTCCTTGAATTAAGATGTAATGAAAATGAAAAGGTAGTACTGGCAGTATATTATCTCAAGGACAATACTGATCAATTGTGGTCCCTGATTCAGAATTCCATAGAGGAAGAAGAAATAGAATATATGAAATAAAGTAATTTTAAGTAAATATTCTTCGAAAAATATTTCCCTCGTGAGCAACGAATCGAAATGAAGAGAAAATACCTTGGCTTAAAGCAAAGGGAAGAGGACAATGTTTTAGAGTATGAGGCTACCTTCACAAGTCTAGACAAGTATGCCATAGATTACATACGTGACTCGGCATATGAGATTTATCATTTATATGAAGGTCTTAAGATAAGTCTTCTAAGGGCATTGGCTTCTCAAACATTTTAATCATATGATAAAATTGTCTCAAATTTCATCAAAACAGAGAAAGAATTTTCTAGATCAAATTTGTAAAAGGGAAACCAAGATAAGAAGAGGTACTCTAATAACCAAGGGAAATGTGAAGTGCCAAAGAAGAATAAGAGAATGAAGAAATTCCCATTATGCAAAAACTATAGAAGGAATCATATTGGGAAATTCTTAAAAGGCATGGGATATAAATGTGGAGAAAAGGGTCATTTATCTCATGAATGTAAGGGGAAGAAAAAGTTTGATGATATTCAATGCTATAATTGTAGAGAGAAGGGACATTATTCAAATGAGTGTCCTAAGTGCCAAGTAAACATGCCTCAGAAAAATCCAAGAGAGTAAGGGAGAGATTATGTGATTACAACCACGGAAGTTGAAGTTCCCAATGGTGTGGTGGTAAGTACTTTAATTGTTTCCAAAAACTTCACCAACACTTCATTTGATTCTGGATCATCACATTCATTTATATCTTCCCAGTTTTCCAAGAAAATTAGACATGTCCAATTTGATTTAATAAAGGAGTTATTAGTCAAAACTCTTAGGGGATGCATCATTGAAACAAAGGCATGTCAACTAGTCCCCCTCATGAAACATAAACATGATTTAGATGATAACCTTATCATTATACCAATGACTGACTTTGACATAATTATTAGTATGAATTGGCTATCAAACTATGATGCGAATATTTATTGTAAGAAAAAGGAAGTTACAATTTTTGAAAATGGTGTAAAATTTCTTATCTTTAGAGTAGATACCACATCATCTAATTCTTATCTATACCCACCCCCAATAGCTCTATTTAATGCAATTCTTGGAGAGGAAGATAACCCAATATCTTTGGGTGATGAAATAAATCTTAAAATTGAAGATGTGCATATAGTGCAAGAATACGTTGACGTGTTTCCAGAGGATTTACCTGGACATCCTCCAGAGCGGGAAATTGAATTTTCCATTAACTTAATTCTTGGTGTAGGACCTATATTAAATACCCCCTATAGAATGACCACTGTGGAGTTAGTGTAGGTAAAGAAACAACTAGAGGAGTTGAGTGACAAAGGATTTATTCGACCTAGTGTTTCTCCATGGGGAGCCTTAGTCTTGTTTGTCAAAAAGAAAGATGGATCCATGAGGTTATGCATTGATTACAAGGAATTCAATGCTATTAAAATAAAAAACAAGTATCCTCTTCCCTGGATTGATGATTTATTTGATCAACTTCATGGATCTCAATACTTTTCAAAATTTACATTCGATCTGGATATCATCAACTGTGTGTGAGGAAAGAAGATATACCGAAGACAGAATTTTGAACCAGGTATGGGCATTACGAGTTTACAGTGATGTGTTTTGGACTGAAAAATGAACCATCTATTTTCATGGATTTAATGAGTAATGTTTTCAAGGAATATCTTGATAACTATGTTGTGGTATTAATTGATGATATCCTGGTATACCCAAAAAGCTATGAAGACCATGAGGATCACTTGCAAATTATTCTGAAAACTCTTAGATGAAATGAATTATATAGGAAGTTTTGCAAGTGTGAATTATAGATTTAATCAGTTTCTTTTCTAGGTCATATTATCTCTAAGTATGGAATCCTAATTGATCATGTGAAGACAAAGGAAATCCAAGATTTTCCCATTCCAACAAACATAACTGAGGTCTGTAGTTTCATTAGCTTAGTAGGTTATTATCGGTGTTTTGTTCAGAATTTCGCCTGACTGGCTAACCCTCTAACTAAGCTCACATGTAAAGGAGTTAAGTTTTTGTGGACAAAAGAATGTACATAATTCTTTGAAGAATTGAAAAGAATATTGGTCAATGCTCTAATTTTGAATCTTCTATCTGGAAGTGATGGATTTTTAATATATAGTGATGCATCAAAGAATGGGTTGGGTTGTGTCCTTATGAAAAATGATAAAGTTATTGCTTATGCATCAAGGCATTTGAAGACTCATGGGAAAAATTATCCAACACATGATCTTGAGTTAACAACTGTAATATTTTATTTGAAGATATGGAGACATTATCTTTACAATGAAAAAATGTGAGATATACACAGATCAAAAGAGTTTGAAATACATTTTTACACAAAAAGATCTCAACATTAGGCAAAGGAGATAGTTCGAGTTACTCAAATATTACGGTTGTTCAATACAATATCACCTAGGAAAGGAAATCAAGGTGGTAGATGCATTAATCATGAAAGATCATGGACTTCTAACTCAAATGAGGATTTAGAGAGATCCTATATTCATGGATCTACTAAAGATGAATATTGGAATTGATAAGAAAGGGGAAAAATATTTCATCTTTCAAATGATTACTAAACCATATTTACTAGACAAGATAAAAAGCTCTCAATCTGAAGATGAAAATCTATAGAAGAAAAATTATTGATGTTAAGGATGGAAGATTGGAAAACTTCGTGTATGAGGAAGGAGTTCTAAAGTTTGGGAAGATGTTATGCATTCCATCAGTACCTGAGCTAAAAATGGAACTATTAGACGATGCTCATAGCTCAAATTTCTCTATACACCCGGATAACACAAAGATGTATAGAGATCTGAAGGAATATTTTTGGTGTGATAATATGAAGTAGGAAATTGCTGACTACATGTCAAGGTGTCTAGTTTTTCAACAAGTGAAGGCAGAGAGAGAACATCCTAGAAGAGTGATGCAACCTATTCCTATTCCTATGTGTAAGTAGGATGAAATTACAATGATTTTTTTCACCATACTACAACAGACACGTAGAAGGAATGATGAAATATTTGTAATTATTGATTGTCTCACAAAATCAGCACATTTCCTTCCCATAAGAGAGGATTTACCACTTTATCTCTTGGTAAGAATTTATATTAATGAAGTTGTAAGACTTCATGGTGCACCTCTATCGATTGTGTATGATCGAGATCCCTGGTTTACATCAAAATTCTAGAAATGTCTCCAGAAGGCTTTGAATACTGAGCTTCGTATGAGTACTGCTTATCACCCCCAGACTAACGGACAGTCTGAAATGACTATTCAAACTCTATAAGACATGATGAGGTCATGATCTCTTGACTTACAAGGTATGTGGGATCAATACTTTCCTTGGGTGGAATTTGCATACAACAATAGTTTCCATTCTAGTATTCAAATGGCTCTATATGATGCATTATATAGAAAGAGATGTTGAAATCCAACTTGTTGGGATGAAGTTGGTGAGAGGAAACTTATAGACCCATAACTTATTGAAGAGACCATAGAAATGGTGAAGAAAATCCAAGCCCATATTAAAGTAGCACAAAGTAGGAAGATGAGTTATTCTAACAACCAAAGAAAGGATATGGAATTACAAGTGGGAGATCATGTCTTTCTAAAAGTATCTCCATGGAAGGGTGTCTTAAGGTTCGGTAAGAAAGGGAAACTAAGCCCTGGGTACATCAGACCATTTGAAATTCTGGAAAGAATTGGAGCTGTAGCTTACCGTTTAGAAATGACACCAAGTCTCTCCAAAGTTTATGATGTGTTCTATGTGTCATTGTTTAATAAATACATGCCAGACCCAATACATTTACTCACCTATAAGGAAATAGAACTAGAAAATGATTTATCGTACAGTGAAGAGCCTATCCGGATTCTTGACACATGGGAGAAGGTATTGAGAAATCGAATGAATCGTCTAGTAAATGTTCTTTGGAAAAACCAGAATATGGAGGAAGCAACATGGGAACTTGAGGATGTTATGAATAATAACCACTCACATCTTTTTGGTGGGCTTTATACATAAAAATTTGAGGACAAAATTTCCAAAGGAAGGAATAATATAACACCACAAACATTTTATGGTATGTTCCTATTAAATACTTTCTATTCATTAGATATCCTATATTTCTTGAAGCACTAAGTCTTTTGTGAATCAAAACTTTATAAGAGAAAGTTATAAGCTATCCATTAAACATAATTTTTTCACTTCTATGTTTTGAATTTCAAAAAATGTTCATCTAGAGTTGTGACCAGTAAGTCATTTGGAGTCTGATAGAACCAACTTGATTTTTTTGATGAATAGTAACATACATTTATGAATAGTAATATGACCTTTATAAATAGTAAATAAGGATAATATTTTATTTTCTTAAGGTAATAATATAATAATATCTTAATTAATTTTTCAATGTGATATTAGACTAATTATACCTTTAAAATTGTTATTTTTTGAATTAACTATGATTTATTTGAAAATTTAATTAAAAATAAAAATAAAATTATTTTAAAAAATGGATTTCATTTTTGAATCCTACATGTTGAAAAATGTTTAGGGTGAATTTTTGGGATTTTCAAAAATACATGAATTTTTTGTGAATAGAAAAAATACAGTTTTGAGTTTTCAGTAGTTTAAAGATATCATAATGATGTAATAATTAAATATAAAAGGCTTGTTGAATTTTTTATAGTAACATATGACATGAGGTGTACCAAGTGGCTAAACCATGGGAAAATACCATGGTAAAGCCCATGGGTTTTCAAAAACCACTAATGAGGTGTCCCTTTTAATTA
The DNA here is from genome assembly GCA_963277665.1 of Viscum album. NCBI lineage: Eukaryota > Viridiplantae > Streptophyta > Magnoliopsida > Santalales > Viscaceae > Viscum > Viscum album. The sequence goes on from OY728155.1 coordinate 1,231,010,929, forward strand.
ATAAAAAACTCCCTCTTAATTACTATAAATACCCACTAACCCCCTTCATTTTCTTTAATTACAATCTGATTATCCTCAATTCTATTATGGTATTATCTCCTTATGAGTCCTTCCAAGGTGTACTCAAATCCCCAAGGTCCCAAACTTTATGTTTTTGGAGTTACTCTACAAGGTAAGAGAATCAACAACCCTTCTTTTTTCTTAAATATTTCATTTATGTTTTATCTTTTATTTTAAATTGGATTATGTTGGGATATGTAATTCAATATTCCCCTTACTACCCATATTATTTATGAGTGATGAGATACCCCCTTTCTCTCATCAAACAATTTTATGAAATTTTAAGTGACGCCGTTAGGCTGCCAAATTTCCGTAAGAGATTTCTCAATTTTCTCTTATTTTGAGTTTTTTTCTTTTATACTTATTTCCTCACCTCACTTCATCCAAATGGTATGATAATTACAGTACCTTATATGAAATGTATTTATATAATGATAATTGAATATTTCATCATCATCTCTCTTTCCCCCTCCTCTTATACTAAAAATGAAGACACCGCTCGAGATGTGTTAATTTATCACATTCAAGGACGACAGGTTCTCAATTTTTGTTACTATCTTTAATTCTGGACATATAACAATTTTTATGGATGAAACAGATCCAAATATATTTATTTAATCTCATTAATGTTCTGTAATCCCTACACACTCATAATATGGAATAATAATACAAAACAAGTTCATTGTACACAAAACAGCCAAGCTAAATCCAAGCGTTACTCAATAACTTTTAACTAATGATTAATCCTCAAGTATATAACCCAGAATTATTATAAGATAATTTATATATATTTAATGTCCTTAATAATATATATTAATAATTCTATATGTTTATCCACATTTCAAATTAACTTCCATTCATGAATATAAGTAAACAAATCCTGAAAACCAAGGAAGAAAATACTTCCAAAACAATAAAATTGAACCTCTTAAACACATAAAAGGGCCATGAATGAACCTAATAAGGTTATACTAAACAAATTAAATGTATATGAGGTTATGGAGTTATTAATTAATGATGATAAATTTTATTATTCATGTCATTAAAACAAACGAAGAACACACTCGAGCATAAGGTTAGGGGTTTCTCATCTCACTTTTAATTCTGTGAGATTTCCATTGTTCACCACTTATTTCTTGAATGTGGTATATGTGTACTACCATTTAATATATAATATCATGATTCTATATATTTTCATGGTATTAAATTATTAATTTGGTAATTATTAATTCTTGGTCTCATGAAATGATTAATTACAATGTGGTAATGGGCTTTGTGTCAATTTTCCAATTCGTTGTGACTTACTTTGTTTTGTGCACCTAATAATCCTTATGTGGTGTACCTACTACCAATTTGAGATCAATCTCCATTTAAAATTATATTTCTATTAAATATCCATAATTTCATATCATGGATATGTTTATTGTCTAAACTGTATACCATTTTACATACGGTGTATATTTGGAAAGTTATTTTAACTATGGAAATATTAACGAATCTATATTCTATACTCTATACGGATATTGAAAAGGCATATTAATATTGTATAAAATCATTTTATAATAATTATTTAGACTTTCAGTGGTGGGTGGGGCCTTCTATATCCCCTCGATGCATCGATAGGTCTCATGAGACAAATCACTTGGCGACAAACCCTTCGAGTTTGTTTCAAAAAATCAGATGGGTTTCTTCCCACATAACTAAACCGTTTTAACAGTATTATGGTATCATGTTCCAGATACATTAAATAAAATTATCAATCATTCTATTTATTCATTATCAGTTATTATTATCCATGAGATATTCACCATGACAAAATCTATGGATGCAATTTCATTCTCAGTTTATTACTGGTGTGAGTTTTCATTTATTCACCATGCCATATTGATATGTCAAATTGTTTATGATTCATATATTATTGATTCATGATTACGATATTTGTAACCCTTACTGAGCATTTGATCTCACCCATTTAAATTGTTTACCTTCAACAAGTGATGAAGAGGAGATCATTTATTGAGTTTCTATTGATGTAGTTTTTAGTTTTTTCTATGTTTTGTATTTTGTATCCTTTTACAATGTAATTTGAGTTACATCTATGTATATAGTTTCTTCAAGACTACTAAACTGATCATTCCTTTTGGATTTTCATTCCTTATAACCATTCTAATATAACAAGTAATACACCGACTCTGGTCTAGAGGAGTCGGAGTGTTACACGTAATTCCTACTTTCGCACTCTCTTATATTTAGAGAAAACATTAGAGTGACATCAGAGAAGAAGCTTGGTCTTTTCATTGTATATGTTTCCAAAGATTTCCTGATGGAGATATTCTGACCTCTCTATTATCTTGAAGGATATCCAATCTCGGTGTAAAATTCTGATAGAGATCCAATGATCGTTTTCATCCTTAAAATATTCAGTATGAATTCCTAATATCTAGAGTCAGAATCATCACCCTCTAAAGCTCCTATGAATGAATATTGGAAAGTGGTAATCTATCTAGCTTGTATGTTTTATTTCATCTTTGTATTGCATCAAGTTTTCATCTTATTATGCTTATTTTCTTGATTTGTTTCTTACTATTTATATCTTGTATTATGATTATTTTGAGCATAATAAAACACAAGTGTCTTGGTGGTGTTCTTACAGTGAGCGTAGGACCCTAAAGGTAAGAACCACATAAATATTTTCATCATTTAACCACTTTCAACCTTTTCCTTGAATCTGTTTATATTCCCATTTCACCACTTTTAACTCATCTCGATTCACATTTGTTTCTCTTCTTCTTGAAACTTTCATCTTCGTTATTTCTCATTATTCCTCTTTTTACCTAGAAGAAACTGATTGTATATTTAGTGTTATTGAGACTTTCTTGGGGAATTACCATTTAATGTATCCCCCAAAACCATATTGTGTCACTAAATACACTAATTCACAGAGTTACATGACTTTATTTATGTTGAACTATGTTCCATTCATCCCCTTTTATTCCAAAGTTCTAATCTAGATCCAGCCTTGGGGAATTAAAACCTTAAACACCTATCCAAAATCATGAACTGAATATTATCATTAGTTAGATCAACCAGTGTAGTGCCTTAAATAGCTGAGTTCCCCCATTATTTAATATATTTTGGTTTTTAATGGGTCAAAATTCCCAACCTTTTTATTTTTTGAGTTTAGTGGATGAGATGGCCTTTTTCTTGGGCTTCAAAGCCTAATTACATGTGTTTAAACACTCTAAGGCATTGTTTTTAGATAGAGTTTAATTATAAGTGAATTACTTGGGGATTGGATGAGTTTGTGGATTTTTAGGTCCCTAAAAGTTATTTTTTATAAGGTGAAAATAGAGGCACACGATTCTATTTAACAATGCGACCTCTAAGGAGAAATAGTGTGGGGGTCTGCAGCCATTCTAAAAGATTGTGCATGGGCTACACATGGTTTTTCAAACCATGAAGCCTATCATGCATGCCTAGTTTCACTTAGTTAGTAGGTGTGCATGGATGGTTCATGGTAAATCTAAAATATATGGCTAAACCATGTGACCTATTTTAAATGGGCGACCCTTTGGACAGTAAGTACATAGGGTTGGTGAAATGTTAGCCAACTTGTGTGACCTAACCATGATCCACTTAAAAAATGGTAAATTACTAAACTTTATCTCCTTAATTTTAAGTTTCCCCTTATATTTTTCTTCCTCCCACATGTATTATTATCCTCCAGCCACCGTGGAGCTCCCTTTTTACCTCTCCCTAGGTTTTGAGCCTTCTCCTCTGTCTGAGCTTCCATTCAGGATCTGTCAGGTGAATTGGAAGAATACTGATAAGGCCTTAAATCCTATTTCTTATCTTTCTTGTTTATCTCTCCTCACATAATTCTAAATACATGTGAGTTATTTTTTATTATTTTCAGTTCATTTGTCTAAAATTCATAATTCTTTCGATATAGCTTGAGTCAGAGGCTGATATTCGATGAGTGAGCGCTTAGGAGTATAAGGTTGGTGGTGCCTAGATTTATCCTTAATTTTATAGGTATTATGGTGTGAATTATAAATATTCTTTTCAGTTTTAAAAATTTATACCCTTTAATAATTAACTCTTATCTTTAAATTGATTAAATTTATGTTATTGGATGTCATTAAGAATTCCCCAATCTATTTATACATGCTAAACTGGGTAAGGGTATTTTGACCAAATAGGTAGGTTAGTGTGGTTTCATACATTAAATTAATGAAATGTGATATCATTGCTATGTTTCCAAGAAAACATTAAGGGAATGAGATAAGGCTTTGATGTGATGTTGATCACCGAGATTATGGTGACATGGTTCATCAGATTGGGATCAACTTGAGATATATGGGGTGATGATGATCACTGAGTTGAGGAGACATGGTTCATCAGGATTGAGGTGTAGAGGTTGTTAGGGTGATGGTATGGCCCACATAACTTGAGATTGTGTTGACCATCAGGACATAGTGATGTGTTCATAGGGGTATGAGACACTTAATGATGTGACTTAGGATATGTTGGTGATTTCCACTCACTGTTGTTGGATAACACACTGTTGGGGCCACGTGCATATAGATATGACTTAAATGAGGTGGTGTTGACCTCTTGTTGTCAGTGGAGGCCTCTGTAGAAATTACGACATAGGGATGGTGTTAACTATCAGTTATGGAGGATGTGTTTACCATACAAATCCATAGTTGATAGTGATGGACCATAGGGAGGTGGTGTTGAGACCATCAGTTGGGGGATATGGATTTCCACTAAATTGAGGCTAATGTGATGGGATTGTTAGAAGATTGATATCTCTATGCCTCTGGATGGAGGGTTGTTGAGTTGATGGTGATTTATTCTATGTTGGAGGATGGATATCATCATTCCCCAAGATGTCGCGTTGTTGAGCTAACAATGTCTTTTTTATGGAGGTATGAGTGACCTAGGACATATTTATGGGTGTGTTTTTGGGAAACTATTTACTTTATTGATGGAACATGATGTGTTGGATGGTATGAGGTTTATGTGACATGTTTATGGGTTGAAACTGAGGGTTTAACTGGTCTGATATTATTCAGGGGACACCTAAGAACTATGCCATAGGTACTTTCCAATGAATATATATATATATACACAAAAATGTATTGTATGCCACATATATATTTGGGGTCATGTGTTCAGAAATATATGGGTGTTGGATGAAGCAGGTAAATTCTCAGTTATGGCTATTGAGCCTAAGTGGACTGGGTTAATTATTAAATGTGTGTGCATTTCCTTTTTATTATATTTTTCATACACTATAGAAATATTTATTTAAGGTAGGAACACATTCTTCACGACCTATTGAGTTCAAAATCATGCCCTACATGGGCCCCTTGGGATGAGTGTTGACATTATATCTTTGAGATCTTATAAGGGATTAGGCTCAAGAGCTGAACCTTAGGGATCATGGGTGTACCACTTTTTCATGGGATGGATGGAAGTGGACTGGGTGGTTCCTATGAATCTAGAAAGACCAAATTTTGGGGTTTTATATATATATAACTATAGGGTTGTCCATGAGAAACCCTGTTTATCTATGTTTTATGACTTTCTGTGACATGTTTATCATCTAAAAGTCATATTATTCTTTGGACTTATTATTACTCCTGCTATTTATTAAGATTCTGCTACATCTTATTGTTACTTATACTATTGTGGCCATTATTCCATTTTGTTATTCAAATATGGACCATTATTATCATCATCACCAGAGGGTATAATATCCCCACTATCACCTATCTAGACCCTCATTACTAGTTGGCAGCCTTCGGCATACATGGAGGCATGCATAAGGCATAGTGGTACTCTCTCCTAGAGCATGATTTTAAGTGGATTTCGGGTTGGGATTCTATAAATGATATCAAAGGAGTTTCTTTTCATTTTTTTATTACTATTTGGGATATGGTAAAATTGACATTGAAGTAGTAATAACTAGGTAATGATCTCATGTTTGGGTACCTGCATCCCTAAGTACAAGGGATAGACCATGTTTCTAGGGTTGGGGAATTGATGTTAGGATTTTAACTTTTATAGTTGCATTATTTCCACCTTGATTGGTGTACTTGGGTGTGATGTTATTGGATTATGTGGTTTTTACCCTTGGCCTAGTATGGAAAGGGATTATTGTTTATTCATCATGATAGGAAATTAGGATCATATGTTGTGTGTTTTTTCTTTTGATAGTCATTGGGAACCAAGAATACATTAAGAGGGGTGGAATATTTAATGTATCAATAAAAAGATAAACAATTTTTTCCTACTTATAATTTTTGGTGGAATTCTACATAGCTAGCCTAGGTATGTCTTTCTTGATGAGATTGATATGTGATTCTATGTGTGTTTAGTATATATGGTCCTTTCCCTAATAAGGGTGGGTAGGGATGATGAAAGGGGAGAGTTGTTTAATGTGTAAAAAAAAAGATAAATAGTGTTTTCTTATATATCCTTTTGGTGGAATTCTAATCAGCCACCTCATATTGATGACTCTGGATATACGTGATATATGATTCCCAACTCTGATATGGATCATAAAAAGGCCATGAGGTATGATTATATGTGATACTTGACCCTGATATGGGTAGGTATGGGGCCATGAGGTTGGATGTCATGTGAAATGGTTGTGGTAGGGGAGGGAAAGGGTGGTGAGATGAGGTTCATGTTACAGATTTACCTATATGTGATATATATGATTATTTTGGTTATTGAGCATAGTATTTTTTCTTCAGTGTGATGCATTCTACATAGATTCCAATGGAGTGTTAGTTGGGAAGAGATATGGTACCTTTAGAGAGGGCATGTGATGAGGCCCCCGAGGATCAAGATGGGGCCCCTAAGGTTCATGTTGATAATGAGATGCAAGTACAGGCTCTAGTACAGGAGGGATAGACACATAAAATGGAAGATTTTTTTCCATGGTTAGATGATCCTCTTAGGAAGATTTTGGTTCAAGTCATACAGGGTATCAACCGACATTCTCATATAGCAGAGCCATCTATGACATATTTGACTCATGAGGTCCATTCTCAGTATGCACCATTATGATAGGGTGAGGGAGAATCTTGGGTATTATAGAATTGGATCAAAGTGGTGCATTTTTTATCAGTTAGAGACACCCCTTGGTTAGAGGGTGAACCTAGCTACATAATTTCTTAGAGGACCATAAAAGTGTTGGTTGGACATACAGGTGCTGGCTGGAAGGCATGAGGGAATGGTTAGGAAGGATTTCATGGATAGGTTCTTCGATTAATTCTTCATTGAGACATTGATGGTGGAACGAACCCATGAGTTTAGAAATCTATAGTAGGGAGATACATCTATTATAGATTATGTTGAAAATTTGATCTATCCCAATTTTCCCCTACTATGGCGGGGGACGATGTCACTTGGGTGAGGTGATTTGAGGATGTATTGTGGAATTCCACCAGGGTTTAGGTGAATATATTTATTATGAAATAATTCTCAAAGGAGGTCAATCAGGTTCTGATAGTTGAGGGAAACTTGAAGGACCGATCATGTTCAAGACTAGTGATGGCATTAGGTGATCTTAGTAGTGATGATTCAGGTATCCTAAAGAGATACCATGAGGAGTTTTAGCAGGGGAGTTAGGCTAGATATTTAGTTATACCATCGAGGAGTGGTTATTTGATGGTGTTCTTCTAGTACAGGAATATTAGGCAATTTTGAACTTAGTTTGAGCGGGCTCTAAATGAGTAATGCACATGTGGACAGATTGTCCATATTGAGAGGTTCTGTAAGTAGTCTTCTCAGATAGAAAGGATTTAGTGTTCTAGGTAGACTCATGGATCTAAGGTATTATAGAGTGTGGTTTTGGGAGTTAGAAACTGATATTCTACTTCTCACACAGGTTTTCATAGAGATAGAGAGACCCAGTAGTGTGGTTAATGGCTGATGGCTAGTGTAGCTCTATATGGAGGCCATTCCATAGGAATTATGGCTTTAGGATAGGTGCACACAGTTGAGATGTCTGGTTCAGATCATGATAGGGAGACAGCGATAGTTATAGGTTCTATTTGATCATTGAATGCCCTTTTTTGTTGGCATGGCCAGTTTTGGCGGAAGAGGTGCACATGCATTGTTTTTGGACTAACCTGGTGCTGGTTAGTATGTGGTCATCAGTGCTATTCATGATATATATATATATATATAGGGAGTATAGGAATCATGGATATGATGGGAATACACAAAGACACACACACATAGATATATATATATATATATATGATATGGGTTGATTTATGAGAATTTATTGAGGTGTAAGATTTATGGTCACATGATGAGGTGCGTATTTTGATGGGTGTCTTGTATGACATGGGTAATGATGAGACTCTGATGAGATACATGAATAGATGGTTTCCATTTATGGAATGGGAATAAAATGAAAACTTGATGAGTTATATGAATGATGGTATGTCATGGGATGACTTATATATCTAGGGATGGTTAGAGGACTATCAGAAATGTTTAATTTTGGGTCGAGAATCAATCTGGTAGGTAATTCCTATGGAGGGGAGTACCACAATGGTAATTAGCCTATAACATAATAACCAAGGTATAATGGGGTGATGTAAATATGATGTGTATGTTCAATACTATCTTAAGGTAAATCCGGATAGCTTATGGATGATCTATTTTAAGGTGGAGAGATTGTAACATTCTGAGTTTTTGAACGGGTCAAAATTCCAAACCTTTTTGAATTTTTGAGTTTGGTGGATGGTCCAACCATTCTATTGGGATTAAGAACCTAATTTTAGAGTTTTAATGATCTAAAGTATTTTTTTAGATGGTATTTAAGGACCAGTGAATTCCTCAGAGGTTTGGATGAGTTTTGGGAGTTTTTGGGCCCTGAGAAGCTCTTTTTTAAGAAGGTACAAACAGAGGTGGACAATTAGATTTAACCCTACAGCCTCCATGGAGAAACTGTGTTGGGGGTCTACATATCTTTTGAAAGGGTGTGTATGGGTTGTGCACATGTTTTCAAACCATGTGGACTATAACACACACCTAGTGTCACTTTGGTAGTAGGTTCGCATGGTTGGTGCACGGTCTGGCTAAACCGTATGACCAAATTGTGCCACCTGTTTTAAATAGGTGACCATTTAGACTATGAGTGCACACAGTTGGCACCATATTAGTCAAATAGTGCAACCTAACCATGTGCCTTGTAAAATGCATAAATTACTAAAATACCCCCACATTTTTTTAAGTTTATCATATTATTTTTCTTCCTCTCACACGTGCTTCTATCCTCCAATAGTTGTGGTGCTCTCTTTTTCCCTCTCTTTATGTTTGAGCGTCCTCCTCAATCTCAGCACCGATTCAGGATTCGTCCAATTCAGTATAAGTTTATCTCTAAGGCCTTCAATCCTCTTGCTTCTCTTTCTTATTTATATTACCATATAGAATACTACATCCACGTAAGCACTTTTTCTTTATTTTCAGAGAGTTTGTCTAAACCTATGATTTCTCTTGATATGGCTTGATTTAGAGGTCGATCTTCGATAAGTGAGAACCTATGAGTATAAGTTAGGTGGTTCCTAGTTTTATCCTTAATTTTATAGGTGTTATGGGGTATGTTATAAATACTCTCGTTGGGTTGACTGAGTGAGAACCTTGATTAACTAACTATTGTCTTTAAATTTATTAAATTTATGTTATGGGATTCCATTGAGCATGACCTAGAAAATTTATACATGATAATATGGGTAATGGGATTTTGAAAAACTAGGAAAGTTAGACCGGTTGTTTATATTAAATTAATTAAATGTAATATGGATGCCATGGTTATATGGGAATATGACCGACATTGCCTGAGGCTTTGAGGTTATGTTGATCATCAAGATTGAGGGGACATGGTTCTTCAGGTTGGGAGAAACCCTAGACACATGGGGTGATGATGATCACTAGGTTTTGGAAATATTATTTTTTGGGATTGAGGTGATGTCTTCAGGAAGAGGGAATGGATTTCGGAACTTGAGATGTTGTTGACCATTGGGACATAGCGATGAGGTCATAGGGGAACAAGGTGTTATATGATGTGTCTTAGGATATGTTGGTGATTTACGATCACCATTATGGGAAGATGCACCACTGGAGTCATGTGAACATAGATAGGACTCATTTGAGATGGTGTAGACCACTTGTTGTGGGTGGAGGTCTCCATAGATATTTCATCCTAGGTGATGGTGTTGTCTTTCAGTTATTGAAGAAGTTCTCACCATAGGAAACCACAGTTGATGGTGATGGAACATTGGGATGTGATGTTGAGACCATCATTTTGGGGTTGAGGCTAACCGTTACATTGAGGCCGATGGGTTGGGATTATTGGAGGATGGATATAGATATTCATCAGGATGTTGAGTTGTTGAGATGATAGTGTTTTTTCAATGTTTGAGGTTGAAAATTGTCATGCCTCGGGACGTCGGGCTGTTGAGCCAATTGTGACTTTTTTACAGAGGTATGAGGGACTTGGGACATATTGATGGGCATTCCATTTGGATTATGATTACTTTAATGATTTCATAGAAGGTGTATGATGGAATGAGGTGTCAGTGGCATGTTTATGGGTGGAACCTGAGGGTTCACTTGATATGATATTCTTTAGGGGATTTCTATAAAATAAGACATGGGTCCTCTCCACTTCATATATATATATATATATACACAGAAATGTATTATATTCCATATATTTTTGGGGGAACATGTTTATAAATATACTAGAATTGGCTGAAGAAGTCAAACGCTCACTTATTGCTGTTTATCACAAGTGGAGAGGGCTAAATATTAAACATGTGTGTGTTTCCTTTTTGTTTTATTTTTTATACAATGTATAATTATGGATGTAAGATAGGTACACATTGGTGGTGGCCTACTGAGTTCATACTCATACCCTACATGGGCCCTTCATGATGCATGTAGACATTATGTCTTTAAGGTTATGTAAGGGATCATGGTCTGAAGATAGACCTTAGGGATCAGGAGCGTACTGCTTTTCTATGGGATCGATGGTAGTGGACTAGGTGGTTCCTCTACATTAGGATGGACATTATTTTTGTTTTTTATATATATGAACCTATATGGTCGACCACATGTGACCTTATTTATATGTCTTGTATGACCTTTTGTGACATGTTTATCATCTAAAAACGGTATTATGCTTTGGACTTATTATTACTACTACTATTTGTTATGATTTTATTGAGTCTAATAGTTACTTCTTCTATTATGGTCTTTCATTCACTATGTTATATATATACAGACCATTATTATTAGTATAAATAGTGTCTATATTCTCATCACTATCACCTAACAAGACCCTCAGTTCTAGTCGACTACCTCTGGCATATGTGAAGACACACCTAAGGTATAGGGGTACTCTATCCTGGAGAACGGTTTTAAGTCGATCCAGGGACATTGCACTATACATGACATACTAGTACCACACCCCTTGGTGATTTTTATAAGAAAAGTTAAAAAATAATTTTATCACTGCTAAAGTAAAGCATTGATAAAATTTGATTTTTATCAGTGATTATTTTAGCACGGATAAAAGTTATACAATTATCCACATTTTAATTAGCCCTGATAAAATATATATCTTACCATTTAAAGTGAAATATTTATATAGTTTCAATTCAATGAAATATTTGTAACTTTATTGTTTAAATAAATTAACTAATTGAACTTTTATAACTCCATAATTTTTCATATTAGAATTTTTATATATTAGTATTATTATATATATATATATATTCCATACATATTTATAGTAATTCATTTTAGTTTATTTCAAATAGAAATTATAATCAAATTAATATGATGTAAATTTTATATATTTGGATATAAACACGTTTATGTTAGGTTTACCTATTATACAAACACACACATATATGTCATTGGGTTATTAGGACACGCACATGTGTGTACATGCATATTTATTTGTAATGATGGTCATATAAGTGAATTGATAATTGAACAGGGTGATTCAAATCTATTCCCTAGCTAGGGAATGTGCGGTGTGATATGAGCTTAGTCGGTCATCCCCTGAGATTCAAGCGTTACCCTACACACGTTTTCACCAACGAGATGTTAGTCAAGTGGTATACCAAGTTGGTACCCACTTGCTACCAAATGGGATTGACATAGGATCATGTCCTGCCATAATCAGACACTTTTCATATTATATATTGGGTAATTAAAAGATAGTGCCTAACAGGGAAATGTGTAACATTCTCTTGAATTGATAAGTGCCCCCGATGGGATTCGAGCATTACCATATACATGTTTTTTAGGCTAGCATCATAGACGAGTAGTACTCAGCTATGAAAATTCACTTAGGCGATCGAGGTTCAAATCCTAGCTGCACCATGTTTCTTTCCCCCATTTGGAGGAGGGGAATTTTATTATCTCACTCACACGTGTGTGAGGGATGGAGGAAGACACAGTGGGAGAGCCTAATGGCTGCAAGCGATGTGGAAACCTCTGATAGGGGTAGAGAATGTGAAGGTGAGCATGGGAAGGGCCAAGCGTATAGGCGGGATTGGCATAGGTGGAGTGGGGTGGGCCAGTTTTGGGCCCATGGGTTTGGAGCCTTCATTATTTCTTCATGGTCCTTAGGCCTTTAGGCTTGTTTTAAGGGCTTATGGGCCATGGGCCCTCGAGCCAATTTTTTGGCCTTCAAGGCCATTTATTCCTTGGGCCTTTGTTCCTATGGGCATATAGGCCCTCTCATGGGTTCCCCCTCAACCCAATAAAAAATGGCGTTTCTTTTGTTTAATAAAAGGGGAATATACTGGCCTTATATATATATAAATTATCAATTGAAAATCAATTTAAAAACATTCATTAAAATATTACTATTAATTTTATATTTTTATAATTATTACTATATTGTAGAAAACATATATACATTCATATTTTTCATCTAATTGGTAAAAAATATTATATTATTACATATTTAATTTATATATATTTTTATGAAACAATAATTATTCAGTATTATTTAAATTATAGTTGATAGTAAAATTAATATTAATGAGCAATATATTGAAAATAATACTATGTAAATTGAAATATAGTTGTTAATATTTCTAAATATAAGTCCACATTTTTATAAAATTTAATATTTATTAATTAATTCCTTTATGTATTTAATAAAATTTCTTATATATTATTAAAAATATTTTATATAATTATAATAAATACTATATATATTTATATAATTTTTAATTTATTGTAAATATTTTGTATTTAAATGTAATTTTTTATATTTTTAAATTTATTTATATATTTATAATTAAAAAATATTTACACATTAATATAATTAGTAATATTTCTAAAAAATAGTCGCATTGAAATATAATTACTAACAATTAATTTTTTTATATAATTATATAATTAATAATATTTACGTATTTTAATTATTCTTGTGCATCCAAGGTAGTGTGTGAGTGGTGGGATACCTTCTCTATTGCATCTCAAGTGGGGCACTACTATTGAAATACCCTCTATGAGTGCTCAAAATGGGAATTTTTAGCTCTAAAAGCATTGAAATTCTAAGAAATGAGAAAGTTGAAAGATTTTACTAATGCTAAAAAGGCATTGATAAAGGGTGACTTTTATCATCATGTTTTTAGCACTGATAGATGAAAATTTTTTCAATACTAATACTAGAATTGATAAAACCCAAATAGCTACTACATACTGCTACATCTTTAGTAGCTCTACAACAATGCTAAAACATAAAAACAATTTAAAGAATAAAATATTACCTAAAACAAGTGTTGTAAAAATATTATGATAAAAAATATTTACCATCTTAAAAATCAAAAAAATTAAATATTATAATTAAACACAGTTAATATAGTACATATATCATATTAAACTATATTAAACATAAAAAAAAACATAAAAAATCATTACATCATACCATAATTAAATTTACATTTTACTGAAATTTTAATTAAAATATTACATTAAATAATTTATTTACAACATAATTATAATGATATAAAATTTAATTATGATAAAAATAATTACAACAAATGTAAAAAAACTCTCATAGAAAGCCTTTTGTAATGATCAATAGAACCTCATACAAAAGTATGCGACTACAAAAAACCATTATTTTTTAGTAACAGTACATAAAAAATTAAAAAAATAATTTTCATGTTATATAATCCAGGAAAATTTTCAAAAGTCACTTTTTACCAAAAAAAACTTTATTCATACCAATAAATTCAAGTATTAGATTTATGTATTATTGAATCCTACAAATAAAAAATTACTTAAAGACCATTTTCTTAAGTTTTTACACAAGTCCCAGATTTTTTCTCAGTTATAAATGATATAAATTTGATTTTTCATTTATTAATAAGTGTTAATAATATGAAATAATAATTTAAATCATTATATATAATCTAAGTAAGTAATTAATGCATGTTTTATTCATACTAGTCACAAATGATTTGAGGAATGCACTAATCTGAACCCATTTCTCATTTTGACCCCAACAGTGGTGACTTTTCATTTATTAATAAGTGTTAACAATTTAAAATTGTATTTTCCATCACAGATAGAAATCCATCCACTATATTTTTGTGAGGATGGTTCCTAAAGAACAAAAATGATTCAAGGATCATTATAATGAGTTTCTTCACCAATACTCACTCACCTTCTTTGTTTTGACCCCATGGTAGGTGATTGGTCATTTTAATAAAAATAAAATATTGAAATTACACATTGAATCATACCAAGAATTCCAAACATTATATTGATGCTTAGTTTATTCCTATATATTGAAAATTATCCATGTATTATTTTCATACATTTTTATGTCAATACAAGGTTGTTTTCTTATTTTTTCCCCTTTGATGGGTGATATTTCGTTTTAATAAAAATAAAAAGGTGGAATGATGATTTGGATCATACCAATAAATCTGAGAATCATATCGATAAGCAGTTGATTCCCAAAAAAGAAACATATCCCAAAGATCATTCTCCTAAGTGTTCATGGTCATATGAACTCATTTTCTCAAATTTGACCCCTTTTAGGGGATTTGTTACATTAATAATAATGTTAAGGTGAAACAAAACTTTCAATCATAATGATTAATTTGTGTATCATATTTATGTTTGGTTGATTCTAATATATCATAAATTACACAAAAATTATTTATCTAAATTTTTTATTTCAATCAAAGCTTATTTTATAGGTTATGAACCTTATACAAGTGATTTGTCATTTATTAATAAGTTTTAATATTTTAAATGCATACTTTCTATCATATCAAAAAATAAGGGCATCAAATTGAATAAAATTTAATTCCTATAAATAAAAAATAATCCAAGGATAATTTTCCTAAGTTTTTACATCAATTTTAAATTTCCTTCTTAGTTTTGAACCCTTGAAGTGTGATACATCATTTTAATAAAAATAGAATGATAAAATGGAACTTTGGATAATATCAAAAAATCTTAGCATAATATTGATGCATGGTTAATTATTAAAGATCAAAAATGATTTGAGGTTCATCCTTCTAGGTTTTTAGGGAAATTTGACTTCAGTTTCTCAGTTTTGACCCCATTAGGTGGCATGACACTTTAATAACAATATAATTAAAAAACAGAAATTTCTATCAAATCGAGAAATCCGATTATTAGATCGATGTTTTTTTTTATTCCTATAGATGTAAAATTACTTTAAGATAATTGTCCTATTTTTTTCACCAATTAAATTTTAAACACACGTACTGTTGAATTTTCATTTATTAATAAGTAGTGATAATCAGAAATAAAAGTTTCCATTTTAATGAGAAATCCAAGCATCAGAATAATTAGATGTTGATTCCTATTGGTAAAAAATGATTAAAGGATCATTATTCTAATATTCAATTCCAATACAAACATAGTTTCTTGGTTTTGACCCATTTATGGGTGATATGTCATTTTAATAAAAATATAAAGATGAAATTGTAATTTGGATCATATCGAACAATATGAGCATCTGATTGATTATATATTTATTCATATAGATAAAAAATAACCTAAGGGTCAATTTACTATGTTTTTAGGTCAATACGAGTCTATTTTCATAGTTTTTAACCCTTGATGAGTAATATTTCATTTTAATAAAAATAGAAGGGTGAAGTGTTACTTTGGATATTACCATGAAATCTGAGCATTATATTGACACACGATTGATTCCTATGAATAAAAAATCCCCAAGGATAATTCTATCATGTTTCCTTGTAAATACAAGATCATTTACTCATTCAAGACCCCATTAGATGATTTGATGATTTCATAACAATGTAAAAGTGAAATAAAACTTTTGATAATGCTAATCAATTCATGTATTATATTAACAAGTGGTTGATTCCAACATATAAAATATTAATAAAAATTTTATACTAATTTTCATGAAAATAAAAGATCTTTTCTTTGCTATGAACCATACATAGATGGTTTTTATTTTATTTAAAAGTGTTAACTATATGATATCATAATTTTAACCATTCTATGAAATCCATACATCATATTGATGAACATTTGATTCCTATTTATCAAAAATGATTTTATAATTGTTTTATTAAGTTTAAACATCAATTTAAACTTATATTATTTGTTTCCCCCCTTGATAGGTGACCTAAAATTTGAATAAAAATACAAAGTTGAAATGGTAATTTGGATAATGTCGAGTAATCTGGGAATTAGATTGGTGTGTGGTTAATTTTTACAGATCAAAAATGATTTGAGGATTGTACTGATATGTTTTCATAGTAATTTAATCTCATTTTCTCAATTTTTACCCCTTTTAAATGACTTGACACTTTAATAACAATATTAATGTAAAATGATACTTTTATTCATTCCATGAAAATCAAGCATTGGATTTATTTTCGTTTAATTCCTATAGTTTTAAAATTATTTTAAGACTATTTTCCTAATTGTTTACAACAATATGATTCTTTTTGATCAGTTGTGGCCCCCACTGTTGATTTTTCATTTATTAATTAGTGTAAACAAATTGAAATAATATTTTTCTATCATACCAAGAAATATTAGTATCAAATTGATACAAATTTGATTCCTAAAAATAAAAAATGATTCAAGTATCATTGCCTTATGTTTCTACACCAATTCAAAATTTCCAACTTGGTTTTGACCCCTTGATGAAAGAGATACCATTTTAATAAAAATAAAAAGGTGAAATTGTACTTTGGATCATACTGAGTAATCTGGGAATCAAATTTATGCACAGTTGATTCCTACATATCAGAAAATCATTTACACCTCCACTTCATGTAAACTCTAGTAGTTTATAATTAATTATTTCTAGTGAAGAAAAATAATGATGAATTCCAATATAATAGTGTTGAGATGAAGTGTATGGGGATTTATTTTACCCTTAATGAATTAACTTGAACACTATATAGAGGCCTTCAGTTCCCTTTATAGACACAAAATTCTTAAAAAATTATTTAATCCTTTTAACCAAAACTTGTAGTGTTTTTTTCTATTCCTAAATTTCAAAAATTAATCAATGGTTATTCCAAATAAACAAATTCATTTTTATCTATACAGAATAAAAACATAATTAAAAATGTAATTAGAAATCACCTTTTCATGATTTCTGCAAACATTATGATACCAAATACTCTTTCCACTCATTTCTATACATATATACTTATTCATTTTACTATATTGACTGTTATTAATCCTTTTAGTACTAGAAAAATATCTTCCAACAAATAATTAATAAATATTTGAAATGAAATTGTAACGACCTTAAAAAATATTTATTTGGGGATGATAGTTTTTTGATAGAATATGACATCTTTCATAAATTTAAAAAATGTAATATCCATAATCATTTTCATTATTTTGTTTCAAACACTGCAAGAATATTATAAAAAATAATCAATTTAAAAATATAATATTCATGTGTAGAAATACATAGGCTTATAATGCTCAGTCACCATCCTCATACCATGATTTTATCAACATTTAAACATATACCTATCATAATAAAAATACCATTAAAACATATTATAAAACATGTAATTTTATGTTTTATCTATAAAAATTTGAATTTAGTAATTTATAAATTAAAAATAGACATCATTTGTGGTCTATTGTTTGAATTCACTTACTTTAGATCCAAAAAATGAACCCTCAAAGTATCCAAATTGACAACAATGAGAATACAATAATGACTAGAAAAGTAAAATGAAATAAGTATTGAAAAAATATATATTTTATATGTCTAGATTCTATAGTTATACCCCTATATTTTAAGCATCAAGAGGATCCTTTCATCTATTATTTTCTATTTAAGTGTTGAGACTTGTTCATATTTTTTTTTATAATTTCTTCTTTATCCAGTGAATAATTTTTTATAAAAATTGTAGATGGGTTAATGAGTACAAATTTTTTATCACAAGGTTTTCCCTTTATATAGTAGTGATATATAAATCTATAGAAAATATTAATTATAAGTAGCTATATTTAACATATTTGATCAATTATTGGACACATAGATTATGAAAATGTACCTCATCTATACATTTACAATTGAGACTCCAATACATTCATGGTTGGTAATTTAATTTATACTCTCAATACTAATCATGATTGAAATAACCTCTTTATACATTTTTTCTTCAATTTTAATATAGTATATATTTTTATCCTTAAATTTTATATCCATAAGAAATTTCAATGTTAATAATTACATTAGTAGAATTGATGGGGTAAAGGTACTCCCAAAAGGTGTTTTTTCATTTCATGGTTCATCCAATCATTTTTAATTCAACATCCCATTTCCAGTTATCTTTATCCATATGTAATTATATACCTCATTTCAAACCATTTTCATTAATTATTAATGGATTTTCATTTAAAAAAAATTGTAATGGACATAGCATAATATCATCATGTATCTTTATAAGATTAAACATCCAGGCTATGGAAGTTACAATATCATGGTACACTGTGTTAATATAGAAATCATTATGGGGAAAAGACAACTCGATGCTTGTATCATCAGTAACTTGAATCCCTACACCTACATGATCTTTTGGGAGTTATTATTATGTAACACATCTCATTTGATATTATACATTGTATTCCTCTCCAGAAGGTGATGGGTGGGTGTTGATAGATATAAATCAAAGTAAATTTCACCCAAAATAATTTTAGTATAAAAAAGTTATCAATAGTTATTTGATTCACATTTAGAAAAAACTATCATAAAAAATTGACTACCTTAGGTAAGGATCATGGTTAAGGGGAATGGCTAGCCTCAATGCTAGTGGGGTGTGTCTTTTCAAATAACAGTTGATGCTCTATTATTTTTTCTATTTGAACCCTTTTCATATAATGGTACATCAAACTAGAATTGATAATAATTTATTTTATAGAATCTATTTGTACCTTCATATCTTTCATTTTCTCATTTTCACCCCAATGACATTTCTTTCTCAAAACATGCTCAAGATGATACACCAAAACCCATAGCTCTAATGTGACCGTATTGTTATGGAAAATTCAAGGATACTATAAGTATTTGTTCTTATTATACAACTGATAAAGATTATTATATCTAAACTATATATAAAACATATGAACATAAGTATATATTTTAATGTAATACTATTATAAATCATAAAAAATTACTATTATGTCATATGTATACATGATTCCCATACTTGTTATATTTTTTCATATGGGATGTAAGTTGATTTAGATTATGATTCATCAATACATATATAACCAAAGGAACATAGTTATATTATTATTTTACATCATATAAAATATTTACTGTTGATTGAAAATACATACCTTTTTTCTCAAGTGAAGCATACCCCATCCAATTTACGGTTGGGGTAAGTTAGTTTTGATGCACACTATTTATTTTTAGAACACCTTTTATATTTCATAAATTAATTTTTTTGAAACAAATTGAATAATATAAATAATATTTAATAAAATATTACCAATTATAGTGAACCTAAAATGATTCATTCTCACATGATCCAATAAAATAATTCAATGTTTCTTATTTTATCATTTTTGTATACATAGATGGTGGGTGGTGGTTTACTTTACTCTAGTCATCTCCAAGATATCACTTATTCAGAAGTTCATGAAATGATCTATGATTCATTCTAGAGACCATTAATATGAATTTGTTGTGAAATGATTTTTTTAGTATAGGTAGAACATCATATCACATATCGATATCAATTGTCACATGAATTCGAGTTGTAACCCCAAAATAACTAATTAAAAATGAATTTTTGGGGTCAATAGGTTGTCCACATTGATTCTACCCATTTTTTTTGATTTTATGACTTTTATTATTTCCTTATAAAATTTTGTTAACATGATGATGCTATGCCACTCTTGTTTTTTTCATCAAAATGTTGTTGAACTCAAAATAATTCCATAGTATCAGCATCACTGGTGGTTTTTTCCTCAAGATAAGTAACATCAACATGTGAAGAATAAATTTTCTTCATGATTAGTTAAAGATTTAATTTCAATTATCTAAATGAAATAGTGAGCATATAATGTTTTGAAAAAAACATAGTATATTAAAAAAATAATCATTTCATTAAATAATATTTCTTATTCAAAGGCTGAAGGGATTGTGATCCTTTATAGAGTATCCAAATCCCATCTTTATGGTCTCCATTGATGCATAAGACCCTGTTTACATTAGGACCATCGTGAAGTGATTGTGAAATCCCAATGAAAAAAGTCACCCTCAATTGAATTTCCATATGAGCATACAGTTGTTTTTGTTTCCAACAACATAATCAACCAATATCAGTTTTTAGGACCTTAAACATAAAATACTTATACTATCTATGTTTCAATTATGAAAGGTTCATCCTTGTACCATTCCACAATGAAATTCACCTTCATAAATCCCAAATGATCAAATTTAACTACACTTCTATTATCAACCCATTTTAAGTGGAAAATTAGCATTTTGAATGTTGTAAAGTCTAACTACCATATTTTTTCGATGATACCAAAGTATGACATATTCATGGAATTGGATATCTATCCTCAGAACCATAATATGTGTATCACTTCCACTAGAAGAGTAACTCCACTATTTCTCATTATACCGTGTTCATCCTATTACTTTTCATAGAACACATAAATATTAATTATGAAAACATTGTAAGATAATACATGTATACTTGGTCATATGAATATACATTTAAGTCATTCAGAAACTAATTTTAGATTTTCATACAACTCTTTAAAATATAATCTTTAGACAATACTTTAAATTGTTGATTATGTGTATTTGATATACAAATTTTATCCCTTGATGAATCCAATTTCTTAAGAAATAATTTTTGGGTTTCAACGTATAGATAATCCTCAATAATATTATTTAAAATCTAAATATGATCTTATTATAGCATTGTAATGGTAATTGTAACAATATATCTTCTAAAAATCTATTTTTCAATAATGTATCTGTTGTGATGAGATTTTATGAGACCAATTCTATCAACATCTGATAGTAAGTTAATACAAAATTCAAAAAATTCTTCAAAAACGTATCTCTCTATGGTAAAACCTTATAGATGACTTTTACTCTTGATGTACCCTTTCAAAATATTCATATACCGTTCAATTGTGTACATCCATCTATAATGTATATGATCACATAGTATAATCTCTACAACCAAGTGAACCATCACATATACCATTATATCAAATCACTATAGTGGCATAATCATATATAATTCACATAATATTATTGAAATTTTGTTATTAAAGGTTGAAAACTTTATCAAGTATATAATTTTAATGCATATGGCTTTGAAAAAGAAGAAAATCCTGGTTTATATGCATTATACATTTTTAGGTAGAATAAAATATGAATCCACATACATTAAATCTTACTATAAAACATGATAGTTTAGAGATTTAGACCCTTTATCGTCAAATTATTCATTTTCAGAGAATTATTGTATTTTTAAGAATACCCTTTTACAACCATTACCACATTAAGAAAGTTCAAAAATTGAAAATTTTATTTCCTAGATAGAGTTTAGGCCACTAGAGCAAGAAAAGTATGTTTTCACCCTTTATTAGTGCTAAATATTCCCTTATAACCATGTTAATCACGACCAACCTAGAATTAATTATATATTTTATTTTGTTTTGTGTGTTTAGAAATGTTCAAATAAAACTATTATTTTTTTTTTCAAATGCAAGACATGATGAAAATTTATGATATTCAAATAATTCCATTATAGAAATTTAAAAAAACTGATCGTTTTTACAACCTATTCCATAAGGGTTTTCAAATAAGGTTTACCAAATATATGAAAACATCCAATACTTTCTTAAACTTCTGATCACCCATTAATGGATATGGTTTGATTGAATGATATTTTCCATGATCGGTATTTATTCCTTTAGGGTAAATTTTTTTGTTTTCCTAAAAACACATTCTATGAGAGATGTTTCAACCTAACTAAATGTGCACCATTTTAACATATAAGGAACCCCAATATTCCTTTAATTTTATATCCAATTTTTTTCCATAAATATTAAGGTCATTTATCATCCTGTGAAATAAGGATATTGATGTAGACTCTTAACTACTTTGAGCATCATTTTAATGTAGCACCCGTATTCCACATCAATTTTAGATATTTAATCAATGAAGATAAATAAGCGTCAATATAATTACCGAGTGGTTTTTGTCCAGATATAAGAGAAGACAACATAATATATTTTTGATTCATACATAACCACAATAGAAATATATAATTTACTAATATTTCCATCTTGTTAATGTGAGCACTACTTTGTACACCAAAAGGACTCATTCTATCTGTATATAGTTCAAGATGAAGTTTTCTGAGATCATCTCCAAATTTAGGATACTCTTGATCGATTTTCTTCCACTGAGAAGAGTCCACTAGGTGGTGTTTTTTCCCATCAATAATTATTGGATCTACATGACACTTCAATTATATAGTGGTCTCATCATATATATATAGCCATCTAAACCATGGAATGATTAGAATATACATAAAAATTTTAAAATACTTGAATCGTCTTTCTTATATTGATCTATGCCACATTTTAATAATTTTTAAGGGATTTATGGTCCTTGAGAAACAATATGTAGTCATTTGTAAATATATAAATTCTTTCAAATATCATACCCATTGAACATAGATTTTTTTTTAACATTATATTTTTGACAAGGAAGATCATTTTTTCTAGTATCATATCATTTAGGAGACCAAGTAGTTATGTGTAGCTAGTATCACTCTATCTACTGCCAAATTTAAAATCATATAGCTATTGTATGGCTGAAGATGTTATATATTTATTACTACTGATATAAAATGATCGCTTTCTATAGATCATTATTTTCTCAAAGAACTTTGGAATATCACTAAGGTCATTTTCAATTTCCATTATCATTTCTTCAGTATGATCACTTTTATCATTTACACTTGTAATCATATCAGATTATCCATAAATATTTGTGTCATCCCACTCATTATCTATATTTATTTCTTCCATGTGTTAAGTCAAGTATTTATAAATTTGATCTATTTCATGATAGATCAAATGTTCATCCAACTCCTCTAATTTTTTTTATTGAATTACAATAATTTAAACACATAAAAAGGATTTGAGAAGGTTCATGTGTATGATCGGTTGCAAACTTGTTAAACCCTTTAACCCCATCCTCACACACCTTTTTCATATTATTAACATCCATAAATTTTTGAGTCATATCCATCCTATTTTATTTAATAATATTTAAATGAAAAAAATACACAAGGCATTCATATAATGTATCATTTTTATATCTATAAATTATATAAATAATAAATTTAAAAAATATAATTATAAATTCTAATACATATACAAATATATAAATATATAACCTATATTTTATAATACAGTGAAAAATATAAACATATAATAAAGCTTATGTTTTGGAAAGAATTATGTTTTATCTCTTGGTGCAGATTGTTTTCCTAGTGTGAACTATGTAACTTCATGCACAATGTGATGGTATAATGTGATGACTTTTTAAATGAAAATTTTGGAATTAAATATAATATACACTAATTTTAATATATAAATATATAAATTTGTACACACAAAAATATATAAATACAAAAACACACATAAACAAAAACACATATATAAATATACTTATACATATAAGAAATGAAGCACACACACTCATATATATATATATATATATATATATATAAGAAAACATCATATCTCATGTCATGTTTTTATAAAAAAACCATTAATCATACTCTTCGATCATTCCCATTTCAAATATAGTTACTATTTTTACCCAGACCATAACTCAATGAAAAAACGATACACAAAATAAACTTAGAAAATATTACATTAATAAAATAGTATATATCCCGCAATAATGATTTTAACACTTCCATTATGCACTAAAAATGAATAATATTAAATCCATTAATATTTAAAAGGCCCATAATTATTAATATTATTAATAACATTGATTTATTATCTAAAAAACACCCTATCTATTAATTTTCTACTTAATTGGCTATTTGTATCTTCATTATGTGGCTATAAATGCCATTTAATGGGGAAAAATCATTTTCATTCTAGTGAATCCCCATTAAAATTTTTAATTAATATTATATAATATTTTTTAAAATTATTTTGCTATAATCCATATATATAGTGGATATTTATATATAAAAATATAAATAACAACCTGAACTTTTGGGAAACCAAGCAAGATTGGTGAACCAAAATGGTAAACACCTTGAATGGGTCGATTCTTTCACAAAATAAGAAAGAACAATGTAGAAAAAATGGTTGCAAATAAAAAAATAAGGGAAGAAATACTACAAATGAATAATGAAAGATAAACTAAAAAAATCATGACAAACACATGAAATTTGGACTGATAATCCCTAAAAACAAATTTGAAATATCATACCTTTAGTTTTGAGGTTCAATTTATCCAAAAAAATTGAATTTGGTTACTGTAGAGGTTTAGTTCCATGAAATATTTGATGTACCATGTAGAGATAAGTGATCTATTTGGGTTCTCTTTAAAAGAGGGTAAAGGGTTTTATAGGCGCCAATGAAAAAGATTTGATAAAACCCCATTTTATCAGCACTAAAAGAATAAGCACACATAAACAAAGCTTTTATCAACACCTTTTTAGCACTAATAAGCCAGTACCTTTATTAGTAATAAAAAGCATAGAAAAATGGTATTTATGAGCATTTATGTTTTTGCACTGATAAAATAAACTTTTATCAGTGTATAATCTAGCGTTGACAAAAAATGCAAAAAAATGAATTTATAAATAATATTAATTATATAAGTAAAAAAATTATGTAAAATTAATTATAGTAACTATTTAATTTAATAAAATATTAAAATATGTATTTAATTAAATAAATTATATTAATTACAAACATATTAAAAATATTAAAACTTAATAATTAAAAATGAATAAATATTAATCATATAAATTACAAACATATTGAAAATATTAAAACTTAATAAATAAATATGTATAAATGAAAATTAAAAAATGAATAAATTCCATAAATATTAAAAATTATTAAATACTAAATATGAATAATTAATATTAAATTAATGAATATTACAAGTGAATAAATAAAATTGAATAAATTAAAAAAATATTTAAAAAAGGGAATTCATAACAATAATTACATAAATTAAAAACATGTAAAAATGAATAAAAATAAATAAATAAATAATATTAATTATATAAATTAAAATATTATTAAAAATGAAATATATTAACAATTTAAATTATAAAAATGCTAAAAAATAGTTTAAAAATAAGTTATATAAATTTCAAACCAAGAAAAATATGAAAAAATAATAAATATATATGAATAAATTTTAAACATATAAATTAAAAAAATAATAAACATATTAAAACTTAATAAATAAATATGTATAAATAAATATTACATAAATTTTAAATTCCATAAATATTAAAAATTAATAAATAGTAAAAATAAATTAATAATATTAATTGAAAGAATATTAACAACGAATAAATAAAATTGAAAAATTATAAAATTATTTTAAAAAAGTGAATTCATAATATTAATTACATGTATTATAAAAAAATAATTTAAAATGACTAAATATTAAAAGATACATTAAAATAAAATAGATTTTTAGTAAATTTATAATTAAAAATGAATAAATAAAAATTGTATAAATATTAAAAAAAATATTAAAATAAAATGAATAAATATTTGATATGAATTGATATAAATTTCATTAATTTCAAACATATTAAATATATTGAATATAAATATGTAAATAGTAATATTCTATATAAATGATTTTTAAAATATATAATTGATTTTAAAAATATAAAATTAAAATTTAGAATTTTAATATATATATATATATATATATTGAGTTGTAATTTCTAATATATAGATATATTATTATTTCTAATTAATTATATAAATATATATGTATTATTTCGATATATATGTGTATATATTTATATAGTTCATATACATGATATTTTATATACAAACATAAATGAAAATGAATATGTCACAATACGGTGTTACTTTCAGGTACTTACGAGATTTCTTTCTGACCATTTTTTGTTCCTAGATTTTCTTGGGTCATTTTGTGTAGTTTTTATAGTTTTTTGGAGTATTTGTGATGGTGCATGGATGACACATGATTAAAAGAAACTATGCATCATTCCTAGGAAAACGTGTGACTGGTTGAGGTTTCCAAGAGGGGGTACATGGGTAGCACAAGGTTTAGAAAAACCATGAAGCTTTCTCCAGTAAAGAATATATCTTAATAAAGTGGCATATTGTATTGTTGGCGCATGATTTGTCTAACTATGAGACCAAACCATGTGGTCCTCTATATAGATTGTAAGTATTACATTATTGGTGAATGGTTTGTCTAATAGTGTGGCCAAACCATGCTGGAATGTTTTAAAAATATGAAAATTATATTTTTATCCAATTTTCCACTCAAAAACCTTATTATTTCTTTTTTATGATAGGGTATAAAACCTAAGGCTCTCCCTTAATGACTTTTGGGATATCTTTCCATCTTTTATTCCGAGGGTGGTGGATCTAGAAAATTATTGTTATGTGTCCATTATTCACTTATTCTTATTATTATTTCCATATATATTCTCTATCCTTGAAATAAACGATAGATATGGATTATCATGGCCAAATCCATAGTTTTTGTGTTTGATCTAATATAAGTTCTTAACGATCGATTGAATGAGAGTGAGATATAATCCATGTTTTCTTATATCTGGTATGTTTTCTTCAGTAATGTGATCATCAATGTAGGTGGTTTGGTAATATGTCTTTGAGCTATAAAATTTTGATACATCCATGTGATTTAATGGGTTTTTTTTCTAAATGTATTTTGAATAATTCCATAGTTTCATGAAGTTTGTTTTGAATGTAGCAAAAATTTGATGAACTTTTCCTTGACAATGGTATTAAATTTAAATGGAAAGGCATGTGAAAATGGTTTTGGGGCCATTGTTTTATGATTGATGAAGCACCTGTGTTTAATGAAATTCCTTACCTAAAAGAAATTTTTGAATATGTGATGATGATGAAACATAGTAACCTAATAATTTTGGGGGGAATAATTGTATAAGAATACTAGAATGGTTTATGGCAACCTAGCAATGGATTTACAATATAACATAAAATAAAAATATGTGAGACATGATGGGGAGAAACTGGACTATCTGGTATCCTTCCCTAGGACTTGAGGTTTGCTCACCCTAAAGGGTTTACAAATGCACATAATATGTCATTGATCATTGAGGTGTGAGTATCTTATTTTATTAAGACCTAACTTAACTAAGGGATTTACACCCTGATGATAACTTTATGAAATACTTATCAATTTATGCCTTTGAAACCATTTATGTTTTTTCCCTTGAAATATGGAATTTTCATATATACTTTGAATTGTCTAATCATTCATGTTTTTTGAAATGATTCATTGATACATATTTCTCAAAATGATTTGAAAATTTTCATTTCTCCATTTCTTTTATAGAAATTTTTAAAAGAATGTTTTATTTGTATTTATTTCCTTAAATTAACCAAGGTTTGTTTATTTGTTTAACCATGCTTATGAAACACTTGGTGGGACCCTATGAGGATGTTGTGCACACACCTTGAATATACTATTGGGTATATCTAGTCCTTGTTTTGTTAGGTATATTTAAAAGCATGGCATTGCTTGGTGATAGAAGGTATGTGGGTTAGAGGGTGTGGGATGTTGGCAGTGGCATGGAGGGACGCAGACCCTCATGTCACATGGATATGGGCTTTTGGATTGTCTTGTTGGGCCTTTCATTGGATTAAATTTTGTTTTGTATCTGGCCACAGTCTGTATCGGTTATTGTTATGTTACCCCATTTATATTTATTCTTAGATGTGTTACATGTTATATTGATTTTTTATATCTTAGGTATTGTGTTGGAAAAATCATTCCAAAAGGTGTTCATCATTTCCCAGACATTAGTTACCAGCTAGTGGGGATTATGGATTCCCTTTGGGCCTTGTTGTGAACCAGTTTGGGTGCCTAGTTTAATGTGTTACTTTGGTTGGTTCATGATAGAATAAATTAGAAAAAAAATTAAAAATGAATAAACAAACGCAATTATATTAATTGTATTAAAAATTTATTATTATTATGATAAATGTATTATTAAATGAATTAATATTATGAAAATGTTTATTAATAAATGAATTAGTGATTTTATTTATTATAATTAAAAATATTATTTTATATAAATTAATTAATGTTTTATAAATACATCATTAATATAAATGTATAAATAGAAATATCATGTATAGATATTTTCATGGCATATCATTCATTATAACAATTTAAAATTATATACAAGAATTTTAATAATTTTATTTAAATATATTTAAAATTTATATATATATATAATTACTAATTATAGATGTATGTATTATATTGATTATATATAAAAAATATAATCAATTATTAACATTTAGATTTTTTAATTATAATTAAAAATATTATTATTTAATTAAATATATAAATATTGATACATGAAAAAATGATTACAATATTCATTTATAATTAAAAAAAGTGATTAAATTTTAAAAGTTTTATTCTATAATTTTAATTTATTTAAATATTTGAAGTTTAATTTTTTTAAATTACTTATATATATATATATAAATATATATTTACATATATGCACAAATTCATGAAAGATATTAGGTGATTATAAACCCTCTGCGTGGTACAATGGGTCATTGTTCAATAACTTGCCCCACCCCATTTAAGATATGAATGTTGATGCCATCCGTTCTCTTTATCTATTTGAATGTATTCTTTTTTTTCTACCTGGTTACAATTTATGTAATTAATCTACAAATAATTATGAATAAGTATAAATTAACACATATATATATATATATTGAATTTATAAAAATATATACTTGTTGTTAAATAAATCACATTTAAAAATATGAAAATATGTTTGAATAAATTAGATTATTTAGAATGACTTTGGGGGTGTCAGTAATGATAAAATTTATAATTTATCAGCATTAAAAAACCAATGATTAAATTCATACTTCTATCAAAAATAATAAATGTATCCCTTTATCAATACTTTTTTTGTATTGATAAAATACAATATTTATCTGTGCTTTAAAGAAGTTCTATAAAATTTAACCTTTATCTGCTTTTGAGGAGTATAATGTGTTGGTTCAATCTAAGAGGTATAGAAAGGATGAATAGGGAAACATATATGTTTTTCTTTAACTGATGTGGGTGGGCTGCTTGAGCGATGTTGAAGCATGTCCAATTTTTAGCAAGCATAAAATAAATCATGTAATGTTATGTTTAATATTATTATAATGGGATAATGAAGGGTAATTTTTTCAAATTGATGGAATTTCACATTTAATTAAATAACCACCCATAAAAATTATGTTATCCCTATTTAAAGGGTCTATTATTTTTCAATTAAGTCTCAATTTTTTCATTCCAATACACTCCATAAAAATCGTTACAGAAGAGAGAGTAGGAAAAAGATAAAAATACTTTTAAGTGGGAAAAAATAAAGGAGAATCAAATCCATAAGGTTCAATGGATCAAGGTATGTCTTTTATTTTTAATTTTATTTATCAAGATATTTGATAAATACAGATTTTAAATATCCTAAAATAAATGAAATTAATTTACATGTGGTATCAAAGATAGGTTGAAAAATCAGTTTTTTTCAATATTTAAATTTATTATATGTTGTGTTAAATTTAGAATTTAAAATCTGGATTAAATTCACGATGGTTCACATAATGAAATTTTTTTCATTACTTTTAATGATTTTTTATAACAATGGATCAAGTAATCATGGAGTTTTATTAGTAATCAATTAAAGTAAAATTACCATGTTTTCTAATTGATGAGTCTCATTATTTTATTTATAAAGGTTTTATTTTTTATGTGATATATGCTAATAATATTAATTTGATAATCCATTGTGTTTTTTTTAAAATCCAAAGATGCTATGATTTTTTTAATTCTGAATATGCGGTGAAAATGTTGCTCGCCTTTCGGAATACATTATGCCATATATTTTATTTTATTTTTTGAAATCCTAATGTATTGTCTCTCTCTTCAATATTTTAGAATTTGAAAATTATTATTATTATTATTATTACATATTAAATTGGGTAAATATGTTGTTAATTAAAAAAAATGATATTTCATTATTTAAAATAAATATTAGATTTTTAAATTTGATGCCAAAAAAATTAAATAGAGTAAAAAAATTGAATTTTTTATTATTAAAATTTATTTCTAATTATAATTATGTTATGTTGTGAAGTTTTAAATTTGGAACATTATCATATGATATTTTTTGATCACTAAAGAGGTCAAAGCATAAAGTTAAAATTATTTAAATTTTTTTTGAAAATGATATATATTTATTGCTCATAAATTTGATAAAATTATGATATTTTACAAGTAAATGAAATTTATTAATATGATATATTTATTAATTTTCTAAAGGTAATTTGTGTATTATTATCATTTATGAATATATTTTTTTCTGATATATATGGATTATAAGCTTTATTTATAAATCCAAATATAATAAATAATTTTTTTAAAAATCCCCTCTACCAAATAGCCAACGTGTTTATTCACAAAAGGAATTTCAAGAGTCGAAAGCACGAGATCTTTTTATAATCATTTTTATAGAAGGAAATTAAAGAAACCAAGAGTGAATATGACCAAGTGAGAGTCACACCAACAAACATGTTCGCAAGCCCATCCACAACCATATTGTCCTCCTAGAAAGCATGAGTGACAATGAAGTTGAGATTAATAAGTGTATTCATGAAATCCATCCATTTAGTTGCAATCCTACATGAGATAAACAAGTCACCCTTTCTAATGTCTTGCACAAGAGTGATAGATTCACTTTCTATCCAGTGGTTATTCTAACCATTCTTTTTTGGAAAATAAACCGCATGAATGATTCCTAGAATCTCCACTTCAAGAGAATTAGTAACACAGTAGGAGCCACAAAAAGAACCCATGATATTGCCTTCATGATCCTGAAAGACCGCACCACACCCCAAGGGTCTGGGTTTACCATTTTAGGTGCCATACGGGCTAAATTTGATCAAAAAAGGAAGAGGTGGTAGCCAAAAGACCTTTATCATACCCATAGAAAGTTTGAAATTTCCAACAATGCCCAGTTTTATTAGAGTAATAAAATCCTGCATATTATTTTCACAATAACCCATTTGAAAAACCGATGTATCAATAATATTATCCAAGATCTTCTTTAATACCAGATTCTAGTGGACAACCTTCCCCTCAAGAATTGTAGTGTTTAGACACCTCTTGATGGCATGAAAACATTCAACCAAGGTAGCAGCAAAAATATCATGCACCTGGGAATATCTCTGGATGAAAATACATCAGTGTAAAAGAGACTGCGCACCAAAAAATTTTAGTCCATTCTGATTAAAAATATCGAAAACTACATTCCAGATAGTTTTTGCAGTTCTACAGCTAATAAAAAGATGATCCAGATCCTTTCTGTACTGGTGACAAAGAGAACATCGAGGGTAAAGAGAGATACCAGTTCTCTGCAAGTCATCATCAGAAGTAATCTTGTTATGAAAAAGTCTCCATATAAGAGTAAATCGAGA
Source organism: Viscum album (assembly GCA_963277665.1). Lineage (NCBI taxonomy): Eukaryota > Viridiplantae > Streptophyta > Magnoliopsida > Santalales > Viscaceae > Viscum > Viscum album. The sequence continues at coordinate 1,231,043,347 of OY728155.1, forward strand.
AGGTCTGCTCTAATTCCTATTGAAAACATAAATACAACTAAAATCATTAAGCAGATCTTTAATGGAATGTAGATAAAATAGATTAATTTCGAGCACACCATTCCTAGCTAGTTCCCAGACCAGAAAATCAGGGAAAGAGACAAAATCATAGTTCTACACAATGACTCAAAGATCTTCCTACAGATAAGGATGGGGGTCATTAAAAATATCTTTTATATAAATTTTCATACCAGCCTTTGAATCAGAGGGTTGAAATTCCACAATGAAATGAGAACCAATCCAGTTATCAATACAAAATTTAAGATTTGAGTTCTTGTTCACAATCTATCTTGAATATGTCATTATATTCTTAAAAGAATATCTAATTTCTAGAAAAATAGAAGAGACTGGGTAATAATAACTTCTTACTTTCATCTTATCATAAAAATGTTCTTTTAGAAATCCCAAAGACTCTGAACTGCTATACATGAGGTTCTAGGTGAGCCTTAATTCAAGAGAATCATTAAAAATACCAATATTCTTAATACCAATGCCACCATTAAATAAAGACTTACAACAATTATTCCATGTTATATAAACCATTTCTCTTTCATGAATATTAATACTCCAATTAAAGTTCTTGATATACACATTTAACCATTTGATAAACCCTCTTAGCCATTTAAAAAGCATGAAAGAATAAACCAACTTAGAAATAATAACTGCCTTAAACAAGCTGATTCTTCCAACTAAGGATAAGATCTTCCCATTCCAAGTATTGAGTTTCCCATTAACCTTGTCTACAATTTCATCCAAATAACTAGCTCTTGCCCACCCCCAAAAAATCATAACTATAAGGTAATTTAAAGGAATGACCCCTTCTCTGATTCCCAACTCTGAGATAATTTATATTTTTCTAGCCAGAGAAAATATCCTCTGAAAGAAGATAAATGATTTTTTACAACTAATAGTTTTACTAAAGACACTTTCATAGTTCTATAAAATTTTCTTCAGAACACAAATGTTACTTTTACCTCCCTAAAAAAAGGACGATGTCATCTGAAGAGAAAAGATGTGAATGTGTAGTTAGAGACTTTGATGCTTGAAATGCCTTGAGCCTTCCTTGTGATATCATGTGAGAGATCATCCTACTAAGATAGTCCTCATAAATTAAAAAAAGAAAATATGAAAGAGGATCTCTTTAAAGGACACCTCTAGAGTACTTAAAGTATCCCTTTAGAATGCCACTAATTAGGAACAAAACATGAGAAGAACCAAAAAGGGTGGAAACCAAATTAATGAAGGTTATATTGAAACCAAAACTCTCAATCACCTTATATAAAAAATCTAATTCAAATCGTCAAAGGCCTTCTTGATATCAATATATAGGGAAAACCTTCCTCCTCTCCCAGATTTCATAAGAAGGTTAATACATTCCGAAGCAGAGAAAATGCATTTCGGGAAATATCTCCCTTTGATGAAGCTAAATTGGTTCCAATAGAAATTTTTTGAAGCAATATTTGAGAGAATATTAACAATATCCTTATTTATCACCATGCAAAAAGTTTTGACTAGAGCAATAGGCCTAAAAAGGTTAATTTCACTTACATTTTCAATCTTGGGAATCAAAGTGATAAATTGAGCATTACGACCCTAAGGAACCATTCCATAAATTAAGAAGCTAGAAACCAACTTGAAAAAATCCCCTTTAATCACCTCTTGATAGTTTTAAAACATGTAATTATTGAAGCCATATGGACCAGGGGAACTGCTTGCATTGAGGCTAAAAACAACATATTTTATCTCAAAGTCCAAAAGAACACTAGTGATAAACAGTTTGTTATCAGAAGTGACCATATGAGGGACAATTCCATCCATCAGAGTCCCATATAAATCATAACCATTAAAGATATTAGATAAATACTCAACAATGTGGTCAGAAATACAATCCTTATTATTTATGAGATGATCTCTAAATTTATGAAAAGACAGAGGCTGTCTATCCTTCCTAAATATTTTTTCAGAATTTAATTTTTTTTCATGTCCCCCTTCTGAAGACACTTAATTCTGAAGGTTTCTTTGAGAAATATTTCCTTTATTGCTAAGATAAAATTCAACTTGGTGGAGATGTTAGATTCCATAAAAAATTCCAGATTAAAGTAAAATTTTGTTTCCTGATCCTGGAGATGAAGAAGTTCTGATTCATGAGTGGAGATCTCATTATCCATCCCACTATATGTAGTCGTACCCCAAATTTTCATCTTAGATTTGAGTAGCTTCATCTTATAAGGTAAGGCAGATTCCCCCATCCACCATTCAAGTTGGTCCAAAAATTATTAATGAGACTATTGGAGTCAATTTGAAGGGCCCAAGAATTATTAAAACAGAAATGAATGAGACCTCTTTTCTCCCTTTCCTTAAAGACAACAAGTATTGTATGGTTATCTAATGAGAATATAGGAGGAGAAATTCTAGAAATTTAATCCCATTTATACAAATCAAATTTATTAACAAAACATGGTCTACTTTACTAGCAACCATTCAGTTAATACAACTCTTGTAACATGTGTACTTAGCACCAACCAAACTAACATCAATCAATTCATTCTCATGAATATATGATTTGAACTCCCTAAGTGAAATTTTAGAGTGAAGTGCACCCATTTTCTCACTAGAAGAGAGAACTGTGTTGAAATATCCTACGAGAAACCAAGGGAAAGAGATAGAAATATTAATTCTCTCAATTTCATTCCATAAAGTCCTTTCATCTTGATATCCATTTTTAGCATACATGAAAGATCCAACCATCCATCTAGAGATCAACTGAAATGAGTATAAGGTCAAATTCTCATCAACACCAAGAATATCAACCGTACCCAAAGACATATGTGAAAAAACCCATAAATTATCTACCTGACCCAAAGTGCCAGTAGTAACAAAAATTTGGTAACCCAATTTATTCATACCTGTGAAACCCATAGAGAAAAAGACTTTGGGTTTATAAATTCACTAAAAATTGGGTTTGTAAACCTAAATATGTCCGATTAAAGCATTAATAGTTGTGGAGTTTAAATGAAACTGATAATTCCAATAACAAAATTAATTTGGAATTTAATTTATAATTAAAGTATACCTTATTATATTTATTATTGTCCTTTTTCTTTCCTGAATATTTCTAAGAATCATTAGTCATCCTAGAAAGGCTTCGAGTTTTTATTATGCTGGCAGTACTTCCATCAAAGCTAACATCATTTGAAGAATACAACACCTCTTCCTTATCTATTGAGGGAGGAGAACTTTCCACTAAGGTATGCAGATGAGCACCTTTACAAGATCATATCTCCAAATCTTCTTCCTCTTCTACCATATCACACCATTTTTTATTAGGAGGGGAGAGCTTGATAAATATCAAAGGAGTAGCTTCTGAATTAGTGGGAAGATCCACAGTGACACCAACTGAAAGATAGAAAATTCCACCCACAAAAAAACACATTTTTTTAGTTCCACATGAGCAACATTAGCAATGGCCTCTGAGTCACTGGTAAAAGAAGTACTACCAAAGGCAACTACAGTTGGACCCATGGCTAGAACCACAACTTCCTCCTAAAAACCACTATCATTAATTTTAATATCAGATATACAATTTCCATGATCATTAGTGTCATATTTGGGAGGAATCTCCTAGTTTGAAATAGAACCTTGAGAACCCAAGGCATGAACATCATTGTAAAATAAACCACCAGAGTCCAAAATAAAGTCATAACATAAGGAATAATGTATAGTAACCCCATCATTCTCACATATAAAATCATCTCAAATTAGGGGATTTATAGACCCACCAGAGACACCTTCACACAAGTTGATCTTCCCAGTTGGAGTTTGAGTCAGATCCTGAGTTGGGACATTGGTCTCTACACCCAAATAGATTTTCAAATTCTCATACTATGCATGATCATGTCACTAAAATGAAAAATATTGGAGCAAGAATTAAGTCTTTAATAATGTAATTGGTTGAAGGTATCCTTGTATATTTTTTCCTAAACTCATTACTGTCTAAGTATGGAACATTCCAAATGAACTACAACACCATGAAAGATAAATGGAATATGCATGAGTTGCACAATTTTCTACTTCAAGAGGAAACAAATTTAAAGAGTCAATGAATACACTCCATCCATTATTTGTGTCATTAAGGAAGAAATAAGAATGGTATAATGAAGAATGTAAAATGAAAGGGTCCATTGAAAGTTAATGAGTCCTCTAGAAATAACCAGAAGAATGGAAATAAAGATAAATTCCATTTCTATGGGAATTTAGACATTTCCAAAAGAATATCCTTAAATAAAAGGATTGGTTTGTAAATAAAGGTAAGAAAAATTCTTATAAATGTTATGAATCAAAGTTATCTAATGTTACACATAATACATTGTGGATTGATTATAGATGCATGAATCATGTTTTTAATTTAATACAAAGATTTCTTTCAACCCAAATCAAAATACCAACTAAATAATTTATCTTCATGGGGAATAGAGTGAAGGTAATAGTGGAAGCAGTCAGACTTACCATTTAATCCTTGATAGTGGATATGGTTTAGATTTATGTGAAACCTTTTATGTACCTACTATGTCTTGTATTTTGGTTTCTTTATCAAAACTTGATGCTGACAGATACTCTTTTAATTTTTTTAATGAATATTTGAGATTTTTAAGCATACCCTCATGATTGGATGAGGTTTATTTTATGACAGTTTGTATAAAGTAAATTTTGATAATATGTATGTTGAAACACTTATGATATTACATCATAAGTTTAGTAATAAACATGGATTAATAAATGAAAAGTTTGATTATTTATGGAATAGCTGTTTTCATTATATTTCCAGAAAAATACTATAGAGACAAATTGAGATTGAAATCCGTATTTTTTTTTGATTTTTATGACCTAAACATTTGTGAAGAATTTATTAAAGGAAAAAAACAAAACACACAAATAAATTTTCCACTAGAAGTGATAAAATATTTAAGATCATACATACCAATATATGTAGACCTTTTGATATCAATTATTTTAGAAAACAAAAATATTTTATCAAATTTATTGTTGATTTCTCACATTATGCATATGTCTATTTATTATGCGAAAAATATCAAGAAATAAATGACTTAGAAATTTATCTAAATTAAGTTGAGGGGAAATTGAATAAAAAAGTGAAGGTCATAAGGTCAGATAATGGTGGTGAATATTATGGAAGATTTGAGAAAAATGGGAAAAACCCTAGTGTAACGACCCAATGTTTCATTAATGAAAATCCCACTTGATCTAGTTAAATGTATCTTTATGTAAAAAGTTTATTTAAAATGTCAACTTCTTTTATTTTATGTTAAGAATTGTGATCAATACTTTTATAGCCATTGAACAGTGATCACATGATTAGTATAAATACAGGGCTTTAACAAATCCAATTTACTCAGACAAAAGAAGCGATGGCCTCATCCAGTAGAATTGATCCGTATGAAGCCCATTTGTCAAAGCTCGGAAAAGAGGTGGAATCTTTGGGCTTCGATCTTGAATAATCCCAAGCTGATCTTCACCATGTCAAGCTCGAACGAGACCGTCTACAGGAAAAGTGGAAGTTGATAGAGATTACCACTCGAGCGATGTTATCTGAGCCACCCCAAGAGTCTATCACCATCGCACACCTTACCCTTAAGTCTTATGCGGATGTTTTAAGGGGTTATTTAAAAAATCACTAGTACTATTTTCATGTATATTATTATTTTATATAATAATGAATATACTTTATTTTCATTATCGACACATTGTAAATATTTTTTAAAGTACAAGTAGTGTTTTTAGTTATTATTTAATTAAGAAATATATTTTATTAAATTAAGGTATTTTTGAATTAAATAATATTTAAATAAAATATTATTATTATTATTATTAAATTAATTTTATTATATATAAATGATCATATAATTTTATGAATGCAAATATAATTTTTATAAAGGTTTGAAAGCCATTTTTGTCAAAACCCAGGAATTTTCGATAAATGTCGGTTTTTTATTTTAAAAGTGAAAATTAACATATTTAGAAAATTATTTAAATAAAATAAATGATATTTCTGGAATCATGATGTCGAAATTATCCAACGGTGAATTTTTCATAATTTTCTAAGACAGTCAAATTTTTGGGTAAAAATTAAATACCGTTTAAATATATAATGTGTTTTATGACATCATAATGACCCAATAGTGATATAATAAAATACTATAAGCTTTATGTTCTGCCAATATATGTTTTACCATTAAAATAATGTCATTTTGGGTTTGTTTGAATTATTCTACAAAGCATTAATGGACCCCTCAAGACATATTAAACATATTGTCTTTTTAAATTATTTTCCATGGAAGTGTGACTCACCTCCACATAAGAAACCCCATTATTTTAATAGGTTATGACTTTGGCCTTATAAAATATTTTTTTCCTCTCCCCTTTTCCTAAAACCATGGTAAAAAAACATGAGCTGATTTGTGGTTTGGATTAGTTTAATGTAAGGGGTCCCAAACCTAAATAATAAAGAATTCACTCACCTTTCCTATATAAACCAACCCAAGCTCCCACTTCCTCCTCACTCAAAGACTTTGGAGTTCATAAAACCTCTACCTTACTCTCTCTATAATCCTCCCAAGGTTCCAAAAGCTTCCAAGAAGCCTCTCTCAATCCTCTCTCAAGCCTTTGGAAGCACACTTCCAAGTAAGGGTTTTTTCTTCCTTTTTCATTTTTGTCCAATTTTCTTTAAGTTGTTTTTCCCATTTAATTTCAATTATGAATGTTGGGGTATGGTTTCAAACCTCTCTAATAATACCCTATTTATTTTTGAATAATGGGAGACCCCTTTATCTCTCATTAAATGTCTCCCATGTACACCCGTTACTATGTGGAAATTCTGAAAGGAACTTCTCTCTTCTTATTTAAATTCAAGAAATACTTTTGTATCATGAATCTAAATTCCATTAAAATTGTTAGGAAATGTATCTATATGAAATCCTTACTTTAAATTACATGTAAATATTATGAGTAACCCCTTTATCTCTCATCAACCATTTTTATGAATTCTTATGTCACGCCGTTACGCTGCCGAAATCACACTGATTTGTTAAGCCAATGCCATTGTGTAGTGAATACCATTCCCATTTCTCCATCAAGGTTATTCACCTTTATAAACATTTACTTATTGATTATAAAATTTCATATATGAATTCCACATTCCTTTATCATGTAATAAATGATTATGTTTTAGGAATCCATGTTTTATGATCCATGTGGCACACTTATGCATGAAATGAATGTTTAAGAAGGGTGCGCCCTTATAGCACTACAATGCATTGGGTAAAGTATAGTATCCTGATACGTCATGTGCAATGAGTGTTTCTTAATGATAATTCAAGTGAAATGAGGGTTTACTCGTGCTTCATGTGCAATGAGGATTTACTCATGCTTCATGTGCAATGGGCCTTAGATCATGCTAATTCCATGTTAAGTGTTGTTGCCACATTTCCATGTTATGATTATCATGATTTATCATGCCTTTATATCCATGTTTCTCTTATGATCTATTGATATGCCTATTGTATAACATGTATTGTACTCCTCATGTATTCTATGTTTATCCCCTTACTGGGCTTTATTGCTCACCCCTTTCTTATGCATGTCCTTAGGTTATCCCATGCAATGCTAAGTATGAGGGAATATAGTGGTTATGTAAAAGAAGTTTTCAATAAAGATGTTGTATTTCATCTTTTAAGTTGTTATGTAATGATCCTAATACCTAAAGACACTAGACCTCTCGATCATCCATGATGTATCAAGTGAATAGTTTATGTAATAAATCATGTTTAAGGTTGTAATAAAAGAAGGGTTGTCATAGTTGGTATCAGAGGATAGGTTTAGTTATTTTTGGGATTAGTATTAGAAAACCCCATTAAAGCCTTAGATACAAGACTAAGTATAATAAGAACATCCCTAAGTTTTGGTAAGTACTGAGTTAGTGGTTTATCAAACAAATATATCCCTGTATGGATATGAGCAGGTAGAGGTGGCTCTGGCACAGATGTATCCTAGGGGTAAAACCCGAAAACACCGCTTTGAGCTAGACTCGAACGGGAACCGGTGCATGACAATGGGCCTTGCTACACTCTTTGTTACGACACTACTAGGGGATAAGTTCTGATAAATTCACAAGCTTAGTATGAACCCTTATTAAGTGAATTAGAAAAAATTCCCCTAAGAATATATGTTAGAAAGTAGATCATGAAAAGCCTATATTGAATCCTATAGACTCATGAGTTAAGGAAATAAAATTTTATTTTTAAGTCATCAATTTTTTTATTTGGATTACCCTTTATGTGTTACCCCTAACTTTCCTTTTATTCCAGCCAATGGCTGGTAATAGGAGGACTCAGGCTAACAACTGATGTGAAGATCAGTGTGATGACTGTACTAATGAGATGCCCAATCCAATGGGAGCGAGAATTGTGAACTTTTTCACGCTTCTCTCTCAGCTAACTAAATATTTGAATAGAAACACGAGTCAAGGGAAACGTTCACCCCCCCCTAAGAATGAACAAGTCACTATCTAGAGCTTCATTAGAAAAAGGCATCCTACTTTTAGTGGATCATCCGATCCCACGATCGCTGAACAATGGATCAAATCCATTGAAAAGATCTTCTCCATCCTTCAATGTTCTGAACAAGAGAATATTCTCCTGGAGGCTTATCATATGGAGGGTGAAGCTGATCTATGGTGGATGTTGATCAAAAATACGAAGCCTGAGGAGGAGATTGAGGTGTTGTAATGGAAGGATTTCTAGAAGATTTTTTTCGATAAATATTTTCCGCGCACCCTCCAGCTTAAGATGGAAAGGGACTTCCTTTCCCTCAAGGAAAAAGACAAAGAATCTCTTGGAGAATATGCGGTAAACTTCACAAGGCTTGCACGATACTCTTCCGGCTTTGTCATTACCCCTGAATGAAAGGTTGACCGGTTCTTTGGTGGGATGAAGCCTAGCCTGCGGAAAGCATTAGCGATTCGTGACTTCGACAGCTATGAGGAAATTGTACGATGTGCCCTCAAGGTCAAAATGAAGATTGGGGAATCACAGGGGTATCATGGGGGCAAGAAGTGTAAGGTATACTTCAATACTGGCAGTCCGATGGATAAATCCAACGGTGCTAAGAAGATCCAGCACCCCACTTGCCAAAAGTGCGGAAAGAAGCACCCTATAAATTGTCTCAAGGGGATGAGAAAATTCTTTAGGCATGGAAGAGAAGGGAACCTAGCTGTTAACTATCAGAAAGAAAGACCCACAACTGTGACAGAGGAGAGGAACGCTCCGTTCGAACCTCAACGCATTGTTCATTGCTACAACTGCAAAGAACCGGGGCATTTTGCAAATCAGTTCCCTAATCCAAGGGTTTTCAGAGGCAACCAAAAACCTCCAAGGAAGAAAGGAAGAGCTTTTTCCATCACTTCTGCCAAAGTGAACCCTGACAACGAAGTGGTGATAGGTACGCTAGTTATTAATTCAAGAATAGCGAACATACTTTTTGATTTAGGTTCTACACATTCTTTTATATCTCTAAAGTTTAGTAGAACAATCCTAGCACCACCACAAATCATGGAAGTGAAGATGTCGGTGAGTACGGAAAATGGGGAAATAATTGCATACCATGAATGTAAGTCCTCCTCTGTTATAATATGTGGATTTAATTTTCCGGCAAACCTCTTCATACTCCCTCTGGTGGAATTTGATGAAATTCTTGGCATGGATTGGCTTTCCTTATATAAAGCCAACATAAATTGTCAGGAGAGGGAAATCACACTCCATATGGAGAATAGACCCATGATTCTTTACAAGTGTAAGGAGGAAGATGAATCTCATTTAGATCCATCATCTCAAGCATGGATATTACTACCCTATGAGCACGCGTATCTGGCTCAGATGATTGAGTCCAAGGAAGAAACCACCCTTGAGAAAATGCCTATTGTGAGGGAATTTTCTGAAGTGTTTCCCGAGGAACTTCCTGGTCTTCCTCCTAGAAGAGATGCTGAATTCTCAATTGAACTTATACCAGGGTCTATGCCAATATCCAAGACTGCATATAGAATGGCTGTCGTGGAGCTTGAAGAGATGAAGAAACAACTACAAGAGAATCTGGATAAAGGGTTTATACACCCAAGTGCTTCACCATGGGGTGCACCAGTCCTCTTCATCAAGAAAAAGTATGGGTCAATGCGGCTTTGCATTGATTATCGTAAACTTAACAAAATCACAATAAAGAAAAAGTATCCTCTTCCATAGATCGATTACTTGTTTGATCAGCTGCGTGGAGCACAATACTTCTCCATGGTAGATTTTCGGTCAGGATATTATCAAGTAAGGGTGAAGAAAGAAGATGTCCCCAAGACTGATTTTCGTACCAGATACGGGCACTATGAATTCATAGTAATGACTTTAGGACTCACTAATGCTCCAGTAATCTTCATGGACTTGATGAATAAAGTCTTTAGATATTACCTTAACAAATTTGTGGTAGTCTTTATATATGATATTCTAATATACTCCAAAACCAAGGAGGATCATGAAGAACATTTAAGAACTATACTAGAGACTTTTCTCAAGGAGAAGCTCTAAGAAAAGTACAGCAAGTGTGAGTTCTAGTTGAAGGAGGTCTCATTCTTGGGCCATATCATCACAAGCAATGGGATATCTATGGACCCCTCCAAAACAGATGCAATTGAGGGATGTCCTAGGAAAACATCAGTAACGGATATCAGTAGCTTCTTGGGGTTAGCTGGATATTATCGACGATTTGTGAGAAATCTCTCACGATTGTCCAACCCTCTTACCAAGCTAACTAGAAAGGGAGTAAATTTTTCTTGGATTGATGAATGCGAAGAAAGCTTCAAGGAGTTGAAAAGGAGGATTATCACTACGCCCGTTCTCACTTTACCCACAAGTGGGGAAATTTTTGTGGTATTCAGTGATGCTTCAAAGAAGGGCTTAGGCTATGTGCTGATGCAGAATGATAATGTGATATCCTATGCTTCAAGGCAGTTGAAAATCCATGAGCGAAACTATCCAATGCATGATCTGGAGTTGGCGACGGTTATATTTTCCTTGAAAATCTGGCGGCATTATCTCTATGGGGAGAAATGTGAGATATATACTAACCACAAGAGTCTTAAATATATATTCACAAAAAAATAGATTAATATGCGCCAGAGAAGATGGATAGAGCTCATCAAGGATTATGACTATTCAATACATTACCACCCTGGGAAAGTGAACAAGGTGGCAGATGCCCTAAGTAGAAAGGACCCAGTGATTCTATCAAAGATGAGAATTGAGAAGGATCCAATCTTCTTAGACTTGATGAAGATTAACATGGGAATCATAAAGAAGGTAACATCATCAATACTTTCACAAATGATTTCTCAACTATCTATTTTGTAACGGTTAAAGGATGCTCAAAAGGATGATGTGGGAATTCATGAAAAAGTGGAAGCTACCGAAAAAGGGAAATCCTCAGAGTTTAATGTTAATGAAGAAGGAATTGTGTGATTTGGGAAAAGACAATGTGTTCCATCAAGTCCAGAGTTGAAGAAGGAACTTTTGGATGATGAACATAGTTCAAATTTCTCTATTGACCCAGGGAGAACAAAGATGTATTGAGATCTCTGAGAAAATTTTTGGTGGGATAATATGAATAAGGAGATTGCTAAATATACATCAAAGTGCCTGGTGTTCCAGCAAGTGAAGGCAGAGAAGTAGAAGTCTAAGGGGATGATGCAACCATTTCCCATACCAGAATGTAAATGGGAGAAAATCACCATGGAATTTGTCACCGGACTTCTGAGGACATCCAAAGGAAACAATGAAATTTGGGTTGTTGTGGATCATCTTATAAAGACTGCACACTTCATTGCTATTCGGGAGGATTTCTCATTGGATCAACTGGCACATATATATATCAGGGAAGTGGTAAGGCTACATGGAGTACCACTATCTATTGTGTCTGACCGAGATCCAAGATTCACCTCTAAGTTTTGGAAGAGTCTTCAATATGATCTGGATACTGAACTGAACTTTAGTACGACCTATCATCCTCAAACTTATGGACAATCTAAGTGGACTATCCAAACACTTGAGGACATGTTGAGAGCATGATCAATGGACTTCTAAAAGAGGATGGGATCAATATCTTCCTCTGGTCGAGTTCTCTTATAATAATAGTTTCCACTCGAGCATCCAAATGGCACCTTATGAAGCCCTGTATGGGAAAAGGTGTAGAACACAGGAATGTTGGGATGAGGTCGGTGAACGTAAGCTGCTTGGACCAGAAATGGTCGAATAAATGGTGGAGAAGGTGAAAACCATTCAACATCATATCAAGGCAGCCCAGAGCTGACAGAAGAGTTATGTAGATAACCATCAACGAGACCTTGAGTTTAAAGTTGGAGACATGGTTTTTCTACGCATATCACCATGGAAGAAGGTCATGAGGTTTGGAAAGAAAGGGAAGTTAAGTCCAAGGTACATTAGCCCCTTCGAGATTCTTGATCGTGTCAGGGATTTGGCCTATCGACTAGCACTTCCACCTACAATGGACAAAGTACATGATGTCTTTCATGTATCCCTCTTAAGGAAGTACATACTGGACCCTTCACATGTACTCTCTTCTGAGGTGGTACAGTTGGAGGATGATCTTTATTATGAGGAGCAACCAGTGAAGATATTAGATCGTAGAGAAAAAGTTCTATGAAATAAGACAATGCCCCTCATCAAGGTGTTGTAGAGAAACCAAAAGTTTTAAGAAACAACATGGTAATCATAGGAAATGATGAAACTGAGTTACCCACATTTTTTTTAGTGTGGGAAAAGGAAATTTCAAATGCGAAATTTCTTAAGGGGGGAATATTGTAACGACCCAAAGTTTCATTAATGGAATCCCCTATTGATCTAGTTAAATGTCTCTTTATGTAAAATGTTTATATAAAATGTCAACTTCTTTGATTTTATGTTAAGAATTGTGACAATTACTTTTATAGCTGTTGAATAGTGATCACATGATTAGTATAAATATAGGGCTTTAACAAATCCAATTTACTCAGACAAAAGAACCGATGGCCTCATCCAGTAGAATTTCTCCATACGAAGCCCATTTATCGGAGCTTGGAAAAGAGGTGGCATCTTTGGGCTTCGCTCTTGACCAAGCCCAAGTTGAGATTTACCATGTCAAGCTCGAACGAGACCGTCTACGAGAAAAGTGGAAGTTGATAGAGATTACCACTCGAGCGATGTTATCCGAGCCACCCCAAGAGTCTATCACCATCACACACCTTACCCTTAGGTCTTATGCGGCTGTTTTAAGGGGTTATGTAACAAATCACTAGTACTATGTTCATGTATATTATTTTTGTATATAATAATGAATATACTTTCTTGTCATTATCGATACATTGTAAATAGTTTTTAAAGTAAAAGTAGTGTTTTTAGTTATTATTTAATTAAGAAATATATTTTATTTAATTAAGGGATTTTTTAATTCAATAATATTTTAATAAAATATTAATATTATTATTAAATTAATTTTATTATATATAAGTGATCATATAATTTTATGAAATCAATTATAATTTTTATTAAGGTTTGAAAGCCATTTCTGTCAAAACCCGGGAATTTTCGATAAATGTCAGTTTTTATTTTAAAAGTGAAAATTAACATATTTAGGAAATTATTTAAATAAAATAAATGATATTTCTGGAATCAGGACTTCAAAATTATCCAATGGTGAATTTTTCATAATTTTCTAAGACAATCAAATTTTTGGGTAAAAATTAAATACCGTTTAAATATATAATGTGTTTTATGACATCATAATGACCCAATAGTGATGTAATAAAATACTATAAGCTTTATGTTCGGAAAATATATGTTTTACCATTAAAATAATGTGATTTTGGGTTTTTTTGATTTATTTTTCAAAGCATAAATGGACCCCTCAAGACTTATTAAACATCTTGTCTTTTTAAATTATTTTCCATGGGAGTGTGACTCACCTCCACATAAGCAAACCCATTATTTTAAAAAGTTCGGACTTTGGACTTATAAAATATTGTTTTCCTCTCCCATTTTCCAAAAATCATGGGAAAAAACCATGAGATGATTTTTGGTTTGGATTAGTTTAATGTAAGGGGTCCCAAACCTAAATAATAAAGAATTCACTCACCTTTCCTATATAAACCCACCCAAGATCCCACTTCCTCCTCACTAAAATCCTTTATAGTTCTTCCAAAATCTTCCCTAATCTGTCTAGAATCCTCCCAAGGTTCCCCAATCTCTAAAGAATCCTCTCTCAAGCCTCTCTCAAGCCTTTGGAAGCACACTTCCAAGTAAGGGTTTTTTCTTCCTTTCTCATTTTTGTGCAATATTCTTTAAGTTGTTTTTCCCATTTAATTTCAATTATGAATGTTGGGGTATGGTTTCACAACTCTCTAATACTTCCCTATTTATGTTTTAATTATGGGAGACCCCTTTATCTCTCATTAAATTTCTCCCATGTACATCCGTTACTATACTGAAATTCCGAAAGGAACTTCTCTCTCCTCATTTACATTCAAGCAATACTTTTGTATCATGAATATAAATTCCATTAAAATTTTTGGGACATGTATCTATATGGCCTCCTTACTTTACATTACATGTAAATATGATGAATAACACCTTTCTCTCTCATCAACCGTTTTTATGAATTCTTATGTCATGCCGTTACGCTGCCGAAATCGCACCGATTTTCTAAGCCAATGCCATTGTGTAGTAAATACCATTCCCATTTATCCATCAAGGGTATTAACCTTTATGAACATTTACTTATTTATTATAAAGTTTCATGTATGAATTCCACATTCCTTTATCGTGGAATAAATGATTGTGTTTTATGAATCCATGTTTTATGATCCATGTGGCACACTTATGCATGAAATGAAATGTTTAAGAAGGGTGCACCCTTATAGCGCTCCAATGCATTGGGTAAAGTATAGTATCATGATACTTCATGTGAAATTAGTGTTGAATCATGCTAATTAAAGTGCAATGAGTGTTTACTTGTGCTTCATGTGCAATGAGGATTTACTCATGCTTCATGTGCAATGGGCCTTGGCTCATGCTAATTCCATGTTAAGTGTTATTGCCACATTTCCATGTTATGTTTATCATGATTTATCATGCCTTTATGTCCATGTTTCTCTTATTCTCTATTGATATGCCTATTTTCTAACATGTATTGTACTTCTCATGTATTCCATGTTTATTCCCTTACTGGGCTTTATAGCTCACCCTTTTCTTATGCATGTCCTCGGGTTATCCCATGCAATGCTAAGTATGAGGGAATGTAGTGGTCATGTAAAGGAAATTTTCAATAAAGATACTGTATTTCATGTTTTAAGTTGTTATGTAACGATCTTAAGCCCCAAAGACACTAGACCTATCGATCTTCCATGTTGTATCAAGTGAGAAGTTTATGTAATAAATCATGTTTAAGGTTGTAATAAAAGTAGGGTTGTCATACCTAGTCCATTTGAAAAGTTTCTAGAAAGTCATGGCATATGTTCACAATACACTTTTCCAGGTACACCAGAGAAAAATAGTTTATTAGAAAGTAATAATAGAACATTAATGGATATGGTTAAGTGTATATTAAGTAATTAATATTTAACCTTATCACTATATATGTATTCTTTAAAAACTGTCATTTATTTATTGAATATAGTTCATAGTAAAGAAGTTCCAAATAATCCTTTTAAAAGTTGGACTGGTGGGGAACCTAGTTGGAGACACCTCTATGTATGGGGTTTTCATGGTGAAATAAGATCATATAATAAACAACAAATAAAACTATATTCAAGAACAATCATTGGATATTTCATTGGTTATACATAGAAATAAAAGGGGTATATATTTTATTGTCCTAACCATAATAGGGAAATTGTTGAAATTGGAAATGATAAATTGATTAAGAATAGTGAATCCTATTGGAGTGATGTTCCATAAAATTTGGAAATTAAATAATTCATAATTGAAGTTCCATTTTATTGTACTCCCAATTCATATGTTGTTGTTCCTGAAATTATTTCATCACAAAATAATCATGTAGAACAACAACAAAATGTTTCCCAAATTCATAATGAAGAAATGGTTGGAGAAGCATAATATATAGTGGTAAGAAGATCCTAGACAGAAAGAAGGTAAGATATTTATGATGACTATGTGGTATATCATCATTAAATAGAAAGTGACATTGGAACTGATAATGATCAAGTTTCAAATTATCAACCTGTAAATTGTGATAATTTTGATAAATGGTTTGAAGCCATGAAATGTGAGTCAAATTCCATGAAAAAAATAAAACGTGAGACCTTATGTAATTTCCTAAAGGATGAAATAGAGTTAAATGTAAATACGTCTTTAAAACCAAATATGACACTTATGGTAACCTCAAATAATTCAAGGTCAAACGTTTTGTTAGAGGATTCAATAAAAAGTATGGTATAGACTATAAAAATCCTTCTCACTATTTTCTATGAAAGATTATTTTAGAATTATTATGGAATTGGTTGATCAATATGATTTAGAGTTACATCAAATGGATGTTAAAAAAAAATTCTAAATTGAAAATTATAGGAATATGTATACATCGATCAACCAATGGGGTTTTACATTTAAGGAAAGGAACACATGGTATAAAAACTAAATAAGTCAATATATATACTTAAAAAAGATTCATATTAATTTTATATTAGGTTAAATTATACCATTAAATATTTTAGGTTTCATGAAAACATTTTTGGTCTATATATATACCATAAGATTAGTAGACTTAAATTTATATTTTGGATTCTATATGTTGATGACAAATTACTTGCTGAAAATGATATTGGTATATTATGCGAGACTAAAAAATTACTCTCTAATAATATTCAAATGAGAGACATGGGAGAAGAAAAGTATGTGATATGAATAAAAATATTTTATAAGGATATTTATTGGGATTATATCAAAAGTCAAACATTAATAATTTTTTTGAGCAGTTTAGGATGAAAAAATGTTTGTAATCATCAGTTCCAATTTAGAAAGGAGATAAATTTATTCTCAATCAATATCTCAAAAATGATTTAGAATGAAAATAGATGAAAGGAATTCATTATGCATCTATTTTTGGAAGCTTGATGTATGATCAAACATGAAAAATGACATATATTAGATTTATAGTTGGTATGTTGCGAAGATACTTAAATAATATTTTACTAAATCATTAGAGATACACAAATAATTTTTTTTAATATTTGAAATGAACAATGGATCACATGATTACTTAAAAAAGATCCAATGATATTAAGTTGATTTGAAACTCCAATTAAAACTTTTGCAGTTGTGTTGATACAATAAATTACACTTTTGGTTATTTTTTTCTTTTATTTAAATAAGAAATATCATGGAAAAGTGAAAAACAATCAGTTATAGCTGGTTTGACCATGGAAGATGAATTTGTAGCATGCTTTGAGGCTACAATTCAGGGAAATATTTACATAACTTTATTTTTGGACTTATAATTTTTTATAGTATCACCATGAAAATAAAAATTTATTGTGATAATATAGTATTAGTAATATTTTCAAAGGATAATCTATATTACAAAGGTGTTAAACACATGAAATAAAAGTAATTTTTTATTAAGGATGAATTTTAGAATCCTAAGGTGTCAATTGGATATATTAACACAAATATTATGATTTATGACCCATTAATGAAAGAGTTGAAGACCAAGACATTTATTGGACATGTTGAAAGTATGGTTATTATTACTAAGTAGGTTTCATTTTATGTAATAACTATTATGATTATTATAGTTTACACTAGGGATAATATTTGATTTAATCATGTTGCCTATTTTTCAATAAGTATACATAATTGAATTAAATATTGATAACATGTATAGTATTAAATAAAGACATTATCATTGGGATAATTATATATATATATATATATATCCAATTTTAATTATGATAGGGAAAATGTCAATATTGTAGTACATGGAAGGGAGTATATTAATAGAGAATATACGACTGCCATGACTCTTGTAGATATTATCCTTAATTATGAAGAATGATGTATACATTATAGAATGGATATAAATGCTCCTAATAACTAATTTAATGTATTAAAAGTCACGAAGTAATATAACAAGAGTTAAGTCAGAGAATGTTTAAATAACTCACACAATATTATGTTTAATATTATTAAAATGGTATATTGAGGGATAATTAGTCAAACCAATGGAATTTTATAGTTAATTAAATAAAATCCCATGAAAAATATTTTATCCCTATTTAAATGTCCATGTCCATGCAAATTAGGTCTCAATTTTTCCATTCTGGTATGGTCCATCAAAATCATTGTGAAGAGAGAGTAGGAAAATAATAGAAATCCTATTTAAGTGGGAGAAAATTATAGTCTCAAATCCTGAATGTTTAATGGATTAAGGTATGTATTTTATTATTTATTTTATTAATATAGATATGTGATAAATATTTATTATAAAGATCCTAAAATAAATTTTATTAATTTACAACAGGAACTAGGGAATGCAGACAACAAATAAGAAATTTGGAAAATGGGTGATGCCAATAGTCGCATTGTTTATGAAATTGGTTGTCATACTGACATCGGATGTTGGGAGATCACGGGTGTGTAAAGTTAGGGGCTTGAGTACTAGGTGGGACGAGTCATGTTATATGATTGGTTGTGTAGGGAATACACTGATATTTTTAACAATGGGGACGTAGTAGTCTATATGGCGGTGCACAACAAGCGTATGATATGACTAGAGGAAAAAGAAGGGAAGAAAGAAATAAAAAATTATTTTAGTCATTAGGCCTTTAGGTTAAAAAATTAGGGCCTTAGATCTAAAAAATGTAGAGGCTTTAAAGCCACAAGGTCTTTGAGTCATCAAAAATTGTAATAGACTATTGGGGATGCTTGTATATTAAACGATCAGAAAAGAGACTTGGACCACTTGAGTTCCTCGGGTGTAACATGCTTGTGGTGTGTAACCCCCCAATACCATATATATATATATATATATATATATATATATATATATATATTATTCTTATATTGTTTTTTATCTTTTGGATTTATCTCCTTGCATATATACATATAATTATTTTTGAAAATAATTATACTTTTACATAATTAATGACATATTTTTAAAAAATATTTATTCATTTATATAAATAATAATACTTTTAATTATAATTAATTTTTTTTAAATATATATTATAATTAATTAATTTCTATATACAATATATATAATATATACATCCATGTAATTAATTATTATAAATAATATATCTATATATTAGCAATTATAAACATATTATATACAATTATTAAAAATATTACTTCTAATTTTACAGATTTATAATTAGTAGTATATAATAAAAAATAATTATACATTTATATTTTTCGTGTAGTTGATAAAAAATATAATATTATTACATATGTAATAATATATTCCACTTTTAGTATTTCAATTTTATTTCAATAAAGGAACAATGAGTCTGGATTTCCAAGCTCATGATTTTAGGTCATTTCTGATTATATATTTTCTTAATGTAATAATAATTTACTATTATATTAAATATAGTTGATAGTAAATTTAATATTAATTAGTAATACATTGAAAATAATCATCAGTAAATTGAAATATAGTTAATAATATTTATAAATATAAGTATATATTTTTAAAATATTAAATATGTATTCATTTATGTAATTAGTAAATGTTTTTAGATATTATTAAAAATATTTAAATACAATTACTATAAATATTATATAGGTAATTAATATTATATACATTTATATAATTATAAATTTATTATAAATCTTTTATATTTAAATGTAATTTTTAATATTTTTATATTTACTTATATATTTATATATAGTAAAAAATATTTACACATTCATATAATTGATAATATTTATTAATTAAAATTAGTCACATTGAAATATGATTATTGATTATTAATGGTTTTTATGTAATTAGTAATCTATATATATGTTAATTATTCTTGTATTGTTTTTTATCTTTGGGATTTATTATTTTGTATATATACATATTTTTTTTGAAAATAATTGTAGATTTATATATTTAATGATTAATTTTAAAAAATATTTATTCATTTATATAATTAATAATATTTTTAATTACAATTAATTGTTTTTAAATATATTAAATAATTAATTATATTTTTATATACAATCAATATAATATCTAGATCTATGTAATTAACAAGTAGTATTAATATATCTATATGTTAGTAATTGAAAATCTATTTAAATATAATTATTAAAATTATTACATTTAGTTTTATAATTAATAATATATCATGAAAAATATTTATACATTTATATTTTTCATGAAGTTGATAAAAATATTATATTAATACTTATTTAATATATATATTTTTTCTTAAAATAATAATAATTTTTATTTAAAATATATTTGATAATAAATTTGATAATAAATAATAATATATTGAAAATAATCCTCTTCAAATTCAAAATCCTCATGGTGAAAGGATCCTCACAAGAGCTACAACTATATTATAGAGGGAATTACGGTAGTGGTTCTATTCACTTGATTTGGGATTTCGGGTAATGTATTGGACTTTCAAGATATTGGGCCTATGTTCCACCAATGTTAGGCAGCTATACGGTATAATGAGATCGGAAGGAATGATATGATGTGACTTGACATACAACATGACATGAAAACACATAGTAATTGTTTAGTAGACAGTTCAAAAGAGTGACCAGTGTGTTGACACTTATCATTTGGCCCTTTACCCACTCATATTTCTGAGGTGGGATAGTGGGTGGCCTACCACAATGGCATCATGATGCAAAGATTACTAGAAGGGGGTGACATGGCCTGATGACTGGTGACATTGCTGCCCATGTGACTAGGTGGAGAACACATCACGATCTGCAAGTGGTGCAATGTGAGGACATGCAAGCTTCTTCAGGTCATTGGCCCGAAAGAGAAATGGGTACATTGTCACACATCAAACGGCCATGCAACCACATAGATTTATGATGTAGGATGGATGGTTGGATTGAAAGAATGTGATAGAGAAACACAATGTGAAGATGTTGATAGTAGGGGTGATGTGGCATAAAAAGGATGGTGACATAGATTGATGCGTGGCAGCTCAACTTGGCCACATACCATATCCATCAAGGGCCTTTGGTCCACATTCAGATTGGCCTTTGGTTTGTCAATAAATTTGAATCTAAGTCCATTAATATGGAATAAAATTGGCTCAGTGGGTGATTTTCATTCCTCACAGGGAGGGACGAGGCTTGATCCACTACGATGCATGAGTGAATATGTTATGTGTGGTTAGTAATCCCATCTACCTATGATAATAATATTATTGAAATTGGTAATGAGTATAACCCAAAGGCCCTATCCAATTTATTAAAAGAAAGAAAAAAATTACAACATGGGAGATTAGCATAGACATGGAAGATACATTCCTCATCAAGAAAATAAAAAACAACCACACTATGTTAGAGAATCTGACCAGAAAGTAATACAAGTAAAAAAACTCAATATAGAATACTCATGTTGTAAAAGGATCTCCGACTACCTCAACCATGTGGACTCCATCCTCATCTTAATGTTTAATTTGTCTACCAAGGATTCTCATCCTTGATTTCTCTATCTTATTTTAGGAGGGAAGTTCTATGCAAGATGAATCTCAATCTATGCTCACCAGTATCATGCTCTAAATCAATAACAATCTCAATCTCTCTATTATTGAATCCAACTCTATATTGGTGGTTAATTATCTCTCAGACCACTATAACAACCACCAATTTATTTACTATACTATCTGCGCCTATAGAAATATGGTTATCCAATATGTTCATGCTTTGCATACATAGTGAGAGAGAAATATAGTTGTGGAACTTTTGATCTCCAAAGGTTCTCTAATGTAGGGTCTTAGTCTTTTTTTAGATCTTGATATATTACATTTGGATTATATTAATATTGTACAAGGGGATTCCCTTAGTAATCATCACTTACATCCCCTTGACTTTTTCTCTCTCTCTCTCTTATCCCCTATTGGGAATAATGGTTTTCAAGTTTTAGTTAATCATCACCCCGAGGCTCTTCCTTCTTAAAGGACACCTCATCAACCAGATCCACAACACCATGATTTTCATTACAGGTACTCCCACATTGGGCTTACCCTATATTATAATCATCCTTGGGAGATTTACTAAGTCCCTAATACTATCCTTATTAGTAAAATCACTCAAGATATTCAGTGTGGAAAAGAAGTTGGATCTATAATCTTGAATTTCTACTTTACCCTTAGTTGGTTGAGGAGTTCCTTTATCCCCTTGAGGAGAATTGTTTTTGAGAAAGATACTAAATATGGAGATGAAAACATCATATACTTATGATTGATTAATTTTGAAGCCTCTATTTTATAATATCTATTACTAGAGTAATAATATGACATGACATGTTGATCACTACTCAGAGTATTCTTATTCAAGTGACCTAAGACGACAGACTACTTATTTCCAGATACCATATCCTTAAAAATATACAAATTCATTAGAGAGTCCATTACATCCATATGACATTTATCATCATATAAATTTAGAGAAATCTTCTTGGAATGAGTTGTATCACTCACATAAGAAAATTACCTAGGTGAATGAGCCCACAATAATGTAACAGGGTAATCTAAATTACTCATACCATGAACATGTGATATTTCTATTCCTTTATCAAAAAAATGTTTACCTTTGAAAAAATATCAACAGGTATTAGACTTCTTAGAGAGGTATGCATATCCCTCACTAAAAATAGGTGTAATAGGAGTATTATACATCATTCTATTTTGATGATTTGGAACATTCATATGCTTGTTCTTGGAAGCTTCACTAATATTTCATACTTCCACTATAATTAGAGAAGTAAAAATAATTGAATATTTGTTTGACTTATGTCTCCTTGAATTAACAAAAACTTACTTCATTTACCCTTTATGACTTCTTAATGATACCATTTTATGCTCCTATAATAGTTGTTGAAATTATTCCACTTACATTTCCAATTTATTACCAGTCTCCCCATCTTGTGA
This sequence comes from Viscum album, assembly GCA_963277665.1. NCBI lineage: Eukaryota > Viridiplantae > Streptophyta > Magnoliopsida > Santalales > Viscaceae > Viscum > Viscum album. Next base: position 1,231,066,619 of record OY728155.1, read on the forward strand.
ATCAACATATGGATCCTCCTCAATTCCAACATGGAAATATCTGTAAGAGACTCTTGTGCGTTTAAGTCCCTCATCATCAATGTTAACCCATTAACCCTTAATATATCTTAATTATATCTTGAGGATGGATATATTTCTTCTATAATGATATTTCATATCTATAATAGATTTTTGATCTATATTAGAACTTCTACCCTTCTCTTTCTACTGTAGAGAGTCTCCATTTTTTTCAGCTACAAATTCTTAGCACAACTAATCAAACGTTGAACAAGGGAAGTATCTTAAGATTTCACTACATTAGATTAGTAATGAAATTTTCCAATATAATTAAGAAACTATAACTCTAATTATCTAGTAGAAAAAATCATAAGAATGATGGTTTCCTGACCTTGTTTCCCACCACTTTTATTGTCACTAGGAATTTTGTCATGATTTTATTTTTTAAAATTTTTAACCCCATTTTTCTTGTAAATTAGATCCTCATGTCCTTTTAGATATAATAATTAACACACTGAATATTTATAGTAATTATCATGTGAGTTCATAGTGTATTGACATAATATACAAAAGGGATGGGGATTCTCATATTTTATCTAAAGAACAATGTGACACCCATAACCCAAACTTCAGAACTTGGTTCCATAAATTCATACTTTACAAACTGACTTCCATAATAAATATATGTTCTCAAAAATAAGTTTCCATATTTACATCACCAAATGAAAATATTTCATTATGTACATTCCCAATACCTTTTAGGTTTAAATATCTAGATAAATAGAGAAAAATAATAAATACCAAACCCCATGTTCTTTGTATCAAACATACATTACTCTAATTATATATATAAAAACTCTAACGATAAAAAGTGTTTAACATCTCCAATTTTTTTTACATATTATATCCTTCAATAATGTCACATGTAAAAATTTTCTTCATAACATGGGGAAAGAAAACATAATAAATGGGTGAGCTCAAATGCTTAATAATGGAATAATATTAATAAATCTTTAAAAAACATAAGCATGATATAAATAACATGGAAGGAATAAATAACCTGAATAATTCCATAATCAACTAAAAATGAGATCATGTTATATCCATGAAAATAAATGAAAACTTTGATAATAATAATTACTAATATCATACTGATGGAATAAATAATTTCATACATCAAAACATGTTGTTAAGGGGTTGTTCCAAGATAATATACTCATATGGGGAGAGGTGTAAGCTAAAAAACCAAACTATTTTATATTATGAGGCCTACATTTTCATTTAGGAGATATAAAATATAAGGCCCCACCCGTCACTTGATTAATTCAAATGCATTCACCATAAGAGTAAATGAGACATTTTATACCATTCCCTAAGGAACCTCTGAATAAATAAAAAGATGCATTTCTGTATAATAAAAAATATAGAATATCAATATAGAATCAACCTAAATTAGCTATGAGAAATCATCAAGTATTTCAATAATTTTCCCTATTTCAATAAAAGAGATAACATGACCACAACCCATCTGAAGGAAGAATGAATATGGTTAAATAATACATAGCTAACTTTCCTATAATCATATCAATTGGAATAATATTATATGGAATGAAAATACATTCCATATATAAAAAAAGGGATAAAATGATCATAAACAATACATAGGAAGATGTTTTATGGTTACAAATTAACATTCATTAGTGAAACAAAAGAAATAGATAAGGGTTTTGAAATTAAATAAAAAACCTTAACAAAAAGAATGCTTTGAATGATTTCACAAGAGAAGAGACCAAGAATATAATTATTTTATACCATGAGTTAAATTCTTAAAATGATTAATATATATTAGAGGATAAATCCTGAAACATAATCCCCATTAGGGTAAATCCTTTTGAAAATGATAACGTAAATGGAAGAAAAAACATAAAAGATCATTTAGAAAACATTTTTAACATTTATGAGAAATACAAATTTACATGTCTCTTGAAAAGAATTTTTTTGAAAAGATATTGTGAAATATTTTGAAAAATATTAATTTTAAAAACAATCTTCAATAATGGATCCTTAAAAAGATATATATTTTTTGGGATAAATGAGGATAGGAAGATAAAACATATGAAATTGAAAGGAAAATACCTTTTATTATTTTAAAAATATCATTATTAAAAAATAACAGTCTAAGAAGAGTAAGAAAACATTAATTTGTATAAAAATATCTTATTCACCCATTTTGGTAAATAAATTACCATATAATAAAATATAATTTTTTAATAAACCAAGCATAAAAAAAAATTTATGACGAAACAATATAAATTAAGGAAAGGAGACATTAGTTATTAACATCTTTTACGAGAAACATAACCATTCAAGTAAGAAATATTTCAAGAGGGGGTTTTATGTGGTAGAAATGTGGATAAATAAAATAACACAAAAAATAATCAAAGGGTATAATATAACCAACTGATGTGAAATAAGTACAAGAGAAGGGATCATAACTCAATGAATTAAAATTGAGTTACCAAAAATCCTTAAAACTAGGGTTACAATTGAGTCAAAATCCATTTAATGAAATGGCACTAATTTGAATTAGTGTTTCCCATGAGTAAAAAATATGTGGTAAATATATATCCATGTTCATTTAATACACCATTCAAAGGAAAACATAGTGTATAACATAAAAATGTCTCAAGGAATTGAAGTTTTAGACAAAGAACCCATACAACTTGAGTAACATTTTAATCAAAACCTATTTAAATTTAGGGATTTTAATTGAAATTAAAATAACATGATTAAAATATAATTCATGATATTATATCTCATATCAGAGTCATATACACAACATAAATGAAACTTGATTCATAATACAAAACATGTCTAAAAGGAATGAATTTTAGATGAAAAACCCTTACCTCAGTCCTGATTCATTCTACACTTATAAAAAATATCATGAATAATTAAATTAAGTTCATTAAATACATAATTAAGAAACTTATTCAGAACTATAACCATTTATACTCCATATTTATAATTATTATTATATATATATATATTAGTTACTTTTTACCTATTTTTAAGACGAGGTGTAAGTAATCATTATCACTTTGAACTAGTTTATTAAAAAGGTTGTTGGTATCTATAATTTTGAAAAATTACATCACTATTATATCATATGTGGTACTTGAATATATTTTCCATGGTATTTTATAAATCTATAATTTCATTTCCTATAATTTTTTGTTATGATCCATGAGGATAAATTCAGCAATGAACATGTTTTGGTGATTTATAATGAACAAAGGGTGATTTATTAATTAATGAGTTAAATATTGATATAATATTAATATAAAAAAATTATTCACATATTTATATCATAGTGTACCAATAAATAAGTTATCATAGTCATATATGATATGAATTCATAGTATTTTTCAAGTTGGTGGTTAAACCGACCCAAACAGAAACCTACCATGACTAATGAGTTATTATGAGATGTTTTCGTTGTAATATAATAATAAAAGAATAATAATGATATTATTTAGTGTTTAATAGAATGATAAATCATAATTTTAAATAATTATAAGGAGAATAAAATTTATATAAAGTCATTACTTAAAAAGAAGAAATCATTTTCCTCTTAGTTCACTTATTTTAAAGGAATGAATTAACGATTACCATTCGATGATCTTATAATTAATAAGTTATCCAATTTTTCATACCAAAATATTGATTAAATAATAATCATCATATTTATCCTTTTATCCCATCCCCATGATCATCCATGTAAGGCGGTGGTAAAAAGGGAAATGAATATCCATCATTCCATGGAGGCAATAGTCTACAAATATGCATGGTTGATGATTTCATTTTTAATAGAACATGATAATAGATAAATATGTTATATTTTTAATAATCATAAACATGATATAGATATAATAATTATTTTATAAATTTCTCTTTTATACCCTCCCAGAAAAGTTGTGAAGGAAAATAAAACATGTTGCGTCGTTGAGGAGACAATCATTATAATACATGAATTCTAGTTTCATTTTGGTTAATTAAAAAAGAAAAAGGTTAATAATGTTTATTCATATAGCATAATTTTTTTTATAAAACCCATACTAATTTAAATATACATATATTTGAAAATTTTAATTCGAAATGAAAAATACCAAAGAAAGAAGTTAAGTAAAAAATGTTTACTCACATTGAGCATGTTGATATTTCCTTGGAAGATCCCTTGGAAATGGATAACGTAGGATAATATATTATAACCATAATATAAAAATATATAAATAGGATTGTAGGGAAAGTAAATAGTTTAGTATTTTTGGAGGAAATATAATTTTTAGGTGTTCCTTGAAGGGGTGGTGCGATACCCTTTTTATAAGTGGTGAGAATGAAATTTTTGTAAATATTTCAACTTACTACAAAGGGAGAACATGTTAAACACATAAAGTGGATCCAAAATTGATAAATAATTTATTAGGGGATATATATATCTGTTAAAAATTTATACTCTCAATTATAGAAATGTTTTTATCATGTTTCATGCCCTTTATGTAAATAATTATTAGTTTTTCCATTTTAAGTTTTACCACGGTAACTGGTTTTTACCTATGGTATCTTATCCTTTACAAAAAAATTAAAGTGGTTTCTATTAGATAATTTGGAACCATTTATTTTAAAATTTAATTCAATTTAATTTTATTGAATTTATAAAATTTATAATAATTAATTTTAGAATAAAAATATTTTATATATTAAAAATAAATTTTGATAAAATTTTACTTTTATTGTAAAATTTAAAATATGGATTCATATATTTAAAAAAAAATTAAAAATATAAATTCACATATAAAATATATTTTTGTTCTTATAAAAACGTTTCATAAATTTATGATTCAAAAATATATTCTAATAATTTCATAAAATTAATGTTATTTGTAAAAATGATATTTTGAACTATTCACCTAAAAATCAATAATTTTAGAAAAATATAAAAGTTTCATCTTAATAAAATATTACTATGATGAATATAAAAATAATTTTTATTTTTTCAAATTCCAATTCCAAATTTTAATAATTTACCTTTTAAATAAAAAGGTGAGATATTTTGAAAAACTTTTTTTAGGAATATAATTTTTCTAGAATATTAAGCTATCTCATTAATATTTCATATTATTCACTAATTAAATTAGTATTAACCAATTATTCATTTTAAATATATTATATCATCTTTAATCACAAGTTCTTTGAAATAGAAACACATATTTCATAGGAAGACAATATATATAGTAATACATTTCTATGTATGAAATGACCATATTAGTCATTTTAACTATACCGATTGAATTTAATTCATATTAAATGTAACCTTCATTTACTTTTTATAAATATTTAAAAAATAGATTTTCACTATTCATTCATATTAATTTAATGAATATGTTTTGGCGGTCTAAACATATCATGGTTTTATTTTAGATTTTTGTTGATTATAAAGAAATATTTCAAACACATTGACTTATTTAAGGGAAACAATATACAAAAATTTATTATTTACATTTCCCCTAAATAAATTTCACACTTTTAATTTATCTCGTAAGATCATATTATCTTTTATAGGGAAATCATAATTAACCATACACCACTAGATGATGGTGGTTTTATTTAGGGTGTTGAATGAGATTTATCTATATAAAAAAAATATCATAATCACTTTATAAAAATAGATAACCCATTACAAATTTCACATAGAATATTACTAAGGGATGAATATCTAGATCCATAAGTAAAAACTCTATGAAAAAATTTAAAATTATTTATATGATAATCATAAAATTGGGGGTTTTTATTTGTAACTAAATATTCAGTAGTTGTTAAAAACTTACAAGATGCAGGACACTAGAAAATATAAAGTGAAAACTCAGAATTTGTATGACACCTTCTAGGCTTTGGTAACCCTATAGGTTTTGGTACAATATATTTTTAATTTTAAGAGGTGTTAGTAAGAGTCCCAAAGGTTTGGAAGGTGATCATGAGGTTTATAGAGTTCTTCTTGTTTTTAGCTGTCTTGAACCATGGAGGGTATAGATTGCAACATGGTGATGATTATTGTGGTGTAGCCCTCTTCTAGCAGTTTGGTCTAGCAGTGTGGAGGGAGTTGTCCTGGTTCAGGGGATAAAGGAGTGGTTTTGGTTGGTTCTGCATATACGGACACCCTTACGATCTAGTGAAGGGCTGTGACCTAGCACTTGACTTGACTATAGTGGGTCTACAACGTGGAATAGAGGCAATATTGTAACATCCCATTACCGCTTTTAGGTAATTACCTCCTCTTTACTTTTTTTCCTATCTAATTGGGTACATCTTGGGAATCCCATGGATGGAGATATTTTTTTTTTGGAGAAAATGAACTATAATTTAAGGATGTATATTTATTTGAATTAATGGATCCCGAGTATAAACATGTAATGGATTAGCAAGGTTCTTCTAGATTTTGGAGAATGCCTGAGGTGGTTTGGGTTTTCCTATAAGAATCTAATATTTTTTAATTCTATTGGGAATTTACATGATGTGTTGTAGGATTAAAAAATGTGTAATATTCACTAGGATCATGTTGTGAGATGAGTACACAACATGAAATATTACATTCTGTATAAAGGGTACATGTCATGTAAGGTTAAAAGATCAGTTTTTAATAAAAATATAACACCCCCAAATGATATAGGGCTAAATGAATAATTGATATGACTCATGTCAACAAGGTCCACCTTCATTTTCGGAAGCCTACCTGATTAGAACTCCACAATTAAGCATGCTTGGCCTGGAGTAGTGATTAGGATGGGCGACCTTCTAGGAAGTTTCCCAGGGCGTGTGTGAGTGAGGACAAAGCACACTAGAAAGGACATGTGTTCGCCTGTGGGGAATTCATTAGTCTAATGACCCGTTCGGGCACGTGGTGGGCCCCATGGTTGGGACCATGTGTCTTCCGGGAAACTGGTGGGTGAAGTCCAGTTGTTACATTTGGTATTAGAGGAGGAACCCAGCCTTACGTGCGGTGCACTGCTTGGGTTGAGATGTAGGGATCACAACAAAGACGTTGTACCCTAAAGGGGGGTGACTGTAACACCCTAAAATGATAGAGGGTTAAATGACTAAATGATATGACTCATGTCAACAAGGTACACCTTCCTTTTCGGAAGCCTACCTGATTAGAACTCCACAGTTAAGCATGCTTGGCCTGGAGTAATGATCAGGACGGGTGACCTTCTGGGAAGTTTCCCAGGGTGTGTGTGAGTGAAGACAAAGCACACTGGAAAGGACATGTGTTGGCCTGTGGGGCAGTCATTTGTCTAATGACCCGTTCGGGCACGTGGTGGGCCCCAGGGTGGGGACCACGTGTCTGCGGGGCAACTGGTGGGTGAAGCCCAATTGTTACATTTTTTTACGTTTGAACGAAAATTCTCTTATCCCATATCTACGTCGTTCTTGGGCGTTTCTAGAGGTGTCGTTCACGTATGCTGATTAGAGACGATCGAGGTAGGTGGTCTAGTGTTTATTTCCAACTGATGTGGTGAATTTGTGTACCGTTGTGATACGCGCCCATGAATGGGGTGTTGTATGGATGAGGCCTTGAAGAATTATATACCTAGAATTGTATAGGTATTTGAATTTAATTATAACCTAATGTTTGGGATCGTTGCTTGGATCCAGGACCACCCCAGGGGTGCGTTCGTCTATTTAGCCGTTTGGCCAGGTTACCCGAGGGTATACCATAAATTTAGCATGCTTTAAATCAACTTGTGAGGAATTGTATATAATTTCTTGCTTATATGTTGGGCTTGGCCCTATTACTTGTGCCTGGGGGAATTGTTCTATTTACACTAGAAAGGACATGTGTTGGCCTGTGGGGCATTCATTAGTCTAATGACCCGTTTGGGCACGTGGTAGGCCCCAGGTTTGGGACCACGTGTCTGCGGGGCAACTGGTGGGTGAAGCCCAGTTGTTACATTTTTTATGTTTGAAAGAGAATTCTCTTATCCTATATCTATGTCGTTCTTGGGATTTTCTGGAGGCATCGTTCACATATACCGATCAGAGACGATCGAGGTAGGTGGCCTAATGTTTATTTACAACTGATGTGGTGAATTTGTGTACCGTTGTGATATGCGCCCATGAATGGGGTATTGTATGGCTGAGGCCTTGAAGAACTATATACCTATAATTGTATAGGTATTTGAATGTAATTATAACCTGATGTTTGGGATCGTTGTTTGGATCCAGGACCACCCCAGGGGTGCATTCCTCTTATAGCCGTTTGGCCAGTTTACCCGAGGGTATACCATAAATTTAGCATGCTTTAAATTTCCTTGAGATGAATTTTATATAATTTATTTATTATATGTTGGGCACAACCCTGTTACTTGCACCTGAGGGCAGTGTTATATTTAGCCTGAGGGCAGTGTTTGTTTAGCCTGAGGGCAAGGTACTACCTAGCCTGAGGGAAATGTTCTATTTCGCCTGAGGGCTACGTTTCTTATCTCCGAGGATAGTACTTCTGTGCCTAAGTGAAATATTCATTATGACTGAGGGAAATCACCTGAGGACGTGATTCTGATTAGCCTGAGGGCGTGGTTCTGTTAGCCTGAGGGCAAGATTCTATTTACCTGAGGGTAAGAGTTTGCATGTCTGAGGACACTGACTATTTACTTTGAATATTCAATGTGGTGATATATTAAATTTAATGATTAAATGAATATTAAAATTGAAATTTAACTGGTAGTTAGTTACTTTTAGGTACTGATTAGTTTATTGAATTTACTATTGCACACTGCTGTTGCACTTTTTCACTGACAATTGGGCACGGGCCTTTGGTGGTTGCCTACCGGGATTTATTTATCACACCTTGTTTGGGTCATGTATTCGGCCCAAACAGATTATATTTTTGAAGGTGTCAATAGGGTCAAGAGTCCCTATACAGGTACTTGATTATTGCTGAGGAGTAGGAGAGAATGAGATCGAGCTTAGGCTTGCGATGCTGATGACTGTTCTGTTTTGTTCCGCTGTACTTGTACTTTTTTTGTATTATATTGTATTACAGTGTAACTTGTTTTGGAAACTTTCATAGAATAGTGATATGCTGAATCGTTATATATATAAATGCTGGTTCTATTTTACTTTAGTTGTCCATTTCAGTTAAATATTGTTTACTACTCTCACTTTTGTATGTTATTTATCTTTTCCGCTGCGCTACTCTTTGAAAAATGAGGGCATAGTTTCCCCACTATCAGACCTAGGCCCTTGCTGCTAGTCGGCATTCTCTGGAGTTTGGGGAAATGCACTTGAGGACAGTGACCAACCGGGTTCGGGGCACCCATGGTGTGGCACCCAGATCCTGGACGTTACAAAGTGGTATCAAAGGAGGAACCCAGCCTTAAGTGCGGTGCACTGCCTGAGTTGAGATACAGGGCTCACAACGATGACGTTGTGCTCTAAAGGGGGGTGATTGAATCACCCCAAAATGACAAAGGGTTAAATGACTAAATGATATGACTCATGTCAACAAGGTGCACCTTCCTTTTCAGAAGCCTACCTGATTAGAAATCCAGAGTTAAGCGTGCTTGGCTTGGAGTAGTGATCAGGATGGGTGACCTTTTGGGAAGTTTCCCAGGGTGTGTGTGAGTGAGGGCAAAACACATTAGAAAGGACATGTGTTGGCCTGTGGGGCAGTCATTAGTCTAATGACCCATTCGGGCATGTGGTGGGCCCCAGGGTGGGGACCACGTGTTTGCAAGGCAACTGGTGGGTGAAGCCTAGCTATTACAAAAAATGTGATGGGTTTTCACTGTATAAGGACACAATGTATTTACACAATGTGTAAATGGGCAGTCATTAGTCTAATGGCCCATTCGGGCATGTGGTGGGCCCTAGGGTGGGGACCACGTGTCTGCAAGGCAACTGGTGGGTGAAGCCCAGTTGTTACAAAAAATGTGATGGGTTTTCAGTGTATAAGGACACAATGGATTACACGATGTGTAAATGGGTTAAAAAACATCAAGATTTTTGATTTTAGGGTTCTACACGGCTGATGTTTCATTCATTCATATGTAGTACTCCTTTCCCTTGACCTAAACCTCTGCGCCGACAATTTTGGGGGCATATGTTATGTTCGAATCACTTAGTTCAATTATTTATCTCCATTGCAGTTGGGTTACATATTTCTAGGTGATTAATCCTTTATGATTCTTCATTTCATTTGAATACAGAATCATCGTTACATTGCATTATTAGATCAGTTGACCCATGGTGATGTTTCTTCTTGTTTTCTTCAAGATCCATTGGGTAGTATTTTTCCAAGGGTTGTTACATTGTTAGTTGTCATGAAATGGGTGTGTGTTCTTAATGTATGTGTGGCTTCCTCTTCTTGGATGTTTTTTTTTAAAATTGAATCATTTCTAAAATTTCAGTATTGAATTCTAGGGCCTCTTTTGTAATTTATTAGTTCTTTCTTGTTTTTGGATCCTATTGCGGGTGTACGCGACCCAGGTTTTGAGGTAGGTGGTTCCGTCTCTAGCCTTTATTGATGAAATGCATTGCTCTGGTTTTGTTAAATTGTTTTATAAATGAAATTTCATGATTTATTGATTTTATTTGTTTATTTGGAAATTATTATTTTTTGATAAAAGATGGGTTTTCCCTGGTTTTGGTAAAAATATGGGTTTTTTCAAATCATTCTAAAATGGTTTTATGAAATTGGTTTCAAATCATCGTGAAATTTTTTTAGGAAAGGTCTTTCAAAGAATGGTATAATGAAATTTTTTGATGAAATGATTGGGAAAATTGAGCACATGGGAATCATTGGGTAATTTGGTGGAAGGTGTAGTAATAGGCCTCATCCACTATCAGGGGAGGGGGGTTCCATGGGGTTTTCCTCTGCTTCATTGGCCTATTGTCTTAGGGACTTGTTATATATGTTGGGGGGTTAATGTTATGGGGTGTTCCTATACTCTATAGACTCGATTCATATGTCTAGAGGCTTGATTCATGCACAATTTTCTTTGTTTATGTACAATTTTTCTAGCTATCTATATATAGTGTGATTCTTGGTGTGATGTTACCTGTGCTTTTGGTTGATTTGGGAAATTTTTGGTTTGTTCTATTTTGATTCCACTATCATGGTTTTAGTATGATATGTGATGCATGCTTTGGTTTGAAATGATATTTATGTTTTTGACATATATATATATATATGATATTATTTGAATCCGATTTAACAAATTTATTTAGAAATGTGAAAAAAGTGGAAATTGAATTGTTTTTTCAAGATTTTGATATAAAACTGTTAAACTATTTATCATTCATTATTTTATTTAAAGTTGATCATGGTTGGATTATTCTTCAGAGACTTGATATGGAATACCTGGGTGGGACCCTACTGATCATGTTAGATTACACCCTTCTCAAACCTTCTGTGGTATATAGACCTGGTTATGTGTTTTGATACAAGGAATATTAAGTAGTCAGAGTGAGGTGGTGAGGTTTTATTACAGCTAGGTTTGGGTAGTTATATAGTGATATGGTGGGATGTTTTTCCACACAATCATATGGATACTGTTAGAGTAGTTATTTATCTTTTTCATCCTTTGTTGTTGGAATTTTTTCTTGTAGATGGTTTTATACCATTTCAGTCATATCACTTCAGTTGTTCAATATATTTTATGATATATATATGTATCAATGTTTTATTCTACTACTTATTTATGTACATGTAAATAAATGTCATGTTGTTTGATTCTGGTTGGGTAAAATAATTCTCTCTATTTGTTGTTGATTCCTGGATACTAGACGTCATCCCATAGTGATCGGGAATACCCTTCAGGTATGTTGAAGATCAGGTCGAGTACTATTTTCAGAGGGTATTTGGGTCGGGTTCATCATAGTTCAGTACCAGAGGAGTTATTACCTCAAGAGTCCTTATCTTGGGATTTTTGGTAGACTAGAGATGGGATTTTCGAGACTTGATTGGTTGATTGTGGTGAGTTCCTATCCTGTTATTACCGTGACAAGAATCAAGTTTCCACATGTTGTTGGGATATGTGTCTCATGTATTGGGGTTTTTATCATAATCTTAGTTTTTTCTTAAAGATTTTTGGTTTGAACTGTGATTATTCTATTTTTTGGTCATTTCTTTTGTTTTTGTGTGCATTATTATGCCTTCGAGATGTGTTACACAAATTCCATAGGAGGATAAAGATTATTCTCTTCAAGAGAATCCTCCCATGGATTAGTATTTTTATAGAAGATATTAGGTGGATAGTTTGTGTTGTTGATTAGAATGTACAAAAAGATCATAATACAGTCATTGAGGTACATATGAGAGTTGTAGGAGACAAATATAAATGAAGAGATTTCTTACATCAGAATCCAACATCCTTTAAAGGTATAAATGGGCCTCTAGAGGTAAAGGAATGGATTGAAAATAATGATCATATTTTAACTTCTTGGATACACCTGATAGTATCAAGGTGAAGTGTATAGAGTTCAAACTTGGGGATACTAGCAATCGATGATGGGATTCCATGGAATATTCAGATAGGAGTGTGGGCTTGGACTTGATGGGTTTCAAGGCTCTCTCCTTCTAGCAGTTTTTTAGAGTCACTATTGATGAAAAAGTCTCTATAGTTACTATCCTTATAGCAGAGAGATAATTTGTCTTTAGAATACACCAATTGGTTTGTTGAGATGGTTTGTTTTTCACCCGAGGTTATAAATAATGACCAGCTGAAAGCTCAGAAGTACCTATAGGGTTTGCGACCATATATCTTATCATGGTTATTTATGCTGAATATTTCAGCCTATACTGAGATAGTGGATAGGGATATGATGGAAGATATTAATATAGAAGAAGATTTTGGGTATTTTAATGCTTTTCTTCTACCTATTGGCAACTTTAGTGGTGTGGTAGGGAAAAAGAGGTAGTGGAAACATCATCACTAGAGTGGTAGAGGTTTTTCTCAGACGTTGACCTCTTAGGCATCTCCAATTGTCTCTAGTGGTGTTCCTAAAACTTTCTATCAGTGTGAAAAGGTTAGAGATACATGATTTTCATGTTCTTCTCCTGAAAAGATATGAAAAATTTGTGGATGTTATAGTCATATTCAATGTTTTTGACAGGCTCTGTCTAACCCTTGATATGGTCAAAGATCCTTAGCTCCAGAGGCTACTATGGTGTAGTAAAATTCTTCAAAGACTATAGGGATCAAACCATAGGCTTCAAAAATGACGTACCTTAATTAATTAGATGATTTTTTGGTGGAGGTAGATATGAGTCCAGTGATAGTGAGAGTTACCATCTTTATTACATATTTGGTAGAAATTGATTTATTTGATACTATTACATCCCACTCATTTATATCTGGATATTTTTTATATGATTAAACATCCAATGTATCTCATTCCCTTTGTTATGGAGTTAATGACACCTCTTGGGAATATGAGAGATAATGGGTTTCAGTGTCCTTCTTTTACACTATCGATAACTGATGCAATGTTAGTCTAGGATTTTCTTATTCTAGATATGGATATGTTTAATGCCATCATTAAGATGGATCAGCTTGTCACTCATCATACTGGGGTTTATTTTTAACATTGGTGTGTCTAATTACTTACAGATGATAGGATCTCATGAGTGTTTTTAGGATAGTGGGATATGGGGTTTGGTCGTGTAGGACCTTCCCACCCATAACTCAGGAGTTGTCTATCTACTATAGTAGTTGAGTATAATTATGTTTTTTATATTATTGATCTAATCGATATTTTTTGAGACTTTACTTATGTTTTCCAAGACAATTTCTCTATTCATCCTATAGAGTTGGAGGCATAGTTTATGATTGAACTATTTTCAGTTCCACATCCAATTTCAATACCTTCTTATCATATGACAACAACTGAGCTAAAAGAGTTAGAGATTTAGTTGAAAAATATGATGGCTAAGGGTTTTGTTTTCCCATGTTTTTTTTCCATGGGTAGTCCTGATGCTCTTTTCTAAGATGGTAGATGGTTCAATTCTATTGTGAGTTAGATATCAAAAGTTAAACTGGGTAACAATTAAGAATAAATATCCTTTCCTTTGTGTGGATGATTTGTTTGATCAGTTAAAAGGGGAAAAGTTGTTTTTAAAGATTAATCTCCAGTCGGGTTGTCATTAGCTCAGAGTTCAGTAGTCTGATATACCAAATATGTATTTCAGTAGAAGGTATGACCATTTAAAATATATTGTGATTTCGTTTGGTCTTAGCAAAAATCCAACGATTTTATGGATCTTATTAATTAGATATTCCATCAGTTTCTCAACACTTTTTTGGTAGTGTTCATGGATGATATTTTGGTTTATTTGAGACCCAATCATAGGCACAAGCACCATTAGGGTTTGTTTCTAGAAATATTGAGGAGTTTCCATTTGCATGAAAATAGTTCAAAATGAAATTTATGGATTCAAGAAGTGAATTTATTGGGGTACGTGATTTATGAGAATGGATTATCATTAGATCCTAAGATGGTAAAGGCTATCTTGTAATGGGAGGATCTATAGAATATATTTGAGATTCAATTATTTCTTGGTCTTTCTAGATACTACCAACAGTTCAATAAGGATTTATCAAAGTTGGAGTCACCTTTGACTGCCCTTAGTAGGAAAGGGGTGAAATTCACATGGGATGAAAAGTGTTAGCCTTAATTCAATGAGATAAAATGAAATCTAGAATCAGCTCCTATTTTGATCTTACCTGAGCCAGATATGGGGTATGTGGTCTTCTATGATGATTTTGGCACTATCTTGTGTTGTGTTCTCATGAAAGATGATAATATTGTAGCCTATGACTCTCATCAGCTTCAACCTCATTAGAAGAATTACCATCCTCATGATTTTGAGATTGTTACATTTATGCATGCACTTAAGTGTTGGAGGCACTATATTTTTGGGGAATGGTTCACCATCTTTTCGAATAGTAAGAGTTTGAGCTATTTCATTTATCAAAAGGGGTTTAATATGAGACATAGTTAGTGGGTTAAATACCTTATGATATTTGAATTCGATATCACCTACACCTAAGGGATGGGGAATATCATTACAGATGTTATCATCAAGAAAGTTCCATCGCAACATGTTTTGGAATCGAAGGAAGAGTAGAACCTTATGGGGATCTTTGCTCAGTTCTATCTAGACACTCAAGAGAATGTTTTAGGTATGGTTCTGAAAAATGTTTATTTATCATCATATCTCCTTAAGTCTATTCTTTATAGTCAGTAACAGGATGTTTAATTCAGAGGAATTCAAGAAACCCTATATTGCGGGGAGACCATTTCAGGTTATTCTCTACATTTAGATGGTATTCTTCATATTGGGAACTAGTTTTTCATATCATTATCTATGAAGAGCTCAGTTTTTTTTATTTTCATTGTTTTTTTGTCCATTCATCTAGAGACTATGAATATGTATTATGAAATGAGATGGTGATTTTTTTGTTCGACTATGAAGCATGACATTACTGATTTTGTGTCCCATTATTACACTATCAACAGATAAAGGCTAAGTATCTAAAACAATCTGGTTTTCTTTATCCTCTTATACTTCATATTTGTAAATGGGATTAGGTGTCCATGTATTTTGTTGTTAAATTACCATCAACTTTACTAGGGAGGAACTATATATAGGTTTCAATTGATTTAATGGAAAAGACAGGTCGTTTCATTCTAACTAAGGACACCACTATAGTTGAAAAATAGGGTAAGCTATATGCACCATAAATTGTAATGTTATTTGGGGTTACTTATACCATTGTTTCAGACATGTATTCTAGGTTATCTTTGAGGTTTTGGAGGAGTCTCTAGGAGGGTATGGGGACATAAGTTAGACTAAGTACAACTTATCATCCATAGAAAAATGATCATATGGAGCATGATATTTATATCTTGTAGGATATGCTCCATGTCTGTGTCCTGTATTGTGGTGGATATCAAGATAGGAATATGGGATTGGTTGAGTTTTCTTATATAAATAGTTGTTAGTATTCAATCAGAATGGCTCATTTTGAGGCTCTATATGGATTCCCATACTGGTCACCTCTTTGTTGGGAAGAGTTGGGTGAAGATTCTTTGGTGGGACCAAGTTTGGTTCAGGAGATGATTACAATGATTCTGGATATATGTCAGTATCTAGATACAAATCATAGTAGAAATAAATATCATGTGGATCAATGAAATCATCATTTGGGTTTCTTATAAGTGATCTGTTATTCTTGAAAGTTTCTCCCAAGTTAGATCATCGTCTACTCGAAAAATGCGGAAAGCTGTCTTGGAGATATGTTGGTCCACTAGAGGTAATTAAGAAGATTGGGAAGGTTACATTTAAGTTTTCAGTTCCTATTTAGATGGAATGAATTAATGATGTATTCCACATATTGTAGCTCTAAAAATACCAACTTGATCCTTCTCATGTTCTGAGTTTAAAAGAGATTGAGTTAAAGCTAGATGTCTCTTTTGTGTTGAAGCTAGTAGATATTGTTGAATCTCAAGTGAATGTATTGCGTGAGAAGTCAATTTCATAGGTCAAAGTGTTATAGAAACATAGATTATATTCTCATGAGATTTGGGATCATGAGTCAATTATGAGGGAGAAATATCCTCACCTCTTTATCAGAATTCAAACATCGACATGACTTCCCGAGGATGGAATGTATTTTTATGGGAAGTTTATAATATTAAGTTACCTCTTCTAGGTAATTTCATCCTCTTTACTTATCTTCCTATTTTATTACATGAAAATTGGGACTCCTGAGGATAGAGAGATTTTTTTAAATTACCTAAAGTTCAAGGATATATACTTATTTTAATTAATAGAGTATAGGTATAAAAATGTAATGTCTTAGTGGGGTTCTTCCCAAATTTAGAGACAACCTAAGGTGGTTTTGGGTTTCATGTAAGAATATATTGTTTTTATAGATTGTTGGGAATTTAAATTCTGTTTAATGAGAGTAAATACTATGTAATATTCACTCGGATCATGTTGTGATTCAAGTAAATAGTGTGAAATATTACACACTGTGAAAAGAGTAAACTCCATGTAATGTTAAAATACAAGTTTTTAATAAAAAGGTGATCATTTTTTGGCGTATAAGGAATATAAGGATTAAAAAAAGTTTAAATTGGTTACATAACATGTAAATGTTAGAATTTTGGATTTTAGGCCATTGAACGACTAATGTTTAATTCATTCTTCTGAATCCTTCCTTGCTCTTGACCTAGAGCTCTCCTCAAAGGATTTTGGGGACTATCACTCCTTTTGAATCACTTAGTTTTGTGATTGATCTCCATTGGGGTTGGGTTTTATCTCTCTAAGTGAGTAATCCTTTTTTACTTCTTCATTTAATTCAATCAAGGTATCACAATTGAGTTTCATTATTGGATATTTTTACCCATGGTTATGTTTCTTCTTATTTCCTTCTAGATCAGTTGTGTGATCATGTTTTGTGGTCCATTCCTTTTTTGGTTGTGGGGGGGGGGGTGCATTCTTTAAATATGTGTTTTCCCCCTTATTTTCAGACCCTTTTGTTAAATTGAATCAATTTTAAGATGTGAGTATTGTATTATAGGGTATCTACTATTGTTGTCATGTTCTTACTTGTTGGTGGATCCTATTACGATCCTATGTGACATGAGTTTTGAGGTAGGTGGTTTCTTATCTAGAATGTGTTGATGAACTTCATTTCTATGGATTTTTTAAATTGTTTTATAAATAAAATTTAATGATTGTTTAATTTTATTTGGATGTGAGAAAATGTGTTTTCAGTAAAAGATAGTTTTAACATGGTTTGGATAAATAAAAATGGGTTTCAAATCATTATGATATGGTTTTATGAAATGGTTTTCAAAGAATTGTGAAATGGTTTTACGAAAGGGTTTTCATATCATGATATGATGAAATGGTTTGGAAAATCTAGAAAATGGTAATCTTTGCCTAATTAGGTGGAAGGTGTCTTAATAGGCCTCATCCATTATAAGTTGGTTTTCCCATGGGGATTTCCTCTTCTCCCTAGGCATATTGTTCTAGGTACTTGTTAGAGTTATAGGGAGTTATCTTTATAAGGTGTTCCTTTGATATATATAATTGATTCATATATATAGAGGCTTGATGTGTTTGAAATTTTCTATGTTTATTTATGAGTGTCCCATCTATCCAGACCTAGTGTGATCCTTTGCAGGATGTTACCCATGATTTTGGCTCATTTGGGATGTTTTGTTTGTACTGCCGTGATTTTGATATGATATATGACACATTCTATGGTTTCACAAGATATATCTATTTTTTATATTTGTATATGAAATTCTATAAAACTGATTTACCTTATTTATTTGGAAATGTGTAAAATGGGTAAATTAAATTAATTTTACATGATTTTAAAATAAAACAACTAAACTGTATATCTTACCTTGTTTTCTTTAAATTTGAAAACTCATGGATTATTATCTAGATACTTGATATGGAAAACCATGATGGGACCCTATTGATCCAGTTAGCTTACAATCTGTACACCACTTTAGTGGTGAGTAGACCTCGTTATGTCTTTTGATGCAGAGAAAGAAAAGGCACCATAGTGGGGAGATGAGGTTTTCTATCAGCTGGGATTGGGTTGCATGATTGTGAGATAGTGGGGATTTTTTCACACTATCACATGGACACAGTTGGAGTAACTTTTTGGATTTGTCATCCTTTTCATTTGGACTTGTATCTTAGAGATTGTTTTGTAACTATTTCAATCACATCTCTTCCATTGTTCTATATCTTTTATGACATATATATGCATTCATGTTTTCTTCAACTTTTTCTTTCTATACATGTATATATATATATCATGTTTTCTGCTTCTGTTTGGGAAAAATCATTCCCTCTATTTTGTTTCTAATGCTTGGGTTCTAGACACCAGCCCATGGGGATCAGGTATGTGATAGATTTAAATCGGGTACCATTTTGAGAGGGTATTAATATTGGTTTCTTCACATACAGTGTGGCCTCATCCCCCAAGTAAAGAGGATTTTGGAACACCCTACATCATGGTTTCCTAAGGATGGTTTACCAGGGTTCACTGTGGTGTGAGAGGGGTCTCTGTGGTATGGTCTAGAGGGTCTGCAGTGTGGTTCCTCTAGCTGTGTTATGGTCTTCTATTTTATAGCCTGGGTATAAATACCTAGAAACCCCTATAAACCACCAATTTTCCATCATTTTTTCCCAAAACATAGTCTCCCAAATGATTTTTTGAAGGGATTTAGTCCTTATTTTATCAGAATCAACCATGGGATTTAGGAGGCCGATTCTTGGGGTTTCCTCTATATTCTTAAGGTAGGTGTCTCTATAAAAAGGTTCTAATTCTTTAATAACATGATGTTATTGTTCAATTCCTTGGTTTGTGTTATTGAAATGTTGGATTTTAAATCAAGGTGTTATTTCCTTGTGAAATACATTTCTTTAAAGGGATTTTATTTTAAAAGTTTTAGACACATGAAGTGTTGATGAAATGCATTTTAGGGGGTTTTGATTATAAAATGGTTTTTTAAGCATGGAATCAGTAATTCAAAAATTTGAAAATGATTTATAAAATGTTATAAAGTTTTTCAAATGGTTTTTCAAAATCACAGCACATTGGGAACCTTAGGTTCATCGAGAAATAAACATGTCACTTTATTGGGTGTAATTCCACTAGAGGCTTTGTGATATCGACAGACTATGAAGGGTCTCAATATCAGTTGGTTCTAACATATACATATTTAAGGATTATTTTATGTCTAGTATGTATTCTCATAGACTAGATCCCAAAATTGTGTTCTTTTTCATAGATTATTGGTTTTTCACATGATGGTCTATTCCATGGTTATTTTATCACATGTTTTACTTATGATGTATCCATGGAAAATTTTTCTTATTATCACCTATTTTTCATTCATACTTATCATGTTACTTGATTATGATGATATGAGAATGAATTTATGAAAACCATGATATGTTTTACAAAAATGGGGTTGCCTTATGAAAAATATTTATAAAATAGATTTATTTTAAAGCTAAAGCTAACATTTTCATGATATTATAATTTTTATCAATTATTTGGTGAAATAATACTAGGATTTATTCTCACATCCTACTTTTTCACTTGAGAATTTGTATATGTGGTTTTTTAGGACACAGGTAAAGGTAAGGGCATCATGTAGTGAGCTATCTTCTCATGATTTTCAATTTTATCATAGAGGGACAATTTGGTGGTGAAAGATGGTCCCATGGAGTTTTATCTTTGGTCTGTATTGTTTTCCTTTTAGGGATAAGACATTTGGATTAGTTTTTCATGTATCATGTTTATGTTTGTTTCTTTCATTTTTTATTTTGGTTATTTATTAATTATCACCATATGGTGGGTCAACCCGAGTGATGTGTTTAATCAAATAAGGATGGTTCATTACAATCCTCTATATTTGTAATAGTTGCATAAGCTTTTCCTTGTTCACATGGTTGTTGGTGACTATTTCCCTTATTGGAAATTGGATCTCGACATTGAGTTGTATAATAAAAAACACTCTTACAAATGAAGCAATAGATTTTTTATTTTATCACTTTCTCTTAAACTTGTAAGCCTAATGATCTTCATCTCCACACTTATTGTATTTATTTTCTCCTTAAAGGTAATTTACTCCACAATTATTCCCACATTATATCATATAGGGAATTGAATCTTATTTCCTTCATCATATTTATTACTTGATATTTCATAAGACTCTATATTTATCTTCTTTGGTGTCTTTGGTACTTTGACTTTGTTCATATTGTTAATCATATTTTATAATAGCTAGTTTTTCATAATCATGTGGTTTCTTACTACCACTCCCATTATGATGGGTTTCTCAGTGATGTAATCTCTAAGTTTTCCCTCACACACATGGTTCCTTATAGTTTTCTACATTAATAAAACTAAATTGATTGATATGAGTGATGAAACATTATCAATATGGGGGAATTATCAGAATCAATAACATAAAAGGGATTCAATCATAAAACTGTTTACCCATATCATCACGTTAGTATCAAATTCCTTCAGTTCAACCTACATAAATCATAGTTTAACCTAAGTTAATTTATATTGGACTCTCTCATACTTCTTAAAATAATCCTAAAAAGAGTGATCCCAAATTACCTTGAACATTATTAAAATATTCTAAAACCAAAAATCATTAAAATATATTCTCTCAAAATCCAACTTAACCTTTATCCAGGAAATCACAATTAAAATAATATGAACCTTAACTTATGAATCCATACATTTCAATCTATGTTATCTATAGTCACATTAAAATTAGGTTATATAACCTGAACAAATTCAAATTATTCCTAATCATTTATAAATAGATTATGAATTAACTAAATCACATCCTTCATGAGTGTTAAACTTGGGGTGTAGTTAGGTATCTTTGTCGCGCAATAAGTGATGATCAAGTTAATACCAATCCTAATTTTTTAAGGTTATTATCCAAAGGTAAATATATACCCAAGTATTAATATAATTTTAATATCTAGTGCTGCATGTAATTATTTGGAGAATCACACAATCTATAATTTACCAAAACATCAAGATATTATCCTCTACATATAATTCTCTCTTTGACTTATCCCAAGGGTTTTCACTTAAATTATTTTATCATAATCCTCAGAAAAAACCTACATAATTACTTTAATGTTAAATCATATACTATATTGTTCTGCGTCCTCCCACTTTGATACTTTTCCAATTTCAGGTATCATAGGTTATTTAGGGGAGGCTTCAGGAGGTTTCGTGGTGCTCGGAGGAGGCCTATAGTGAGACCAGAAGTGTTGCCTATTAAAAATAGAGGAATTAGTAATACATGTCATCTAGAGTTTACAGGATCTGAAAGAAAGGTTTACAGGTTGTGAAGAATGGTTCATGGGATGATAAAATATTTTTAACAAATTCAGGTGTTAAATACATCAAGGTGACATGTTTTTCAGTGGAACTTGAAACTGAAAATTTACCCAAACTACACACCATGTAAATCCCATGTGCAATGCAGAAATAAAGTATAGTGACCCAGGCTTAAAATAAATGGATATTACATAATTTTATATGAATATTAAATAAATTACAAAAACACATGCCTGAGGACCGTAATAGTTTAGTTTCTTTGGAATCTTCGAAACAAAATAAACTATCCTGATGAAAGATCTTCAAAATATCCCATAAAGATATCCACCTTTAGAACTTCTACCTAATACCTTTATTCATCACTTGGGGAAATGAAACAAAATAAAGGGTTGAGTTCAGATTCTCAGTAAGGGTAAACAAAGTAAATGCGTAAATATACCATTTAAAAAGGTTATGGAACTTGATCATAGCATTTAAAGATCATACCCTATATTTTATAGATCATAATAAATATTATAAGTTCATAAGACATGGATCATAAGATAATTAAGGGAATAATTCATGAAAGAATAAAATATTAATAAGATATGGAATTAGTGGGATTCACATTTTTATATAACGTTGTGAACATATATAAATTGAAATAGGTTCACTCATTTAGTTAAGGACATGAAATCAGGCCCTACTTCAATATGTTGACATGAAACCAGGTCCATGCATAACACTGTGAATGTGTAATGAGGTTCATGAAAAACCATATGGAAATGAAACTAGGTATATGTGTAAATTTGTGAACGTTTAATCAGTTTGACACATAACATTGTGAACATGTAATCAGGTTCACACATAAACTTATGGACATGAAACCATGTCCATGAATAATATTGTGAACACGTAATAAGGTTCACTCGTAACATTGTAAACATGTAATTAGGTTCACACATAAAATAATGAAAATTATACTAGGTCCATTCATAATAATTTGACACGTAATAAGGTCGAATCATAATATTTTGGACATGTAATTAGGTTCACGCATAAACTTATGTACATGCATCCAGGTCAATTCATAACATTGAGAAAATTTAATCAGGTTCACACATAACATTGTGAACATGAAATAGAGTTCATGTATAAAATATGTACTCACGATTCATCAATTATTACCCAATTAATTGGAGGGAGATATAGCTCCAACCCATCTTATAATAACATCAATCATACATGGGCCACAAAATAAAACTTTCTTCATATCATGACCCAAAAAATGACATAGGTTTTATAAAAATAAAATAATAAACCATGAAATGAAATGGGTATAATTAACATTTCATCAAACCAAAAAATATGAAAATAGATATTTTTCATAATCACTTCATGAATGCATTACCCATGAAAAGAAGTGGGTTTCAAAATCATGAAACTAATGGAAGAGAAACTAGTTTCATAAACATCATGACATCAATTAATAAATCATTCATAGAAAGAATATGAATTGAAACTTTATATCATTTAATATAAAGGCATGAGAAACATCAAAATTAGTCATATTATATGGAAAATAATTTTGAAATAAATTTTGAAAAACTTTCTTGAGGAAAATATCCTTTCTTCTTGAAAAAACTATTTTTTAAAACATGCATTCTTTTGAATACCATTTTCCATGAAAACTTATAAAAGAATATTGAAAACATTTTGAAAACCATTTCTTTGAAAATAAATTGAAAACATATAAATAAAACATAATTTTTTTAAAAACCATTACATTGAAAATTATTTTGAAAATTATAAATAAATCTTGCAAAATTCTTTGAAAACCATTTTCGTTGAAAACTTATAAAAGAAGATTAAAAACGTTTTTGAATTTTTTTATTTGAAAATATATTTTCAAACATATAAAGGAAGATTTGAAACCCATAAGAAAATTTGAAAATCCTTTTTCTTGAAAATTTTCCTAAAGGATCATTTGAAAAGAAAATTTAAAACATTTTTGATAACATGGTTTTTTAAATAAAATATATTTCATAATGAAGAGAGAAATATGGTCAAATTTTATTAAAAAACTTTTCTTAATTATATTAAGTAACAAATAGTGAAAAAAATGATAATAATACATGGATATATCTTTAATAAACATAGGATAAGGAAACTCATGAGTGTTATTGAGTTATGGATCTTAAGATTTCATCAAAAGAAGCATAATCATTAACAATCTCTAAAAGTGATGTAATTGTTTCAATAAAATCTTACCAGTTGGTTACTTGGGATCATACTATTAATGTTAGAAAATTAAGTTACATGAAGCATAAAATATCATGAAAATAGGGTTATTCATTATATAAAATTTCAATTTGAATCATAAAGTCCTCATTGAAGAACATATGTGCCTAATAAAATATGTGTCTCAAAGAAGGAAAATTGAGACAAAACTACTATACCAATTTGGTAACTTTTAAAACATTAAACCCATGAAGAAAATATAATAAAATGGACATGTAAATATCTATAAATTTATTTATAATAATAATATAATACATACATGGGGATTATACACACCACACAAAAGGAATGGGTGGCGAAAAATACATGTATATCATGGAAATACAAAGTGAGATGAAATTCATTTACCTTGTGTCATGACCCTCATAATACTCATTCATAAATCCTATATAATCAATATAAATTTATTATAAATCTATTAAATAACAATATTATTACTAGTAATACAATATATGTTTTTATTATGGCTTTATATTACCCTCTTGTTAATAATTCTATGATAAGATTTCACTTCGGGTAATATCCACTTTGTTTTTCACATTTGTCATAATCTGTTATATATTTTGTCCTTAAAATTATATAATTATCTAAAAAATGTAAACCATGATTTAAATATAATTTATATTCCATATATTTGTATTATAATAATCCATATAATATATAATTAAGAAACAGAATACACCATTGATGGTGATGGTAAACCGTACGTACTCAAAAATACTATTTTCTTTTAATTTTCACGTTGAATGAAAAAATAAAAGACATATATATATATATATAATTATTAAAGTATATTTATTATATAATATATATAATATAAGTTCATTAAACCCATATTTAATACATTTCATGTAGTGTGTAAATGAATCACATCGTTTTGATGGGGTGGTAGTCCACACATCCTCAAATGAAATTAATGTATTTACTCGAAATGGGAGGTAAAAAAATATGTGTAATAAAAAGTAATTTATAAGATAAGATACATAATAAATATAATATATCACATATACAAAAATATTTTTCATCATAATTTCCACCACGAGATGCGGTAAAGGAAAAATGAATAATCATCATTTAGTAAGGCAGTAGTTCGCTGTACACATAAACAGTGTGTTCGTTACCCATTAGATGAAGGTGTGTGTAAGTGGAGGCCTAAAAATTATCATAAAATAATAATATTATTTTTATTATATTGTTTTTTATACAATCATGTAATAAAAAGGGTGTATGGGTGGATAAAGGAAATAAAAGAAAAGAGATTGTGAGAAGGTGTTACCTCTTAATCGGGTAACTCCTTTTAGTTTGTGCCATAAGGATTCATTGGATTTATTTATGCCAAAATGTAGTATTCAAGGAGTAATGTAGGGATTTTTTTTCAATTTTATTGGGATTATATTGGATTAGCCTAAGTTTTTGGAGAGGTGTGAAGAAGAGGGAGAGGTGGTGGCATTTTATAGGGAAGGGAAATGACACACTTGGAATTTTTGAAAACAAGTTAGGTATACCAATGTTATTAGCTAAAAATAGTCATATAAAACCAAAAAAAACTGAATAATGGAATTTTTATGGTAGAATAATGGGCTTAAATGGGGTTTGGACAAGTTTCTAGGTCATTTTGGGTCTTAAATATAAGGTTTAGTACTTTATTAATATAATTTTTCTATTAACCGTTGTAATTAATTTTGATCACTTTCACAAATATTTTTTTTATCAAAAACAATTTTGAAATTATTATAAATTATAAATTATGATTATTAAAAATATGGAATCCATTTTTCTAAATTTTAATCACATAAGTGGTAGTTTTTAATTTAAAATTAATCGCGTTGATGGGACAACACTGCGAGTTTGAAAGTAAAAATGATCAAAAGTTTGCTAAGTTTTTATATCCAATTTCAATGTAAATTTGGTTCAAATGAACTAAATTGGATTAATTAATAAAAATATTATAGAATTATTCCTTTAAACCAATATAAAATATAATTTAACCTTATAAATAGATTAGATGACAATGTAGTTTTGAATTTAAATCCAATATTTTGTATTATTCATTAAAAAATGAAACCTTACAGAAAAATAACAAAAACATATACTAACCTAATTTTTAGGTTTCTCTTACAAATATGAAGTTTATTTTTACATATTAAATCTAAAAAATTTCCAAAAATTTTATTTAAAATAGGTTGTCCATTAAAAGTCAGTAAATCAACTTTTATAAAAAATATAGTTTTAAGCATAAAATTAGGTTTGTTATTATCTTATGTCTATAAAATATATTGGATAAATATAAAAAATATTTTATTGAATATATAACATATATATTACATTAATATCACACACTAATAGAAATTAATTTAATTTAATCTAGTAAAATAGCTTATATTAATAAAAATATTCTCCTTTATAATCAATCAGTTTTCATATATATTTTCAATTAATTGGTAACCTATTAATTCATCTTATATTTGGGTAAACCATATATTTTTTTAAATTAGTTAATAATATTTATAATTTCAAATTTAATGCCTAGGTTATATCTAACTATATTAAATAAGAACATTTTAATGATATACATTTATTTGGTAAAACTCCTTCTTGCGTGTTACACAAGCCATCGAGGAAAGTCATTATTACATGTAACTCAAGCTAACCTAGGTGTTCCCTATAGAGAAATCTAAAATTTATGTTGCGTGTACTTCACTATTAACTTGGTGTTTCGTATAACACAATCCAAACACAATGCTTTAATATAAGATGAACTATTTTCAGTATTGCGTGAAATAAAAAATATCAAAATATTAAATTAATTCAAAAAAATATTTCACAAAATCTCAGGGTGTTACATTAGACCCCCCTTAAAATAAATTTCAACTTTGAAATTCATCTGGTTTATTAATGGATTTATACATGAGTTTTCTTCATTGAAACTCATATTGTAAAAATTAATACTAAAACTTTTTTTATAAATGGAATTTTGGAACTATAACAGTTACCCAAAGTAACATATAACTAGGTTTCAACATAAGAGAACATATGTTGGGAGTGAATATTCGTAATGGAGTAAAAGTTTAAATATTTATGGGGAGTAATTGTGTTCATCAACCAAAAACAAGTGAATGATTGAAGAAAATTTGAGGGCCTCAAAGTCATAAATCTATGATGAATTATAAATCCATCAGTTAAAAAATAAGGTATTAGGGCAACATTTTTGGTCTCAAGATCCTTTTTTCTAAAGCTCAATAATTTTCCTGAAAAATATTCTTGCATTATTTCATAACAACATCACCCTTTGTTGTTCATTTATCCACTTAACCTATTTCTCTAAAAATGAAGGCTTATTTTTCCTTCCTGAAGTATGAATAGATCATGAGATCCATGATATGCAATCTCATTTGTCCTTAGTTATCATTACCAAAAATTAGTTTGAACAGGCTATATAATATGCATAAATCCTTATATGGATAGATAAAAATTTAATCTTACTGAATTCATATAAACTTTAACTTAAACATTCCATAAATGGTTAACCTTAAAATCCTTTCGAAAGTTGAAAATTCAAATCTTTGTAAAAATGTCATGAAATTGGATTAAAATTGATCCCCCATATATCATATACCACTTAGTTATCATATTCCAAACATTTGAATACCCTCATCGTATATTCCCTTAAAACATGGTAACAACCTTAATTACCATAGATCATTTTTGAAAACATGCATTCTTCCTTATTCCAATGATTACTAGATATATTCTTTAAACTCAAGAAGTTGTAAAATTCATTCTTGATTAAATATATTTTTTTTTCAATAATCAATTCCAGGGTAATATGTACCGTCCAATTTACATATTCATATCCATCATATATTTATCCAAACATCATTATCTCAACATGAGGCATTATTTAAGGGTTACCTTCCCTTAATAAAAATATCATCTTTCGATGACATTATTTTTCAACATCTTAATCACCAATAAAAATGTCCTTTTCAATCTGTAATGAAAAATTATACTAAATATTATTATATATTTCATTATTTATAAAACATAATCTATGAATTCAAAAACATAAATACTTCATTCATCCAACATTATTCATAAATCATTACTCGGGATTCATAAACATATTCCTTAATACCTATTTACTAGAATATGATATATGAATCATGTCTTAATGTTCCTTAACATAAATCTAATGTTTCTTCTAATATTTATTGTAAAAATTATTGTAAGAACATCACATACCATTCACATGTTGTTTTTGGTCTCATTATCTTCAAAATTATAACCAATACTCATACCACCTTCCTAATTATATTTATAAGATATCCACTTGGGAAATTGATTCACATAATGCCCATACATTACACATCTAAAACAATAAATTTTAACCATGTTCCTTCTAGTTGAATCCATTATCTAAAAGAATAAATCATAGTGTAAGCATTACTTATCATAGAAGAAAACCACATAGTCATGAAAATAATTACTTATAGGATGTAAAAATAATGACACCTTATTTAATCTATGACACCCTAGATTCATCCTAGGTTATTCATTTCCAACATATATTTAAATCTTTAATGATGATTCATGAAGATTTTGTGAATTCCTAAAGCATATCCCCTAGGAGTGTCAAACTAGGTGTGCAAGAAGGTCTGTTGTCATGTACCATATTACCCTGATTCAGGCATAGAACATATTATCAGAGCTATTATCCCTAGGTACATATATTATAAAGCCACATATACTTGTAGTATCTAGACAAGGATGTATTACTAAGAAACCACTCACTATACCATTTAAAAAAATTCCAGGACATTTTCCTGAATGTTGACTCATCCTTATACTTATCCTTAGAGACATTCCTAGACATATCCTTACAAATATACTTTGGGAAATCACTAAAGTTTTATCATCCAAGTTTCCAATGGTTTAAAAAACCTTTCCTTTAATACTAACTATAGATCCCCAGGATTAACATAAATTGATATTACATCATTTTAGATGAATATTCAGTACATTACAAAAATACATGCCCGATGACCATAATATTTTAGTGTCTTTAGAAAATTGGAAATAAAATTTTATATCCTAGTGAAATATCATCAACATATACCATAAAGATATCCAACTTTAGTACTTCTACCTAATTCCTTTAATCATAACATGGGGAAAGGAGACATAAGAAATGGGTGATCTTAGATGCTTAGTAAGGGTAAATAAAGTAAATGATTAAGTATAACTTGAACAAAAGTGTATGAAACTTGATCATAAAATTTAGAGATCATACCTTAAATATTAGAGATAATAATAAATATTGTAAGTTCAAAATAAATGAATCATAAGATAATTAATAGCATCAGTCATGAAATCCTAACATAAGAATAAAAAATAGAATTTGTGGCATGTAATTTTTTTACAACATTGTGAACATGTATAAATATAAACCTGTTTACTCATTAAGTTAAAGACATGAAATTAAGACCCCACATCAACTTGTGGACCTGAAACCAGGTCCACACATAACATTTTGAATGTGTAATCATTTTTACGCATAACCATATGGACATGAAACCAAGTCCTTGAATAAAATTTAGAACATCTAATTAGGTTCATGAATAACATTGTGAACATGTAATCAGGTTCACACATAAACTTATGGACATGAAACTATGACCATGCATAATATTTTGAAAACATAATAAGGTTCACTCATTACATTGTGAACATATAATCAGGATCACACATAAACTTCTGGACATGAAACCGTGTCCATGAATCATATTTAAAACATGTTATAAGGTTCACTCATAATATTTTTAACATATAATCAGGTTCACGCATAATCTTATGGACATGAATCCAGGTCCATTCATAACATTGTGAACATATAATCAGGTTCACACATAACATTGTGAACATGAAATCATGTTCACGTATAATAAATATAATAACAAGTCATCCATTATTACACAATTCATTCTAGGGAGATATATGTCCCACCCATGTCATAATAACATAATTTATACATGCGACACAAAATAAAACATTCATCATATCATGACCCATAAAAATGACATAGGTTTTAAAAACATCAAAACATAACCCATGAAATGAAATGGGTATCATTTACATTTCATGAAACCAAAAAGTATGAAAATAGATAGGTTTGATAATCACTTCATGAAAACATAACCCATGAAAATAATTTGGTTTCAAAATAATATAACTCATGGAAGATAAAAGGGTTTCATAAACATCATGACATCAAAGAATAAACCATTTATAGAAATAATATTAATGAAAACTTCAGATAATTTCTTAGAAATGAATGTGTTACATCAAAAGATGTAATATTATATTGAAAATAATTATGAAATATCATTTGAAAACATTTATTTTAAAAAAATATCCTTTCTTCTTGAAAAAATATTTTTAAAAAACATGAAACCTTTTGAAAACCATTTTCCTTAAAAAATTATAAATACATCTTGAAAATGTTTTGAAAACCATTTCTTTGATAATAATTTGAAAAAATATAAATAAATATTGAAAAAGTTTTTAAAACCATTACTTTGAAAATTCTTTGAAAAATTATAAATAAAGCTTGAAAAAAATTTTGAAACCAATTTTCCTTGAAAACTTATAAAAGAAGATTTAAAACATTTTTTAAAACCTTTTTCTTTAAAAATATATTAAAAACCTGTAAAATAAGATTTAAAAACCATAAAACTATTTTAATTCATTTTTCCTTGAAAATTTTCTTCATGGATCATTTTAAAATAGTTTTGAAAACATTTTTTAGCCCACAATTTTTAAAATAAAACATATCTATGACCGAGGAGAGAAATACAGTAAAATTTTCTTAAAACCTTTTTCTTAATTATATTAAGTACAAAAAAGTGGAAAATGGTAGTAATAAAAATATTTATCTTGAATACATATAATATAATGAAACTCATGAGTTTTCTTGAGATATGGATCATAATATTTTATCAAAAGAAGAACAATCATTATCAATCTCAAAAAGCGATGAGGTTGTTTAAATAAACTCTTACCACTCGGTTACTTGGGATCACACCATTAATGTAAGAAAAGGAAGTTAAATGAAGCATAAAATATCATTAAATTAAGGATATTAATTATATAATATTTCAATTTGAATCATATACACCTCATTAAATAATTTAGGTTCATAACAAAACACGCGTCTCAAAAAAGACAATTTGAGACAAAACTACTCTACTGATTTGGAATATTTTGAACCATTAACCCCATGAAATAAATATCATTGAATAATTATTTAAATATCCATAAATTTAATTATAATAATCATATAATATATACATGGGTAGTATAAACATCACAGAAAAGTAATGGGTGGTGAATAAATCATGTATCTCATGAAAATAAAAAGTGAGATGAAATTCCCTTACCTTGTGTCTTAACCCACATTGTACTCATTCAAACCTAATATATAATAAATATAAATTTATTATAAATATTTTAAAGAACCATATTATTACTTTTAATACCATACAGTGTTTTATTATATTTTTATATTACCTCCTTTTTAACATTTCTATGTTAAGGTTTCACTTCGGGCAATATGAGATTTGTTTTCCTCAGGTTTCTTAATTTTTTTTTATATTTTTTCCTTATACTTATATCATGAATTAATTTTTTTTAAAAATAAATATTATTTATGTTCTTTAAATTTGTAATATAATAATCCATATAATATATAATTATGAAATAGAATACACCATTCATGGAGACGGTAAGTCGTACGTACACATGAACTCTATTTCAGTTTAATTGTCATGTTGAAAGAAAAAAGAAAAAGACATATATGTATATATATATAATTATTAAATTATAATTATTATATCATATATATAATATAAGTTCATTAAACCCATCCTTAATGCATTTCTTTTAGTATGTAAATGAATCACATCGCTTTGAGGGGGTGGTAGGCCATACATCCTCAAACGAAATTATCGTATTTACACCAAATGGAAAGTAAAATAGATATGTGTAATAAAATGAATAAATAAGATTAAATAAATAATAAATATAATATATTACATATATAAAAGTATTTTACATCATAATATCTACCATGATAGGCTGTAAAGGAAAAATGAACAATCGTCGTTTAGTGAGGAAGTAGTTCTCTGTACATGTAAATAATATGTTTGTTAACCATTAGATAGAGTTGTGTGTAATTTTAGGTATAAAACATAGAATAAAAAATCCTAATATAATGATGATACTTGTTTTGTTATAACATAAAGGAATAAATATACTAGATGGGTGGATAAAAAAACAAAAGAAAGGAGCTTGAGAGAAGGCGTTACCACTTAATCGGGGAACTCCTTTTGGGTTATGTCAAAAGGCTTCCTTTGATTAATTTATGCTAAAATTCAGGATTCAAAGAAAAATTTAGGAGTTTTGGTAAGTTTATTGGGAATATATTGGCCAAACCTAAGTGGTTTTAGAGGTGTGAAGAAGAGGGAGGTGTGGTGGCCTTTTATAAGGGCATGAAAGGACACATTTGGAATTTCTATAAACAAGTTAGGAGTACCCACGTTTTTACCCAAAAATAGCTATAAGAAAACAAAAAACCCAATAATGGAAGGTTAATTTCAGAATTATTTCCACCCAATTGGTGTTTTAAAAGTTTATAGGTCGTTTGGGTCTTAAATTTAAGGTTAGTACTTTATTAACCTATATTTTCTCTTAATCTTGAAATTAATTTTAATCACTCTCACTAATGTTTTTAATAATTTTTTTAACTTATTATAAATTATAAATTAGGATGATTACAAATATTTAATCCATTTTTAAAATTTATAATCACATAAGTGTCAGAAATTAATTTAAAATTAATCCTGTTGACATGACGACATTGCGGGTTTTTAAACTAATAATGATTAAAAGTTTGCTAAGTTTTTATATCCAATTTCAATGTGAAATTGGTAAAAATGAACTAAATTAGATTAATTTATAAAAATATTATCTAATTAAACTTTTAAACCAATATAAAATATTATTTAACCTTATAAATAAATTATCTCAAAAACCGTTTTGAATTAAAGTCCAGTATTTTGAACTATTTATTAAAAAATGAAACCTTATAGAAAAATTTCAAAACATTATCCTAAATTTTTTTTATTCAATTAAAAAGATTAATTTTATTTTGAAATATTATATCTATAAAGTTTCCAAAATTTTTATTTAAAATGGGGTCTCCATTAAAAGGCTGTAAAACCACTTTTATAAAAAAATATAGTTTTTAAGTGTAAAATTGGGTTTGTTCTTATTGTATGTTATGAAATATATTGGATGACTATGAAAAATATTTTATTGATTATTTAACATATATATTAAATTAATATATCTCAATAATGGTAAATAATTTAATTTAATTAGGCAAAATAGGTTATATTAATAATAATATTTTCCTTTATATTCAATCAGATTTCATATATATTTGTATTTACTTGGAAACCTATGAATTCATAATATATTTCTTTAAACCATATGTTTTAAAAAATTAGTTAATACTATTAATAATATCTAATTTAATGTCTAGGATATATATAATTGTATTAAATAATAAAATTTTAATTATATTCTATTATTCAGTAAAACTCAGTCTTGTGTGTTACATAAGCCATCGAGCAAAGTCACTATTGCATTTATTAAAAGGAAACCTTAGTGTTATGTGTAAATCAAGATAAAATTTATGTTTCCTATCGTGCATGATTAACTTGATGTTTCATATAACACAAGTCAAATACATTTCTTTAATATAAGATAGACTATTTTCAGTGTTGCGTGAAATGAAAAATATCAAAAGATTAAATTAATTTAAAAAAACATTACACAAAATCTCAGGGTGTTACATAAAGGTTGAATTACCTTGGGTTTTAATTCAAAACCTATTATCCTATCATTTCTAAGATATCTGGGGGGCCCATTAGGTATTTTGATATTCCTTAATCTAGAGCGACCCTTAGCTATCCATCTTTGACTTGTTGCTTTTAGTGGTTGTTTATTGGCGATCTAGAGTGAGTGTTTCCCATTTCCCCCTTAATTTATTCTATTTTTATTCAAGTATTTTCTACGGTGATGTTGTTTCCAATTGGGGTGTAAGTTTGAATGAGTTTTTATGAAATTGGGGTGTGGTGTAGGTTGATCCATGAGGTACTTGTGTGGTAGTGGAATCTAGGTGGTTTCTTGTTTTCCCTATAATGGTAGTGAGATTGGAAAGATTCCTTGTAGTATGTAATCCTCATTCTCACAATTTTTACATGATATTTTTGTGATATTAATTATTTTAATCACATTTAGGTTAATATTAAAGGCCTAAATAATCATTTAATTAATTAGAATGTCTAAATTTGATGGGTATTGGGAGTTATAACATG
Source organism: Viscum album (assembly GCA_963277665.1). Classification (NCBI taxonomy): domain Eukaryota; kingdom Viridiplantae; phylum Streptophyta; class Magnoliopsida; order Santalales; family Viscaceae; genus Viscum; species Viscum album. The sequence goes on from OY728155.1 coordinate 1,231,101,312, forward strand.
CTTTACTATTTTGATATTTGTTTTTAAGATTGTTATGCATACTTGTTTCCAATTTTGAAAATAATAGCTATTAGAAGCATTATTTCCTCTATGGTAGTTAAGTTTTTACAACCCTTCTATTTTGATGTGTTATCACAACCTGAATAAAAGGCAAAATAACATATATTTGGCTAATAATTTGTTTCCCCTAGAAAATATGGCTTGTGTGATAATACCCATGATAAATTAAAAAATATGTGATAATTCCCCTGAATAAATATGGAATCCAAAATGCGTGTTGTAACATGTTCTTGTACTTATTGTATTTCCATGTGTGGTTTTGGTTTTTGTGTGATGATAGATGTGACAGGTTGGGTTTTACAGTGTGTGGGGTGGTGATGTAGTGGCTAGTTTTCATTTATATAATGTGGGTAGTTGTGAGATGTGGCACAATGGTTATAGTACATTTTTTGTGTCCTAGGGGTTATGTCATAGTGTTTTTGGTCTAGTGTTTATGGAATAGTGGTTGTGGTTCAGTGGTTGTGGCGCAGAGGTTGTGGCATAGTGGTTTTGGAGGTTTTGGCATAGTATTTGTTGTGTAGTGGTTATGGTGCAATGGTTGTAGCGTAGAGGTTGTGGCATAGTGGATTTGGAATAGTGGTTGTGGTACAATGGTTATGGTACATGGAGTGTGTGGTTGTGTGATAGATGAGATGCATGGTTGTTGTGTATGGATATGTCTTTGGTGATGTGATGCGCTGAAAATGGTGGATATGTGTGGTGTTGTGGGGATATTTTTATGGTACAGTTGTGTTAGTTTCTCGGATAGTAGTGGAATAAATTACAATACTTAATGAAATAAATAAATTAATGGGTTGGTAATTGAATATAATGGGATAGAAATAAGTATGCAGGGTAAATTTATCAATGAATAAATGCGGTGAAACTTTTCCTTGGAAAGTGGAATGTTGTGTGGCTTGTGTGGTAGTTGTGCGGTGTGATTCATATATTGGTGGAAGTATTTGTGATAGTTGATATATGGCATGATGATAGTATTGTGGCATATACTAGTGTTTTTTTATAAACCCATATGTTGGATATTGTGTGGTATCTCTATATCATGTATGTTTAAGTTATTTTATATGTGTCCCACCTCAGTTGTATAACCTTAACAGTGCTCAGAGGTGCTATGTTTTGGGTGTTTTCACCAAAATCTAGGATGGTTGTGATTTTGATGGATAGATACCCCCTCTACCCCTTTCCCCTTTTCCCCCTTATATAATGATGTGTTGGATTAGGGGTCTATAAGAAATATGTGATGTGTTGGACCAGGTATCTACGAGTGAGATGTGATGTGTTGGCCTAGGTGTCTATAGGAAAGATGTGATACGTTGAGCCATGGGTCTACGAGAAAGATGTGACGTGGTTGTGACTTGATATATGTTGGGGTCCATGAATGGTAGGAGGAGTGAATGGGGTTTATTTCCTTCATGTTCATGATACCCTACTACTTCGGTTTTAGTTGTGATATGTAGCCTAGGTGTCTATAGGTGGGATGTAATGTGATGTGATATGTGTGAAAGGGATGAGAGCATATAACATTTGATATTGGGGTGTGAGAGAAGAAAATTAGCTGGGAAGAGGTAGCATGTAACTTTCTTGGTTATGATCTCTATGTTATATTATTATACTAGATGCGTGATTTAGTGAGTGATCCATGGTGAGGATGGGTTTGTTTAGATGGCCTATATAGGTTCTTGTTGGTTTTAAAATTTGTTCACTGGCACGTCAGCATGTTTTTTCACATGTTCACTCAATGTCTTAATTATGTCCCTATTAAGTATACCTGTTATGCTCACCCTATGTATATAAAATTATTTTAGGTTTCTTGGAGGACCTTGGGGAACTATCTGGACATTACTAACTGGGTTGGAGTTGTTGTTGAGTTGATTTTATAGGATTTCCTTTTTGGTATTTACTTTGGGTAATTTTATTTATATTAGTTTTATTTATTTGTACATCATGGGATGGTTTTTGGTTTACCTTTTCATTTTCTGTTGGATCTTTTTTGTAATTTTTATCTTATCTCCCAATCCTATTACATTTATATAGGTTAATGCCTCCCATACTCTAATATTTTTATACCCTCGGTGTTAGTCATCAACCTAGGGTATACAAGTGGAGGGACTCGGGGGGTTATTATCTCTATCCTTAAAATATGATATCTTTGTTGGGATGGGGTCATGACAGAGTGATATCAAAGGCGATGGTTGAAAGATAAGATGGATTTTAGAGTTAGGCACAGTGACAATTGCATGGGTCGGTATGGTAGTAGTACTAGTTGACTATTGTGTGTGACATAGGTTAGGGAGGCCACCTAAGATATGGGATATTATGCCCCCACAACCATGATTCATTACATGGACTATGATCTTATTAAATGACCAAGTGAGGTAGACCTGTTTGTAGGGTAGAAACCTAGGAGAGGTACATGCGTCATGATGAATTGTGTTAATATTTTAATTAGAGGTTTTTTGAATATAAATTGAATAAATTAAATAAAATTTTATAATATTCCATGCTACAGGGCTTAGGATTTTTTTCTTCTTTTCAATAATGTCTCATGTTTGTCATCTGTGAGTTTCTCATTTAGTTGAGGTTCTACAGGCTAATCTGCTTGATCATCTGAGGGTTGTACCCGACCGAGGAGGATAAGGCATGGAAGTGGGCTTTGAATGTCATTAAGCAGCATATTTTGGGTAAGTATGAGAGGAGTGTCTCAAATCTATAGATGGAGTGTTAGATAGATGATTTAATGATCTCTTTTAGTCTGATATGAGCACAAGATAAATTTTAGGTTTTTTTAGAAATTAGTCAGATGTGGGGAACTACAAGTTAGTGGTGAACAATGTTTCTTGGTGACCGCTAGAGGAATATGTCTATTTGGACCAAATTTCAGAGGGACTTTCAAGAAGTGTTTTTATCATAGATGATGATGGAAATAAAGATTCCAGAATTTCAATCCCTTTAGTATTGGTTTCTGAGCATATGATATCTTGGGATCAGGTTCAAAGACCTCCTACACTATGCTTCAGATGTTTTCATAGATGTGGAATCCAGAGCATTGCATATGGAGGAGACTTCGCATCCAGTGATCATGTATGTGGTCACTTCATTTAATTTCTTGACATATATAGAGTTTCATAAAAAGTCTAAGGTTATCATTCATATTATTTCCTTGGAATATGATTCTTTAATGGTTTTTTTGATGAGTAGAGATTTTGGAAGTGGGCCACATCATAGGTGTTCATGAAGTTAGGGTTACACCATCAGGGAAATGTGGTTTAAAAGAACATTTGGGGGGGTTTATATTTTCATTAAATATCTGTGGGAGGTATGGGAACCACTAGACTCAGTGTCTAATTGGTTAGGGAGGTCACTTTTAAATGGTTAGTTAGAACCCTTTTTCAGTAGCAGTAATTTCCTCCAAGACAGTTCCAATAGCTAGAACCACAAGTAGTTGTTTAGTATCCTAGAGTAGGTTGATTTGGTATAGGGAAGCCTCCTAATAGTCCCCATATATAGGGACTTGGGATATATAGTGGCCATAGAGGCTAGTAGCAGAGAGGTAGAGGAGTTAGGTGAGGTCATATGCGCACGTTATGGGTAGAAGTGCCAACAGAGCTGGGAGTTGTTTGAGGCACAGTCAGTTTATCGTATACCCTTGTTTGTGATTTGTATGATTTATGAGCATCATAATACTTTTTTCCCTTCTTCAGTCCATATTTTTAGACTGTATGTGGGGAGGCTTCCAGTTCCCATGGTTTTATCTACGCCCTTTGGAGACTAAGCTTCCTTGTTTGATGTGATATGAGAATGTAGTCTTTTGATGGGGAAACACCAGTCAGTGGGTATAACAACCCCGCTTGTTTATTACACACTTAGAAATGATTATTATATAAAATATTCACCTAAAACAACATAGAATATCGAGAGGTATAGTGTATTTTGGTCTTAGGAACATTACATAACAACTTAAAACATAAAACACACAACATATTTATTGAAAACTTCATTTACATAACCATGACATTCCCTCGTACTTAGCATTTCATGGGATAACCTGAGGACATACATGTGAAAAGGGTGAGATATAAAGCCCTGTAATGGAGTAAACAAGGAACACCATGAAGAATACAATACATTTTAGGCAATAGGCCTATAAATTGACCATAAAATTGACATGAACATAAAGGAATGATATAGAATGACTATCATAACATGGGGATGTGGCAACAACACTCAACATGGAATTAGCATGAGCCAAGGATCATTGCACATGGAGCATGATTAAACCCTCATTTCTTGTGAATTATCATGAGTAAATCCTCATTTCACTTGAATTATCATGAGTAAATACTCATTTCACTTGAATTATCATGATACTAATATTTACCCATTGCATTGGAGTGATATCAGGGCACACCCTTCTTAATCAATTAATTTCATGAATAAGCGTGCCACATGGATCATAAAACATGGATTCATCATCATTTATTCCACGATAAAGGAATGTGGAATTCATAAATGAATATTTATAACCAATAAGTAAATTTTCATAAAGTTGAATACCATTGATAGAGAAATGAGCATAGTTTTCACTACACAATGACTTTAACTTGGAAAAATGTGGTGCAATTTGGGCAGTATAACGGTGTGACATAAGAATTCATAAAAATGGTTGATGAGAGAGAAATGGGTATCTCATAATATGTACATGAAATGGACAATAATAAGGTCATATAGATACATGTACCAACAAAATTAATAGAATTTGGATTCATAATACAAAATAATTGCTTGAATGTAAATGAGGAGAGAGAAATCCCTTACAGAATTTCAGTATGGTAACAGGTATACATGGAAGGAATCGAAGAGAGATAAAGGGGTCTCTCATCATTCAAACATAAATAAGACAATATAGGGGAGGTTTAAAATCATACCCCAACATTTATAATTGAAAATAAAAGGGAATAAAAATATTAAGAAACTTGGATAAAATGAGAAAGAAAGAAATCCTTTACTTGGAAGTGTGGTCCCAAAGGCTTGGGAGGGGCATGAGAGATTGGGGTGCCTTGAGAGGATTAAGGAGAGAGGAGTTAAAGGGTTAGTTGAGCTCCAAAGGCTTTTAGTGAAGAGGAAGTGAGATCTTGGTTGGATTTATATAGGAAAGGATAGGGAATTCTTTATTATTTAGGTTTGGGTCACCACACATTAAACTAATCCAAACCATAAACCAGACCATGGTTTTTGCCCTTGGTTTTTGAAAAAGGGGAGTGAAAAAAATATATTTTATAATCACAATGGCCGAACTTCTTAAAATAATAGGTTTTCTTATGTCGAGTTGAGTTACACACTCAATGAAATCAATTTAAAAAGGTAAATATTTTATAAGTCTTGAAGGGTCCACTAAAGCATTGTAAAATAAATAAAAAAACTAAAATAACATTATTTTAATGGTAAAACATATATTGGCTAAACAGAATGTTTATAATATTTTATTACATCACTATTGGGTCATTACGATGTCTTAAAACACATTATATATTTAAACGATATTTAATTTTTACCCAAACATTTGACTGTCTCGGAAATTTTTTAAAAATTCCCCATTGGATAATTTTGACATCCTAATTCCAAAAATAATATTCAAATTATCTAAATAATTTTTTAAATATTTGAATTTTTACTTATAGAATAAAAATTGACATTTATCGAAAATTGATGGGTTTTGACAAAAGTAGCATTCAAACCATAATAAAAATCACAATCGTATTCATAATAATTATAAAATAATTTATATTATATAAAAATTAATTTAGTAATAATATTTAATTAAAATAATATTTAATTAAAAATCTATTAATTCATCAAAATAGATTTCTTAGTTGAATATTAACTAAAAATACTATTTGTGCTTTTAAAAATAGTTTACAATGTAACAATAATAAAATGAATGTATATTAATTATTATATAAAATAACAATGTACATAATCATAGTTATAAGGTCTTATTACATAACCCCTTATAACACCCCCTTAAGACTGAAGAGTAAGGTGTGCGATGGTGACAAACCCTTGGGGTGGCTCAGATAACATCGCTCGGGTGGTAATATCTATCTACTTCCACTTCTCTCGTAGGTGGTTCTGCTTGAGATTAACATGTTTAATCTTGGCTTGGGCATGGTCAAGAGAAAATCCCAATGACACCACCTCCTTTCTGAGCTCTGAAAAATGGTCTTCGTATGGGGCAAGTCTATTGGATGATGCCATCACTTCCTTTTTCTGAGTAAATTGGATTTACTAAAGCCATATATTTATACTAATCATGTGATCAATGTTCAATGGATATATTATCAATGATAACAACTCATAATGGTATTTTGAAATCCAAAAACATAAAACCAAGGAAGTGCATATTTTATATAACCATTTTTCATAATAAGTCATTTAATTAGATCAATATGAATTTTCATTGGTAAAAGTTTGGGTTGTTAAAATATTCCCCCCTTAAGAAATATTGCCCTCAAAATTTCCTTTTCCCACACTAAAACTGATGCAGGTAACTCTACTTCATCGCTTCTTCTGATTCTGACAATGCTTCTTCAAACTTTTAGTTTCACCATAATGCCTTGACGAGGGGCATTTTATTATTTCGTAGAACTGTTTCCCTATGATCTAAGATCTTCAAAAACTTCTCTTCATAGGAGTGGTCATTATCCAATTGTACCACCTCTGGATTGAGTACATGTGATGGGTCAGGTATGCACTTCCTCTAGAGTGATACATGGAATACATCATGTACTTGAGATAGGTTCAGTGGGAGTGTTATTCGATAGGTCACTACTTCAATGCAATCAAGGATATAAAAAGGGTCGATGTACCTTGGACTAAGCTTTCCCTTATTCCTTAATCACATAAATCTCTTCCACGATGATATGTAGAGGTATACCATGTCTCTAACATAAAACTCTAGGTCTCGTCGATGATTATCTGCATAGCTCTTTTTTTGACTTTGAGCATGTTTAATGTGATGCTAGATGGTCTTAACATTATCCACAATTTATTTGACCATTTCCAGACCTAGGAGTTTTTCTCCCCAACATCATCCCAACATGCTGGTGTTCTGTACCTCTTCCCATATAGGGCTTCATAAGGAGCCATTTGGATGCTTGATGTGGAAACTATTATTGTTTGAGAACTCAACAAGAGGAAGATGTTGATCCCATCCTCCTTTGAAGTCCATTGATCATGCAATCAACATGTCCTCAAGCACTTGGATAGTCTTCTCAGATTGGCCATTATTTTGAGGATGATATGGTGTACTGATGTTTAGCTCAGTATCCATAACATGTTGAAGAACATCCAAAACTGAGAAGTGAATCTTGGATCTCGATCAGATACAATCAATAGTGGTACTTCATGAAGCCTTATCGTGCCTCTAATGTATATTTTTTCCTGTTAATGCAGTGATAAATCATCTAGAATAGCAATTAAGTGTGAAGTATTTGTAAGAAAATCCATAATAACCCAGATAACACTGTTTCCTTTAGATGTATTCAGAAGTCCGATGACAAATTCCATGGTGATATTCTCCCATTTCCATGATGGTATGGGGAATGGTTGCATCATTCCCTTAGACTTATTCCTCTCAACCTTCACTTTATAACATATTAGGAACTTTGATGTATACTTAGTGATCTCCTTCTTCATGTTATCCCACCAATAATTCTCTTGAACATCTCAATACATCTTTGTGTTTCCTGGGTGGATAGAGAAATTTTAACGATGTGAATCATCCAAAAGTTCCTTCTTCAGCTCTAGATTTCATGGAACAAATAGTCTTTTTCCCAAATCTCATAATTCATTATTCATTAAAATTGAACTCTGTGGATTTCCCTTTTCTAATAGTTTCCACTTTTGTCTGAATTCTCACATTATCCTTTTGAGTATCCTTTAACCTTTCCAAAAGAGACGGTTGACCAATCATTTGTGAAAGGATTGATGATGTTCCTACCTTACAAAATGTGTAATTAATACATGAAACTCTATAATAAATAAGTAAATGTTCATAAATGTGAATACCCTTAATAGAGAAATGGGTATGGTATTCACTATACAATTACTTTGGCTTGGAAAAAAGAGGTGCAATTTCGGCAGAATAACAACGTGACATAAGAATTCATAAAAATGGTTGATGAGAGAGAAATGGGTGTATCATCAAATGTACATGAAATTGAAAGGAAGGGGGTCATATAGATACATGTCCCAACATAAGTAATAGAATTTGGATTCATAATACAAAAGAATTTCTTTAATGTAAATGATGAGAGAAAATACCTTACGGAATTTCGGCATGGTAACAGTTATACATGGAAGGCACCGATGAGAGAGAAATGGGTCTCACATCATTAAAATATAAAAAGGAAAATATAGGGGAGGTGTGAAATCATACCCCAACATTTATAATTGAAAATAAAAGGGCATAACAATATTAAGAAACCTGGATAAAATGAGAAAGGAAGAAATCCCTTACTTGGAAGTGTGATCCCAAAGGCTTGGGAGTTGATTGAGAGAGGCTTATTTAGAGATTGGGGAGTCTTGGGAGGATTATATAGAGATTAGGACAGGGGTTGGTCGAGCTCCAAAGTCTTTGAGTGAAGATAGAGTAGGATCTTGGATGGGTTTATATAGGAAATAAGAGGGAATTATTTATTATTTAGGTTTGGGTCACCACACATTAAACTAATCCAAACCACAAACTAGACCATGGTTTTTTCAAAAGGGGATTTAAAAAAAATATTTTATTAGGATGATGGACAAAATTCTTAAAATAATAGGGTTGTGTATGTGGAGGTGAGTCACACTCTCAAGGAAATCAATTTAAAAAGGCAAAATGTTTTATAAGCCTTAAAGGGTCCACTAAAGAATTGTAAAATAAATCAAACTAAAATAAAATAACATTATTTTAATGGTAAAAAATATATTTTCCAAAAAAAATTTTATAGTATTTTATTATATCACTATTGATTCATTACGATGTCATAAAACACATTATATATTTAAACGGTATTTAATTTTTACCCAAAATTTCGACTGTCTTAGAAAATTATGGAAAATTTACCATTGGATAATTTTTTCGTCTTGATTCTAAAAATAATATTCATTTTATCTAAATTATATTCTAAATATGTGAATTTTTACATTTAAAATAAAAAACTGACATTTATCGAAAATTCATGGGTTTTGGAAAAAATAGCTTTCAAACCTTAATAAAAATCACAATTGTATTCATAATAATTATATGGTATTTAATATTCTATAAAAATTATTTTAGTAATAATATTTAATTATAATATTATTTAATTCAAATATTCATTAATTCATCAAAATAGATTTCTTAATTGAATATTAACTAAAAATACCATTTATTCTTTAAAAACTATTTACAACGTAACAATAATAAAATTAATGTATATTATTTATTATATAAAAAAATAATGCACATAATCCTAGTGCTAAGGTCTTGTTACATAACCCCTTATGACACACTCATTAGACCAAAGGGTAAGGTGTGCGATGGTGACAAACTCTTGGGGTGGCTCGGATAACATAACTCAGGTGGTAATCTCTATCAACTTCCACTTCTCTTGATGGCAGTTCCACTCGAGCTTAACGTGTTGAAGCTTAGATAGGTCTTGGTCAAGAGCGAAGCCCAATGGCGCCACCTCCTTTCCAAGCTCTAACAAATGGGCTTCATATGAGGCAAGTCTACTGGATGAGGCCATTGCTTCCTTTGTCTGAGTAAATTGGATTTGTTAAATCCCTATATTTATACTAATCAGGTGATCACTATTCAATGGATATATTAGCAACGATAAAAATTATTAATGGTATTTTGAAAACCAAAAACATAAAACCAAGTATGTGGATATTTTATATAAAAATTTTTCATAATAAGGCATTTATTTAGATCAAGAGGAATTTTCATGGATAAAAGTTTGGGTCATTATATCCTTATGATGTTATCCTTGGTATGGATTGGTTTTATTCCATGTGTGAATTCATCAACTAATTTTATAGAATAGTCTTATTTTCTGATGTGGATGACCAACAAGTGTCTTTCATTGGTGATTGAGGTTATTGGTTGGGTGCTAGAAAAGTAGAGCCACTTTTGTCGTAGTTGGAAGAGCTATTAGTAGAATGTCAGTTTGGGGATTTTCCTAAGGTTGTGGAGGATTTATTGTTTGTTTTCCTATAAGAGTTTATGAAATGTCCTCCCCGACGTGACGTCAAGTTTAAAACATAGTTGTAACTAGGTGCATCTCCAATTTTTATGGATCCTTATCAGATGGAACCCATGGTGTTGCATGAGTTGAGGATGAATTTGTATGATCTAATTAATATGTTTTTCATCTTACCCAATGTTTCTCCATGGGGTTCTCTAGTGTTTTTTCTCAAGAAGGTAGATGGTTGTATGTGGTTGTGTATAGACTACCAATGGTTTAATTGGATAACAGTTAAGAACTATTACCCTCATCCAAGGATTGATTATCTATTTGACTAGTTGAGAGGATATAGTTGGTTCTCAAATATGAATATGTGGTCTGAATATCACCAGTTGAGTTTAAAATATGAGGATATTCAGGAAACAACCTTCAGATGCAGGTATGAGATATTTGAGTTTGTGTTCATGTCATTCGGTGTTACAAACAAACGAACCATGTTCATGGGGATTATGAACTCTATGTTCTATGATTTCCTATACCAGTTTTTTGATGTATTCATTGATGATATTTTTGTCTACTATAATTTAGAGGAGGATCATGAAGAGTATCTCCAATTTTATTTTTAGGTCCTTCGACACCACCATATTTATGGGAAGTTGTCCAAGTGTGAGTTATGGATGTGATAGGTGAATTTCCATGGACATGTTGTGTCTCGATACGGTGTGGAAGTGGAATTTTCAAAGGTTAAAGTAGTTGTTTCTTGGGATGAAACCAATAATGTGGTATAGGTTCATAGTTTCATTAGCATTTTGGGATATTATAAAAGGATTTTTACTGATTTATCTTGATTTGCAGCCTCATTTATAGTTTTGACAAAAAAGACTAGTCTTTTGTGTGGATAGATCATTTTCAAGCTGTGTTCAGTTACCTGAAAGAGAATTATATTAGTGCTTCAGTTCTTCTATTACCCGAGCAGGGTGTGTTGTTTGATGTTTTCTATAATGTTTTCCATTTAGGATTGGGATGTTTGATAGTGTATTGTAAGGAAATTATCTCTAATGGGTCCAGGAATTTATGTCCCCATGAGTGTACCAATTTCACCAATGATCTATATTTTTCAAAAATTTTGTTCTCCCTAAAGTTGTGGCGATATCACCTCACAGGTGAGCGTTTTGTGGTTTTCATGGACCCTAAGATCCTATGATAAGTTTTTTCTCAATGTGATGTGGATATGTGCTAGTGATGGTGGATGGAGTTTTTTAAGGATCTTGATTTTGAGATCTCTTACAACCCAGGGAAGGGTAATATAGTTACCGATTAATTGAGTTGGATGTCTTGATAGGATGTGGCTCAATAGTATATATAGGCTTGGAAATGAATAGAGGAGCTTGTAGTGATTCATCTTGATGTTGGAGAGAGAAGTGGTAAATGTTTTCTTCATCAGATGATTTTGGAGTGATCATTGATGTATCATGATGAGGATTATTAGTGGGGAGACTCAAAGGTAGAGGTTATGTGTGATCATTATAGTCATGGTAATGATTTTGAGGGATGTTTAGAGGATGGTCGAAACTGGTTGTTATTATAGGAGAGGATGTTTCCATCAAAACTGATGTGTGAGGGTGTTCTTTGTGAGTTTCATAGATCACCTTTAGCGGTGCATCCTAGAGTCAAAAATATCTATCATGGATTGAGATGATATCTTTGGTGGGTAAGGATAAAATTTTTAGTAGCGAAGTTTGTCGCAACATGTCTGGTTTTTCATAAGGAGAAAGTGGAGCACCATGTTCTAAGAGGTGTGTTGTAGTACTTGAATGTTCTTGAGTGTAAAGAGGAGAACATATCAATGGTTTTTTTCTGAGGGTTACCCCGAGATTAGGGAGTTTATGATTTGGTTTGGGTGATAATGGACTGGATGATGAAATCAACTCACTTTCTGGTGATATGTTAGTTGAGTTTTGTGGATGTTTTAGAGTGGTGGTACATGGATTGTGTGGTTTGACTTAATGGGGTACTAAAGAACAAAATCTATAATATAGAACCTCATTTTAACTCATGACTCTGGAGGGGATTATAGCGTGATTTTGGATCCTAGTTTATCTCTAACATTTATTTCCACCATCATATAGATGGAAGATGGAGCGGACCATCCAGACACTAGAGGATATTTTGAAGGCAGGTGTCTTATAATTTGGTGGATCTTGGGTATGAAAAATGTATTTGGTTAAGTTTTTATAAAAAAATAACTATCATTCATCCATTATTATGTCATCGTTTGAGGAATTGTATGAGTGGTCATGTCGTTCTCTATAATGTTGGACAGATGTTGGAGATTCAATAGTTCTTGGTACTAATGTGGTGAAGATCCTAACCAAGAGGATCTAGTTGGTTCATGAATGGATGAGGGAAGTGAAACACTATCCAAAGGCATATTAATATTTTAGGGGGAGGCCCTTTGAGTTCAAGGTAGGATACCATGTGTTCTTGAGTCTCCCATTAGTATAGGAAGTGGTGGTTTTTTATTGAGTAAGCTTTCCCTAGGTTTTTTGGTCCCTTTGAGGAATTTGGGAGAGTTAGATAGGTTGTGTATCAGTTTTCATTGCCACCAAAGTTGGAGAGAATCCAAGATATCTTTTTTTATGTCTTAACTTCTTCAATATCTTCATGATGACTATCACGTTATTGACTAGGGAGAGTTGGATATCAATGATGATGCAATGTTTGTGGAGCATCTAGTAGAGGTCCAATATCATTGAGAGAGGGTTTTATACTGTCGGACCATTACCATGGTTCATGTGTTACAGAGGGATGATGGATGGTAGGAGATTACATATGAGCTAGTATGAAGATTCATGCCCAATACCCATAGTTGTTTTGAGTTTTTCACTGTTCTATTTTTCTTATGATGTGATGTTTGGATATTGATATGTTATGATATGTGATATTTTCCTTTCTGTGTGATGTGTAATAAAACCCCTTAAATATGGGAAGGGGATGACCTGATTTCTAATTTTTATGCATTAATTATGATATGATTAAACCCATGTGTTCGAGTCTATGCCTCCTAGAGAATATAGAATCTTGATATAGAGGATAGAATTCTATGTTTTGTACATTAAATGTTGTGAATTTCGTTGGTTATGATGTATGTTCAAGTGTTTGGGTGGTGAGTGGTGTCTTGTGGATAGTAAAATAACTTGAGGTGATGTGTTTGTATAGTTAGTAGGATGTGTGAGATGTTTTGTGGCTATTTGGTTTGGCGTGTTTGGATGGTGGTAGCGTTGAGGAGTAATGAGATTCTAGAGAGGTATATCTTAGTGTGGTTGTTTGAAAACATTTTTCCTTATAGGCTTGGTTTTGGATTCTCAAGGTTGATAAACATTTGAGAGTTAAATGATGTAACATTCCACATCCCCCTAGTTTTTTACTTTTATAGTTTTAGGTGTTTGATGTGTTTTAGGGGAGGCATTAAGAGGTTTTATAGTTCTCATAGGAGGTATAGAGAGAAACCAGTGGTGTTGTATATTAAAAAGTTACAGGTAGGAAGAATACATATAATGTAGAGTTTACACGGTGTGAAAGGAAGGTCCATGACATGTGAAGGATGGTCCACGGGGTGTTACATGATGTGTAATAAATTAAGGTGTTAAATATTTCAAGGCAATGCGTTTTTCAACAGAACTTGAATCCCAAAATTTACATGACATGTAAAGGGTACACACCATGTAAATCATTTGTGAATCATAAATATAAAGGTTACAGAACCTAGGGTTTTAATCAATCGATATACTCTACTTGTTCCAAGTAAATATGACATCCCTCAGAATTCCTTTTTTAGGGATTGATCCTTGGATTCTTGTATTTTATCTTTTGGTTTATGTGGTTGGTTGTTCGTGATATTCAGTGAGTATTTATCCTTTTACCCATTTTTTCCTTCCATTCTTCTTCAAGTATTCACTAAAGTAATGATTCTTTATTTTGGGTTGTAAGTTGGGTTGTGTTTTGATGATCTTGTGGTGAAATTTATATTGATCCATGAGATACTTGTTGGGTTCTGGTTTCTTGGAAGATTCTTCTTTACCTTTTAGTGCACATCAACATCATAAATCTTCCTTTAGGTAGGGGATCCTCATTCTCACCCTTTTATGTTCTATGTTTGGGATCTTCAATATTTTTATTACCTTTTGGTGGATAGTAAGGGTCGACAAAATCATATAATTACTTTAAATGCCTAAAATTGGTGGGTATAGGGATTTATCACATTATTTAATAATTGTTTATATGTTGGTGAGAGTTTTTTCATTTCTGTTACCAATTTTGAAAATAATGGTTATTGGGAGCCTTGTTTGTTCTGTAATAGTTTTGATGTAATGACACTTTTTGTCTTTTTTGTGTGATCGAACCCTGAATAAAATTTTAAGGAATGCATATTTAGATAATAATTTGTTTCCCCAAGATATTATGGTTTGTGTGATAATAACCATGCTAAATTAAGAAGATATGTGATAATTTACTTGAAAAAATATAAAATGTATAATTCTGGACAACAAAAATTATTTTCAAATACATGTGCTAAGACACTATACTAATATGGGGAGAGGTATATAGAAAATCCCAAACTATTTTGTCTCAGGATACATGTCGATGTATCAAGGGTCTATATAATTACAGGACCCACCCATCACTTTATTTAGTCTAATAGATTCACTATAAGAGTCAACAAGACATTTCTTACCGTTCCCTAAGGAAAATCTGGTTGAATAAAAAAATTTCTATCTATATAATGAAAGATATGGAATTTCAATACTTAATGAACCTAGATTAGTAGTCTTCAATCATAAAGTATGTAAATAATGTTTCACATGTCAAAAAAAGGTATAGTAATATCATAACCCATCCTAAAGAAGAAGGTGGATGGTTAAATAATACATAGTCACCTACCCAATAATTTTCTATATTAGAATAATAACATCTTGAATGCCAATAATTTTCCCCATGTTAGTAAAGAGATAACATGATCATAACCCATATTTATGAATAATTTAGATGGTTGAAAAATAACGTAAACCTAATGAAATAAACTAAACATATAAAGTTGTTGGTATAAATGAAAACACCTTAAAAAAAATTCTTCGAATAGTACCACAAAAAAATGATCAAGAATAGACTTGTTTTATACCAAAAATTCAATCCCAAAAATTATAAATATATATATTATAAGATAAATTCATAAATTAAATCCTTTTGAAAATGATAAGGGAAATGGAAGAAAAAACTTAAAAGATCATTTATAAAACAGTTTTGACATTGATGTAATATAAAAATGCACTTTTCTTTTTAAAAGGTAAATTATGAAAATGTGATGTGAAGGATTTTGAAAATTTTTAATTTTAAAAATAATATCTAATAATGTATCCATGAAAAATATATAGTTCATGTTGTATAAATAATGAGATAAAGTAAAAACATATGAAATTGAAAGGAAAATACTTTTTTATTATTTTCATAATACCTTTATTTAAAAATCAAACTGAAATATGAGTAAGAAAAAATTCATTTGAATGGAAATATAATTTTTCCAATATATGTAGATAAATTAACATATAACAAAATATTAATGGGGAAGAACATGATAATTAAATAAATAAGTTCATGAAAAAACAATATAACTCAAGGAAATGCGACTTGAGTTATCAATATCACTTAAAAACAACATACTCCTTTAAGTAAAAAATACTTAATGAAAGGATTTTATGTGGTATAAAAATGAATAAATAAAATACAACAAAATATTATCAAAGGGTATAATTTATCTAACATATATGAAACAAGAGAAATGATCATAACCCAATGACTAAAAAGTAATTTATCAAAAATACTTACAACTGGGGTAACAACTGGGTCAAAATCCATTTAATGAAAATGAAATTATTTGGATTAGTATTTACCATGAATAAAAAATATATGATAAATATATAACCATTGGAAGTGAATACACTATTCAATGGAAAACATGGTTCATAACATAATCATTTATCAAGAAATTAATGTTTTAGACAAAGAACCCTTGTAGTTTGAGTAACATTTTAATCAAACCCCTTGAATTATAAGGATTATAATTGAACTCAAAATACCATGATTAAAATATAATTAATTATATGATATCTTAAATAGTTAGTATATATATGGCATAAATGTAACCAGGGGCATAATATCAAACATTTCTCAAAGGAAGGAATTTGATATGAAAAACGATTACCTGGGTCGTGATTGATTCTGCAATTACACTAAATGACCTAAATAATAAAATTAATTTCATTAAATACATACCCACTAACCTTATTAATAGATATAATCATTTATACACCTCATTTATAATCATTCTATACAAATATATTAGTTATTTTTTTTACCTATTTTCAACATCGAGTGTAAGTAAGATTTATTGCTTTGAACTAGTTTCATAAAAGTAATCTTGGAATCTATTCTCTATACAAAGTCCATCACTATTATATAATATAAGGCACTAAAATAGATTTTCCCAGATATTTTATAGATCTATAAATTCATTTCATTTTATTTTTGGTTATGATCCATGAGGATAAAATTAGAGACATACATGTGTCGGTAATTCTTAATGAATGAATAGTGTTATTTTAATAAAGGAGTTAAATGTTGATATGATATTAACAGAACCAAAATGAAAAAAATTATTTACATATCTATATCATATTATACAAGAAAATAATTTCTCATATCCATCAATGATATAAATTCATATAATTGTTCAAGTAAATGGTTAGACTAGACCAAAAAATGATGTTGGAGTTGGTGCCCAAAAAAAACTTGTTTATTACTAAATTACATGTTTATTTCACTATTAAAAAATTTTCTTATCACATAATTATTATTAAATTACAGGAATATTTTATGTGATGATTCCCTAAGAATTTATATATCAATGAATGGTCATATCATTTCCCTGCTATGATGGAAACATAGAGGTTCCATGACATCATTATTGAATATATGTTATATGGCTGGGTGATATTGTCTGATAGAACACAATTAATAAAGGATATAAGAGGTATTAGGATAATAATAAACTTATAAACCTTCTCATGGTGTTCACCTTTATAAATATTCAATATAGATGGTTATAAGAACATACACATCAATAGTAAATCCACACTTCCATGTGTTATTGGATGTTCCTATATACGAAAGTCTATATTGATCCTTAGACTATAATATTATAATTAATGGATATCATGAGTCTTTCACTTTTATTCATTTATGATAAATTTTATGACATATTCTCATGGTGACGTAGGATATGTTTGGTGCGTCACATGTGATTTTTCATTAATGGATAATACAATAAAAGATTTATCCCTTCAATCCCTTGATGGAAGTTGATATCTTATGCCCTTTGATAAGAATAACAATACTTTAATAAATCCATATAAATAGTTTAAAGTGGGTTTGTTTATTTCTTGAAATTCAAATAAAAATACATTGAGCATAAAGGTTAATTGCACTATAATTCAACATGCTTGATTAGAGATATTATAGTAAATGGATTATATTACAGAGTAAGAGTTCATAAAAAGATAGATGTCATTGTTAAATTAACATATTTATCTATAGAATATTTAGTGTGTTTCTAGATTATGTCCTTGAAAATTTGGTGGTTATTCCTAATTTCACTAATAAAGAGGCCAAGGGTGTCACAAAATTAGCGTATCCACAATCTCAGTTAAATTCAAGTAATAAATTTTAGAGTAAAGAAGATTTATTTTAGGCTAGTTGATCGCTATAATTTAATGAAAATTTATTCAATATAATAAGTTATTTAAATAATAATAATAAATAATTTCAAGTTTTGTGAATATAATATTTATTATATTTATCCTAGAATAATGTCGTGAAATTTATTTATTTAATATTCATCATTTGAGGATCAGTTAATGTCAATGAAGGAAAGCGAACTGAGCTTGATGGATTGATTGGAAATGGTGTAAATGATATTTATTTATATTCTTAATTTATTTCACATATCAACTGATTAATAATAATTATATTATTATTAATTAACATGGAATCAACTAAGAAAATAAAATATGGTAAAGGGATTGTGTGTGATTGGAAAACCCTAAACCTTTCATAATAAATATTTAATTATATCACTTTCCATAAATAAATTTTTATGTGCATAACTAATATATAGATATCTAGAGATCTATAAAAATATCTCTCATAGTACTCTCTCAATCCTTTGAGAGGTCACTAATAGTTATTCTATCTTTTAGAAGAATACTACTGTAATCAACCATTGGAAACACAAGAAACCATATATCAATTACATGTGAGAACATCTTATTCTGGTTCTAGAATTTTATTTTAGTCAAGTAATCTATAGTTTTCATTGAAAATTATGTTTTGATCATGTGTAGGAATGATTGAACATAAATTAATACTAAAATATGAGCTGGTCATACCATCAAAATATGCTTCTACTGCGCTTGGATCATATATGTGGTATTAGGGTGGTCACATGTTTACTTTATAATTATTTATTATTCATTAATAGGTTACATGTGATTACATTTTATTTTACTTAAAATGATTCATTTTAATATCAAAACATCATCATATCATCTTTTATTAATTCTCTATAACATAACCAATAATCATTTAATGATTAAAAATAAAGAATCTTTCGATTTATACCATCTGGAGGTGCTAAAGGCCATGCCTAGACAAAACCAGAATACATGGCATGTATTTCCCACATAAATTTTATGTAATTTTTTTCACATTTGTATCATGTGATAAAGTAAGATAAATCCAAGGTAATCATATATAATATGTAATAAAAGATGATCCACATGTAGATCCTGATAGACTAGCACACAACATGAAGAACTGCATGCCATGTAACTAGTGTATATGACATGTAGTCCCTATTATCTTACGACTAAGAACACAAGAAATCCTAGATATCCATTTAATAGATACATAACACAGGTAAAGATAATCCACAAAAATTTGAGACCAAATTCCATGTATTCCTAATACATTTTGTGCACCTTGATCTTATCTACAGGTAGGAAACATGCCAAGTCCCAAGGTATCTTCTATGGATACATGAAAAAGAAAAGTATATGCCATGTAAAATATTACATATCATGTAGTCTTATACTAAACATGTTCTCAATTTTTCATGTATAGAAGAATTAAATATATAATTAATCAGATTTATCATTTGTTCTATGTGTCATCCATTAGATAGTACATGGAATTTGATTGGATTAACATTTATATATTAAATTAATTTTAGTGTTAAAATTTCCGACGAACACCCAAGGTTTCCTCCAAGCACACTTGTATACTACATTAATTTTAAATGACATAAAACTTGTTTAAAATTATAGATAATGGTGAGTTAAGAATGGATTTATAAAATTATGATAAATCAAATTAATTGGATTAATTTATAGAGCATAATATTAATTAAAGAATGAATAAAATTAATTGATTCTAATATTGAAAATTTATGTTTTTTTCATGTTGTGTATCGATGATCATGATATTAGACAGACCCTTTATATATGATTGGATTATCTTAGTTTTTTATTAGATTAAAATGATTACCTATGAGTAATCCCATTTCCCTTATTTTGTAATGTCATGTGTACTCATGATTTATTTTATGTAAACCCCATTTATCCAATCCATTGGATCCCCTCACTCACATGTGAGGAAAATATAATGAAAGAATGAAGCTCCCGGTTGAGAGGAGCCAGTGCAAGTTTAGAAGATGAGATGAGACCAATCAAGTTAATAAATAGGCTCTAAGGAGGAATGTTGTAACATTAATAAATCTATGATTTAAGGTGTTTTTCCTAGGTTTGATGGTTAGTTTATCATCCACTACATAAACTAACCATTATAGAATCTTCATGATCAAAAAAATTATGTTTTATTTCTATCATTTGCAAGGTTCATTATTTATGTTTGTGTATTTTCACACCCCGATTGTGAATTTTATTTTTTTATTCTTTTCTTTATAATGAATCTTTTGGTTGAGGTCTGGGTTGAGTTACTGACGATTATTTTTGAGATTAAGAGTTCTCAGGTGACTTCTCAACCTAATAACCGTTTTTACATGGTTTTAGGGATAACCAAGTGTCCTATTAAGGATGAGGGTGTTTTATGTTCAATTCCTTATTGAAGGATTTTCATGGAATGTTTTGAGAATGATTTGGGGCACAACATGTGAGTCCTAGGAGACACTGTATGGCTTTCCTTGTGTGTCTAGGACGAGGCACACAACTTGAACATGGTTTTTTTAAACTATGAAAAAATAATATAGAATGAATCTATCATTTGATAGAGAAGAATTTAATGACTAGAGAATAGTTTTCCAAATAGTGCAGCTATCCCATGTGAGGTTCCCCTTCTATCCAGTAGGGTGCACATAGTTGGCACTTGATTTGGAAAACCCTGCTTCCAAACCGTGCGAGTTGGCCAGATTTATTAAAAATTAAAATTCCAAGTTTTCACCTCTTATTTTTAACACATTTCAGGATTTCCTTCCCCTTGGATTGTTTTTGGTGCACCAAGGGGCTCCCAATACCCCTTTCTTTGGTTCCTCCTCCTCCTTTGGTGCCCCCTCAAAGGTTCTAAAGTAAGTTTTCTTTTAATTTTTGATAATTTTTTTTCTCTTATCTCTTTAAACTCTTGGTTTCTTGGTGTTTACTTGGTGGGTTATCTCTTGGATGAAACCTAGAGTCTAGTTTGATATGTTTCTTATGTTCTTTTGATGTTAGGGTGTTTGGATAATTCCTTGAGCCTATTTCTTCGTTGCTGAGGTATGTGTTTCCATCTATTTCCATTATGAAGCATTCCGTTTGATGATTGAGCTTTCCAAATTAATTTTATAACGTTTTTATGATTCTTTTGATGTTATTTTTGATCCTATTATGGTGTTTAATGATGGAAATTGGTTGAAAATGGTGTTTCAAAGGATTTCATTAAGTATACCTATATCTATATATAAGTAATGTGTTTTATAAAATGGAACATATAATTTAAAGTTGAAACTGAGTGTTTTGGATTATGTTTGTCCTAATTTGGGTTTGATAATTTAGTTTTCTTTGTGATTTGGGCCTTTAATATGATTGTTATGCATTGTTATGGTTTAGTACTTATGTTTGAGATGCATATTTGGTCTCCAAGTTAGTGGTAGCTTCCTTTGAATTAATTTTTAGTTGCTTCCATGATTTCCTAATGATATTCTATTGGATGTGGGAATATACATAGGTTCACAGGGTGCACCTATGGATAGGAACATAAATAAATATTGTCTTTCATAAAGAAAATCAGGATTTCCAAATGTTTACCCCCTCCCCTCTTCTCTTTCTTAGACCTCATCTTCACAATTGATTCTTCCAAAAAAACCCATTGGTTCCTAGATGGTTAATTGGTCTCTAAATTATTTGAAATGTGGTTTCTAAAAAGTTTCCTATTTGGTACATTGAAATTTGGTTAGTAACTAATTAAAATAGAGGCATGTTTGGCATGTTTCATGTATGTTTTCTGTTTTTACAATGGTTTCAGAAAGGGTTTTTACATGAATTTAGTTAAGAGAAATGTGAAGGCCTGGTTGGTACCTTGTGATGTTTTATAAAATTATTTTCAAATTGACATAATGTGAAGGATCTATTGGAGCTTTTGTGTGGATTGATGTGTGATGATCAACACTATGGTGGTCTCTCCAAGGAGAGGGTCATTGTATAGGTGGTGTCGGTTTTTGGGCAAGGAAAGCATGATGGTTGTGGATTTGAGTTTTAGCTACACATGTAAGGACCTCCCCACCAGCAATGTACTATTATCACAGGATTTATGGGCATCATCTAGAGAGTCAAGTGACAATTGATTATCGACCCGTATTATAAGGGTTGGTACCACCTAGATTTGCTGAGAGGATAGGTGGGATGTTCCACTTTATTGGATAGTTTAGAGTGGTTAGTTTGTTATTGACTATAGATCTACACCATATGATGAAAGGTGAGTCCAAACTAACAACATTTAGGGATTTCTTATAGATATGTTTAGAAAATCCCCATGATTACTACATGTATGTTATCCATTATTTTTCTACCTTATTGGTATTCATTTTATTTAACTTGGTTTGTTTCTTTTTTAGTATTAGGTTTTAAACTAGTTTCTCTTAAAATGGTTATTTTTTTGAATATATGTAAGTTTTATGTGTAAGTTTTTTTTGAAAAGCCAAAGATATTTTTTTCAATTAAAATGACAAAAACATGTTTTTTAATAGTATTTCAAACTAGTGTTTATAAAATGTTTCATAAAAGTAAATGGATGGACTTTATGGTGTTTACCTATTGATCTGTTTATACTTAATCCCTACTTATACCACTTAGTGTTGGTATACCTGATCTATTTTTCATTTTTAGGATTTTGGTTCAGTTATACCTTTGGATCACATTGGTCTTGTGGATGGTGGTGACCATCGTGTCATTCTGGTTTGGTTTTATCTTCATTTTTATTTTTTCTATTCAGCAATTGTATATTGATCTGGTGTATATATTTATTATTGTTAAGTTATTATGGTTTTCAGCTACATGCTCTATTTGGTTCATGTGACCTCAGTTTTTTATTTGGAAAAATCATTCCCACATAATTTGTCTTATATTCCCAGTTCTAGTCACCATCCTGGGAGTATCGGGAATTCTTCTCGGGCCATGTCATGGACTAGGTCGGGTGTCAGGTCAGATGGAATCCCAGCTTGGTTTGTGAAAAAATGGTATAATAGGAGCCCTTTGTTATTTGGGTAGTCAAGTAGACTGTAGATTAGGATTTATGGGACCCACATGGTAGGTATGGGAAGGGAGTCATTAACTGTTGCTCATTCGGAGCCTCGAGTTTCCAAGGGTATTCTGGAATTTGAGTCTTTGTTTTGCTTTTGAGTGTGTGGATTGGGAATGAAAATAGAGGTGAACCAATGTTTCATTGTGGGTTTACATGGAGTAGTGACCCATGTGGAGCCTTAGTTCTAGGTTCAAGATAATCCTAGCAGTTGGTGATTTCCAGGGGCATGGTCTACTAAACCTTGTAGATGAGTTTTGCATGGTTACTAGTATCCTGTTCTGGGTTCTATGGTGTGTGTATTGTGTTTTTTTGATTTTAGATGTTGTGGGTAGATTTTAAATTTTAAGGTGGTTTTTGATAAAATGGTTTTCAATAGAAAAATAGTTTCAGTATTGGTTTTCTTTAAAAATTGGGTTGTGGTGATTGATTTGGATTTTGAAGCGACTTGTGTTTTTACAAAAAGTGTCATGAGGTTCAAAATGGTTTTGGATTGGAAAGGAAATGGTGGTTTTTGAAAGAGGATTTTGGTTTCAATGGTGTTTTTTTGATTTAGAGCTTAGTGCTTTGGTTGGATGTTGATTTTGGGTTTTGTGTTCTTTTTCATTTTAGAGTGTGCATCCCAAAAAAGTCCTAGAGGTTTCTAGTGAGTCTCTTATAGTGGTTTTTCCAACCTAGAGTCCTAATGTGGTGGTGGATTCATGTTATTTTCAGTTGTTACCCATATTCCATGGTGATCAAGGTCTCTTAGAGGAAACAAAGTGTATTGAGTAATTAGAATATATTTTTAGGTTATTGAGAACTCCTAATGCTGTGAGAGTGTGAGCTGATTTGGGTTTGTTTAAAGGTTTGGTAATGGATTGGTGGAAGGTGATTGTTCTGTCATCGTTACAAATTTGGATGATGTGGGTGGGGTTTAAGACCAATTTTAGACAATGGTATATACATTAGGAGGTGAAGGTTGGGAAAGAGGCATAGCTCTTGGGCATTCAACAAGGTCAATGAACAATGAAAAATATGTTGACCATTTCCAGGAGTTTCTTTATTTCTCTCCAGAGATAGCATCATCGTATCTGCTGAAAGTTCCTCTCTTCATATGTGGTCTATGTATGAAGATCCTGGAAGTATTTATATCATCCAATGAATTTGAGTTCAAAAGTAGGGTCAATGAGGCATTCTTAGCTGAGTTGGTTTCTAGTGTGTAGTTGGATACAGTTGGCAGTCTAGTGTCATTTAGTGCTCGTGAAGGTTTCCCATCTAGTGAGTAAGGTGTTCCAGAAGAACCTATTCACGAGGAGTCTCCGTAATTAGTTACTTCTTCTATTCTGTTAGACTGTATGCCTATTTTCTTCCAGTGTGGTTAGTTTGGGCATTTAAATACATCTCACCATAATCCCATTAAGGCTACTCATCGATGTTATTGTATGGGTCACCTGGAGAAGTTATTTATGTGGAGTTTCAAGAAAATGAAGTTCTAGTTGGAGGATGTCACCTATTGACTATGGGGAAGTATATGCTTCAAGACATCATGGATCTAGCCATAGGCTCATGATCTAATCTGGCACTTAGTCATAAACCATTGGGTGTAGGGGTGTTGGCACAAATTTCGTATCTAGTGTTGGGGTGGGAATAATTATATTTACCCATTATAATTTTGTTACTTCTTGATAGTTACCTCTCATTATAGGTTCCCTTTTGAATTAAAAGTTTGTATGATCTTGTTTTCTTGTATGATTGGTAGTGGTGTTTGTGAATGTGAATCCATTGATGGTTTTTATTTCTCTGTGGTCATCTTTATTATTGATTGGTTTCAGTATCTGATTATGTTCACTTTGGAGATGCTCGTGTCTCATGGAATGCATGAATTGTAGGTTGGTTCATTGTCGAGTTTATTTTATTCTATGGAATCTATTTTTTCTGGGGGGTTTTGGTTTGTGAAGGTAGTTTTTGGTGGTTTTTGGTTTTGGTTCAAGTTGGCAATTCTTGTGTTGGTTGGCCCGTGGTGGTGTTTTTTGGAGTTCGGGTTTCAGGTTATACTAGTTTTCTCGGTGTTGGATAATGTAAGATGAGTTCTTATGGTGAGGAGACCCACCATGAGGTTCCTTGTAGTTTTAACTTATATTGGATAGGGATGATTTATGGAGTAAAATATCACCCTAACGTTCATGGTTTCATTCAGTTTCATTCGTGTTTGTGATGGATTTTTGTTTATCGTTCGGATGAGTGAATTTCTGGGGGAAGAATGTGTTTGTAGTGGGGATAATTTTCACACCCTAACCAAGAATTTTATTTTATTTTATTATTTTATTGATTTTGGATCTTTTGGATGAATTCCAAGTTGACTTACAAAAGAATTATTTTTAGTTTAGGAGTTTCCAGGAGACTTCTTGTCCTTTTCATGGTTTGTGTTCATGGTTTAAGGATTATCCGCATGGCCTACTGAGACTGAGGGTGTTTTCTATTCAATTAATTATTGTATGGTTTTCCTAGAATAGTTTGATCATGGTTTGGTCCAAGCTAGTAAAGGCCTGGGAGAAACTGTGTGGCGTTCCTTTTGGCGTCAGGGGAAAGGCACACGACTTGCACATGGTTTATTGAAATCATGCGAAAAGAATATAGAATGGATATTTCATTTGATAGAGATGAATCTCATAGATAGAACATGATTTACCAAAATGTGATGGAATCCCATGCAAGGTTCCCCTTCTATCTAGTAGGGTGCACATGGTTGGCACACAGTTTGGAAAACTGTGCGGTCAAACTGTTTGTGTTGCACAAATTAGTTGAAAATTGAAATTATATGTTTTACCCTCTTATTTTTAACCCCTTTAGGGATATCCTATCTATTGGAAAATTTCTTCTCTTCTCTCTCACAAATCCATGTTTCTTGATGGTTATATGGTGGGTTCTCTCTTGAACAAATCCTAGAGGCTAAGTTTGATGTGTATCCCAGGTTACTTTGATTTTAGTGTGCACAGATCGTTCCTTGGGCCTAGTTCTTCCTTCTCTGAATATTTATTTATGTGTGCACGCCATTGAGGTAAGTGTTTCCATCCATTTCTTTTCCAAATAATTCCTTTGGATGTTTTTTCTTTCCATATTAATTTTATAATCGGTTCATGATTCTTTTTATGTTCTTATTTATCCTATAATGTTATTTTTATGATAGAAATTGAATAAAAATGGGATTTTAAAGCATTTCATTAAGTATACCTATATTTGTGTGACTGTAAAGTGTTTGAAAAAATTACACTTGACATTTAATGTTGAAATTGAGTGTTTCTAGTAAGTTTGTCTTAGGTTGGGTTTAATAATTTAGTTTTCCTTGGGATTTAGGAATTTTATATGATTTTGATGCATCGTTGTGGTTTGGTGCCTATGTATGTGATGAATATTTGGTGGAAAAGGTAATGGTGGAATCATTTGAATTGTTTTTTGTTTACTTTATTGGTTTTATAATGATATTAAATTGGATTTGGGCATATCCATAGGTGAATGGGATGAACCTATGTATAGGAACCCAAATAAAGATGGTCTTTCATAAAGAAAATTTGTATTTCCAAATGTTTCTCAATCCCATATTCTGTTCCCTTTCCCTCGTCTTCCTAAATGATTCATCCAAAAATTCTATTGGTTCTTAAATGGTTCTTTAGTATATAAATGATTTGAAGTTTGGTTTCTAAAACTTCTCCTATTTATAACCTTGAAATATGTTTGGTAAATAAACAACATAGAGTCTCATTTTACACCTTTTATGTAAGTTGTATGTTTTCACCTCGGTTTTGGAAAGGGTTTTTGAAATGAGTTTGGTTTTGAGAAATGTGAAGGCTCGATTGGTACCTTATGGAGTTTTGGAAGATGGTTTTCAAAGTGACATTATATATAGGTACAATTGGTATGTGTGTGGATTTACGTGTGATAGGAACCTCTATGGTTGACCCTACATGGATAAGGTCATTGCATTGGTGGTGTTGGTGTTTGGGTTAGGAAATCATGGTGGATATGGGTTTTATTTTGAGCTACATGTGTGAACACCTCGCCACTTACAACATACTATTATGATGGGATTTATGGGCATCATTTAGAGGGTCGAGTGATGGTTTTTTATCGACCCAAATTAGATGGGTTAGTACCCCATGAATTTAATGAGAGGCTAGGAGTGACATGCTACTGTATTGTATAGTTTAGAATGGATGGTTGGTTATTGTCTATAGATCCACACCATATACTGGTTGGTGAATCTGAACTGAGTACATCTAATGATTTCTTATATAGATGTTTAAAAAAACTCTTGATTACTACCTATACAATCTGATTTATTTTTCTGTACTTTGATCATATACTTTGAAAGTAATGATTTTATTTCACCTTTTCAGTTTACTATATTTTTATTATTGGGTTTTAAACCAGTTTTTCTTAAAATAGAAGTTGTTTTGAAAAGGGGAAAGAGATATGAATGTGTTGTTTTGATAAGAGAAAGCTGTGTTTGTTCATTTAAAATGATAAATACCTATTTTTATAAATGTATTTCAAACTAGTATTTATGGACTATTTCTGGATAGGAAATGTATAGAGTCTGTAGTTATTACTTATCGAGATATTTTTTCTCACACCCTAAAAGTGCCACGCAGTGTTAGTAGACCTATTCTATTTTGATGGATCAGGTTTTTGGTTTGGTTATAAATTAATATAGGTTGGTATTGTGTTAGGTGGTGACCAAGAGGTCATGCAAAGATTTTTTCATTGCCTTTTGGTTTTAGCTTAATTTTTTCATTTTTGTTTTGTTTTTCATTTGTATCTAGATGCGATTTATGTATTTTTTATTGTTTAATTATTATGGTTTTTATGCAGCATGCTCTATTTGGTTCATGTGATCGATGTTGTTAATTGGGTGAAATAATTTCCACATCATTCCTATTTGAAGCTTGGTGCGGGTCAATAGCCTGAAAGAATCAAGAACACATCTGAGTCCTTGTATCGGATTGGGTCGAATTTTAGGTCAGATGGAAGGCCAGTGTAACACCCCTAAATTCAACTAAGTAACCTATCATTTATGATTTTTAATTATAAAAAAGTTTTTGGGTGAATTTTAAGAGGGTTTTTAAACATTTTAGAATGTTTTTAGAAATTTTATATAGGTGACCTGTTTGAGCATGGTTTATAGAAACCGTGTAACTCTTACCAGAAACTATGCATAGTGAGATAGAGGCTAAGGGGAAGGATCACAGGCAAGAACATAGTTTTTCCAAACTGTGCGACTGGCTAGGAGAAACCATGAAAAATGGGATAGTGATATTTTTCATAGTTAGTGCATGATTTTTATAAACATATGGGCCAACCATGTGAATTCTTCCTTGAGAAAATGGTTGGCACACAGTTAGCACACAATTTTTCCTAACCACGTGACTGACTGTGCATGGTTTAAAAATATGATTCTAAAAAAGCGTATCTGGGTTGAGATTAAGTTTTAACCCCTCATGTTTTCTCAAAATCAAACATAACTTGATATTTTATCCTCCCAAAGGCTATGGATGATTTCCACATCGAATCAGAAGCGATCTAGAGGTGTTTCTTGGTGTTTTGAATCCCAATTCACTTGGTAAGTCCTCATTTACGGTAGTTTTTCAATTTTTTTTCTTAGATATACCTTCCTCTATCTCTATCAATTTCTTAGATATATCCCCCTATAGATATATATAAGGTTTTCTATGATAATTTTGGTTATGTGTTTCTTTGATAATGATATGGTAAGAGATATAAGGCGGGTTTTTGGACATTTAACCCGGTTTTGTGGGTGTTTTTTGTGTCATTCTTCATTTTCACCATAACTTCCAAGGTAGGTGGATTCAATATCAAATCCTCTTCTTATAACATTAAGTATTAATTTCAAATTGATTGTTTTTATTGAATTTTATTTCGAAATTATTGTGAAGATCATTATAGAAACCCCCCTTAGTGATGGTTTGATAAGTTTTTTGGATTTTTGGTGAAATTGTGGAATTTTGGAAATTATTTGTTCAAAGTTATTGGTTTTCTTGATTTTAAAATGTTGAATTTAAAATATGGATTTGATGTGTATTATGTAAATGGTTTAATTGAGATGTTTTCAATAAAAGGATGGTTTTATTTAAATTTATTTAAATGGTTTTTTTGAAAGGTTTTCAATAAATTAATAGTTTTATTGAAATAGTTTGAATTGGTTATATGGAAATGGTTTTGGAATACATAGGTTGTGTGAGTTAATTACTTCTACATGACCTTGAATAAATATTATGTACAATTGGGGTACAGAGGGGTGTGACCCTAGATAAGGGCAATGTGTCAGTGGGGCATAAGGATATTAGCCACTTTGTGATGACATAATGCATTAAAGATAAACCTCCCATGAGTATGGAACTATCAAAGATTAATGCATGTGTGGGTGTGTGGTGAATCATGGAATGGGTATGCTAAAAAGGAATGTGAAATGGATTAAATTATTTTTTCGATTTATTTTACTTGGAAATTGTTTTAGTGTTAAACTACTTGGATTTGATATAAAATGTTATAAATTTTATTATATAAATTGTTTATATAAATGAACTAACATGCTCTATCCTAGTGGTGTTGGTAGGGAAGTCATTGGGGAAATCCTAATAAGTTCCATTACTCACCCCTACATTGACACTTTGGTGCTTTTGCATATATTTTTTATTGATACATAAGAAAATGTAAAGTATCACACTTATTTAGTGGTAAATCATGATACACAGGATATTTTGTAAAGTTAGAGCATAGAGCATGTTAGATCTTAGTAATTTTTTTGGGTCATCGTTGAGTTGTTTTGGGGTTTGTCTTTCATGGTGAACTTTGATGTTAGTTCTCTTCTATTGAAGTACTTTGTTGTAGTTTTGTTTTGATATCAACGATATTATTATGAGTTGTTTAATTTGTTATCATGCATCATGTGGTGGTTTATTTTTGTGTGGAATTTTTGGTTGGGATGATATATTTCAAAAAGGTAAAATCATCCCCCACTTGTATTTAATCCATTGGGATTTATTTCCTGCCTTTTGTGTCTTGGGGATGTATCTTAAGGCCAAGTAATGTCCTTCCACCTTCTAAAGCCAGTGCGGAGGGGTAAGATGTTACAAGTGGTATCATATTGTTCGGCCCTTGACTAACAAGTGGTCATCATTTTTGTCGGTCTTGGAGTTGAAATTAATTCTGGTTTATTTCCTGAGTTAGGATGGTATAAAGTAGTAGTATTTTCAAGACATGAAATGTTGAGCATAAAAATACATATCTAACCTTTTTATATTGAACTTAATGTTAACAGGGAGTTGGGTACATAAGTGTTTCATAGACACTTATAGGATTTGGAATCTTATTGTCATTGGGTTATCCAATGATATAATTATGGAATTCGTTATAGAAATGAATCCCCACTAGGAGTTCATATTTCATTATGAGTAATGATTTATCATTCATTGAAAAAGTGTTTATTTTTAAAAAAATTTGAAGTTTTTTTCAAATGTGAGACTTTGAATTGTAATGAAATCGTTATTTTGAAAATGGTATGATTTTCAAAAGCATGGTAACTTTTTCAAAAATTGTTTAATGTGGAAAATGTTGAATTTTAGAAATAAATGTTTTGATCATATGATGTGATAGAATTTGAAATATTTAATCCTTCATTTACTAGTGAGTGAGACTTATAGTGTTTTTTTTGTGTTTATATAAAATGACACCAAATAGGAATCATAGAAACTAACCTGAGGAAGCTTCTGATAATGTGGTTTCACCTGAGCCATAGGTGAACCAACATCGGGTTCATAGTATTGTACACACTTTTAAATATGTAGACAAAGGGAACCGATGATATGAACCAAGGAAAGTGGGTCACTCCATCCAGTTCTAGAAGTAGAAAAAAACAATCTTTCGGGGTGATTTAGAACTAGAGAAAGAATATGTGTGAAAAAATAGGATAAATATAATATTTTATTTCCTTTTCTCACCAACAAAGTTGAAGGTGAACCTGACGACAAATATTCTAGAGGATCTTGCATGCCAATGGTGGGATTTTTTATTTTAGGCTAAATTAGAAAAAAGGCTTCCATGGGGGGTTTTAAAGAATTGTTCGACCAATAATTCTATCCTTAAATATTCATGATTTCATGAATGATTGAATTATTCATCTTGAAACATGAGAGCCTCATATTGATAGAGTATATAGATAAATTTATGAATATAATTCTCTTTTCACCTGATGTTGCTTCTATTACATCCTTTAAGGCATGCATTTTTTGAATCGAGGTTAAGGAAAGATATTCACTCAAATATTGTTGTTCTCTATATTATGGTTTATACATACATGGTCAATTGATATGTGGTGGTATAAGCGTTCATATTTGTAGCTATGGGCGGAGGAAGCATGTTGATACATTTGAAAAATGGTGGGAAATCTAATTTTGGGAGAAAGTGGAAGATAGAAACCTATTTCCATGGTATGGGGATGACTCATAATTAGACATATGGATTGGTTAATCTTACTCTAAGACCCAATAGAAAATTTGTATGCTTCAAACGTGGTTCGTTTGACCATATGAAGTGAGAGTGTATATCACCCCTAGATCATGCACAATTGCAACCAGATGGGGCATCTTCAATGCTATTTTCGCATTTCTATGAGGCTGGGTGTTTGAGACACCTCCCATGTGCCAAAAAAATCATATAATTCTATTGGATGATTAAAATAAAACAATAATAATCAGGAGAATAGAGATATCCATGGTGATTCTAGGAATAGCATGACTCCTCATAAGGGGAAATCTCAACAAGGAAATAATGTTAAAGTTCCATGAGCAAGAAATTAAATGGTGATGTGCTGCTTATTGTGGATGAAAAATCTTGACCATCAATGGTGAGAGGTGAGATTTTTTTAATTCTACACTTATGCAAGATTTTTTGATACTGGTGAATCTCATTCCTTTATTTCTTATCTTACTATTGATTTTGTTAGTTTAAATGTTGAGATGATGCCTTTGATTTTGAAATTGTAAACTCCTCTTGGTCAAAGAGAATATCAAGCCTTTATGTGTAGAGAATGTTCTATAACAGTTGATAGATTCAAGATGATATGAGATTTATTTGTGCAGTAAATTGATATCTTTGACATAATCCTACGTATGGATTGGTTGAAAACGTTCAAGGTTTATATCGACTATTATAACTAATGGGTTAATTTTATGACTGATGATGGCATTAAGAATATCTTTTGAGGTTATAAAAATATAAAGGTAGGTGAAATAGGCCTGTTGGCACTATAAATTGGAATGATCTAACACTAGTTGGTAGTGTTGACTTTGGAATTGATGGAAGAGATTGCGGATAATAGTTTTCCAGCAGTTGTTGATCAATTTCAGGATGTTTTTTCCAAACATTTCTTAGGTTTTCCACCCATGAGGGAAGTAGATTTTATGATTGATCTCCTTCTGAGGACCAGTCCTATTTTTATTCCATCTTATTATATGGAACCAATGGAATTAAGGGAGTTAAATGTGTAGTAGTAAAGGGTTTATTCAGCATAACATGTCATTATGGGAACATCAATCTTGTTTCAAAAAAAGAGGATGGAACTCCTCAGCTATGTGTGGATTATCATAAAATTAACCAAGTTTTGATAAATAATCGGTATCCAATTCCACACATTGATGATATTTTTGATCAATTGGGGAGAGTTCGATGGTTCTCTAAGATTTACTTATGATCCAGATATCACCAATTACGGGTTTGGAAGGAGGATATTTTAAAGATAGATTTTAAGAGTAGATATGGGCATTGTGAATACATGGTAATGCCTTTTGGTCTAAAAAAAGAACCATAAGTCTTTATGTAATTGATTAATAAAATATTTTAGAGATATTTGGATTCTTTTATGGTGGTGTTTGTGGATGACATATTGTTGTATTTGAGGATAAGGGATGAGCATGAGAAAAAATTGGTGATAGTGTTGGGAATCTTAACAGATCATTGTTTTTATGCCTAAATAATAAAATTGACTTTTATTGATAAAATAAGTATGTTTCCTTTTCCATGTAATCTCTGAAAAATTCATTTTTTTTGGATCTAGAAAAGATAGAGGCTGTTATCACTTGGAAACGACAAAATAATGTCTTTGAGATGTAAAGTTTCTTTGGTATAACTAGTTATTAATGATGATTTATTTGTGATTTATCATGATTATCTTCATGAATGACATATTTGAAAAGGAAGAATGTTCTATTACAATGAAATTTTTAATGTTATAAGTCTTTTCAAGATCTTAAATTTCAGCTTACATCAGCACCAATCTTGATTTTTCTGGAATTAAGAAAAGGGTATGTGGTCTATTGTGATGCTTCATGATCAGAGTTGATATGTTTTATCATATAGGGAGATCATGTTATTGCTTATGTATCAAGGCAGTTATAGTTTCATGAGAAAAACTTACCACCACATGATTTCAATTTAGATACAATAGTCTACACTCTAAAGAATTTGCTTCATTACCTACTTGCTGAGAAATTTACTATGTTTATGGATCATAAGGGGCTGAAACATTTTTTTCTCAGAAATGGATTTGAATATGAGACAAAGAATATGGATGGAGTATCTCTAAATGTTTGATTTTGACTTGATTTATACACTGGGTAAATAAAATATAGTTTAAGATTAATTAATCAAAATTAATATGCTTAGTTGGAGAAAGAGGCTTCAAACTAGTGGCAGTTGATGTTGGTCATATCTGACATACACTTGGAATGTGAGGACCAAGGCGATGTTGTAGTTTTATTTCTAGTTTTGCTTGTTTTTGATTTTTTAGAGATGGTTAAAGAGGAAAAAACATTCAATTTTGAATGTGTTACAATGAGGAAAAAACTCAATGGTGGGGAGACCATTGAGGATTGGAATTTGGATGAGAGTTTTGTGTTGTGGTTTCAAAATCAGATGGTCATACTTATGGATTTTCAGGAACAACATCTTCATGCTTACCACCATTCCAAATGGTTGTTTTATAAGGGGATACAAAATATGTATAAAGAGTTTAAAGTACACTTTTTGTGGGTAGATATGAAAATTAAGGTGGTTAAGATTGTTTTGATATGCTTCACTCATCATCAAGTTAAACTAAAGCATCAATGACCAGTAGGTATGTTGCAGTCTTTTTCCTATTCTTTTTTAGAAATGGGAGTAGATATATATGGATTTGGTATTAGGTCTCTGATGAATAGTTTGGAAACCCAATTCCATATGGGTGATAGTGGATCTGTTCACAAAGTCCGACCATTTCATCCTTATTAGTGAATCTCAGAGGGTGGAGGACTTTTCAAAAATCAATATCTGAGAAGTGATAAATAGGTATGTCATACTATTTTAGATAGTGTAAGACAGAGATATAAGGTTTATATCTTGTTTATGAAAATCCTTATAGAAATAACTTGGGAGTTGGTGACTATGATTATGGTGTATCATCCTCATATGGATGCAAAATCCTAAAGGATGATACAAACATTGGAAGACATGTTGTGGTCTTGTGTAATGGATTTTGGTGGCTCTTTGAAGAGAACATACCATTGGTGGATTTATCACATAACAATGATCATCAATCCTAAAAAAAGGAATGTTTTGAACCATTTTATGGGTTTCCTTATCATTTTACACTTTTTTTGGGTGGAAATAGGTGAGACTTATCTAGTTTGGCCAATCCTTGTCCATGAAAAACTTAAGAATATTTATTCAATCAGTAAATGTATGGATACAACATAGAGCCTTCTGGATTCGAATGTGTATCATTGTAGATGGAAATTGTCATTAGAGGTGAGTGATCATGTTTTCTTGAGGATATATCCAAGGCTTGGGAATCATCATTTTGGGAATAATGGAAAGTTATCACCTTAATACATATGCCCTTTTCGTATACCTGAATAGGATAGTTAGGTGGAATATTAGTTGTATTTTCCATCATGATTCAGTGAGGTTCATAATGTGTTTCATTAATCATAGTTGAAAAATTATCAGGATGATTGTGAACCTATGATTTGATGGTATAACATTGACTTAGAGTTTGATGCTTCGTTGGTGCACATGCCAGTGTGGATTTTGGATAGGCAAGAGAAAGTATTTCATTAGAAAATCATCGGTATAGTGCGGTTTTTGTGGAAACATTGTAAGATTTAAGAGAGGCTTGGGAATATGAGAAGTAAATGATCAAAAAATATATTTAACTCATTGAATACAACAATTTATTTTTACTTTTTGAGGATGGAAAGGTCAATGGTGGGGATAATTTTGCACCCTCGGTTTCAAGAAAGTAACCATTCATTTATGATTTTTAATTTTATGAAGTGTTTGGGTGGTATTTGGGAGGGTTTGTAAAACATTTATAATGTTTTTAGAGATTTTATATAGGTTCATGGTTTGAATACGGTTTGTAGAAAAGATGAAAATTTTACAGGAAACTGATTATAGTGATACATGGGCTAAGGGGGAGGCGCATGGGAAGACACTCAATTTTCCAACCTAGGAAATCACATATGAGAAACTATGCAAAGTAAGATAGTGTTATTGTGCATGGTTGCCACAAAATTTGTCTAACATTGTGGAAAAAATGTGTGGGGTCCTATTTGAGGTGTTGGTTGGGGTATAATTAGTGCATATATTTTCCTAACTATGAAACTAAATGCGAGCTATTTAAAAACTAGATCCCAAAAAAGTGGAACCGGTTCAGGATTATGGTTTAACCCCTTTTTATCCAAATTAACCCTAACTAAATATTTTCCTCTTATAATGGTTTTTTTATATTTCTCCATTG
Source organism: Viscum album (assembly GCA_963277665.1). Lineage (NCBI taxonomy): Eukaryota > Viridiplantae > Streptophyta > Magnoliopsida > Santalales > Viscaceae > Viscum > Viscum album. Next base: position 1,231,137,309 of record OY728155.1, read on the forward strand.
AATCTGAATTGATATAGAGTTGTTCTTGGTGCGTGAAGCCTGATTCCCTTTGTAATTCCTCATTTATGGTAGTTTTAATGGGTTTTCTTAGATCTACTTTCCTAACTCTCTCGATTTCTTAGATTTAGTATGATGCTGATAGATATAATGTTTTTTTTCTAATCATGGTTATATTTGTATTTTTTGATGATATTGGAATAGATATAAGGTGTGTTTTTAAAGATTTAACCCTGTTTTGTTTTCCTTTTCATGTCGTTCTTTGTTTTCTCCATAATTTATGAGGTAGGTGGATTCACTCTTGGATCCTATTCTTAGAACTTGAAGGATTGATTTCGAATTGATTATTTTGATTGAAATTGATTGTGAAATTGGCATAAAAATCATGGAATAAAATATCTTCAGTGATGATATGAGTATTTTGTGTATTTTTAGTGATATTATGAAACTGTGAAAATTGATTTTGCAAAGTGCTTGGTTTTATTAATTTTAAAATGTTGGTTTTAAAATATAGATTTTCTAGACTTTTGGTAAATGTTTTAATTGATATTTCTTCAATAAAATGATGGTTTTATTGAAATATATAGAAATGGTTTGTTTGAAAGATTTTTAATAAAAGAACAGTTTTACTAAAATGGTTTGAATTGTTTGGTTTGAAATGTTTTTGGCATACATGTTTTGTGTGAGTTCATTCTTTCGATGTGATAGTAAATAAGTGGCATGTACCATTTTTATAAAAAGGGGTATGACCCATGATAAGGGGAATGTGTCATTAGGGTACAAGGATATTGGCCACATTGTGACAAGTTGGTAGATGTATGAGAAACCACTCATGAGTATAGAACTATTAGAGAAGCATGAATGTGTGGGTGTGTGGTGAATTAAGAAATGGGTGTGAAAAAAAGGAATGTGAAATGGTTTAAAGTATTGTTTGGTTTCATTTCCATTCAAACTATTTTAGTGTTAAAATTCTTGGTTTTGATATATTATATTTTCAATTATCTTATATAAATTGTTTATATAAACTCAATAAAATGTTTTATCATAGTGGTTTGAGTAGGGAAGTCATTTGGGGAAATCCTACTGAGTTTCATTACTCACCCATGCTTTAGAACTTTGGTGCTTTTACAGATATTGTTTATCAGGAAATAGACAAAGGTAAAGTATCACACTTATTTAGTGGTGCATCATGATACATGGGCAATTTTTTGGAGTTAGAGAATGGATCATGTTGGGTCTTGGAAATTGTGTGTGTTTTCATTGAGATTGTTTTTGGTTTTTTCTTCCACTCTGTACTTTGATGTTTGTTGTCTTCCACTATAATACTTTGTTGTTGTTTGGTTTTGATATCAATGATATTATTATTAGTGTTTTACATTGTTATCATGCATTATGTAGTAGTTTATTTTGTTATGGAATGTTTGGTTGGGTTGTTTTATTTCAAAAAGGGAAAATCATCCCCCACTTGTATTTAAGACCTTGTAATTTCATTCCATCCTTTTCCATCTGGGGGATGTATCTTAAGGCCATGTAATGTCCTTCTTCCTTATCATGCCAATTAGGAGGGGCAGGATGTTACACCCAACCTGGTTCATGTCAGGGATGCCATATAATCACCTAATAAATGAATTAACAAGTATGAAAGATATAATAAAATATAACCAGATAATTTTTAAATGGTTTATAATAAATGGTTAATCACTAATGTAAAATACACTTGAACTTATACTATCACGAACCAGCCCGGGTACCCTGGTAACCCGATAACTGAGCCAGCCCTGATATAGCTCGAAGGGCGTTCTCGATCCCCACGGGTCGGCGACTAGCACCTGACATCGATCAACATACAAGTGGGAATGATTTCTGCCACAAGAATACAGAAGAAATAGATAAAGAAACAGTAATGCATTACAAAAGAAAACTCCACCAAGAGTGATGTACCAGAATACAACTTGGCATAAAAATCCCAAAGTACTACAACCCAAGTACTAAAAAGGGAAAATAGTCCCAAGGTCCCAAAGTACACAACTCACCAAGTCCAGAGATCAACAACTGGATCCACCTCCAAGAGGTCCCTTTCCTTTCCTCGATCCTGGAAGAAGAAAATCTACAAACAACTGAAGGAAAAAGTTGGGTGTGAGCCTAATCCCAGTAGGATACCACCAAAGGTTCCGTAACAAATTCTAAATATAGATTATCGAGATAAAATCTTTCTATTTTCAAATAAACAGGTTTGGCAGTTCAAAAACATACTTTAACAAAACATGATATACATTTTCAAATGATGGAAAACCCAATTTAAACAAAGGTTTTACAAATGATGGAATATTTATAAAACAATGGCATAAGTAAAACATTTATATAAAACAGTTTATATAAATTTAGAAGGCATGTAAGGTAGTTCATAAGCATTGGAATACATTTATATCTTGAATATAAATAAAAAAGTGAGAAACATGGTCATCTGCCAAAAGGTATGATAGTATTAACCAGTTATAGGATTCCAAACTCTCTATGTGAACTCAGAAAAATGTGTATACACACGTCCCTATGACACTGGTCAAAGGATACTCGTCACCAACCTGTCGAAGATGTGACCTGCCGCAAGTATGTTTTAGAACATTGTCGTAGCTTAGAGTATATCCAAATAACTCACTAACTACCTAAGGCTTGCATTCACTCTTACATGATGGGTGAACTATTTTAAGACTAATTAAAATACAATCAATCCCATTCTTCTATTTTCAAAAGGTTCCAATTTATTTCCATTTAAAACCAAACATCTTTTATTCAAAAACATGCATTTTTCACAAGATAAAACCACTAGGTTTCTATCAAATAACATTAAGCCATTTTCACCAGTTTTAAATCCATTCAAAACCATTTCCATCATTACACAATTCATTTCCACAATTAAATTAAACAATTTAATTAAAATCATTTCCATCAAATCCACAATTTAAATCCAACAATTTAAATCGGCCAATTTCCATAAACACACCCAATAAAATGGAATTGGGGTTTTCCAAATTCCAATGCCAAAACCATTTCAAATACCTCGATTCATTGGAATCGGTTTTCATCAATTTAATAGAAAGAAAACTTGAGCAATTGAATTTAAATCAACAATTGAAATAAATCAAGCAAATAAAATGTTAATCAATTTGGAAAATCGGGACGAAACCACCTACCTCAATTTATTGACTGGAGTTAGCCCAACAAGAAACCCCAAAAACCGAGTGGCACAACGACGTCGATCAAAAATCTGGATCGAAATCCCTAAAGACAAAATTAAGATCAAAGGTATCAAGATCTTGCAAAACTAGATATAGATTCACAATCCTAGATCTATACCTCAACTCATAGGTATAGATCCTTGGAAACAAAGGAAATATTCCATGAAAAGATCAAGGAAATATAGAGGAATAAACAAGATATGCAATGAGATGAAATCCACTTACCGAGAGGAGAGTGGATCTTCAATCCAAGCCTTCAATCTAGAAGAAAGATGTTCGTATCGCCTTGTAATCTCTCTAGGAGGCTTTGGAAAGACCTAAAAAGAGTTAAGCCTGAGCCAAGGTCAAAAATATTGAAGTCTCGGGGGGTTCAGGTGGTTTTAAAAGAAATTTTTGGAATTAAAAAATGCCCGCACGGTTTACCTGGGTAGTGGTGCACGGTTTTTCAATCCGTACGCACACCGTGCGTACCTCTCTGTCCAGTGCTACTTGGTTGGCACGGTTTAGTTGCATGGTTTGTCAAATCGTGTACAAACCGTGTACAAGCCATTTCCCTTTTGTTTTACTTAAAAGTTCACCCAAATGCACCCCCAAGTCACTACTCCAAAATAGAGGTGCTTAGAAACATCAAAAGTACCTAGAAACGTAACGTGATGTTACAACCTCCCCACCATAAGATCATTCTGTCCCCAGAAATCCAATGAAAAAACCTCCCTGTCAAAAAGTTGAGGCCACTACTCTCTCATTAGTGTCTCCCTTTTCCACGTCTCATGAGAATCAGAACCATGCTGCCAGAGTACACAGACCAGAGGTATCATTCTCCCACGAAGTACCTTGGTCTCATAATCAACAACCCTGACTGGTCGTTCAGTAATAGATAAATCTGGTTCAATATCAAGATCACTCCTCCTCACAACATGAGATGGATTAGAGAGATACTTTCGCAGCTGCGATACATGGAACACATTATGAATCGACTTCAGTTGTGGTGGTAGAGCAAGATGGTAAGAAAATTTCCCCACAAGACCAATAACCTCAAAAGGTCCCACAAAATGAGGAGAAATCTTCCCTTGCTTCCCTAGCCGTTGATGACCTAATCAGGGTGAAAATTTAAAGAACACCTGGTCACCAACTGAGAACTATAAATGTTTACATCGATGATCAGCATAAGACTTGTACCGACTCTATGCTGTCAACATTCTTTGATGAATCAACTAGATCTTAGCTGTTGTCTTTGGGACCAAACTTTTTCCTAAAAAAGTGCATTCACCAATCTCCAACCAACATAAAGGATATTTATAAGGACGACCATACAAAGCCTCAAAAGGATCCATTTTCATCTCAGACTAATAACTGTTGTTATAGAAAAACTCAACTAGCCCCATATGATCATCCCAACTCCCACCAAAATCGAGAACACATGCGTGGAGCATATCCTCAAGGATTTGAATAGCTCTATCTGTCTGGACATTTGACTATGGATGGTAGGCCATGCTCAAACGGACCTGAGATCCCAGTTCCTCATGAAGGCCTCTACAAAAGCGAGAAGTAAACCGAGGATCCCTATCAGAGACTATAGCAGATGGAACTCCGTGCAAACAAAAAATCTCTTTCACATAGATATTTCCCAACTCCTCAACTTTGTTTTTATCTTGAATAGGTATAAAGTGATCCGACTTGGTCAGTCTGTCGATCACAACCCATATCACATTCTTCTTTCTTTGGGTTTTAGGTAACCCAATTACAAAGTCCATAGAGATTTCATCCCACTTCTATGTAGGGACTGGAAGTGGTTGAAGTAAACCCGAAGTTTTTGGGTGCTCGACTTTCATCTGATCGCACATATAGCAATGAGATACAAAATCAGTAATGTCTCGTCTCATACCTGGCCACCAAAACTGTCACCGCATATCATAGAACATCTTCATGGTTCCTGGGTGTACAACCCACTAAGAGTTATGAAAACCCCCCATCACATATTTCCTTGTCGCTAATGGCACAACGTAATGGTTTCGAAAACACAGAACACCCTATTTAGAGAACGACCACTAGGTGGTGGTCTCCCCACCATAAAGAGAGTCCCTAATGTTATGGAATTCATCATCCAGTTTTTTTTCAAAAGAATTAACTCGAGGAGGGCAGAAGTCAACAAAACACTGGCTAAAGAAACATCATTCCCCTTCCACTGAACTCCAATATGAAACTGAGCAAAAAGAGCCATCAAACTCCACTCTTCTGAAGATTCTTTCACAGCCTGTGATGGACGTTTCCTGCTTAACGCATCTGAAACTACATTTCCTTTCCCCAGGGTATATGCAATGTCAAATTCGAAAGATTGTAGGTACTCCACCCAACGCCTTTGGAGAAGATTCAAATATTTTTGAGAGAAGATATAACTCAAGCTCTTGTGGTCAGAATACACTGTAAACCTTTCTACATAAGGGTAATGTCTCCAACACTTAATTTCATGCATTAAAGCTACAAGTTCAAGGTCATGGGTAGGATAGTTATTCTCATGAGGCTTAAGCTGACGAGATCCATAGGTAACAAAATGATTACCTTGCATAAGGACACATTCCAAACCTGAACCCGATGCATCACAAAAGACCATGTAACCTATCCCAACCCCAGGAAGAGTTAACATCAGTGCATTAGTCAAAATACACTTTAGCTCAACAAAAGAACTCTGATATTTATCATTCTACGAAAACTTAACTCTCTTTCTAGTCAGAGAAGTCATTGGAGAAGCTAACTTTGAGAACTCTTTAACAAAACGACGATAATATACTACTAAGCCCAAGAAGATCCGAATCTCAAAAACATTTCTTGGTTGTTCCCAAGTCATAACAGCCCTCACCTTCTTAGGATCAACTGATATTCCTTGTTCTGACACCACATGTCCCAAGAATTTCACTTCCCGAATCAAGAAATCATACTTTGAAAGCTTGGCATAAAGTCGGTGATTCCTTAGAAGATTCAGAACTATTTTCAGATGATGTACATGATCTTACTCAGACATGGATTATACAAGAATTCCATCCAAAAAGACTACCAAAAAAGTAGCTAGATACTCACAGAAAAACATGTTCATTAAATCCATGAAAACTGCAGGAGCATTTGTTAGGCTGAAGGGCATAAAAAGGTACTCATAATGGACATACCTACTCCGAAAAGTGGTCTTATTAAAGTCATATTCTTTTATCCTCAACTGATGGTAACTAGATCGAAGATCATTTTTTGAAAACCACTTTTCCCCTTTCAATTGACCAAACAAATCATCAATTCATGGTAAAAGATATTTGTTCTTTATCGTAACTCGATTGATCTTTTGATAATCAGCACATAAGTGAAGAGAACCATCAACCTTCTTGGCGAAGAGAACTAGTGCTGCCCAAGGTGACACACTCGGGCATATAAAACCTTTCTCAAGAAGATCATCTAACTGAAACTTTAGTTCTTTTAGTTTAGATAGATCCATTCAGTAAGAGGGAATATAAACTGGTTGAGTACCAGGCATTAAGTCAATAGAGAAATCAACCTCTCTTACAGGTGGAAAACTAGAGAAGTCAGAAGGAAACACGTCGGGAAACTCAGCGACGACTGGAGGGAGATCACTACACATTTAATCTCTCTCCAGATCAAAAGAGAACACTGATATAACTTTCCCCATCTTTGGATAAGAGGGTCCGGCACTGCTTGACCTTGGGTCCCATTATCCTTGAAAAATGAGAGACACACCACTGGGTGTAGTAAGGTAGACCCGTCGTAGATAAAAATCAATGCAGGATTTATTGGCAATGAGCCAATCCATCCCAAAAATGATGTCAAAATATTTCATGTCGAGAACCAAGAAACTACAAGCATGATCAACATCTGATAGAGAGAAGAAACAAGCAGGACTACAAAGACCCTTCTCTCTCATTACACCAAGGGGTGTAGTAATATCCATCGCACACGATAAAAGTTACATAGGTAGATAAGAAGATTAACAAGATGGGTTGAAATAAAAGAGTGAGATGCACCTGTATCAAAAAGTGCTGGAACTAAAGATGAAGCTATAGTAATGGTACCTCTCATAGTTGTAGGACCTGCATCAGCTACCTCTGGAGACTCATCTACTAAGTGAAGAAGCCTCATTCCAGATCCTGTGGCTGGAACCCTTTTGTACGTGAAGCATTTGATTTCCCTGCAGTATTTGGCGGTGCTGATGATCCTGTTCCACTACGTGGAGTAGAGAAGTGATGGCAGAATCTCTATAAGTGCCATAAACAGATGCAAGAGCTATAGTTCTTGGGTGCCTTAGTGCAAATCCTCTTAGAATGTCTTGGCTTTCCACACTGATAGCAAGTCAAATAAACCCCTCCCATTGCTACCAGAGGTCTAAAATCACTCTGTTGATGAGAATTTCCATAAGAAATGTCATGCTTCCATTTTACTTTAAAGGAACCAACACTTCCACTAGGAGAGAAAAGAACATCATTCAACCCTGACTTCCCTGTGAGGTCCATCTCAACCATCATGGCCCTATCCAGCACATTAGCATAAGTGGGAAGCTTTAGTAGGAAAACCCGAGAACAAATATCTGATCAAAGTCTCAACTCGAATCGTCTATCCTTCATCCTCTAATTAGATACAATCTTAGGAGCAAACTGTACCAACTCAGAAAAGCGATTTGAGTACTCAGTCACGGTTTTTTTTGGCCTGATCAAGTTTGAAAAACTCCACAGCCTTGTCCAACACCATTTATTCTGGATAGAACTGGTTAGTGAAAAGGACCCTAAAGTCTTTCCACTCCAAACCCTCATGTTTCCCAGTCGTCACCATTGTGTCCCACCATCTTCTACTTGGTCCCTCCTGTACAAAGGTGTCACACTTCACCTTGATCACCTCAGGTGTCTCCAAGAATCCAAACAGACATTCAATATTACTCAACCATTCCTCAGCATGTTAAGGGTTAGTGGATCCTTTGAAAACTGGTGTATTCTGGCGTAGGAACTCTTGAGAATGACTTTAGAGAATATCACTATGAGGATTTTTAGCTGGAGTCTGAATAGGAACTAGAGGTGGTGCATGTCTCGGAGCTTGGACAATGCAAACAATCACCTCAACCAGACTTGGATCCATAATAGGACTCACTTGCTGAGGTTCAACACCAGCCTCTTTTTGGATCTGAGCTCCACATCTCCTCAAAGACATGATGATACATAACATAAAAGGACATATATTAACACCCAAACCGAGTAACATGGAAAACTATACTTAAAATAAGGGGTAACATGATTTGGATTCTACTATATCCAAATAAAAACAAGGAAAATACTAGAACTAATCCACAAGTCACATTTCCCTAACCAACCCGAGTGACTTAAGGTTCATTGTGGTGAGAGCTGGCCAGACACTCAATCACAACTACCTCCTATGTCCCAACAAGAAAACTCAAATGCATACTATAATCAAGGAAAGATGCTTGACCTCCCTATAATACCATTTTGTCAGGAACCAGCCTGGGTACCCTGGTAACGCGATAACCGAGCCAGCACTGACATAGCCCGAAGGGCGTTCTCGATCCCCATGGGTCGGCGACTAGTACCTAGCATCGTTCAACATACAAGTGGGAAAGATTTCTTCTGCAAGAATGCAGAAGAAATAGATAAAGAAATGGTAATGCATTACAAAAGAAAACTCCACCAGGAGTGATATACCAGAATACAACTTGGAATAAAAATCCCAAAGTACTACAACCCATGTTCTAAAATGGAAAATAGTCCCAAGGTCTCAAAGGACACAACTCACCAAGTCCAGAGATCAAAAACTGGATCCACCTCCAAGAGGTCCCTTCCCTTTGCTCGATCCTGGAAGAAGAAAATCTAAAAACACCGGAAGGAAAAAGTAGGGTGTGAGCCTAAGCCCAGTAGGATACCACCAAAGGTTTCATAACAAATGAAAAATATAGATTATCTAGATAAAAGATTTCCATTTTCAAATAAACAGGTTTGGCAGTTCAAAAACATACTTTAACAAAACATGCTATACATTTTCAAATGATGGAAAAACCAATTTAAACAAAGGTTTTAAAAATGATGGAATATTTCTAAAACAATGTCTTAAGTAAAACATTTATATAAAATAGTTTATATAAATTTAGAAGGCATGTAACGTAGTTCAAAAGCATTGGCATACATTTATATCTCAAATATAAATAAACAAGAGAGCAACATGGTCATCTGGAAAAAGGTACGATAGTATTAACGAGTTATAGGATTCCACACTCTCTATGTGAACTCAGCAAAATGTGTATACACACATCCCTATGACACTGGACAAAGGAGACTCGTCACCAACCCGTCAGGGATGTGATCCACCACAAGTATGTTTTAGAACATTGTCATAGCATAGAGTGTATCCAAATTACTCACTAACTACCTAAGGATTGCATGCGCTCTTAAATGATGAGTGAACTATTTTAAGACTACTTAAAATACGATCAATCTCATTCTTCCATTTTCAAAAGGTGCCAATTTCTTTCCATTTAAAACCGAATAGGTTTTATTAAAAAACATGCCTTTTTCACAAGATAAAACCACTGGGTTTATATCAAATAACATTAATCCATTTCCACCAGTTTGAAATCCATTCAAAACCATTTCCATTATTACACAGTTCATTTCTACAATTAAATTCACCAATTTAATTGAAATAATTTCCATCAAATCCACAATTTAAATCCAACAATTTAAATCAGCCAATTTCCATAAACACACCCAATTCAATGGAATTGGGGGTTTTCCAAATTCGCAAGCCAAAACCATTTTATATAACTCGATTAATTGGAATCATTTTTTTAACAATTTAATAGAAAGAAAACTTGAGCAATTGAATTTAAATAAACAATTAAAATAAATCAAGAAAATACAATGTTAATCAATTTTGAAAATCGGGATGAAACTACCTACCTCGATTTATTGATGGGAGTTAGACCAACAAGAAACCCCAAAAACCGAGTGGCACAACCACGTCGATCAAAAATCAGGATCTAAATCCTTAAAACCAAAATTAAGATCAAAGGGATCAAGATCTTGAAAAACTAGATCTAGATTCACAATCCTAGATCTATATCCCAACTCATAGGTATAGATCCATGTAAACAAAAAAAAAATATTCCATGAAAAGATCAAGGAAAGATAGAGGAATAAATGAGATACACAACGGGATGAAATCCACTTACCGGGAGGAGAGAGGATCTTCAATCCAAGCCTTCAATCTTGAAGAAAGATGTTCGGATCACCTTGGAATCCTTATAAGAGGCTTTGGAAAGACCTAAAAATATTTAATCTCGAGACAAGGTCAAAAATATGGAAGTCCCTAAGGTTCAGGTGGTTTTAAAAGAAATTTTTAGAATTAAAAACCACGTGCAAGGTTTACCTGGGCAGAGGCGCACGGTTTGTCAAACCATGCGCACACTGTGAAAACCTCACTGTCCAGAGATACACGGTCCGTATGGTTTGATCACACGGTTTGTCAAACTGTGCACACACCGTGCTTACCTCTCTGTCCAGTGCTTCTTGGTTGGCATGGTTTAGTTTCATGGTTTATCAAACTGTGCGCAAGCCATTTTCCTTTTGTTTTACTTAAAAGTTCACCCAAACGCACCCCCATGTCACTAATCCAAAACATAGGTGCTTAGAAACATCAAAAGTACCTAGAAACATAACATGATGTTACATCCACTACTTAATTTATAAATTAAATCACAGTTCAGTGTTCCTAGCCAACCCATGTTGGGGTTATTTCAATTATTTTGGAACTTTTAGCTTGATGTTTTATGTTGAATTACCTTAGTTCCAATAAGGGTTAATTTACCTAGCAAGGATTGATGTAATTAAGAGGAAAAAAGTTGAGGACATCTTAAAATACAATTTCTGGATTGAGTATTCCACTGAAAGGATCAAGGAACTTCAAGTTAATATAGTTGGAAAGTTACGCCTCTATAAAGCACTTAAAAATAACTTTTTAGGCCCAATTATGGGTTATGAGAAGAAAAATATAGATCCTTTCCACTAGAATATCTAAGTGAAAAAATATTATGTGACTGATGATGAGGGATACTGGGTTTTAAACAATATTGAGAGATTAATATGAATTTAATTAATTTTAAATTTTTAAATTTTTTTTCTAATAAAAACAATAACTAATTATCTTCTTTTGATTTGTAGAAATTGGAAAATCAAAAGATATTACCAATATGACTATGATACATACATGATAAATATAAACTTCTAACCAGTTAAAAATTATTTAAATGTTATAGGTGATTACACATTATACTAAGTCAAAAATAGAAATTATTCAAGTTATAAGAACCACTTATTAAGTTCACTTCCAATAAGGCTAATGAGGAAAAAGAATTCGTTTATTTGAATCATGTGGAAGATGCTATGGATGCAAATTTTTTTCATGATATCATCCTTGTCCAATAATCTTTTAAAGTAATATGGATATATGATTACACATAGAATCATTTATCACCTTAAATATCTTTATCAAGAGAGGGAAAGATCAAAGAGATATGAAATCTCCAATGCAATGCTCACGTCTAAGCTTGGTGAGTCGACGTCAGCTGGGGAACATGTAGTCAATATTAGTTTCTAGATTAAGTGCTTTGATATCTTTATTCTTAAGATTCCTAATGACCTTTTATCAAATATCATTCTATCTCCACTACCTAAAAAATTATGTAGTTTTTTATAAATTATAATAACAAAAATACTGATAAGAAAATGTCATAACTTCTTTCACTTACTCAATATGATGATCAAGTCAAAGAGGAATGAAAAATTTCTTGTACATATGGTGATTAATAAGAGGAAGAACAAATAAAAGGGTTCGAAGTATACTTTTATGTCTTCAGATCCGGAGGACCATCCTTCAAGAAGAATGATGTTGAAAGGAAAGTAAAGGAACATGATGTGATATGTTTTTTATGTGTCAAGTAGGGATCCTGGAAGAGGAATTTCACCCATCCAAAGAAAAAAGAGAAAGATTTAGGTGAATTATTTATTGATTATAATATTTCCATATCTTCAAGATGGTTATTAGATACTGGTGTGGTGTTGAAATTTATATCCAAATACAATAAACAATTATATTTTAGAAGATTACCAGATTTGAGGTGGATCTACAGGCATCCAATAAAGAGAGGATGGATTTACTATCCATTAGTGACAACCATCCCACATTTTCGATAGGATTGATTTTGGTTTTAAATATTTTTTATTTTTATCTTAGTGTTACCAATGACATTATTTATATTTATTTTTTATATATGGATGGATATTTTTCAGCTTTAGAAACAATGGTTGAAAATTTTATAAATATATCTTATGTTATGTTATGTTACAATAGAATAACAATATTTATGTATAAAATTATGAAAACCATATATTAGAATTAGATAAGGAAGAAAACACACGTGAATCATTTGACACCAAGTAATGGAATAACTATCATGGTTATGTAAAAAAGAATTGTTTGAAAAATCTTTGTCAATATGGTTACTTAGACTCTTTTTATCTTAATCCACTAGAATGATGTCATTATTGTTTATAAGGTAATATGACCAAACCAAGATTTAGTGGTCAAGGTTAAAGGGTCGCAAGATTCTAGTTTTAGTACACACTAATGCATGAAGACCTTTTTTGTAGTGTTAGATGTGGAGTATCATACTTTATTACTTTTATCAAGAAATTGAGAATTTATGGTTATATATACATAATGATGTATAAGTATAAATCATTTGAGAAGTTAAAATATTTCTAGAATGAGTTTGAGAATTAGCATGGTAAAAAGATAAATAAACTTATATCAAATAAGGTGGTGAATATCTTAACTAAGACTTTATTGACTTTCTAGGAGAGTATAATATTTTTTCTCAACTCACTATACCTTATAAACCATGATGTAATATTTTTAGTAAAATTTGGAACTATACCTTATTAGACAGGTTAAGATAAATGAAGAGTCATGTAAAACATCCATTATCTTTCCGGGGATATTCATTACAACTGACATTATACTTACTAATTCAAGTAGAAACTACATTAGAAAATGATATTCCCTTTGAGTTATGAAGTAGAAGTAAACCCATTTTTTTAAATGTTATTGGATGGGTTTTTGTGACATTTTTTAAGGATATATCAAGGAACAAACTATCACCCTGAGGAATGAAGTATATCTTTATAGGGTATCCTAAGGAAATAAGAGGATACTACTTATACAAACATTCAGATAAGATAGTTATTTTAATAAGACATGTCATATTTCTTGAGAGGGATCACATCCCCAAAGATTAGAGTTGGAGAAATATTGACTTTTATGAAGTTGGTGCTCAAGATACACAAGATCTGGTACATTAACCCATTCCATAGTTCTTTGTGGTAAAAGTTATTCCTGAAACACAAGTGCTGATTAAGAGTTCTATGGAGGAAATAGAAATGGAGAGATATGGGTTTCTAGTCACTAATAATGGTGACTCATAATTTTTTGGACAACAATAATCCTCTCTCATACAATGATGTATTAGAGGGATTAGAATCTGTGAGGTGGAATGAATCCATGAATAATGAGATGGATTCTATTTATCAAAACCATGTTTGGTTTTTGATCGATCCTCTAGTTTATGTAAATCCCATTGGTTTTAAATTGGTATTTAAGATAAGGATAGACATGGAAGGTAAATTAAACAGCTATAAATCATTAATAATGGATAAAGGGTTTAAATAACATCAATAATTGACTATGATAAAAAATTTTCTCCAGTTTCAATGTTTAAATATATCAGAATTTTGTTTACCATAACAACTTACTAAGACTATGAGATTTGGTAGATGGATTTAAAAACTTATTTTCTTAACTGGAATCTTAAATAGTACATGAAACAACTATAAGGTTTTGAAACTCCAGGTAATTTTAAAAATATATTCAAGTTGAAGATATCCATTTATCGATTAAAACAAGCATCCGGGTCATGAGACATTTAATTTGAAGAATCCATAAAATAATTTGGTTTCATTAAAATCGAATGAGAGATATTTATTTATAAGTGATTTAGTGGTATTAGATTAGTTTTCATAGTAGTATATATTGATGAAATATTAATAATTGTAAATGTTATATCATCCTTACAAGAGTTCAATGCATAATTGTTCAAGTGATTTTTTGTAAAAGATATAGATTATATATCCAACATTCCAAGGATATATATCATGTCTGATATATCCAAGAGTATTACTAGAATAAGTCAAGGTACATAAATTTACCATATATTTAAGAGGTTAGGTATGGAACAATCTAAGAGGGGATTGGTTTGACTATCACTTGCTATACATATTTCCAAGAAAATGTATCCCCAAATATATAATAAAAGAGATAAAATGAGTAATATTCCATATTCTCTTATGATAGGATCTATCATGTATGATATTATTTATATTAGGTTTGATGTTTCCTATGATTTGATCATGGTATATAGATATCAAGAAGATCTGGGTGAATAATATTAGACTACTGTTAAGACTATCCTTAAGTTTCTGAGGCAAACTAAGTATATGTTTCTAGTGTATGGAGGAGATGAAGAGATTCTCATAAGGGGATATAGAGATTATAACCTTTAAATAGATCAAAATTATCTGAATTTATAGTATAGATATATATTTTGTCTCAATGGAGGAGCTGTGATATTGAAGAGTTTAAAGCAGCCTATTGTCGCTGATTCTAAAAACGAGTCTGAGTATATATTGTCTTATGATGTATCCAAGGTAGTAGTTTGGATTCATAATGTTTTCTAAGAGATTGATGTAGTAACTATAATTAAATACCATATCACCGTTTTCTATGATAAAACTATAGTGATGGATTAATCCAAAGATTCAAGGCCACACCAAATGACAAATCACATACATCACAATTTTCATATCATGATAGATTTTCAAAATATGTTAAATTTAGGTTGAGAAGAGTATAAAAGGGAGGAAACATGGTAGATTCATTGACTAAGGCTTTATCTCATCACATAAATATTATCATGTGAGAGTTAGTGTGTTGAAAGATGTTGTTAGTTGGATCTAGTGTAAGTGGGAGTCTGTTGGAGTTGGTTCCCTAGAACCGAATTATTTAGTACTTTATTTCAAGTTTATTTAATTTTTAATTAATTTTATTATCACATATTTTTTATTCATTTTGTTGAATCTTATATAATATAATTTACTAAGAATGTATGTCCCACTGAATGGTAATACCAGTTCCCCACTATGATGGGAACCTAGAGGTTCCATGACATTGTTCTTGAATATGCGATCTATGGAAAGATGATATTTTATAACTGAAAAAATACGATATAGGCTATTTGAGGTAGGAGGATAATAATAAACTGAGACACCTTATCATGGTGTTCACCTTTGGTAATATCCATGATAGGTGGTTATAAGAACAAACCCATCAATAGAAAATCCACATTTCCATGTGTCATTGGGTGTTTCTATAAGAGAATGTGTGTATTGATCCTTAGAATTTAATATTATCATTAATGGACACCTTGAATCAGACAAATTGATGTATTAATGAAAACCATGACTACATATTCTCACAATGATGTAGGATACACTGGGTGTGTCATGAGTGTTGTTCCATTAATGGATAATGTGAGAAAAGATTTATCCCTTCTATCCCTTAACATAAGTTGATATATCAAGCCCATTGATAGGAATTAAACTTCCTTCATAAATCCATTTCCATGGTACTTGGTGGGTGAGTTCATTTCAAAAAATTCAAAGAAAGATACATACAGTATCTATGTTCATGGCACTTTCATACAACCTTTTTTAATAGAGATATCATTATAAAGAAATTATATTACACAGTAAGTATTCATAGGAGGTTGAATGTTTTTGTGATAATAATTTATTTCTCTATGGGAGCCTTGGTGTGTTTCTGGGCACTAAACTTAGACATTGAGTGTTTATGCCAAATCCCACTAATAAAGAGGTATAGAGGGTCATAAACTAAGTGTATCCACAATCACAGTTAAATCAAAGTAATAAATTTAAAAAGTTTAAATAAATAAGATTTATTCAGGCTTGGTTGATCTCTATAATTTAATAAAAAAATATTAAAAATAATAAGTGATTTAGATAATGATAATATATATTTTAAAGTTTAGTAAATATAATATTTGTCATATTTATATTAGAATAACACAATGACATTTATTTATTAACTAGTCATTATTTGAGGATCATTAAATATTGACAATGGAAAGCAGACTGAGCTTTATGGTCCAATTGGAAAGGGTGTAAATGATATTTATTTTTATTATTAATTAATTTCACATTTAGAGTGATTATTATTATTATTATTATTATTAATTAACATGGTATAAACTAAGAATATTATAGATGGTAAGGGGATTTTGGGTGATTTTCCTACCCTAAACATTAAATAATAAATATCTAATTATATCACTTTCTATAACTCAATTTTGGTGTGCGCAACTAAGAGAGTGATATCTAGATAACTATAATTAGCTCTATATTTTTAATCTCTCAAACCTTAAAGAGAGAATCAATAGTTCTTCCTTTATTGAGAAGAATACTACTGTGATCAACCAATTACAACACATGAGATCTAGATAGGTCATGCCAGAGCCTAAAAATTCTATTGAGACATTCAATGATTTTTATGCACATGTGGATTATTGCTAGATGGATTATAAAATTGGATACTATAGGGTAATGATGGAACAATGAGATCTAGTTAACCAGACATGAATAATTATTAAACCATTTAAGGTAATAATATTTATTCAACATGTTAAATTGATACTAAATTTAACTGAGATTCATTATATAGTTTTAATGTGACCCTCTAGGCCCATTTATGAGTGGAATTAGGCTAAACTGCCTAAAGTACAATATTAATGTATAGAAACTTGTGAAGGTTCCCATAATGAATGAATTTAACACCTCAATGACATGGAAACTCATATGAATGCATATTGTGTAACATTATAACTTTTATCATTGTCTCTAATCAAGTACGATGAACACTAGTTTCATAAACCAATATGCTCGATGCCTCATTTTTTAAAATTCTAAAATTGAACAAGGCTATAAAACACCAAGTATTTGGATTTAATTAAGTAGTTACATTCCAATAAAAGGGGCAAATATATAAAATTTCATTTAAAATATAATGGAAAAATCATTTATCATATTATTAATTAATCCATTATCACTTTTGAGGAAGCAAAAATATCCTACCCTACCATTAACATATGTGATTATAGTTTTCATCACCACTAAAATTATTTTATTTTATTCCAAAAATGAATTAACATATAAGATATAAGAGAAAAAACAATATCAAAGAAAAAAATAGGGAAACAGGGTCATGGGGTATATAATATTGAAGAGAAAGAGCATATCTAATGACTAAATCCATGATCTCAAAAGGAAGGTATCCTAATATGGAATAACATGTGATCCTGTCAGTAGAGCCATACATAGAGGTAAGAAAATATGAAACCATGTTTCCCTCCCACGATGTGTAGAGAACCTCCATATGGGTTATAATGAGCCTTCAAAACTTAATAATAATATAGGAAATTCACCAAGGAGTAATGACATCACCTTGAAGTGCATATTGTAAAAAAGTGGAGTCAATTTCAATGTATTAGAGGGTGATGTTCTTCTCTCTACATAGTAGAAGGCCTGTGAGCATAGATTTCACCTCATCCTACAAGGAGTTTCCACTACCACAAAAAGCTGAGAAATATAGAAATGTAGAACCATTGTGATCCCTGACAATACCTACATTGAGCATGACACCCATCCCACATGCACTGCATGTGTTGTGTTTGAATATGATATTTGGCAGGATCTAACGAACCCAATGACCCTGAGAACTTTGAGGAGTTTGAGCTCTGGTCACTAAGAGTTATTTGAAGGAGGGGCCTCATCTCCATTTTTAATGAGTTGAGAAAGGTAAATGAGGAGGGATATGATTCTAAAAATGAGCATTTCCCATGAGCTAAAAATACCAACATGTCGAGTTTGATTCTGAGTATGCTGAAAACACCAACAACCAACAAGTAGAATAAGAACCCTTGCTTTATTTTCAATGGTGTTACCAACCCCATGAAACCAAGAGGACAGGAAATTTGCAATATTATTCTCCTAAAAAGAAAAACCAGAGAAAAAATTGAAAACCAGCCAAAATTATTGAGCCCATGAACCTTAGAAAAATAGGTGATCTGAGGACTCCTACTAATGATCAAAGAAAAAAATGCATCTTGAAACCAAACATACACCATTACATTTCACATTATCATATGTAGAGAGGTAATGGTTACTAATATGCCAAAGGATAAAGTGGAGCTTGGATGAAGCTTTCTTTCACCATAACAGATCAACCCAAGAGTCGATCACCGATTCACCCAAAAATAGATGACGACAATATTTTTTTGGGAAGACACCCACCAGGGAAGCATAAAAAATACAAGAGTCTAGTTAATTATTCATATCAATGTATTCAATGATATCACACTGTGTATAATCGTATATAGCATTTATAACCTAAGGATAAGCGCTGGATTGCTGGAAGGAGATATTGGGGACAAGATATCCATGAAAGGCCATCTTGGATTCTGCTCAATTATGATGCCATTAACTAATATCAGTCCACCCTATAATCCATCTATTATTGTCTTGAAAGGTAGTGACCAGATTCTGAACAACATTCTAGAGTGTTGAGGAGTTTCTCTTTGCAACATCTAGATTCCAACTGTACTTGGCCTGGGTGAAGCGACCCCAGAGAGTATCCCCCATCATAGCCTCCCAAGAAAGCTTCCCATGCATTCATTGCATAGTGATGAACAAGTATTTCACATTGATTCATCCATACTGTGTTGGTATAGCCAATATATTCCAAGATCCCCAGTGGTATCTCTCATATGAATTCACATCCTATGATATAAATAAATTTTCTATTAATAGGCAATGTTATCATAATTTATTGCTCTAAAAATTACCATGGGTGTACACCATGAGAAAGTTTCTTAAAATCCTATGAGTCTCTACCCATGATAACTTGTATTATTTGTGTCTTATAAAATGAGATCATCTGAAGATAAAATATGTATTTGAGAATATTTTTATAGAACATATAGGTTCTCATCATAATGGGGAACTACTATGACATTTTATGTGTGACACATATCCTTAAGAAATTAGCCTATTGATGTTACAGAAAAAAACAATAAAAGGTTATAAGATATAAATTAATATTAATTATTATGAATTATGGTAATTAAATAGTATTTTGTTCTAGGGTATTAACTCTAACAAAGTGTAACATTATGATATAATTTCCATTTTACCAAAAAAAATAAAATAATGAAATTTTTATTTACTCTTATTTATCCCTTGTTGAATACATTGATATTATAATATTTTCCATTGAAATTTATATTAATATTCACTAGAAAGTACATATTTAATTTTAGACATGTATTAGAACACATCATTTTAGTAATGTTGGGGGGAAAGGAAAACTTCTCCCACTAGCTGTACACACACATACTATACCAAGAAAACTTGGATGTTTTTTCCTGTCATCGGGGGGGGGGGATCATTTAAGGTATATTGTAATTATAATTATTTTATTTTACACTAATTGTATTAGTCACTTAGATTATGAATTGTAAATTTATGAAATAAAAAAGGTGTGAAAAAATTCAATAATGTGCATCAAAACAACTAGACCTATGTCAGAATGAAAGGATAGGATACACTCCACTTAAAAAAAGATATGTATTTTAAATCTATACTAAAAATATTATGTGATATAAAAAAAAGAATAGAGTTATATATATATATTTTCTTTTATACATATTGTGGAATCAAAATTTGGATCCACATCTATCCCATGTCATTTTTTGTGGAAGTAGGATCGTATAAATTAAAAGGTGAAAAAAGTATATGAAAACACATATAAATTTTGAGAATAATGTGCATGCATAGAAAATTTCACTTATTTAAAATAGGGTTTTCATACTAATGACTACTTGTTTCCAATATTTCTAGTCTTATTTTGGCATAATAATCATTATTTACAATAGTTGATGAATGACTACTTTATGTGGTTTTGAAGCATTTAGAACAATATGTACTTATTAAAGTCATAGGTTTTGGAGTTTCACTATGATAATTCATTGAGAAAGAAAATACAAAGTGGGATATATATGATAAAATGGAAAATATACAAGAATATATAGATATTCAAATGGATAAATTTCATTTCCATGAAAACATAATAATCTAGTTTCTTTTTAGGGATTAATTATATGAATAGACACATTAGCAACTGCAACATGAAAATACACCCCTCCAATTTTATGGCCTTATATTCTCCTTAAACCCAACAAACTCATGGAAATCAACTTTTTCATAGTAGTTTATGATAAATTTGAATAAAAAACTGATACATTTCTAGTACTAAAATTATATAGGGTGAAATTGATTGTGATTTATATCTATTATCACTCACTCATAACCATATTGTGAGAGGTAAAATGTAAAATATCCAAAGAAATATTCTATTAAATATTTTTTTTTCAAAAAACCATGTGACTGTAGGGATTCAAATAGCTCATGAGATGAGTTATGAGTTACCCATCACTATGATAATCTTGATGTTCATAGAGTCAAACTGGTAGTTGGAAATTCCATTGAATAGTTATTTAATCTTATAAATATACAAGATGAAAATGATGTATATTATTTCCATTTTATTTTATATTATTTTTTTAAAAAATTAATAAAAAAATTACCAAACTATGGTATGCTATTTTAGAATGAGAATCATAAGGGTAAATATAATGCTGAGTGAAAAAAATCTAAAAAATCAACTAGTATATATTCTGAATGTGCCTTTACCCTCACTAATTAAACTACCATATTTATTAAAAATATAAGTTCATATTGATAAAATTATATAATATAAAAAATATATCATATATATAATGTGAAGAATAAATATATGGAAAATACATTAATGACATTAGTCTTGAGAATGTAATTGAAAAATTCAAGCATGAATGGTTGGGTTCCTTAGTTTTGAATATATAAAAGTTCTAAATTTTCATAATTTTTTTGTCTAACAATTAATATAATATGTTAATTATAGTATAATACAATTCATATATTCTACAGGTGCATTTATCAAACCAATTTATATTTAAAACCTTATGAAGAAAAATTTAGATTTGTTTTCAATCATATTTCTTCTATAGAAAAAAGATCAATAGATGAGTATAAAGTTTTACCAAGTGTGCACCAATTGGGTGTATTGTATGAAAATAAAATAACACATAATAGGTGTACTAATATTGGTTTTAAATTATATTATCTTTTCATAAATTATATTTGTTTATAATAAATTTATAATTTTGAATAATAACGTGGGTATAACACAAGATAAATGAATATTATTACATTAAAAAGAATTTACATATTATGGATGAATACACTTAATGAGATCAATAGAAGTACAATTGGATATGAAAAAAATTATACAACAGAACGTCCTGGTAGAAATATGAAGCATTATGGCCCAAATGAAAATTATACCATAAAAAATAATTATTAAAAGAAGGAAAATTAATAGAAAAAAATTATTTTTGAATAACAAGTTAGACATAAATTTTTTGGTTATTTTTGGAAAATGATATGACCATTGAGGATTTTTGATATATATCCATTAAAGTATCCATTGGGGGTAACCATTATTCGATCCATTAAAATAATAGATAATATATGATAAGGTGTGACATCCTTACCCCAACCCATTAGCTAGGGAAGGGATGTAATGTCAATAACCTTAGGTGAATCCTCTGAACACCAAATACTAAAAATAAATGCAAAGGGATTCACCAAATCATGGGCGAGTGATGCATGAAATGTGAAGACCTTTCAACCAAAATCTAAATACATAACCAAGATACATATAAAGGGGGTGAGTATACAAACTCAGTAGGAAATCCCCAAAATATTTCCCACACATTCCACTTAAATAAGAACAATTTAGCTTAAAATTTATATAAAAAATGAAGATATGAAGAATATAATGAACAAGCAACATTAAGACATATGGATTACTCACATAAAAAATATACTTCTCCTTTTAAACCGATTATTTTAATCAAATAACACATACCATAACTCATAAATCTATACTAAGAAATCACACACCCATGCATGAATCACTTGACCAATTATAACTCCCTGGATAGATTAATTCATGAGAAGTCCCATTCATAAACTCAAGTCATTTTTTGGTGATGTTATTTCAGGTGCTGAAAAATTTGGCATCATTACTCAAGTCTAAACCAAGAATGTAACACCCTAATAATTTACAAATAAATTTAATATAGAATGAACGAAACAACGAGTCTCTAAAAACACCACTTTGTTATAACCTAGCAATGTAAACATAATTTTTCACATCTGTGTTTTGAATTTTGAAAAATTTATATAAAAAATTTCGTTCAGTAAGATATTTAAAGTTTGATAAGACAAACTTAATTTTTGGTGAATAGTAGCATACCCTTATGAATAGTAATGTACCCATATGAATAGAAATTAATATTAATTAATATTAAATTGGCCAAAAAAATATAAACTTCACTAATGAATGTATAAATAAAATTTAGACATCTTAAAAGTGAAAAATGATCAAAGTATAAGTATTGGTATTTTTGTATGTCATAAATATTTTAATTACAATTTTCTGATTAATTTAATAATTTAAATTGGAAATTTATTTTCATAAAATGTAAAAATAAATGTTTATTTTATTGTCTTATGGTTATAATTTAATTTTATGGGACATTGATTAATTATTCAAGATATTATAAAACGAGTTATAATTTTAATGTTGCATTTTTAGAATAAATTATGATTTTATTTAAAAATTAAATTTAAAATATTTAGAAAATTATTTTTCAAAAATTGTACTTAATTTTCTAAGTCTAAATGTCTAAAAAATTTTAGTGTGATTTTATGTGATTTTTCTAAAATACATGAATTTTGGGTGAATAGTAAAATATGATAATTTATGATAAATGCTAAATACTAGATTTTTTTGGTCATAAGTGATGTAAGGATGATGTAATCCCAATAGGTTCTAACATTCATAAAATTATTACTATTATGGGTCACATGAAACAAAACTACGGGGTTTCTTGAGGGAATTAATAAAATAATGAATAAAATATTCAAAATAAACTCATCTCCTACACTGTAACCCCCCCACACTTCCTTTTCTCTTCACTCCTCTCAAGCCTTGTGAATTGTCTTAAATATTCCCAAATACCCTTCCATAGTCACCCCACACGTCCAATATCTCTTTGCCTTTCCAGAAGACCAAAAACTCTCCCCTAAAGAGGCTCTCAAGGAAGATTACTTCAAGACGTAAACACCTCTTTTCATTTCTCTCCATTCAAGTTCTATTTTATATGGTTTGTATTTCAAGTTTTTAATCCATTTTATTATTTCCATTTTATTTTTTCCCAATAATATTTTAGGTGTCTTCTATGAGTGGGTGACCCCTTTCCCCATGCTTTTTAATTTTATCTAAAACCATGTTTCATAGCCGTTATGCTGCAGAATTTTCGTCTGAAAATATCTTTCTTTTTCAAGAACTCTTATTATTTTATTATATTTTAATTTCAATTGTATTATGTTGGGATATTTAATTCAATATCCCCTTACTTTATATATTATGTAATAATTATGAGATAAAATTTCTCTCTCATCAATATATTTTATGAAATTTTAAGCGACGCAGTTTGGCTGTTGAATTTTTATAAGCGATTTCTCAACTTTTCTTTTATTTTGAGTTCCTTTATATAATTTCATCACCTTAATTCATCAAAAGGTTTTTATTAAACCATTAACTTAATTTTAATTTAATTTTTTCATGATAAATGAATAATTATTCATCATCTCTTCTTTCCCATTCTCTTATACTAAAAATGAAAACACAATCTGAGATGTGCTAATTTACCACATTCAAGGATGATGGGTTTTCAATTTCTATTACCGTATTCAATTATGGTCATGAAAAAATTCTTATGGTTGAACCATACTATAATATATGTATTATATCTCATACATGGTTCTGTAAACTTTTTTTAAACATGTTTTTGATTTATAAGGAAAAATGAGTTCGTTATGTTCAAAAAACCGCCAATTTACCCAAACGGTTATCATTAAATAATTTATATAATGATTCATCTTCAATCCATGTAACCAAATTATATTTACAACCATGTAACCTTATATATGTTATATAACATCATATAACTCCAATTATGGATAAAAATACCCATTTTACATGATTCTCCATTCATGTATGTAAGTATACCGATCATGAAACAAATGGACCCGAACAATGAAATTAAACCTATTAACCCCTCAAAAAACAAAAGAATGAAATTATTAAGGTTATAATAAATCAATTACATGTATAATATATTATATAAATATTAATTAATTAATTTAATTTGGTTATCCAGGACACTATGACAAAGTGAAGAACACCCTTGGACTTATGGTAAGGGGTTTATTCACCTCACTTCCATTTTTGTGAGATATTCTGTATTCATTACTACTACTTGTGTATGGTGTATGTATACTGTAAATTTATGTATCATATAATTAATATATTTATTTTCATGGTATTAAATATACCATTTTAATATTATTAATTTTGGTGAATATTATTCAATTGATTACAAAAATGTAAGTGTTTTCCACCCGAACCTCCATTTTCATCCGGGTTGCTCTTATTCTATATCCATCTAAATAAGATTCATATATATTCTTATGTACTCCTCATAAATAATTTGTGAATTATATATATATGTGTAATAATTTGAATCCTTCTTTATTTTGTGTGGAGTTTCATGTTTTAGAATAATCTTTCAAAATTTCATCCCAATAAACAAACCTAATTCAAGGGAACTTCTCAAATTCTTAACAATTTTCAAGTACACTCCAGAATCTATTTTAATCCACCATTATTTTTATAAAATAACTCATTTTATAATGAAAAATTATCTTTATTAATTTATGGTTTTATGAAAACAAACATGCCTTTCCACTTTAAAGTTCTCTTTAATATTTTCCTTAAAATGCTCTAAAATGTTTTATTTCTAAAAATTATTAAGAACTCTTTTTACATGATTTCACTTTAGCAGGACATCATTTATGCCTCAAATATAATTTCAATTTCCTTCCATTTTATTTTCTAGGATATAAATGTTTACAATATAGTTTCATGGAAAATAAAAATTATTTTCCTAAAGAACTCTTCATTAAAAAGTAAAAGGTATTTTTATCATCTCACATTAACTTTTATGAAATATATGACTTGTTCACCACTTATTCCATGAATTTGGTGTATATAATTCAATTTAGTATGTCATATCAAGAGTCTAATTATTCTCATGATATTCAAAGTTATTATGATTTGAATGTTTCAAGGTGGCATGCAACACTTTGGAATGATTAAGGATTATTTCCATAGGAATTTTTCAATGGTATCATTTAAAATAATATTCATCTAAAACAACATTCCTTATTGAATTTTGTACTTCATTGAGATTTATCTCCTATGATTTTATCCACCATGTTTTATTTATTTTTTAATGATTAGTTTTATTGTGGATGTGCTATCTTGAAACCATTCATCAATTTACCCCAAATGGTTAGTGTTTATAATTAATGTTCAGGGAAAGTTGTTTACATTTAATATGTTAATTTCAATATAAATGTATATATTGTTTATGTTTATCCCCATTCATATGAGTAATTAATTAGACTTAGTAAGTTTCATGTGGGGACCACTATAGCCCCTTAGTGCATTGGTAGGTCTCATGGGAAAAACTATTGTCTTGGCCCGAGGCCTTAACAAAATGAATATTTATGGTTTTGGCCAAATCCTTAATAATTTTTAGATGTATTGGTAAAGGATTTTATGATAGATTTTAGAATGACTGACATATGAATTTTCCCTCATTCTGAAGCTAGTAAATGAAAGTTAATGTGGTTATTTGACTAGTAGAATATGCATGGTTATGTTTTATTATGGAATTATTTACTCAGATAATATTCCTTCCATAATTTGTTCAAGTTTATTATTTATAGAGGAATTCATTTTAAATTATTCACCAAGAATATTGATTATGTTTATGATATCTTTCATTGAATTTCATACCCTTACTGAGCATTTGAGCTCACCCATTTCTTATGTTTCATTTTCTTAGGACATGAAGAAGTTCTTTTATAATTGACCTTAAAGGATAATATTAGAGTGTTTCATATTCCCAAAAAAACTTATATTTTGTATTTCATTTTAGGTTGTAATGCTGAAGTTATATATGTATGTGGTTTTACAAACCAAATAAACTATTCGGTCCTTTGGGATTCGATTCCTTGTAATCATGCCAATGTATTAAAATAATACACCAGCTCCAGGATTCTAGGGTTGGGGTGTTACAGTTAGTATCAAAGGAAGTTTAGTAAAAAACATGGAAAATAGATATAGAAAAAGTAGATTAGTGAAAAAAACCCTAAGATAAACATTGGGAATAAGAATACAAGGACATCCTAAAAATTTGGTAAGAAATAGATTATGTGGTTTTTCAATAAAATACATCCCTATCTGGATACAAACAAATAGAGGTGGCTATGGCACATATGTATCTAGGGGTAAAACATGAAAACACCACTTTGAGGCAGACTCGAATTGGAACTGGTTAATGACAACATGCCTTGCTGCACTCTTGGTTTGACACTCTCTGGGGATATTCCTTGGTAAATTAATAATCTTATTACAAAAAATTATGAAGGATTTATCCCCAAAATTAACCAAAGTATATGGTTATAGGATTTATGATGCATAAATTTATGTTATGTGTTATAAAATTTTTAAAGATATAGAGAGTTCATAATTTTATGAGCTAATATATAATATTGAATTCATTATAAATTTTACCTAGTAGAAGGAATGATAACATCAACAATGCACTTGACGTGAAGAGTAAGAAGGATCATATCTCTAATGGTCTTAGGATATCATTTCAAATAAATATTTTCTCCCAAGTATCGTCATCATATGTGGAAATAGTATCAAGTGTTAACAAGGTATGTAAAGACTTCTCTGAGTACTATGTATTTGAAGGGAAACAAAAGAATAAGAGTATGGTTGAGAAAATATTGATAAAGGGAATAAGGGAAAGATGTATTTTCCCACATGTGAAATTGTGGAAGGAAACACCTTGGTGTATGCTTAATAGAAAAAGGAGTTTTCTTCAAGTGTGGATAAAAAGTCTACAATGATCATAATTGCTGGACAAGGAAAGAATCTTCCTATATTACATGCTTAAACTATAATGATATGGGGAACTACACAAATGAATGTCCCAAGTGTCATGAAAATATAGCTCTGAAAAATAAAAGGGATCAAGGTCAAGATTATTATGTTACTATATTTGAAGTAGAATAAATAACGTATTTCTGTTTTTGGATTCAAGAAATATGTTATGAAATTCTTGTTATAATAATTATGAGATATATCAGGATTTTACTGCAGTACTATTTCATTAAGGAGTTGAGGTTGTATAATTAATGGTACAAAGGAAAAGCGATTCAGTAGAAAGATAAACTTTTT
Source organism: Viscum album (assembly GCA_963277665.1). Classification (NCBI taxonomy): domain Eukaryota; kingdom Viridiplantae; phylum Streptophyta; class Magnoliopsida; order Santalales; family Viscaceae; genus Viscum; species Viscum album. The sequence goes on from OY728155.1 coordinate 1,231,165,328, forward strand.
AAAAAAACATGATTGATGGAACGAAAACCCTTAATATATATCTAATATTGAGTTAATCATGAAGAAATGATTGATTCAGATAAGTACGGACTTCCTTGGAACTGATTATTGACTTGTCAATAAGTGGTTTATGTTATCATCGATGGAGTTTACAATACTTTTGGATTTAAATAATATATCAAATAACAATTATTTTACTTAAGGAATACGGAAGAATTCATGTTTCCCATATGGTTTTAATGGTAATTCAAGTTATTACCATATTTCAAGAGGATACATGATGAAGTTATTCACTTGTTTGGAATGTGAATTTTAGAGTTTCTTCTTGTAGATTAAGGGTTAATGATAAGTTCATCTTGGAAATTTATAGACCTTCATTATAATTTGTTGAATCATTATATTTTGGAATTTTTTAACTATTTACCAAATGATTAAAGTTAACCATTGTATGAGGTTTTAGAGTTTAATGTCACTACATGATGGTTTGATTATTCTTCCATGAATATGTTGTCCAATTAGAATGCATTTTTTTGTTATAACCATTGCATTTACCTTCCCTCTTATTAATAGGATATTTTAACCAAATTTTTTATGTGGGTTTCCCAAAAGGTAATTTTAAAGTATCAACCACAAACTTTCGAAGTAAAATTTCAAATTTTGAAGATGAAATTTTTGTAAGGAGGGGATAATGTAACACCCTTAGAATTTACAAATAAATTTAATATAGAATGCATGAAACACTGAGTCTCTAAAAACACCACTTTGTTATAACCTATCCAACTAAACATAATTTCTCAACCTTTGTGTTTTGAATTTTGAAAAACTAACTTACACGGTTGCATTCAGTAAGATATTTAGTGTCTGATAAGACAAAATTAATTTTTGGTGAATAGTAACATGCCCTTATGAATAGTAATATACCCATATGAATAGTAATAATTAGTAATGAATAGTAAATTGGACAAAAAAATAGAAACTTCACCCATGATTGTATATATACAATTTAAACATCTTAAAATTAAAAAAAAGATTATAGTATAAATATTGGTAGTTTTGTATGCCGTACATATTTTAATTACAATTTTTTGATTAATTTGATAATTTATAATATAAATTTATATTCATAAAATTTAATCATAAATTTTTATTTTATTTTCTTCTAGTTATAAGATAATTTTATCGGGCATTGATTAATTTTTCAAGGAGTCATAAAATGAATTGTAATTTTAATGTTGTTTATTTAGAATAAATTCTGAGTTTATTTAAAAATTAAATTAAAAATGTTTAGAAAATTATGTTAAAAAATTGGACTTCATTTTATAATTCTACAATTTGAAAAATTCTTAATGTGCATTTTTTGAATTTTTCTAAAATACATGAATTTTGGATGAATAGTAAAATACGATAATTTACGACAAATGCTAAATACCTGATTTATTGGTACATAAGTGACGTATGTATGATGTAAGACCACTAGATTCTTACTCACATGAACTTATTAATATTATGGGTCACATGAAATAACATTATTGGTTGTATTGAGGGAATTAATAAAATAATGAATAAAATATTCAAAATTCACTCCTCTCATCTACTATAAAACCCCCCTCACTTACTATTCTTTTCACTCCTCTCAAGCCTTGTGCCTTGTCTAAAATCTGGCCAAATACCCTTCATTAGTCACTACCCACATCCAAGAGGTTTGGTCTTGCCAAAATACCAAAACATCCATCTAAAGAGTTTCCCAAGGAAGATTATTTCAAGAGATAAACACCTATTTTCATTTCTTTCCAATCAAGTTCTCTTTTATGGGGTATGTATTTAAAGTTTTCAAAACATGTTCTAATTTCCCTTTATTCCTAATAATTTTTTATTAGTCTTATATGAAAGGTTTAATGCAACAACCCTAGATTTTATAAGATACATTCTTTTTAATTTCATTCATATCTTCTGTTGTACGATACACCAAGATTATCTTGGGCTATACACAACACTGTATTAGCTTGCAGTATACGCAACACTATTCTTGGCTCGTGTTACACACAATTTCAAGTTCGTTTGATAGAATTTATTCTATGAAAAATTGAGTGTATATATATATATATATATTCAATGTATAAATAAAATATGGTTGGATTCTGTTATACGCAACAACAAAGGAGTCCTGCACTACACGCAACCCTGACTTGGCTTGCATTACACACAATCACGACCTTCCCTGATAGCGTGTGTTGTACGCAATACCGGGTTTTACTAAACAACAATATATTATTATAATATTTTTATGAACTAGCCGTTATGAATAGTATTAACTAAAATTTTAATTTTATTACATTATTATTCATCTTACACATTTTCTATAACATGGTATAAGAACAAAATAATTTTTTTGGGTAAAATAAGTATTTTTCAAAAAATACAGTTTTGCCGCCTTTTGATGGTGCACCCACTTTAAATCTAGTTTTTGAAATGTTTATAAGTTCTATTTGACAAAATAAAATTATTCTTTGGAATAAAGAAATAAAAATTTACTTTGGATAAATTTTTCATTTTATTCTGATAACTTTCATATTTTAATGAATAGTAAAAACATGCTATATTTTAATTAAAAACAACTTTTTTCATCGTAATATCTTATGTAGTTAAATTATAATATTGAATGGTTTTAAAGTATAAATATAATATATTTTTACCATTTAATATAATGTATGTCATTAGCATTGATTTTACCTTGAATTCGTAGGTTAAATCAATTCAATCTTTTGCAATGTTTTAAAGAAAAACCCGTTTTCTTTCGACAATGGGATTAATTTTAATTTAATTTATGCAAATTTTGTGTATTGAATTTGGAAAAATGTATTCCATATTTGGAATCAGTGGGTCCAAATTATGTTAATAAGCTACTTTTTATTTTTGGGCATTGTGAATAGTAACTACAGTAAATTTTATTTACCATAGTTAAAGGTAAATTGGGTAATTAAGGGTAAATATAAGATTATAAAATTACCCTAACACTTGGAAAAATCCTATTGGATGACTAAAAGTCAACCCATATCACCTAAGGGTCAGATTAGATTCATTTAATGGACTTTGTTCCATGAAAATAATTTAATTATTATTAAAACCAAAGAAAGTGACAACATGTCACTCTCTTAAATACTATAAGTATAATAATTTTAAGTTAGTGATAAACTTCATGAAACTTAGAAAATTAATAGTCTACCGAAATCTAACAGAATTATCTACATCATGAGAATTTATTTAGAATTTTTTGGGATTAAATAATTATCATTAATTGTGACACAATAGTGATGCAGAAATTATTTATCTAGTGAAAAATCAAGAATATAGTTTTTATTAAACTAATAGTGACCATAAAAGGCACAAAACCCTGACCAAAACTTATTGGTCATATAAATTTAAACTATAATCATCCAATGGTCAAATATTTGACCATTTGGAGTCTTATACAATCAATTATGACACTTATATTATTTTATTTTAAATGATACCAAAGTTGTCACCTTCATAATTTAATAAATATAACAATTTAACTATTGTGATTTTAAGATTATAAATTAGAGTAAAAGTATTATTGTGAAATTTAATAGATTTATATTCATCATAGGATTTTATTTTTAATTTTTATGCAACATTTAAGTATATTAAATAATTATACAAAAATTTTGTAGTAATTATTTTATTAAGAGATAAACCAAATAAATGGTTTTAAAAATAATAAAATAAATATTATATGAACTATTTAATGTTCTCCACTAATTTTATAGATACATATGTCCTTTTATGAAACTATTAAATATTTTATTTCGAACATATCTTCTGTATATATTTTATTTAAATTCATATAAATGAATAGTGTCAAAATTGACACTATTGTTATTTTATAAAAATAACAAATTATAAAATTGTTTAAAAATCACAAAAATATTTAAAAATTATAAATTTAAATTTATATGGTCTAAAATGTTATAAAGTATCTAATTATGGACAATTAAAAAAAAATAAGTATTTTGTTGTTATAAGTTAAAATTTAGAATGTTATTACCACAAATAAAATTAAATTGATTAAGTAAGGATAAATCAAGTTGATAATGTTTAAAATAATTTCCTAACATGTCTAAATTTTATTGGTTGATGATATTACAACCCTATATCATCTTATATTTGAATATGAGTCATTTTTGGAGGTTTTTAAGTGGGGTTAGATTTATTATAAATTAATATTTTTAAGATTTCCAAAGGTGCCCCTCTCCTCCCTTATAAAAGGGAACCTCCTCCCTCTCTTCATCACACCACTTTGAGACTTCAAGCTCGGCCAACCCCTGCCAAATTATCTTCTAAACTTCCCTAGAAACATCCTAGAGGTTCTGGTTTTCTTCAAAGACCAATTGTAGTGCCCTAAGAGGAGGTCTCAAAGAGGCGCTTCAAAGAAGAGGTAATGTTCATTACCGATTCTTTCAACTTTATTTCTTCTTCCACTTATTCTTCTTTAGTTGTTTCATTATTAAGTAATAACATCAGTATCAATAATATACTGATATTTTATTATAAGTATGAAACAACCCTATTTCACAATTTATCCATCCTATGGAAAATGAAATCACCGCGCGTGCATACGTACCGAATACCATCTCCACGTCGTGGTGTAATCTATTTTCCAGCACCACCTTACTTGGATGGGTATAATGGTGTAAATAATGACTATATATGATTATTGTAAAGTGATATTTATTCTCAAATATTATACATACACTTGAATACAATTCCACGATCATGGGAATGATATCATCGCTCGTGCGTACGTACGGACTACCGTCTCCACAACGTGATGAGATTCATTCTCAATGGTTAACCATTCATGAATGATTATAAAGTATATATAATAAGTAATCATGAAATATATGAAATAATAATGATAATGGATTTATGTATATATATATGTATGTCATCTACTTAATTCCATTCAATTCAATAAGGAAACGAAAACAGCGTTCATGCGTACGTACGGCCTACCGTCTCCATGAACGATGTATTTCTTTCCATTTATAGATATATTATATATATGTATATTCTGAATATATATTATATATAAATAATTTTTTACATTCTGGATATAAGTAATCATGATCCAAGTAATCATATTAATAATTACAAGTTAAAACACAAACGACAAATGAGACGATTTTACCCAAAACGCTACTTTAACATGAATTTACAAAAGAATGGGTAATATAAAGTCATAAGTGGACCATATATGATATAATAACAATCAATATGATTCTGTAATAAGTCAATAACATTATTTAAATCATTATACAGGGGGTTCAGATATGTACGAAGCATATCAGACCTAAGGTAAGGGATAATTTTGCAAATCTCATTTTTATCCGAGATTGCTTATTCGTAATTATTTAATGGGGTTATTGTTATCATCCATGTCCATGTTTCCTAAAAATGGGTTCTTGTATGTTTAATGTCCTTTTTACCCACTTTTTACTTTTACTACATGGTATGTAAGGAATCTTTCTTTTGTTTACGTTACGATGTACTTTTTTTGACTTTTCCGACAAAAGTACGATAAGAATGTTTTTTTAACGTATACGGCATGAAAGGATTTTTATGGTTTTATAAAGCCTTATTTTCATGAAGATTCCTTCAAAAGATTTCATGACTATTTTCAAAAAAAACATTTTCTTCTAAAATTGCATGACATTTTGTGAAAAGAAAATGATTTTGAATAAAAAAGGATATTTTCCTCAAGAATTCATTTAAAGTGTTTTATCAAAACCATTTTCATCTAAGATGACATTATTTCACATGTGTATGTTTCAAGTGTAATGTATCTATGATTTACATGGTTTCACTTTTTTTTATTATGAAATGATATCCATTTCTTTTATATGGATTATGTGATGATGGGATGATGTTTATGAAACCCATTTTATTTATTGGGTTATTATGAATGATGTATGTTTATTTTTTTGGCACAAGTAAGAATGATTTCATTATGAGATGGGTGAGACCTATATCTCCCTCCAATGCATTGGGTAAAGATTTATATCTCATGAGATAGACATGGCTGGAACGGTAAGTTAATCTGGTTCAGTGTTACAGGACTGAAATGAGGAGTGAACTCGATTCAGAAAGGGACTTTGTCCACCAAGATGGTCTTTGTAGCAATGCCTTGGATACTATGGAAATCATGACATGTGCTGAATGGTTTCCACAATTTACATGTTTTATTCCCATGCTATTATATCCTTCTTAATGTTTCTTCATGATCTACGCCATACATACTTCCATGTTTTATGTCATTGCTTAAGCTTTTGATGTTTAAACATTATGTTCATGTTTTTAAGTTCAAATGTATATGGTATGTTTTATTTTATCCATGCTTACTCTTACTGAGAATTTGAGCTCACCCTTTTTATGTTTTCTTTTCCCCAGGATATAAAGAAAGGTTTTAGGTAAAAAAAGGGGAAGATCTTTAAGGGATATGTTGAAGATCTTTCACCACGATTAGAAGATTACGTTCCAAGTTTCCAAAGACACTAAACTATTACGGTCCTTGTGTGTCTGTTTTTGTTATGTATTAAGTATTCCGCAAAAGTAATGTAATTTTCATGTATGTCAGGATTCGGGTCTCTACATTTAACCCTTTCCCCTCTCTTTTTAATGTTTTCTAAAACCATGTTGCATAGCCATTATGCTGCAGAATTTTCATCTCAAAATCTCTCTCTTTTTTAAGCACTCTTATTATGTTATTATATTTTAATTTCAATTGTATTATGTTGGGATATGTAATTACATATACCCCTTAACTTATATATTAGGTAATAATTATGATATACCCTTTTTATCTCATCAATATATTTTATGAAATTTTAAGTAACACCATTAAGCTGCCGAATTTTTATACAGGATATCTCAAATTTTCTTTTATTTTGAGTTCCTTTCTTTGATTTCCTCGCATTCTTTCATCAAAAAGATTTTATTACTCCATTAAATTACATGTACTGGAATTTTTTCATGATAAAAGGAATAATTATCCATAATCTCTCTTTTACTATTCTCTTATACTAAAAATGAATACCACATCCAAGAGGTGCTAATTTAACACATTCAAGGACGATGGGTTTTCAATTTCTATTATCGTATTCAATTATGGCCATAAAACAATTATTATAGTTTTAAAAGACTATAATATATGAATTATTTCTCATATATGGTTCTGTAATCTTTTTTTAAACATGGTTTTGATTTATAAGGCAAAATGAGTTCGTTGTGTTCAAAAAAACACCAATTAACCCAAACGGCTATCATTAAATAATTTATATAATGATTCATCCTAATTCTATGTAACTAATTTAAATTTACAACCATGTAACTTTAATTATGTTCACTAATAATATATAACTTAAATTCTGGACAAAAACCCTCATTTTACATAATTCTCCATTCATGTATATAAGTATATCGATCATGAATCAAATGGACCTGAACAAAAAAATTGAACCTATTAACCCATAAAAAAGGCCATGAATGAACTTAATAAGGTTATAATAAATCAATTAAAAGTATAATAGATTATATAAATATTAATTAATGAATTTAATTTTGTTATCCAGGACACTAAGACCAAGTAAAGAACACCCTCGAACTTAAGGTAAGGGGTTTCTTCATCTCACTTCCATTTTTGTGAGATATTCCAAATCTACTAATACTACATGTGTATAGTGTATGTATACTTACAATTTATGTATCATATAATTAATATCTCTATTTTAATGGTATTAAATTTACCATTTCAATATTATTATTTTTTCATACGATTCAATTGATTATAAAGTTGTAAGTATTTTTTACCGAACCTCTATTTTCATTCATGTTGCTCTTATTCTCTATTCACCTCAATGAAATAATTATTTATTATTAATTAATCCTCATAAATTCTGTTTTAATTTTCCATATATTTTTACCAATAGTAATCCTTCTTTATTTTGTGAGGAGTAGCTTGTTTTAAAAGAATCTTTTAAAATTTCATCCCGATAAAAAAACACGAGTCAAGGGAACTTCTCAAATTCTTACCTATTTTCAAGTGAAATCTAGAATCTATTTTAAGCCACCATTATTTTTATGAAATCACTAATTTTATCATGAAAAATTATCTTGGTTTATTTATGGATTTTGGAAAACTCACACTCCTTTCAAATTTAAAATTCTCTTTAATATTTTCCTTAAAATGCTCTAAAATGTTTTATTTCTAAAAATTCTTAAGAACTCCTTTTTACATTATTTCACTTCAGCGAGACATAATTTACTCCTAAAATATAATTTAAACTTACTTACCTTTTATTTTCTAGGATATACATGTTTACTATCCTATTTCATGGAAAATACACATGATTTTCCAAAATAACTCTTTTTCCAAAAGTAAAAAGTATTTTTCTCGTCTCACGTTAACTTTTATGAAGTATATGCCTTGCTCACCACTTATTCGATGAATGTGGTGTATTTACTTACCTTTGATATGTAATATCAAGAGTCTTAGTATTCTAATGATGTTCTAAGGGATTATGAATTTAATGTTTCAAGGTGGTATGAGATACTTTGGATTGTTTAGGGATTATTTCCTTTGGATTTTTTCAATGGTATCATTTAAAAGTATCATCATTTAAGAAAACATCCCTCATTTAATATTTTACTTAATTGAGTTTTATCTCCTATTATATCATCCACTATGTTTTATCAAATGTTTTATGATTATTTTTACTTTGGATGCGCTATCTTAATACCATTCACCAACTTACTCTAAATGGTTAGTGTTTATGCTTAATGTTCAAGGGAAGTTATTTACATTTAATATGTTATTTTAAATATGAATGTATATGTTGTTTATGTTTATCCCATTTAATATTAGAAATTAATTGGACTTAGTAAGTGTCATATGGGGCCCTCTATACCCCCTCTGTGCATCAGTAGGTCTCATGAGACAAACTATGGTATTTGAGCGAGGCCTTGACAAAATGAATATTTATGGTTTGGGTCGAGGCCTTAATCATTTTTAGACGTCTTGGACAAGGCCTTTTTGGTATACTTTAGAATGTACATAATATGAATTTTCCCTCATTATGAAGCTATTAAATGAAATTTCAAGTGGTTATTTGACTAGTATAATACCCATGGTTATGTTTTATTATGGCATTATTTACTCATCTAATATTCCTTCCATAATGGGTTCAAGTTTCTTATTTATAAAGGCATGTGTCTTCACGTATTCACCATGAATATTGTTTATGTTTATGATATATTCTGTTGTATTGCTTACCCTTACTGAGCGTTTGAGCTCACCCCTTTCTTATGTTTCATTTTCTCAGGACATAAAGAATTTTTTTATGATTGACCTTTAAGGATAATCATAGAGTGGTGGATCTTCACAATAAAAATTATATGTTGTATTTTTTTTTCAAATTTTAATGTTTAAATTATGTATGTATCTAGTTTTCCAAACCTACTAGACAACTTGGACCTTCAGGATTTGATTCTTTGTAATCATGCCAATTTCTTAAAATAATACACCAGCTCTAAGCTTCTTGGGTTTAGGTGTTACAAAGAAGGCCTCATACATGATAAAATAAATAAACTATAAATGTATAGTATTTAATGTTTTAAATTAAATTTGAGTGATAAATAATCAAACTACCTCTAACATTTTCATCCAGTATAATCTAGAAGAAAGATATCCAGAAGAAAAGAATAATATAAAATCACTTATAAAAATACATGGATCAAGATACCTCATAATGATATAAAGAATAATTGTTTTACATCAACCCACACTTTTCATAAAAAGATATTAAATCTTAATAGATTAATATCCATTAAATAACATAGTGATCCATGCTATAATCATCTAGCTCTAGATCCTTTAGAAACTTAGATTCATAAACAACAGGTTCGTAAGTGATCTATATCATCTCTCACTAAGTTATTCATAACTAAAACCCTTCTTATCAATATCATACTTAATACCTCTCTGCCTAACCTAGGGAAATGAAAAATAAAAAGGGGTGAGCTCAAATTATTTGAAAGGGTAAAAATAATATATAAACATAACACACACATAAGGGTATGGGAACATGAGAATCACTTTTTAAAAGCATACCTCTCATATCATAGATTGTAAACATAATTCATGGAATAAATCCTGGTAGTTCATAACACACGAATCATGAAGGAATCAAAGAACATGAGCCATGAGAACATAACATTTTCATAAGACATAGATTTGTGGAATACACATAACCATATAAAATCAATTACTTAGTAGTAAAGAATCATTTTATATACTATCTTAGTGGATTAGTCTCACTCCCCAAATAATCGTAGTAGTTTAGGTTCACACCCAAGACTATCATAATGGATTGGGTTAAGTATTAAAACCATTATTGTAGTCATGGTTCACTCCGACGACTATCATAGTAGAAAAACTACCATAATGATTTTGGTTAAATCCCCATTCAATTCCATTTTATCACATGATATCTCAATATTTAACTAATTCAGTGGATAGAGATATAGGTTTCACCAATCATATAATGAAAATCATATATACACGTTGAACAAGATCATAGATCATTCATCATATCAAATCACATAAAAATATATTGGATTTATAACACATTTATCCTATTAGATCCTATGAAATGAAATATGAATAATAACACATTTATCATATTAGAACCCATGAAAATAAATTTTCTTCATAAAAATTTCACCATATCATAACCCATGTAAAAGAAATGGGTTCATAAAAATATTTTTATCAAAAATATAAACCATATAAAGAAATAATAAATATTATATCGTTGGATCATATCTCTACTAAATCTTAAATAAGATAAAAGTATGTGATATTATTTGGTAAATGATTTTGAAAAGAAAATCACTTGAAACATTTCATGAGGAAAATAACCTTTATTTGAAAATAAAATTCATTTAAACTAGAAATTCATAAAATATTATAGAAATCTATTTCTTTTTAAATAAACATAAAAAATTATAAATGAATCTTTCAATAAAATAATGTTCATGATGGTGGGATATTTCATTCATGTTGTTCAAGTAAAAACAAATATTCCTCTTACATTTTCCATAAAAGACAAATGTGCTTTGTTTGGAAAACAGCATAATGATTCATTTTAATTTTTAAATAAAAAATTATATAGGGGTTAAAATGAATTTAAATAATTATATAGTAACATTATAACATTTTTGAAAACATTTTTAGGAAATATGGATATAAAATAAAAATAGTTTTTGACTGAAGATGGAAATAAATTCGATTTTCTTTAAAAGAATTCTTTTGTAATAAAATTTACATAAAGAGAGGAAAATGAAGGGAAAATATTTATTATAAATAAATAAAAATTGTATAATAAAATTCATGAACTTATTGAGAAATTTATCATAATATTTCACCATCAAAATCATAATTATAAACAATCCTAATAAACAATGAGATTATAACATCAAATTGTTACCACTTTAGTAACTTTTGAATCATAAGCTCCCAGAAGGAGAGAAAATTAGATGGATATGTATATAAAATAATTTGGATTATATGAATAATAAAATACATTAATGGGTAGTATATACACAAGGAAAAATAAACAAGTAGTGTATAAGGTAAGTGTCCTTAAAAAATAAAAGTGTGACGAAAATCCTCTTACCTTAAGTCTTTAATTCCATCGTATAAGTAAAAACATAATATATAATAAATATAAGTTTATTATAAAAAAATTATAGAACCATAATTGTATTTATTTTTACCATATATTATTTACTTATTAATTTTTATTAACCATTTATTTACAATCCCATATTAAATCACATTTTGGGTAATAATTATTTCTTTTTTTCATACATGTTTTGATTTGGTATTCTCAATACTTTTACTTTGATCTTGGTTCCATAATATCCATAATTATAACCATGATATAAATATAATATATATTAATTATATAATTATTTATATTAATCCATTAATGTTAAAGATATAAAATGAATTACCCAATTCATGGAGTCGATATGTCATACGTACACATGAACACTTTTTCCATTTTATCGACGGATGAAATAAAAGAAATGTAAATAATATAATACGTTTAGAGAATATTTTTATGTCATATATATCATATTTCCTTTCATTAAAAATAACCTTATTACCTTTTATGTAATTAATATGTGAAAAATGAATCACATCACTTCATGAGGCGGTAGTCTTCTGTAAACACGAGTGATGTAATCGTATTCACGTGGAATGGAAAGAAAAAAAGGTATATGTGTTATAATAATTATAGAAGTATAATTATTTCATAAATATCATATAAATATGTTAAAAACATCCTTATATCCAGTTGTGATATGTGGTGATGGAAAACAAATTATATCAGTTCGTGAGACAATAATCCACAATACACATAATTCATTGTTTCATTTCCCATTTGATGGAAGTGGAGGTGGATATATGTTTTTACATTAAAAAAAATTAAAATATAGTCAGTACTAGTGTTATTATATCATCATATTTGGAGAATATTTTAATGAGGTGGAAGATTAAATATAACAAAAATACATGTTTAATAATTTTACATGTTCTTCAGAGAACCTCTTTAGGTTTATACCTAAAGCCTTATTTGGACGGTTTAATAATAAAAATAATTTCTCCAGGAAGTGGGTATGGAATTAAGGAATGGATTCAGGTAGTTCTTGGATAAAAAATGGTTTTGTAAGTGTGAAGAGGAGAGAATATGGGGTGACTTTTTATAAGTGGGAGAGAGGACACCATCATAATTTTTGGAAAAAATAAACTGAACCCACATTTTTAACAATACATAAAGCTAAAAAGTGGGTAATAATAGAAAATTATCTATTATAATGTCAAAATATATCCATACAATGGGATATGGATAATTTTATTAGTCTGTTTATCCCATATCATTTTTTTAACCTCAAGTAAACCTGTTTTAACCTTAACTATGATAATTAATTTTTATTATTTTTACAATTCATTTTGACAAAAAATTAAGTTAATTTTTTTTATGGAATACATTTTTAAAAATTTCATTCACATATGTGGAAAATTTTATATTAAATTTAAACCCGCATATGTGACAAAAAGCGGTTTTCCAAATAAATATTTTCAGAAGTATAGAATGTTTTAATAATAAAATTCAATATTAAATTGATTAAAATAACATAAATTAGATTTATTAACATATAATTGAACTAATATTTCTTTTCAAATTTTTTTAAACCTGATATAACTTTTAAAATTCTTTAATTTTTTTTAATAAAAAACAGAATTTTTTTATTATTCATCAAAAAAATAATCTTTTCCAAAAATTATCAAAAAATCACTCAAATATAATTTTAACATGTATATTTAAAAAAGTATGTTTATTTGTTCAAATAAATATTCTAAAATTTGAAAAACATTTTTTATTATTTTTTCAAAAAACTTAATAAAAACTCTTTTTTGAGAAAATAACATTTAAAAAAAATATAATGACTTTACTAAAAACTAAGTACGTTTTCTTCAATATTATTTATTTAAATAAAATAATTATATTTAATAATTAAAAAATGGTTATTACTATTCATACTATGAATTTTAACAAATAGTTTATAATAGTCTTATTTAAATAATAATATTAATAGTATATCACTGTTTGTTAAAACTTGGTGTTGAGTCTAATGAATTCTGTTGAAGAAATTAAATTATTCGAATAAAATATTTCATAAAAACTAACGTTTTATCATTACATGTCCCCTTAAAATGATTTTTTACATAAAAATTCCTTAATTTGGTGTAAAGAACTGAGGATAATTCTACCTCATTATGTCCTTAGTTTCCCACATAGCTTACTCAAGTTGGTGGTTTAACCACAAAACTTTGATCTGGTGAGTGGTCTTGTTTCATAGCACTTTCTATGTATGATCTTGAATATCAAATAGTTGTTCCTCATAAGAAATATCAACATCCAGTGGTATAATCTTCATGTATAGTACATGTGAATGTTCGTGTATGTACTTCCTTAGGAGAGATACATGGAACATATTGTGCACTTGAGAGAGGTTCAATGGAAGTGTCAGTCGTTATACTATCATCCTGATACAATCAAGAATTTCAAAGGGACTGATGAACCTAATTCTTAGTATACCCTAATTTTTGAATCTCATTACCTTATTCCATAGAGAAACTCATAAAAAAACCTTCTCACCAGCATTAAAATCTATATCTCATCGAATTTTTTCAACAAAACTTTTCAGCCGATTTTCTGCTTCCCTTATGTATTTTTGAATAACAATAACTTTCGATACCATTTCATCATCTAGCTTATGTCCCAATATATTTATTTATACAACATCATCCCAACATATTGGTGTTCTACACTTATTTCCGTTGATAGCTTCATAAGGATCCATTTTAATTATTGATTGAATGATATTATTGTAGGAAAAATTGACTAGAGAAAGTCATGGATCCCAACCACATTTTAAATGCATAAACCAAGATCTATTCATATCCTATAGGGTTTGAAATGGTCTCTCAGATGGACTATCTCTATGAGGTTGATAAACAGTGATAAAAATCAACTATGTATCAAGATCTTGTTGAAGATTTCACTAGAAATTCATGATATACCTCAGATCCCAATCAAATACAATTTATTGTGGTACTCCATACAACATTACCACTTCCTTAATGTATATTCTAGAAATATGATCTAGAGTGAAATATTCTATGATAGAAATGTAGTGGACTAACTTTGTAAGGTGATTATCTACAACCCATATAACATTATTTCCTTTAAATGTTCTAGGGATTCCAATGAAAAAATTAGTGGTGATGTTTTCCCATTTCCATTCTGGTATGTGTAATGGTTGTAACATCCCATTATAATTTGTTATCTCATCCTTAACTTTATGAAATAACAAGAATTAATATACAAAATCTACAATATCACTATTCTTGTCATCCATCCTGAAATACTCATTCATATATCTATCTATCCATTGAAAATCCATAAATATTGTTTGTTTTGTTATCATCATTATATAAAAGCTAGTATAATCCTTTAGACTCAAAGAATCAACCACCTTGTTCACTTTCCTAGGGTGGTAATGTATTGGGAATTTGTAATCTTTAATCTGTACCTACCATCTTCTATGGATCATATTTAACTCCTTTTGTGTAAATATATACTATAAAATTTTTTGATCGGTATATATATCACACTTTTCTCTATAAATACAATCCCTCCATAAATTTTATTCAAATATTATCTCATCTAAATCCAAATCATAGGTTGGGAATTTTTTTATCATAAACCATCAATTTTCATGAGACATAAGCTATAACCATGTCATTTAGCATGATTAAAAATCCCAATCCATTATATGAAACAACACTATAGATTTCAAACCCTAATCCACGACAGGTTAATGTAATCATAGGTGATCTAACTAATATTCTCTCCAATTATATGAAATTTCACTCATGATTATCTATCCATAAGATCTGGGATCACTTCTGATTTAACTTGTTTAGTGGATTACATTATAATGTGAAATTTTTAAAAAAACTATCAATAATATCTAGATAAACTATGAAAATTTCAAATCTCAGTCACCATGGTTAGTTTAGGATAATGTTCAATATCCTCTGTCTTCGATAGATCTATCGATATACCCTATCCTGAGATTATATAACCAAAAATGAAAATTTTTATATCTAAAACGTACACTTTGTAAAATTTTCATGTGAATTATTTTTCCTTAGGGTCTATAATAAAATTCCCAAATGACCTTGATTATCTTACTTACTCTTAAAATAAATTAGAATATCAGCAATAAATACTACCATAAACTAATAAAAGTAATATATAAATACACTATTTATTAATTAAATCCCTGAATATAGCAGGGGAATTAGTAAGAACAAATGGAATTAATATATACTCATAGTGTCTATACCTTATACAAAAAATTTTCAAGGGTATATCCTCCTTCATGACCCTTAATTGATGATATCCAAAATGAAGGTAAATAATGTAAAAGTATTGAGCTCCACATAGTTGATCAAATAAATTCATCAGTATGGGGTATGTGATACTTGTTCTTACTTATAATATTTTTTAGTTCATGAAAATTAATGGAGAGTCACATTGATCCATATTTATTCTTAACAAAAAAACCAATTCACCCCATAGTGACACAATTGGGCAAATGAATCTATTGTCAATATTCTCTTGTAGGTTATTCTTCAATTATTGAAACTCAATCAGGTCCATTCTATAGGGAGTCATTAAAATAGGCATGAGACCATGTATTAGTTCTATTAATAAATCAAATTAATTATTTAGTGGGAGACTAATCGATTCTTGTGGAAATAAATCAATAAATTCCCACAAAATAGGAATGTATTCTATTTTGAGTTTTTTCCTACCCATCTGAGAAAATTCTATTTATAAATGGGAATCAATACCCATACAATGGATGTGATCTCCATCAGAAGTTAATACTTATCATCACACTAATAGATAATCATAGGTTGATTTTTAGTATCAAACATGACTTCCATTCCTCAGTAATTTATATGGGATTTATGTAGAGAGGTCTAATACATGCCTAACATATTTTCAAAATTAAAACCAGAAGAAGAATAATAATATTTTTAATAGCACACTCACACAAAATCCAATTATAGAGGAATAACATGTTGGAGATGTGGTCATTGTTCCATAAGAGGTTTTCAATTCTAATTTAATATATAATTTCTAATGTAGTATTTTAAACCCATAGAAAATTATTGAGATATATTATGAGTTGGTAAATCCAGAATAAAAAAAAGACATTAGTAGTTCTATAGTGGATGGAAATTGTACCTTTCACCACATTTTCATTGCACACCTCATCAAAAATGTTTATCACATGAGATTTCCCTTTCTCCCTCATCTTAAAAGGTTACTTATGTCATACATCTTCAATAACCATTGAATTTGGGAACTGGTTGATAGAATTTATATAATCCTTTCACTTGAAACTTTGGGGTGTGGGTGGTTCATTATATGCAACTTTCACTACAATCACATCATTAGATAACTTCTTCCCATCACTACATAATTCATTGACTAATGACCTTCCTTTCCAGACATAAAACATTTTCCAGTCAATTTAGGTAATTTCCTCTATGTTTCCTTCCAAACATTGAACTTTAAGGAAATATCATATTATTTTTTCATGTTTTTTATATATTTTATGAATTATATCTTTATTTTATTATCAAAACCAATATATTGATGGATAAATCCAATCTCTATTTCCATATTGATTGTACATAAAATAATTTATTCATAGTTACTGAAGTCCCTTATGGCCAATTCCCTTTGGAGACTTGGTTTTAATACATAGAAGAATCAATCCACTTTAAATTCATGTTGGATGACAATACCAAAAGTTAACCTAGAAAGTCTTATAAATTTCACCTTATAGATAATAAATATTATTTATCGTTCTGATTTAATTCAAGGAATTCCATCACTATTTTAATGTGAAGAATATGAGGAATGTTCTTATTTAAAAATAATTTCATAAACTCATTACACTCCATGGATTAACATTCATCTTGTTGACACTAATTTTTTTATAAGAGTATATCATTGATCTGCTTCATTTTCCAAATGATAGACCACTAAATTGAATTTTTCATGCTATGAACACTGGTGAACGGAAAATATATTTTCAGTGGTACTGATCCATTTCTAAAAAAATAGTGGATGAGTATAACCACTTATATAAGGGGATGTTTCCTCATAAAGGACTCAATAGAACATTGTTTTCTACTTCTCTAATTTTAATGTTAATCATCATTCATGGCTTGAGAAAGTTGTATGAGCATAACTACTAGATTTTTCATTCTAGCTCATATAACATTCGGTTTCTTAGGAGGATAATAATTGCATTGTCTATTTAATTAAGCATTAACATGGTACTTCAGGTTCTATCCATTGAATAAAACCAAAAATCATTGTATAAGAAACAATAATAATTTTGGGGAACACATAATTATGAAAAATAACATATAATATGTTTACATCATGACACTTTATATTCAATATATGAAACCTTATGATTAGCCTATGTCATTCTTGGTTATTACTGAAATACTTTATAATGGTTCTAAAATAGAATGTAAATTACCTAAAGAATATCCACCAGGAGTGTCAAACTAGGGGCGTATTAAGATTCGTTTTCATGTACCAGGTAACACTCAAGTCAAGCATGATGCATGTTTTTTGGAGTTATTACCCTAGGGTACATATATTCCATAACTACATCCATATGTTGTATCTAGACATGGATGTATTCCTAGGAAAATATCACACCTTTATTTACCACAACTTAGGACATTTTCTTATACTTATGAGTATCTAAAGGGTTCTCACTAACATTTTCTCATCCCTGTTTCAAATATTTTAACATAACCATGCTATGATACCAACTATAGTGACCCAAATTTTAATATATAGATATTATATCTTAATAGATGAATATTTATTACATAACATAATGATACACACTAGCGTAATTTATTTCTAATGCCTTTAGGAACATGAGTACATAAAAAACTGGTTCATAAGTGTGTTATATCGTCTCCCACTAAGTTATAAATAACTAAAAACCGTCTTAGACATATGATACATAATACATTTCTTCACAACTAGGTGAAATAAAACATAAAAGAGGGTGATCTAAAATTGTCTGTAAAGGTAAATAAGGTAAATATCAATATAACATGAGTATAAGGGTATGAGAACATGATAAAAACAATTGAAAACCATACCCTACATATCATAGATCATAAACGTGTGTCATGTAATAAATCTTGTTAGTCAATAATAAATGAATCATAAATAAATCAAATAACATGATCTATGAGAACATAACATTATCATAAGAAATATATTTTTGGTAGACACATAAGCATAGAAAATAATTTCCTTAATAGTTAATAATCATTTAAAAGACTTGTGGTTGATTGGGTTCACTCCCCAAACCATCATAGTAGAAAAGGTTCCATAACATAACTATAATAGTGGATTGGGTTCACTCCCCAGACCATCATAGAAGTCATAGTTCAATCCCATGACTATCATAGTGGAAAAATTCCTTTACTAAACTTGGGTCGCTCTGCATTCCAATTGTAACACCCCGAGATTTTATGAAAAAAATATTCTTTTTAATTTCATTAATGTCTTTTGTTTTATGCTACACCAAGATTACCTTGCTCTATACGCAACACCGTATTAGCTTGCAGTATACGCAACACAATTCTTGGATCATGTTACACACAATTTTGATAATAGTTATTCTACGCAACATTGAGTATATATATATATATATTCAATGTATAATTGAAATATGGTTGGATTCTGTTATACAAAACAACGAAAGATTCTTTCACAACACGCAACCCTGACTTGGCTTGCATTACACGCAATCACGACCTTCCTCGATAGCGTGTGTTGTACGCAATACCGGGTTTTACTAAACAACGATATATTATTATAATATTATTATGAACTAGCCGTTATGAATAGTATTAACTAAATTTTGAATTTTATAACATTATTACTCATCTTACACATTTTCTAGAACATGGTATAAGAACAAAATAAATTTTTCGGGTAAAATAAGTATTTTTCAAAAAATGCTATTTTTCCACCTTTTGATGGCGCACCCACTTTAAATCTAGTTTTTGACATTTTTATAAGTTCAATTTGACAAAATAAAATTCTTCTTTGGAATCAAGAAATAAAAATTTACTTTGGATAAATTTTTCGTATTATTCTGGTAACTTTCATATTTTGATGAATAGTAAAAACACGCTATATTTTAATGAAAAACAACTTTTTTCATCGTAATAATTTATATGGTTAAATTATAATATTCAATGGTTTTAAATTATAAATATAATATATTTTTACCATTTAATATAATGTATGTCATTAGAATTGATTTTACATTAAATTCGTAGGTTAAATCAATTCAATCTTTTGCAACGTTTTAAAGAAAAACCCGTTTTCTTTCGACAACGGGATTAATTTTAATTTAATTTCTGCAACTTCTGTGTATTGAATACGAAAAAATGGATTCCATATTTGGAATCAGTGGGTCCAAATTATGTTAATAAGATACTTTTTATTTTTTGGAATTATGAATAGTAACTATGGTAAATTTTATTTACCATAGTTAAAGGTAAATCGGGTAATTAAGGGTAAATATAATATTATAAAATTACCATAACACATGCCAAAATTCTATTGGATGGTTAAAAGTAGACCCATATAACCTAAGGGTCGGATTAGATTCATTTTATGGACTTTTGACCATGAAAATAATTTAATTATTATTAAAACCAAATAAAGTAACAACATGTCACTCTCTTAAATCATATAAGTATAATAATTTTAATTTAGTGATAAACATCATAAAACTTCAAACATGAATAGTCTCTAGAAATATAATACAAGTATCTACATCATAGGAATTTATTTAGAATTATTAGGGATTAAATAATTATCATTTATTATGACACAAAGATGATACAGTAATTGTCTTATTAATGACATATTGACATAATTGATGTTATAAATGCCCAAATAAATGTAATTTGAGACTTTTTATGACTTAAATTAATTTTATAGGTTAATATGATGTGTTATTGTTTATATAAGTAACTTGGTTCGAACTTATCATTCTGTTATGAATTTCATAAAAATAATGTACCAAATAGTGTCAAAATTGACATAAATTAGTTTTTAAAACAAATATTATATTATTAATTGTTATTTAATTCCTAAAAATCTAAGTTTCGGCCAAATGACTTAGATAAGGATGGATATATTAATAATAAACAACTTGGGGTTCGTTTTTCTTGTTATGGAAAGTTTATTAACCATATAGTGTAAGAAAACAAAAAGACACGGTAAAAGTTAAATTATTTAACTTAGAGTTAAATCTAATTGATAAGGTTAAAATAATAACCCAAACTTGTTTAAATCCTATTGGATGAGAGTCTTTAGACCCATCCCCACTTTAGCTTCGAAATAAGACCCTTTGGAACCATTATAAACCGAATTTGACCTTAATATAAAATAATATTTTGAGATTTTCCTAATGTGCCCCTCTCCTCCCTTATAAAAGGGCACCTCCTCCCCCTCTTCCTCACACCACTTTGAGCCATCAAGCTCGGCCAACCCCTGAAAAATTCTATTCTCCACTTCCCTAGTATAATCCTAGTGGTCCTGGTCTTCTTCAAAGACCATACTTAGTTCTTTAAGTGGAGGTTATGAAAAGGCGCGTCAAAAAGAGGTAATATCCATTACCGATCTTTTTCAATTTCTTTCTTCTTCAGCTTCTTCTTAATTAGTTGTTTCATGATAAAGTAATAACATAAGTATTTATTATATACTGATATGTTATTATAAATATTAAACAACTCTAATTAACCTTCTATCCATCCTACGGAAAAAGGAAATCACCGCGCGTGCGTACGTACGGAATACCTTCTCCACGCCGTGGTGTAATCTATTTTCCGCCACCACCTTAATTGGATGGGTATAATGGTGTAATGAGTAACTATATATGATTATTATAAAGTTATATTGATACTGAAATAGTATACATACACTTCAACACAAGTTCACGATCATGAGAATGATATCATCGCTCGTCCGTACGTACAGACTACCATCTCCACGACGTGATGAGATTCATTCTCCACAATAACCATTCATGAATGATTATAAAGTATATTTAATGAATAATAATGAAATATATGACATGTTAAATGTACTGGATTTATGTATATATATATATATGTATGTCATCTACTTACTTCCATTCAAGATAATAAGGAAAGGAAAACAGTGTTCATGCGTACGTACGGACTACCGTCTCCATGAACAGTGTGTTTCATTTCATTTATCTATATATTATATATATATATATACTGAATATATATGATATATAAATCATTTTTTATATTCTGGGAGTAAGTAAATCATGATATAAGTAATAATAATGTCAATAACAACAAGTCCAAACACCTACGATAAATGAAATGATTTTACCCAAAACGCTTCTTTAACATGGAATTTACAAAAGAACGGGTAATATAAAGTCATAAGTGAACCATATATGATATCATAACAATGAATATGATTCCGTAATAAGTTAATGATATTATTTAAATCATTATACAAAAGGTTCAGATATGTACAAAGCATATCGGACATAAGGTAAGGGAAATATCACAATCTCATTTTTATCCGAAATTGTTTATACTTTGGTATTTACTGGGGTGTATTTTATCATCCACATACATGTTTCCTCAACATGTAATATTTATATCCATATACAATTGTTTAAATCCAATTTAACCCTTCGGTGAGTTTTTAGTAAAAGATATGAAAGGAATCTTTTGTCATTTTTCGTACGAGGTACTTTTTAACATTTCCGACAAAAGTACGAGAAGAATGTTTTTTTTAACTTATATGACATGAATGGATTTTTAAAACATTATTTACAAGAATCTTCCATTACAAGTTTTCATGTTTATTTTTAATTAACTTCTTTTAGTATAGAATTGTATGACATGTTATGAAAGGAAAAGTGTTTTTCAAGTAGAAAGGATATTTTCCTCAAGAATGGAGTTCAAGTGTTTTATCAAAATTATTTTCCATCTAAGATAATAAAGGATTCTGTTTCTATCCATATTATTACATTTATTTGATTATGTTGTGATGGAATTATTTTATGAATTCCTTTATCTTATATTAATTTTTTTATGATGTCATGTTGTTTAATAATCCCATTTTTATTACATGGGTTATGTAATGATGTATGATTTATGATTTTGTGGAAAACATAAGAATGGTATCATTATGAGATGGGTGGGACCTATATCTCCCTCCAATGCATTGGGTAAAGATTTTATATCTCATGAGATAGACATGGCTGGAACGGTAGGTTATACCGGTTCAGTGAAACAGGACTGAAACGAGGAATGAACTCAGTTCAGAAAGGGACTTTGTACACTAAGATAGTCTTGGAAATGAGTCTTGACTAACAAGAAATGATTCTCTATGATTATGTGTGTATGCCACAAAGTTTCATGTTTTAAGTTATGATTATTGGGATTACATTTCACTACTATTATTTATCCCATGTTATGAAATTATGATCACTTTTGCAGGTTAAGATTTCCAAAAGATATGTTCTTATGAATATGAAGTGATTGATATTTCTTTTGTTTACCCTTACTGATCATTTGAGCTCACCCTTTTATGTTTTTTCCAGGACATAAAGAAAGGAATTAAGTTTAAAAAAAGGAGATCTTTATGGGAGATGTTTAAGATCTTTCACCATGATTAGAAGATTATATTCTGAGTTTCCAAAGACACTAAACTATTACGGTCCTTGTGTGTGTGTTTTTGTTATATACTAAGTATTCCAAAAAAGTAATGTAATGTCTATGTACGTCAGGCTTCGGGTCTCTACAGTTGGTATCAGAGGAAAGGTTTAGTCAACCTCTGGAAACTAGGATGTGAGAACGTTAGTGAGATCCCTAGAGATATTTCTAACTTATGTCTAGGGATTTCTCTAAGGATAAGTATACGTATAGGATATAGTCCTAAAACTACAGTAATGATCTTAGAATTTAACCTAAGATGTTAGATATTAAGGGTACTCCCCCTATATTATGTTGTTTTCCCTAGCATGATTTTTGCCTCTCACACTATTATTTTTGGGTTTTAGACGATGGATGGAACCCGAAGGAACCGTGTTGATCACTGTAATGGACAATGCAATGATTGTCCTCCTGAACAAACAAATTTTATGGTAGATGGAGTGCAAAATCTTATTGCTATACTTACACAATCTATGAATCATTCTGGACTTCCAAATGAGCAGAGAAGGGAACAATATTCTATTGAGTCCTTCATGAGGCAACATCCACCTTCTTTCAGTGGGTCTTCCGATCCACTTCTTGCTGAACAATGGATCAATACCACTGAAAAGATATTTTCAGTTCTTTAATGTTCTGAACATGATAAAGTCATCTTAGCAGTATATTGTTTGGAAGGTGAAGCTGATCAATGGTGGAATCTTATCAAGAATATGAGGCAAAGAGATGAAATTGAGTCCATGGAATGGGATGAGTTCAAGAACTTATTTTTCAATAAGTACTTCCCTCGCATTCTTCGAACAAAGATGGAGAAGGAGTTTCTTGAACTAAAGCAAAAGGATGATGAATCTGTTGGTATATACGAAGCGAATTTTACAAGTCTTGCAAGGTATGCATCTGGATTTATCATCCAACCTAAAAGTAAAGTTGATCGATTCTTCAGTGGCTTAAAAGCAAGTCTTCGAAGGGAATTAGCTATAAGAGACTTCAGTAGCTATGAAGAAATTGTGCGTTGTGCTATCAAGGTAGAAATGGAAGTTAGTGTTACATATCCATATCATGGTTTTGACAAGAAACGAAAGATGGAGTTCAAGGAGAAATCTCAGAATAATGGTGAAAAGAAGATGAATGTTTCCTTATGCACAAAGTGTGGAAAGAAGCATGGTGGAGATTGTCTTAAAGGGACTAGAAAATGTTTTAAGTGTGGAAAAGAAGGTCATCGAGTAGATGAGTGTTGAAGTAATGGAAAAAGGGTTTCTAATGATGTGAATAAAGAAAACACTGCATAGAATGCACCACCAACACATCAATGATTCAAGTGCAAGGAAATGGGGCATTATGCTAATAAATGCCCTAATCCAAGGGTTAGTGATGATCGACATGAGAAACCGCTTAAGGAAAAGGACAAAGGGAAGTAACATGCGATCACTATTGGTGATGTTGAATATGACAACGATGTGGTGGAATGATTAAGTGTTTATGTAATGGGATTTCAAAATAGTATCATGGAATCTCATTTATGGTATTGTGGAATTTTGGAATATCTATGTATTGGTACTGGTAACTAGGAAAAAAAAGTGATTGAAATATTTTTGGAAAGTAGATGATATGCACATAATGAAGGGACAAGAAGATAATGAGATGTTTGATTGTATTCATGAGCTCATGATTGATATAAGGACTAATTATATAGAATTTTGATGATTTTGGTATGTGGAAAGAGTTATCTTTTGACAGCACTCATGTTTTCACTAAGATTCAATGGGTATTCATTTTTCAAGAGATTACATGATTATGGTATTCACATGACTGGAATGTGACGAACAAGATATATGAGGGATAAATGATGTCATTCACGTGATCATTTTCTCTATACTATGAGCTTGGACCGAAGTATTTTAGATAAGCCTAAAGATTGGAATGTATTATGTTGGACATAAGTTATTATTGTTTAAGGATAAAACTTTTTTTGATATTATTGATGGGATGTTATAGTAATATAGCTTTAGAAAAAGGACAACCTACAGGACGGGCGACGGCCCATCGCGTCGGACAATGATGTGGGAATCGAACCCACAACCGAAGTGCGACTAGCCTTTATCGCCTACCACTGGCTTACAGGAAGTCCCTATTTAGTAGAAACTAGTTTTTAAGCAGTATAATATAAGAAGTATAAGTCCATTTTAGGAACCATATATGATTAATCTCACTATAGATGGACTTACGTATTTTTTTTGATAACTTTTCTAACATTTTGTTTGATACATATGGAATAACCCCTCATTCTATCACATGATCTGCTAACACATCACGAATGAAAAATTCAACTTCATTTCTTTAAGAGATGAAGTGGAAATTGTTCAAAGAACGACTAACGGTGAGACTATACCAAAATCACAAAAGTATTTCTTCTAATTCGAATTTCATCAACTTTAGGGAAATGATCTTGAAGACCAAAAATGTTGTCCTAGTGATCTTATATCTGATGAATCAGATGGTACCCTAGATCATCACAAATTTATGGCTTTGCGATTGTTGGCTTTTTCATAGCCATGTTCTCTACCACTCTCCATCAGAACTTGATGGTTAGATTTTTCTTCCATATCCATATTTTCACCTATGTTCTCCTACGTGGAAACCCAGTGATGAGTTAATTTGGGTAACCGTTACATTTCATACTTTAGTTTTGAAAGCCATATTTTGGTATTCCTTTTTATGATGTGGGTTTCTATTAAACAAAATTTCTTGTTGTAAACCATTTATAACCCCGACGAATTTCGAGGGCGAAATTCATTTTAAGGGGGGTAGAATGTAACACCCCGAGATTTTATGAAAAAATATTCTTTTTAATTTCATTAATGTCTTGTGTTGTATGCTACACCAAGATTACCTTGCTCTATATGCAACACCGTATTAGCTTACAGTATACGCAACACTATTCTTGGATCATGTTACACACAATTTTGATAATAGTTATTCTACGAAACATTGAGTATATATATATATATATATTCAATGTATAAATAAAATATGGTTGGATTATGTTATACAAAACAAAGAAAGATTCTTTCACAACACGCAACCCTGACTTGGCTTGCATTACACGCAATCACGACCTTCCTCGATAGCGTGTGTTGTACGCAATACCGGGTTTTACTAAACAACGATATATTATTATAATATTATTATGAACTAGCCGTTATGAATAGTATTAACTAAATTTTGAATTTTATAACATTATTATTCATCTTACACATTTTCTAGAACATGGTATAAGAACAAAATAAATTTTTCAGGTAGAATAAGTATTTTTCAAAAAATGCAGTTTTGCCGCCTTTTGATGGCACACCCACTTTAAATCTAATTTTTGACATGTTTATAAGTTAAATTTGAAAAAAATAAAATTCTTCTTTGGAATCAAGAAATAAAAATATACTTTGGATAAATTTTTTGTATTATTCTGGTAACTTTCATATTTTGATGAATAGTAAAAACACGCTATATTTTAATGAAAAACAAATTTTTTCATCGTAATAATTTATATGGTTAAATTATAATATTAAATGGTTTTAAAGTATAAATAGAATATATTTTTACCATTTAATATAATTTATGTCATTAGCATTGATTTTACATTAAATTCGTAGGTTAAATCAGTTCAATCTTTTGCAATGTTTTAAAGAAAAACCCGTTTTCTTTCAACAACGGGATTAATTTTAATTTAATTTCTGCATCTTCTGTGTATTAAATATGAAAAAATGGATTCCATATTTGGAATCAGTGGGTCCAAATTATGTTAATAAGCTACTTTTTATTTTTAGGAATTATGAATAGTAACTATGGTAAATTTTATTTACACTAGTTAAAGGTAAATCGGGTAATTAAGGGTAAATATAATATTATAAAATTACCCTAACACATGCGAAAATTCTATTGGATGGCTAAAGGTAGACCCATATAACCTAAGGGTCGGATTAGATTCATTTTATGGACTTTTGACTATGAAAATAATTTAATTATTATTAAAACCAAATAAAGTGACAACATATCACTCTCTTAAATCATATAAGTATAATAATTTTAATTTAGTGATAAACATCATAAAACTTCAAAAATGAATATTATCCAGAAATATAATACAATAATATACATCATAGTAATTTATTTAGAATTTTTAGGGATTAAATAAGTATCATTTATTATGACACAAAGATGATGCAATAATTGTCTTATTAATGAAATATTGACATAATTGATGTTATAAATGCCCAAATAAATGTAATTTGAGACTTTTTATGACTTACATTAATTTTCTAGGTTAATATGACATGTTATTGTTTATATAAGTAACTTGGTTTGAACTTATCATTCTGTTATGAATTTCATAAAAATCATGTACCAAATAGTGTCCAAATTGACATAAATTAGTTTTTAAAACAAATATTATATTATTAATTGTTATTTAATTCTTAAAAATCTAAGGTTCGTCCAAATGACTTAGATAAGTATAGATATATTAATAATAAACAACTTGGGGTTCGTTTGGCTTGTTATGGTAAGTTTATTAACCATATAGTGTAATAAAACAAAAAGACACGGTAAAAGTTAAATTATTTAACTTAGAGTTAAATCTATTTGATAAAGTTAAAATAATAACCTAAACTTGTCTAAATCCTATTGGATGAGAGGCTTTAGACCCATCCCCACTTTAGCTTCTAAATAAGACCCTTTGGAACCATTATAAACCTAATTTGACCTTAATATAAAATAATATTTTGAGATTTTCCTAAGGTGCCCCTCTCCTCCTTTATAAAAGGGAACCTCCTCCCCCTCTTCCTCACTCCACTTTGAGCCTTTAAGCTCGGCAAACCCCTGCCAAATTCTCTTCTCCACTTCCCTAGTATCATCCTAGAGGTCCTGGTATTCTTCAAAGACCATCCTTAGTTCTTTAAGTGGAGGTTATGAAAAGGCGCGTCAAAAAGAGGTAATATCCATTACCGATCTTTTTCAATTTTTTTCTTCTTCAACTTCTTCTTCTTTAGTTGTTTCATGATAAAGTAATAACATCAGTATTTCTTATACACTTATATGTTGTTATAAATATAAAACAACTCTAATTAACCTTCTATCCATCCTACGGAAAAAGGAAATCACCGTGCGTGCGTACGTACGGAATACCGTCTCCACGCCGTGGTGTAATCTATTTTCCGCCACCACCTTAATTGGATGGGTATAATGGTGTAATGAGTAACTATATATGATTATTATAAAGTGATATTGATACTGAAATAGTATACATACACTTAAACACAAGTTCATGATCATGATAATGATATCATCGCTCGTGCGTACGTACGGACTACCGTCTCCACGACGCGATGAGATTCATTCTCCACAATAACCATTCATGAATGATTATAAAGTATATATAATGAATAATAATGAAATATATGACATGTTAAATCTACTGGATTTATGTATATATATATATGTATGTCATCTACTTACTTCCATTCAAGACAATAAGGAAAGGAAAACAACGTTCATGCGTACGTACGGACTACCGTCTCCATGAACGGTGTGTTTCATTTCGTTTATCTATATATTATATATATATACTGAATATATATGATATATAAATAATTTTTATATTCTGGGAGTAATTAAATCATGATATAAGTAATAATAATGTCAAGAACAACAAGTCCAAACACCTACGATAAATGAAATGATTTTACCCAAAACGCTTCTTTAACATGGAATTTACAAAATAACGGGTAATATAAAGTCATAAGTGAACCATATATGATATCATAACAATGAATATGATTCTGTAATAAGTTAATGACATTATTTAAATCATTATACAGGAGGTTCGGATACGTACAAAGCATATTGGACATAAGGTAAGGGAAATATCACAATCTCATTTTTATCCGAGATTGTTTGTACTTTGGTATTTACTGGGGTGTATTTTATCATCCACATCCATGTTTCCTCAACATGTAATATTTATATCCATCTACAATTGTTTAAATCCAATTTTACCCTTTGGTGAGTTTTTAGTAAAAGATATGAAAGGAATATTTTGTCGTTTTTCGTACGAGGTACTTTTTAACTTTTCCGACAAAAGTACGAGAAGAATGTTTTTTTAACTTATACGGCATGAATGGATTTTTAAAACATTATTTCCAAGAAGCTTCCATTACAAGTTTTCAAGTTTATATTTAATCAACTTCTTTTAGTTTAGAATTGTATGACATTTTATTAAAGGAAAAGTGTTTTTGAAGTAGAAAGGATATTTTCCTCAAGAATGGAGTTCAAGTGTTTTATCAAAATTATTTTCCATCTAAGATAATAAAGGATTATGTTTCTATCCATATTATTACATTGATTTGATTATGTTGTGATGGAATTATTTTATGAATTCCTTTATCTTATATGAATTGTTGTATGATGTCATGTTGTTTAAGAATCCCATTTTTATTACATGGGTTATGCAATGATGTATGATTTATGATTTTGTGACACACATAAGAATGGTATAATTATGAGATGGGTGGGACCTATATCTCCCTCCAATGCATTGGGTAATGATTTTATATCTCATGAGATAGACATGGCTGGAACAGTAGGTTATACCGGTTCAGTGAAACAGGACTGAAACGAGGAATGAACTTGGTTCAGAAAGGGACATTGTCCACTAAGATAGTCTTGGAAATGAGTCTTGATTAACAAGAAATGATTCTCTATGATTATGTTTGTATGCCACAAAGTTTCATGTTTTAAGTTATGATTATTGGGATTACGTTTCACTACTATGATTTATCCCATGTTATGAAATTATGATCTCTTTTGTAGGTTAAGATTTCCAAAAGATATGTTCTTATGAATATGAAGTGATTGATATTTCTTTTGTTTACCCTTACTGAGCATTTGAGCTCACCCTTTTATGTTTTTTTTCAGGACATAAAGAAAAGAATTAGGTTTAAAAAAAGGAGATCTTTATGGGAGATGTTGAAGATCTTTCACCACGATTAGAAGATTATATTCCAAGTTTCCAAAGACATTAAACTATTACGGTCCTTGTGTGTGTGTTTTTGTTATGTACTAAGTATTCTGCAAAAGTAATGTAATTTCTATGTACGTCAGGCTTCGGGTATCTACAACAATCTTGTTTATCTCATTATATTTCATTGCTTAAACAATTCATTGGGAGAGATATAGATACCACTTGTCACATTATGAATATCATAAATAGTTGTGCCACAATACAAATAAAAATTCATCATATCAAAACCCATGAAAATAAATGGGATCCATAGAAAATTTATCATATTAAATCCCATGAAAAGAAATGCGGTTCATAACATATTTATCATATCGGTATCCAAGAAAAAAATGGGTTTCATAAAAATTTCATTATTGAATAACCCATGAAAAAGAAAAAATATTCATAAAAATATTTTCATAATTAACATAAACCATATAGATAAAGAAAAAAGATGGTATCCCCGGATCATATCCCTAATTAATCTTTATTAACATCAAAGGATTTCATCTAAGATAGAAAATTATTTTGAAAATAAAATCACATAGAACATTAATTGAGGAAAATAACCATTATATAAAAATCACATTTTAAAACTATAAATTAATAAAATATTGTGTAAATCATTCTCTTTGAAAATAACCTTGAAAATTTAAAAATTATTTATTAATGGAAAAATTTTAATGATGATGGGAGATTCTGATCATGCCCACAAGGTAAAAAAACTCCTTTCAATATTTTGATAAAATCAAAAGGGTTCTTGTTTGGAAAAATACATGAATATTTTTTTAAAAACATTTTTTAAAAATTAAATCAAGGTTTAATATTGATATAAACAATTATATAGGAATATTAAAACATTATTGAAAACATTTTTAGAATACATGGATATGGAAGAAAAAGGGGTTTTGACCGAAGAGAGAAATAATGCTAGTTTTAATTAAAACATTATTTAGTAACCATGATTACATAAATAGAGTAAAATGAAGGGAAAAATTTTATATTCAGGAAATAATAATATTAGAATAAATTTCATGAAGTTATTGAGAAATAGATCATAATATTTTTTCATAAAAATCATAACCATAAGAAATCCCAATAAACATTGAGATTGTAACATCAAAACCTCACCACTTTAGTAACATTTTAATCTTAAGACCCATTAAAGAGGTAAAATTATATGGATATTTATATCTCATAATTTTAATGAATATTAACATAAAATAAATTCATGGGGATTATATACACCAAACAAAAGAAATAAGTGGTGCATGTGTCCCATATATATAAAATTGAGATGAAAATTCCTTCACCATAGATGTTGAATTCTTTTTTACACTTTAAAAAGTCCTATATAATAAATGTATGTTTCTTATAAATCTATTAAAATACCATAATCATATGTATCATTCCATATAATATTTACTTAGGACCTTTTATTACCTATTTATTTGCAATTCTTTGTTAAATCACATTTCAAGTAAAAAATATTTCATTTTTCATGTATGATTTGGTCTGGTATTCCAAAAACATTTAATTTAATCCTAGTTACATAATAAATATAATATTTACCATGATATAAATATCAAATTTAGATGTATAAAATAAATTGCACTGTTCATGCAGATGGTAATCTGTACGTATGTATGAAAATTCTTTTCAATTTCTTGACGGATGAAATAAAATAAAGGTAAATTATATATTACCTTTAAATAATAATTTATAATTAATATATATCACATATGTTCAATAAAAATATCATTATTATCTATAACATAATTGATAATAGAAAAATAAATCACATCACTTTGTGAGGCGGTAGTCTTCCGTACACACAAACAACTTTGTCGTATTCCCACAAAATGGAAAGTAAAAAAGTATATGTGATACCATAATTATAAAAGTATAATTAGGTAAGAAATATCATATAAATATGTTAAATCCATTATTATATCCATCCACGATATGTGGTGATGTGAAACGAATTTCATCAGTTTGCGATGCGGTAGTTCATCATACACACGATAGATAGTTTATATTTCTATTTGTTGGAATATGATGCAGATATAGGTTATTAAATTAAAATGGAAATATATAAATATATTAGAGATATTTTTGTTATTATATCCGAATATTTTGATAACATTTTAAGATTAGGGAAGAATAAATAAAAAATAACAAGTTTAAGAATTTTACCTCTTCTTCAGAAAACCTATTTAGGTTTTAAAATAAATCCTTTTTAGGATGGTTTTATAATAAGAATAATGAATCTAGGATGTGGGTAGGGAATTAATTAATGTATTTGGTTAAGTATTGGGAGATCTAAAGGGTTTTTTAATAGTTAAGAATAGAGGATAGTGGGTGACCTTTTATAAGTGGGGGAGAGGACATACTTTGAATTTTTGAGAAGAATAAAGTATAACCAAATTGTTCATATTAAAAAAGAAAACAAAAGGGGTAATTTGAGAACCTTAGAGTTATAAAGGTCAAAATATGTTTCTAAAATGATATTTGGACAATTTTTTAGGTTATTTACCACTTATCGTTTTAGTTTAAGCCACCTGTAAACCTGTTTTAATCTTAACCATGGTGATTTAATTTTATAATTTTTACTATTCATTTTAAAAAACATGAAGATGGAAATATTATATATAATATTAATTATTCTGATTCCAAATATCAAAATAAAATTTCCACATTATATTAATAGATTTTCCAATTTTTTTTTGAAAATTAAACCCGTAGACGTGATGAAAAATTATTTTTGAAAGAGAAAATTTTCATAAGTATAGAACATTTTAATATCAAATATCAATATTCAATTAATTAAAATAACCTAATTTTATTTATCAATATATAATAGAATTTATTTTATTTTTAAAACATTTTTAGCCCCTATGGATCTTTTTAAACTCTTTAAATGAAAAGGTAGTATTTAAAAAAAGTCGTTTTTTTTTACTATTCATCAAATAATTAATATTTTCCAAAAATTATCAAAAATTACATAAAATATTATATTGACATTTATATTTAAAAAATTATGTTTATTTTGTGAAATATTTTTTCTAGAGTTTGAAAGAATTACTTGTATTATTTCTTCACAAAACGAAATAAAAACTTTTTAAGAGAAAATTGTATTTTCCAAACATATAAAGTCTTTTATAAAAAATTATGTATTTATTACCAATATTTTTTATTTATGTAAAAAGATTATACTTAATATTTTAAATTTTTTTATTCATATTCATACATCTAAATTTAATGACTAGGTTATAACTGTATTGTTTAAATAATAATATTAATATTATACCATTTTTCAATAAAACTCAGTGTTGCATATAACGCAAGCTATTAAAGAAAATAAATTATTCAAAAAATATATTTAATAAAAACACAGGGTTGATATTTTTTATATAATAAATTTACATAAGAATCAAATTCATAACAACCCAAAAAAGGCGTACATGATTTCCTTTTCCTGGCGTAACCTCTCCCCAAAATCTCAAAAATAGTTTAGGTCATTTTAAACTAGTTTGGATACCACCATTGCTTGGACTGTGGCATGGTGGATCATACCAATAATTTTCACCCTACCACACCAAGGAGAATGAAATATAAGAATCTCCCTTTCCTTTTTCTTAATTCCAACACAACACAACCTCTACTTTTCTTAAAAAACACCATAACCACTTGATCAACATTTTTTATATCCCCATTTTATACAGGTGGACCACCCAATGCACCATAAACACTCCCACAACATGTGGAATCAATATATTCCATTTCCAACTTTCCCACATAGCTCAACTCCCCCAACATGAGACCACCATGCCCAAAAACATGGCATGTTGGAATCTCTATTTCCTATAGAGAAACCTTACCAACACTATGACCTTAAAAACAACATTTCAAACCTAAAGATGCACTGATCACTATAATAAACAGACAAAATTTCTACAATATCCACATTTATAAAAACAATGACCATTACCACTGTCTCCACCACGGTGCGGTGATGCCCAAAAATACAAATAAACTATTTTCTAACGTAGAACCTCTCCAAAACTTCCCAAAAAAACAAAGAAACCCATCACATAAATCAAACAAACACAATAAAACCTACAAATACTATAGTATAGGGGTGTCACAATCTCCACACCATTAATATTTTCATTCCCTTAAAGATGGAGGTTAGGAATGTATACAAAAGGCTTGGGCCACTAGTGAAACATAATTGTGTCTCGATCCCAAAACTCCTTACAAACCCTACCATGCTACTAAAATGGATGTACCAAAGGTGAACATCATTAAATAAAGTTATTACCTTGTCCATCCTTAGATGTGGTGCATAGAGAGACCCCAATGTTACATAGGGAATAAGAGAAATAGAATCACAATGAAGTACACAAACATAGGTTGACTCTCATTGAGTAGATAACTACACCACCTTACTCTGGTGATAATTCCCAAATCCAAGGTATACAAAAAGAATAAATAACATCCCACCAGTAGTGATAATAAAAAACACAGTGAATGAAGTCAGAAAACTAGAGTTCAAAATTAATGATCATACAATGCTCTAAATTAAACCATATAAACAATCATAGGATAAATCATAATTAAAAAATTATGGTCACTTTGATATACTATAGAAATAAATACACCATGAAACTATAAAAATATCAAAATAAAAAACCTATCCAGACCATCTACAGACTTCACTATCCAAATTGAAATGAAATGTGATAGCTTTATGGGTTGTTCAATTCATACATTTAAGACATAATTCTTTTTAATAATTTCAAAAAATCTGATACCAAATCCTCTAAAAATTCACTCCCCTAGATGGAAAGGTATAGGTCATAATAATTCATCCCCAATGGCTATTGGTTTCCAATATTTTCTATATTGTATATCCAAATATTTTAATAGGAAAATCTCTTGAAAATTCCCCGGCCTAAGGAAGAACCAAAACAAGAATTGGATACTAAAAATCAAGAGATAATTCACATTACCTTCCCAACCATTTATGCCTCTCCACTATTTTTGTTTAACTTAATAGTAACATTATCAAAATTACCCCACCAAATAACCTAGAACATGGTCACCCAAACCATGAATTAGTGTCACCTAATGAAAAAATAAAGTTATATCAAATTCTATATAATCCAACTAAATGATGATAATTCAACCCATTAATTATCCTTGACCTTGTGCTATACTATCCCATCACCAAAAGACATGCGAGTGAGGAATTACATACCCCATAGATCATGATTTCACACCCTAACCTTGTTTTCTCAATTATTTTGTTTATTTTTAATTCTCTGCTATTTATATCTCATTCTGATCCAAATCACCTTGATTTTTTTAAAGGTTGGTGTCCAAGCCTCATTTTATTATTAGGAAAAGACCACTTTTTGTCTTGGTAGAGGAAGACCAATTAAATATCTCAAAGGAACATGGCCAAGTGGATTGAATACAAGGCTTTAAAGCCTATTTTTTATCCCAAAGGGACCTTTGGTGAATAATACTACTACAGTACCCAAGCTTCTATAGTACCTACAAAAGTCCGCCACCACTATAGTTCCTAATATAGTACCTCCACCATTGTAGTAACACCACTAATGAAGTACTTCTCCAATACATTCTATATTGCTCCTACAATACTCAATAACTCCTTGCCTTCCTGGATTTGATGATAGTCCATTTGGTTTCCATGTATGAGCCTATACCACTTGGTTAGAGGCTCGTTGGCACACTGTTAGTATGAAAGATGTGATAATGATGTTATAGGCCTCATGTTTTTACCTTATAAAACCACATGATTGTATCATTGTTAGTCCAACCATGTTTCCTACCCATTTGGGTGCCTAAAACCTTCAGTAATTGAAACATGGTTGGGGCACAATTTGGCTGAAAATTCATCCAAACGATTTGAAAATCCTATTCCTAATAAAAATGTAATATTTCTAGAATACTATTATCCTTTTTAACAATGTTAAGCCTAACCCCATTCCTCATATTGTTCTCAAGACATTCCAACTAGGGAGATCCAATCACACCTCCTCCATCTATTCCTCTCCCTATTAACATGATTCCTTAGGAGTTTCTTAATGATTCGATTCCAGATATCTAAGCTAAAACTTACTTGGACTTTTATTTCTTATCTCTTCCATATTTCTAATTATTTCATCTTATTCCCTAACCATGTTTATCTTTATACAAAATCTAACCATAAGTGTCATTTTTTGGTGTTTTTTAGTAGCTAGGGATTGTGAGACTTGTATTGAATCCTGTTCTAGTGATGTCCATTAAAGGTGATGAGTTTATCTTCATTTTTTGAAGTTTACCTATATCAAGAGCCTTTAAATTTTAGAACCTTAACCGGTTTATTATTTTAATCCATGTTTTTGATACCTAATAATTGTATTAAATATGTTTAAGTATAATTTTAAGAGAAAATCATGTTTTAAATGATTTTCATTTCAATAGAAATGATTTTATCAAATTGTAAACATGGTAAATAACTGTATTAATTAACCTCACATTCCTAGAATTTGATAAATTTACAAAATTAAATTAATAAATGTATTTTAACTTAACTTTATGTGTTTTATTTTTTAAATAAATTTTATAAATGGTGGTATTAATTTAAAGGTTATTATTTGTTCTAGAAATTGGTGTTTAAAACTACTAAAATGTTAGAAATGTTTTATAAATATTCAAAAAAATTGAGATGGTTTTATAATTTATAATTCTAAAAGAACGACTATGAGCCTCGATTGAAAACATTAAATTATTTTTCATGTGGATTAAATCAAACAATATTTTTTTATTGATTTATAATGACCACGGTGTTTAGGGAGTCACTTAGTGGTCCTGTATATACCTGCTTGTTGTTGTTTTAATTCAAAAAACTCACGGGAGCCAGGATTACTTGGGTAGGTGAACATAGACAAGATGGGTTCCTTCACCACCAGATATGATATTAAATTAAATTTTATATCCCCACAGTCTAGTAGTATGATTCAATTTCCACTAATTGAGGGAATGACCCTAGTTAGTGATGTACATTTCTAGGCACCCCTATCCTTAGTTAACTTACGGTGCTTTCCCATTTTGCATGTTTAAATTTATTTTTAATATGGTTTTCTTTAGACCTAGTTTATTTTATCACTTACATCCTCTCTTTCCATTATTTTATATCACTATGTTATAATTTTTAATAGAAAGAATATTTTAGAAGTGGTTTAAAAGTAGTTTTCAAATTGGTGTTTTAATACATGAGACTTTATACTGGAATTTTTTTCAAAGTGATTTTTTTTATTTAAAGAAAATAAATAATGAATTTTTATAAAATAATTATGGAAATTATATTTTATTCTATGTTCTTATGCATAAATAATAATTTTAATAATGTATTTAAATATAACATGAAATAGATATTGTATTTAAAGACCATGTATAGGGTCTAGGTATCCAAGAATACCTAACATGCATTTTTTCTCATGCCTATTTAAATTCTAGGTTCAAGTTCAGCTCCTAAATTATCAGGGAGCATGTTTGGTTTGAATTTGGATAGAGACTCATGGCGTCACATGAAGGTATTTTGGTAATTTTGTTTCTTTAGTTTACATTATTGTTTCACCCAAATTTTTTATTCATTTTTTCCTTTCCATTAATAAGTGGTGCTCTATATATGTACCATTTTAGATGATGAAACTCAGACTAATCTATAAGAAGGATTTAAAGGTGAGTTTTGGGATTTAATTTATTTAATTTGTTTAAACTTTTTATTATATTTTTTTCTTATTTTATTTGAGATGCATGTCATACCAATGTATAGTTATTTAAAAAATATACAAATAAGTTACACCTCTTATTTAATTAATTTAATTTTATAGAAACTATTCAAATATGATATATATTTATCTACTAGAACTAGTATCAAACTTGGGGAGATTAGGAATGTTCCTTGGGTATGTCATGATACATATTGGGTGCTTTTTTTTGGGGTGACCCAAAGCTGGTTTGTGAAAAATAGTATCAAATCCTATTTTCTTAAGAGGTTATAGGTTTCATAATTCCCATTTTATGTTTGGGGATTAATGTTATATTGGATATAGAATTATTAGGACTCAAGAGGTATGTGTAAGATGATTCTATTAATATCTTTCACATTCAGAGTCTTTAGTTTCCATGGTAATTTAGGCTTGGAGTGTTGGTTTTGTCTTCATATCATTTACATATGATACATGAACTATTTTTTCATTCTGTTTTGTGAGATGATAATGGGAGTGAACCAGTTGTACCTAATGAGTTTTTTGGGACTAAAAATCCATGTGGGTCCTTGGTACATGGTTTATTATGAATTATAATGGTATTTGTGTAGTTATCACATGGTATTCCAATCTGTGCCGATATGATACACACACACTGGTCCCCTTTTTAAATTTATATTATAATTCTTTTATTTTAATTTATTTTCAATTATTTTATATTTGTGTTTTTTCGTTGAAACATGAGTATTAATTTTAAAAAATCTTGGTTTTAATATACTAATGTTTTATTTTTAGGAGTAATAAATGGGTTTTTTTATAAAATAATTAAATGATAAAATTGATATTGGAATTTCTAATAAAATTATTTTAAAGTTAACAAGGTTATGTTTTGGGAATTTATAAATGGGTTTTCATTGTAATTGATGTGTGTTGGTTGATTTGAAAAATATGAGAGTTTTTTATAATGGTTATTCTTAAATAAATGTTTATTTGATTTTAAATAGTAAAAAATAGTTTTGAAACTAAAAAGGTGGAGTTTTTGTAATGTTATTATATGTATTGATGGAAACTTTTTGGCATTATTAAATGGAAAAATGGTTTTATATGAGAATGAAATGTTTTGAAATTAAAAAATAATAATTTAAAATATTTTAGAATAAAGCTGAAGTTTTGGAATTATATTAAAAAATATTAATATAATATTTCTGAAATTATATATTGGTTTTTAAGTGGGAAATTAATTCATAATGGTGGGCTTAAAGGGAAAGAAAATGTTTTTTTAATTTTTTTAAAAATTTTGAATTTTATTTCAGGGAATATTCCATGTCTCAATTTGAATATGTTTGTTTTGAATTGTGAAATATGTATTAGTTTGGGTTTATGCATTATGTTCCTTTTCATTAACATCTAATAAAGGTTTGGATGAATGGTTTGAGTGTATTACCTATAATATGTATTCCTCCTATTTTCTACATGTTTTCCATTTTTAGAATGGTAATGGTTATATCTTCTAGGATTTGGTTATCCATATATTAGAGTAGATATAGTTTCTAATGTGGTCCTAGGTTGGTTTTTATCTTTTTGATTCACTGGAAATTTCTTGATAGTATGTTGATCGCCTGGTAGATACTCTTTATTTAGTGATTTTTAGTGTTTTTTTGGGAAATTAGAAGGACTGGTAGCCTTGTTTTTTGGGGCTTTCCCTATAAATCTGTGGTTGATTGATCCATTCTTAGATTTTATGTGATTTTATCACAATGGTGAGGTTATTCCATTGATATGGTTGTGTGTGAAGATATTTGGGAATGTTTTTGTGTGTCTAGGATGATTTCAATGCTCTATGTTTTC
The DNA here is from genome assembly GCA_963277665.1 of Viscum album. Classification (NCBI taxonomy): domain Eukaryota; kingdom Viridiplantae; phylum Streptophyta; class Magnoliopsida; order Santalales; family Viscaceae; genus Viscum; species Viscum album. Next base: position 1,231,205,571 of record OY728155.1, read on the forward strand.
GATTGGGTTCACCAAGATTCTGTATTTTGGAAGCAAGGTCCCAAATTAATCTCTTTCTAAAACCGAGTCAAGGTCAATGTTTCTCTTATTGAGGCCTTTTTTGTTTGAAATATTTCTATGCATTTCTTCACTCGTCTAGATTTCTTTGGTTTTCTTTGTTTGAGTAATTTTCTATCCTTATCTCTTGTTCTTAGTAGAATGTTTGAATATATTGGAGATGTCTATTTATTTTGATAAATCTTAATTTTTTACCCCTTGTGGGCACTCTTTATATTTTTGGGAATTAAACATGGTTTCTTCCTGGAGTAAGTGGTTGTCTTAGAGAGATACTATATTAGTAGAATTCTAATATAGTGTGTATACCACCATTGGTGATCCTTTTATGTAAATGATTCATTTATTCAGTTTTAGTTATCCTTGATTGGGTGTTCATTTGTTCTGGTGAGAAAGGTATGGTGTTTATTTAGGGACATGTTTTTATATTCATTCCCAACCACACACATCTAAAGAACAAGTTTTGATCATTCGTTCTTTTTTATACCTTGGGATGTTTCTTTAGGATTGATAATTGAGATTTGTTTAGTGCTTTCAAAATTTCCTCTTTTTAGTCATGGTGTTTCTTGGGTTTTGAGGCTATTACTTATGGTGATTACCTCTTTACTTATTTTAAGTTCCTCTCTTTTTTTCTTTGAGTCATTGGTAATTTCATTAGGATTCCTTTGTAATGCTCTATGATGGGGGAATTAGAAATGTGCGGTATACCCAATTTTTATATTAAGGATAGAATCTTCAATAATTTGAAGTTATTACATTAAGTCTTTATATTTCTTGAGTCAATTCCTTAGTATGATTGTTATACATCATTTCTTAATGAATCAACCATTAAATACAAGTATTTTTATGGTAATAAACAATTATTATGGGGAGAATTTTCACACTGAAATTATTTTTCCTCAATTATTTTATTTATTTTTATGTCCCTATTATTTCTCTCTCCTTCCAGGTAAAATCCCCTTGAGAATATGAAATTTTTTTCATATAGTACATGTTGAACGGTTTTCTCACAATTAATACCAATCATGAAGAAACCATGTGACATTATTTATGTTATTAATAGATCCAACCACAATGTTAGTGCATGATTTTCCCTACTATGTATCCTTCCAGTGTGGGTGCCTAAACCCTCTAGTAGGAGGCACATATTTGGTGCATGGTTTGGCCAACCACATGGAAAAACAATGCAAAGATCCCAATTTCATTAAAAATGGAAGATTATAAAAATTCACCTCTCCCTATTTTTACCTTAGTCAAGCCTTACCATCTCCCCACTTTTGTTCCAATAATGCACCACCCAATGAGATATGACTACCTCACTCCCCATCCATTCTTCTCCCTCCCATAATGATTCCTTGGGCATTTTTTTTATTCGATTCTGGATCATTGAGGCGTGGATTGCTTCGTATTTTATTCATTCTCTATTATTTATTTCTTAATGTTTCCTCTTCATCCCAGTTGTATTTATCTTCATCTTAACCGTATCTATAAGGAGTGTTTATTTGTTGATTTTTGGTACCTAGGGCCATTGAAGCTCTTCCTAAAAACTATTCCAACAACTACATCAAAGGTGGTGAACTTCTCTATATTTTAGGAAGGTTTATTCTTGCATTTTCATTTAAATTTAAGAACCATGATTTCTTTATTTATTAAATTTATGTTTTAGATACCTGAGAATCAGATTAAATATATTTAAATATAATATTTATGAGAAATCAATTTTAACTTGATTTTCATTTCAATGTAAATAATTTTCTCAAATTGGAAAGATGGTAATGTTTTTTAATTAACCATTTCACCTAGTGTTTGATAAATTTCACAAATTAATTCAGTAAGGGATTTTAATTTTTTGTGTGTTTTGGGGTTTAAACAGATTTCTTATAAAGGGGGGTTGAATTTAGAGGGTGTTATTGGTTCTTAAAATCGGTCTTTGAAACTAATAAAACATTTTGATTATTTTATAAATATTTGTAGTTTGTTTTCAAGATAGTTTGATAATTTATAATTCTAAAATAATGTACATGGGGCCCGGTTATCACCTTTAAAGGATTTGGGTTTTTGGTTTGAATCAACCAATAGATTTTTATTGATTTTATATGATCACAGTGTTTGTGGAATTACTTTGTTATATTTTTTGTTATGTTTTTTTTGGTTGTTATTATTCAAATAAAAATGGTAACCACATGTTCTTTGGTAGGTGAACTTAGAAGGGATGGGTTCCCCCACTACTAGCTATGCAAGTGAATAAAATGTGACTCATTAGCCAGTTACGTGACACACTTTACACTAATTAAGTGAAAAACCCTAGTTCATTATGTATATTTCCATGTGCCCATATTCTTAATATCCTAAGGGTTTTTTAATCTTGTTTCTATTTTTAAGTTATTGTTCATATTTTTTATGAACTTTATTAATTTTGGAAATTATATCCTCTCATACTACTATTTTAGATGACTATGTTTTAAAGTGCATTGGAATGAATATTTTAAAAGTTTTTTAAAATTAGTTTTAAAATGGGTGTTTGAAAAAAAGTGGATTCATCCTGGAAATTATTTCAATGTGATTTTTTCATTTAAATAATGTAAAATAGAAAACTTTATAAAATGATTATAGAAATGATATTTCATTTCATTTTATTTATCATGAAAAATTTATTTTAGTTATATAATTTAAACTAGAATGTAATGGATATTTTATTTAATGAACGTGCGTGGTGTGTGAGTTATATTGGTATACCTACTGAGACATTCCACTCACAACTATTAATATTTCATGTTTGGGTCTACCTCATGAATTCTCATGGAGCGTGTTTGTTTTGAGGTTGGATGGTGACATATGAAGTCACAAGGAGGTATGCTGATTAATTTTTTTATCAAGTTTAACTTATCACATCATCAAAATTTTCCATTCCTATATCCCTTTCCTTTAATCTCTTATGATTTATATATGTGGAATTTTGGATGTTGAAACTGGGATTGTTTAGTATGAGGGAGATGGAAGTGAGTTGTGGGATTTCTTTTATTTCAACTCTTTATATTGACAATTTTGTGCCCTGTTTATCCTTTTTTTTTTGATTTGTTGTGGATTTTAGACTTATGAATGGGTCATTCCAATTTTTTTGAATAAGGTACACTACTTATTTAATTTAGTTTTTTAGTAAAATTATAACCATTTAATTAACACTAATGATCGGATACTAATAGAAATACTTGGGTGATTTGGAATGTGTTTTGGTTATGTCATGGGCTAGGTTGGGTACCTTATTTAGGGGTGACCTAGAGATGGTTCATGACACATAAAGAGATATACCTAGTGTGATAAATCCTTAGTTATACCATATATAAGAAAATAGAAACAAAGCCTATAAATAACCCTCCAAACACAAAGGGAACGATTCCATGAGGTATCTAAAAATGATTCCAAGAAAATATATCACACTTTTCTAAATACATGGTCATGACCATGTACTCATACATACCATAAAAACGTCCAAGGAGTTAAACCATCCTAATACTACTAATGATGAACCACACATAACTAAGAAAATCATCCTTGACAGGTTTCTAAAAAAATGAACCCTATTTCATAATTCATCTAATCAGAATTTCACTTCACATAGTTTAACTAGTTAATGATAATATATAGTTCTAAATTATTCCCATAGAGGCTCTGATCCTACCACATTCTTATCACATCCCCATTAAAAATATGAACAACCCCATCTAAAGATGTGATAGCGACTCATCAGGTGTAACAATCAATATGACATTGAATGTTTGCAAACAGTTCCATAAAAAATTCCTAGAAAAGACAAGTCTAAGATAGTGAATTCCAAAAAATCATGACCATGTAAATAGAAATTGATCATTTTGAACAATATATATCTCAAAATATCCCTTTCCCCATGAGAAGTATGGATTCCCATACTTTGAGAATTTATTTCCCACAAAATCATATTCCCCTTCAACGTATTACATCTATCCTAGAAGAACAATATCTAGCCTAACCAATAAAGAAAGGATATTATTAATGAAATTTCAACCATCAAAAAAAGTTATACAAGAATATCTAGCAGAAAAATGACAACCAACATGAAAATTACCTGAAAACTATATATTGATATCCATACCAGGCATAGTACTCACTAGTTCCAATTCTAGCAAGCCACATTAAGGTTTCCTACCATTGATTCACCATGTTTCTAAATTTATAGAAAACCATACTAAGAGTTCTCGTGTTCCAAAAATTATTATAAGGTTTTCAATAAACATTTCTGTTTCAAAAAACCCATTTAAAGAAACACTTTAAATCCTTTCGAAAATCCATTCTGTAGTAAAACTGCTCTAAAAATACCCTTTTTATGAAACCTCTCTTGAAACCTATTATTCCACATCAAAAAGTTTATAAAACCAAATAATTATAACAACATTCATTAATTTCAAGATATTTTTACCAAAAAAACATTCATTCTCATCAAAATCACATAATCATCATAAAAAATCATATAAACAACATTACACAACAATTTAATAAAAATATCCAATCATTTAAAATACATTTTATGGTTACCTAACTCATTATAAACTCATTATCACAAAACTAATTTAATATAAAAACTTTTTTTTCATATTTAAATATCTAAATTAAAATCAAATATTCTTTTTTGGGAAGAAAACAACTTTTCATGACACACCTTCTACAATAATATTTCATGTCTTGATTCTAAAACTTAAATATTTTACCCCAAACATTCTATTACCAATCAGTCATGCTCAATTAATAGCAAAGTAAAAACCCAAAAATAATATATCAGATATTTTGAAATGGTTTCGATGCTAGGAAGCAAAAAAATTAATAATTGAAAAATAGATCAAACATTACAACTTAATATCCTATTGAACATACAATAATCTTACTTTTAATATTAATCGTTATACTAGACATGCTTTGATAATCACTTAAATATCCTAAAGCTAAAATATTACTCAATTCTTTATTAAAATTTAAAATTAACTAAAAAAATGTAACATCTATCTTTCTTTTTATCTAATAATTTTGATTATGCACCCAATTTTCAAATTATTATATTTAAATCATCCTATGTAATGTCATAGAAATCTTCAAAGGTAAGGCTAAAAAACTCTAAATCATATGCTTAGTGTTTTTCTCAACTTAATTCATGGATCTTCACTGAGGATCTTCCATTTTCACACCTCTACCAGTATTATTCCTCTAGCATCGTCTGTTTTTACTCCCTCAGTCCTTGTTCTTCTTTGGATCTTTCCTCTTTTGATTTTGCAATGATGATGGCTGTGGTGGTTCTGGTTTCATGGATTCTCCCAAACTTTATTGGGTTTTTTATTCACCACGCTTCAGATACAACCCTTTCAGGACTCGAACTTTTCCATCACTCATTCATTGTTGTGATACCAGGGGATGTATTCTTGGGGGTCTAGTTTGAGGACATGTAGGGCTCTAGGCTAGGGTTTTCCTTGGTTTTACATGTTGAGGGTTGTTTTGGTATAACTTTGTTGGATTTATTTGAATGTTTAGTGTCAATATAGATCTGATTTTTTTTGTTAGAGAAGATGGCGCTCTGGTTTTCTTTGTTTTGTTTTTATTTTGTGGGTTGGTCTTTAGGTTGCACTACTCAGGATTGATTCCCCAGAATTTCATCATGTCCTTTATTGGTCACTTTGATTCTGCATGTTCTTTTAATCATATATCTCTGTGGGTTCATGTTTCTATTTTTCATTTGGATTTGGTGTAGTGTTATTTAGGTACCATTGGGTGGGTGACCTAAAATGAGGGATGATTTTAATGACACCTATCATCTGTCATTTGTCATCTTTTTGATGGACAGATAGGTACCTTCCCATGAAAGTTTCTTAGCTTTTTCAAGTATCATTTCTCATTGAATCAGTTTGAAATTTCTGAGATGCTTCTCTTGTTTTGTTAGGTGGGAATATTGATGGAGAGAGGGGTGTGTTGTCACCTTTTATCCCTCTATATTTTTACGTTGGTTAGAGAGGTGATCTTCTACATTGTACTACCATCACAGTGCAACTCCTTCACAGAGGGGGTGACGCACTTTTTTTATTATTCTCACTAGTGCACTGTCTGGAGAGGGGGGAAATGAGATTTTTTAGTGCCTTCTTGGACGTTTCTTTCTTTTGGACTTAAAAGATCTTGTTGGCCTGTGATTTAAGACTTTTCCCCTTCCTATAATGGGTTTTCTCTTTCCCAGTGATAAAAGAGGTATTTTTTCATGTTTATTTAAAGGGGATTGAACCCTAACCATTTATAAAAAAAAACCAACTATTTTTGGATATTATATCTATCAAGTTACCATTAACCACTACATAACTAAAAAAATACCATATGAATGATTTGATCCTATTGGGAAGTATCTTTAATAATTCATGATACCCATCTCTTGTCAACTAAACTCGCATTGATGAGGTGAAGATACAACTAGAAGTGTTCGACAACACTTTTTATACTCATACCACCCTAGTAAATTGAATCTCAGTATAAATAAGTTACATACACCTTTTTATACAATACATTTCAAGTACCAACACATCTTATCTCCATAACTACCATTCAAATTGATAGATGATACCGAACTGATACCATTTTTAATATCATAACCCCAAACCATGGCTTGGGAAGGCTATAATTCTAATAAAATTATGTGAATCCCCTAGACACCAACTACTATAAATAATTATCGAGGACATCACCAAATCATGGGGGAAAAATTTAACTTACATAAAAAATTAACTACAATGGACAACTCTAAGACAGTATATATAAAAGTGATGAATTAATCAACACAATAAAAAATCCCAATACATAATATTAATTAGAAATAATTAGAGTCAAAATAGATAACAAAACATAAAAATAATAATATAAGACAAAGACTCAATTTAACATGATGCGATAACATTTTTATTCCATTGATAATTAAGTCATATGAAAGGATCAATTGAATATTAAGAAGTTCAGTTTTAATAATATATGGGAGTTCAAAAGAGGCATTGTTATTCACATGAGATCCATTATCATGCTTTATCATTTATATAGAAGTTGATTTTCAACCTAACAATTCTTATATGAATCCCGGATTCTCCTTACTAATCTTCCTATAACTTCAATTATTCTTTTGTAAGACTTAAGAACTCACTTATCATCTTATGTTGGGACCAATTCACCTAAAACTACCTATTCATACATAGTATATTCCTATATATTTGAGATTATTTTTGATTTATTCTTATATATCTAAACCTATACTCAAGTTAATCCAAAAAATATAGATTCTTGTATTTGTTTCCAATATATATGAGTTTTTATTGATTTATTTTATATTTAACTAAAAATAATCCTTAAAATATATTGGAATTAATGATGGCATAATTATTTCTTTTTATAATAAAAAAGTAAAAAATAGAAACCAATAAAAAATACTAATGCAATTTTAAAATATTTTTCTCGTTAATATAATATTTACTAAAATGATGTAGAATATTAACAAGTTTTCAGATGAAATTTTCATTTTTATAGAGTTTGTTAACCCTTGCCTATGTAACTAAGGAGAGAAGTCAAATATCATATCCTATACAATTTAATAAAAAATATATGTTTGATTTTGAATGTTAATAAAGTTTCTTTATAGTAAATAGCTTTTAAATAATAAAAACATGATAAAGGTTTGGTTTTTTATAATGTTTACAGGTAAGAATGAATGAGCGAATGAAATAAAACCTTATTTATATAGATGCATTGAAAAATCCACATTAAAATTTATTTTAATATGATTTTTATTTTAATTTCAATAGAAAAAATATAATATGGTCCAACCTATACATTCCTATGATAAACATGAAATTCTAACAACACATGCCTATTGTTTATGGAAAATTTACTTTCAGAAATGGAATCTTGTTTTTCTATAACGAGGAACTTAATACATTCCTTTATAAAAAAATTAATTTTCATTTTCTATATATGGTATAATCATATTTATTCTACCAAAATCATTATACACTTTCTTTAGTCTATGATCACAATAAGGATTTCTTATGGTTTTGTTTCGAAGGTCATCCTTAAGGAAAGATTCTACATTGCAACATAAATATTTTCTTCTCCTTTGTTTAATATCTTAATCTTAATCCTCAAAATCGTCATGAAACTAATTTATAGTCTTAAAAATAATTGGATAAGTTCATTATAAAATTTTATTACATAAATATAAATGTTTTACTGATAAATATTTCTATGTGGTATGTTTATGTTTGGGTCAGTTCGACCACCGACTTGAATGATGAAATTATATTTTTATAAATAATTGTTATTTCAGAATAACAAATACATGTTCATTTAGTATTTATGATATATAGGTTTTATTAAATCCAATATAGTAATGATAATAAATATATTAAATTTAAACCATTATAGTATAACTAAACACTTTTGTTTTTAATGATTTTGGATCCATTGAATAATGATCTTTGAATTTTACTAATTTACCATAGTTTTTTTTGAATTGTGGACTAGAAAACTTCAAAACAAACAATTAAATAAAAATTAATATAATAAATAATTAAAACATGATACTAAATGAAAAGTAATAATAAAAATAAAAAAGTATCTAGAGTAAGAAAATAATGAATTCAATTTTATTAATCAAGAAGTTAGAGGATGTTATAAGTTCTTTCAGACATGAACTAAGGTTTTTTTAAAACTTATACTATTGAGTTTGAAATTGTTTCTATTAATTCTCTCTAAAATATTTATATTTGATTTTACATTATTATCATTTTAATTAATTCTTATCTCGCTTAATTAACTCTAAAATAATTTTATTTTTATAGTTTAACTAAAAATTAATTCTTACATTATTTAAAATGTATAATTTTATGAGTTTTTTTTCATGATATGGTGAAATTCAAGGCCTTATGTGTTTTATTAGTGTTTTGTTTTTCTATGAATTTATGATTATTTAAATATTCATGTGGAACACATGTTCTTGTTTTATTATGATGTGATGAGTGGTCCTAGAATATATGGTCCCAAATCAATTGAGTAATGATTTATATCTCATGAGATTATGTAAGTTCAGAGTAAACATGATGATAAATTTATTCACAATATAAATAATGATATTTGTATGCATATGTTATGTGGGATCATGATGAAATTTTCTTTCACATTCCAGGAATGGATTTTGATTATAATGTTATATTTTATTGGAAATAAGCCTTGACCTGTATTTTTGATGAAATATTATTTGTTTTTGGCACATTTTATGTTCCATCATGAGTACAATTTATAAAATTAGTCTCTTATGCTAGGATATTCATGGGTTTTCATGTATTTCAACGATTTAAGTGGGTTTACCTTTATATTATACCACTTATAGACTTTTATATTCTCATACCATGTTTTAAAATTATTTTTTATATGGATTAAGGATGAGTAAGATTGATTATGATGTTAATATTTTAGTTGCGAGGTTTTATACTTGAGTGAAGTAGTTATATCATTCAAATTTTTGGTTTAGTAGGAAAAATATATTTTTTGGAAAAAAATATGGGATTTTTTACAAGATGATTTTTCATAATTCAATAAAACTATAAACCTAAAAGGTTATGGGTATGTATGTGATGAAAAATTTTCTATAAATTAGGTAAATATTTTTTTTATGTTTGTGATATTACAATTAGAATCATATAAAGATTTATATTACTATAAAGGTAAGGAATGTATTAATTAAGAATAATTTAAAAGTTATAGATACGATCATGGGTTAATATTTTTATGGGTGATCTTAAATTTAGAGGCATAAATAGCCTTCTGAGAACCTAAGTGATTGGTTTTTAAAATTATTAATAATATTTTGAGAGATTTTTGTTGGGTTTTAAAGAATATAGGATTATGTTATAGATAACCCTTTTGGTTAGTATGTAGTTTAATGTTGTTTTAATTATGTTTTTTTGGAGAAAAATGGTTATTTGATTTTGGGAATATAATTTGATTATTTTAGATGACCTGAGGGGTAAAAAAGTGACTTGTTCAAAAATTTTCAATCTCTCTGAACATAAAAAGAATCATCAAGTGATATATGAAATTTTCACATCGTCATTGTAGTATCATGAACCTAATGATGTTAAAGAAGCTATAGATGAGGGATTTATTTGAGAAACTTTATTTATGTTATTACAATTTTTTTGAAATAATTTTGATCTTTTGAATAAACTACATTTTTAAATTTTAAAATATAATTCTATGAGATTATTCGATAAAAATCACATCCATTAAAATGTTTTGAAACTATATATTTGAAATGAGGCATAAAAAAATCTCATAGTTTTTTTCACTATTTTAGACATAATTGTAAAAAAATTATTTATAAAAATCAAGTGAATGATTTTGGGAAATGTTTTAATGTATTTTTTTTACTTTGTGGACCCTACCTCTTTGGAAATTACACAATAATGAATGTTATAAATTTATATAAATATATGGATTGTTTTAATAATAGATAAATTATATTGAAACTATTTTTAGATAATTATTGATGAGATATTCATTTTGATTATAAGAAGAAATTATTATGCAATGAGACACTGAATCTATGTTAAAATTTTAAGAATGATTTATATACTTTAAGAGTATATAAATAAATTTTAGATTTAGGAATTAATGACATTTTTACTTGTCTTTCAAGGAGATAAAATTTAGATAATGAAATTTTGTGAACAAGGGGGGATGTAATAACATAGGTTCTAAGATGTATTATATTTTCACAAAATATAAGTTTGTGATAATAAATTATATAAATTAGAATAAGAATATGGTTATAATATAATATTATAAATGGATATCTACTATATATATTTGAAATGGGATTATAGTGGGTTTATCTACTATATACAACAATTTGTCCATATTTCTTTGTCTAATCCTCAGAAGAAGGAACACCACATCATTATTCTTCATTCTTATCATACTTTCCTAAATAATAATCTATAAATATTTTAACCATGTCACATTTATGGTAATACATCATCCATTTTATAGCATCATGTTTCACTATTCATCACCATATTCCATCATTGCAGAATAAACTAGCATTACAATGTATTATATTTTGGAATTTGATATCATTTCACATCCAGTAAAGAACTCTCAAATACTAGGAAAAAAGTTGTAATTTTTTTAATGTTAAATTACATAGTGGATTAATCTAACAATTGTTAATATGATATCCTCACATTGATTTAATCATAAATAGTAAATTTATCTCATGATGGTTAATTTGACATGGTCCATAACTAGTTAATCTTATACATATATATATATTTAACTTGAAGTGGGTCACTACCTATCCTAGAGAATATAACTCAAGAATTTTAGATTATTCACATGTGATCACATAAAAAATCGGATGTAAGAGAAAATTTAATATAATGTGAGTGTAATTTTATTCTGACATCAAGTTAGTCATGTGTGAGAGTCAATAAAATCTGACACATTTTTATCTTAATCACATAAGGGAGTTATGATGTGGTCTGGTTATTAATAGTAAATCCATGTTCAACCTTTATTTGTAAACATGTTAGTTTTAGACTAATACTTCTTATGTGAATCATTATTTCTCCTTAGACATCTATATTTCACATCAATTATTCTTCATAAATCCTTAAACTCCCTTTTTTATCTCACATAGAATCCAATTTATCTCGTTCATACTATTCATAAGAAACCTATTCCTATATTGCTTAGAAACAAAAATCATTATTCTTATGTATATAAGAGTATACTAATCTTAATCCTACAGAAACAGGATTCTAAAAGTTTTGTTCCTATAAACATGGGTTTTCAATGATTTTTTTATATTTAACTCTAAAAAACCCTCAAAATTTATCTAAATTCACAATCATGTGATTCTTTAATTTTATGAAAAATATCAAATCAAAAAATAAATATTGTAATTAAAAAATGTTATTTATTGTTCATATATTATTTTCAAAAATTATATATAACATTAACAATTTTTAAAATGAATTTTTTATTTAGACATGTATGGTTAACTTGTTCCTACATAACCAAAGAGAGAATTCAAAGATAATATCTTATGAAATATAATAATTAAAGATATGGACAATTTTTATCATTAATATATTGTAGTCAAATTTAATGTCTTTTAAATAATTAAATATGGTAAGGGCTATACGTTGTATGAAATTTGTGGGTAAGAATGAATGAAAAGAAGGAAAATTAATTTTATAGAAAAATCCTGATAGACGCGTTGAATAAGATTTTAAAAGGATGTTAAATATTCATGACCTGAGGAATGATAATTGATGGTCGATCCTATCCTGAATTAAATCAACTTGAAATTTTAATATCTCATGTCTCATTTTTATGAACTATTTATTTATCAAAATCCCATAATGTTTTCCTATAAAAGGGAACTTACTCCACCCATTTATAAACATCTAAATTTTTGTTTTATATTTATATTATTCCCAAATTTATTCTCCTAGAATCATTACTCGTGTTCTTTAGTATATGGTCAAAATAAGGAGTTCTTAAGATTTCACTGAAAAAATGTTCTTTAAGGGAAGATCCAAATCTGTAAGGTAATAATTTTCTTCTTCATTTTTCATTCGATTAATATTTTTCCTATACCTCCTTTTTAAAATAATTTATAATCTTAATAACATGAAATTGATGTTATTATAAAATTATTTTTCCAAAATATAAATGGGGCTCTTAAAAATTATTTTATTGTATCATGTTCATATTTTAGTCATTTCAACCACCCACTTGAACAACACTACTTTATTTTTATTAATAAATTTTATTAAAACAAATACATAGATATTTAATATTTATGATATATTGGTTTTATTTAAGGTAATATAGTGAATATAATAATTAAATTAAATGTAAACCATTGATGTATAACTGAACAACTTTGTTTCCGAAGATTATAGAATCATTGAACAAGGAGATTTGATTATTACTATTATATTGAAGTTGTTTTAGAAATTTCTTGAAATAATCTGAGTTACCCTGACCAAAAAAGCAAATCCAAATCATATAAAGGCCTAGCAGGTGTTCCATATCCACTCATGATATAAATAGTGATGAGACATCAAATATTGATTCATAGGAGTGATTTTTCCCAAATAATAATAATAAGGGCTTGTTAGTAATTTACCTGAAACAAAAAATGCTCATTCATAATTTTAATGTCCATATAAAATAAATAAACATATTTAACTTGAAATAAAAATAAAAAATGAATAAAAAAAAGTTAAAAAACCAACTCTCATCCAAATAACATAGAAAAGATACAACCGTCAAAAAATAAAACCCAAGATATATGGCTGTCAAAATGGTCATACATCAAAATAATAATAAATGAAATAAAAACTAAAATTCCAAAAGGAATGAAAATAACTTCATGACTCTTGATAATCCTACAAAATTACCTCCATGCTTGCACCCTGAGTGAATAGATAAGAAAAATCTCATAGGAGGAGCTATAACAAGACATGAACTTGAACAAAACCTAAAATATATATAGGTGTGAGAACAAAGACCTCTATGAATCCTCCCCACACCCATACATAATATTTAAATGTATAATCCCCTCATTTCAGTTTAAAAAAAATATATAATTTCCATTTTTAAAATTAAAAATCACATATGTAACCATAATATAAATTTCATTCATTTCCAAAAAGTAGTTTTCCCAATAAAACCAAAATAAATCTTAAAAAATATGATAAGTGGGAATAGATATTTAAATAATGGAAAAAATTTCAATTAAAACCCTTTTTTATTTTTAAAAATAAGGACATTGTAGAAAAATAAAGAAAGATAAATCACTTTTGAAATAACCCCATTTTAATATAGTTTAAATCATTAATAAAAAACATAACTATCAAATTGAAATACATATATTAAGAAACTTGAGGTAAACAAAAATAGAACAAACCTAATAACGGAGAAAAAGTAATGAATATAGGTTAAAATAGAATCTAATGTTAAAGGAATGTAAATAAATATAAATAGTAACTAAATATAGTAATAAAGGAAAGAACCAAAAGTAAAAAAAATAATGGGATTGGTCCTAGGGAAAATAAGGCTAAAAAATCACTAGGGGGAGTCATCTCAATGTATAGTGTAAGGGGAAAAATATGAAAGCGAGTCCCTAACCATATTATAAAAAATATTATTAGTGTTTTAACATAGTCTAGTGAGAGGAATTATGCATCATGCATCAATGTTCTTTTCTTATAATTCCCCACCCAAATTCCTATGTCCCCATGACTTACATAAAGGGAGGTGAGTGCATAAACTGTAATCAATCCCATTAAACACCATTTAAAAGTAAAAAACCTATCACCATATCTCCAAGATCACCTTCATTAAAACCCCTTTTTTAATCAAGACACATCCCATTTGGTAAAACCACTAAGATCACACGTCATAAAAATAATGGGAAAATACATACCCTATACATAAAGTGATATTCGAACCTTGATTTTTCTTTGAGAAACATAAAAAATAAAAATCCTTTAATGTTCTTCTACATATGCCATAAATATTTAAACCAAGCTCTAAAACATGTAAGACCATTTTTTAAAAACCAATGTTGATTGAATCCATCAAAATCAACATTTTTAAACCAAATGAAGAAAAATTTTCTTGATAAACATATTCAATAAACTTAATACAAATATCAAATATCATTTAAAATAGAGTTATGCAACATAATATTCCAACCAAAGAGTACGATTCACATAATGATAACCAATGGACCCTCTAATCTTAAAAAACAATTCAAAAAACTCTATTTAATTTTAAAATCAAATAGAATTATTATTTTAATACTATTAGAAAACATTTTAATGTCGTTTAAGAAACATACATCTTTTTAAAGATAAAATTTAAAAGTAAAAATCCCTGAATCATTATATCAAACACATATGACTCAAAAATTAGTTTCATCTATACATGAACTATGTGATAATGTAAATCCAATATAAAATACTTAAACCCATAAAGGAAAGAAACTACATTTTATTCAGGTAGAACTATCACCATGAAAAAGAAATAAACTACTTAAAAGTCTCAAGTAATCTTGATATTTAATTTTGAAGATCTATGTATGGAGAACCCTACCTCGAATAAAAGAAAACATATTTTCTTCAATGAAAGTTCCTGCAATGGGTCCTAGGGAAAGCTTCATAAGACATGGGTACCAAGAATGATTATATTATATGAAGCATAATACCTAGGGTTTAACCACTATGGTCTCTCTAAGTGAAGTAAGAAAAAATTAGAGGGGAATAAGAGGAAGCAATAGTTCAAAAAACATTTTTTACATAAGTTATTTTTTACTTTTTACATTAGTTTTTGGATGATTTTATTACTGGAGATGTTATAAATATTTTTTTTATGTCGGTTATTTTAAAATCGACGTAAAAAACATAAATCCAAAGCGTTTTCATGTCAGTTCCTAAAAAATAGACATGGAAAACCCTTCAGAGTAGTGATTTATTACATCGGGTTTTAAATAACTGACATGGTATATCGTTTATTACGTTAGTTGTGTAATGACCGACATAATAAACTACATCTCTGAAGTGTTTTTCACATCAGTTATTTTCATAACTGAAGTGATAATCCAGTCTGTGATGTGGTTTTTCACATTGGTTAAACAATAACCAATGTGAAAACATATATACTATGTCAGTTATACAAAAACTGATGTAAAAACCCATTCCCATTAATTTGTTATGTAAGATTTAAAATAATCTTCATAAAAACCTATCCACGAAGAGTTATTCACGTCGGTTATTGTTTAACCAATGTGAAAACATATATACTATGTCAGTTCACTAGTGCAGAAAACGTTTTTTACGTCGGTTATTTTTAATTTTTTACGTCGGTTTCTAGCCGACGTTAATACGTGCGACGTTATAAATAAGGTTTTTCACATCGGTTATTTAAAAACCGTCGTCAAAAACATAAAATTGCGATGTTTATCACGTCGGTTATTTTAGAACCGACATGATAAAGGGGACTGGAGAATGGTTTATCACGTCGGTTATTTTAGAACCGACGTGATAAAGGGCCTGGAGAATGGTTTATCACGTCGGTTATCGAAGAACCGACATGATAAACTAGGCTGAGCGTGGTTTATCACGTCGGTTCATAAATAACCGACGTGGAAAACCGGGCTGAGCGTGGTTTATCACGTCGGTTCAAAAATAACCGACGTGAAAAACCGGGGGAGGGGGGTTTATCACGTCGGTTATTTTAGAACCGACGTGATAAAGGGGACTGGAGAATGGTTTATCACGTCGGTTATTTTAGAACCGACGTGATAAAGGGCCTGGAGAATGGTTTATCACGTCGGTTCATAAATAACCGACGTGAAAAACCGGGCTGAGCGTGGTTTATCACGTCAGTTCATAAATAACCGACGTGAAAAACCGGGGAAGGGGGGTTTATCACGTCGGTTATTGAATAACCGACGTGATAAACCATTCTCCAGGCCTTTTATCACGTCGGTTATTAAATAACCGACGTGATAAACCATTCTCCAGGCCTTTTATCACGTGGGTTATTTAATAACCGACATGATAAACCATACTCCAGGCCTATTATCACGTCGGTTATTAAATAACCGACGTGATAAACAATTCTCCAGGCCTTTTATCACGTCGGTTATGAAATAACTGACGTGATAAACCATACTCCAGGCCTATTATCACGTCGGTTATTAAATAACCGACGTGATAAAAAATTCTCCAGGCCTTTTATCACGTCGGTTATGAAATAACCGACATGATAAACCATACTCCAGGCCTTTCATCACGTCGGTTATTAAATAACCGACGTGATAAACAATTCTCCAGGCCTTTTATCACGTCGGTTATTTAATAACCGACGTGATAAACCCAATTTTTTTTAAGCAGAATGCAGTGATCTTCTCTCCACCAAAATCAACCAGAAAATAAATCAAGAAATCATACCACAAAAACAGAAGTACATCAAAATTAAGCATGTACATAGATAACATATAAAACATACCCACTAGACAGCATCCACCCTCATTTATACCCCATGGACAGCCCTCCCCCACCCCGTTGGAGCCCTCACCCTCATGTATACCCCCTGGACAGCCCTCCCCCACCCCTTTGGAGCTCCCACCCTCATGAATACCCCTTGGACAACCCTCCCCAACCCCATTGGATCCCCCACCACACTTCTGGACTACCCCCCGACCCCTCGACAACCCCCACCCATCTGAACAGCACCTCCTCACCCCCTCACCCCACTTGACAGCCCCCACCACACCCCTGGAAAACCCCCCCCACCCCTGGACAACACTCCCACACCCCTGGACCGGCTTCTCACACCCCTGAACATCCCTGTCACCCCCCAGGACTGCCCCCACCCCACCGGACAGCCCTCCCAGACCGCTGGACACCCCCAACCCCACTGAACACACCCCCACACCCTTGGAACCCCTCCCCCACAGACCCAAATCCATACTAGAAGAACCATCAAAAGTAGACCAAAACAAGAAGTATAGCAAAATTAAACATTCACTTATATAACATTCAATACTTACACTGTCAACTTCAAAAAAAAAAACTAAATCAAACCTAAACAACTACCAAATACACAATTAAAACGACAATATTCAAAATTACATTTTACATTACAAACAACTAAAATTCAATCAAACCTGTAAAATAATTTGACCACTCCAGTTGTACGTGTTTGATGTCTTCAGCAGTATAGGGTTGAGGGTCATCAAAAAGCTACAAATTAAAAAGAAGATAGTTAACGTGTATAATGAATAAATCAAATTGAAATATGATGGAAAAGTTTAAGAGGAAATCGTACCAGGTCAAAATTCACAACTGTCCCAGTTGTTATTATTTCATATATAAATCTTAACATATAATATCCGCATTCGATGAGGACTTGTTGTTAATGAAATTTCTGTTTTGAATGAGTGTAAATTCAATATATTATTTTTATGTAATAAATCAAAAAGTACAAATTATAAATGGAAATTTACCTTCGCATTTACATATTTGATCTTTGCATTTCTTTTCTTTGTGTTTTTTCGAAAGTAGACCCATGCACTGTTAGAAAATAATACGAATGTGGTAAATTTAAAATTCATTATAATATATAAAACTATTGAGAAATTGAAACTTACTTTTCCAATATATTCTTAAAACTTGCCCGCACATCACCATGAACAGAGCATATCCAATAAAGAGCTTTCTCCCTTGGGAAAAAAATCCCTAACATCCAATGATCACTGATAAAAGGAAATTTAATGTTAGTGGTTTTTTATGTTAAAAGATAATTAACTCTTTGAGAGAAATGTGTTTCATACCTCTCACAAAAAGGCATCATCCAACATTGTTGGATTATATTCTTTTCAAATCTTTCAGCAATATAAACCGTTCTTTGTTCCTCAGTCAATGCACATGCTTCAGGGGAAATCAATTGCGGGTCCATGAATCCATATACTTCTGTCAGTTCATTCCTCTCACAAATTTTATAAAGATACCTAATAAAAAACATATATAAGTACACATTTTTAATAAATATAACGCAGGGAAAAGGTGTTAAGAATTACATGGAAAAAATTTGCACCACGTTGATGCCCAACTTATCTCCAGTAACAAGCTCCATGATGTCAGATTTTGTAATCCCCACACTTATTTCACGTCCACAAACATGAGATTCCATTGAAAACTCATAAAAACCCAACAACAAATGTGAATATCTTGACAATCTGTCAAGACCACTGGAATCTGTATCTGATGTCATAGCCTGTTGTCTTTGTTGTTGTATATACAGTATTTCTTTACCTTTGAAGTATTCCTGTGAAAAAAATTGAGAATTATAGTAGTTTTCAAATGATAAAACAACTTTAATAAAATAATAAAATAAAAGATATAACATTCATACCTCTATGGTAATGAGTCGAAGAAGTCTGGATGGCCAAACTAAAAAATGGCCGATACTCTGTCCAACTGTCGCCACCTCATCTGTAGGTATTGGTACCCTAGCTGATCTATCTATAATATCCTGTACAGTGACCCTCTGATTCTCTACCTCTAATTGTTGATGATGAACTGTATCTCCTATACAATATACCAACCCGTATGCTACTATTTGATGTTGAGAATCATCAACATACAACTCGCAATATGTAGGAAGCTGCGGCGGAGGCGTAGGATAAAAAATGGGGTCGGAAGGCTGAGGTGGGGGAGTGGGAGCTACTGGCGGAGGTGGAGGATAAATAATGGGGTCTGCAGGGGGAGGTGGAGGAGTGGGAGCTGCAGTCTGAAATTTTCTTTGCATTTCTGCAAACATAGACTGCACCGAATCTCTAATCTTGTCTTCCATCATCGCATTAATATTTTGAACTTCAGCCTCCAAGGATTCTATTTTTTTTATAAACCGCCTCAATGTTAGAAGTTGAAGAACGTGGAAACACTTTTCTTACCGATACACCTGTCGGATATCCTCTTACACGACCAGGATGTTCGGGCTTTCCCAATGCTGCAAATAAAATATCTTCCCTCCCAGTAGCTGTAAATGTCCCCTCTGAACTCTGCTCCTCAAGAGAGTCCTGTATTAATTAATTGAACATTTCTGTAATGATTGAAACTTATATGAAGAAAAAAGTTAACTTAAATAAATTAAATAGATATCTTAAAATCTTCTCAGCTACGATTCTCCATTCTTCCGAAAGATATTTCCCTTTTTTCCCTTCCGAGCTCTCTTCCATTTTTCATGTCTAAATGGAGGGGATGGAGGGGCCACCTCTCCAGAGCTTGAAGACTCAGCTCTTAGTTGTTGAAATTTTTCCGCTATCATTTTTTCTTCCAATAATGTATACCCTCCCCGAGATAAACTATGAGGGTATACATTTTTAGATTGGATCTCCTGATGAGCTTTCATTGTTTCCTGTAATTTAAGAATAAGAAATCATTAACATAACATTAATAAAATCATTTATATAAGAAAGTTTATAAAAGTTTACATTGCCCTTACCAGAAATGACTCTTTTTTTCTACTTTCAAAAAACTGTCTCCATGTGTCTTCGTCTATAAAAGGATATATACGACATGGATTGTCATGACTCCTATGACCATAAATGAAATCAGATGAGAGGGTTGATTTGAAATCCCTCCATCTCCTGGCAGCCAACGATAAACATTTCTTCCTGACTCCTCCAGTGTTAGGAATATCAAATGTCATCTGATAAAGAAGAGGTTAAACATATTATATATACTAGAAACATTAAAATAATGGTCAAACAATGACAAAAGATCTTACCAAAATCGTCTCCCACAACTGAGAGATAATCTCTTTATCCACACCTCTCCAATCATCATACAGAATGCTTACTTTGGTCTTAGCCTGAGTTGCAACAAAACTCTTAAAATCTTTGGCATTCGGACCTCTAGGAATATCATCATCATCAAACTCAACTACTATCCTCTGATCCTACGTACGGGCAAGTGATAATTTTGGTAAACGTGTGCACCCACGTTTACCAACCTTTGAACTCTTTGTCGTAATAGAAGCATGTGAATGTTCATCCCCAGAGGTATGACCAGCAATATGCTCCTCTCCAGAATCATGTGGTTGATCATCTAAATGATCTGTCATTATCCTTCAAATCAAAAAAAACAAACGTCAGTTCACAAATATACAAATGAAAATATTTTAATACTACTGTAATCAGAAAATAGAAAACTATACTAGGTTACATAATAGTAAACATTCGTAATATGGTAAACTTGTTAAACAATGGTAAAGATGTCAAATATGTTCAAGATGGTCAAGATGGTCAACATGGTAAAAAATGGAAAAAATGGTAAACCTGGTAAACATTGTAAACATGGTAAAGTAATTGTCAGTGAACAAATATACAAATTAAAATATTTTAATACTACTGTAATCAGAAAAAAGAAGAGTACTAAGTTACATAATAGTAAACATTGGTAATATGGTAAGCATGTTAAACAATGGTAAAGATGGAAAAGATGGTCAAGATGGTCAAGATGGTAAAAATGGTAAAAATGGTAAACCTGTTAAACATTGTAAACATGGTAAAGTAATTGTCAGTGAACAAAAATAATCATTTTAAAATTCATGTAATGGTTATAAACATGATAAAATAAACTAAACAAACTTAAAACAAAAAAAAAACATATACTTATTTTATTTTAAAACATGTTTTAATAAATAAAAAACTTACAATATCTAACATTTATGGAAAAAATAAATGTAAACAAGAAAGAAACACATGTTACCTGTAATTTTAGGAATGTACAGATGGATTGTTTTCCCAAATTCCTTCTTCGTGATCGTTCCTTATGGCACAAACTATGTCTTCAACATGATCGTCATTATGTTCTGTTAATATTTCCATTGATGTAGGGATCTCACATAAATCAGCATATTCATCAAGTTCATCCTCACCAACATATTGTTTTTCCCTTGTAAAACAACAGCCCACTGCATATCTGATTGATCTACTACATAAAAAATTTGTTTTTCATGTGTTGCCATTATAAAAGAATCAGCTGTATCTTCCAATCTATTCAGATTAACAAGTGTCATTCCAAATTCATCGTGTCTGACACTGTTGTTACCGTTAAACCATTTACAGTTAAAAACGGGAACTTTAATTTTAAAGTAATCAACCTCCCATATGTCTTCAATCACTCCATAATATTCATTTGATTCAGAAAATGGGTTTTTGTCCTTAGCACTCGAAAAATGCATTGCTTCTGCAAACACCAATACACCACTATTTTGAACTGCACTTCTGTTGTCCTGAGATTTTGTATGAAATGTATAACCATTAATGTCATAACCAGACCATGTTATCACATTTAAACATGGACCACCCACTATCCATTTTAATGTCTCTGATACATCTGATCTACCAAGCAATGTCTTTTTAATCCATGACAAAAAAGTTTTGTTGTGCTCATTCAAAATCCACATTTCATTCTTCTTTGGATGAAATTGTTTCAACTCATTAATATGCAATGTGATATATGGTTGAGCATCAGCTATGTTATTCAAGATGTATGATTCTAACTTCTTCATCTATTCAGCTGACAATTATTTGACTTTCAAGTCGCGAATCCCCTTTCCCTCATTATTAACTCGTTCATGGCGAGATGGAGGCAAACCTATGTGTTGCGCTGGAGCCAAGTAGCTCGTACAAAACTCTGCTACCTCCTCAGAAATATACTTTTCAACAATGGAGGCTTCAGGTCGATATAGATTTTTAACATACCCCTTTAATATTTTCATATACCTTTCAAAAGGATACATCCAACGAAGATATACAGGTCCACAAAGCTTTATTTCTCGAACCAGATGAATCATTAAATTCACCATTATATCAAAAAAAGTTGGAGGAAAATACATTTCCAATTGACAAAGTATAAAAATTGCATCCTTTTCCAAAATGTTCAAAGCATTCACATCAATCGCCTTGTTACAAATTGAATTGAAAAAATAACACAACTTCATTACAGTCTTTCTGACACAAATGGGCAATATTCCATGCAATGCAACTGGTAGAATTTGTTTCATCATGACATGACAATCATGTGATTTCATACCTAACAACTTCAAGTCCTTCAATGAGACAAATTTTTTTACATTAGAAGAATAACCTTGAGCCACTTTGGTATCATGAAGACACTGACAGAAGCTAATTTTCTCCCTCTTCGATAATGTATGACAAGCCGGGGGAAGAAATGTTCGTCTTCCTTTAGGAGTGGGAGCTAAATCCAAACGTATTCCCATTGATAGTAAGTCTAATCTTGCATTCAACCCATCTTTAGTCTTTCCTTTAATATCTAACAATGTTCCAATCAAAGAATCACAAATATTCTTCTCCACGTGCATGACATCAATATTATGTTTAACTTCATGATACCTCCAATATGGTAGCTCAAAAAAAATGACCTTTTCTTCCAAATATGTCTATCATTACCAGATTTCTGTGTCTTTCCCAATGTCACGTCAAGGTTTTTCACCCTCTCAAAATACAGATCAGGGGATAAAGGTTTTGGAGCAGTATCAAATTCTTGTGAGCCATTAAATGCCTTTTTTAGTCTTCTATAAGGGTGTTCCATAGGAAAAAACTTTCGATGACCCATGTACACTGTTTTCCTCCCATGATGCAATTGACAATAGGACGTCTGTTGTTTGCAAATTGGACATGATTTATGCCCTTTAACACTGTATCCAGACAAATTTCCATACGCTGGGAAGTCATTTATAGTGAACAGAAGCACTGCATGCAGTTGAAAATATTACATTTTATAAGAATCATACACCCTAATACCATCAGCCCATAACAGTTTCAAATCATCAATCAACGGTGAAAAGTAAACATCAATATCATTACCGGGTTGCTTTGGACCAGAGATCATTGTACTCAACATGACATATTTGCGCTTCATACAAACTTCAGGAGAGAGGTTGTAAATTACCAATAAAATAGGCCATGAACTATGTGTGCTACTGAGTGTTCGGTATGGATTCATTCCATCTGTGCACAACCCTAGTCTGAGATTTCTTATTTCATTTCCAAATGTAGAATACTGCGCATCAATTTTATTCCATTGTGGACTATCAGCTGGATGACGTATTTTTCCATCACATACCCGCTCTTCAGCATGCCATCTTAACCTTTTTGCATCATGTGAATTAGCAAATAAACGTTTGAAACGATTAATTATAGGAAGATACCAAAATACCTTTGAAGGGAGCTTTGTAATCTCTACATCACCCTGTGATTTTTCTTTCACCTTATACCGTGATGTCCCACATTTTGGACACTCTGAAAGAAATTCATATTCCTTCCTATATATAATGCAGTCATTCGGACAGGCATGTATTTTCTTGTATCCCAATCCCATCGGGCATAATATTTTCTTGGCTTTGTAATGTGAATCTGGAAGATCGTTATCTTTTGGAAGAATGTCTTTCATCAATTGTAACAGCTCTGTAAAACTTCTTTCACTCCATCCATGCTTCGCCTTCAGGTTAATCAATCATAACACCGCCGACAGAACCGTAAAATCTGTACAACCGGGATATAATGGTTTTTCAGCATCACCATATAGACGTGCAACTGTCGGTTCTATCTCAATTTGTTCTGCTACAATATCGCGAATCATTTCTTCAATTCCATCAGAGTTACCATCTTGCGAATCATCATCATCAGTGACATTCCGTCCAGTTTCACCATGCCAAATCCAAGGGCTGTAACTCGGATTAAAACCATGACATATCAGATGATATTTTATCTCTCTACTTTTCAACTTCTTCATATTCAAACATTTCAGGCATGGACAGAAAAAAATGTCACTACTTGGAACATTTCGTTTTGCAAATTCCAAAAAGGCATCAACACCTTCCTCAAATTCATTGCTCATTCGATGTGCCGTAATCCAACTTCGACTCATTATTACCTATAACAAATATCAACAAAAAATATATATTTTTAAGATAAAACAAATACATTTTTATATGAAAAAATCATAATTTGAATGTAAAAAAATTTAAAATATAAAACAAATCTATAGGTATTTAAAAAAATATGCTTGAATATTATTTTTAAAACAAAATATAGTTAGATGTAACAGTTTAAAATTTCATTGAACCAAAGAAAACCATGACGCCTAATGATTCTCCAAATAAAATATACATCAATAAAACATAAACAAAATGATTTTTATCTGGAATAAGTGAATATGATCAGATGATACACATTTATAATAATCTCATGCCAAAATAATAATAAACATGTTAAAATATAGGAATACCTAATGGAGCATATAACATGTGTTATTCATGCTTGTTGTTCAATCATTATGATCTAAAGTACTCAACACTTTTTGAAAGTAGTAGTAGTTTTCATAAGTACCCAACACCAAATAGCTATACATCGTAAGTGTCATGTTAGAAATATGAATATAGACCATATGTTTTATGTTTAATAATATTGTCATATTATCTGATCATTCTGATTATATATTAGAATTACTATAACCTTTTTATCCGATATATAATCTAAGGATTAATATTTCTTTAGAAAAAGTAATGTTAATATCATGGTAATGTAAAAAAAGTATATGTCAAATTATATATATGTAATACCAATAATATTGCGAGTTGAATGTTGCGAGTTTAATGTTGCGAGTTGAATGGACATAATAACCATTTGCAATGACAAAAAATTCCACGAGATTCAAAAACGAACGAAAATCACATCAAGAATCGAAACAAAAACGAAGGAAATAACTTCGTGGAAGGCTTACTTGAATGTCGCGAGTTGAGATGATAGATACGAGAGGAGTGAAGAAGATAAAAAAGGAAGCCAAAACGAGTTTAATGCAGGCGATCGACGAGCCGATTAGGGTTTACCGCGCGAGAGAGAGACGAGCCGGCGACTGTCAATCGAAAAATCGTAAATGACAGAACACGGGCTTTAATTTTTTTAAATGTTTTATAACGTCGGTTATTATATAACCGACATTATAAACTATTTTTGAGTTTTTTTTACGTCGGTTATTCTAAAACCGACGTAAAAAAGCCTCGCGCTTTGGTTTTTTATGTCAGTTCCCAAATAACCGACGTAAAAAACCCCAATATACAAGCGTTTTTTACGTCGGTTATCATATAACCGACGTAAAAAACCAATGCGCGGGGGGTTTTTTACGTCGATTATTTGGTAACCGACGTAAAAAACCAAAGCCCCGGGGGTTTTTTACGTCGGTTATTTGATAACCGACGTAAAAAACCAAAGCCCCGGGGGGTTTTTACGTCGGTTATTTGATAACCGACGTAAAAAAACGCGTCGATATCGGGTTTTTTATGTCGGTTACCAAATGAACGACGTAAAAAACCCCCCGCACATTGGTTTTTTACGTCCGTTTTAAGATAACCGACGTAAAAACCCAACAGGCTCGATTTGTAACGTTGGTTATTAAAATAACCGACGTGAAAAATATACTCGCCGCATGTTTTACGTCGGTTATATATAACCGACGTAAAAAATGGTGACGTAAAAAACTATTTCTGCACGAGTGGTTATTAAATAACTGAAGTAAAAAAACATTCCCATGAATATATTGTATCAGTTATAAAATAACTAGCATAATTTTTTTTTTAATAAAATCGTTCAACCATTACTATGCTCTACCAAAGAAGACTTAAAACAAGCAGAAAACAGACCAAAACTAGACCAAAACTAGACCATAATACATACCAAAAAAACATCAAAACTATACCAGAATAATAAGAACGAAAGAAAAATTAAAAATTCACATAGATAACATTCAAAACATATAGTATAAACTAAAAAAAACCAAAAACCAATTAGACATCCCCTAACCCCATGGAGAAAACCCCCACCTCACTTGACATCCCCCACCCCCAAGACACCCTCCCACTCCCTGGATAAACCCCCCTGGGAACCCCCCACCTGGACAACCCCCACCCCCTGAACACCTGCTAACCCACTCGACACATTCCTACCCCCGGATAGCCCTTACCCCCTGGACACCATCCCACCCACTAGACCCACCCCACACCACAAGACTGCCCCCACCCCCTAGGCACCCAACAACCCCTGGACATCCCCCCACTCCCTGAACACCCCCACCCCACCAGACACCCCCACCCCCTGGACACCCCCTACCACCCTGGACAACCCCCCACCCCCACCCCCTGGACACTCGCCCACACAATAGACACCACCCAACTCCACTAGACATCCCCCTAGACACCCGCCCACACCCTGGATACCCCCACCCCCCCTAAATAGCCCCCATCCCCCTAGACATCCCTACCCCCTGAACACCCCCTGGACACCCTCCCACCCCCACTGGGTAGCCCCCACCCCCTGGATAGTCCCCCACCACTGGATAGCCCCCACACACTTGGACATCCTCCCACCACGCTAGACACCCTCCCACCCACTGGACCCCCCCACACCACTGGACAACCCCCTGGACACATGCCCACCCCCTGGACACCCCCAATCCCTGGACAGCCCCACCCCTGGATAACCCCCCACCCACCCCCTGGACACCTTCCCTCCCTCTGGATACCTCCACCCCCTATACACCCCCACACCCACCCCCTAGGACACCCGCCCACAACCTTAGACATCCCCCACCTGCCTGAACAACCCCCACCCCATGGACAGCCACCCCCTAGACACCCCCACCCCCCTGGACACCTGCCCACCCCCTAGACACCCCCACTCCCACCCCCTAGATAGCCACCACCCCTTAGACATCCCCCCCCCCCCACAGACACCCCCTTACCCCCTGGACACACCCACCCCCTAGACACCCTCCCACCCCCTTGACACCCCCACCCATTGGACCTCCCTCCCACCACCACACCCCCTTGATAACACCCCACCCCACTGGACGGCCCCCCCACCCACATGGACACCCGCTCACCCCCTGGACACCCCCACCTCATGGACACCCTCCCACCTCGTGGACATCCCCCACCCTGTGGATAGGCCCCCACCCCCCTGGAAAGCCCCACCCCCTAGACACCTCGCACCCCATGGACACCCGCTCACCCCATGAAGATCCCCCACCCCCCTAGATAGCCCCCACCCCCATGGATATCCCCCACCCCCTGGACAACCCCACACCCCCTAGACACCCCCTAGACACCCTCCCACCCCTGGACATCCCTCCCACCCCCTGGATAGCACCCCCCCCCCCCGGACACCACCCCACCCCACTGGACAACCCCCCTGGACACCCTCCCACCCCCTGGACACCCTCACCCCCTAGACCCCCTCCCACTGTCTGGACACCCCCACCCCCAGGATAGGACCCCTCCCCTTTGACATCCATCCACCCCCTCCACACCCCCAACCTTGGACACCCCACCCCCTGGGCACCCCCACCCCCCTGGACACACTCACACCCCCTGGACTCCCCCACCCCTAGACATCCCCCACCCCCTTGGATAGCCCCCACGCCCTGGAAACCATTCCCTAGACATCCCCCACCCCTAGACACCCTAGACACCCTCCCACCCCACCCCCTGGATAGCCCCCAACCCACTAGAGACCCCCCACCCCACTAGAGATCCCCCACCCATGGAGACACTCCCACCCTACCCCTTAGACACACTCCCACCCTCTAGACACCACCCCACCCCCCATAGATAGCCCCCACCCACTGGACACCCCCACCCCCTAGACACCACCCCACTGCACTGGACAGCTCTACCCCCGGGACACCCTTTCACCCCTACACCCTTCCACCCCCTAGACACCACCCCCACCCCATGTACCGCCCCCACAACCAGACACCCTCCACTCCCTGGACACCCCGACC
Organism: Viscum album; assembly: GCA_963277665.1. Taxonomy (NCBI): domain Eukaryota; kingdom Viridiplantae; phylum Streptophyta; class Magnoliopsida; order Santalales; family Viscaceae; genus Viscum; species Viscum album. The sequence goes on from OY728155.1 coordinate 1,231,234,118, forward strand.
CCCATGAAACCATTACAATGCTCTTCCAAAGTTTGAAACAAGCAGAAATCAGACCAAAAGCAGACCAAAACCAAAACAGAATCCATACCAGAAAAACATCAGAACTAGACCAAAAAAATTAGAACTAGAGAAAAATTAAACGTTCACATGTATAACATTGAAAACATATAATGTAACCTAAAAACATAAATCCAACCGAAACAACTAACAAATACATAATCATAATTACAATATTCAAATTTATATTTTACACTACAAACAAACAAAAATCCAATAAAACCTGTAAAATAATTTTACCATTCCACTTGTAAGTGTTTGACCTCTTGAGTACTATAGGGTTTAGAGCCATCAAATAGCTAAAAATTAAAAGGTTATAAGTAAACATGTATAATGAATAAATCTAATAAAATATTATGGAAAAGTTTATAAGGAAATCTTACCAGATGAAACTTCACAAGTGTTAGAGTTGTAATTAATTCATATATAAATATTAACATATAATATCCACATTCGACGATGACTTATTATTCCCGAAAATTCTGTTTAAATGAGTGTCATTTCAAAATATCATTTTTATGTAATACATCGAAAATTACAAATTACAAATGGATATTTACCTTTACTTTTACATATTTGATCTTGGAACTCTTTTTCTTTGTGTTTTTAATAAATTAGACCCATTCCCTCTTAGAAAATAATACGAATGGGATAAATTTAATATTAATTATAATATAAATTTTTTTAATAAATTGAAACTTACTTTTCCAATATATTTTTAAATCTTCCCCACACATCACCATGGATAGAGCATATCCAGTAAAGTGTTTTCTCCCATGGAAAAAAATACCTAACATCTAATGATCATGAATATAAAATAAAATTTAAGGTTAGTGGTTTTTTATGTTAAAGGATAATGATAACTTTTCCAGATAAATGTTTCACACCTCTCACAAAAAGGCATCATCCAACACTACGTGACTGTATTCTGTTCAAATCGTTTAGCAATATAAATTGTTATTTGTTCCTCATCCAGTGCATATTTTTCACGGGTAATCAAATATAGGGCCATGAATCCATATACATATATCCGATCATTCTTATAACACATGTTATAAAGATACCTAACAGAAAACAGACATAATTATACATTTTTAATAAATATAACGCAATGAAAGGTGTTAAGACTAATATGGAAAAATCATGCACCACATTGATTCCCAACTTATCTCTAGTAAAAAGATCCATGATATCATTTTTCACAATCCACACATTTATTTCACATTCACAAACATGATATTTCTTTGAAAACTCACAATGATCAGCCAAAAAATTTGAATATCTTGACAATCTGTCAAGACTACTAGAATTTGTATCAGATGTCATATCCATTTGTATTTGTTTTTGTTTATAACATATTTATTTACCTTTTAAGTATTCCTATAAAAATATATAGAAATATATATTATTTTTCAAATGTTTAAACAACTTTAATAAAAAAGAAAATAAGAGATATAACAAGCATACCTCTATGGTAATGAGTTGCAGAAGTCTGAATTTCCAAAATAAAAAGTGGCCAATACTATGTCCAACTACCGTCACCTCATCTGTAGGTAATGGTACTCGAGCTGATCTATCTATAATATCATGTACAATGACCCTATGATTATTTACTTCTAACTATTTATGATAAACTGTATCTCCGATACAATATACCAGCCCATATGCAACTATATGATGGTGAGGATCATCAACATATAACTCACAATAAGTAGGAAGTTGTGGCAGAGGATTTGGATAAAAAATGGGGTCCGCAGGCTGAGGTTCTGGAGTGGGAGCTACTATTAGAGGTTGAGAAAAAATTATGGGGTCTGTAGGAGGTGGTGGAAGAGTGGGAGCTACAGTCTGAAATTGTCTTTGCATGTCTGCAAACATAGACTGTACTGACGTTCTAATATTTTTCTCGATCTTCACATTAACATTATGAAATTTAGCCTCCGAGGATTCTATTTTTTTATAAACTACCTAAATGGAAGAAGTTTAAGAACGTGGAAACACTTTTCTTACTGATAAACCCATCAGATATCCTCATTCATGACCAGGGTCACTACTGGAATGTGGGTTTTTCCCCACAGTTACATACCAACGGTTTCATAGAACCGTTGGTAAAGGAGGTTTTTCCCAACGGTTCATTAGAACCGTTGGAATAGATGTTCCCTGGGAGGTTTTTTCCCAACGGTTCATGAAAACTGTTGGGATAGATGGCTTTTACCAACAGTTCATGAGAACCATTGGGATAGGTGTGGATAGGTGTGAGGTTTTTGCCAACGGTTCATCAGAACCGTTGGGATAGATAGCTTTTCCCAACGGTTCATGAGAACCGTTGGGATAGAGGCATGCTTTGGGGAGGTTTTTCCCAATGGTTCTAGAGAACCGTTGGGATAGATATGCATATGCCAAAAGTTTTTAAAAACCGTTGGCAAAGGTTCTCCCCAAATTCCCACCCACCTGTTCTCTCCCCCATTCGCGATACACAACCCTAAAACGGGAGCAGCAGCCGATTTAGGTGATTTTGGAGGTACTGACAGCCGGACCTCGAATCATCCAGCTCTTCTTCAGGTTATTCTTCTTCTTTATCTGAAAACGTATTCAAATGTTTGGATAGTATTTAAACGTATTTTCATTTTTCCCATCAGTTTAGGTGATTTTGGAGCTACTGCCGGCCGGACCAGCCTAAGGGTGAGTTTTCTTGAAAATTCCTTTTTGGATTTTACCCCTTGAACATGGGATGTCATTTGTGAAAGGTTATATAAATCGAATTGATTGTTTGATTTCTGAATTGAATTGTAAATTAAATTAATTAAGGGTATTTTATGGTTTGCATTCCCCTTTTAACACATGAATACCAATTATTTTTTAACACATGTTTTAATTGTATTGCCTTGCCAATGTGAGTAAAGTAGAGACTATGCCATGAATCTATTAAATTGGATTGAATTTATCTTATATTTTATGTTACCATGTTAGATATATTATAACTAATGCATGTGATATCTTTATAGTCTTGTTAGGAGTGTTCTATTAAAAATTACCATGTGAGTGCTTGAATTTTCATTGAATTGCTAGCCATTATGAGTTATGTTGAGACCATGATATGGAATTGATTGATTAAGCAAGGGAATCTCATTATCTTGTCATTACAACATGAGTAAATGAAGCTTCATTCTTTTCAGGTTATTATTTGATTGAGTCTCCATTTTGAGGTGAGTTGTATTAAATACCTTTGTTTTTGACCTTGGTATGTTTAATGAATTGTTTAAATGAAATGGAATTCATTAAATGATTAATAGTAAATAGTGATACATGGATTCTATTAGGATTCCAGGTATATAATCTTGTTTCTATTAACTTATACGCTTTATGTGATAAATGGATTCACAGTGGAATTCCACGGATAGACTCATTTCTTTGAATATTGATTAAGCCATGGGTGATACATGGATCCAAGGGAGGGATTCCATAGATAGACTTATTGAATGTAGAATTATATTCCAATTGATACATGGATTCTTATGATAATTCCATAGATAGACTTATTGAATGAAGAATTATATTCCAATGCTATGCGTCTTGTGTGGTGGTGGTGTGGTTTATGTGTTTTATGGTAGTAGTGAAGTGTGTGATTATGTAGTTAATGTGAACCCATAGGTTGAGTATTTTTTTCTATCTATATATCATGTATTTTTATGTTATTTCTACACATTCCCAACCAGAGTTGGATAAACTTACCAACGATCAGAGGTTTTGAGTTATGAGTATTTTTTCTAATATCTAGGATGGTGGTTATATGTTTGGATAGCTACCATGTCTTCCCTACTCTTCCTTCAAAAGTGATTGACCATGTGTTTTTAGGAAATATGCGATGTGATTGTCCATGTGTCTTCAGGTGAGATGTACTATGATTTCCCTAGTGTTTTTCGGTGAGGTGTGATGCGATAAGGCTATAATAAGATGTGGCATGTGGTTGGGGTCATGTAGGGTAGGAGGATGGCACAAGGTTGATGTTATTCATGTTCATGATACCCTACTAATATGGTTATGGGATGAGTCATGCTGTTATGTGATATAACACATTAAGTTCTTGTTGGTTTTACATTTTTTCAATAACACATTTGTATGTTTTTTTGACATGTGTAGTTGATACCTTGATTATTTTCTTCCTTTATCATTTAATTAAATGTATTTTCTATTATAGTTAATGCCTATTGAATTGTTTATGACAAAATGACTTATATAAATTCTTTTCACAGAATGGACAGAAGTTGGATGTATGAAACCGATCGGATCTCAGACGATTTTCAAAACAATTTGGAGAGATTTATAGATTTTGCATTTCACAATGCTTCAGATAGTGGTCGCATACACTGCCCATGTTCCAATTGTGTTGGTAGACCTTGGTTGAGCCGTGAAGAAGTCAGCTACCACATAACCAAAAATGGGTTTCAAGCAAACTACTTTCTGTGGTATCACAATGGGGAGAAAACGAAATCTCAAATTGGTGATGATCGAAATGAAAAGACTGGAATGGAGAATTTGTTAGATGATCGGTTTCCGTTTATTCGTCATCATGAAAAAGAAAGGATTTCGACTCAAGAAGACTTCGATATGAGGACAGCTGATGCATCTAGTGAAAATGATGATATTGATAGGGTGAAAAAATTGAATGATGCTGCCACGACTCCAGTATATCGAAAATGCGATAAAATGAAAAAGCTGGAATTTTTAATCTGATTATTTCATGGGAAAACTATGTATGGGATTTCTAATACAGCAATCGATTACATTCTAACCCTCTTGAAGGATTTACTTCCAGATGATGCAGATATTCCATCAAACCACTATATGGCATGGAAGTTAGTTGAGGAACTTGGATTTCAAGAAACAAAATTAATGCTTGCCCGAAAGATTGCAGTTTATTCTGGGAGGAAACCGCTGAACGAAATGAATGTATAAAATGTGGCACATCCCGCTGGAAGTCAAAATCTGATGGAACACCATCTCGCATTCCATAGAAAGTAATGTGGCACTTTCCATTGATCCCCAGACTCCAGAATCTTTTTATGTCTGATGACATATCAATAAAAATGAGATGGCATGATACCGAGAGAAAGAAGACTGATGATGAGTTGGTTCATCCTGTAGATAGATTTGCATGGAAGAGATTTGATGCTCGACATCCTGATTTTGCAGCTGACGTGCGTAATGTGAGGCTGGGTCTTTCATGCGACGATTTTAATCCGTTTGGGAAGATGCTTACTTAGCACAGCACATGGCCAATTTTTATACACATTTATAATCTTCCCCCATGGTTGTGTATGAAAAAATCTTTCACTTTCATGAGTATACTCATATCTGGTCCTTCTGATCCCAACATTGATATTGATGTCTACATGCAACCTTTAATAAAAGAGTTGAAACTTCTTTGGGATGTGGGTGTGCGCACATACGATGCATGTTCGAAAGACATATTTCAGATGCGCGCTGCGCTTATGTGGACAATCAATGATTTTCCGGATTATGCAATGATGTCTGGATGGAGCATGAAGGGAAAACTGTCATGTCCAGTTTGTATGAAGAATACACGATCCAGAAGACTGAAACATCGTTTTAGTTTCAGTTTTATGGGACATCGACGATTTTTGCCAAAGGATCTTCTATATAGAATGAATCGTCGAAGATTTGATAATACTATAGAGACCGATGATGCACCTCAGCGTATGTCTGGAACTGATGTGCTTAATGAATTGAAAGATTTCAGTTTTTCGTTCGGGAAGGGTCAAATGAAATCTGGAAAGAGAAAGAATGTTTCCACAGAAACCTGTTACAATTGGAGGAAGAGGAGTATCTTTTTTGATTTGCCTTATTGGTCAACCAATTTGCTACGTCATTTCTTAGACGTAATGCATATTGAAAAGAATATATGTGAAATGTTTCTTTCAGTTCTTCTAAATGTCAAGGGGAAGACAAAAGATGATTTATGATCTCGACGTGACTTGGTGGATTGGGGCATCAGACCAGAATTGCATCCTGTGCGTATCAGTGAAAATAAATGGCAACTTCCATGTGCTTCTTATGTGATGACACCTACTGAAAAAAAACAATTTTTGGAAGTATTAGAGACTATTAGAGTTCCTGATGGCTATTCAAGCAACATATCTAAACGGGTCAACAGAAGAGAGTTGAAGCTAAAATCTTTGAAGACTCATGATTATCACGTTCTACTGCATGAGTTGCTTCCAATAGCAATCTATCATCTTTTGTCCAATAATGTAAGGGTGGGTGTTATTCAGTTGTGCCATTTGTTTAGAGATATTTGTGCTAAGAAGTTGTCCAAGTCTTTCTTGCAAAAAATGTTGACAGATTCCCCATTAATTTTGTGTGAGTTGGAGAAAATATTTCCCCCATCATTTTTCACATGCATACTGCATCTGACTGTCCATATTCCAACTGAAATACTTCTCGGAGGACCTGTTTCTTTTCGTTGGATGTATCCAACTGAAAGAAATATGTTCACATTAAAGTCTTATGTTCGAAACAAGAATCATCCCGAAGTTTCTATCGTGAACGGTTACTTAGATCAAGAATGTATGGATTTCTGTTCAATGTATTTGTCTGATCTTACTACAAGAATGAACAGACCAATGAGAAATGAAGAAGAACAATATGGGCAAATTGAACCCTGTTTTCCATCACTTACTCAAACAGGAGGAATTCCTGGATCATATACATTGCAGACATTAAGCCATGAAGAGCGGGAGATGGCACATTGCACAGTTTTGTTCAACTGTGATTTGTTCGATGACTATATCAGGTAACAAAATTGAATATGTATATCTTACATATATATCTGTTAAACTATTCATATTTTTTTATCTACAGGGAACATAAAACAATGATAAATAGGAAGCATCGTTCTTTATCTTTGAGAAGGAGAGAGACTTTGCATAGCAAAGAGTTTTCTGCTTGGTTAAAATTGAAGGTAAAAATATTACTGTTTAAATTAATTATTTCAATATTTACTTAAGTTTAACTATCATTTATATTGCAGGTATTGAGTTTGTCTGCTGACTCTGTCTCTGAGGAAATAAGAGCTTTGGATTTTGGTCCTAATACCGTGGTTCGTGACTGTAAATCAATTGTTATCAATGGGTACAGATTTATTGTCACTGAACGAGCCAAAAACATGAGAACACAACATGATGGTATTATGGTTACTGCCACAACAGATTGTTATGCCAGTGCATCAGATAATAGACCGCGACTTGAAAATGTGGGTTATTATGGAGTCGTTGAGAAAATAATAATATTGGATTATTACTCTCATGGACGAGTCACAATGATGAAATGCCATTGGTTTGATTCGATGACAAGACATGGAACATTTATTGATGATTGTGGATTTCGAGTAATTAATATGACCCGCACTCTTGCAACCGAAGAACCATGTGTGTTGGCATCAATGGCTAAACAAGTTTTTTATGTCAAAGATCAACTTCAACCTGAATTTGGTGTCATAGTTGAAGTAATTCCAAGACATATTTTTGATGATGCTGATGATGGAATTTACACTGTCCCTATTGCCATTGGAACCAATCCATTTATATCTTTTGATGACTCCAATAGCTCAATTGTCAGAGTTGATTGTGAACCTGAAGTTGTGGTTGGAAATATATAGAATCATTCATCCATGTTCTCAATTCTTTTGGTTTACCTCGAGTTAGGTTGTTAAGGTTGGTAATATTCATATTTATTTAGTATTGATCACAAATATGTTTTAGCTGACTTGACCGTTATGTGAATTTTCAATGTTATTGGTTGCTGTTTGATTTGAATTGCATTTTCTAATTTGGAATTGAACTGTATTCAAACCAAATCAAACAATATTTCTAACTTGGTGAACATTACAATTTGTATGTTTTATTAAATTCATTCAAGGTCTTCTAAAACAATTGATAGCTAAATTACCAATGAATCCCCTCATTCCCTCATATATTTAGTTTTTTGGTTTACACATCAATTTTCTTTTTCTAATTAATTACATATTTGTTTTCCAATGCAGGAAATGAAGCCAATTGAAGAGAGACGAAGAAAAAAAATGGCGGAGAACAATCGTCGGATGGAGGAGATGGGCATTCCACCATTAGTTCCTACAGTGAGTACTTTATTTCAAATATATATATATATATATATTTACAGAATATATAATGTCATGTGATTAATTTTTTTTGTAAACGTTTTTGTAGGATCCACCATTACGTCGACAGTTATTCGACGAGGATCCTAGTACTGGTCCTAGTACTCAGGCCGGTGGTACGAGGAGGGTTCGTACCAGAGGTGGACGTAGAGCTACACGTGCCCGACTAGACCCTGCCCCTCCCACTGACATTTCAGCCTTCCCACATTCTGATCCCGGTGTGTCGTTAGGGACACACGGGATTTTTAGACCTCCCATGTTTTCGCTACCTTCTGCATCTTCTGCCCCATCATTTTCACATCCCATGATGATTCCCACTCCCCAGTCACCATCAGGTCATACAGCTGTTCCATCTTCTTTTCCTTCTACTTCTGTCTCTCCGAGCTTTTATATTCCATCGTCTTCGACTCCTGTTCCACCAGAGGGTGTTCCATCAGGTTCTGTGGATCCGGCGCCATTCATTGATCAGACTAGCGCAGGTATATTTATAAAACCCTAAAAAAAATTTATAGCAATATTTATTTTCATTATAACATGTTTTGATAAAATATTTGTTTTTCTTTCATGACAGATACATCTACTGACAGGAGGCGGGGGCGGGGCCGTACACGCATGCGTTCGGTGTGGAACCGTCACACACAAGTTATGGTGGAATATAATGAAGACAATCAGATGGTTGAGAAAACAGGGCAGCAATGTCGAAGTTTTATGGTGACACTTGCCAAATACTCCGACATCATTCCCGTCAGCCCGCTGTCATGGAGACATTTGCCACATGAGGTCAAAGATAGAGCTTGGGCAGAGATATGGGTAAAAAAATATGTTGTATTTAATGCCATGAATTATTTTTGTATTTATATGAATTAATATTTTGATTTCATCTTCGATTTAATTTTCCTGATGGTGAGGGTGCACGATGGCACGTCTAAAGGATTTAGGCGAGCTTTGGAGAGCCTACAAGCATGAGCTGTATATTGGTTGGCGTGCTAGAGTTGGAACTGAGTTAGAGGCGGTACCCGTCGTGGATGATTGTCCTATAGAGCAGTATCATCAGATGATTACTCATTGGACGAGTACCCAGTTTAAGGTATGAATTACATTTGAGGTATTTAAATAATAACTTTCAAATTTTGCATTAATATTATCCTTTCCATTATCGAATTTTATTTAGGAATCATCTGGAAAAAATAAAAAAAACATTGATGCAAAAAAATACCTCCATACACTAGGACGCACGACGATGTCGGATCATGAGAGGCAGCAGGTATGACAATTGTTTATAAGTTTTCTTTACGACTTACATTTTCTTTTGTTTCCTCAATTATTTAATCATTTTCTAAAATTTTTATATAACTTTTGTTTTCAATGTCATTGTAGAGGCAAGTAAAAAATATTGAAGGACGTGTGCCTCGAGAAAAACTGTTTTGCTCGAGTAGACGAAAAAAGGATGGAAGTGCGGTCAATGAAGCAACTCAGCAGCAGATTGTAAGTTTTAATCTGTTGATTTTATATTTTAATATCTATTTCGTAACTTAATAATATATTTATATTTGTAACAGGATGCTTTAGAGGCCCTCGATGCCCAAGAAGCAGACAATTTTGGGCCATCTGATCACTTACATCAGGTGTTGGGAGATGATCATTCTGGCAGAGTACGCTGCCGACCTAGGATAGCCCCGAAAAGGTATTGGCCTGCCTCAGGTACGAGTTGTAGTGCCACCGAGCTGCAGCAAGTTTGGGCACAGGAAGAACAGGCTAATAAAAGGGCCACAGAGACGGCAGAACAGTCTGCTAGGGCAAACAGTGCATTTATGAAATTTATTGAAGTTCTACGTCCAACACTTCCAGAAGAGGCCAGCCCAGTGATTGATGAATACATGTCATCGATACATTCTATATATGGTGCACCAGGTGGCAATTCCAGTAGTGGTCAGGCCGATGTCCAGCTTGAAGATGATGATGGCGAGGAGTCTGATGCGGAAGAGGAGGGAGATGAGGAGGGCGAGGAGGAGGGCGAAGGTGAGGAGGAAGGCGCTGTGGAGGGTGAGGACGATGAGGAGGACGATGACGAGGGTGATGATGATGATGACGATGATGGTGATGCTGATGCTGATGTGGGACATATTGATCCGTTACATTTTTGACTTATATTACTGAGATTTGATGTTTAATCTATTCTAGTTGTTGGTTTTATCTAGACTCGTAGTATAGTATTGGAGTAGAGTTATTTTTATATATTATCTGTTTTTATGGATGTTGTTGTCTTTTAGTGGTTGTGTGTTTGAGAACTCCCTGGACAACCCCCCTCATTCTTGGACCCTGGACAACCCCCCCTCCCCCTTGGACCCCGAACACCCCCCAAACACCCCCCGGACAGCCCTGCGGACAGCCCCCCGTACAACCCCCAACCCTCCACCCTGGACCCCGGATAGCCCCCCGGACAGCCCCCCGGACAACCCCCCCACCCTCCCCCTTGGACCCCGGACAACCCCCCAAAAACCCCCGGACAACCCCCTGAACAACCCCGGACAACCCTCTGAACAACCCCAGAACAACCCCAGAACAACCCCTGAACAACCCCCTGAACAACCACCGGACAACCCCCTAAACAACCCCGGACAACCCCCTGAACAACCCTCAAACACCCCCCGGACAGACCCTGCACAGCCCCCCCACCCTCCTCCTTGGTCCCCGGACAGCCCCCCGGATACCCACCGGACAGCCCCCCCGGACAGCCCCCCGGACAGCCCCTCCACCTTCCTTAATTTCATTAGCTCTGAAATGTTTCATAGCACGATCAACTAAAATCTAATCCATACTAAATATGATATAAAAATATTCTATATGAATTTTCATAAGATTTTAAGTGAAAACAAAAAGTGACATATGAAAAACTGACCAAACGCATTCGAAATGTGTTGATGATTTAGGACAACAATCCATGGGTCATATGTGACTTGTACGAATCAACCCCGCCTCAATCCGAGTCGCGGTGTGGCCGGGATCAGTCTAAGTGGCTCTCTTTTGATTAAAATGGACATCATTTTAAGTACATACGGAAAACCGACCAAACGCATTCGGTTTCCATTGAGAACGATCCATGGGTCATATGTGAGGTGTACGAATCATCCCCGCCTCAATCCGAGGCGCGGTGTGGCCAACACCGCTCTAACTGTGTCTGTTTTGTTTAAAATGGGTATGATTATAAGTGAAAAGAACTGGCATATGCAAAACCGACCAAACGCATTCAGTTTCCATTGAAACTTTAGGAGAAAGATCCATGGGTCATATGTGACGTGTACCAATCAACCCCTCCTCAATCCGAGGCGCGGTGTGGTCGGAACAACTCAAAGTGTATGTCTTTTGTTTCAAAAGGACATCATTTTAAGTGAAAAACATCAACTGGCATACGGAAAACCGGCCAAACGCATTCGGATTGTGTTGATACTTTAAGACAACGATTCATGGGTCATTTGAGACGTGTACGAGTCAACCCCGCCTCAATCCGAGGTCGTCCTCTATGAATTTGACCGTTTGACGCCCGTTTTGGCCGTTTATGACACCAGAACTACGTTGTCGGTCACCGCGCGCACACGGCACGTCCGATTGACGTGCCGTCTACATGACCACTTCATAAATCACTCACCCGTATTTGTCATCTGATTTCAGGCCATTCTGAAATCGTTCGGCCCGTTTGGACCCCCCTCACGCGCGTTTACGAAGCGCGCGCATCCCTTAAAACACGAATATTGAGCCGTACCGTGCAAACCACACGTCCGATTGACGTTCCGTCTGCGTGTACACGTCACGAATAATAATTAGAATTTTTCCCGGTGGTTTCAGGTCAATCCGAGGTCGGCCTCTATGAATTTGACCGTTTGACGCCCGTTTTGGCCGTTTATGACACCAGAACTGCGTTGTCGGTCACCGCGCGCACACGGCACATCCGATTGACGTGTCGTCTGCTTGACCACTTCATAAATCAGTCACCCATATTTGTCGTCTGATTTCAGGCCATTCTGAAATCGTTCGGCCCGTTTGGACCCCCCTCACGCGCGTTTACGAAGCGCGCGCATCACTTAAAACACGAATATTGAGCCGTACCGCGCAAACCGCACGTACGATTGATGTGACGTCTACGCGTACACGTCACGAATAATAATTAGAATGTTTCCCAGTGGTTTCAGATCAATCCGAGGTCGGCCGCTATGAATTTGACCGTTGGACGCCCGTTTTGGCCGTTTTTGACACCAGAACTGCGTTGTCGGTCACCGCGTGCACACGACACGTCCGATTGACGTTCCGTCTACTCGAACACTTCAGAAATCACTGTCCCGTATTTTTCGTCTGATTTCAGGCCATTCCGACTTCGTTCGGCCCGTTTGGACCCCCCTCACGCGCGTTTACGAAGCGCGCGCATCACTTAAAACACGAATATTGAGTCGTACCGCGCAAACCGCACGTCCGATTGACGTGCCGTCTGCGCGTACATGTCACGAATAATAATTAGAATGTTTCTTGGTGGTTTCAGCTCAATCCGAGGGCGTCCGCTATGAATTTGACCGTTGGACGCCCGTTTTGGCCGTTTATGACACCAGAACTGCGTTGTCGGTCACCGCAGGCACACGACACGTCCGATTAACGTGCCGTCTCCTCGACCACTTCAGAAATCACTCACCCGTATTTTTCGTCTGATTTCATGTCATTCCGACTTCGTTCGTCCCGTTTGGACCCACCTCACGCGCGTTTACGAAGCGCGCGCATCACTTAAAACACGAATATTGAGCTGTACCGCTCAAACCGCACGTCCGATTGGCGTGCCGTATGCGCGTACACATCACGAATAATAATTAGAATGTTTCACGGTGGTTTTATCTCAATCTGGAGACGCGGTGTGGCCGGCACCACTCAAAGTGTCCATCTTTTGTTTCAAAAGGACGTCATTTTAAGTGAAAAGCATCAAATGGCATACGGAAAACCAACCAAACGCATTCAGAATCTGTTGATAATTTATCCCAACAATCCATGGGTCATATGTGATGTGTACGAGCCAACCCAGGATGAATCCGAGTCGCGGTGTGGCCGGGATAAGTCTAAGTGACTCTCTTTTGTTTAAAATGAACACCATTTTAAGTACATATGGAAAAACGACCAAACGGATTCGGTTTCCATTGAAACTTTTGGAGAACGATCCATGGGTCATATGTGACGTGTACAAATCAACCTCGCCACAATCGGAGACACGGTGTGGCCGACACCACTCAAAGTGTCGGTCTTTTGTTTCAAAAAGACATCATTTTTAGTGAAAATCATCAAGTGACATACGAAAAACCGGCCAAAGGCATTCGGACTGTGTTGATACTTTAGCACAAGGATCCATTGGTCGTATGTGACATGTACGAGTCAATCCCGCCTCAATCCGAGGAGCGGTGTGGCCGACACCATTCTAACTGTGTATCTTTTGTTTAAAATGGACAGGATTATAAGTGAAAAGAACAACTGGCATACGCAAAACCCACCAAACGCATTCCAAATCTGTTGATAATTTATCACAACGATCCATCAGTCATATGTGACATGTACGAGCCCACTTGGGCTCAATCCGAGTCGCGGTGTGGCCGAGATCAGTCTAAGTGGCTCTCTTTTGATTAAAATGGACATCATTTTAAGTACATACGGAAAACCGACCAAACGCATTCGGTTTCCGTTGAAACTTCAGGAGAACGATCCATGGGTCATATGTGAGGTGTACGAATCATCCCCGCCTCAATCCAAGGTGCGGTGTGGCCAACACCGCTCTAACTGTGTCTGTTTTGTTTAAAATGGGTAGGATTATAAGTGAAAAGAACTGGCATACGCAAAACCGACCAAATGCATTCGGTTTCCATTGAAACTTTAGGAGAACAATCCATGGGTCATATGTGACGTGTACCAATCATCCCTGCCTCAATCCGAGGCGCAGTGTGGTCGGAACAACTCAAAGTGTATGTCTTTTGTTTCAAAAGGACATCATTTTAAGTGAAAAACATCAACTGGCATATGGAAAACCGGCCAAATGCATTCAGATTGTGTTGATACTTTAAGACAACGATTCATGGGTCATTTCAGACGTGTACGAGTCATCCCCGCCTCAATCCGAGGTCGTCCGCTATGAATTTGACCGTTTGAAGCTCGTTTTGGCCGTTTATGACACCAGAACTGCATTGTCGGTCACCGCGCGCACACAGCATGTCCGATTGACGTACCGTCTGCTCGACCACTTCATAAATCACTCACCCGTATTTTTAGTCTGATTTCAGGACATTCTAAAATCGTTCGGCCCGTTTGGACCCCCCTCACGCGCGTTTACGAAGCACTCGCATCACTTAAAACACGAATATTGAGCCGTACCGCGCAAACCGCACGTCCGATTGACGTTCCGTCTGCGCGTACACGTCACGAATAATAATTAGAATGTTTCCCTGTGGTTTCAGGTCAATATGAGGTCGGCCGCTATGAATTTGACCGTTGGACGCCCGTTTTGGCCGTTTATGACACCAGAACTGCGTTGTCGGTCACCGCGTGCACACGGCACGTCCGATTGACGTGCCATCTGCTCGAACACTTCAGAAATCACTGTCCCGTATTTTTCGTCTGATTTCAGGCCATTCCGACTTCGTTCGGCCCGTTTGGACCCCCCTCACGCGCGTTTACGAAGCGCGCGCATCACTTAAAACACGAATATTGAGCCGTACCGCGCAAACCGAACGTCCGATTGACGTGCCGTCTGCGCGTACACGTCACGAATAATAATTAGAATGGTTATCGGTGGTTTCAGCTCAATCCGAGGTCATCCGCTATGAATTTGACCGTTGGACGCCCGTTTTGGCCGTTTATGACACCAGAACTGCGTTGTCGGTCACCGCGGGAACACGGAACGTCCGATTGACGTGTCGTCTGCTCGACCACTTCAGAAATCACTCACCCATAGTTTTCGTCTGATTTCATGTCATTCCGACTTCGTTCGTCCCGTTTGGACCCACCTCACGCGCGTTTACGAAGCGCGCGCATCACTTAAAACACGAATATTGAGCCGTACCGCTCAAACCGCACGTCCGATTGACGTTCCGTATGCGTGTACACATCGCGAATAATAATTAGAATGTTTCACGGTGGTTTCATCTCAATCCGGAGATGCGGTGTGGCCAGCACCACTCAAAGTGTATGTCTTTTGTTTCAAAAGGACGTCATTTTAAGTGAAAAGCATCAACTGGCATACGGAAAACCGACCAAACGCATTCCGAATCTGTTGATAATTTATCCCAACAATCCATGGGTCATATGTGATGTGTACGAGCAAACCCGGGATGAATCCGAGTCGCGGTGTGGCCGGGATAAGTCTAAGTGGCTTTCTTTTGTTTAAAATGAACACCATTTTAAGTACATACGGAAAAATGACCAAACGGATTCGGTTTCAGTTGAAACTTTAGGAGAACGATCCATGGGTCATATGTGACGTGTACGAATCAACCCCGCCACAATCGGAGACGTGGTGTGGCCGACACCACTCAAAGTGTCGGTCTTTTGTTTCAAAAAGACGTCATTTTTAGGGAAAATCATCAAGTGACATACGAAAAACCGACCAAAGGCATTCGTACTGTGTCGATACTTTAGCACAAGGATCCATTGGTTGTATGTGACGTGTATGAGTCAATCCCGCCTCAATCCGAGGAGCGGTGTGGCCGACACCGTTCTAACTGTGTATCTTTTGTTTAAAATGGACAGGATTATAAGTGAAAAGAACAACTGGCATACGTAAAACCGACCAAACACATTCCGAATCTGTTGATAATTTATCACAACGATCCATCAGTCATATGTGACATGTACGAGCCCACTCGGGCTCAATCTGAGTCGCGGTGTGGCCAGGATCAGTCTAAGTGGCTCTCTTTTGATTAAAATGGACATCATTTTAAGTACATACGGAAAATCGACCAAACACATTCGGTTTCCATTGAAACTTTAGGAGAACGATCCATGGGTCATATGTGAGGTGTAAAAATCATCCCCACCTCAATCCGAGGCGTGGTGTGGCCAACACCGCTCTAACTGTGTCTGTTTTGTTTAAAATGGGTAGGATTATAAGTGAAAAGAACTGGCATATGCAAAACCGACCAAACGCATTCGGTTTCCATTGAAACTTTAGGAGAACGATCCATGGGTCATATGTGATGTGTACCAATCAACCCCGCCTCAATCCGAGGCGCGGTGTGGTCAGAAAAACTCAAAGTGTATGTCTTTTGTTTCAAAATGACATCATTTTAAGTGAAAAACATCAACTGGCATACGGAAAACCGGCCAAATGCATTCGGATTGTGTTGATACTTTAAGAAAACGATTCATGGGTCATTTGAGACGTGTACGAGTCAACCCCGCCTCAATCCGAGGTCGTCCTCTATGAATTTGACCGTTTGACGCCCGTTTTGGCCGTTTATGACACCAGAACTGCGTTGTCGGTCACCGCGCGCACACGGCACGTCCGATTGACGTGCTGTCTACTCGACCACTTCATAAATCACTCAACCGTATTTGTCGTCTGATTTAAGGCCATTCTGAAATCGTTTGGCCCGTTTGGACCCCCCTCACGCGCGTTTACGAAGCGCGCACATCACTTAAAACACGAATATTGAGCCGTACCGCGCAAACCGCACGTCCGATTGACGTGCCGTCTGTGCGTACACGTCTCGAATAATAATTAGAATGTTTCCCGGTGGTTTCAGGTCAATCCGAGGTCGGACGCTATGAATTTGACCATTTGACGCCCGTTTTGGCCGTTTATGACACCAGAACTGCGTTGTCGGTCACCGCGCGCACACGGCACGTCCGATTGACGTGCCGTCTGCTCAAACACTTCATAAATCACTCACCCGTATTTGTCGTCTTATTTCAGGCCATTCTGAAATCGTTCGGCCCGTTTGGACCCCCCTCACGCGCGTTTACGAAGCGCGCGCATCACTTAAAACACGAATATTGAGCCGTACCGCGCAAACCGCACGTCCGATTGACGTGCTGTCTGTGCGTACACATCACGAATAATAATTAGAATGTTTCCCGGTGGTTTCAGGTCAATCCAAGGTCGGCCTCTATGAATTTGACCGTTGGACGCCCGTTTTGGCCGTTTATGACACCAGAACTGCGTTGTCGGTCACCGCGTGCACACGGCACGTCCGATTGACGTTTCGTCTGCTCGAACACTTCATAAATCACTGTCCCGTATTTTTCGTCTGATTTCATGCCATTCCTACTTCGTTCGTCCCGTTTGGACCCCCCTCACGCGCGTTTACGATGCGCGCGCATCACTTAAAACACGAATATTGAGCCGTACCGCGCAAAACGCACGTCCGATTGACATGCCGTCTACGCGTACACGTCACGAATAATAATTATAATGTTTCTCGGTGGTTTCAGCTCAATCCGAGGTCGTCCGCTATGAATTTGACCGTTGGACGCCCGTTTTGGCCGTTTATGACACCAGAACTGCGTTGTCGGTCACCGCGGGCACACGACACGTCCGATTGACGTGCCGTCTGCTCGACCACTTCAGAAATCACTCACCCATATTTTTCGTCTGATTTCATGTCATTCCAACTTCGTTCGTCCCATTTGGACCCACCTCACGCGCGTTTACGAAGCGCGCGCATCACTTAAAACACGAATATTGAGCCGTACCGCTCAAACCGCACGTCCGATTGACGTGCCGTATGCGCATACACGTCACGAATAATAATTAGAATGTTGCACGGTGGTTTTAACTCAATCCAGAGACGCGGTGTGGCCGGCACCACTCAAAGTGTCCGTCTTTTGTTTCAAAAGGACGTCATTTTAAGTGAAAAGCATCAACTGGCATACGGAAAACCGACCAAACGCATTCCTAATCTGTTGATAATTTATCCCAACAATTCATGGGTCATATGTGACGTGTACGAGCCAACCCGGGATGAATCCGAGTCACGGTGTGGCCGGGATAAGTCTAAGTGGCTCTCTTTTGTTTAAAATGAACACCATTTTAAGTACATACGAAAAAACGACCAAACGGATTCGGTTTTCGTTGAAACTTTAGGATAACGATCCATGGGTCATATGTGACGTGTAAGAATCAACCTCGCCACAATTGGAGACACGGTGTGGCCGACACCACTCAAAGTGTCGGTATTTTGTTTCAAAAAGACGTCATTTTTAGTGAAAATCATCAAGTGACATACGAAAAACTGACCAAAGGCATTCGGACTGTGTCGATACATTAGAACAAGGATCCATTGGTCATATGTGACGTGTACAAGTAAATCCCGCCTCAATCCAAGGAGCGGTGTGGCCGACACTGTTCTAACTGTGTATCTTTTGTTTAAAATGGACAGGATTATAAGTGAAAAGAACAACTGGCATACGCAAAACCGACCAAACGCATTCCGAATCTGTTGATAATTTATCACAACGATCCATCAGTCATATGTGACATGTACGAGCCCACTCGAGCTCAATCCGAGTCGCGGTGTGGTTGGGATCAGTCTAAGTGGATCTCTTTTGATTAAAATGGACATCATTTTAAGTACATACGGAAAACCGACCAAACGCATTCGGTTTCCGTTGAAACATTAGGAGAACGATCCATGGGTCATATGTGAGGTGTAAGAATCATCCCCGCCTCAATACGAGGCGCGGTGTGGCCAACACCGCTATAACTGTGTCTGTTTTGTTTAAAATGGGTAGGATTATAAGTGAAAAGAACTGGCATACGCAAAACCGACCAAACACATTCGGTTTCCATTGAAACTTTAGGAGAACGATCCATGGGTCATATGTGACGTGTACCAATCATCCCCGCCTCAATCGGATTCCACATATAATTGTCATCTAAATTTTAAATTGAATTATATATGAATTATGTATGTTTATGAATTGTAATTTAATTATGGATGTGTATAGTTTCAGGATCCATTATATGTTAAATGTGTATGAATTTGTTCATAATTGTATATGTATGTTTTATTTTATTACAGGTACAATAGTTGGATCGAAAATGAGGTGAAAATGAGGCCTGATGAGATGAGAGGTGCCTTATGTACAGGGGAGAGGGGCTGTGCAAATTGCAGGCTGCTGCAATTTGCAGCATAGGGTATGCCAACGGTTTTAAACCGTTGGCATATAATCCTAAATAATTTTTTACCAACGGTTCAATGAACCGTTGGTAAATATCTCTTTTCCCAACGGTTTAGAACCGTTGGGAAAGAGTTCACCCATGGAAAACTATCCCAACGGTTTTGAAGAACCGTTGGGAAAGTTAAGGTATATTTTGTTTTCCCAACGGTTTGGGAGAAACCATTGGGATAGAGTGCCTTTTACCAACGGTTTGAGGGGCTTTCCCAATGGTTGTGAACCGTTGGGAAATAGTGTATTTCCAGTAGTGGGTGTTCAGGATTTCCCAATGCACCAGATAAAATATCTTTCCTCTCAGTAGTTGTAAATACCCCCTTTGATCTCTTCTCCTCAAGAAAATCCTGTATTAATTAACTAAAAACTTCTGTAAATATTCAAATTATATAAATAATATAATTATCTTAAATATATAAAATATATATCTTACAATCCTCTAAGCTATGATTCTTGATTCTTTCAAAAGATATTTCCCCTTTCTTCCCATCTTATCTCTCTTCCATTTTTCATGTCTAGATGGAGGGGATGGATGGGCAACCTCTCCAGATCTTGAAGACTGATCTCTCAGTTTTTCTAATTTTTCCAAAATCATTTTTACTTCAAATAATGTATACCCTCTCTGAGATAAACTATGAGGGTATACATGTTTATATTGGATCTCCTAATGAGATTTCCTTGTTTTATATAAATTAAGAATAAGAAATCATTAAAAAAACATTAATAAGATCTTTTATATAATAAATCTTTCCAAAGTTTACATTTCCCTTACAAAAAATGAATCCTTTCTTCTACTTCCAAAAATTGTCTCCATGTGTCATCATCTATGAAAGGATATATATGACATAGATTTTCATGATTCTTATGACCAAAAATGAAATCATATTTGAGGGTTGATTTGAAATCTCTCCATCTCCTTGTAGCCATCGATAAACATTTCCTCTTGAATCCTCCAGTGTTAGGAATATCAAATGTTATCTTATAAAGAATAGTTAAAAAATATTATACAAGAAACATATAAATGTTAGTGAAACAAAAGGAAAATATCTTACAAAAAGCATCTCTCATAACTAAGATATTATCGCTTTGTCCACATTTCTCCAATCATCATACAAAATGCTTAGTTTTCTTTTACCCTGAGTTTATACAAAACTAATAAAATATTTTTCATTTGGACCTCTAGGAATATCATTCTCATCAAACTCAACGAGTATCCTCTGGTCCGGGCTATGGGAAAGTGGTAATTTTGGTAAACGTGTGCAGCCACATTTACCAACTCTTGAACTCTTATTTGTCGTTATGGGAGCACATGAGGAAGATATGGGAACATCAAGAGAAGCATGTGAATGTTCCTCCCCAGAGGTATGATCATGATGCCCATCTCCAGAATCATGTGGTTGATCAACTGATTGATCTTTCATTATCCATCAAATCAAAAAATAAAACATTAGTTCATAAATACAAAAAATCAAATATTAAAATACTTATGTAAACAAAAAATGGAAAACTGAACGAAGTTTTGTAATAGTAAACATGGTAAATATGGTAAGCATGTTAAACAATGGTAAATATAGAAAACATGGTAAACATGTTAGTGTAATATTCATTCAAAAAATTCAATAAATATATAAGATACATAAAGGTAAACTATGGTAAACATAGTAAACATGGTAAATATGGTATGCATGTTAAATAATGGTAAACATGGTAAACATGGTAAACATGGTAGTGTAATTGTCATTCAACAAAATCAATATATATATAAGTTGTGTATTTGTAAACTATAGAAAAATATGATAAACATGGTAAACATGGTAAAGTAATTGTCATTATAGAAAATCAATAGATATATAAGTTACATAATAGTAAACATGATAAACTAAACTAAAAAAATTAAAATAAACAAAAACTTCTAACATTTAATGAATATAATAAATGTAAACAAGAAATAAACAAATGTTACTTGTAATATTAGGAATATACAAATGGATTGTTTTCTAAAGTTCCTTCATCAGTATTGTTTATCATGGTACAAAACATGTCATCAACATGCTCATCATTATTTTCTGCTAATCTTTACATGGAAGTAGGGATCTCACATAAGTTAGCATATTCATCAAGTTGATCCTCACCGACATATTTTTTCCCTTATAAAACAACAAACCACTGCATATCTGATTGATCAACTATATAGAAAATCTATTTTTCATGTGTTTCCATTATAAAAGAATCTACCATTTCTTCCAATATATTTAGATTGATAACTATCATTAAAAATTCATTATGTCTGACACTATTTTTACAGATAAACCATTTTTAGTTAAAAACATGAACTTTAATTTTAAATTAATCAACCTCCCATATTTCTTCAATGACTCCATAATATGAACTTGATGTATAAATTAGGTTTTTGTCTTTAGAACTCAAAAAATACATTACTTCTACAAACACCACTACACCACTATTCTGAACTGCACTTCTGTTGTCCTAATATTTCGTATGAAATGTATAGCCATTAATGTCATACCCGGACCATGTTATCACATTTAAACATAGACCACCCAGTAACCATCTTAATGTCTCTAATACATCTAATCTACCAAGAAAGGTCTTTTTAAAACATTGATTTTGTTTTTGTTTTTCTCATTCAAAATTCACATTTTTTCCTCTATGGATGACATTTTTTCAACTCATTAATATGAAATTTCATATATGGTTGATCATCCTCTATGTTATTCAAGATTTATAATTCTAAATTCTTTATCTATTTAGCTGATAATGATTTGACTTTGTACCCATGAATCCCATTTCCCTCATTTTTAACTCATTCATGGTGAGATGGAGGCAAACCTATGTGCTCCCACGGAACCAAGTAGGTTATACAAAACTCTGCAACCTCCTCAGAAATATACTTTTCAATAATGGAGGCTTCAAGTCGATATGGATTCTTAACATACCCTTTCAATATTTTCATATACACTTCAAAAGGATACATCCAATGAAGATATAAAGGTCTATAAAGCTATATTTCTCGAACCAGATAAACCATTAAATGAACTATTATATTTAAAAAATATGGAGGAAAATACATTTCCAATTGAAAAAGTATATAAATTGAATCCTTTTACAAAATTTTCAAATCATTCACATCAGTCACATTATTATAAATTGAATTGAAAAAATAACACAACTTCATTATAGTCTTTCTGACACGGATGTGCAATATTCCACGCAATGAAACTTGTAGAAATTGTTGCATCATGACGTGACAATCATGAGATTTCATACCCATAAACTTCAAATACTTCAAAGAGACAATATTTTTTATATTTTAAGAATATCCTCGAGGAAATTTGATATCATGAAGACATTGAAAAAATCTAATTTTATCCCCCTTGGTTAATGTATGACAAGCTCGGGGAAGAAATGTTCACCTTCCATTATGAGTGGGAGAGAACTCCAAATGTATTCCAATTGCTAGTAAGTCTAATATTAAATTCAAACCATATTTAGTATTTCATTTAATATCTAATAATTTTTCCATCAAACTATTGCAGATATTCTTCTCCACTTGCATGACATCGATATTATCTTTCACTTCATGATATCTCCAATATGGTAACTCAAACAATATTGAAATTTTCTTCCAAATATGTCTATAACTCCCTGATTTATTTGTCTTTCCCAATGTTAGATCAAGGTTTTTCACCCTCTCAAAATAAACATCAGGGGATAAAGGGTTTAGAGCAATATCAAATTCTTGTGAGCCATTGAATGATTTTTTTAGTCTTATATAAGAGTGATCTATAGGCAAAAAATTTCAATGAACCATGTATACTATTTTACTCCCATGATGCAATTGACAATATGAAGTCTGTTGATAAAAAATTGGACATTCTTTATGCCCCTTATTACTATATCCAGACAAATTTCCATATGCTGGAAAGTCATTTATAGAGAACATAATCACTACATGCAGTTGAAAATATTCCTTTTTAGAAGAATCATACACCCTAATACCATCCTCCCATTAAAGTTTCAAATCATCCATCAATGGTGAAAATAAAACATCAATATCAATTATGGGTTGCTCCAGACCAAAGATCATTATACTCAACATGACATATTTGCGCTTCATAAAAACTTTGGGAGAGAAGTTGTAAATTACAAATAAAACAGGCCATTAAATATGTGTACTAATGAGGGTTCGATATAGATTCATTCCATCTATGCACATCCCAAGTCTGAGATTTCTTATTTATTTATAAATGTAGGATACTGCTCATCAATTTTCATCCACTGTGGACAATCATCTAGATGACATATTTTCTATCACATATCCACTCATCAGTATGCCATCACAACCTTTTGGCATCATGTGAATTAGAAAATAAACGTTTCAAATGATGAATTATAGGAAGATACCAAAATTCCTTGGTAGGGATCTCTGTAATCTCTACATCAGCCTCTGATTTTTCTTTCAATATATACTGTGATGTCCCAAATTTAAGACAGTTTGACAAAAATTTATATTACTTCTTATATATCATATAATCATTCAGACAATCATTTATTTTCTTGTATCCCAATCCCATCAAGAATAATATTTTCGTGGCATTATAATGTTAATCTGGAAGATCTTTGTCTTTTGTAATAATGTCTTTCAACAATTGTAGCAGCTCTGTAAAACTTTTGTCACTCCATCCATGATTTTCCTTCAGTTTAATAAATCTTAACACCACCTAAAAAACCATAAGTTCTATAAAACTAGAATATAATGGTTTTTCAGAATCACCATATAGATGCACAATTGTCAGTTCTATCTCAATTTGTTCTACTGTAATATCACAAATCATTTCTTCAATTCCATCAGATTTACCATCTTTCAAATCATCATAATCAGTAGATCTGACATTCTATCTAGTTTCACCATGCCAAATACAAGGGTTGTATCTCGGATTAAAACCATGACAAATCAGATTATATTTGATCTCTCTACTTTTCATGTTCTTCATATTTAAACATTTCATGTATGGACAGAAAAATGTTGCTTCTTGGAACATTTCGTTTAGAAAATTCCAAAAGGGCATCAACACCTTTCTCATATTTATTACTCATTCAATGTGTTGTAAACTAACTTTGACTCATTATTAAGTATAAAAAAAATATCAAAATTACACAACTTTTTAAGATAAGCCAATTTTATATTTATATGAAAAATATCATAATTTGAATTTAATTTTTTTTTGAAATATAAAACAAATATATGCATATTTGAAAAAGATATGCATGAAAATGATTTTAAATAGAAAATATAGTTAGATATAATAGTTTTATATTCATCTTGGATCCATTATTCTTGAGGTACACAAAGAATACATCCCAGTGAAACTGGGTACCAAATTCACCCTTTCATAAACAAGAAATATAAAGTATAAATATTAAAATATGTAAACAGTCACTACTAAAAATTACACCCCTCCCAACCATTTGAAACCATTGGGATAGCTACTGAAACTGTTGGGATAGAATATCCCAACAGTTTCACACACCGTTGGAATGATGGACGTTGCAATAGCCCTATACCAACAGTTCTATAGGAACCGTTGGTATAGACTACCTGAAGTTAATATATGCCAACAGTTTCAATGAATTTTTTTGGATATATATATCAAATGTTCAAGAAGAATTTTAATACATATTTTCCAACATATAATCTATTCCAACGGTTTCATGGAAACCGTTGGGATATATGTATACCAATAGTTAAAGAACAGTTTGCATACACTCTCTAGTATATAATTTATTGCAACAGGGGGTGTGGGGCTGTCCAAGGAGGTGGGGGATATCCATGGGGGGTGGGGGTGTCTGGGGGGAGGGGGTGTCTGGGGGGTGTCAAGGGGGTAAGGGGTTTCCATAGGGGGGGGGGGTGTCCAGGGGGTGGGGGTGTCCATTGGGGTGGGGGTGGTGTTCAGGGGGGTGAGGGGGTTGTCTAAGGTGGTGAGGTGTCTAGGGGGTGGGGGTGTGGTGTCCATGGGGTGAGGGGGCTGTCCAAGGGGGTGGGGGTGTCCAGGGGGTGGGGGTGGTGTCCAGGGGGTGAGGGTACTGTCTAACACCCTACCCCCTTGGACAACCCCCCACCACTTGGATACCCCCACCCACCCCTGGACACCCCACCCCCATGGACAACCCCCCAAAACCCCATGGAAACTCCCCCCAGACACCCCCCACCGCCCGGACACCCTCTCACCTCCTTGTACACCCCCCACCCCCATGGACAACCCCCAACCCCTTGGACATCCCCCCTAGACAACCCCAACCATCGGACACCCCCTACCCCCTTGGACAGTCCCAGCACCCCTGGGACACCCCCTAGACACCCCTACCCCCTTGGACATCCCCTCACCCCCTTGGAAACCCCCCACACCCTTGCATATCCCACACCCCCATAGACCTCCCCTAACCCCCTGGACAGCCCCCCGGACACCCCACCCCCTAGACACCCCTATAGCCTTGGACAACCCCCTCATCTCTGTGACAACACCCCCCACCATCCTGGACACCCCCTACCTTCTTAGAAAGACCCCTCACCCCTAGACACCACACCCACCCCCTTGGACCCCCTACCCCCTTGGCCAGCCCCCTCACCCCCTGGACACCCCCCTTGGACACCCCCTAGACACTTCCACCCCCCTAGGCATCCCCCCACCCCTATACATCCCCTCTCCCATAGACACCCCACCCCCATGGACAACCCCGCCAACCCCTTGGATAGCCCCCCCCGGACACCCCCTACCCCCTATACACCCCCTTCCCCTATGGACAAACCCCCTCACCCCTTGGACACCCCCACCCCCTGGACACCTCTTACCCCCTTCGAAAGCCCCCTCAACCCCTGGACACCCCACCCCTTGGACACCACCTGGACACCACCACCCACTTGGACCAGCCCCACCCCCTGGATAGCCCCCAGCCTTTGGAAACCCCACCCCTAGACACCCCACCGCCAAGACACCCCCACCCACTTGGACAGACCCCTTAGCCCCTGAACATCACCCCCCACCCCCAGGACAGCCTACACCCTTAGACAACCCCCTCACCCCTGGCCCCCCTAACAACCCAACCCCCTTGGATATCCCCTCAACCCCTGGACACCCCTACCCCCTTGGACACCCCTAGACACCCCACCCCCTTGGACAACCCCCCCTGGACACCCCACCCCTGGACACCCCCACCCCCATACACATGAAAGTAAATACACACACACATGATAGAACACAAAAAAATTGTGAAATTGGATGATGTCTCTTCCATGGTTTATTTTATCAGAAAAGAATTTTTCATGGTATAAAATAACAATATAACACTTACCATGATATCAAGAAAAAATATAGAAAAATAAAATCTCAAAACATAAGTTTTGGGCATCACGAAAAATAAAAAATGAAACCGAGGTATGTGATGCTTACTCTAGTGTTGTGAGTCGACTTGATAAATCAAGTGATAATAAATATGGTGAATGATGTTGGAAAAACAAGGATGGAGGGCACAAATTAAAAGTATCCTTTCTAATTTTTCCACACGAGAGAGATGAGTGGTAGGTCACCCGATTGAAGAAAAAATAATGAACAAATACTTGGAGTGATTAATCATTTAAAAGATTTATCATGTCAGTTATTCAATAACTGACATGATAAACTGTTTTTTATGTTTATAACGTCAGTTATTTAATAACAAATGTGATAAATCACCGATATTTGATTTATCATGTCAGTTATAATATAACTGATATGATAAAGCACCCAGATTAGATCTTTCATGTCGGTTATAAATTAACCGATGTGATAAATCTAATCTCAGGGATTTTTCTGGTCAGTTATTTTATTATAGATGTATGAAAATTGATTCTTGTGATTTATCACATCGGTTATGAAATAACCTACATGATAATCCAAATTTTCCAACTTTTCAGATCAGTTATATAAACGGATGGTAAAAATGATGATGTTTTAAATGTTTTTGTAACTAGTGAAGCGAGAAAAATATGCCTAATCCAGAAGAATCTAAGTGGATTATAAGAGGAATCCATGTAATCCATGGGGGAAGGTGGGATCCACACCTAGTTATTATCCTCAGTTGGGTTTTATGAGTGGGGAGGAATTGGGATCAATATGGGTATAAAATTAAGGGATTTTAGTTTAGTAATTTTGAACTTTTTAAAAATTGGACAGGTTGCATGGTTTGGCCGCCTAGTTTACCAAACAGTCTCCCAACCATGCCCCCACACTAGAGACACCTACAAAGTCACATGGTTTAACTACATATCTATGAAAACCATGTTTAAACCATTAAATCCCCACTAATAAGGAATTATAGGTTTTTTATGAGAATACTGCATTGTTGGAACTAAACGTACCCCTTGAAATTCAACCTTTAAATTTTCAAAATTCAAGTTAATTTAAGTTGAAACTAAAAGGAAAAAATAAAAATTAATTATTAAGGGAAGTAGAGGTTTGGTTTTGAAAGTAAATATAAACCATGAAACTTTAAAATTATATGCATGATGAAAATTAATCCAGAAAATGAGTATAACATGATAAACAATTAAATATAATATTAAAAATGAAAAAGGTTATTGAGAAAGAAAATAATGAATATAATTTTTTTATTCAAGAATTTAGAGGATGAACAAATCAATTCAAGACTGTAGTCAAGGAAAAAAGATTCAAAATATTTTCTTTTAACTTTTAAAGTATTTCTGTTAACTCCCTCTCTCACAGTGTTATTTAAGAATCTCTCTTATCATCATTTTAATTTTCCTTTATCATGGTTGGTTATATGATTCTATTAAAATAATTTTTTTCATGGGTTAACAACAAATTGTTATGTTTATTGTTTTAAATGAAATATGTTATGAGTTTTATTCCTGCAATGGTGAAAATAATTCCCTTATATGTTTTTTCCATGTCATATTTTTTGATGAATTTAAGATAGTTTTCATATTCATATTGCAAAAATATACTTGATGTATTTTGACTACATGGGTAAAACCAAAATTATATAGCCCCCAATCAAATAAATAAGGGTTTATATAACATGAGATTATGAATTTTATAAATTAACTTGATTCTATATTTGTTAAAAATATATGTAATGTTATTGGTACACATATTCTATGTGTGAAAATGATGTGAACTTTGTTTGAATTATATGTATGTAATTTTTCCATAATGTTACATTGTCTTTTTCATTAAAATTGACCTATGTTTATAATGACATTATTTTTTTGTGACACATTTTATATTATCTCATGAGTACCATGATATTATTAAATATGGATCTTATGTGATGTTTTTTCAGGGGTTTTCATTCATTTCAATGGTCTAAATTATTTATATTTCTGTTATACCCCTTAATATGATTTATTTTCTCATCCAACATTTTCAAGTGTTTTTTTCCGATATTAAGTATAATTAGGAGTGATTATTAATATAGAGTTTTTATTACATGTTTTTATACATGAGTGAAGAAGGTGTATCATTTTATGTTTTTAGTTCAAGATACAAAAAAATCCATTTGGTGGAAAAAGTATGGGTTTTGTTATGTGAATTTTTTTATGAATTCTCTAAACCTTTAAACCTAAAATGTATTGGGTGTCTAAGTGATATAATATTTTCTATAAATTATATCATTATGGTGTGAGTATTTTTAGGTTGTTAAAATATCCACTCTTTATTTTCAACAATATAGGGGTAAAACAATAAATTATAATCGATAAAATGTATTTTTATTTTAAAAATACTAACACTTTTTTATTTTTGTGGACTCATTTGATACTAGTTACAATAAATTTAGATACTCCTAAGATATATTTAACTACACCAATATGTGTATTAGAAGTAGTTTATGTACGTTCCCATCCTTAATTATTACATATTCAAGTAAATTTAAGAAGAATTCACTTTGTTACGTTACCAGATATCTTTTAGGTTTATAGTATTAGAGATTTAGTTAATAACTATTAGATAAAAAAACCATATACTACAATGTGTATACTTTTATTCAGTATCCATTTCCTCCCTAAAATAACTTTTTTAAAAAGAAACATGTTTTTGTTTCATGACACATCTTCACCATTTTCATCTTAACCTCATCATTGTACCTACTCATCCCATGAAAAACATTTTTAAATGCATAATGTTAAAAAAAACTCAGTATGCGATAGAAAGAGAATGAAATCCATTAGTCTAGTGAAAATCATGAAACCCATAAAATAATTATCTTTTTCACATTTTTATTTTATATTATTAAATAAATCATTTCCAAATGAAAAACACTCATTTTTTTTCTCAAAGGAGACATTTAAAACCAATAGAAATCATAGATAAACATATAGGAAACATCATGAATCATTTTTACATCACTCTTAAATGTGGAGTAACCCCATGGTCACACTTAGAGTAAAAATCATGGTTACACTTAGTGTAACTATAAAAGTTACACTTGAAAAAACCATCATGGTTATACTATGAATAATCATAACAATATACTCTAATAATCTCTTTTGAGAAAACTAATCAGTTAGATACATCCCTTTACCTAATTTATTAGAGATCAATGATAGGAACACATTTTCTTTGTTTAGAACAAATCCAATTATCCTCAGGAATAAAATTAATGAACCAAAACTTAATCATAATACAAATAGGTTTCCAGGTTTAAAAATATTTTTTGTACCCATAATAAAACATTTCTAGATATTATAATATCCTTTCCTTTAACAACCATTTCAAAACTAAAATTTCCAAAAAAAAAGGGTTTTCATTGAATAAAACATTTAACCATATAAATGAATTCAAACATCTAATAATGAGTATGGTGGAGAGAAAATTCATTATCACTGTATACATTAATATAGTACATTCCTTTTGTCTTTTGTAAAAAAAGTCAAAACATTCCATAAAAATATTCTTTTTGAAAAAAATTGAATTAAAATCAAAATATCCATAAAATATCCTTTATAAATCACTAATTTCAATATTAATACATCAAAAAATAATTTTAAATATATTAACATGGAAGAAAATTTGTTTTATGGGAAACAATTTATAGACAATTTTTAAGAGAAAGTCCCTTACCTTGAGTCTAAACCATCATATTCATTCTTTATATCCATGAATAATAGACTTATTTTAATTATTTAATTCTTTAATAAAATTTTTCGTGTTATTATTTTTATCATGTGTTGATATAGAAATTTCATGAATTTATT
Source organism: Viscum album (assembly GCA_963277665.1). Lineage (NCBI taxonomy): Eukaryota > Viridiplantae > Streptophyta > Magnoliopsida > Santalales > Viscaceae > Viscum > Viscum album. The sequence goes on from OY728155.1 coordinate 1,231,264,828, forward strand.
TTTTATTTTTATGCTCATAAACACACACATTTATATAGATAATGAAGTTTTTTAATTGAATTTTAGGATAATAGTCATCAGAATAAATGTTTTATTCTGGAAGAATTTTATCAGTCTTCAAAATAGTAAAAGAATATTTTATTTCTCAACAAATAATTATTTTATATGTATTATAAGAAGTCTAGAAAAAAATTTCATACCATATGTTTTATCCAGAATGTATGGTCTGTGTACCCTATGTTTAGAACGGATGCATCGATCAGGAACCCTAGTTTTGTAAGAAAACCTATGTTTAAAGAAAATATATATGGTACATCATCCATACTTTTTTAATTAACTTTATTCTTTAAACCAAAATTTTTAATGTTTATCGCTACGTAGAGAAACTATACGCTTGACATTGTTAAATATAGAGTTTTGAGTTATGGATTGTTTATATGATTTCATCAATGCTATCATTGTAATTAAATATATCTTTAGAAATGTTTAAATATCGACTCAAAGTCTCATATTCAATAGATTAAATAATTATTATTTCTTAGGGAAGATTTGAGTGTCTTTAATTGTTTTTAATTCATATATTCATGATTTATCATGCGATATTTTTGGAGATTTTTGACCATAAGGAATTGGGACATCATATTAAATAATGAGATGTTATTATTCTGAAGATTCATATGTAAGTTCAAAAATAATAATGTGTCATCACTTGTAGAGATACAATTTGGAGACATACATGTTTTTATTCTTATGTGTTTGACTAACTCAACTATTGTTGATGTTGAATTTTTTTATTAATAGTTTTTTATAGTTCAACAAATCTATTATTATAGATACACTTTTGGGGCACGAATGTTTGATCATGTACTTGATTTTTATCTAATTTTGTTTAAATAGAACATATTTTATTTTTAATAATAATCTACTAATATGTTTTATTAAGGGTCATTTCATTTGTGAGTTATTACTGTAACTGTGAGTTGAACTAGTATTCAACCTATTTATCATAATATTTTTTATATTGAAGTGTCAACTTATCATACTCATTGAGTGTAGAGTTATATATTCTCATACTAAGATGTGGATTTTTGATTCCTTTTAAAAGATCCAAAAGGGCCTATAAAATTGATGTTGTAATGTGTCAACTAACCACACTCAATTAGAGAGGTCTCCAGATAAGACAACCTGTTAGTGATAATCACTAAGATCATGGAGAGAGAATTGGTGGAGTGGAATAGGGGATATTTGTTCTTGGAACCACTATACCTTTTTTTTGGGTTTATTCTTCATTTACTTTCCACTGATCACTCTTCTTTAAGAGAGAAGGAATGTATTTCTTCATTTCAGGAGTGATATTTTGAATTTTTCAAGTTTTTTGTGAAAAACATTCAACACCCTCTTATGTATTAATCTTTTCCATTCTGAATTAAAAATTGGTATCCATGGATGGGATCTATTTATTTATTTATCTCTCTGAAAATCCTTTTCATTTCTGCCTCATCAAAATAATTGGCTTCAAAAGAAATGCTCTATTTGATATTTTTCCTAGTAGATTTTTTTGATTCTATCCATCACTAATAATTGGTGTTAGAGTTATGAATCATGTAGTTATATTTATTTTGACTTTAAAATTTCAGAGATAAAGATCTATATAAAGATAAATCTCAATGTTTGATCTTAGAGAAGGTATGTCGATGATCCACAGACCTTATTTTAATGGTGATAATTATGGATTCTAGAAAGAATATAAGATTATCTTTTTGAAAAATATCTGAATAATAGTTTATTAATGGTAGTGAATCCCTCAAATATTTTAAATAATATATGGAAAAAGGTATGATGATAAAGATAAATAATATGATCTTAATTTGAAAGCTATGAATACTATCATCTATGGATTAGGAACTAATGAATTTAATTGAGTCTCTTTGTGTGATACCATATATGGGATGTGCAGAATATTTTTGTTTCTTTTGATGGAACTTATAATATCAGAAAAATAATGTATAAAATTGAAAAATTGAAATTTGATACATTCAATATGTAAGAATATTAAATCATAACTCAAATGAAAGGAAGATTGAAAGAATATTTTGATAATATTGTAGCCTTGGGAGATTCAATTAAGAAATTATATCAAGATTTATTGGTTCTCAGAGTTTTACCCTCTAAGTGGAATAGAGTATCTTATACTATTTTTCAATCCACACTAGTTAAATATTTCAAAATAAAAGAACTGATTGGAACCTTGATGATGTATGGAGTTGAGATGAAAGACGAATATGGAAATCATATTTCTATAAAAAAAGGAAGATGATTCACTTAAAACTACTATAGATGAATAATCTAATTCATGTTTTCCCGATTCAAGAAAAGAGTTATTAGATCTCAGTAAAAGGTTTGGAAAAATTTAAAACAAGAGAAAAAAAGGGTTAAAGAATATATATTCTATTATTACAAATAGAAAAGTCACAAAAATCTATATGTAACGTGGTTAAAGATCAATAGAAAGATAATTATAAAAGAAAAGGTAATAATGTCAGGAATATAAACTATAGATATATTTTTGATTCAAGTAGTGAATCCTCTATAAACTATAAATTTGAGCATGATATCAAATGGTAAATATATGTCTTATGGATTATATTAATGAGGTATACTTTTATTACTCTAAAAATTATGATTTGGAAAATTATTCTTACACTAAAATTAAAAAAATAATATTTTGTGATTCAATAAAATTTTGAATCTTTAGAAAAATATCATATAAAATTTTTCAAAAAAAATTATTATTTTATTTATACTGATAAAAAATGTTTATTGAAATATATTTTTGATTTAAAATCTAATTATTCTAAATTTTCTAGTATTGTGCATGAAAATTAAATTAAATAAATATTTAAAGATGTTAATATTTAAAAAATCATATAACATGCTTATTGAAGTATAAAATTCCTTAGATCAAATTCTTGAAAAAAAATTATAAAAACAAACATGGGATTGGTTGTAATTAAGGAAAACCCAAATTATATATAAATTTCTTTGTTCCTTGTTCAAAAATAAGGAGTGGATATTCTACTAAATTGTTTCACTACAGAATAAATAGACATTATCCAAATGACTTCTATTTTCTAAAAACTCAATTTTTTGGTTATTATAATTTTTCATTATTTAAAATAATTATATAGCCTAAATTATGGTGTCTCTACTCAAAAAAATTTATTTGGTTACTTAAGTATTTAGTTTCTAACTCCGCCAGACCCAAAATAATATGAATACCACAAGGTACTTGTATTGGATATTTTGTAGGTATCCCCCACTAGACATCATTGTAATATTATTAGGTGTCTATATTTTTTTTTGTAAATTTCTTTTACTTCTATTATTTTAAATAAAAAATTAATTAGAAATAGAACTGAAAATCTATAAAGTATTTTATCTCTATTTTTCAATTTAAAAGCAATAACTATTTTATACAGTGGGGAAAAATATTTAAATGTTTTATAATTTTTCCTCCACATTTAATACTCATTTTCTTCAAACTTTTAAAATTTTCTTACCATATTTTTTATTTGACGATTCATTTTGATTGAACTATTATTTCTAATACTTAAATATTATTTTATTTCATATTAATATATTTAACAAAATTTATAAGATATCTCAATATTTGTAATTTTTCAACTTTTAATTATTTCAATATGAATTGTTTTATATATCATCTTAAAGACTAGTTTTATATAAGATTTTTAATTTAGGGGGAGTGTGTAGTACTTGATTATATTAATTTAAAACCATATGAAAAAGGTTAATTTAATAAAAAACTTATTTTTTCTTTAATATTCCATTTCTTTAACTTATTTCGAAAATTTATTTTTCTTAAAAATTTTATTCAAATAAGAAAAGTTATTCTTTCAAAATAGTTTTATTTTGTAAAAATGACTTTTCAAACTGCTAAATATGAAAGGATTAATCTATATTTCAGCTTAAGAATCTAAAACATACCCTTAAAATGGTCAAAATGAATCCTTTATTCATCCTCTTTCAAACCCAAACCTATTCTTGAAACCTGTAAAACATTTCCAGCTACCTTATTTGAAATAAAAAACTAAAAAAATTCCAAATAATCTAGTCTGAGTGGAATAAAGTGACCTAGGACTTGAATCTTAGAGAAATTATGTAACCAAGGTAATTATTTTCTAGATGGTTTGAATGATCTATTTACAGAATAGTTGGGTTTTTTGTTAAGTATTCCATATAAAATAATTCTAGAAAATGTACATAAATCCATTGTTTTGATGAAAGAAAATTTCGATCATATCAAATATTTAAATATAGAAAACATTATTTAAGTTTTGTATTGACATTTAGTATTTTGAATTAAAAATTATTAAGGCTACATGAAGATCAAAAAAGGTTGAGAAAATTTTATGAAAAGTTTGATAAATATTCTACATCAAGAACTATTTTTGATACTCTTCAAATAAGTATAAAATATTATGAAAAAGATCAATTTATAAAGTATATTTTGACATGTCTAAAATTGATACGATTAGTTTAAAATAGAAAATCATGTGTAGAGATACTAATAAGTTTGATCGTAATGATCTAAAAGTGTTTTTAGTTAAATAACTCTCATCCTCTTCAATATATCAAAGATAAATAAATATTAAAATGAAAATAGAACTGATGTTAAAAGTTCCTATTGATGTGTTTAAAAGAGTTAACAATTTGGATAGCGATGATGAACCATTTAAACCTTACAAAAATATTGAATTTTTTCTACCAATGTATCTTATCCAAAGTCAAAGAAAACATATTTTTTTTTTAAAATTTGAATTTTTTTAATTTTTCTTTACTGTTTCTCTCAGTTTAAGTATCTTTTTTTATACATTACATATGAAATAATCATTCTGTTAATTTCTTTTTGATAACACCAAAATGGGGAGCAATCTATGGAGAAATATTTGGTGAAATTCATGGATAAATATATGGGGTTACTTTTTCAAATAAGAAAATTTTGAGTAATAAATATGAGGAATGTATGGAAGAAAATCTACAAAAAAAATTAAAATATATACTTGGTAGCAATTTATTAATAAAAATATTTTTTTTATAAGGGACAATTTTCATGAAATTCATTTATTAACATATTTTTTTAATTTCATTTCATATTCATGTTTTATGAATATTGGTTTTATGGGTTTTTTGATCATCAACAAGAGGGAGATTGTTGAGAATCTGTTGATCAAATAAATTTAATTAACTTATTTTTTTTGATTATGATGCTAAAAAATACCCACATTTATGTTGCTAATGAAGTTACATTAAGTGAATTTTAGGATAATTGTCATTGAAATAATTTCATTGGAATAATTTTCTCAGTCTTGGAAACTATAAAATATTATTTTATTTCTAAGTGAATAAGTATTCTAAAATTTTTTATAAGATGTATGGAAACACTATTTATACCCTATGTTTTAAGCATAATGAATGGCTTGTGTACCCTATTTTTAGAATGAACATATGGATGAAGAAACCAAATTTTATAAGAATATCTATGTTTGAGAAACAAATTTATGGTTCATCATCATAATATTTTTTATCAGCAGTACACAATCAATCGTATGATTGATGTTTGTAGCTATGTAGAGAAACCCAATGTGCGAATTAGTCAAATACGTATTTTTGAATTATGGATTATTTCTACATTTTATGAAATTATCATAGTAGAATTAAATATCTTGTTAAATCTATTTATAATCAAATTCAAAGTTTCATATTCAATAGATCAAATCATTCTTATTTTTGAGAGAAGTTATGGATTTGTTTGAATGGTTTAAATTCAAATATTCATAATTTACTATGTAAAATTTCTAGATCTTTTTGAACTGAATTAATTTGACCATAATGTGAAATAATGAGATGTTATTCCTCTAAAGATAAATATTATCATTCAAAATTAATAATGTGTCATCGCCTCTAGAGGTATACATCAGAGAAAAGCATGTTTTGATTATTATTTATTTCACAAACTTGCCTATTTCTATTGTGGTATTTCTTAATTAACATTTTATTGGATTTCAATAATGAAATTATCAGATATACACATTATAGATATATATTCTTGATCATATACCTAGTGTTTTACCCATTCCTATTTGAATAAATCCTATTTAACATTAATGAATAATCTACTTCTGTCTTTTATTGAAGATCATTTGACCTTGAAATTACTTTTTTTATTTTGAAATCACGTTTAAAGGGAAGTGAGAAATCATTTCAAAACAAAATACAAAGCATCAAACATAAAAATACATATAAGAACCATTGAAATATAATTCAATTCTATTAGAGGATTTATTCCTATGTAATTTTCAAATAAGTTCATTTACCTATAAATCTAAATCATCTTTAAGAATGTCTTTGAACCAAAAATCTATCTTTCCCCATGTCTGTATGAAATCCTCCATGTTTAATTTCCCTGCATTGAATCCTCTTACCAAAATATGATCTTTCTTATCAATCTATTCCATATTCACCTTATTGATGTCCACATGTATAAATCTCTCAATAATCATATCATAATCCTCTTTTGAGGCATTGATTTAAATTTTTTCCTCCACAATTTATTCCTCAATTTGTATAATAATTTTACATAACTCCCCTTGGCCTACAACCTCAGCCCAATCAGTGTTGACCACATTGGATTATAGGTTCATTAACTTGGAAACCTCACCTCCCTAATCACTAGCCATGAGAAATACATCCCTTTAATCAACCCTTAGCATCCTAGATGACCTAGTCTCCATCAGGTTAGGTAAGTTCAAGTAATATTTATGGCCTTTATATTTCTTCCCCTTAATTACAATGCACCTCCCTGAATCTTGGTTTCCCTTTTGTTTCTTCTTTCTCTTAGGGAGGTAGAGTCCACTACCATAAAAATCCTATAAACAATAATATGAGACTAGTATAGAGATCTCATATCCTGACTCCGTCTCACATAGTCCATGCCCTTTAGATATGTTATCCACTGATTGAGGGTTATGATTTACCAACATAGTCTGAGATAAGTCTAGAAGATCCTTAACCAGAGCTGTAAACTCCAAGACTTCAAAACAATTACTGGATAACTTTAATATAATATTCAATATTGGAAATCTGGAACTCAACCTACCCATTACCATAAACCAATCCTCATTTCTATCCTATGTTCCCAACTTAGAATGTTTAAAGAGGGTAGTTAGGTTCTCCTCCCTTGTAAGGTGTCAACTACCTACACTTAGTTTATGGGGTCTCTAGATAAGAGGAACTTCTAGTGAAAAGCACTAAGATCATGGAGAGAGTGTTGGTGAAGTGTACTAGTGGATATTTTTCCATAAACCACTATACATCGATGTTATCCCTTCTTCATTTATTTTTTAATGCTCACTAATATTTAATATAGAAGGAAAATATCACTTCATTTCAAGAGGGACATTTCAAATTTGTCAAGTTTTTTTGGAACAAAATTCACCCCCTATGGTGTATTTTACTTTTACATTACTAAATAAAATATTATTCATTTTATTTTATAACTAACCATGCAATATTTAATAATTTAATCAATTAAATTACATCAGATATTTTGATGATATTCATTTCATAAGTCTGAAATAGCTTTGATAAGTTGACTATGGTCATAGTGTTCATCATTATATCATCTAAAAAATAATAATAATGAAATAATTATCATTTTTATACATAATTTATAATTTAAAAACCAAACATGAAATATGGTTATGAATAATGAACTACGTTACAATCATAAAGAGAGTAGGTTGTACGTACGCATGAGTAACATTTAAAATTTTCAAAGATCATTATAGAAAGAAGGTAAGTATTATTTTATCTTTAAAAAATTATCATAATATTATAAATATTATATTTTTCATTAAATATACTTATATATATAATCCATTTGATGTCGTGATGAGAAATAGATCACATCACTTCATGAAGGTGGTAGTCCACATATACACATGAATGGCATAATCATATTTCTTTGAATGTAAAGGTAAGAAGGTAAATGATATATTATATTTTAATAATTATAAATATTTAATGAATATAATATGTAAAACATTAATTCCATAATTATAATTCAGTTTTGAGATAGGGTGATGGAAAACACATTACATTGGTTCGCGAGACGGTAGTCTGCCATATACACAAACTGTGGTTTTGTTTCCCATTTGATGGAACTAAAGATGAATATAGTCTATTACATTAACATTATAAAATATTACTATAATAATTATACTATTTTAATTATTTTATAATGGTTGAAAAATATTTCAATGAGGAGTAAGAAGAACTAAATCTAAAATATGTGGTTTACACTATACATCTTCTTCGAAAATATCTTTTTATTAACACCTTAAGACCTATAAGATTTGTATTATTACCAAACTAATGACTATAGAATATTGGTATGGATTTCATTAATATATTTTTAAAGATATTTATCAAACCAAATGGTTTTTTATATGTGAAGAAATGACAAGAAGTGGTTACCTTTTATAAGAGTGGAGGGACACTCTTGGAATTTCCTAAAATATTAATTTAATATAATTTAATTTTGTTGTAAAAATGTTTAATAAATTTTAATATTATAATATAAGATGATAATTAGTATCAATAATATTATTAAATATTTTTTAAACATTTATATATTACATTTTTACCCTTATCTTTTGGTTTTAATCTCCTATTAACACTTTTCATACTTACCTTGACAATAAGGTTTTTTATTCATTGAAGGTCAATATGGTTACTATATATGAAAATAAGGCCCATAAATGGACTAATTTTGATATGTTAAAACATATCACAATCAATTTTCCAAATATATGATTTTTATGAAATTTAAGTCATTCAATTAGACATTATTTTCCTAAAATATCAATAATGTCAAATTTAGAACCATTCATTTACATTGGATTTTATAAAACCAAGATTACAAATAAAATTAGAATAAAATGAACCAAAATATATATAATATTTCATGTTTATCTATAAATATCATGTGTCACTTTAATTATTTAAAATTAAACTACTTTTTATATTTTTAATATCATTTATTTTATTTTTATTTTATTTGAATAATTACTACTTCGGTGTTTAATAAGAATTTAAAGTAATTATTGTTTTACTAAAAATGAATAACAAATTTCCATGATGATAAAAATTAATAAGACATTAAAAATATTATTTATGATTCAACATACTTTCAGTTTATCACTTTGTTAAAAATATTATAGTTATTGATAAAAGTGGTATTTTTATATTTCATTAAATAAAAAATTGTAAATGTAATAATCACATCCAAATGGAAAAAAGAACATATATTCTAAATATGGATTACTATGGATGAAATATAGTAATCCAATAAAATTTAGGCATGTGTAAAGGTCATATTTTTGTCCTTATCATTATATTTTTAACATCATTTACCCGATTTACCCTTGAATATTGTAACAAAAAATAAGGGATGGCTCCACACTCCCCTGGTTCTATCCTCTCCCACTCACTCTCAATCTCATCTCATTCTTTACTCTAGGTTTTCTGGCCCAAACATTCTCAGTTTCTAAGTTCTTCTCTCATTTCATCTTCTTTTGCTCTCTTTGACCCTTCCATGCTCCTCCAAGGGTTTATCCCACTTTTTTCTTTCACTTCTGGTCCACTCATGGGTTCCACCCCTCGCTTCAACTTTGGTGAAGGCGGTTCAGTTTTAACCTAGGGCACCACTACCATACTCTAACATGGCATTCCATTACTCCTCCCTGTGTTAGATCTGTAGTGATATAATCACATAGGTTTGGGGATTGAGGTTCGATGGTTGTGGGTCTAATCAGTTTCTTCCCTATTTCCCCCTCCTTTCATCAGTTTTGTCTTAGTTTGGGATTCATCCCCATTTTGTTTTGGGTTCTTCCCTATTTTTCTCTTGCTCATATTCCCTTTGGGTTTCTTCCCTGATTTTAATTTTTTTCTCTGTGCTGGTTTGGAACCCTTGGAATTCAGATCCTTGCCCTGGCCTCAAAGTCCTTACACTTCTCTCCATGTCAGAGTCGAAGCGGTGGTTCCTCAGAAGCTTTGGGAGGTGGGATTTGGCAGCAGATGGTGCTCCTCACATGGTCGTTTTTGATTTTTAGTGTTGGTTAGTTTTCTCCTCCCACTTTTTTGGTCGATCTGCTCGAGGATTTCTAGGTGAAGTTTGGATGGTGATGATTGTAGCAGTGTTTCCTGTATCGGTGATGATTGTTTATGGTTTTCATATTTTTCTTTGTTTTTGGTTTCTATGATGGATGATCGATGATGGAAAGGTGATTATGTTTTTATGGTTGGTGATGGATCTTGAAAAAGTGTATGTCTTTGATGATTTAGGTTACCTTCTCCAGCAATGGAAAACAATGAAGATGGTACTGATGATGGTGGATCGCAGCTGCATGATCTGTCTCTTGGTTCAAGGCTTCCTCTTGATGGTTGATTTTTTGGATATAGTGGGTTTGTTCGTGGCTTGAGGATGATTATGGAGGTTTTCAGAAATATTTTTTTTTGAAATTTGAATGTTGAAATTTAAGGTTAAATGTTGTGTTTACTAGTTTATGTTGTTGTGGGTATGCTGGAACAACTGACATATTTGTATGGTTCCCACTTACCCAAAAAGTGGATATTTTAAAAATACAAAAAATAGTTTTGTAGTTGTAACAAAAAATACTAAGGTTGTTATTTATATTATCAAAAAATAAAAGGGAAGAATATAGAACCTTGGGAGACAACTTATCTTGTAAAGAATTTCATAATTTTTGTAAACTAGGGTATTATTGTTGGCGATAATTGGAGGGAGGGGAACATTGCAACAGATGCCTTAGCCACCAATGGGGTTTAGGAGGGAGAATTACTTTGTACAATAGTTTGGATTCTTTTCCTAATGATCATAAACTCATTATGTTTGGTGATGCCCTATGCCTCCATTAATTACACCATCCATAATTTGGGAGTGGATTTTTTGGTCGCCTTTTTTATCAATAAAAAGTGAATTTTCAATCAATCGAAATTTAATATAAAATTAAACTATTAAAATCATGATGAAAAATAGTTTTTTTGAAAATGACTTTTTAAGTATAAAATGAGTGTAAAATAAATTCCATTATAATATCAATTTAAAAATCCAAAATGGGATTATTTTAAAATGAAATGAACTAATAAAATTTTAAAAAGAATCCAAAATATAATTATTCCTTGTATATAATTGAAAAGAAAATATAATTTTCAAAAATTGAAATATTTTCTTGTATTCATTGAAAAAACAAGTTTTCTTTAATTCTCATAAATTTATCCTAAAATAATTTTTAATTTATTAATTAAAAAATTAATTTAATTTTATAAAATAAATGCTTTAAATTTTCTAGACATAAATTATAATATTTAATTAGAAAATAAATACAAATAATTTTTGAAGAAAAATGTATTTTTTAAACATAAAATTACTTCTATAAAAATTTAGTGATTATTTATAAATAATTAATAAATAAATTTTCATTGATTATGTAGTTTAAATATATTTCACAACCTAGTTAATACTATTCATACCCATCAATTCAATAGTTAGGTTATAACAGTCATATTTAAATAATAATATTTAATGGTTCATTACACTCGGTGTCATGTATTTTGTATCCTTTTGAACATACTCATTCTTTTAAATTATTGGGATATTAAATTATCCCCCATTAATAAAATTTATACTCAAAATTTTAAAATGGCCTTGATAATCAAAGTATTAACATTTGAAAATACATTTTTGGTTATCCCGAATTATAAAAATGGTTAATAAAACTTATTCTCAATAGAGGTGTTGGGATGTGTGGAGGTTATATGGAATAAGACATTATTAGTCTTCCAAATTGAAGAACATAAGTGGGAAGTGAAGTTATGGTCATGGAAGAAAAAAATAATTCTCAAGTATTAATATAGAGTGATATATAACATGGTCACAAGAAAGTTAACCATCACAAAATTTTAAATCTATGATAGGTTAAAAGACCATGGATTTATTGGAAATAAAAGTAAACATATAACATTTTTTATTTAATATTCTTTTCCAAGAGTCAAGGAAATCCTTTATCATCTATAATATTAAAATTTTGAAATATATTTACCTGATATGTAGAGTTTTATTATTTAATCAATTTCTATCACAATCTCATCTTTTCCTCCAAACGATGAGTATTCAAGATAAAGTTTTCTTGCCCGAAGAACTAGAATCTATTTCTAATGGATCACATAATCAAAAAAAGGATTAATATATGTTCTTTCAGTATTTAAGAATTAAATAAAACCAAAATGGTTTTGAAAATATTAGATAATTCCAAAAATTTATTAAAAATCATATAAATAAATACAATATTAATCTCTAAAATTCACCAGTAATACTAAAATATCAAACTAAATCATTATTTAAATAAAGATCCTTAAAATTATTCATAATATTCTAGGATAAATTTTAAAAACAAAAAAACTATGGATTTGACCCGATATTTTTCCAATATATATTTAAAATTTATCTCCAAATAACATTAATCACTCTTAATATATCACACTAAAAAGTGTATTCCATAATCATATAATCTCTATGATATGCTAATTATTTCAATAAATGACTAGAATCACAATAAATCCAAACCAAAATCATTCATGAATCAAAAATATAATTCAACTGTTAATCCTTAATAAAATCCCATAATGTTATGTTTTAATTAATCATATAACGTTCTCAAAATATTGAACTTATTCTTAAATAACATTAATTACCTATTCACTAAATCAATTTTTCAATCCCATGGTAATCTCTATGATAAAACATATAACCCCCGCAAAAAACATAACATTTTTCTATCAAATTGTTTAAGTAAAGAAAAACATTTTTATACTAACCAGGATATCACATAGTTCAATGGTCGGCCATGTAACCTTGTCACCCATCATTTTAGAGTATAATCCCTCTTTCCATGAAGGATACAAAGGGTTGTCACCTGACCTGTGGGTTATATTTTCTTCTAAAACAATATAATTCTGATAACATTCCTAGAAATATGATGAACATTCCCTAAACATTCATTAATCCTCAAATCACTTTTTAACCTCTATTGTTTTATTTACATTATATTTTCACAAAATAAAATAATATTAAATGAATATTATTTTCATACCATTAAAAACATATTATCTCAAAAGTTTATTTATCCCTTTATCATATTTCGTTAAATGAATTTTTCTAAAAACTACCATCGGTACATCAATTTTAAATGGTATTGATTCCATCTAATATATGATTCAAAAATTCTAAAAAAACACATGATATAATAGTACTTAAGTTTTTCATGATCCTCATAAATTTTATTAATCCATTAAGATATCATCAATAAATATAACTAAAACTTATACAAAATTTCATGGAAGACTCTATTCATAATATCCATAAATACAGCTAGGAAATTTTTCAACCCAAATGTAATAACCACAAACACATAATTCCTATTTCTAGTAAGAAATGATGTTTTTAGAATGTCATACTACTTTACCTTCACCTCATAGTACCCAAACCATAGGTTAATCTTTAAAAAATAATAAGCTCCTTGGAGTTTCTAATACTTCAATTGATGGCCCAAGATCTACTAAAGTAGTTGTTAACAATTTTTCCACACCCTTCTACTTATAGTTTGGTTTCCTCCTACCAATTATTTCCTTCTTGGGACACCCACATGCGTAATAACCCATATCAATACATTTAAAACACATTACTTATTGGTTATCAAAATTTTCCCTACCACTACCAAGATCTTTTTCATTTCAGTCATAAGCCAAATGAACCATCTTACCACAATGATAACAATTTACAAAAACCATTAAAACATTACTCATTTTTTTACCACACTTGGAAAATTTTTGGTGATTACATATAGAATTCTAATATGGTTTCTTTTTTTTTTGTATTCTACATTGAAAATTTCTTACTATTGTTATCTTGAGGCATAGAAGTGTCAGCATCTCAAATTTCTCCACACAACGAATAACTTTTTCATAGGTACTAAATTATCATATAGAAAAATTTATTTATAAAAATGTTTTAATCTAGCGTAAAATATATTAATTTTAATATTAGTTTACTGAATAAAATTTGGGACATACCTAGACAATCATGTGAAGTTTTCTTCATACACAACCACAAAATATTAAACTTTTTACCTCAATTACAAAACGTGTTTCCCCATCCTGATCCCAAAAATCTTAGGGACATATAAAAATATTCTTAAATGTTTCCCATTCCTTAGCATCAGGATCATATACCTCTTTGGTATTCTTAACCAAATAACACAATAGATCAACTTTATCTTCACAATGAAAAAATGTAAATAGTTACCATTTATTGACCCAAACAACCCATGACATCGAATATATTTTCAAGGGAATTAATCCAACACGTATATACTATTGGGTCTGAAGATAAACTAAATTTAAGAGGGTGTTTCCTCATAAAATGATCCACTATCAACATGTTCCATTATGGTATATATAACTGCTCTATGGTACAAATACCACCACCATTTATAGATTCCATAAATTGATCCATTATAGTATAAAATTTCTCAGTTAAAATTCAATCCATTTTAGGTTACAGTTTTGGAAGGATATTTTCCTCTTAGTGCCTTCCTACTTCAACTTCATTGTTTCATCTACAAAAAAAATTCTAAAAAAACATTGTTTAGATAAAGAAACATGTTAACATTTAAATACAATATCATTTAAACTTAGATAGTAAGTAAAATATATTAAGGTTATTCTATTAAAATTATATTTACCAATAAATTTATCTAAACCTTTCTCTAATACCAACTGTAAGGACCCATCCTTAAAAATGACATATTCAAGTAAATTTAAATATAATCTACCTTCTTTAATTCAGAAAGATATTTTAGGTCTAGATTTTTATAGATATATTTAACAACTCTTATATAAAAATCTCATATAATACTATGTGAACACTTCTATTCAATAACCATTTTTCTTATAAATTTTCTCTTTTAAAAATAAACATGTTTTATTTTCATGAACCATCTTCACTATTTTCATCTTGACCTATTCCTTGTCCCTACTCATCCTGTAACAAAAATTTTAAAGTGTGGTATGAGCAAAAAATATTAGTAATGGGAATAAAAAGAAATATTTTTTTAGTCCTGTGAAAAAAATTAAGACCTATAAAATAATTAACCTTTTCACATTATTCATTGATCTTATGAAATAAATAATTTCAACATGAAAAACACACATTGTTTTCTTAAAGGAAACTTTTAAAACCTTTAGTAAGAATAGGTAAAACATATAGGAAATTTGGGGAATTGTTTTCATATCACTTTTACATATGGATTAGCCTTCATGGTCACACATGGAGTAACCATCATAATTACACTTCGTGTAACTATCACTATTACACTTGAAATAACCATCATGTCCATACTTGAAAAAAATATCATAGTATATCCCTATAATCTCTTAGGAGAAACCTAATTAGTTAACTTTTTCTATTTACCCAAATAATTTTAGAGATATAATGTGTTGAATCGTTCTTGGTTTATAATGGAAGTAACCATCCACATGAATAATTTTATAGAACCAAAACATAATCATAACACATAAAATACTATAATTTTAAAAATAATCTTTTCATCCATAAGAAGACATTTCCAAATATTGAAATTAACATTCCATTAAAACAAATTTAAAAAATAAAATATATAACTAAAAAAATATATTTTTTATTTAAACAATACATTAAGAATTATAGTGGAATTTAAACATAATATAATAGTTACAATGGTGGAAAATGTCAATGTCTCTATATACCATAAAATAAAACATTCCTTTTGTCTTTTGGAATGAAAGTAAAAAAATTCCATGAAAAGATTATTTTTGAAAAACTTTAAAAGAAAATACAGAGGCAAAAAAATTCGTTTATAAATCACTTATGCACATATAAATTTATATATAAAACAACTTTAAAAATGTCTAAATGGAAGACAAATAGTTTTAAGGGAAAATTTTAAAAATAATTCTTAAAATAAATTCCATTACTTATATCCCGACTCGTCGCATTCATTATATATATGCCTTAATAATAAAATTAGGATAAATATTTAATTTCATAGAAATATTTTTTAGCATTCCTTTTATTTTATCTCTTACCATGCTATATTTAATTATTTAATCATTTAAATTCACATTAGATGTTTTGACGATATTCATTTTATAAGTCCAAAATGGATTCTGTAAGTTGACTATGGTCAAAGAGGACATTATTCCATAATATATAGAATAATAAGAATGAAATAATTATCTTTTTTACACTTCAATTATACTTTTCAAACCTATCATGAAATATGGTTACAAAAAATGAACTATGTTATAATCATTGAGAAGGTTGTTTGTATATATGCATGTGTAAAATTACAATTTTTTAAATAATCATTATAGAAAGAAGGCATGTATTATTTTTTATTTATATAAAAATATTAAATTCATAAATATCATATTAATTTTTTAAATATAGTTATATATATAATCCATGTTATGTGGTGATGAGAAACGATCACATCGCTTTGTGGTGGTGGTGGTCCACAAGTACATACGAACATCATTATCATTTTTATATTAATGGAAAAGTAATAAGTAACATGTTATATTATATTTTAATAACTACACATATGTAATTAATATAATATAAAAATCTAATTCCATCATTATAATCCATTCGTGATTCATGGTGATTGAAAATGAAATATATCTATTCATGAGGTGATAGTCATCCATACTCTTGAACGATGGTTTCTTTTCCCATTTGATGGAAGAGGAAATGTTTAAAGGTTATTAAATTAACATAATAAAATCTCAGTATATTTAAGATACTCATGATATTATTTTATCATGTTTTAAATGGATTTTAATAAGTTTGAATAATAAATAAAACTAAAATATGCTGTTAAAACAATACCTCATCTTTAGATAATATCCTTTTTTTTAACACCTAATACATCACAATTGATATGAATCCCAATTCAAATCTTGTAGAACAAAGAGAGGGATTTTATAGAGGTATTTGGGTAGAATTGGGCTAAACTAAATGTATTTTTAAGTGTTAATAATTAAGAAGAATTGGGCCCCTTTTATAAGAGAGGGGAGGGGAACTCTTGGAATTTTATAAAATATTAATTTAATAAAAATTAACTTTGATGTCAAAATAGATCCAAATTTATAATAATAGAATATAATATAAGAATTAGTCTAAATAATATATTAAAATAATATTTAGACAAGTTTAGATCACATTTTTTTCATTATCCTTTGGTTTTAACCCCACACAAACCCTTTTCACACATACCATGACAATAAGGTTTTTTACTCATTAAGGGTCACGATTGTTACTATAAATGAAAAAATTTAATAATATATGAAAAATTATTAATATTTTCAACCATATACTAATCAATTTGATGAATTTGATATTTTTAATAAGTTAATATCATTTAAAATAATATTATATTCATAAAATATCAATATCGTCAATTTTAGAACAACTCGTTTATTTTAAATTTTATAAAACCAAGATAAAAAATCAATTAGAATAAAATGAATATATAAACATATAATATAATATTTTTATTTATAAAATTATATGGATAAATTAATTATTTTAAATTATACTACTTTTAATATATTTGATATCCTTAATTTTATTTTTCCACAATTTGAATAATTACTACATCTCCTTATGTATGAATTTAAGTTAATTATTTCTTCAAAAAAATGGAAAATAATTTACCATGATGAATATATATAATTTACCTTTGAAAAAACTATTTATAACTAAACTTATCCAATGATTATCACTATGTTAAAAATATTAAAGTTTTTTAAAACCCGAGTCACATTTTTGACTTTTCTTTAAATAAATTTTATAAGGTTTATAATCTAATCAAAATAAGAAAAATACTATGTATTAGAAATTTTAATTAATATGAATAAATTTTCTCATATAATAAAATCCAGTCAAGTGTTGGGGTAATTTTCGAGTCCTTATCATTTTATTTTTAACTTTAATTACCTGATTTACCCTTAAGTGTTGTAACAAAAATTATTAACATTACTATTTATATTAAAAAAATAAAAGGGTCCTTTTTAAAAAATTTGAAAATATTGATTTCAAATTTATAATCAATTTTTCAAAATTCAAAACATATTAGTGGAAAAATTTATTTTAAAATTAAACTGGGAAAACACGTTGAGAATTGTTTTAATGCCTTTTTTAAATATAAAAATGTTTTATACTAAATTCAAGTATAGTTTTGATTTCATAAAACATAATTGGATTTTTTTTAATCAAAATAAACCAATGAACTTTTGAAATTAATCCAAAATATAATTTTAAATTTCCAATAATCGAAAAGAAAATACAATTTTCAATAAAATCAGTATTTTCACTATTCATTGAAAAATCATTTTTGTGTTTGAAAATTCTCCAAAAATCCTACTAATATAATGATGACATGATAAATTAAAATATTGATTTTATTTTATGAAATAAATATTATAATTATTCCATAAAATAAATATAATTTTTACTCAAAAAAATCAATAAAAATCATTTTTTAAGAAAACATATTTTTGAAGCATAAAATGGATTTTCTAAAAAATGATTGCCTATTTTAAATAATTAATAAATAAATTTTCATTAATTAGTAAAATTTAATGTCTTTCAAAAATTTTTAATACTATTTATACCTTTCTATTCAAGGGTTAGCTTATAGCAATCCTAATTAAATAATAATATTTCCCTCTTTTTTTACATTTGGTGTCGTGTATCTTGTATGCTTTTGAAAAATGTTACAATTTTAGAATCTTGTGATATTTTTGTTTAAAATATCTCTAAATGAACTATGATGTTGTTTAAAAACCATCACAAATTTAGGTGTCAAGGATTATTTCCTGGAACCATTGTGAATCATTTCGTGATGCTTTATTAGTGATGGTTCCTTAATGTTTTGTGGTGAATTTTTTTATAAAAAATTTAAAAAAAATATTTAGCATTACTATTTTGAACAACCTTCATTAATGTAGATAAAAATATTTATTCTTTATTTTTTAAATAATTTTTAAAAAATATTAATGTAGCAACTATTATTAAAACCGATAATAAATAATTAGTGGAATTTTATTATTATTACTATTTAAATCTTTTTAATGGACCAGGAGGCCCAAGGACACCTTTCCCAACTCATGACCCAACTCATTGCAGCCCAACACAGTCCAACCCCTGATCCAGGTAAAATTTATCATATATTATAAGATTATGGAATTTAAATCCATAATCTCTTCCTCACATTCCAATGGATTTACCACTTACCTAAGCTCATTATCTATTAAGTATAATGAAATAATAGTTAATTTACTTGTATATATACATATAAATGCATGAAAATACAAATAAAAAACACACACATAAACATTTATATTCATATATACATATACAAATACAAATAAATATAAATATATTGTATACGCACACATATAAAAACCTATAAATGTATATAAATATGTAAAAATAAATATAGTTGTATATAAATATATTTCAATATAAATACAAATATAAATATATATAAATACATATGGATAGATTTAAAAATCTATAAATATATATAAATATAAATAAACTTATATAAATGTATATAAATACATATACACACACACATATATATATTAATAAATAAAAATATACCAAAACAAACACCCATATATACAAAAAATAGAGATATATATATATACAAACACAAATATAAATATATTTAAATATTATATACAGACACACATAAATACACATAAATATCTATATATAAATATAAACAAATAATATATATATATATATAGATATATATTAATACATATAAATACGTATATATATATATATAATAAATTTATATAAATTTATTTATAATATATATATATATAATAAAATATATATAAATATACACATAAATATATATTCATAAACACATATAAATATATGTGTATATATATCTACATTATATATATAAATATACATTAATAAATATAAATATAGATACATATAAATACATGTAAATATATATAAATACATATATGTAACGTCCCGACCCAGGTGCCACATACAGGCTTCCCAAACTGGTTGGTCACATGAAATCAGGCACACCTCACCATACGCCAGTGGCTATCGACTTGCAGTAATGGTCTAACATAGATCATGGGGAGACTATACCATCCTTATCAATGTAGATCAATAATGGAAAAGAAATAAACGACAACCAAATGATATAAAAAATAACTAAACTATACTAGTATCACATGATGACTAATACAGAAAATTCAATATCCAAAACTAAACATTAGATATTTCATTTTAAATTATGTGTCAATTGTGAATATGAAAAACCCAAAATAAAAAAAGCACTAAAAACTCCCAAGAGGTCCCTAATCAAATCTAGTTCTCTCATCCATGATTCATCCCAACTCACCCATATAACATATAATCTTACCCTTATACTATCATGCAAACATGAAGTCTATTCAAGTACCAACAAGACATAACAAGTTGGGTGTGAGTAAAACTCAGTATGCCACTACTAATGGAATCTAAAACAGCATCCAATTAATAATAGTTCATGAAATATTTTGAAGAATAAAGTATAATTTATAAGTGAAGAATTATCACATTTCATCATTCTTTCATTAAACACATAAACACTTGGGTTCCTGAGGCACTTGAACCCTCAATACCTAATTGGACACATGTCGGAGTCTAAAACATATCAAAATACCATGTTTATTATTATTATTTCATTTGAAATCACATCACAGCCAATTAGAACCACATTTCAATTCCAAAATCATGGGTGTAGAATTTCGTGTCAAGCACCTTGAGGGTATTTGGAGCCGTAGTCCCTATCCAACACCTCAATGCCACATGGGTGTTTAGAGCCTCAGTCCCTATCCCAAAATCACAATCTCATATGGATATTTGGAGTGATATTCCCTATCACACTCTCACATATCACACATGAGTATTTTGATCCTCAATCCATGTCCCACACTCACATATCACACATGGGTATTTTGATCCTTAGTCCCAGTCCCAAACAGATTTATCACATTTTTTTTATTTAGTGTCTTAGTCCTTTTTCCACATACATTAATCACATATATCACAGATATTTAAATTCCACACACATAAAGGTTAAACAACAGTAACCCCCTTTTTATCAAAATTGTACATCATGGTATACCATTACAATTTATCACAAAAAACATGATTCTTCGATTTAATCGCATGGAAAAATATGAAAAATTCACCATTAAAAAATTTATATTATTCAAATAATAAACCAATTGACCATATAAGTTTATGTTAAACAACTCATAATTCTCATTTCTATTTAATTAATACTCACATTAATTGACCAATTACACAATTCCAATTTTCTATCGATTCAAAAATTACACATTTCATTAATTAATCCACCCATTATTTAATTCAATTCTACCAATTTCATAGTCACAAATTTCCATTAATTAATTCACTAATTAATTAATCCAATTCCCATAATATCATAATCACAACATTCCTTTAATTAATTCCCCAATTAATTAATAAAATTCCTTTTTTCTATAAATTAATTAAATAATTTCTTTATTCAATTCAAGACACGATTTCCAATTGTGCCAATTGAATTCTAAAAATGCATACACAAAATTGGGATCAAGACTATAGGAATTTAATTAAGTCCATATATCTCAAAATGTGGGGAAAACACTGGCTAAAGAAAAACCCCAATTTTAGTGTAACCACCATGGTCATGATGAAGAATGAGATATATATATGAAACATAGAGAAAAGATAAAATGAATCAAGTTCCAGAAAACCTAGATCTAGATCCATCACAACATAGGAAAACCATCCCCATTTTATCCATAAAGGGATATGTGAGAGAAAATAAACCACATAATATGGTAATATCTTTCCAGGAGAGGTGTAGATCTTCAATTCAAGCTTTGATTTCACCAGAGTGAAGGTCAGAAGGCCTTAAAATCTATCTAGGAACTTTCAAAAATAAGAGGAAACATTTAGGGTTGAATTGGGTAGAGTTAGGTTGAATTTAGGGGGGTTAAAAAAAATTAATCTAATTTTTTAGGGGTTAAAATTCAACATTAAAGGTTTATTAAACAGGGCACATGGTTTCCCTAACCGTGTGCCTCACCTAGGGGTTTTTAATGATTACATATAAGAGGGAAATTTTTTTTACTAAATATATGCCTTATTTTGGAATCCCCTTTAACATGGTTTGCATAGTTTACTAGGTTGGTTGAATGATTTGGAAAAACCATATGCAAATTGTGCACTTACCATCTTTATTCCAAAATTCTTTAATTCCACCCCAAAACACCCTAAGGTAAAATCCAAAAATGATATACTAAAAAAGGTAAAAAGTACATGAAAAAGAGTTTGTGACATTTCTAAAAAAGTTTCGGATCTTATAATATAAATCAAAACAGGGATAGGTTAGAGTCAAAAAGCTATAGTTGACTTTATTTTAAGAAAGTAAACAAAGTATAAAAGGGGGAGATTTGGTCAGATATAGAAAACATATCCCTCTTCAAGATAAAACATTCCTAAAAGGTAAACATAAGAAATGTGAAACAATTTTCCACTAAATATAAAATGAACTTATCCTATCTTATTTTACCACTAAAACCCATGCATTGGGGGTAACATATATCATGTAGGTATCAACCACACCTCAATGTTGAAGATCTATTTCTAGGATCTTGTTCTTCATCTCAAGGAATTTCAGTGTTACCTATTATGTAAAAACCAAGGTACTTATAGTATAATTTTTTTCATTCTGTAATTAAATAGTTAAATTCATTATAAATGTATCATGAAATAAATGGTATTTATAGAAATTATGGAATCTATACTAATGGAAAAGTAACCTAACTATTGGTATAGTCTTTTGATTATTTATAATAATAATCTATCCTTTAGAATAATAAACTCAACTATAAAGGAATAAATAAAATTTATGCATCTCATAAGGGAAAATATGATATATTTATATCAATAGAATAAGTAAATAAATGGTTTAAAAATGATAAATTATGTGTTGATATTTTTGTGAAATGTAAATGTTTATTTACAAATTTATAATTAAAATAATTATTTCAAAGATAATTTATTTTTGCAAAATTGATTAATAAATTAATATTTTTTTATTATAATTATAATATAATTTTATAAGAACATAATAAAATTTTCAAAGTTCCATAAAATGAGTTATAATATTAAAATCAGTATTGATAAAATAAATGATTTTTTTAATTAAAAATTAAATTTATTTTATTTTGGAAATTATTTTCGTAAAATGGAGTCTATTTTTGAATTTTACACTTTGAAAATGGTTATAGTAAATTTTTGGTATTTTTCTAAAAATGTTTATTTTTTTGGTGATTAGTGATATATGAAATTTATAGTATTTAACATTATAAGTTATAAACATGAATTTTTGAGTCATTGCTGATGTAATAATAAATTTATTCGAACTCACATTCACTAGTTATTGTACCTATTCACACTAATAGACACTATTTATAGTCTTAGGCCAAAATAATAATAAAAATTAATAAAATAATAAAAAACACCCATATGCACTCCATATAAAATCCACCCCTCACCACCCCTTCTCCTCACACCTACAAACCCTTGCATCATGTCTAAATTCAAAAAAAATACCTTTAAAAGTCTATTACC
The DNA here is from genome assembly GCA_963277665.1 of Viscum album. NCBI lineage: Eukaryota > Viridiplantae > Streptophyta > Magnoliopsida > Santalales > Viscaceae > Viscum > Viscum album. Next base: position 1,231,288,760 of record OY728155.1, read on the forward strand.
TATTTCTAAGACCTTCTAATCTTAAAAAAATACCAAAACCAAGTTCATTAACAAGGTTGTCAATGAGATGATATTAAACAGGTAAAATCATCCTTATTTCTTTTTTAAATTATTTCATTCTTCTACTATATCATCAACTCCCCTATACAAGTGACATGATAACTCCAGCATTAAAAATATACTATAATTTTATCTTTTTTAGTGTAATATAAAACTTCAAACGTTTTTTACTTCTCATTTTATTCTTAAAATGAAAGTATCATCTGTGACGTGTCGATTCGCCACCTTTATGGATGATGAGTTTTCATTTTCCATTACCACATTCAAGGATTGTCTTAAAACTAATTATTAGTTTTTAATAAGCTTTTAATAAGTATATTATAACTTATTAATTATCTTGGAACTAATATACAGAGTTGATATCAAATAAAATGAAACTAATTCATGTTGGTCAGAAAAAAAACTAAATAATTATCATTAATGTTTTATCAAATGAATCATCCTCATGCCAAAAAGAAAAATGATATATGAAAAAGTTTAAAATTATATATATTCATGAAAACCATATAATATCACTTTTTAATACTATTCACATTTTGACAAGAACATCCATAAATATAGATAATTTAACCAACCACAAAGCCTTGAAAGAAACAATCCTGGAACTACGATTCTGATGTTTATAACTTATCAATATGGACACAAATGAACATAATAAAATGATAATATATAAAATATATGTGGAAAATTATCTTATTTAAGTAATTAATGAATCTTATTTGATTATTTTGGGTATTAAGTTTAAGTGAAGAATGCTTTCATAAATAATTTAAGGAAATTCTAAACCCAATTTTCATTCTTTTGGTCAACCTTCTACTTAGTTGATTATGTCATGTTAAAATTATTTCTGAAATTAATTTTGATTATATTATTTTTAATTATGTGTATTTAAAAAAATATACACATTCCAATAATTTTATTAATTATCACTTAAATGAGATAATATTTAAAAGGAACTTTCCTTTAAAATCCTTTTTAGTGTCTCCTTTTTACAAAATTCAAAAAGAATGTTTTGTAACTTATAAGACATTATATAATTTTCCTACTTTCATAATTCCTTGTTTTTTTGATTTTTCATTTACAATTTTTAATTATATTTTCAAATAAAATGTTTTTATTTATTAGTTTAAGACTTATTAGTTATAAAAGTAAATTCAAAATTGAAAGATTAATTTATTTAATAATGTTTTATTTTGTGAAATATTTATGTGTTATTCTTATGTTATGGTTCTTGGGAATTATTTTTGAGGATGGGTTGTTCCATGATAAACCAATGTAGGGTGACCCATTAAAGGTATCCATTGTATTGAGTAAAGGGAGAGTGTTAACTAGATAGGTTCTTCCTAAGAGATTATGGGAATATATTGGGATGGTTATTCCAAGTGCAACCATGATGGAGACTCCATGTGTAACTGAGATAGATTTTTATATGTAAGAGTGATATGAAAATGATTCCATAAGTTAAATTTTATGATTTATTTACAATTACTATTATTTTATAGGAAACATATGATTTGATAAGGTATTATAATGATACTATGTTTTGTGTGGAAAACGTATAACTTGTGAAAATGTTTCCATTCATTGACTAACAGTTTCTTTCTTCTCTTTTATATCCCTTAATTATCATTTTATTTTTTTTCCAAGGTTTTAAAATGTTTTTCACAGTGTTTATGGATGTTTCAAGGAAAGAAAGAATTCATGTTTAAAGTTTAGGAGTTTTTTTAAAGAAATAATTCTTGTTTTATTATAAAAGTTCCATATTGTGAAAAAAAATATATTGTTTAAAAGTGTCTAATTTTTAATATAACAATTTCTATGTATGAATTTATGAACCAATTCTAAAAAAATATAAAACTAAAACATATTTGGTAATGTAATCAAGTGAATTGTAGTTTAATTTACTCTATTATGTAATATTTAAGGCCAGGTCTATAAAGTTGGTATCAGAACATGATTTATATATCCTTAGGGGTTAGGATAGTTTTAATAGAATAAAAATATATAATTTTTTAATTTATGTATAATCTGAAATGATATATAATTTTAAGATTACCATGTTTGTTTATCTAAGATATATCTATTCATAATGTATTTCTATAGAAGAAAGAGGGATGATAAATTAAGAAGGCACTAAGCGGATGATATCCTTCATTATATGCAACCTGGAATGGTCAGAATTGGAACCGAGCAGTGTGTGATACTAATGGATCAGTTGAAGTTGGCTATAAATGGTTTTAGCATCAATGTTTGAGATCATCTTGATTAACCATAGTATAATATATTAGTGGTAGAACATTTTATGAGGCAAAAACCTTCTACATTTAGTTGATCTTCTGATCTACTGTTATATGAAATGTGGATTAATTCCATAGAAAATATTTTTGATATTATGAGGTGTTTTAACCATCAAAAGGTTAGTCTTTATATTTTTATTTTTGAAGTTGAAGTTGACCAATTTTGGTCTATTGTCATGAATATTAGGGATATCGAGAATATTAATGCTTTAGAATCGGATAAATTCAAAAATATTTTCCTCTAGAAATATTTTCCTATGGAGATTCGACATAGTATAGGAAAAAAACTGGAATTGAGATAGGATTAGGACTTAATGGTTGTGTATGAATAAAAATTCCCTTATTTGGAAAGGTATGCTCAATAGTTTATTCAGGATCTTGGTAGAAAAATCAATAGTTTTTATTTAGGATTCAATCAAAAATATCAAATTGAATTAGCTTCTTGTGAATTAAAATATTAAATAAAACTTGTTCTATGTATGAATAAAGTGAAAATGGATATTTTCAATGATCATGTGATCTATGATAACTAGAAAATAAGGGTATCAAGGTGTAGGTAAAAAATAAACAATGCATCAAATTAGTTAGATTGTAAGAAAATTATTTTTTCATTTTGTGATAATTTTGGTTACAACCAAACTAGGGAATTCATTTAAATGTTTGGTAAGTGTTTACAACATGGTAAATTTGGGTATATGACTCATAATTAAAATGAAAAATATCATGGTAGTGGTAAGAAAATTTATGATATACATACTATAAAATGTTTTAAATGCAATGATATAGGTCATTATTCAAATGAGTGTCTTAAGAGGATACCATGTGATGGGAGAATCTAGAATATAAGAAGAAAGTCTTGGTGAAATCAACTGAAACTATTTCAGAATATGTTGGGACATTAAATGAAGTGGTATCTGACACATTGTTTCTTTATTCAGATTATACTAATGAATTGTTTGATATGGGGTCTACACATTCATTCATTGTTTGGGAAATATTCGGGTAAATTAGAAATTCCACCTCAAGATGTTAAGTTAGAACCTATGGTAAAAACACAAGGGGAAAATATAAAGTAAAAAAGAAATTATAATAATCTTCATATTGATTTTTGCGTAAAGAACTTACCTACGAACCTTATTGTATTTCCCCTAGAATAATTTTATATTATTCTAGGTAAGGATTGGATTTCTGTTTACCATGATAAGATTGATTGTATCGTTAGAGAGGTTTTATTTTAGAAAGATCTTCAGTTTGTATACATGAATGAACCCATACCACTAATAACATGTCAGGAAGCTGGGAAACTATTAATGTATGGAAATTAATTTTATATTGAATATATTGTTGAAAATAAGGGAACCATTAAAATTAATTATCTTCGGGTGGAAAAAGAGTATCTAGATGTTTTTACTTATGAGTTTCTTAGTATTATACATGATCAAGAGGTTGAGTTTACTATGGATATAGTCTTTAATGCTAAACCTATTTCAAAAACTCCTTATATAATGGCTCAATTAGAACATCTAGAATTGAAAAATTAGTTACAATATTTTCTATATAATGTTTTAATTTAACCAAACACTTCACCTTAGTGTTCTCCTAATTTTTGTTTTTGTTAAAACTAAAGATGGTTTTATGTGGATTTTCATCAAATACATGGAATTGAATAACATTAATATTAATATTAAGTATCCATTTTCTCATATCGATGATTTGTTTGATCATCCCCAAGGATCAAAATACTTTTCAAAGATTTAATTCAGGTTAGGGTACCATATGGTAAAGGTGAAGGATGATGAAATTATAAAAATAACATTCCATACTCTATATGGTAATTATGAGTTTGTATTTATTCCCTTTGGTTTGAAAAATGATCCTACTGTATTTAATGATCTTATGAATATAATCTTCTATTAATATTTGGATAAGTTTTCTTTTGTTTGTATTGATAATATTTTGATTTATTCAAAAATTTATGAGGATCCTAAAAAACATGTAATAATTGGTTTAAAAACCCTTGAATAAAATAATATATATCTAAAATTTTGAAAATGTGAATTTTGGTTGTAATATGTTTTTTCCTTGTGTAATTTGTATGTACTAATGGAATTACAGTAGATTCCTCTAAAATAAAAGTGTTAAATGAATTAACAAAACCTAAAAATGTTACTAAGATTCTTAGTTTTCTTAATTTAGTAGGTTATTACTGACAGTTTTTAATAAAAAATCATGGTTATCTAGACCAATAATTAATTTGACATGGAAAGGGGTTAAATTTATTTGGATAGAAGATTGTTATGTTTGTTTTTTGGAAGTGAAATGGTGATTGGTAAATGATTTAGTTTTCTCCCTACCTTCTACAAATGGAAATTTTTTCATATATAGTGACACATTATTAAAGGGACTTGGTTGCGTTCTGATACAAAATGAGTAGGTAATTGTTTTCACTTCACAACAAATAAAACAACATGAATTAAAATATCCTACCATGATTTGGAATTTACATTTGTGGGGTTTTATTTAAAAATTTGGAGACTTCATTTATATGGATCTAAATGTGAAATATATATTGACTATAAAAGTTTGAAGTATATATTTTCTCAAAAGGAATTGAACATGAGGCATGGAAGATGGCTAGAATAGATTAAAGATTATGATTGCATAGTTCATTACCATTATAGAAATGAAAATAAAGTGGTCGATGCTTTGAGTTAGAAAAATAATGCTATATTAACCATGATAGATTTAGAATATGAACCATCAATTACTAATTTAATGAATTTTTGATTGGAAGTTGTTGGTGTAGTAAATTATTTTATTTTATTTCAAGTGTAACTGCAATCATATCTATAATAAAAAATTATGAAAGTATAGAAAAAATATCCATTAGTTATCGAAAAAGGTAGAATTGGTTAAAAGGGTAAGTTTATATAATTTTACATTGATAAAAGATTGTGTTTTGAGATTTGGGAAGAGATTATGTGTGCCTTTTGATTCATAGTTGAAGAAAGAGTTATTAAGTGAATCTCAAAGTTCTCCATTTGTAGTTAGACCTATAATCAATAAGATATACTGAGTCTTTTGTGAGTATAACTGGTGGGATGGAATGAAAATAGATATTTTTTAATTTACCATGATATGTTTGACTTACCAATATGTAATATAAAAAATAATACAAAAGGGTATTCTTCATCCATTTCCAGTGCCATAGTAAATGTGGGAAAATATATCCATGGTTTTCGTTGTGGGATTACCAAACATTTCTTGAGGTAACAACATGATTTGGGTTATTATTGATTAAATTACTAAATTTGCAAATTTTATTCCAATTTGAGACACTCTATCTCTAAATCAACATTCATGGTAGTATCTTACAGAGAAAGTCTAGTTACAAGAATTTCCTCTCTCCATTTTATCTTATCAGGATCCCAATTTCACATCTATCTTTTGGAAAGGCCTTCATAAGTAATTGGGAAATGAATTAAATTTCATCACTTCTTTTCATAAAAAATATAATGGTCAGGCCGGGAGAAAAATTTAGAAATTTGAGGATATTATTTGAGCTTGTTCAATGAATTACCAATGAATTTAGGATAAACATTTTTATTTGGATGAGTTTTCTTATAATAAATTTTTTTATTCCAATATTCATTTGGAAAATTTTGAATAACTATTTGGAAAGTGGTGTCGAACTCCTGAAACTTGGTATGAAATAGGTGAAAGAAAGTTTATGGGACTATAATTAGTAGATGAAATAGTAGATAACATTCAGTTGATTCTATAACACTTGAAGATTTTTCAAGTAGGTAGACAAGTAATGTGGATAACCAGATGATGGATCCTTATTTTGAGGAATGTAATCATTTATTTCTCAAATTTTATCAATAGAAAAGTGTGATGTATTTTAGTAAGAAGGGGAAGATGATTCCAATATTCATTTTTCCCTATGAAATCCCCAAGAAAGTTGGATTAGATCCCTATCAAGTTTCTTTTCCTCCATGTTTATCTTAGATACACAATATTTTTATGTTTTAATGTTATGAAAGTATGTTCCAGATTCATCTCATGTTCTGATCCCTAAAGTAGTTCATTTGGAAGAGAAACTTTATTATAAGGGTAAACCAATTCAGATTCATAACTATAGAGAGAAATAATTGTGGAATAATGTAATTTGTCATGTTATGGTTTTTTGGAAACACCATATGGTTGAGGAAGCAACATGGGAATCTAAAAATGTTGTGAGGGAAAGGTTTCCTCACTTTTAATAAGTGAATAAAACTAAAAGGGAATAATTTCAAAAAGTTAGAGAATATAACAACCTAGGTACTTATATAACAACTTATTTAATTTTGTAATTGAATAGTTAAATTAATTATAAATTTATAATAAAATAATTGTTATTTATATAAATTAAATAATATATACTAATAGAATAGTAACATGACCATTAGAATAGTAATGTGACTGATGGAATAATAACCTCACCATCCCTTCTTATCACACCTCCAAAGCCTTGTAGATTTTCTAAATTCTACTTAATTCTTTTCCCAATACTCTTACCCATGTCCAAGACCTTCCGATCTCACCAAAAGACCAAAACCAAGTTCCTTAAGTAGGTTCTCAAGGAGACGATATTCAAGAGGTAAAATTCTATTTCTTTCTCTTTTAAATTTTTTCGTTTTTTCTACCTTATCCTCACATCCCCAATCTAATGTGACATGATAACACTAGTATCATACATATAATTTAATTTAATTATGTTAATATAATATCAAACATAAAAATTCTTCTCTTCTCCTTTTATTTTTAAAAAATAAAACTATAATATGTGATGTGTCGATTCACCGCCTTTGGGAATGACATGTTTTCATTTTCCTTCACTGCATTCAAGGTTATACATAAAACTAATTATTATTATTAAATAATATTTTAATAATTATTTATAACTTATTTAATTTCCTATAACTAATATATAAATATTATATCAAATAAAATGAAACTAATTCATAATGGTTGGAAAAACCACAAATAATAAACAAAACAATTATTATTAAAGTTTTATCAAATGAATCATCATCATGTAAAAAAAATTATATTTGGGACAATTTAAAATTTGATAGGTTCATTAATACAATATAATATCACTCATGGAATACTATTTCCATTTTTAAATGAACATCCATAAATATATAGAAGTTATCCAACCAGGATGCCATAAAACAAACACTCCAAGAAAAATGATTCTGATGTTTATAACTCATTAAAATTATCATAAATGAAATTAATAAAATGATCATAAAAAATTTATATGCTTAAAATGTTATTAATTAACTAATTAATGAATCTAATTTGATAATCTATTATGTTAAGTACAAGTGTAGAATTCTTTTAGACGTATGGTAAGAGAATTCTAATCCAAATTTCCGTTCTTTTGGTTAATCTTATACTTCATTGATTACATCATTATAATATTATTTGTGTAATGAGTTTTTGTTATATTATTTTTTATTATGTGTATTTATGTTGAATATATATATATATTCCATTAATTTGATTAATTCTATCTTCAATGATATGATATTTTAAAGGGACTTTCCTTTAAAATCCTCTTTAATGTATATTTTTTATAAAATTCATGAATAATGTTTATTTTTTCTTATATAGAATGAGAGGATTTTACAAATTTCATGAGGAATTATTGATTTTATATTTACTTTATTAGTTTTAATGGTTTTTTATATTAAATTTTTTCATTTATAAGTGATCATATTCTTAATGATAAACATGAATTAAAAATGGTAGGATTATTTTCTTTAATAATGTTTTCTTTTATGAAAGCTTTACATGTTATGATTATGATATAGTTATTGAGAATTTTTTATAAGGATGTATGGTTTTATAATAAAATGAGGGTGGGTCAGCTTGTAGTAGATCTCCAATGTATTTGGTAAAGGGATAGATTTAACTAGTTAGGTTTCTCCTAAGAGATTATGGGAATATACTGTGATGGATATTCCAAGTGTAACCATGATGTATACTCCCTATAAAGCCAAAATAGATTATTTATATGTAATAATTATATTTAAAGGATTCCATTAGTCACCGTTTATTATTAAATTATTATTTCTTTAGTTTAAATTAAACTTATGATTTCATAAGGTATGATGAAGAGCTTATATTTTATGTATAAAAGTTATAACTTGTGAAAATGTTTTCATTAATGGACTAACGCTTTCTTTATTCCATTTTATATCACTTGATGAACTTTTTTTACTCATACCAAGTTTTTTTTTAAAATCACAGGTCTTATCGATGGGTAAAGGAAAAGATAAATTCATGTTTAAAGTCATGATGTTTTTTTTATGGAAAAAAATCTTGTTTTATTTCAAAAGTTCCATATTGTAAAAAATTGATATTGTGTAGAATGTCTACTTTATAATATATGAGTTTCTATATTTGAATTTTTGACCTAATTTTATAACATTATAAACCTAAAAGATATTTGAGAATGTGTAAAAGTGAATTCAAGTTAAATTAACTAGATTATGTAATTTTTATAGCTGACTCATTACATGTTACCCATAAATCATTATGATCAGCCTTATGAGTATTTATGCCATCCTTTTCATCCAGTAGGGATGAAATAGCAGTAGAATGGTTCTTATCCCAAAGAGAATCCAAATTAACATGAACCATCTTATTCCAAACATGACTCGAGTACCTAAGTTGGTATGTGGAAAGACTTAAAGGGTGTTCCCAATCCCCACAGGATGGAAACTAGTGCCATAGAATCATGGAAATACACTGGGAATAGATTTCCCATTAGAATAATTAATCGACATAGTACAATGAACCTGACATGAACTTTCTATAACTTGGAAATCCAATCTATAGAATTAACACAGTCAAAATCAATATATACATAAACCAAAAAAATAACTCCAAGTCACATGGAAACAATAAAAACAACAACCTAAAAAATAGCCACATTTATAAATGTACAAAATAATGATAAAATAAATGTTGATTAGGTGACACAAAACTAGTCTAAACCCACCCAAAATATAAAAATGGGTGGATACCCATCTCTATGTGACATGAGGATAAATTCCCAACCATATCAAAACTACCAAAAAAATCTTCAATAACCATAGTGCATGCCTACTCCTAGATGGGCCTTTCCATTACCCGAACCTATCAAAACAAGTTTTACAGACATCCATTCAGTGTATGTAGGTTCTGATAAACACTATCTTATAAGGATTCCAATATGTTCACCATAGGAATATTATGTTAGGTAAAAAAATGTGAGTTTTAATAAGATTATAAGAATGTAAAATATTTTACTTATAAAGGCTGGAAGTCAAGTAACATGATTTAACAGTTTCCAAATAAAAGTAAATTCCATTAAAATAAAAATTACATAATCATGAAACATGGGATATCCCAAAGACATATAAGGTTGTGATAACTCTAGGAACATTAATCATATTTTTTAATACATATAAATCCATGTTTTTACACACACCACTAAGTATGTCATTCTTTAGTATAGCCACCCAATATTTTAATACATTAACACTACATCTTTTTATATGAATATCCAATAAATTTAATAAATACATGCCTGAGAACAATAAAGGCCTAGTGTATTTGGAGACTAGATACAAAATTATTTTATTTCTTGAATTATATTTAACATCTCATAAAATACCATCCCATATAGTACTCTTTATAGAAACACCCCACTTAAAATTTTCTTCATAACTTGGGGGAAGAAAATGTAACAAAGGGTAATCTCAAATTTTCAATAAGGGAAATCATAGGGGATATAAATCAGTGATAATATGAAAGTATAAGATAAAAATAAGGCGTTTATATCATGAACATAACTTACAAAGTTCATAACCAATCAAACATGGATCGTAAACATGATTCCTAGAATAAAACATTTTCATTTCTATTTTCATGTATCATAAGAGTGAGAAATAATCATAAATTAATCATGAACCATATATTAATGTAATAAAAGTGTGGCACCATAATAACTATAGAAACAATTTCATTTTTAAATGTTAAATATTGATACCATGAAATCATAGTGGATCATGCATAAAAACTTGTTTTCTGTATATTAAAATATTAATCACATCAAATTTTTTACCATAATGGATCAATCACATTGAATTTTTTCTTACAGTTGATCAAGAATATAAACTTGCATTCCATTGTTACCTTGTGAGATATAAAACATTACCTAATGAATTAGAGGTATATATAATTCTAGTGTCACCAGACATATAATTAAAACCATACATATGTGTGCCATAAAATCATAAAACATTCATTATATCATCACATATTAACCCATGAAAAGAAAACCAGATTTATAAAATTTTAAAACTTAATCATAGCATAACCTATAGAAAATAAATGGGTTTAGTAAACTTATCATCATCATAAACATCAATATATATAGAAATAATAAGGATGGTTTCATTGGATAGTATACCTAGTAAATCATAATTAACATCAACAGATTCAATCAAAGGTAAAAAATACTTTAAAATAATCACTGCAATATTTTTTGAAAAAATACACTTTTCACATTGAAATCACTTATTTAAAGTTTAAAATTTTCCCAAATTTTAAGTAAAAATTTTTCATTGAAAAAAAACATGAAAACATGTAAATAAATCATAAAATAATTTATTTTTCATGATAGAAGGAAATTCTGTTCATATCACATAATTTAAAATAAAATATTCCATTCAAACTTTTGTAAAAAGTAAAAAAAACATCATTTAAAAAATAATAAGAATATTACTTTTAAAACAATTTTCAAGCCATAATTCATGGGTAAAAATTAATTTAAAATTAATATTATAATATTAAAAACATTCCTGAAAACATTTTTATAAATCATGGATATGGAAGAAAAAGGATTTTCAACCAATGAGAGAAATTAAATAGATTTTCCTTAAAATAATTCTTCTAGTCTCTTCAGAACATAAAGTGATGAGTATGAAAGGGAAAAAATTTATTCTTAAGGACTAAATATATGATAAGAAAAATGAAATATAGTCATCCTATATACATTATATAATTTCCTTAATGTATATTCAAGCATAAACAACCCCGATTAAAATATGATTAAAACATAAATCCCTTACCTCTAGCATCATCATTCATCATACATGTTCGAACCTCCATTATAATAAATATAGATTAATTATAAATTTATATAAGAACAATAATCAAATATATCATACCATATATGATTTAATTATGAAATATAATCACCCATTTATTAACAATTTATTATTAAAATAATTTTTCGGGGTGATAACTCTTTTATTTTTCATGATTATTTTGGTTTGGTAGTCAAATACAAGTATATTGAACATGGGTACACCATATCAAGAATGTAAATAATTATATAAATATAATATTTATTGATTAAATATTTATTTTTTGAGTCATACATAATATTTATACGTAGAAAAATGAATTATATTGTTCATGGAGATGGTAGGTTATACGTACTCATGAACAATGTTTTAACTTTTCAACGGATAGAATGAAAAAAATTTCATTAATAATTCACCATTATAGAATAATTATTATATCATATAAATCATATATATTTATCAAATCTATCCTTATCACCATTCATGTAAATAGAAAATGAAAAACAAGTTACATCACTTCATCGAGGTGGTAATCCACACATTCACATGAGCGACGTTATATATTTCCAAAATATTGGAATGAAAAAAGGTGGATCTAATATTATCATTAAAAAATAAAAATTATTTCATGAATATAATATATAATAATTAAATCCATCATAATAACCATAAAAAAATGATGATAATGGAAAATGAACTGTATTGCTACGTGGAGAAGGCAAGCCATACGTACGCAAGAGTGATACTTCCACTTGACATTTGATCTACAATAGGGTGAAAAAATGTGGTTTCATAATTATAATAACATTTAAATATTTTTTAGGATACTGAATTTATTATTTTATAGATAATATAATAGATTTTTAGGAAGTATAAGAAACAAATTTTAAAGTGGTTAGGTAAGCTGATTACCTCTTCTTCGGTAGGAGTCCTTTAGATTCTTTTTTAAGGATCCCTAAAATGGTAATTTAAGAATAAAAAAACCTATAATTCATGGATAGATATGTTGAGAATATAATATTCTATGGGTTTTCTTGCTATAAGGCTAAATGTGGTGTGAATAATAGAAAGGAGAGATGCCCTTTAATAAGTGAGGGGAGGGTACTCTTGGAATTTTTTAAAAGATTAAAAAATAATAAGGTCATTATCTAGAAACATACTTTAAAATGGATAGATATTTGAACATAATGTAGTATATAGTTATATTTACCATCAAATAATAAAATTATGGTTGGTTTAAGTGATTTTTAAAACCTTATCTTTTGGTTTAACATTTTAGTGGACGTATTTTATCCTTAACCACGGTAACATATTTTTCACTATTAAAGAGTTATAACATTAATTATAAGGTAAAAATGGTTCATAAATGGTTTCGGGATGATAATTTTTACCATATATCATCTACCTTATCCTAGTTCAATATTTTTATGGTTTTCAAATAATTTAACAATATTTTATTTTCATAAAATATCAATAATGTCATTTTTTAACACTAATAATTTAATTTGTATATAAATACATACAGAAAAATATGGAATTAAAATAAAATGCTTCAATAAAAAAATAATATTTTATACTCAAATATAAAATTTTAGAATAGTAAAACTCACTCAAATCATATAAATTTTAATATTTTTAAAATAATTTATTTTATTTAACAATTAATTAAATATATATTATGTCGGCATTATATAAGTATTTATTGTAATTATGTAATCAATAAAAGTTCTAATAAATTAGAATAATGAAAAAAATTCTTTATTCTATAAATAACCATTAATATTCATCGACAACATACTTTTTTACCAATGTTAACACTCAAGAGATGTTTAAAATTATGAGTGATATTTTTTATTTTTATTTTATTTAAATATTATATAGGTAGTTTTCCTAGAGAAGTGTACATTAGATAATTAAATATCAATAAAATGGTAATAAGGGTTGAATAAATTTAATATAATAAGAACTAATATGAAACATCAGGACCTTAACACTTAGTTTTAACCTTGTTTAATTTGATTTACCCTTTTCCGAGGTGATACATTTTACTATGGTTACAATTCATAATGCCTAAAAATAAAATTGGCCTATATAACAAATTTAAACCTCTTTATTCTAAATATAGAATAAAATTTTCAAAGTTAAATTTCTATAAGTGTCTGCAATTTATTTTAAAATATGTGTGCAAATCACAATGAAAATTGTTTTATAGATAAATACATTTTTAAGAATAAAAATAGATTTATTCATATTTCATGACTATAAAAAAATTATATGAATGCTAAAATATTTTATTGAATATATACTGTATAAATTTCCTTAAAATTATTTTCAAATAGTTATTAATATAATTTATTAAGATAAAAATAAATTGTGAATATAAAAATATTTTTTTTCAGAAAAAAACATATCCCTTATTTTCAAATGATATTATTTTCATTTTTTAATTTATTTATAACCAATGAATCCATTTAATATGTGTTTAAACCATAAATGTTTCATTATTTATTTGTTACTATTAATACCCACCAATTAAATATCTAGGTGATAAATTTATGTTTCATTACGGTTTATTTAGACTTCAGGTTCCATGCATTGTAAGATATTGAAGAAATTAAATTTATTTAAAGGTAATTATATCATAATATCCCTGGGTGTTATATTATACCACCCATAAAATGAATTTATCCCATGAAATTATATCACTGTAATAGAAAAAAATGAATATATATTTTTTTCATCACATCCTTGTGTTCCCAAGTAGCTTCCAAAAATTTCAGGTTCCTCCAGAAAACTATAACATGTTGATTAGTATTATTCTATGGAAATTTATCTCTATGATCCATGATTTTTATTTGTTTATTTTAATAGTAAAATATCATGATCTAATGTTATGACCTTTGAGTTCATTTCATGGGATAGATCAGATATCTACTTCCTCAGGAGAGATACATTGACACATTGTGAACTTGAGAGTAGCTCAATGTAAGTGCCAAGTGATAAGATAATATCCCTAAATGATCAATAATATCAAAGGGGAAAATATCTATAGAGATTAGATTTTTATTTTTCCAGAATCTTATAACCTTATTCCATGTTGAAATTTCCAGAAATTCATTTTCACTAACATTGAACTCTAGATATGACTGATGATTGTCATCATAAATTTCCAATCAACATCGAGCTACCATTATGTGTTGTTGAATAGACTTGAATTTCTCAACAATTTTTCCATATAGATCAGGTCCTAATATCTTTCTTTCCCTAACATCTACCTTGAATATAAGAGTTCAACACTTTCTACCATAGAGGGCCTCCTAAGGATCCATATGAATGCTTGAGTGAAAGATATTTTTTTATGGAAAACTAGACTATAAGAAGGTGTTGATAACAACCACATTTGAAATCAAAATAAAATGATCTCAAAATATCATCTAGGGTTTAAATGGTTCTCTCAAACTGAACATTTATCTAATGATGATAAACACTGCTGAAACATAACAATGTATCCAAATCATGCCGAAGAATTCACCAAAACATTAATATAGTATTTTAATCTTAATAAAATATAATATAATGTAATGCTCCATGTATTCTCCCATATTCCTTAATTTATATCATAGAAATTTTATCAAGAGAGAAATCTCTCTAAATGAAATGAAGTGTGATGAATTCGTAAGGTGGTCAACTACAACCAGAATATTATTATTCCCATTAGATGTTTTGGGAAGTATGATGAAAAATCCATGGTGATATTTTCCTATTTACATTATAGAATGGGTAGTGGTTTAAAAATACCCTTAGACTTGTATCTATTATACTTAACATGATGATATACCAATAATCGAGATACATACTATGCAATATCTATTTCCCTGATGTCCCACTAGAAATAATATTTTAGATCTCATTACAACTTCATACTTCTTGGATGAATAGAGAATGATTAACCATGAACCTTATCTAATGGATTCATATTCAGATCTAGTATAAAATGAAAAAATAAATTATTCCTAATCTTTATCATACTACAACAATAAAGGTTTAACTCAAAAATATTTCTCACCTACTTCTATACTTCTACATCTTCATTCTACAGATCTTTAATATTCACATGGATAGATGGTTGAACATTTATATGATAAATATAAGATATGTTCCATTTCCTTAGGATTTCAAGTTTAATTTTCTAAAAATACATAATAATAAGATCAATTTCAATATTCATCATAGAAAGAATATCATGGTATTTTTAAATTAAAGAAACTTCCACCTTATTTCCATCAAATTGTGATAATGTATTTACAAGTCATAATTTTTAATCAACTGCAACTATATTCTGTTGAAAATATTTATCTCTTTTTATATGAATAAATAATTAAAAATTTTATGAACTATTTATATGTCACAAATTTTATTATAAAGATAGTGACTCCATATCTTCAATGCAAAAAATACTGAAAATATCTCCAAATCATGAGTTGGGTAATTTTCTCATGTATTTTAAATTGCCATGAGGCATAAGTTATCACCATATTAGTCTACATAAGGAAAATACAAAAACATTATTTAATGCATCACTATAGATCACAAACCCTTCTCCACTATATGGTGGCACAAAAATAGGTGCACTGAACAAACTTCAGTTTAGTTCCTTGAAATTGTCTTCACATTTATATGTTCACAAGAACTTTATACCCTTTTGATTCAAATTTGTGAGGGGATTAGATAGTTATGATTAATCTCTCAAAAATAATTTTTCATGTATATCCCACATTATAAAACTATATATTTTAGTTATAATGGTTATCCTACATCATTTCTCAATAACTTTTTTTATTGAATTATTTACTAATATATCCTCACTTGAGATTATATGACTAAAAAATGAAAATTTATGAATCCAATGTTCACACATGGTAAATTGTTTATATAAATTATATTTGATCAGGGTGTTCAACACAATACTCAAATTATTTTAATGCTCTTAATTTCAATTTGAAAATATTATAAAATTATCTATAAAGACTACCATTAAACAATCAAGTAATATATAAATATTATTTTCATTAAATTCATGAAGATAATAGGGGAATTCATAAATCTAAATGGCATCACTATGAATTCATAATTCTCATACCTCTTATAGAAGGTTGTCTTGGGTATATTCTCTATCATAACCCTAGACTAATGATATCTAAAATGAACTTCAGTTTTTTAAAATTATTGATCTACTCATAATTGATCAAACAAATCATCAATATGGGGTATATGATACTCATTCTTTATAGTGATCTGATTAAGTTATTTAATATCAATGATGCGTTTCATTGATTCATCTTTCTTATAAAAAATAGAATGGGTGAACCCCAAGGTGATGCACCTGACTAAATAACCCCCTTATCAAGATTCACATGTAGTTTCTTCTTCAATTCCTATAACTAAATTAGGACCATTCTATAAGTATTATTTGAAATATTTATAGCAATAGGTATGGGTTATATATAAAACTCAACTTTAGGATTCATAGTAAGACTAGGATACTCCTCAGGAAATAGATCAACCAAATCATGTAAAATTGGAAAGTATTAAATTTTGACTTTCTTCTAAACCATATGAGATAAATAGTGGTAATGGATATCAACTAAGAACCAAAATATTGAATTAATTTCCAATGTAAGTTCGTATTCAGTCTCACACTGATAAATGATTATAGGTTCCTCGAAAATATGAAATGTTACTTCCCTTCCCCAATATTTGATATTAGATCCAAATAAATAAATCCAATCCATGTCAATAATCATATAAAATTAAATTAAAGTTAAAATCACAATATATTTGGGAAGAAATTTCCCACAAACTTAAATCATAGAAGAACTATAGACTTCAGATGATACCATTATAACATTTAGAGTTTTCACTACTAAATCAATCTCGTATCATTGAGGTTATGAATTATCATTCCTTGATACTTTTCATTATACACCACAATTCATATATCTAATATCAAATAGGGTACTTCAATATTTGAGATCACCTATTAGAATGCCAACTTCATCATTCAATCTTTAATATCATGCCTAAACCAAAATGGTTTATGTGACAATCAAAAATAATTAATTAGAGTGATCAATCATATAATCATGAAAAAACATCATGGGATATCTAAATGCTGACACCTTGTTCTCATTCTATGGAACCTTAGCTTTAACATAGTTTATCCATGTTAATTATCAAAACTTTATGATATTATCCTATACTAGTACTTATCCCAAGTGTTTTCACCAATGTTTTCAAATCCCAATCTCTAATGATTGAATAAACCTATACTTGGATACTAGTTATAGTGATCTGAGAATTTAATACATAAAAATTACATATTTTTAAAAGAAAATTCAATGAATTTAACAAATACATGTCCAAGAGACATAAAAGTTTAGTTTTTGTATAGAATAGATACACAATATTCTTATTTCATGAATTATTTTCAACATCTCCCTTAAAGATCATCCCAAATAGTACCCATTATAGAAATACCCTATGTAAACCTTTGATTATAACTTGGGGAAAGAAAACATAATAAATTATGATCTTAGATGCTTAGTAATGGTAAACATGGGGGATAACAATCAGTGATCATATAAAAGTATATGATAATTTTAATGGTATGAGACCATGAACATAGATGAAAACGTTTATACCCAATTAATCATGGATTATAAACATGATCCATGTAATAAAACTTTATCATTTCAAAATTCATGTTTCATAAGAGTGATAAATGATCATAAATCAAACACAAACCATAAGTTCAGGTAATAAAAGTGTGTCACAATCATAATTATAGAAACCATTCCATATTTCAAGGTTAACTACCATAACCATGAAATCATAGTGGATTAGGAATCAACACATGTTCCTAATATCTTAACAGATCAAACTCATCGACTTATTTCCCACAGTGGATCACGTACATCAACTTACTTCCCATAGTTATATCATGAGATACAAAAAATTACCTAATGAAATGATGGGATATATAATTCTGGTCTTACCTATCACATAATAAAAACTACACATATTTGTTCCATAAGATCATAAAACATTCATTATATCAACATGCTTTTGTAAAAATTCAAAAAGTACCTCATTTAGAAAATGGTAAGAAGATTCATTTTGAACCATTATGTAAAATTTTGATCATGGGGAAAAATGACTCTAAAAAATTTTAGTATAATATTAAAACATTAATAAAAACATTTTTATAAAACATGAATACAAAAGAAAATGGATTTTTGACCAAAGAGATAAAAAAAGTAGTTTTTACTTAAAATCATTCTTTTAATCCATTTAGTACATAATGTGAGAAAAATAAAAGTAAAATGTTTATTAATTAAAATAAATAAAGTAGAAGAAAAATTTAATATCTTTTGGATCATATAATTTCTACAATGGAAATTCAAGCGTAAATAATTCTGATTAAATTAAGATTGAAACATAAATTCCTTACCTCAAGTATTGTATTTCTTAATACATGTTAGAAACTAATGTATAATAAATTTATATTTATTATATATATATTAATGAACAATAATAATACATATCATACCATTTTTTATTCACTTGTGATATATTTTCAACTATTTATTAACAATTTATTACTAAAATCATTGATTGAGGTGATAACAACATTGTTTTTCATGAAAGTTTCAACTTAGCAGTCTTAGTCCTTGTACTTTGATCATTGTTCCATAATATCTATAAATTTAATCGTGTTATCAATATCATTTTTATTAATTAATTATATATATATATATATATATATTCATCCATAAAATATATAGATAGAATAATGAATTACACCATTTATGGGGATGGTAGGCCATACGTATGCATGAACATTGTTTTTACTTTTTTATTGGATGGAATGAAAGAATGGTAAATAAATATTAAACATTCCATAATAAATATTATATCATATATATTCATTAAATTCATCATTATTACCATCCATGTAAAGAAAAAATGAAAAATTAATCACATTGCTTTTTGGAGATTGTAGTCCACAAGTAGCACAAGTGATGTAATCTGTTTCCAGTGAATTTGATGGTAAGAAGTTAGATATGATATTATCTTTAAAAAAAAGTAAAATTATTTAATACATATCATATATAAACATAAAACTCATCGTAAAAACCACCCATGAAATATGATGATGGAAAATTAATTGTATCACTATTTGTAGATGGTAAGTCGTATATACACATGAGCGATACTTCCACTTCCAATTTGATAGAAAAGAGTGAATAAATGTGGTTTAAAAATAATAATAAATTTTTATTATTTTTATGATACCAGAGTTATTATTTTATTTTAATATAACAAATTTATAGTAAGTATAAGAAGAACAAATTGAAAGAGGTCAGAGAAGATGATTACCTCTTCTTCATTAGTCATCCTTTATATTCCTTCTTAAGGACCCTGAGAATGGTGTGATAAGAATACCAAAAAATATAATTCATATATAGGGAGGTTTATAAGAGAATTAGGCAGGTTTTAGTTAAGATAAAAATATCAAAGTGGTGTAAAGAAGAGAACGGAGTGGTACCCTTTTATAAGTGAGGGAAAGAGAAATCTTGGAATTTCTTAAAAGATTAAAATATAATAAATTCATTCACTAGAATTTTTTTCCAAATGTAAATATATTTGAAAATAAAATGTGGTTTAAATTTTATCAACCAATAAAACTTGGTTTGTTTTAACTAGTTTTTGAAACCTTATTTTTTTTAACTCTTCACTTAGCATATCTTAATCTTAAATTCAGTAACACATTTTTCACTCTTAAAAGGTTATAATTGGACTTATAATGTATAAATTATTTTATAAATTGCTAAGGGATGATAATTGAGACCATATATTATCCCCATTTCCCCATTTCCCTATTTTTATGTATTTTAAATAGTTTAATAAAATATTTTTTTCATAAAATATCATTAGCATAATTTTGACAATATTCATTAAATTTGACTTTATAGACATGAATAAAATGATTTCATTAAAATATAATCCTTTTAAAAAATTAAAATATTAGATATTAATATATAAATTTAATGTAACACTATAACTCACTCAAATTATAATAGTTTTAATATTTTTAAAAACATTTAATTTAGTTTTCTATGAATTGAAGAAATATTGTGTCAGTATTGTTTAAAATTTTTTGGGTAATTATATAATCAATAGAAATTAATAAAAAATTATGATCATGAAAATAATTTTATTATTCTTAAAATAACCATTAATATTCATTCAGAACTTTCTTTTGACCATATGTGAACACATAAGAGATGTTAAAAAATAAGAGAGTTACAATTTGTATTTTTCTATGCTTTAAATATTATATAGGTCATTTTCATGGAAACATTTGCATTAAACAATTAAATTTAAATCCCAATGTGATATGGTTATAATTATATTTATTCAACAATAATTAAGATGAAAAATAGAGAAATTAACACCTAGTTTTATCCTAAGTAAATTTGACTTAGCCTTTACCGAGGTGATAAATTCTACCACGATTACTTTCCATAATACTTGAAAATCAAAGGGAACTAATTACCAAATTTGGATCTCCAAATTCTAAATATGGAATCCATTTTTCTCAATTAAATTTATATAATATAAAGCAATTCCTTTTAAAATATGTGCACAAAATATGATGAAAATAATTTTTTAGAAAAATACATTTTTAAACATAAAATTTGATTTATTTCTTTCCCATGACTTAAAAAAATAATAAATGGATGTTAAAAAACATAACTGAATAATATATATATATTTCTTTAAATTAATTCACCAATTGTGATTAATTTATTTTTTCAATATAATAACACATTTCAGGCATAAAAACAACTTTTTAAAATAGATATCTCTATTGTTTTTTAAATAATTTTATTTTCATTTATAATTAGATAATAACCACCAATTTCATTTTATACATGCATAAAAAATACATATTTTATAATTTAGTTATTCATATTCATACTTTCTAATCCAATGAAAATTTTATATCATTTTTACTTCATTACGGCTTATTGAGACACAAGGTTTAATGTATTGCAATCTATCGAAGGAATTATATTTAATTAAAGAAAAATATATCATAAAATATGGGGGGTTACACTTATCTAACCAATGTGGGGTTACATATCCTATGAAACCACATCTGACCAACCACTAAGGTGAACATTCCTTATCTTATTGGTGTGGTGTATCTTTTCCATGACACCATGACCATCATCCAAGTCTAATAAAGTTTGATAAAGTAGTGTAATCTAAAAAGGGATATATTAAAGTAGCCTTCATGTAATACCCCATATGTTACCAAGTTACTTTATCTCCACAAGTTTTTATTAAAATATATTAAAAAAATTTAACAATCCCTTTCACTTAGTAAAAATAATGTTTTATAGGAACACAAGGGATCTAAGGAGGAAAACTAGTGATCTATAGCGGTGAATTTTAGAATAAGAGATGATGCAATCCAATTGACTGGCCAATGAGACCAACTGACTAGGAGGTGGTTAAAGAAGTATATCACCAATTATATAGAAGGAACACCTACCTACCAGTAGAACCATACTAGAATGGGTTTTATGTAGGAAACCTATAAGCTATCTAGTGGGGTTCCTAGAGGTGCAGACACACTACCTGACACCATCTTACAGTTGGTAGTAGCTAGAGGCTATCGAGTGACACCAATATATTCCATATAGGTAAGGGACATAATAATATTTTCTACCCATAAAACTATATTTATTTGTTAAACCCCCCTATTTCAACACTAATCCATAGTTAGAAAATTTGTAGGGTTCCCCAAGGATTCACTGGCTCCTCTAACATATTCCCTTTCTTCATTGATCCTTGGATTAATGTGAACATCTTTAATTTTTAAGTCTTCTTTCTAATTAGTTAATTCTTCTTGTTTTATTCTTATATATTCATCCTCCAACAATAACAAGATGATGTTATCACTATAAAATGGAATCATGGTGTTTTGTGTTGTTCTAGATGTTTGATCAATGGTTCCTTCATCTTTTTATTGAGGTTGGTTGTATGAAACATCTCCCTAAGGTTTTATTTGGACTTCTAGTTTTTGAAACATGTAAAAATATGAAGGAAGACTGTGTGTGTCCTATCTTAATTATAATCATATGAAATTTCCTAAACCATTATTCTTATACCTCCCATGGATATTTCTAGGTCCATCAGTGAATGACACTTGGACTTGTGGCCACCCAAGAGATGTTCCCACCCTTGAATATTGTTTGGATCATGGAATTTACGATCCTAGTTCCATTTTGATTGATTTATTAAATTTTGGGTTGATCTCAGGATTCAACCCTTTTTTAACCTATCACCCCAGTGGTTGAAATTAGAAATATGAAATTACTTTGAGATGTTAAACATTAATTCAACATAATTAGAATGTGAATAATAATTTTCACAATTATTATGAGATTTATAATATTTTCATGAAACTAGTAATTGAATTAAAGGAATAATGGAATGTAATTTAAATTGGAAATATAATAGGTAATTGACAAGAATTAAGCAATTGATCATATTTTAACAAGTTTCACATATTTGGTAATTTGGCATGTATTATAACATATTTTCTTTTGATTCTTGAAATATTAAATTTACACTAGCATGTGAATTCACATTTGGTATGATGTCCTCTAATCATGTAAGTGTTCCTAGAAAAGGAATTCACACTAGTATTATTGAAATGTGATACTCTTCCTTAGAATTGTAGTCCACCTTATGAATATTTCAGAAGATATAGCATGATAATTCACATAGATTCTATTAACACATGGAACATGATACTCTCACTTGGAATGGTAATGCATTAGGGGAAAATGTAAGAATATCTAGAATGGGAATTCACATAGAGTCCTTTAACTTATTGAATATGAAATACACCCTTGGAATGGTAATCCCACATGGTTTAGAAGTTAATGTGAGATTGTTTCTTAGCATGAAAATATTCCTGGACCTAAAAATATATATGGAAAGACACATCTGGAATCGTTTTGTAGTAGGTTTGGCTCACACTGGGTGTGAACCTAGAGCTCAAGGGTCAGTGGGTTTATTATAATATTCTGCGATTAATTTTTGAATTAACTCCTATGTATATTATAATTTTCAATAAACTATTAATTAGGCTGGATTTGTTAAGGAATCATTGATTGTGGCCTACTGAGTTTTTCTCATACCTTATTTGAGCAACTGTTTTTTACCTGGACAAACATTATGGATACAGGTCTGGAAAAGGTAAATTGGCCCTTTGCTTGGTTTCTTGTTTTTATTACTTGGTTAGATCATGGAAATGAGACTTAAAATGGGGGTTGAGACTCTATGTTGGAGTTATTATTTTTAGCCTTTCCTTTTTTTTGTTTCCTTAGATAAATTCCAACATAAGATTTAGTTTGGAATTCAGTATGGAATGGAATCATTTAATTATATTGGTTTTGTTTGGATTTTACCTATTTATCTATTGTATTTTATTTATATTAATTGATTTATCATGTTTTTGTTGTGTTTAATATTCAGTATTAGTGAGTATAGTCTTCCTACTATAGATATTAGACCCTCAGTACTTGTTGGTAGCCTCTGGTGTATGGGGAAATCTGCTTGAGGTCATGTGATGGCATGTCTATGTTATGTGAAGGAGAACCAAGATAGAGATGTTACAAAGTGGTATTAATGGAGGTATTTTATATTATTTTAATATTTTGAGAAAGGTAAAAATGATAATAGGATGTGTTAGCCCTTTGTAATGACCTCATGCATGGGAGTAATAAACCCATGTGTGGGGGAAAATCCAAGTTTCCAAGGATGGGATTTCTATTCATGAGATTTATTTTTTATAGTTGAGAAGTTTTGTTATCATGGGTGATTCACTTATTTTTTTATTCTACTATTTTCTGATATTTCACCCATGGGATAGTATGGAATGAGGTGCATACACATGAATTATAATAGGCATGTGTGAAAGTATGTTTTCATGAATTGTTCATACAACAGACTCATTTTTTATGTATGAAATTGAATAATATGTATAGTAAAAAAAGGAATAAAATTAATCTGTTGATGTATTATTAATTCACTTATTATGAAGGAAATGAAGTGACTATGTATCCATGGTTATATGTTATATCAATGTTCTGGTGATTTGATCCTTTTATGAACACTTTGATTTATATAATGTGTTGACCCTGGTAGATAAAATTCCATCATGTTATCCTCTAATCGAATATAAGAAGATATGTAATGAACACACAACTCATGTGGGGGAATAAAGAATTCCTATAATATCGAGAAATCTATTGAATGATCATCTCCATGAATATTTCCTACAGGTCATATGATCCATGGAGAGGGTAAAATATCATATCATTCCATCAATGTTTAGTTTAATGAGGGAGTTCTCACTATATAATCCACCCAAATTCACCAGGGAGGGAGGCCCTCAAGAAATAGGGTTCTAGAACGAGTCCATCCATATGATCTTTATTCACTTAGATACACCCATAGAGATATGGAAAAAGATTTCTACTTATATTGTATAAGTAATAACTAGGCATAGGTGTAACATCATTGTATATTCCAAACAGTAGGAGGAGCTAACCAGGAAAAGGATGCATAGAGAAATTTTAATGTCACTTTTATCTAGAGATGTTGAGGGATGAATGGGCATGAGAGTACATACATATGACAAATGGGAGAATATTTTTAATGGACTATGTTGGCCACTTCACAAGCCTGTAAGATTTTTATCCTTCACTAGAAGGATATGAGTTAGCTAGAGTAAAGTACTTTCAAGATGATCCCTGGTAAGAGATCATGTCATAGGTGAAAATATTCCATTAGATAAACTTATCAGATGTGAAAAATCAGGATCTCATCCCTAAAGAGAATATATAGGAGGCCCTGAGTGGTGCCATACAATTTCAATCGGACTTTCATGGAGTTCTTCTTTAGGAGGATATAATTGTTACTTTGAGAAATTTTTCCAGGGTTATTGTAGGTTAAGAAGTTGGATAAGTATATAGACATCTCAAGAGTTTGATAAGGTACAATGATTTCAGTGTGGTAGGGATGGTCATAAGTACATCCAGTGTCCTTTCCCTATAGTGGAGTGCTGAGTTTTCAATAATATGGACCACCTATAGAGTTTATGTAGAAGAAATTTGTATTCATGTGGTGGTGAAGGATCATGAAAGGCACCGGAGACTGTGAAGAACTCAACTACCCTTTACCAATCAGGTAGTTAGAGTTCCACTAGTTATAAATTTTGGGTTAGGGGGTGTGGAAACCTAATGTAGGAGAAATAGTTTCATTTGGAAGGAGCATCACAGGTGAGTTAGACTAGATCATAGAGAAGAGGGGATAGTTAAATACATGTTATGTTTTCTACTCCTACCAGTTTTGGAATCCAAACCCCCTATCATAGGTATGATTCTTATTTTATGTACCCTGTCTTGTATTCTTCTGATAGATGAGCATCAAATTCCTTTATATCTAATCAAGTGTTCAACAAATTGGGTTTGGATATTGAAATATTGGATGGGTTTATGACCATTGACATTCCATTAGGGGTGTGATTAGAGGGTATCTAAAACTATAAAGTGTTTTATCTCAAAATTAGTGCCTATTATTTCTAGTGGGGGCCATTTATGCTGGAACTCATTGGGTTTGATCTGCTTTTACATATAGATTGGAGTGTTTTATAATTGACCCATTTAAACTATTATCATTGGAGGGTGACCTTTATATCACCATAAGGGAGAATTTATATCCATCATAGTGAATTGGATCTTCAATCTAGTCATGAAATCCCAATTTAGTTCAGTTTATATTATCTCAAATATGAGGTATAATGTATTTTTCCAGATGATACTATGTTTTAGTATAGTTCCTTACCATTTGATAGGGAGATTGAGTTCACTATCATATTGGTTCCATGATCCAAACCTATTTCAATATTCCCCTATACTATGACACTGGTGGAGCCTCAAGAATTGAAAGTGTAGTTGGATGATAGGAAATAAATGAGATTAATTTATCCTTTACATCACAATGGGGTCCTCTATTATTTCCCAAAAAGGAAAATTGGACTTCTCAATTAAGAATACATTATTAGAGGTTGAATGACGGGACAATAAAGAACTAGTATCCCCTTCTATAAATTGATGATATTACTGATTAGTTGAGTGGTGGTCATATATTCTTCAAAGATGAATTGAGTTTAGGGTACCATTAATTGAGGATGATACCATCTGATATACCCCTTACTACTTTTAGGAGCAGGTGTAGATCGTATGAATTTTTTATAATTACATTTTGTCCGAATAATGTGATAAAGGTATTTTTGGACATGATTAATTAGATCGTCCATCCATATCTAGTTTTGTTCTTGGTGGTTTTCATAAAAAAAATCATAGTGTACATATATTATAGATATGTTCATTCCCAATATATTGACAACATTCTGAGTATGCTAATAGGGAAACATCTAAAAACCAAGTTATTTAAATGTTATTTCTGTACTAGAAAATTAAACTTCTTGGACCATGTTATCTCATAGGATAGAGTGTATGGGGACATAGATAAGGTGTAATCCTTAGAATCTTGGGAATGACCCAATACTTTCTTTAATATCTGTATATTTCTAGGTTTGGTAGGTTATTACTAGAATTTTAAATAGTATTTCTCTCTTATGAATGCACCAATGTCTTGTATGACCTAGAAAGGAGTGAATTTTGTTTAGTACAATTCTTAAGATAAGTAATTCCATGAAATTCATATCACGATGACATCAACACCAATCATCACCTTAACTGATTTGGGTAAATGGTATATAGTGTATTGAAATTCATTAGGAGTCAATCTCAAAGAAGTTATGGTGTAGCAGGATCAAGTTGGTTCTTATGTCTCTACACAGCTAAGACCACATGAGTGGAATTATCTCATTCATGATCTATAGTTAGTTTTGGTGGTCTACAATTTGAGATAATAGAAAATTATATATTTGATGAGAGATCTATGGTGTTTATGGACAACATGATATAAAAATATATCCTTTAGAAATAGGATTTTAATCTTATATGGAGGAAGTGGGTTGAATGTTTTTAGTATTTTGACTTAGAGTTAGCATATATCTGTAGAAAATAAAAATTTCTTTACTGAATCATTGAGTAGGAAGAGACGGTTAGAGGTTGTGTAGTAATCTTGTGATGTATGGAGGCTGATATCATTTTTTCAAAGATTAATCTAGATGTTTCTGAGTCTCAAGGTAGAACAACTTTGACAACAACATCTATTTTCCATGCACTCCTAGATATGATAAAAAAGGTTAATTTTTATTATTTAGTGTATTCATACCTAAGGGAAAACATATTTGGTGGGGATCCACCATCACATTGGTCCCTCAAAAGTGATGAGGTTCTTCATATCTCTGATCATGTCAGGGTTATTATGAGTATGCATGAGTAGGTCATGATGGAATTCCATGATTTGAACTGGGAGGTACATCCTTGGTTGATTTTTTTTATCATGATATCCTTATGAAATAATGGTGTCTTGGTATAAAGAATGAGATTGTGTGCTTCATGTCACAATGATACACTTATAAGTAGGTGAGGTGGAGCATCAACAACCTGTTGGGTTACTACAATCTATTCTCATTCTAGAATAGAAGTGGGATGATATCAACATTTATTTCATGATAATATTACCCAAGACACCTCAAAACAAATGATGCAATTTTGGGATCATTGATCGACTGATGACAATTACCCCTTTCTTATATATTTAGAAAACCTTCACCATTGATTTTCTTGGAAATATTTATGTGTAGGAGATATTTTAGTTGCATCGTATTCAATAGAGTATCATTTTTTTATCAATATCACTATTTTAAGTTATGGTTCTGGAAGAGATTTTATAAGGCTCTAAGTTCATTGGTTCTTCTACGAATAACCTATCATCTAGAGACTGAAATTATTTTGAACATATGATTTAAATTATATAGAACAAGTTACGAGACTTTGTTATAGAATTTATTAGTTCTTGGGAGTCAAATGTTACAATCATTGAGTTAAAATATAATAATAGCTTCCAGGCATCAATGTAAATGGATCTTTTCAAGGATTTATGTGGGAGACTATTCTAGTCAACTTTGTTCTAGTTATAGTAGGGTGATTCAATACTTTTTGGACCTAGTATCATTATGGAGAAATTTGAGTAGGTTAAGTTGATCAGAAAGTGGTTGGTAACCACATATAGTAGGAATAAATCT
Source organism: Viscum album (assembly GCA_963277665.1). Taxonomy (NCBI): domain Eukaryota; kingdom Viridiplantae; phylum Streptophyta; class Magnoliopsida; order Santalales; family Viscaceae; genus Viscum; species Viscum album. The sequence goes on from OY728155.1 coordinate 1,231,317,676, forward strand.
TACACTGAACATCAGAGAGGGCCTCTAGAATTGATGGTTTGTCGGATTTTTTTTATAGGGGTCACATAGGTTATGGAAATGTTGTATTCAGAAGAAGGGAAATCCAAATATCAAGTTTTATGGTCCATTTGACATACTGGAGAGAATCAGTCCATTAGCCAATCGATTAGATCTTCCACAATGATATATTTATATGCATGGTGTGTTTCTTGTTCCACATCTTAGAGATATCACTACAATCATTCTCATGTGATATATTTAAATTATGTTGAGCTTGATGTCAATATATCCTTTGAGGATCATCTGATTTGTATCAAGGACCTTAGTTTGAATAATCTCCATGGAATGATCTTTCCCATAGTGAGAGTTATGTTACATCATGGGTATTCGAGAGAGGAGAATTCATATATGTGGGAATATATTATAGATTTGTTCACTTGTACCACTTATTAATAAATGGTATCACAACTTGGGGATGATCTGTTATATGGTAAAGAGCTTATAGGACCCCATCATTTACCTTGGTACTTTGCCTCTTTATTTTATTGTTGAAAATTTTTAAATTCTATAAATTATCCCCTAGATCTAGTAAAAATAGGGTTTCAAAGGTTCTCAATGTCTCATATGAGGTGAACTAGAAGTGTCTTACATTATAGAATATTATGCAGTGCCGTTGACTAGTTGGTGAGAGCCACAAGAATGTTAGCAGGCAAAGAAGTTTCTCATCAAGTCTACTGAAGGCCCATTGACCATCTAGTGAGACCCACTAGATAGGTGGTGGATTCGAAGAATAATAGGTTCTATACAGGCCAATGGGGTTCCCATAGGTTAATGCATGCTATATGGATGCACTGGATAATTTGTGCCATCCTACGACTAGATAGTGGTGTAGTAATGGGCCAAACTAGTAAGGGGAAGAATTGTAATTTCTTCCCCCCAATCCCATTTGTTTTTTAAAAACCTCTTTTGAAATTAATTTGAGGTTAATGAATCAGAAGGGTTACCCAAATATTTTTTGGCTTCTCTAATGTGTTATCTTGGATCCTTAATCCTTTGTTCAGTCTGTACATCTTGAATTAACAAGTATTGTTTGGAATTTGTGAATTCTTGCTCTTTTCTTCTTTTATATACTTCTTCTAGCCCTAACATGATTAGGCTATCAATTCCCATAGGAAATATTCGTGTTTCACATTTTTCTTGTTGTTTTATTGATCATTTATTCTTCTTAATTTTGAGATATGAGGTCTAAAACATCTTCTTAAGGTATTTTTTATAGTATGTGCAACATGTGTGATCATGTTGTCACACCATGTATGTAACCACCATGTATGTAACCTATATTAATTGGAAACCTCTCTAATTTATTAAATAGTTATTTATAGACCTATCATGGTTCATGTTGGCTATATTGGTGAATAATATTTGGACTTTCAACCACGTAAGAGGTGTTCCCATACTAGACCATTGTTTGGAACTTGGAAATTATAAAAATACTGCCCATATGATTGATTTTTTAACTATGGGTTGATCTTTGGATTTTACCCTCACGAAATTTTCACCCTAGGAGTTGAAATTTTAAATCTATACTGGTCTTTATATGTGAAATGATAATTTAGAATAAATGGAATGTGAATAAGATTTTTTCCATTGTAATGAGAATTGTAATCTTTTCACGAAACTGGTAATCAAATTAATGTTATAATAATATATAATTGAAATTGGAAAGATAATTTATAATAAACATAAATTAACCAATTTTTAATACGTTAACATGTTTTTAATGTTTGATAATTTGGTATGCATTGGATCTTGTTTTATTTGTATGCTTTAAATGTAAAATCATCCCTAACATGGGAATTTAGATAGGTTCATATTTCTTATAAGAAAGTAATCATCCCAAGTATGAGAATTTATATTTGTTCTATTGAAAATTAAAACATACCCTTGGCATGGTAATGTGCCTTGGTAATAAGTATGTTTCTCTAGAATAATAATTTATGTAGAGTCTATTAACATATGGAATACAATACTCACTATTTTAATAGTAATGAATTTAGATAAAATATAATTGAATATATCATGGTAATTCAGATATAGTCCATTAACTCATGGAATATGAAGTTCACCCTTAGCATGGGAACCCACACTCGGTCAACTGTGAATGTGATATTTGACCATCGTATGGGAATCATTCTATTTATTAGATAATAATGAATAGATACACCATGAATTGTTCCAAATAAGGTTTGGAAAACATTGAGTTTCAACCTGGAGCTCAAGGATCAATGGTTTTATTATGATTTTCTATAAATGATTTTTGAATTAATGCCTATATATGTCATAATGTTTCATGCACTATAACTCAAACTGGATTTGTTTAGACATCGTTGGTGATGGCCTACTAAGTTTTTCTGACACCTAGTTTGGGCTTCCATTTAGTACATGAGAAAACATCATGGAAGCCAGTCTAGACAAGGTAAATGGTCTCTTCAAATTTTTTATTTATTGGAATGGAGCATGGATATTGGACCAAGCATGGGGTTTGGGACCATAGATGAGTGTCTCTACTTGGAGCATAAATTTTACTCTTTTATTGTATGAATTAAAACAAGAATTTTTTTTTCATTTAGTATGACAAGGAATGGATTTAATATATTGGTTTGGTTTAGATTTTACCTTTTTATATACTAAATTAAAATTATATTAATTTATTTATCTTTTTGTTGTAGTGTTTATTGTTCGGTAATAGAGGGAAGAGTACCCCCACTATACATATTAGACCATCGATGCAATTGGGAAACCTCATTCATATGGGGAGGCATGTATGTGGTCATGTGGTGACCCATCTCATTCATGTGAGGGAAAATTGATTTAAGGATGTTACAATTCCCCCCTTAGATACCTGAGTTACCATGTTCTTTACCTATTCTAAAAGTATAACATTCAATTAAGGGGAAACTTTCATAAACCCATCATAAAAAATTTCCTTTTATCGAACTCAAATTATGTATTTAAAATCATTTTATATCTCAAACCCATGGAAAATTTTAAAACAACTACTTGGTTTAGATTCATTCATTAACACAATTACAACATAACTTTAACTAATTAATAGCCCTTTATAAAACGTAGAAAAAAATAATTTTTCTTAAAAAATTAATTTAATGTGAAACCACTAACCAATAACTAAGAAAAAATCTTCGAAACTAGTTGAAATCACTCACCTGTGGTGTAAATCCACTTAAAATGGAAATAGGGATCCAATAATGATAATAACAAACCATAAATTACAAAACCCGATCCATAAAAATTGTCTTGTCCAAACCCTAGGTCTCTAAGAGATTAGATAAGAGTTAAATCCAAGGTTAAAGGAATAAAAAATCAATTTTAAGGAAGATTATAAACTTTATTATTTATTCTTGGCGTAAACTAGTTGATATTCACCCAAAATTAATAAAAATTGGGAGAGGGGAGAGTTCCTAGTGCACAGTGGGCATTGGAGATTGTGAGTGGGTGATAAATTAGGGTTAGGCAAATTAATTTAAAGAAGGTTATATTTTTAATTTAGAGTTTTTTTAAACTATACAATGGTACACCACGACACAACTTAGGGAGATACCATGTGGTTTCCCTCCCTGAGTAACCTCTAGAGCGGAGCCCTTTATGATCCTCCATGGTGTGCCTTCAAGAGTTAGATGGGAAATTTCCCCAATACCCTAGATATCTATGGAGTATTCCCCTTGGGTTCAATATGGGGATCCCAAAACTAAGCCTCCAATTTATAGCCTTTAGTGGTATGTTATAGCCCCATATCTGTCTAACCTCATGTAAGTGCCATTTTGTGTTAGGGTAACCAGTATTACCTTTATGTAGTGTGACTAGGGGAGCCACATGATGTGGACCCATAAGATCTATCACAACATTTCCTACTGCATGTGTACGATAACCAATTCTTCTTTTTGATAGCATGGTAGGGGAGGGCTCAACGGCATAGCCCTCATGGCTATGCCCCAACCCACCCATGTGGGGTATCCTACAATGTGGTCCACTGGGTTACATCATAGAACCATGAAAACCTAGAAAACTATATAATAAAAAACTGAATATCCCTACAAACTCAAAAAATAATCCAAAATAGAAATTCTAGAAAAAGTATGGCCCTAAATTTTAAATGAAAATAATCAATATTAAATTAAAAGTTATGTACCGGAAAATGACAATGTGGGTGTGACAAATCTCTACATCGTATCACTTTACACCCCCATTAAGTCAACTTTATTATTTATTAATAAAATATTTAGGTCATTTCACCCTCATATGAGATTTCCACTCTTAATTATCTTGAAAATTAGGTTCATGCTTCCATAACACATAAACTAACCGAGTGGGTTTTCTTTAGATCACTTTATAATGGGAAAAGAAAATTTGAATTTGTTACTTGTTAAACAAGTATAGATCAGTATGAAATTTATTTTGTTGAGAAACACATAATGCATTATGAATTTAATTATATTGGGTGGAAAATCCAACCTATAAACAACCTTCACAACCCATTTAGTAATCAAAAATGGACCCACATTCATCGACTAAATCTTTCCCTTCTTCCCCGATATCTGGTGATTAAAAAGGGGATGCACTCTCATGAATACAAAATATCCCACAAAGAATTATAAGGGATGATATAAGTAGTCAACATATAATTTATGATGATCCTTATTCATCTCCAAGTTCTACATAATAGCCAAAAACTTATGGATCATCTCACAGATAAGGCTAGGTCACACCAAGGAAGTTTCACCTACCACAGTCTAAAAAAGAGGATAAAAACATGGTTGATTGTAAATAAATTGAAATTATAAAATTCATATGGATATCTGGTATTTTTTAATATAATAAAACTCATCCAGTTATATATGGTATCATAAGAACCGTCAAATCTAATAATGTACACAATAAGTATATCTTCCAAAATATTATTGGATCATTCCATATTCTCATTAATCTAGGTACAGTAAGCTATGATCAGCTTAAATTGAGAGCTCATTGCTTATTATATGCCTTTATAAATTCATGATGTAAAATTGGGTTTTTTTTCAGATATGATTGCAGAGGGAACATTGTACAATCTAATAACTTTCTGCACATAAAACTTCCCAAGATAATAAACCTTCTCCTTCTCCCAAAATGGAATGAAGTGGGTTGGACTTAGTTAACCATTTCATCAATACCCAAATATAATTATTCTCTTTAGGGGTATGAGGTAGTATAATAATTAATTCTATAGAAACTCAATCCAACTTATATGAAGGAATAGAAAGTGGCTGAAGCAAGACATATGGTACTTGGTTCTCAACCTTTTGTTGTTAATAGGTATAATACCAAGACACCAAGTATTCTATATCTCTCATCATACCCGTATACCATTATTTTTTCTTTATATCATAATAAATCTAGGTGGGAATATAATGGAAAAACAACTAGAACCTATGGTAGTCCTTTGTAACAATCATTCTTATAAATGAAGGGACCATGGACCTACTTTTAAAACAAATAGAACCTTATGAGGATAGAAACCATTGCACAATGGTATCCCCACCATATAAATCTCCTATAGGTCATTGTAACTATTAATCAATTGATTGATCTTGATAAATGATCTCAAAAAAGGATAGTTGTAGCTAAAAATAGTAATGGAACACATCATCCATTCCTCCTTCACCTTCTGATGTATCTAAGAAAACAAACACATCAAGGGTCATTCAACACCTGACTCCTTCAATGCTTGTGAAGGACATTTATAACTATTTTTATCAGCAAGAACATTTACCTTTCCTGACAAATAGGTGATATTAAATTAAAATTCCTATAGATACTCAGCTCACCACCTTTTTCTAATGTCCAGATCTCTCTGAGAAAATATACAACTTAAACTTTTATAATCAGAAAAGACTATGAAATTATCCCTAAAAAGATAGTGTTTCCAAAACATTGAAACATTCATAATTATTGTGATCTTGAGATCATAGGTTGGGAATTTCCTATCATCTATTCGAAGTTAGAAATATCTATACGCCGTTATATAGTCCCTCTTTATATATGCACACAACCCAAACCTACTCCTAAATCATCACAATACACCACACATCCATGACTAGATTTTGTAAATATCATGATATGATCCAAATTAAAGCATTATTTTAGTTCCTAAATGGAGTATAGACTTAGGTATCTACGTAACCGTAACCCTTTTTTAGTTATAGATGTTAGGGGAGACATAAATTAGGAGAATACCTTTATAAACTATTGATAATACACTAATAGACCAAAGAATCTCATAATCTTAGAGAAACATGTTGGATAATCCCAAGACATAAAAACACTTAACTTATTTTTATCAACTAATATTCCCTATTTAAACCCTACATGCAGAAATAATTTTACTTCCTAGATCCAAAAAATAAACTTGATAACTTGGTATAGAGGTAGTGATCATGCATGATTCCCAAGACAATCCACAAATAGTTCACACTATCCTCCCCATAACTAGAATAAAATAGGATATCACCCATAAATACCATCATAATGGATTCAAATTATCATTGATATATCATTTTCATAAGTTAAATAAAGACTATTATAGCATTGTTCAACCCGAACGCAATCACTATGTACTGAAAATGGTCATGCCTATTCATAAACTTCATCTTAGGAAGATCAAATTTCTCTACTCAAAGATGATGGTAGAATAATCAAATATTGGTTTTGGAGATCCACCTATCCCCATTTAACTTATCAAATGAGTTATAAATTTATTTATAGGGGGACTTGTTCTTAAGCATCATCCAATTGGGATAATGATAATCAATACATATGTGAAGGGCCCCATCTGAACTATTAGAAAATGGGATCAAAACAGTCTAAGGGGAAATGTTTGGGAAAATAAATCCCTTCAATTATATCTTATAAATATGAATATTTATCTCTTCCATATTTATAGGTGTCATGTGTTATGATGGAAATAAAACTAGTTGAGTTTCAATCACTAACTCAATATAAAATTTGGATTCTAATTCTATGTGAATACATGAGAAGTCGTCTAAAAATAGCTCTATAAAATCCATTATAACTGGAGGAAGATAAACTTTGAGATTCACTTCATCAACCTTAATGAAGATATATTTTAAATAATAGTCTATACTTTTCATTTCAAGAAGGGGTGGTCCTTCACGAGTTGATTTTGGATCCTAATCCCCCAGAAATACTTTCAAAAATCCATCAGAGTTAGTGAAGGTCACCTTCCATTAGTAGAAATCAACATGAACAGTGACAAAAACCATATAATCTATCCATATAATTAGATCAAGGGAATCCATCTCAACAATTTGAAATCCCCATTCTCTCTCCACTTCTAAGATTGGAACATTGTAGGAAGGACATTAAATCCCTACTCCTTCCTATGGGGTGTGAAAATATTTATAATGCGTGGCATGAGATTTGAAGAACATTTCAAAAATTCAAAAAACAATCCAAAACAAGTTAGAAACACCAATATCAAATAAAACAATCACCATGGATTATGTAATTAGTATGAAACCTCTAACTATCATTGGTCTGGCCTCATACTGTATAAGAACTAGAACCACAACATGAAACTAACTAGCATTGACCTAATTATGAGGTCGGCCAAATTCCTTGAGTTCTTATACTAGATTACTATGAATATAAAATGAATAGATTCTACTTAAGCACCCCTAGAATCAATGTAAAACTTATTTAGAGGCGTCTTACTAAACAAAAGATCCCTTAGGTAAGGAGGATCCCACACCGCTTTATAGTGAGGGAATCACATCGAAAAACCTCCATAAATTTCATAGTTTCCTGCATGAATGGAATATCTTAGGGATGTTTGGAATGATGAAATTGAATACAAATACCTATCACACTGGTAACAAACAAAAGATCCCCCACTTAAGGTTTTTAAAAAAGTATACTAAGAGAAGTAAATAGAGCAACTTCTACCCATCCTCCTCAACTCATCACACTTAATTTTCATCTCAAAAAGGTGTCTTATATTCCCACGAGATACGAGAGGTACAACCATTGTCCCTAACATCAACAATTGATCAATTTATACCATTAGTGCCTTATCCACAACCTCTGCATATGTCCAAGGATTTCAGAGAAACACATGAGATTATATATTTTGTTGAAGAACCATTAAAAACAACTTAACCTTCAATTTATCATTTGATTCTATCCTAAGTCCAAGTGTACAAGATCATTAATTCATCTTGCATGCACCATAATTGTTTTATCACCGTACTAAAGAGTAACAAATTCCCATAACTTGGACAATTCCATCATATCGGTATAAGACTATTACATGAATACTACCTTAAAGTCCTTAAATTTTAGGTTTTTAGGTTTCATTTATTAAACTATTGAATAATACCATTTTCTATAGGTTCCTTCCAGTATAAAGGTTACACACTTCACCTTGATGGAAACTGAGGTCTCAAGGAACTCAAAAATACTCCCAATATTTTCAAGTTGATCCCCAAATTCTTGAGGATTATTACTTTCTTAGAAGGTGGGAGTAATTTAATTGAGTAATTGCTATGATAAATCCATCTGAGGGCTTGAATCATCATTGTTCATTAGAGTGAGTCCAGGACACTCCCCTTCATCTATAACCTGAATGGCCTGAATCACTGTGAAAAATATTATGATCAACCAATTAGTTTTTTCAGGGAAATTTATCTACATAATCATTTTAAAGGTTCCCAAGTAAATTTTGAGGGGGGAATGATGATATAATAAATCAATAAAAGAGGGTAACCATCAAAAACAATAAAATATCATTAATATATAACATAATAAATTATTTAATTCCATGTTAAATCATAAATAAATGGAATTTAACAACCCATAACCATCCTTTAAACTAATAAAGCATGTCCGGTCCATGACCTTATCACCATACCCAACATGGAAGGGTTAAAAAAATCCCAAATTAAAGACACATTCCCCACATCCCCTAGTAACTCAAGGGAGGATACAAAGAGTGTTTTCTAGGCATCACTTTTTCACCTCTTACTTTATCCCCAGAAATCATGTATGTAATCTTTGAAAATATCCCAAATAATATATATCCAAATCCCTTGGCTCTGATACTATTTTTTCATGTACCAACTCAATTATCCCCTAACCCAGATACCTAAACTAGTTCATGGTAGGGCCCAAAGGGAATTCTTAATCCTTATAGGTAGGAAACTAGTTCTTGAGAATCATATAACTCATTTAGGAGATATTTTCCAATTTAATCATCAAATGGGTTTGTTTCATATATGATACATGTCCCTTCCATAACTTATAAAATTATGATTCAAAACACAAGTATTCATAATCAATATAAATAAAAAATAATAGCATGAAAAACTCTAATACACATGGAAACAATATAAATATAAAACCATAAAAAGTTATAGAGTAACATGTATAGAAGTACAAAAAATATGGGATTGATGCAGAGAAGGTGATATAAAATCACTGTAAACATACCAAAAATAAATAAAAGGTTTATTATCCATCTTCATGTGAAAAGGGGGTCAATTACCCACCATGTCACCATGACTAGCCAAATATCCACTAAAAAGAGTACCCACCTCTTCAAAGTGATGACTTACATTTACCTAATCTATCCAAACAATATCTATATACACTTATTGGGTGTATATAGGGTGTGAGAAACTATATCTCAATAGGATCTCACTGAGTTTTTCATGGGAGAATCATTTTTGGTAAACAAAATCATGATAGAAGGAAATAAATTATAAAAAGATAATATTTTAACTCATAACATATGGGAAACAAGTAACATTCTTTAACTATGTGGAAATAAAATTAAATTCCATAAAGAAAAAACATGATCATGCAATAAAGGAGAGCCATGTGTCTTCTAAAGTTGTAGGAACTCTAGGTCCTCATATAATCTTGTGATCTAGTATTCATTTCAATTGTTCCAACAAACCACTATTTATTTAATTCTTTATAATAGTGGTAAGATTTCACCCATCCCAAAACACTATATCTAACCAACTGATAAGGAATACATGCATTGGCCTAGTGGAGTGGTGTCTCTCATCCCAGACACCACGACCTTTATTTTTGTCTGGCATAATCCAAAATGGGATAATTAAAACTAATCTTCCCACCTTAGATGCATGGGTTCCCATGTGTTTTACATATTTCAAAAAATCACATTCTATTAAGGAGGGCCATTCATCCACCCAACATAAGACACTTTAATTTATCACATTCAAAGTAATCCTTTAGAAACATTTTGTTTATGAAGCTATGGGAAAACATTTAAAACAACAATGAGGTATATAATGAACCACCAACGCTATCATAACATATATTTAATTAATTAAAACACCCTTTATAAAACATATCAAGCGTGATTGTTTCATAAAACAATAGTGTCACATGAAGCCACATATGTTCAAACAATTCAAAAGAATATAAACCTATGGAAACCAATACCTTATGGTGGAAATCTACTTAGAATATAGGCAGGGATCTTATAGAGGCATGAAAAAACCCTAAAGTCTAAATACCACATGATAAAAATAATTTAGCTCAAACCCTACGTCACCAAGACCACAGAAAAGAGAAAATCCAAGTGTAAAGGAATAATACCTCAAAATTAATGAAGATGAGACACTTATTTGAAGACTCATGGAAGAAAATAGATGAAATCCACCCAAAATTTACATAAATAGGGAGATGGGATAGTTCCTCGTGTGTAGGGTGGATAGGTGGTCATGAGTGGGAGAGAAATGATGGATATGTGATTTAATTTAACGAAGGGTACATTGGTAACTTATAATTTTCATTTTCTAAAATAACTATATAGGGGTACAAAATAGGGAATCCCAGGGAGCTATGAGGTGGTGTCAATTTCAAATATACCTCTATGATATGCCTCCTTGGGTTGTGTCATAGTGATAATTCCGTAGGAATAAGGGTCAATCCCCCTAATCCCTAGGTCCCTAGGAAATAGCTTGTAAGGATCCTCTCTAGTGAGCCTAGAAGTAGTCCTTGATGAAGTATCCCTCTACGATATGGAGCATCCCACTCCTAGGATACCCTCATGCAAGTGCTATTTTTCTTTAGGGTATACAATGTTATCTTTACATATCGTGGCTAGGGAAACCCTATGGTATGGACCACTAGGTTATGGAATAGTCTCATCCACTATATGAATAATGGTAATGGACGTTGCCTTAATGAAAGGTGTAGGGGGGGGGGGGGGGTTGATCTCTAGAATAGTCCCTTGGGCTATTCCGTAACAACACCCATAAGGGGGTTCCCTACATTATGGACCCCTCGGTTACATGATAGCATCATGCTATCATAAAAACTATGGAATTAAAAAGATGCAGATTCCTAAAAACTCAATAAAGGATCTGAATAAAAGGACCATAAATAACAACGGACCTCAATTTGAAATAATAATAAAAAAAATATATAATGGGTTCTTCATATAAAAACAACAATGTGGGAGCAGCTAGGGTGGTAGCTGAGTTGTTAACTCACCCCGTTAGTCTGCGTGAAACCCAAGTTCAAATCCTAGTGGATGCATATTTATGGGTTATTGTAGCAGTATTGTAGTAGGTACTGTAGCGTAGTAGCTGGAACTATTCAGTTCTTTGGAATTTTGGGCCAGCGGTTTGGGCCTACCGGCCATAGGGATTTCAGGCCACAAAGATCCTGGAGAAGCCCAGATACCACACAGAGCAGGACCCAGAATATGATTTAGAGAAAAGTAAGAGCCACCTTAGTATTGCTAACTAGATTTGAATAATGAGAGGTTATGGAAATTTCCATCGGGACTAGGCACCGTGTTGTCTTGCATTGGGAAATGTTAGACGATCAATAATGTGAGGTGGGGATCTAGGATCCTTCAATGACAGAGATTCTAGGGAGTGGTAGTTCTAGTGGGATGAGCCTTTAGATCATGTATTGGGAATTATTAATTTAGTCCTTTGGGTCATTTTATCTGCCTTATGCCACATGGACTTGTGCCACTAGCCCTATGGGTCATGTAAGGGTTCCCCCTCATCCCAATTAAAAAGGGGGATTATCCATAATAAATAAAAAAAAGTACTCTGGGCCATTCGGTTAAAACAAAACTATTGTTGTGGAAATTATGAGATGAATAGACCATATTCGTTAGAAAAAACCAATTTGACTTACTTGTATCGTGATGAATTACTTACTTAGAGTAGAAAAAATAAACTATTGTCTTTGATCAAATGTATGATTATCAATTCCCTTGGCTTCATCTTCCTTCCTATTAGACACTGTAATAGGTGAAACCAACATGTTATTATATTTGACCTTTTACTTCATTGAATCTTAATAGGAGTGACATCCATATAATAATTCTTAGCCTAAAGATCCCTAAACCATTAAGACTCTTCCATGAGTGTAGCAAAGTATATGGAATGACCAACCACACAATTTTTCTCCCCTTGGAATTTTTTTAGCATCATGACAAGTTATATGAGAATTCAAAACATTATTTTCTCCAGGTTGTGAAGTTTCCTTCTTTGAAATATCTATGGAGGCAACCTTACCTAAGGAATCCTTCATGTTGGGAGTGAAATCCCAATTATCATCCTTCTCTTGAATCATATGCTGGTTTATATTAGAAAATGATGCAATATTATCTATTCATGGAGTCCCCAACATAAAATAATTGGGAGAAGTGGGATCCAAGACTTTAAAATGATTATATCTAGTAGAATCATAGTTGATATAAGTATCCTTGATCAAATCCTAGTTAACACAAGTATCTTACTACTAGACAATGTCCCTGCTAACTGACTTTCCCTACTCTCCCAACTTAGAAGAAAAATATACCAAAGTTAGAGAAGATATGATGGCAATGAATTTAATAACGGAACTCCTCACTAATAAATTAATAGGAGGGACTACACTTAATGTATTTTTTCCTATAATGTAGTTACCTTTTCCTTTTCTACTACTAGTATTCTAGAATTTCTCTTCATAGAGTATTGTCGTACCAACCTCACCATCACTCTAAAAATCCCCCTAATTAGTCTTGCCTTTTTCCTTCTTTGAACTAGAACCTGTTATAATTTCATCCACTATAGGTAAACTAGGAACTTTAACTTTCACAGGCTTGTGTTCCTCATGTTTATAAGATGAGTTCTTAATAGATTCCATGTTTATCCTGGCATTCTCAAAGAGGTCCGCACTCTTAAAACCTGACTCAAAACCCTCCCTTGAAAAAATCTCAGACATATAACTATTTAGTTCACTAAAAAAGTAATTATATATCTCATTCACAAAAATACTCATATTTTTCTTAGGGGTTCCCTCAATAAAGTTATATTTATCTTTTATGGTACAATATTCAATATCAATAATTTTCCTCCAAGACGAGGAAGGTTTTTTATCCTTAATTGATATTAGTGGGAGAAATTGGTTATCCTATAACAAGACCTTTCGAAATTAGATACTTATTCATATTATGAGAATCATTAGAATTAAATAAATCTAGACCTTTAATTGCTTGATCTAGAACATGAGTATTCTGATCCAGATTCCTTAAAAAATTATCAGAGGAATGGAATTTCAATCCACAATTTTTATAGACCAATATTCTATGAAAATAATGTACATTATATCCAATGTTTCTAAAAACATTACATAATTTAGGATATTTCTCATACTCAACCATCAAGTCAAATCTATGATCATCAATATTCTAGACAATAGATCTAATTAATGGGGATCCAAGGTCAAATTACCCAAATATCCATTCAATGTGACCATATATATCCATTTCTATATCTTTTTCAATTTTAATTAGGAATCCAAATACAAATTCAATGTCCCATAAGATATAACAATGCAAGAAGAACCAGATCAAAACATGAATTCAAACCCAAAAACAAGTGATTAAATTATTCACATTTAAAGGATTAAATAGGATATCACTATCCTAAATTTATTGTATTTTTGATGTCATATTTATTAAACCTAACCGACAATATTTTTATTTCAAATCACATGGAATAATAATTTACCTAAGGATATAATCCACCAGCCATGAAATCTTGAAATTTTAAGTTGGTGTTTCCTAAGATAAAAAAGACCAAATCTACCTTATTTAAGATATAGATATAAGCGAGAAATAATTAAATTCTCATGGTCCTATTTTTTTGAAAGAATACTGTTATTTTCTTCAACAAATGTCATTTCACCTTTCTTCTTAATCCTCTAAGTTGTCAAATTGTAATTTTTAAATTAAAAAAATCTCCTTAAATACATTTAGGAAAATCCACCCTTTAAAATCCCCATGTCTGGTGTGAAAGACACCTCTTGATTCAAATCCACCGTAACCTGAGTGGATTCCCAGATACAAAGATCATGAGATCATGCCATATCTTCTGCATAGAAAATCTCATTTTTAATTTTAGCTTCATTATAAACCTTATGAAGCAAAGAATAAACCTCCCTCGTACCTATTTATTTTGGATTTATAATGATATTGTGAGAACTAGTGTAGAAAAAAATTGTTATGTATTCCATTAAAGGACCTTTTGATCGATTCCTAAAGAATCCATTAAAATTAAAGATCTAGAAAATTTTCACGATCACCATGAAATAACATAGTCATCGATCCCGAATGATGGTCCTATCATACCCCTATAAATAAACATAATTACATATAAATGTTTATAAATATAAGTATATATATATATATAGTTTGATTTAATTATATATAAATATATATATATATAAGAACATATTAATATTAATTAATATATATACCCCCATATTATAAATCAATATATATAAATATACAGAAATGTATATACATATATAGTGATATATAAACATATAAACACCTAAAAATGTATATAAATACAAATAAATTTAAAATATTTATATACACACACACACATATATATATAAGTAAATATAAATATGCATGTAAATATATATAAATACATATATCTATATAATTATATATATATATATATAAACATATGCACAGACACACAGACACACACACAGAAATATATAAACACATAATAATGTTCTTGGAAACAAGATGGTTGTTTGGTCATCCAACTACCATATCCTATAGAAGAACCTACAAACCCTCCATTTTTAGTAATAAGTATGAATTTCAGAGGATAAATCATCTACAACATCTGAGTCTAATAAATCCATTGCCATACCTCTACAGTTTCCCACCAGGGTGCTAGTTCTCCCATGTACATTTATTGGGATAAATAAATTGCCCAAAATGTCCTAGATGACACTCTTTAGCCCAAATCAACTCTCTACGGATTATCATATAAAGGAACCATGATGGTCCTAGACATACGACCTCAAAAGACACCTTGATGGTCCATATTTCATGAAAATAGTACAACTAATAGATAAGGTGGAAATGGATAACCCCTAAACCCTCTTTTTTAGGTCCTAGTATAAAGTTCATAGTAGAAATCCCTAACCACATCTTATCATAAGAAATCCTCACTTGGATCTTAGAATCTTCCCAATTGGGAATCTCATGAACTCATATTATTTAATTGAACTAATGTTTTTTGAAAATAACTTGATGACACTCTTTATGCTGAATCAACCCACTACAGAGTCACATCCAGATGCACCATTATGGTCCTAGGTGAATGAATTTAAGATGAACCATGATGGTCCTTTTCACAGGACCATAGTATAAAAAATTAATAATCAAAACCTATAGAACCAAAGAACCCCCCATTTTAAATTCCAAGTATAAAGTGTAGAGGGTAAATACTTAATAATACCCATGCATAAAGAATCCATATTTGGGCATCTAAATCATTCCACTTGGCACATCATTTTCTCAGGTAATTTAATTAGGCTAAATAAAATTCCCAAAAGAAATTTCTATCACTCCTTATCCTAAATAAACTTATTATTGAGTCACATCTATATAGGCCTCCTACTTGGTGTAATCTATAACTATATCCTTCCATTTTAAAAAAATATGTGATAAATATCATGGGTCTCCTACTAGGTGTAATCCCTAATCATGTACTCATCGATTATCTCATATTTAATCCCAATCAATGAGACATAAACACCATGGGTATTCTACTTGAAAAAAATGCTCTAAAAATAAAACATAGTTTTAGAGGAAATATAAAAATAGTTTGACTAATAACAAATAGGGTATAAGACTCCCACCCCAATCAAATGTGATAGGGCTCATCACAAGATTTGATTTTATGGGTCATAGAACCCAAGGGAAGGTCATTCCTCTGACCATAGGAGAAAGGTTCTCTCTAGAATTTTTTTAGAAGATCAATGTTCCTAAAACATAAGGTAATAATTTCCTTGGTGTGTTTGTAATTTAGACCCTAGTAATTGATGTTGTTTCCTTACATGGAAAGGCAATAAATATAGCTTTCCTTATTTCATTGAATGCTAATGTATCAAATGGTTTGGACAGAAAGGTCCATTCTTTGGGAGGTCCCTCAGATGATGTGATACAAGAGAGGCCTCTCACTCCTACAATACAAGGTATGAAATATTACTATAGATCTAGGATCTAATGAAATTATAGTGAATATTACATTAACTATATTGTTTAGAAATTTTACATAGAAAAAATACACTAAGGGTTAAAAAGGATGATAATGTTATTGATTGATCACTTGAGATCAAAGGGGATTCCAATGAGTTGTCTGATACGGTTAATACTGAGGAAAAGAAGGGACATGATAACAAATTATCCTATTTTTTTGATGGAATTTATTAAATATATTTTTAAGAATAAAAATTTATGAAATATAGGTATTTTAAGAGAAAAATGATCCCTTCTCTGATGGACTCACCACCTATTCAACCAATGAAGAAATAGAAGACTATTAAGCCTTTAGTGGCCTCTAGATCTGATCAAGGAATGATATATGTGAATATTGTAAAATATAATGAATCCTATTGTTTTGGGTAGTTTTAAAATTATTTTCCTCCTCCAAATCTCTTTAATGGTTGTGCTTTTACTCACCTGATCCATGTGCTTACTCACAGATGGATTGCTATAGATGAATTTATAGAGGCTATCAAAGACTCTTATAAGTGGGTTATAGATCCTAATGCTGACCATTAACAAGGATATTTCTCATACCTTGGGAATATAAATATTCTTATGCATCATATTTTATGAACCAAAGGATATTTTTCAAGAATTCAATGATGATTATGCATCCCAGATTCATATAATTACTGAGATTTTGATCTCTAACACAACTGTTAACTATAGAATCTTAGGTTCAAGATTAAGGGTTGTTTCTCCCAACTTCTTTTCTATTATTGACTCTATAATTACACTTGATTTTTTTTATTTTCATAATGGGTCCAATTATAAGGCATGAATTAGAAAGAAAAAACCTTCTTTGGGGAATATTAAGGTATAGATTTTCAAACCATTGCTGGTTGAATATTAGGTTGTTATGGGGTCTCCTGATTTTCAAATCCAAGACTAAAATGATTCTAGGATGTTTGGGAATTATAACCCTTAGGAATCCAACCAAACACTTTATAGTAATTGAGGGGATTTGAATACTCTTGAAGAGGTTCCCTTAGATAGAGGCATTGTTCATGAGGATAATTTGGTTAAGTCTACTAAAAAATCCTTGCTTGGTGATGTTGCATATAAATTTGTAATTTCTAGAGGCAAGTAAAGAATTATATATGATGAATTTGGAGCAGTTATATTGGAGAAGTATGAGTCTTCAGAAATAGATGAACTGACCACATTGTGGAAGACACTTAATCGATGAAGGAGAGGTTGAAACCTAGAAAGTTAGGTATATTCTTGAAATATGGGATGTAGACATAAAAAAATAACTTGGAAATTATTTGTCTATTGTTTTTTTGGAGGAGTTATTTATTCCATATTTCTTAAACTTTCAACCCTATATAATATGTCATGTGTGAATGTATTTTTTAAAATAATTTTTTTGGAACCTTTGGTTTGGGTTACCAAATCCATGGTTTCATCCATTTACTGTCAGTATTAATTATCAAATTTTTATCCAATATGATATTAGTTATTTTTATAATATTTTTTTTAAAATCCATAGAGCACAAATAAACACTTGAATCAAATGTTTTGATAATTTGAACTTGAATTCTAATTTTCAACTTAACTTAGAACATTACTTAAGTGAGAAATTTTCATCCATGATTTTAATATATTTTTATATATGTATGTATGTATGTATGTGTGTATGTATGAATGCATGAATGTGTGTGTTTATATATAAATTTATACATATATAAATAATTCGTAATTAGTAATTAAGAATTAGTAAATAATTAATTATTACAAATTAATTAATATTTAATTCTGTTTTTAAATAATTATTAAATAATAATTAAATAAATTAATAATTTTTTGAAATTTTAAATGATAAATATAAAATTTAAATGGGTGGAAACTTGAAATTGGTTTAAGGAAATCATGGTATTTTTATTAAAAATAAGACAAAAAAGTAAAAGTGGTTTGGAAATAAAATTTATGAGGCACACAATTATTCCACTAAGTACAATAAATACTAAAGGAGAAAAATTAAAAAGCTAGGAATTCCAGTATATGATAATCTAGTATATAGTCTACATCACAATCAAGTGATTAACAAAAAAGGAGTCTATTCATTTCAAGGGTTTAATACCTAGGTTAATTTGAGTCCCCCGAACTCTTTAGTGTCACATTCTTCTCCAAGTCTTCACTTTTTCCAAGGATTTTTACAATCCCCCACATCAGTAGTGTACCATTCATGTTCCTTATCCTTAATAGATTTAGGGATAAATTTAGAATCCCCTTTCTCTATATTAGGATAAAAAATAAATAATTAACAATTAATGATAATTAATTAATAAAATAAATGTAATTAATAATTAATAAAAATTTAAATTAATAAATAATTATAAAAAATAAATACTAACTATTAAATTTAAAAAACTAAAAATTATTTTATGAGTGGTTTTTAAATAAACCACCACTAAAATTACATAAAATATTAAAACATATTTTTGTGGAATTTTATGAATAAGATCTCATAATTTAGTTACATTTTTTTAAGATCATCATTAAAAAAGTAAAATGAAACATTTAGCGATGATTCCCAAAACTAGTACTAAAAACTATTGCTAAAACAAATTTGTAGTATTTTTATCCAATGCATGAATAACCCAAAAAAGACCAAAAATGATATCCATTAGGAATTAATAATATAATAAATATAATATTTTACAAATAAATATCAAATTATATATTTTATATAATGTTTTAACAATCATTTTTACATTATAATGATGTTTTTTATCACCAAAACCATGTTATGAGGATGGAAAATGCGCAGAAGTAACTTATGGATTTTTATAACAAGATTAGTATTAGGGTATATATAATTATACATCACTATAAAAAAAATATCAAAACAAATTACTTATTTTTTATTGTTTATATGGTGTCTAAAACAAAGTAATCTTATCAATTTTTGTTATTACAATTTTAAATTTAAGATAGATATCATAATCTGTATATGCACTAGAAAACCCAAAGTGGTATTTCAGAATATAGTTACAGGATTATTCAAAAGAGGAAATAGATTTATTTTATAATGAGTGGGTAGTTTACATGGTACTAGAATGTTTTGATACATAATGAATATGTGTTTTCTTATCACATTTTTAATGTTTTTATTTCATAGATATCATAGAGAGGTGGTTTATCTACTGCTTGTTTAGTTAATTTTCTATTAATTTTATGTTATGGTTATAGAGAGAGAATTTATATTTAAAATGTTTTTATCCTATTAGGGATAATATATAATATATAGAGTTTCCTTTTAGCAAATGAGTGTATAATAATTTTATGAATGTGAGATTGGGATTCTATGTAATTTCAAAAGTTTATTGTTTTCAATATTTTGGATTATTTCTAGAATGTGGAAGATATATTAATACAGACATCTCTCATCATATTCAAATTAGATGGATAAAATAGAGAAATGATTCTGGAGTTATTTTTTATCAAAGGATTCCTTTTAAATAAAAGATTAAATTTTATTGGAATTTTTTAGACTAGTCATTCTATATTGTAGTGAGTAATTACCTTTGAAGTCAAACCTTGAACAAAAATTAAGGGCAGAATAAATGAAAATGTTCTGACGGATTTGTGAGTATATTAATGTATATAATATTTCAAATGAATTTTTTCAAGATTAAATTGGTGAGTATTTGATTTATGAAAAGATTATTGATACTATATTTAGTTGGTTGGGACATGTTAGAAGAAGACTATAGGATTCACCTATTAATACGAAAAGTGTAATGAAAAAAAATTCATATTAAAATGAGTAGAGGTAGACCTAAAAGGATCGTTAAATTGTATCATTCAAGATGATCTTATTCTAAATTGTTTCCTCAAAAATATTCTCTTAAATATAGAGAATTATTTATGTTTGATCCATCTAGTTGACCCCGTTTAATTGGTTTTAAGGATTTTTTGAGGTTATTTTAATTGTTTTTTTCATTATCATATAATTGAGTATCATTTTTGGTGACATTTATTTTATTTCAATGAAATTAAAATCCTGTCATATAACCTATAATATTCAAAGCATTGGAAAATTAAAAGAATAATGTTGACTAAAAATCGTACCCCAATTTCATGTTTTAATTTAAAAGTTACATTTAGTTCAAAATCTTGTCTCATATAGTCAATAATAAGAGAAAACAATCATATTTTCATTATACCTTAAGAAAAATGATTGGTAATTCATTTGTTACATGTATGAATTAACTTTAGGTCAATACGGCCCACGATGAGTGCATTTGTGACTTATAGTGAACTTTGTCCATTTAAAGGTGAATCTTAACTCAAACAATTCATCTATGACGACATGACATGGATATCACTACATACCTTATTTTAATGGAAAGTGGTCACTGGTGTGTTTTGTTAGTGAAACTTTAGAATTCATGTTTCTATAGTGGGTAGGACGTTGGGTTCATCGCATATTTTTAGGTGATTATTTCCTACTCAGGTAATACCATATATATTTAAATGTTTCTTGTGAATCCTTCCAATGTACCAATGTGATACTCATTACCAATGTCTCAAAATTTAGTCTTTAACATGTATCAATGTGAATATTTTTATCTATTATTGGGTATACAAATTTTTTATTTATTGATTAGTAATTCTTAATTTTTGCAATCTCATTGTTTAGAGCTACACAACTTGGAAATATGGTGTTTATTACTATCCAAGAAGATAGTAGGTCATAGTTGTATCAGGATCGGGACCATGAAAGTTCTTCCTACATATCTGTGGGAAAATAATTAGAACTCACATAGTTCAATGTCACTTAACGAGACATGTTATACATATTAAGGACAAGTCAAAAGGAAGAACCGATGTAAATTATTTTTATGAGGTAAATATGATTCAGAAAAAGATTCTTAAAAATGGTTGGTGTGGGACTTAAATTTTTTTGGAGATATTGCCCAATAATCAACTTCTATATACTTTATTATAACCTATATTCATATTTTTTAATATTAATAAATTTATTATCATCACGATTTTTGTTCTGCGTAACATTGTATGTGATAATATCTCTAGAGTAGCTGTCAAACTAAAAAGGTCACAAAAGTCCCATGATGTGATGAGAACCCAGAAGTTCTATGAAATTATTCTTAAATATATTTTTTATATTCATATGATGTCATTTGAGGGACACAAATGATACAGGCTATAAAAGGTGGAGAATCATAGGACTTTGATGCACCTTTTAATGGTGTACGACCTTGGTGATATCCAAAATAGGATATTATAACAACAAGACCCGCTAGTAGGAGATCAAAATTTATATGTTTCATTGGGTTTTCCTATCTACCGATGTGTGAATTGATCCTTAGACTTTAATATTATTATTAATTAGTATTATGAGTCACATAATTTCACTTTTTTTTATGAAAAATGTGACGATAGATGTTCATGGTTAGGTAGGATACATTGGGTGCGTCACGAGTAATATTGAATTAATGAATAAGGAGAGAAAGTATTTTTCCATTTTTTTCTTTAACAGAATTTGATATCTTATGTCATTTGATGGAAATGATATAAGCTAAATAAATCAATGGTCGTGGTGTTCTATAGGTAAGTTCAAATTCAATGAAATAAAATAAAGAGACATTGAGCACACAGGTTGATGGCACCAACATGCAACCTGCATGATTTGAGATATCATGATAAAGAGATTATATTACATATTATGTGCTTTTATGAGGCATTATGTTATTGTGTAATTAACTTCTTTCACTATGGGTTCCTTGGCGTGTGGTTAGACACTAGCCTTGGACTTTAGGCTACTTCACCTAATTTCATTGAGAAAGAGACCTAGAGGGTCACACACTAAGTATATCCATAATTATAATTAAATAATAATATATTTTTTATTTTTTAATAAGTTTAATAAATATTAATCCCACGTTTTGTTTAATAATTATTCGTGTTTAATTGATCCCATATAGTCTGTCACCAGTTATTTGAGAGAATATAATATGAGTGGAATATTTAAAAAATATTTTATTTTCTATTTAGTTAATATCATATTTATTTATATGTTGGAGAATCATGCGGTGATATTTATTTGATAAATAAATATTAATTATTCATGGACTAATAAATATGTAGAGGAGTGGAGGACGGGGTTTAATGGTTTGGTGAGAAATAATAAATATTGATTAATATTTGATTAAAAAATATTTAATTTAATTCACAAGTTAAGCGCATGTTGATAAATAGTAGTAATATTATTATTATTTGATATGGGGTTCAATAGATATTAAATAAATAATAAAGTGAACTAGGGAAATTATTTAATTTTAACCCTAGCGATATTTAAACCCAATTATATAATTTTCCTAGAGAGAAAGTTCATTTTTTTTTGTGCATAATGAATTTTGAGAATCCTATCAATCCATGGAGAGATATATTTTCCAAGAACATCTCCAATAATAGACAATGATATTTCTACACCTACTACTCTCAAGTCAAGAGATATCAAGGAGAATTATTTAAAAGTGGTTCTCAAAGAAATCAAATGTGGGTGATGAAAGTGATAGGATATGTCATGCTAGCACATGGATATTCCTACAGTGACATTCATAGATTTGTGGAACACGTGTGGATCACTGATAGAGAGAATCTGATCTTGATTCCTAAAACTCAATGATGGCGCAATATAGATATTCTGATAGATCCATCAATGAAGAAACAATTCCAACATGGAAATTCTTTAACTTATAGAATTAACTATAAATAATATGGGATGCTCTTCCATCTAGATCAGGTGTTATCTCTATTGTCAATTTTATTTGATTCAATTCAGTTGATCATGGAATTTACCATCATGTAGATCTTGGATTGATCATCGATCATGATAAAGAGAAATTTTTTCCATGACCTATCCCATGGTTTCACTGAACCTTGAACCTTTTAGTGGTATCAAAGTGGTCACATAATTATTTATATTTATTTAAATATCATTGATTGATTTAATCATTTGTGATTTAGTTTTCAATTCTTTTTTAAATCATTATTTTAATATAAATTGTGATATTTTATTCTTTCTCTATACTTTCTCATATATCAAATAAATTTGATTAATTTTATGATAGAAATAAAATCAAAGAACTCATCCAGAGGTTCCAAAGATTCTAGTAGGACAACACAAGAGTACACATGGGGTAACCAGAGTTACACACTGTGTACTTGTGTCCAATTGATCAAGAATTAATTCCGAAATTGATTCAAACCATGTACATTGATGACACATGGTGTATTTATTTCTTTACACTATGTGTTGAAAGTGAAAGGGTGGTGCATAGTTAGTCGGAGTACACACCATATAGTCCACGTACATGGAGTGTAGTCCCTCTAAGTTGCAGATGGGCCATGTATTTCCATACACAATCTACCTAACCAATGACCTTGTAACTCAAAGACCATATGTTGTGTGGTCTCTTATAGATGTTGTGTACTCTAATTTTTTAAGGCACGGTTTACAGGCCGATTTACTAGGAATATTCCTCAGATACGTGGTGATAGATGTACACCCTGTATTTCTCACTTGTACATGCCGCATACTTATTCCAAATTACCCTGATTTAAAATTTAATTTTTATATTTTTTAAACCTTATCGACATATGCTTTCATGTGGTAATTAATTTTATAGGACATGCCATGGGATAGTTTTTAATATATCAATATATATAAACATAAATATTTAATTAATATCTACATAATTTTCAGATCTTCATATCATGTATGATTTACACTATAGTTGTTGCTCTATATGCATTAAAGAATGAAATGTTATATAAATATCATGTAATTAATGTAATAATTAATTTGATACTACACGCCCGGAATGTATGGGATAAGTCATGTATGATATATGTCACAAAGAAAAAACTTTTTACGAGTATAATATAAGTTGGGTAGATTCTGATGGGTATTCATTGTGTTGCCTCTAAAGTGCATTTTTATGCATAGTTGATTTTTAATAAATTAATTTAATTTATCTAAGATTAATATGGATGATAATATCAAGGAAATTTGGATGAGAATTAAGATAAAATAATTTATTAATTAAATATGATAATTAATATATTTGAGCATGATTTATCTTAAACAAGAACAAATAATAACTAAATACTATTTTTATCTAATTCATAATTTTCTACATGTATGTGGATGATCATGATCATAGAACAAACCTTTTTATGTGATTGGTTTCATTTAATTTATTATTAAATTAAATTATTGGCATGCATGCCTTCTCTCCACTTATTTGGTAAGGGATTGTGTGCCCATGGTTTATTTTTTGTAAAACCCTTTTTTATCTCACTTTCATGTGAGAAAAAGCATATGTAATGGATGTATCTCCCAAGATAGTAGAGAAATTTCATGTATGGAGTAGAGTAGAAACCAATCCAATGGAGATACATAAGTTGATTGGTGGAAGGATGTAACATAAACCTTAATTTGTTTAATGCATTTTTCTCCAAGGTCAACAGTTAGTTCTTCAATCACTAGATAATCTAACCATTAGTAAAATATCAGGATTATAAAAAATAATTATTTTATTTATATTAAGTTTCATGGTTATTTCATTATGGATGTTTTGTCATGATCACAAGAATTAATGAAATTAACGATAATGCAAGATAGAACTAAAATAAATTATCATATGTGTAAATATTATCTAAGACATGGTTAATAACTTAAGTAGATCCACATAATATTAACAATCAAATGATAAAGATAATAATTTCAAATTTATGAAAAAAGGATAAAATCCATCAATTATATATATTATGTCAGTATAGACTTACACTACTTCGGTTAAAATAGAACCATAGTTCAATGTTCTTGATCATCCAAAGTTGTGGCGCTTTCAATTATCTGTGAAGTCTAACTTGAATTTTTGGGTTAACTTATCTTATTTCTCATTAAGTGTTGACATTCAAAGTAGGAATTGGTGTACCTAAGTGGAAAGGCCTGAGGAAATCCAATTTAAATATTTTAGTATTGGGGTATCCAATCCATAGATCAAGGAACTATGAGTTATGTAGTTGGAATTTGGAATGCATAACTAAAACCATCCATGTTTCTTAACCCACCAAAGTTGGGGTAATGATAAGGGGTATATGAATCCATGAACCTTGAATGTCTAAAAAATAGGATATTCCAATGCTAATGGTGAGGACTATTGGGTTTCAATAAAATAGTTGGTGAATAATAAATAAAATATTTATTAATTTGTATAAATTTATCAAATAAAGTACTAAAATATATGATAATATTATTTATAGAAACAAAATTAAAATGAAATTTAATATATAATTATGATCCATACTTGAGAAGTATAACCTTCTCACCTGAAAAAATTTCCAAGAGTGGAAAAGGTTCATAAATGTTATCCTTAGCCATCAAGTTTAATTGTATGTTCTAGAAGAACATATTCTTAATGCACATGATAATAAGGCAAGTGATGAAGAGTTATCAATCAACGAGAAAAATTTGAATGATTCCATAGATGTTCAATGTTTCATGCTATCATCCATATCAAATGGGCTTTTGAAGCAACATGAGGACATGGATTTATATATCATTATGTATAACCTTCAAGATATCTATCAAGAGAAGATGAGACAAGAGAGGTATGAGATCTACAATTTTTTGTTTACAACTATGATTAGAGAGTCTTAAATAGTTGGTCTTCATATAGATAGGATTATTGGATACATTGAACTCTTAGACATATTAGAGATTAAATTCCCATATGATTTGTTTACAAATATCATTCTTTCATAACTCCCAAAGATGTTTCCTAGTTTTTTTGTTAATTACAATATGAGAAATAATTATAAGAGTCTTTTAGAAATTATTACTTAAATTATATATGTGGATAATGACATGGGGAATGATAAACTCACATTCTGTATGGTAAATAATAAAATAAAGAACAAGTAAATGGGTCTCAAGACTCATAAAAAGTTTAAATTTATCAAGCATTATCCTTCCAAGAAGATTAAGGTCCATTGATAGGGAAAGGAAAAGGAGGTTGTACATTTTTCATGTGGATAGACATGATACTGGAATAAGAAATGCACCTAGAAGAAAGGGTAAGCTAAAGGTGTGTTCATTATTTACTGTAATATTTGAATATATACACATTGGGAATTAGATATAGCTTGTGGTGCTCACATCTGTATCCAAATAAAAGAACCAAATAGTTTCTAAAATATTACTAGAGGAGAGGTGGATCTGAGAGATGTTAATGGTGTGTGGATGGTTTCTCTATCCATTGGTGACAACCACCTTTCACAGATAACATAGATTATTTTGGTTTAAAATATTCATATTATGTACCTATAGTTACCAAGAACATAATTTTTGTATCATTCCCTGATGGACATGGTTTTATTTTCAAGTTTGGAAATAAAAGTTGTTTATTTTATAATGAAAACATATGTTATGGTATGGAACATTTAAATAATAGTTTTTATATATTAAATTAACAAAACCAAGTATTGTAATCTGATAAAGAATCATGTTCAGATGGCTCATATAACACCCAAATTTGTAATCACCTTCCTATTCATGTAAATGAGAAGCATTTGAAAGAGCTCTATCGGGATTGTTATTTAAACTCTTCTAATCTAAAACCACCTAAAATATGTCATGTTGGTTTAGAGGGGAAAATGAATAAACCAACACTTGTTGGATATGATGAAAGGTCCATAGAGCTTCTAGGATTGGTACACATTGATGTTTGTGGACAAATTATAGTATAATCTAGTGGTGGATATTTTTACTCCATAACTAATATAGATGACTTGGGTAGATATGGATATGTCTACTTGATGAGGTATCTATGTGAGTCCTTTGATAAATTTGTGTAATTCAATAATGAAGTAGAGAATCAACATGGAAAGAAGATAAATAATATTAGACCAGATCAGGGTGGTGAATATCTTAACCAAGAGTTCATTGACTTTTTATGGGAGTTTAGGATTCTATCACAACTCATTCCACATTACACACCATAGTGGAATGGTTTTAGTAAAAATAAGAAGCATACATTCATATACATAGTAATGTCAATGATGAGCCTTGCAGATATTCCATTATACTATTGGGGATATGCATTACAAAATGAAATATACACATTAAACCGAGTTCCAACTAAATTGTAAAATTAAATTCCCTTTGAGTTATCGAGTGGAAAGAAACCCATTTTTACTCAAACACATGTTTGTGGTTGGGACAATTTTTTAAAGAATTATCGTGAAATAAAATAGAACCCCACGGAAAAAAGTGTATCCTTATAGGATATCCTAAAGAAACAAAGGGATAGTACATATACAACCCCTCATACAAGAAAGATATTATCGCTAGACAAGCTGTATTTCTTGAGAGGGAGAACGTCCTAAAAACAGATAGTGGTAGGAAGATTTAATTCGATGAAGTAAATTCTCAAGATACATAAAAGTTGTAGAAGGAATATGTTTTATAGGCCCCCATTGAAGAAGTACTTACTAGAATACAATTACTACATAAGATCACAAGAGATATAAGAGAAATAGAGAGATATTTTTTTCTAGACACTTAAGATGGTGACTCATTATGTACTGACAATGATGAAATAATATCCTACAAAGAGGTAGTGGATATCCTAGAAACTAAAAGATGGAAAAAAGCCATGAATTCTGAAATGGATTCCATGTATCATAACTAATTATGGGTTCTCATCTATGCTCTAGTTTATTTAAAGACCTTTGGATGAAAATGGATATTCAATAGGAAACTAGATATGAAAGGTAAAGTAAATAATTGTAAATAATGGTTAGTGGATAATGTCTCTAAATAGAGTTAAGGAATAGACTACGATGAAAAACATTCACTAGTTTCCACATTTAAATCCATTAGAATTCTACTTGTTGTAGAACAATACCATAAGTATGATATTTGATAGAAGGATGTAAAGACAACATTCCTTAATGGGAACCTTCAAGAAGATATCTATATGACGCAACCAGAAGGGTTTGTGACTCCAGGTGGTGCCAAAAATATTTATAAGATGCACAGATCCATTTATGGGTTGAAGAAAGTATCCAGGTCAAGGAACATTAGATCCAATAAAGCCATAAAATAAATTGGTTTCATTAATAATGAATGTGATCCATGTGTTTACAGTAGGTTTAGTTTAAATTCATTTGTTATCCTAATATTATATATTGATGGAATATTACTTATTGAAAACATCATACTAGTCTTATAGTCTCTAAAAGAATTGTTAAACAAGTGTTTCTCCATGATTGAATTAGGTGAAGCACCCTATATTCTATGGATCATGATTATTCATGATATATCCAAGACTCTTCTTGGACTAATTCAAAGAACATATGTTGACTAGATACTAAAGGGATTTAGTATGGAAGAATCCAAGAGAGGATTGGTTCCATTTTCACATGACTTAAATATTTCTAGAAAATTTTTACTCATACTCAATAGGAGAAAGAGTGAATAATCAAAATCACATACGATTCAGCAAAAGGATCAATAATGTATTCCATGTTATGTACTATTCTTGATGTTCCCTATGTATTGATCATAGTAGGCATATATCAAGTAGATCTAGGAGAACAACATTGGTCAATTGTTTAGGTTATCCTTAAGTATATAAGAAGAACTAAGGATATGTTCCTGGTGTATGGAGAAGATGAGGAGCTGGGAATCGGGGGTTATTATAATTATAGTTTTTAGATAGATCAAAATTATTTGAAGTTACAGTTAGGATAGGTTTTTTGTCTCAATGGAGGATTTATGAGTTAGAAGAGTTTAAAGCATCCTATTTGCACTAATTCTAGAATAGTGTCTGAGTATATAACAACTTATGATGTAGAAAAATAATTAATTTGGATGTATTACTTTTTCCCGAATATTTATGTTGTTCCTATTAGTGAATATTCCATCACATTATATTGTGATAATACTACAGTGGTGGCTCTTGAAAAAGATCTAAGGTCACGCCAATGGAAAAATCATATTCTCCATAAGTACCACATCTTGAGGGATTTAAATTAAATGGTTGAAGTTTCAGAAAGAATATTACTCATGGAAGATAATGTGGAAGACCCCTTGACTAACGACTTCTCTCAACAGAGGAATGAGTATCATGTGAGAGCTAGCAGACTTATGGTTTTTAATTGTTGGCTCTAGTGCAAGTGGGAGTCTATTGGAGTTGGTTCCCTTGAACTAAATTATATTTACTATATGAAAATTGTATTAATAGTTTTGAATATTAATAAACATGTTATCACTTCATTGTTGTTCTTGTACATAACATAGTTTGTGATAATGTACCAAGAGTAGTTGTCGCACTAAAAAGGTCATAACTGTTCCCCACAATAATGAGATCCCGAAAGTGCTACACCACTATTCTTAAATATATTTTTTTATATCTAGATTATGTAATTTTAGGGATAAAAATGATATAAGTGATCATGGGTGGAGACTCATATTAATTTTATGTCCCTTCTCATGGTGTACACCCTTGGTAATATCAAGTGTAGGATATTATGAGAACAAGACCCATTAGTAAGAAATCCTTATTTATATTTGGTGTTGGATATTCCTATTTTTGTACTTGTTTATTGATCCTTATACTTTAATATTATTTTTAGTGATTGTTATGAGTCACATACTTTAATTTATTGACAAAAAACCGTGATAACAGATGTTCATGGTGTGGTTGGATGTGTTGGGTGCATCATAAGTATTATTGGATTAATGTATAATGTGAGAAATTATTTTTCCACACTATTCTTTAGAGGATGATGATATCTCATACCTTTTGATGGAAATGATATATCCTAAATAAATCCATATCCACGGTGTTCTATAAGAAAGTTTAAATCCTACGAAATCAAAGAAAGATACATCAAGCACATAGGTTGAGGGCACCAACATGCAACCTACATTGAAATCATTGAGGGCACCAGCATGCAACCTACATAGGTTGAGGTCACCAACATGCAACATAATTGATTTGAAAAATGTTGATAAATGGATTATATTACATAGTAATCATTTATATGACGTATTATTTAGTTTCTTCATTAAATAATTTATCTAGGCATGAATATTCATGTCTCGAGAAGCTTAACATTTATTTTGGATTCTTCACCTAATTCCACTAAGAAAGAGGCCTGTAGGGTCACACACCAAGTGTATCGAGAATCTTAGTTAAATAATATATTATTATTTATTATTTAACAAGGTAATAATTATTATTTACAGACATTTTTTAATAATTATTCATGTTTACTTGATCTTAAATATTCGGTCACTATTTATTTTAGAGAGTACAATGTGAGTGGAATATTGAATAAATATTTATTTTATCTTTAGTGAATATAATATATATTTATTTATTGGATAATAATTAAGTGATATTTATTTAATAATTAAAAAATCAATATTCAAGGGCTGATAAATATTGTGGAGGAATGGAAGACCGATCTTAATGGTTTGTTGAGAGA
Organism: Viscum album; assembly: GCA_963277665.1. Lineage (NCBI taxonomy): Eukaryota > Viridiplantae > Streptophyta > Magnoliopsida > Santalales > Viscaceae > Viscum > Viscum album. Next base: position 1,231,348,904 of record OY728155.1, read on the forward strand.
TAATACATAATGAATATTATTTTATTAAATAATATTCAATTTAATTTTCAAGTTAAGTTCATGTTGATAAATATTATTTTTATTTTTATTATTTCACATGGGGTTCTATAGGGATTAAATCAATAATATAGGGAACTAGTGCATTTATTTTATTTTAACCCTAGTGATATATAGACCACATTATATTATTTTCATAGAGATCCAATTAATTTGTTTAGTTGCACACATCAAATAGGTAGAATCATGTCATGCCCTAGAGAGCTCCCTTATCCAAGAACTCTCCAAATAATGGAGACTGATATTCCTCCACCTCCCACTCTCAAGTCAAGAGAGATCAAGGAGAGTGCTTGAGAATAATTTCTCACATCGATCAAAGGAATACGACACAAGTGGTAGGATCTACGTTACTAGCACCTGAAGATTCCTACGATGACATTCAGATATTTGTGGAACACATGTCGATCACCGCTAGATGGAATATAATCTTGATTCCTAAAATTAAATGAAGGTGGAACATAGATAAGTTGAAATATCCATCAATGAAGAAATAATTCCAAAAAGGCAATTCTTTAATTAATTTAATTAATTATAAATAATATATGATGATCCTACCTCGGGTTCTATCATAATTTTATTGTCTATTTTCTTTTATTCAATTTTATTGTTCATAACATTTATCATCATGTAGATATTATATAGATCATAGATCTAGAAAAAATGAATGTTGACCATGACCCACCACATGCTTCCCCTATTCCTAGAGCCTTTAAAAATGAGCTTCACTTTTTGATTGACCTCGAAGGGAATATGGATTAATGAGGTTGGATTTGATGATTACCTGTACAGAATATGTATCTTTGGTTAAATAATGGACTAATTAGGAAGAAGGATCATTGTGGAAGATATGGTAATGTTTATAAAGAACACGGATCTATGGGAATGTGGATATAACTTCATCTAGAGTATAATCCGATAAGGGGATGTCTGAACCTTACAAGAATATGGCCTAATGAGAAAATATGTAAAAGAAATAATGAATAATATAACCACCTAAAGATATATTTTTATGGTTGGTGATGTTGGGTTTAAACCTCAAAATAATATATTAATAATCATAATTTATAGGAATCGAAGAAAAAAAAGTTTGAAGGACACTATTAAAGTTCTATTTTTGGGACTGTAGCATACATTTTAACATAATTGGGTGTAATTTCCTAGCTAGGTTCATAGTATCACTAAGAGTGGGAGGGGTGAGTCAGTGATATATTTTTCATTTAATTTCCCTTTCATTTAAAACAACCTTCTCCTCCAATTCAATAATTACACTTTGTTGAAAACAAACCGATCACACATCCAAAGGAACACAAGTATTTATAACATTCATTAATCAAAAAGAGTAGATACATCTTTAGTATGGTTTGGAAACAATAAAATGTCACAAAATCCACTAGAAAACAATAATTTTGTGTGAATAAAACAAGTAGGATACACCCTTACATTTATGTAGCACTATGTTCAATAAAATTGTGCATGTTCTTCCAGTGGCATGAAATGATGTAATACAATTTGTGAAACAAGTTAAGGAACTTTCACCAAGTGCTTCCCAATATGCTACTATGCTACCTTTTCAATTTTCAAAAATATGATATTCAAAAAAATATTCACATTCATAACTAGAAATAGATAATTTCTTCCATGGACTTCATAATAATATCAGTCTGACACTTGGTCTGATTTTCTAGTCTGATTGTTCAGTACAGAAATATAGTTCTACTAGAAATCTAATGAAACAATTCTAAAATGATTATGCCTCAGTCATAAATTCTAAATCTGATTTCCTGGCCTGATGATCCATCCTAATATTATAAATATCTAAATATTATCTTCTTCTTATTTAGACCTAAAAAAATCCTAAATAATGCTCAATCCAGAAACTTCTTCTCTCTAAAAACATCAAGCAGTCTTTATTCTCTCTTCACACGTGAATAATACTTCAATTAGAAAGTTAAAAATACTTCCCACTATTTATAGTCATTCCAAATGATGTTAATGAGGGATTATAATAATATTTCCCAATAAGAAAAAATTTCTTGAATTTTTTAATTTCCCTTAAATATCAACTATATATTTGACTTATTCAATGCTTCTTAACACTTCTCATTATTTCTCAAAACCTCTCGAATATTGTCACAACATAATCCCACCTCAAACTCTCTAACCAATTTTCAATCTGATTCTGATGGTCACTCTAATTTTCTCATTACATTGGATACATATGTTCAGTAGAATATTCTTAATTACATTTATCTACACCAATTTAAATATATGAAATGAAAATATCATTTCATTATGATTCTCATAACTACCCAAAACAATACTTCTAATTATGATGCTTCATACCAACTATTAGATATAAATATTTTAAACCATTATGAAATAAAAATTGTTTCTACTTCGTTAGAATTAATTTTGACTTTATTTTCCCATAAACATAGTTACAAATTCTAAAGATTCGAATACTTCTCAGAAACACTTCATAATCATATTCAAACTTATTTGGAAAAAAATCCTTTAAACTCTTCTAAATTCAATAACACCCTTGGAAAACATCTTTTTTACAACATCTTCAAATTATTATTCTTTTCTTGTTTTCCTTAAACAGATGATCCTCCATTCAATGAAGTTTATTTGTGTCAGTCAATTCTTGATTAATATTTCTCTAATTCACTATGATAGTTAATGTAACCTTCATTCCGATGACTCTTGACCCAATTAAAAAACATATTAGATATCTTATTTTGTTCTTGACCCAATTGAAAAATAAAAACACAATTAAAATTTATGTAAACGGTTGACTACATTGTTGATTGGTCTCTGACATTCTTCTATACACCAGTTCAACAAAATCTACTTCTTTTCTTTTCCACAGGTCCCAAAAACTCCCAACTAAAACAATATTACCTCCATTTACATTTTTCAACCATCACTTCTAATGATGATCGATGTTAATATCACTCTGAATATCTATGGAACACCACGTCTGATGGACTATTGTTGGCATCTTAGACTTCAGAAACTTATTTCATTGTATTATTATGATTCACATCCAATTATTTCTATAACAATTTATGTCTTGTCTCTTATCAGTCTGACTAAAAACCGTCATCTTCATCTTCACTCGTTATGAACAAAATTTCATAGCCTTCAAAAAATATGTTTCTGATGATATCACACTGATGATCCAAGACCATAAATCATTGACTATATTCTTGTAAAAATATATTCTTTTATCATGATTTCTTCATGATTATGAATTCCATTAGGATCCGCTTAACATGATCTGACTTACATTAGGAAGTCTTGTAATATCCCATTTTTCCAACAACTTCATTCTTTCTAAAAAAACACTTATATTATTAGAAGCACTTGTTATCCTCCTTTATTTTATAATGATTGAATCACAAGTTTCCTAGAAAAATTATGATATTTTTTGAATTAAAAAACAACAATTCATTCTTAGATTTTCCTTATATCCATACTGACTCCAAAATCTTTTTTTTACAATAGTAACTCCATTACATACCCATGGTGAGTCCAATGAACCATTTATTCCCGAAAAAATATTCCCAATCCAATGGAATTTCTTAATATTTTTTCATATAGTCTATTGATTATAATGGTGAGTCCGATCATTCAAATATTACAAAGTGAATTGATTTCTTTTCTCTTTGACAACAAAACACAACACTTACTTCGCAAGCTTCTTCCAACTTTCAAAAACAACTTATTGCTACCATGGTCCCAACAATATCTATCTTTGGATTTTTTTTTCAACCAAGGTTCATAAATCATTGAACATTGTAACCTCAAGATATTGATTACTTATCAACAATAATAATACTACATGATCTAACTCATTTTAGGAAAAAAGAATCATATAAAACAAACCCATGTTGTCCAACAGTTGTAACTCATGAAACATATTCATCTTTCCTTCACAACATTCTTCACTTCTTCCATTTTTCTGTAAACAAAAGTTTCATACAACCACTCCAAAAAACATTTAGAATATTTCAAACAAAAAATTGTTGAGTTCAAAACAAACCAACAACTCCCCAAACATCTAAGTTTATATAAATGTTTTATCACATATCAATAGATATATTTATGAAACAATTATCCCCTTTACAACACTATCCAAAAAAATATGAAATTGGAGACAAAAACACATACCTCATCCATGATGATAAATAGGTTGGATTCTAATGTTTAACCTCAGTTTATAAAAAGTTTTATTTGGTAAAGGTTTTTTGAAAATGTCACAAACTTGTTTTGATGTAGGAACATACTCAATATTCAATTCATTCTCTTCAACATGCTCTTTGAATAAGTTGTACTTGATATCAATATGTTTTCAACAATAATTTTGTATCGATATTATTGTAAGGTTGATTGAACATTGAATATCCAAAACCAAGAGAAATGGTAACTTTACTTCCAAAATTATGTTTTATAATTGAGACTTCATCAACATAAGTAGAGTCATGTCTTGAGAAACAACAACATAATCTGCTTCATCCATTATAAGAGTTTCTATATTGTGTTTGTTTTTAAGGAAACTACATAATTTTTTCTTAGAAATAAAAGTCCAGCAGATGTGGACCTTATATCAAAAACATTTCCTACCAAATAAACATCTAAATACCCAAACAAGTTAATAATTTCTGAGCTATCAAACCTGATTTTGAAATTTTTTATTCCTTTAATATATATGACAATTCCTTTTTTAGCCAATAGATGTGATTATTTTGAATCACTCTGAAATATCACACATAAGTTAACAACATAAAAAATTTCAAAACTTGAGGTACTAAAATACAATAAAAATATAATCATCTTATGAAACTGTTCAGAATTTACTTCATTTCCTTATACATCATTATAAAACTTCATTCCCATTGAAATTGGAGTGGAAATTGGTTTGTAATTTTCCATGTCAAAATTATTATGATGTTCCTATGTATAATTTTACCGAGAGAGAAAAATATGTTTCTTATTGTGTGATATTTTTAACCCAAGAAAGTATTTCATTTCACCCAATAAGGATATCTCAAACAACATTTTCATCTATTTTGAAAATCATTCACAAGTTCTTTAATCCTTCCCAGAAATGATATTGTCATCAACATAAAGAATTAAAATGAGAAAAAACTCATGAATTTCATTGATGTATAGATTACTACCAAATATTACCTTCTTAAAATAGATATTTCTTAAGAAGGTATTCAATTTGGAATACCATGCCCTTGTAGACTGTTTTAGCCCATACAATTCCTTGTTCATCTTTCACACAAAACTATCATAATTATTCACAAAAAAGTCTCATGGTTGTTAAATATAAACTTCCTTACCAATTTCACCATTAATAAATGATGATTTCAATTCCATATGGATAATTATGTAACAAAATTGTGCAATAATAGAAATAAATATTCTAATTGTCTCTAACTTTTCCACCTGAGAAAAAGTTCCATAAAATTCAATTCCCTCAATCTATGGGAAACCATTTCACACTAATATTTCTTTAATTTATATCACTTAACCATCTTCATTCAGTTTTTTTAGAAAATCCATATTGACCAAATAACATTTTTCTTATTTGGATAAGGTATGAGTACCCAAGTATCATTATTCTCTATCTGATCTAGATCTTTATTCATATCCTGAACCCATTCTGGATACTCAAATATTAATTCACATATTTCAGCTAAAATTTTAAATATAATGAAGTATGAGTAATAACAAATTATATTATTCTTGTTTGAACCTTTTTTTGTTGATCAACAATAATTTTTTGAGCTTCCCCTTACTTCCACAACCTAGGATGAGATTTTTGAGATTCATCATCATCATATGAAATGGAAAAGTCTGATTATTCTTCTTGAGTAGGATTACCATTGTTAGAATCCTTATTATAACTCTCAACAAATATTATTTCACCATGTTTATATTATTTATCTTTTTTATCCGATTTAAAATATCCCCCATATTTTTCAAAAACATTCACATGAAAAGAGTAAACCAATCTTCCTATTTCATTGTTAAAACATATATATCCCCTTACTTCCTAAGCATAGCCAAAAAAAATTACATCTTTACTTATATTCTCAAACTTCCTGAGGTATCCACATTTATTATTTATGATGAACTGACTCCAAAAAATTATTAAGTGTTCCAAACTTGTATTTTTTCATTAAAAAAATCATATGGAGTTATATCATAAATTTGTTGGTATAAAAATTAGTTTTGAATATAAACATTACTACTCGTGGATTTCCACCAAAATTAATGAGAGATACCATGTTCAAGTATCAGATTTGATCCTATTTACACAAAACTTCTATTATTCCTTTCATTAGTACCAATTTTTTGAGGAGTGTATGGTGTAATAAAGTCATGAATGTTTCCATACTTCTCAAGATAACTTTTAAACTATTCATTTTTGTATTCACTAACATTTTCTGTTATCAAATTCTTCACTGAAAACTCACATTCCTTATGAGATTTCCTATGGAAAATTTTAAATATTTAATGAGCATATGACTTTGGTTTAATATACATAACACAAGTAATGAAAGTAAAACCATATATGATAGTAATGAAGTACATATCTCTTTGAGTTTATTATTTTCACATTGTCCCAAAGATATGTGTATTCAAAAAGTTTAAGGGGTGTTTTAAAAAAATATAAACATTCTTGTGAAAAAAGTTTTGAATCATTCCATTCTAAAGAATTTTAAAAAACTAATATCTTATTCTTCCCATTTGGATAATACCATGAACATAGTCTTTCATTGATAACTTACTCTGTTTTATTAGACACATGTGTCCCAACATTTTATGCCACAATTGATTTTATTCAACCATTCCCAAGTAACAAGATTTTTTTACTTCACTAATATGGAAAAATTTCCCTTTTGTAAATTTTCATCTTGTTAATATCTTTTCACCCTTCTCTATTTTCACAAAAAAGATGTATTTTTTGAATACAACATTATTTCATTAATAAAAAAATTGTGAAAAAATTATCATGTTTTTTTTTCAACCCATCAACAAATAGATCTTTCATGGACTTCAAATTTTCTTCCCCATTAATATGATATCCAATACCTTTGATTATAAGGGATTCATCATTCACAAATGAAACTGTAACTTCTTTGAAATATTTCTCATTATTCAAAAGATTCAATTCTCATATCATATGATAAGAATAACCACTATCCAAGATGATAGGTTTTTCTCCTTTAATAGCATTGAGATAAGTTTCTATAATAAGATCCTTTTCTTTCCCTTTATCTTTCTTCACAATTGGATTCTGAGAATTGTTAACATTTTTTTTGTACTGGTAAAAAAATAAGACATCATTTTTCAAGATTTATAGGTTGTTCACATATTTCAAAAATAGTTTCCATAGGTTGGAACTTTTTTTCAATTTTCTCACCAACCTTCTCAGGTTTTATGAAAACATCCTTCTTAGACTTATTCCTTATATAGGATTTACTCCCCCTAAAAATTTTCTTTCTATAATTTTTTGGAATAAAATAAATGTTGTTGATTAAACCAATTTTTTATGCATGTCCAAATCCACAAAAATTCCAATAGTACCCATATAAATAATATTTTCCTCCATAACACCATTAATGTCTGGAGTTGTGAGCATGTTTCTCCGCAACCTTATTATCTATCTTATGTGAAAATAATTTATATGGACCCAACCTTAAAACAGTACTTAATCTTGAATTTTACACAAGATAATAAATTATTAAACATTGAGGATATTTTTGGGTTTAGAGCTTTAAATAATTAGGATATATTACATATATGACATACCACATTCATACAAGAGGTAACTACTAAAAAAGTATCATTTTTTCAAAATATAAAACATTAAAACATAAAATATGATTACCTTAACAACACTTTATATCAAAAATCAAGATTCTCTTACCCCTATAACCAATCATTATATCTTATGGAAAACATTTTAAAAACTTGGGATTAGTGTAAAACTTAATAAGGGATATAGAGAAAGAAAATGTTAGTCATGTGATAACATAAAATCCAATAAAACCCATGATCATAAAAACTTATATGCTTAAAAACATCATATAGTTTCCTTGGGGAATACTTACCATTTCACTCTTACAGTCACCCTTACACATGGAATAACCTTTCGGTCAACATCTATCTATGGATTACCCAATGCATTGGAGAGCTATAATGGGTCTCACCCATCATATCTTGAGCTATAATGGGCTCAAACCAACATATCTTGAACTATAATGGGATATACCCAACATATCTTGAGCTATAATGGGCCCTAACCCACATATCACGAGCTATAATGGTCCCAACCCAACATAAATAATTACCAAGGAATATATCATGGTAATAAAGAATCTTGATCTCAGAAAAAACCACTCATTCCATAAAAATATTTCTTTTGAAATTTATTAAAGAGAGTTTAAAAAGAATTTTAAAAAGGAAGCCCCTTAAAATATAATTGATGGGATAATTAATAGAATGTATTGGAATATGTATATAAAATATTAATATACAAAATTAATCACAATATAAACAAAATTCATCACACCAATAATCTTAATAGCACATAATGAATAAAGGAGAAGGTTAACCCAAAGAATGAAAATAGGGTTATGAATTCCCTTACCTCGGGTTCTTATTACTTCAAATGTATTTAAAACTCATGTATAATGGTTAAAAGAGTGTTAGTAATATCTTACAGAAACATATTCATGTTTATATCACATTATATGATCATTTAATAACATAATTTCACCCTTTAATTGTTAGTATTTTGTTACTTCCATTGTTTTGGGTGCTTTGTTTACATGTTTTCCATGATCGATTCATGATGGATGTTCTTGTTGATTGGAAGTGAAACACCAGAATTCAAATTGAACGGTAATTATATATTTTCAGAACCATAAATTATTCCATTTATCATTTTTATTTCTAAAATGAGGATGATTCATAAGTTAAAACATTAATGATGTTCGTTTAGATTATTTTAGTGGTTCTTTGATAATAATCACTTCATTTTTTTTATAAATTAAAACCATAGGTAAAAAAGAGTTCTAGAACCACGTATGATACTTAATAAATATATTATAACTTGGTTCAACCATAAAAATGGTTTCATGACCAGACTTGAAATAATTAAATTAAATTAAAATCACATCATCCATGATGTCGGTAATTCGACACATCACAGACAAGGTTTTTGTTCCTTGAATAAGTTGGAGAGGAGAAGAAGAGTGATGATGAATTTTACATGATCATGAGAACATCTAGAGTATACATGATTTTTGGAGATTTCATGCCTCTTGGATAATATTAAGGGAAGAGACTATAATAAAAGAAAATGAAAGGAAAGGAAAACACATGAAAAAGGAAGATGATTTCTTACCTCATGATCTCTTCTCCATGATATCCTCCTTAAGGCCTTTAATTTTGGACTTTGGGTGAGACTAGTATGTCTTGGAAGTGGAGAAGGAGATTGGGGATGGAATTTGGTAAAAATTATACAATGTTCAAGTCTTGAGAGGTGTGGGAGGAAGAGGGGGTGATGGGTGGAATTTATAGTGGTGGAGGGGAGGTATTTTACATTATTTAAATCATCATTATAACATTTTTGCTCAAGACTATGAATAATCTAAATTCATGTGACCTCAAATAGTAATAATGAAATGTGAGTTAGAAACAAGTGGTATTACATCACTTATGACATCATAAATAGTGTATTTGACTGATAATTTGAATATACGGTATTTAACCATATTTCACTATTCATAAAAAATTCAAGAATTCCATAAAAATCCCAAAAAATAACCCTGACCATTTTTTGATGTGAAAAATTCAAAAATGATCTAAATTTTTTGAAAAAAATTTCTAAATATTATTTATTTATTTTTTAAATAAAACCATACTTAATTCAAAAATTTAAAATTTTAATTCAATAACTACTTTTATATCAAATTGAAAAATCAACCCAAATGTCATTATCTTAAAGACTTAAGAAAATAAAATAATAATACAATTTACTATTTATTAGGTTCATAATACTATTCATATTACTATTCATAAGGGTATGTTACTGTTCACCAGAAAAACAAGTTGATTCTATCAGAATCAAAATAACTTACTAAACACAAATATAGATGACTATTTTTCAAAATTAAAATCATAGAAACTGGTAAATTAATCTTAAAGGATAGTTATTAATATCTACATAAAATAAAGTTTCAATAATTTTATTTATTTTTAGAACCTTGGTGTGTTACATTATCCCTACCTTCTGGAAATTATGGCTTTGAAATTTTATCTACTCGTTAAACAAGTGAGGGTACATTTCCCTCATAGCATTTTCAGACTCCCATGTTTCTTATTCAACCATGTGGTTTCTCCACAAAACCTTTACCCGGTGTATTACCTTATTCTGCAATACCTGTTCCCTTCGATCAAGAATCTAAACTGGTTTCTCTTCATAATAAAGGTTATCTTCCAGCTAAACTACTTCTTGGATCAAGAAATGTGATGAATCTAGAACATACATTCTCAACATCAAAACCTGAAAAACATTATGTACCTGAGATAAACTCAGAGTTAAAGATACTCGGTATGAAACTATTCCAACTTTCTCTAGAATTTCAAAAGGACCGATGTTTTTCAGACTTAGATTTACTTTCTTACCAAAACACATCACACTTTTACATGGAGAGATTTTAAGGAAAACATGGTCACCTACCTCAAAAGAGAAGTCTTTCCCTATATTATAAGCATAACTTTTCTACCTCCTCTAAGTTATCCTCATGTGTTGCTGGATCATCTTCACTTTCTCAGCCACTTCCTCTATTAATTCTGGCCCTATCAACTTTATTTCCCTGACTTTATCCCAAAATGATGGAGTCTGACATTGCTTCCCATACAATTCCTCCAAAGGTACCTTCTGTATACTGGAATGAAACCTATTATTATAAGAAAACTCAACTAAAGAAATATTTTGATCCCAACTTCCCTAGTATTCCATTGAACAAGATTGAAGAATATCCTCTAAGGACTAAATCATTCGTTATGACTACCCATATGACTGAGGATTAAAAGTTGTACTGAAATTTAACTTTGTTCCCAATGACTTATGAAGGCCCTTCCAAAAGTTATAAGTGAACCTGGGATTCCTTTCAGATACAATGGAAAGAGGAAATCCATGTAACCTTACAAAAACTTTGAGGTATAGTTGAGAAAGCTGATCCAATGACATTTTATCATGAATAGAAGGTAAATGTGTAGATTTTGTCAGTTGTTCAACAATAACCAAAATCGCATTGTTACCTTGAGATGTATTAGATAGTTTCACCATGATGTACATAGATATATTCTCCCATTTCTACTCTGGCACTATAAAAGGCTGAAGCATCCCCTTTAGTAACTACCACTCTGCTTTAACATGTTGACATGTCAAAAATTTCACAGTAAATTCTGCAATATCCCTTTTCATTTCATCCCACCAGAAATACTCCTAAAGTTCTTTGTACATCTTAGTACTACCAGGATGAACTAAAAATGGAGAACTATGAGCTTCACACAAAAATTATTCATTCAACTGGGAATCACAATGCACACATAAACTTTTTCCAAATCTTAAAACATAGTATTTATCAAGGTCAAATTCTAGAAACTTACCTATTATAACCAATTCTACCTTTTTCTTTAGCTCACGATCTTACTTCTTTGATTGCTTAATTCAATCTGATAACGATGATTGCACTAAAACCTGAAACCAAACAAATTTATTCGCTGTACAAACAACTTCTAATGAAAAATTCATCAAATCATTAACCAAGGGATCATGTTCCAAACGTAACATGGTTAATGATGCATGATGATTTTGACTCAAGGCATACTCCACTTTGTTTACTTTTCCTAGATAGTAATTGATCATGAAATCATAATCCTTTATCATTTAAATTTATTTTCTCTGCCTCAAGTTTAATTTTTTCTGAGTGAATATATACTTCATACTTTTATAGTTAGTATATAATTCACATTTGGCTCCATATAAATGGTGCCTCCAAATTTTCAAGGCAAAAACCATAGTTTCTAATTATAAATCATTGCTGGGATAATTTAATTCATGAGGTTTTAGTTGTCTTGAAGCATTAGAAATTACCTGATCATTCTGTATCAGAGCACTACCATGTCCCTTCAATTAAGCATCATTGTAGATGACAAACTCACAATTTCAGGAAGGCAATGCCAAAACCGGAGCTTTCACCAATCTCTTTTTCAGTTCCAAAAAACAAACATCACATTCTTCTATCCAAAAAAAATTAACCTCTTTTCGTGTTAACTTAGTTAGCGGGCCAGATAACAGTGAAATGTTTTTAATAAGCCATCTGTAATAACATGCTAATCCAATAAAACTACAAATACATATAACATTTGTAGGAATTGTAAATTCATAAATCACTTTTTTTATAGGATCAAATTTTATTCCATCCTTATTTATAATATGTCCAAGAAAAAATCCATTGCAACCAAAAATCACACTTGCTGAATTTTCCATACAGTTTCTTTTCTTTTAATGTTTGAAAAAAATCCTTAGATGTTTTCAGGATTCTTTTTATTTCTAAAATATACTATAATTTCATCAATTAATATAACCACAAACGTATCCAGTAACTCATGAAATATTCTATTCACAAGATCCATGAATACAATAGGTGAATTAGTTAACCCAAATTGAATAACAAAAAATTAATAATGACCATATCTAGTATGGAACACTCTCTTCGGGATTTCTTCATCCTTTACTTTTAACTGATGGTACCCCAAACTTAGTTCAACCTTTGAAAAATACTATTCTCCCTGGAGCTGATAAAAAAATTATTGATATGAGGCAAATGATACTTGATTTTAACAGTAATGTTATTCAAGGCTCTATAATCAATATAAACTCTCATTGAACAATATTTATTCTTAAAAAACAAGACTGGAGCACCCCATGGTGAAGTACAAGGTTGGAAAAATCCTTTATATAATAATTCTTTCAACTGATTTTATAATTCCAGAAGATCCATTTGGGACATTTGGTAAGGAGGTTTAAAAGTTTTCATAGCATAAAGAACTAAGTCAATAGTAAACTCAACCTCTCAATTAGTAATAAAACTAGGAAAATCATTGGAAAAATTCTATAGGTATTCATTTACCACTGGTACATCATTAATCTAGATAGTTCCCTTCTCTTCAAAAATATGAGCAAGATAACTTTCATTTATATCCATTATCAGTTTCTTAGCTTTCTGATATGTTATTAATGGTATGGGTTCATTCTTGTATGCAAACTGAAATTTATTCTAAAAAAAACTTCTTTTTCAATGCAATATATCTAAGCATGATAAAAAGAAAGCCAGTCCATACCCAGAATAACATCAAACTCTACTAGAGGAAAAACAACAAGGTTTGCAGGTCAACTCTTTAAATAGACAAGGATAGGAAGATTCTTATAATTTATTTTTTCGATAATATTTCCTCCAGGTGTTTTTACCCTGAGATCTAGTTTCATTTCAAGAGGATGAGTTCCCAATTTTTATGAAAATTTCTCAGAAATGAAGGAATGTGTAGACCCTGAATCAAATAACACATCTATAAAATCTATAAAAACAATCAATGTACCCGATACCACCTCATTTGAAGGATCAATATTTTTTAAGTGGTTTTAAATTCCATAACATTATTCTTTATATCTTGTTAATTCCCTGGTTAAGTAACTAGCTTCAGACAAACATTAGAAAAATGACCTAATTCCATACATTTAAAGCATCTCACCATCGACTTCTCATTAGTTTTCAGATCATCTTCCTTACACACATGAGACATGTGTCCAAACGTCCCACATTGGTAGAATTCCCCAAAATTTACAAGGCATTCACTAGGATGTCTTTTACCACACTTTTCATAAGAAGGGAAATTCATTTTCTTACCTCCAGACTTCTTTGACGAGTTCTTCCCCATTTCCTGCCAACCTGACCGCTTATTATTCTTGTAATCATGACACACATATGTATCAGAAAACTCTATCTCAACTTTTTCATCACAAAGAACAAGATTCTCATAGATTTTAAACTCTCGTGAATCCAAAGATCTTCACAAAATAGTTTCAAAACAGAGTAAAATATATTAATTTTACTATCAAAATCTTGAGTAAAATCTAGTACATACCTGGCCAGTCTTGTAAAATTGGCTTCATATGCTGTCACAAAATAATTATCTTTATACTTCAGTTCCAAGAATTTTTTCTCCATTCTGAGTTGAATAGTTTTTGGAAAATATTTTTCCAGAAAAAGATGCTTAAAATCATCCCATTCCAGACTGTCAAGATCATCTATTTCTCTCATATTATTAACTAGAGACCACCATTGATCAGCTTCACATTCAAAAAAATAAAAGTCTAGTATTACCTTTTGAATTTCTGAACATCCCATGACATTAAATATCTTTTCTAGAGCATTGATTCATCCTTCAGCTATCACTGGATCTGCAGTTCCACTAAATGCTGGAGGATGTTGCCTCATAAAATGATCCACAGAAGAAATGTTTTTTTATGGTTGATGATGTTCCTCCCTATCATGGATACCACCCCCAATTATTTCTTTAGTCAACTGAGCCATTGCTATCAGAAACTGCTCAGTTCTGATTCCCACCATTTCGGGCTATAGATTTGGAAACAAATCAGCCTCTTGGTGCCTTCCTACTTCAGCTTCCCTGTTTCTTCTACAGAAAACCATTTTGAACAAAATTATCTTAAATGAAGTAACATGGTAATCTTTAAATGCTATAAAATTTCAAATTAATCAGTGTAAAAATCATTTATTGTATTCTTTTAACATCATCCTAACTCCTACTATTATCTAAACCATCCTTTGATACCAAATATAAGGACTCGAACTTAAAACATTACTTAATCTAGAATTTTACACAAGACCATACATTAATACACATTGGAGATATTTTTGGGTTTAGAGATTTAAATAATTAGGATATCTTACATACATGACCTACCACATTCATACAAGAGGATGATACTAAAACAGTATACATTTTTTTCAAAATATAAAACATTAAAACTTAAAACAAGATTCCTTTAACAACACTCCATATCAAACATCACCACTCCCTTCCTCCTCATACCTATACTTATATCCTGTGAAAAACATTTTGAAAACTTGATATGAGTATAAAACTCAGTAAGGGATATAGATAAAGAAAGTTTCAGTCAAGTGATAACATAAAAACCAAGAAAACTCAAAATCATAAAAACTCATATGCATAAAAACATCATGTATTTGCCTTAGGAAATATTTACCATATCACTCTTACATTCACACTTACATATGGAATAAACTTTTAGTAAACATCCATCTCCAGAGTACCCAATTCATTGGAAATCTATAATGGGGCTCACCCATTATATCTTGAGCTATAATGGGCTCAACCCAATATATCTTGAGCTATAATGGGCTTTACCCAACATATCTTGAGATATAATGGGATCTACCCATCATATCTTGAGATATAATGGGCTCAAACCAACATAAATAATGTCCAAGGAACATATCATGGTAATAAAGTGTCTTGAAATCAGAAAAAACCACTCATGCCATAAAAATAATCCTTTTGAAATTTACTAAAGAGAGTTTAAAAAGGACTTTAAAAAGGAAGTCCCTTAAAATATAATTGGAGTGAGAATTAATAAAAAGGAATGGAATATGTATATACTTTAAATACACAAAATTAATAATAATATAAACTAAATTCATCACACTAATAATCTTAATACCACATAATGAATAAAGAAGAATGTTAACCCAAAGAATGGAAATTGGGTTAAGAATTACCTTACCTCGGGTTCTTCTAACTTAAAATGTGTTTGAACCTCATGTATAATGGTTAAAATAGTGTTATTAATATCTTAAAGGAACAAATTAATGTTTATAAAACATTATATGATCATTTCATAACATTATTTCACCCTTTAATTATTAGTATTGTGTTCTTTCCAATGTTTTGGGTGCTTTCCTTACATGTTTTACATGATCCGTTCATGGTGGATGCTCTTGTCGATTAGAAGTGAAACTCAAAAATTGGAATGGAATGGTAGTTACATATATCCATAACCATAAATTATTTAATTTATCATTTTTAATTCTTAAATGAGTATGATTCATTAGTTAAAACATTAACGATGTTCGTTTAGATCATTTAAGTGGTTCTTTGAAAATAATGACCTCATTTTGTTTTATAAATTAAAAACATGGTTAAAAAATAATTCTAGAACCATGGATGAGACGAAATAAATATATTATAACCTAGTTTATCAATAAAAACTATTTTATGACCAAAATTGAAAGAATTAATGAAAATTGAAATCACATCGTCCACTATGTCGGTAATTCGAGACATCACAGAAAATGTTTTTATTCATAGAATACGTGGGAGGGGAGAAGAAGAATGATGATGAATTTTACATCAAAATGAGTAAATCCAGAATATACATGATTTAAGATCTTTCATTCCTTTTGTGTAAGAGGAGAGGAAGATACTATAATAAAAGAAAAGGAAAGTAAAGGAAAACACATGAAAAAAGGAAGAGGATTTCTTACCTCTTGATCTCTTCTCCTTGAGAACCTCCTTAAGGCCTTTTCTTTTGGCCTTTGGGTGAGACCAAAAGGTCTTGGTCATGGGGAAGGAGTTTGGGGAGGGAAATTGGAAGAAATTAGACAATTCTCAAGGCTTGAGAGGTGTGGGAGGAAGAGGGGGAAATGGGTGGAATTTATAGTGGGGGAGGGGGTATTTTACATTATTTAAATCATTATTATAATATTTTTGCTCAAGACTATGAATAATATCAATTCATTTGACCCCAAATAGTAATAATGGATTGTGAGTTCAAACCAAGTGGTATTAAATCACTTATGATGTCATAAATAGCATATTTGACAGATAATTTTAATTTACGTTATTTTACCATATTCCACTATTCATCAAAAATTCAAGAATTTTAGAAAAATACAAAAAATTCACCCTTACCATTTATCAACATGTAGAATTCAAAAAATGAACTCCATTTTTCAAAAATA
Source organism: Viscum album (assembly GCA_963277665.1). NCBI lineage: Eukaryota > Viridiplantae > Streptophyta > Magnoliopsida > Santalales > Viscaceae > Viscum > Viscum album. Next base: position 1,231,366,123 of record OY728155.1, read on the forward strand.
ATTTTCTAAATCTTATTAATTTATTTTTTCAATAAAATCACACTTAATTAAAAAATTAACAATTTTAATTCTATAACTACTTTTATATCACATTGAAAAATCAACGCAAATGTCATTATCTTAAATCCTAAAGAAAATAAAATAGTAATATAATTTACTATTCATTAGGGTCATAATACTATTCATATTACTATTCATAAGGGTATATTACTATTTAGTAAAAACAAGTTGGTTCTATCAGACTCCAAAAAACTTACTGAACACAAATGTAGATGATTGTTTTTTGAAATTCAAAACTTGGAAGATACTAAATTTTGTTTAAAGTCTATTTATAAATATCTACATAAAAAAAGTTTCAAGAATTCAATTTATTTTTAAAACCTTAGGTTGTTACATTATTGTCCACCAACCTTTCTCTTATCAACCAGAATCTTCCTTTTTAACTCTATTTTTTTAGCCTTATTAATACTAGAAGTTATCGGAACTTTTTTGGATATAGAATTTTTAAAAACATTTGAATTCTTCACTTTGTTTGTTTTTCCACGTACATAGCATTCTCATATTTCTTCTTCACATAATAAATTTCGTCTTTCTTCTCAACCTGTGAAGGTAAATTTTGATCCTTCTCTTGTTTACCCATTCTAGATCTTTCACTAACTTCAGAGATAGAATTATTGAAACATATAACCCTCTATTCATCTTTAGAAACTTTTTTTGGACAAGTTACATCTCTAATTCTTTTTTCCTTCAACTTATCTTCCATGTGTTCATTATAATTATTTTCTTTCTCAAGGGATTTCTTAAAATAATCAATTTATTCCTTCATCTTAACTTTTACATAAAAAAATATTCTTGATTGTTTGTTAAATAATTTTCATTTTTCCACTTATTGATTTCCTTTTCAAGCCTCTATATATTTATCATACATTCTATAAATTCTTCTTTTGGATGAAATTCTAATTTATTTTATTCTTCTTCAGAACTAATGCTTCTGAACACTACATTGTAAACTATGGAAAAGAAAGTATTAACTCCATCCTTGTCAAAATATTTTCTAGATTATGCTTCACTATCATATTCTTCATCAAATTTAGAGAATAAACTTATCCTTTTGGAATGGGATAACTTTATATCTTTCCCATTGGAATAATATTTATCCTTATCAACCTATATCTTCCATGATATTCATAGCCTTATTTATTATTCTTCTATATCCTCTTATTTCATTCTAAGAAGACAATTAGCTTCAAATATCCCAATATATCCACATTCAAAACATTTTAAGGGAAGTTTCCATTAATAAATTTTTTATCCTCCTTTAACTTTTTTGTAAAACAAGGATAAATATTCATAAAGTTTTTTTTCATACTTTAGTTTTGGAATCAGAGTTAGAAACATATTTATCTTCAATATCATTCCTATAATTTCCTTTCTTGTAATCCTTGATTGAAATTTTTCTATAAAATTTTATGTTCCCTTTTATAGCGTTATCTTGTCTCATTTCATAAGTAATGAGAGTACTATTAAAATTATGATGAGATAAAGTTTCTAGATCTCTATCTTACAATGAGTAAACTTTAGAATCAAACATGTCAAGAATAATTCTCCATATATTTTCAACAATAGTAGAATCTTATAAATTTTCACAAATACATATAATTGTTCTAAAAATTTCATTTACCATGGTAAAGAAGACACAAATAGATTTATACTCACCCATATTTATATCTTCATACTTAATCCTCTGGATTTATAACTTAGCCTTCTTCACCTTTGTATTTCCTTCATAAATGTTCTTTAACTTATCCCAAATAACTTTAGTAGTGGAAACACCATTAACCTTGAAAAACACACCTTTAGAAATTTGTGAGAGTAAATAATTCTTAGCTTTTACATAATTTGCAATATTCTTATTTTCAACAGATATAAGAGGAACTTTATCATTAATAAGAGGAAATTAATCTTTTGAAGATTCTAGAACATCATACCCCAAGGTATAAGATAAAGACACATTATATCTTTCTAGATATGATAGTTATTACCATAAAAGATTGGAATCCCCTTACTGTTCTCACAATTAAGATTCTCCAAAACAACTTATACTTCCAAAACTTCATTAAAGAGTAAATGATGGGAACCTTCACTCTGATAGAACTTGTAATGGCCCATCTAGGATCCTCTTATCACTAGGGGTGGATCAGTGAAATATTTTTCTTTTATGTTTCCTTTCTTTTGAAACATAATTTGCCTCCTGTTATAAATTTATCACTTTTCTAAAAACAAACCAACCACACATCCACATGAACACAAGTATTTACAAGGTTCAATAATAAAAAGAGTAGATACATCCATTGTATGGTTCGGAAAAAAATCCAATACATCACAATACACTAGAAAACAATCTTTTTGTGTGGATACAACAAGTAGGATATGCCATTACACTTTTATAGTACTTTGTTCAATACAAAAATTCATGTTCATCAAGTATCAAAAAATGATGTAATAAAATATTTGTAATAAGTTATGAAACATTAACTAAGTGCTTCCCATCATGTTGTTGTGCTTTCTTTTCAAACTTCATAAATATGATCTTCAAAAAAATTATTCAATTTTCTATCCAATAGAAAGTAATAACTTTCCTAGAATTCCTAATGATATTCATTCTGATGCCTATTTCAATTCACATGTCTGATTGTTCAGTTCCAAAATATAGATTTTCTAAAAATCCATTGAAAAAATTTTGAACTACTTCTACCTCAATCTATAAATATCAATCTGATTTCCTTGTCCAATTCTACATCCCAACATGATAATCAGCTAAATATGATCTTATACTTCTTCAATCTAGAGAAATTACAAAATAATTTTCAATTTGCTAACTCCACTCTAAAAGCTTTTAGTACTCTACCTACTCTCTTTATGCATGAACAATAATTTAGTTAGAAATAAAAAATTACTTCCAACTATTTATTGGTTTTCTAAATGTGTTTTATGTGATGTGAAAAAATATTTCTCGCTTAACCAAATTTATTGAATATTAAAATTTACATAAAATATCAGCTCCTTATTTTACTTCTTCAATGCTTCTTAACTACTCTTTCTACTTATCAAGCCTTCCCAAATCTTCTCAAAACATAAGATGAGTTCATGATTTCCCACCAAACATCGATATAATTCTGATGGTCACTCTTATTTCCTCATTATGATAAAGACATATATTCATAATTATATTCTTAATTATGTTTATTTTCACCAATTGAAAGATATGAAAACAATATATATTCTCATTACAATTATTGGAACCAAATGAAACAAAAATAATCATTCTGATGATCCATAAAAAGTGTTAGATATAAAACTTTGAAGCCATTATTCCATTAACATTGTTGCTACTTTGTTAGAATTCAGTTTGCCTTTATTTTTTCATAAATATAGTCATAACTTCTAAATATTCCAATACTTTTTTGTAGCACTTCAACATGAGCTTCAAACTTATTAGAAAAACATTTTCTCTAAACTCTTCAAACTTTAATCTCACACATTGAAAACACTTTTTACAACTACTTCAAACAATTATTCTTTTCTTCTTTTCCTCAATCCTATGTTCCAAATTCCTATGATGTTTATCAGTTTCAACCTATTCATGATGAATTGTTCTCTCATTCACTCTGAAAATTAGTGTCATCTCTAGTATGATAAATCTTGACTTAATTGAAAAACATATCAGAGTTATTATTATTTTCTTAAACCAATTGAAAAATATAGAAAATAATTCATCCAAATAGAAATGGTGGACAACATTTTTTATCGGACTCTGCCTTTCATCGACACATTAGTTAAATAAAATCCACTTATTTTCTTTTTCACTCTTTCATAAAACTCCCAAATAAAATAATTATGCCTATGATTAAAATTTTCAAATGTCAATACCTCTGATGATCAGGGTCAATATCATTATGATTATTTGTGGAACACAATGTTTGATAGACCAGTGTTAGTAGAAACAACTAGAGAAACTTATTTACTTTCTTGATTTTGATTTACATTAACTACTTTGTCCAAATATTTTTATCTAGTAACTTCTCATCCTTTTAGTTACTTCTTTCTTTCCAACCAAACCTCAATACGATTTCCATCACTTTTTATCTCTCTTGTATTATAAGGATTAGAAAACAAGATTTCCAAATAAATTATGATATTTTTGAATTATAAAGTTGAAAATCATAATCGGTTATTCATCAGATCCATGCAGATTCAAAAGCACTTCATCATTTTGACCAGAACTCTATTATAGACCTAATGTGAGTGTAATGAACCATTTATCCAATAAAACTTCTTCCCATATAATGGAATTTCTTAAAAAAAATCATTTTATCAACGGATTATGATGGTGCGTCTAGTCATTCAACTATTACAAAGTTAATTGATTTATATTTTATTTGAAAAAAATATAACACTTTCTTTACAATATTCTTCCATCTTCCAAAAACACCTTATTGCCAAGTTGGTCCAAAAATTTGGTAAGGACATTTATGTTACGAAAGGTGAGAAAATAGAGGATCGATTAAGGATTACACATATGGTGATATGATTTAATTCTTAAACAAATAAGTGACTTAGGTGAAGGAATTAATTGTTGGGGTGTATTCCTGAAAGGAATATGAATTATGAATCATTATAAGTAGGATAATGGAATAACCATATTGAATCTCTATGGTTGAATGATTTATTCTTGATGTTATTAGATCAAGATATATAGAAATAATAGACAATATATATTTAATAGTATTTTAAAACATTTAAAATAAATAATAAATTATAGTTTATAATTATATGAATCAATAGTGTAGTGCATTGTTCACAATATAGTACAACGAAAATTAAAATTTAAATAGAGCATTTTTATATTGGATTATAACACCAAGATCTCATTCCACTCTTTAATCCTATCTACTATATGAGAAGATCAATACCCACTAAGGAAACTCACTTTTAAAGGAGTGATAACTAGTTTACAAAATCTTCCTTTTATATTACCTGAAGTCATAACCATGATTCATATAGGAGTTACAACCCAGTATAACATGACTTTTCTTGGGAGTCACAACCCAATTAGAACTAACTTTTGTTTGGGAGTCAAAACCCAATAACCTTCCATAATATTGGTATAATAACCATTATTTTCATTGAAGAAAACCTAAACCAATTGTTACAATTACATAAAATTGAAAGAAAAAAACATAGAAAAGAAAACTGAAAAGAAATTAAAGAACTATAATGGAGATAATGATGATGAATATTGATACATATCGATGATATCTAATCATTTAAGTGATGATAAATTGAATGATTGAAGTTTATTCTTGTTCATAGAAATGGAACGGTATTTGAGGAATAACTCAATCTTGAATTAGGATAATTATATAAGTTTTGTATGTCTCATTGTTGAATAAACTATGTCTGGTGCATTTTATCACGTTATCCCTTGATCACATTCAAAAATATTAATAAAACATTATTAAATTCAAGATCTTGAAGGAACATCTAAATCACAAGTCACATGATTAGATGGTTTAGATTATAAAAATACATGGAATAATATTGTTAATCTATAATTTAAATTATCATGCTCTTTATCCGATAATTCTCAAGATCAAATTCCTACATTGGACTTATTCAGAACACTTCAAAATATGTTCTTTAGTAAAAATGAGGATTATTATAAAAATTGAAATAGTAAAAATTATTTAAATAAACTTTTAGTTTACTAAAATAACAAAAATTTTCTAAAATAGAGTATAGAGTAACAATTATAAACTCATTAATATCTAAAATATTATCATGATATTATCTAATCAAACAACTTCTAATATATCTATTCAATTATACTTATATTTTTAATGTAATAAAACAATAAAAATTATTCTATAAATTTATTTTATAAATAGATGAGGTAACATAGTATGAAATTTATTCATCCCACAATATATTTCCATAATATTTTTACGAGTAAATAATTTACACAAAATTTATATATTGTATATTTATTTATCTAGTAAATATAATGATATAAATATTTTTTATAAACTTACAGTTAAAAAATTTATCATTATAACAGATAAATAGATCATGATATAAAAATATATTCATTAAAAATAAACAAACTAAAGAACTGATAGTGTTAGGAGTATGCCTGGTGGTCAGCAAACTTATTGATTCATCAAAGATTTGGTTAGTATACTAACCTTGTGAAAAAATTCATCATTTGGTTACTTAATATACTAATAGTTGGTTAAAAAATAACTTTTTGGTGGGTTGTAAGATGCTTCATGTCATGTTAAATTTATCTCTTGTGTAAACTCAAATACATGGTAGGTTGTGGAATATCTTTTGGTAACTTAAGAATATACACATTGAATTTATAAAAACTCTTCATGGTATGATAGTTTATTTGAGATATCAAACTAGGGAAAATGTTGAAGGATCTTACCTTCTCTCATGGATGAAGGATCTCATCAAAGAAAGTGGATGGTGTGTGGGTGAGTAAAAAGTATGTTGAACTGGTTGTGTGGGTTAGTAGATTATAGGGTGAATAGAGTCGTTGAGCCAATCACTGGATGGGGAAGAACCATTAACTATACCAAATAGGGGGGTTTATGGTTAAATTTAGTTGGAGATGAGGTTATCTAGGTCTGTTTTACTTGTGTTGATGCTAAAGGATTCATATGAGCATAATAATGTCACAATACTGAGCTTTTGTCGATAATTTGTGTGAATATCCATTGGAGTAAAAGCTTCCATGGAGTTTTCTATGAAGAAGAAAAGGTTAAATGATGTATATTGTATATATATATATAAATAATACCTGTGAGTGTGAGTGTTTTAATATATATATTTAATGATAAAGAAAAATATAAAACAAAATATAAATTTTAATATTAAAACTAACAGTAATATTGATATTTAAAAAATAATTATTTTTGAAATAATTAAAATTTATTAACATTTAATTTCAATAAAAATAAAAAATTATTAAATAAATAGTTTTAAATAGAAAAAATAAAACACTAACTCAAATTAAATAAGATTAAGAATAATTCTAAAAAAATATATTTTTTCAAATAAAACAATTACAAGACTAAAAATAATTAAACGTCAACTCTAGAAATAATATTTCTTAATAAAAATAAACATTATCAATAAAGTTAAAATATTTATATGAATAATTAAATACATTTTTTTAATGAATATTTAAATTACAGGCTTATAAATTTATCAATAAAATAAAATAAAAATAATATTCCCAACACTAATAATCTCCCTTTTTAAAAATCATACAACCAAAAAAATTATATAAAAAGGTAAATTTTTTATTTAAAAAACTCCAAAATTTCTCCCTCTTTTTGAAATCTTTTTAAAAGATAGAAGAAATTAAATATCCAAAAAAATATTTTCTTTTTATGAATAAACCCAAAATTATATATATTAAACTCCCCCTAAAAATGAATATACTATAAAAAATAATTAATAACAACACTTATTAAATATCATTCAATATATTCCAAACCTTTTTAAACACAAGCAGATTATAAAATATATTGTTACCTAAAAAAATGTGATACTCACTTATCAAAACAATCTATTTAAAATGATTGATATTGTAAAATAAAAATTCTTTCATGATAATTTAAAAAATAAAAAATATACTTGTTATATACTATTTTCCAAAAAATAATATACCAATTTTCAGTAAGGGTAAAAAAAACCCTTGAGTTAACAATCTAAAATATCTTATCAAATAAGTTATATCAAGATTATTTTTCAGATATAATTGGAATAATTCACCCCTTATATGATATATTTTTTTATATGAGATATCAATGTGAATGTTTTATTAAATAAAAATAAATTTAGTGTATAGAGTAATTTAACCATGTTAGATCATGTTTATAAAATTGATTCAATTTATGGAATTTACCCAAAATTAATGCACTAAAAAATGAGGTCCCCATTTACAGAATCAATTCAATTTGAGAAAAAATTAAAAAATTGAACCAATTTATTATATCAAACTTCAAATATTCATCCTAATATTAAACTAGGTTAAAAAAATTGAAATTAGGAAAATAACCTTAGAAGTTATATAATACTTCTCTAAATTATAAGTGTTCAAATTTTTATTTCAATTAACCACTGTAAAAATAAAATTTTAAAGAAGTATGTGGTTTATTAATTTAACAATAAAAACATCCCAACACTAACATGCAAAAATAATTTTTATAGAACATATAAAAACATTATTTCATTCCCAAAAAAAATCAGTTATTAAAAAAACATTTCAAACATATTAATAAAAACTGAAATATCTATATGCTAAATATTTAAATACTAATTTTAAACTTATATACCTACACATTATTTAATTTAATAATTCATGATTTACTAAAAATAGAGGTAAAAAAAATTAAAACTCTATATAAGAAATATAAACTCATAATTAGCATATATAAAACTACATTTTTAAACTAAATAAGCTACATCATTATTACTTTCTAAAACCAGACAAATGTTAATGTACAATCATAAAATCTAGAATATAAATTGACATGATAAATGATATTAAATATTTTGCATTTCATCATACTCATTTATGTAATAATAAATATTTTTCATGCTTGACTATTATTCATGGGCATAGTGATCAGCTTATGTCCAATAAGATTTGAGTTCCATCATTTTGGTACCCATATTGTCTTTGATTCAATTAAATTGATAGTATATCTTTTCCCCACTTAAAAAGATTTCAAACATTTATTTTGGGGAATTTATGATAATAAATTCTTAGAGAAAATAGTTTTAATATGACCAAATTATTGAGTAAATCTCAAAGATCATTCATTGGAATAATGCCCGTACATTCTATATTTAAAGAATATTACACTAGAAATACTCCCTTTTGATATTTTAATAAAGGTTGTCTCATTCATGTTTTGTGAAATTTTCTTATAACCAAAATCATTCTTGTAATAGTATTGTTTCATCATATACATCATTTCTTCATATTTCTCTATTTCATGAATGAAAGTAGATATTTTTTTTAATATTGACATCATTATTTTTCAAATCTATATTTTCTTTTTGAATAAAATTTATTTCATTTTAAACTTTTTGACTAGAACCAGAAACCATATTTCTTAATTTTTTATTTTCTTTCTTGATCTTCTTATACATATTCTCAACTTTAGTCATATCATCCAATATAGAATTAAACCTTTACTCCTGAACATATGGAGTTTGTGGGGATGGTACATCTATAAAGTTGGATCACTGGGGAGTCCAATCCCAATAGGATGTGCGTGAGAGATGAGATCCCATGTGGTAGAGCTTTATAAAGTAAGCTTCGTGCACTAGGATCATGTGTGAGACCTAACAGAGTGAGTGTTTTTTGGGGCTTTAGGATTACTTATTGGTTTCACTTGGAATTCACGCCACTCTTCATTTCAAATTTATATCTATTTCCTCCTGTTAAAAAATTGAATTGTTTATTTATAGTAAATGAATAATAATCTAATTTCCAAGATATTCATTCATGCAGTATGGAGAGAAAAATGGTGTGGCGATTGTGCACAAGGCATCTGCCAACTAAGTACACTATCATCGGGGTGAACATCTCAAGACTACACAGTTTTTTGTAAACCATGGGATTTTTGGGTGGAGGCATGGTTGGTCAATATTAAAATAGAGGACTGGCTAGAATATTATCTTTTTTTTTGGAGGATCTCATAGTTTATGGATGGTTTCATAGTAGGTTAGTTTTCAAACATCACACTATTTCGTGATTGTACGACCGTGGGAGGATCACACTATTGTTGAAAGATTGCACGGTTGGTCCATCTTGAAATCATGAACTGAATTGGTGATCAAATTATTGTAGTAGGAAATTATTATTGGTTTTTTCTTAAAACCATCACCGTCTTGAAGATAGAGTGTGTTAGGATTTCATATTTGTAGATGATCATGTGGTTGATCTCACTAAAAACTTTGCACTAGATTCTCAATCAAATGATGTTTCCACACGTTTTTACTGAGTGGGTAGGATGATCAGTGGAAAACATAAAAAATATATCATGTAACAAATTCTGATAAAAATGAAGAGGGATTTATTCTTTGGAATTCAAGTAAATTCGGTAATGATAACTTCACGGTTCTCTTAGGAAGTGTGTGCAGTTTGTATCGAGAGTTTGTGATCTGATTGGGTAGTCGAAGGGTCACACCTCCACCTACAAATTGGGTGAGATAGCCCTTTTAATTTTACAAAAAAATTATCAATGATTCATGATGTTGAAAAAATAAATGATCTTTATGCACCTATTTCTGCATATCTATCTAGATAACAAATGTATTTCGCTAGTTCAGAATGTTACCTCAGCCTTCCATGTAGTTAACTACATTTTGTGCTTAGTTACATATGTATATTTCAAGATAAATATGAATTTTCTAGAATTATGTACACATATTCATGATTAAAATTTCATATTCCTAGTTCTTTTGTGCACTTATCTAAGAAGATGTGGCTTTTTTAAGAATTTTCACGATTGTTAGGAATTGTTCATGTGGTTAATGTATAGTTTCCGATATTTTTTTATTTTCAGGGATTCTAGGATCTCATTTTATTTTTATTATGAAAAAAACAACCCATGAATAATGTGTGGATTTTCAAGATGAATCCAAAATAATGACCAAGATGATTATAAGTTCTAATGTTTTCCATCTTCTATAAACCCTAGAAAAACATTACTTCCTCTCAAAAATGATGGAAAAAAGGCTTCATGATCATTCATTAACAGATTGGATTATCCTATAGGGATTCAGGCTACTAAGTGATTTCCCAATTATTTTATTGTGTGTGGATAATCTTCTACATTATTAAATTAATATATACCAGAAGCTTCCCTAGACCACCATATCAATTGTCGAATATTTCACAAATAATATCAATAGTCTTCAGGGTTATGTATCAAGGTATAACCCCATGACTTTATAGGAGAATCCATGTATAAATGTACTATATGTTCATATTTATGGGTCAATCATGGGTAATTAAACAAAGAATAATATGTTTGGTTGTCCGAACAATTGGGTCATCTAATCTATAGGGGTATTTAGTGAAGACAACAATTGGTAATTCTTGATGCAATTGATCTGTAAGAATTTTTAATTAGATCTAATAGATGTGGGCTTATATGAAGCTATCTAGGTCTTTAAAACCTTCCCCCATCGTCAATTGTGTTTAATTCTTGACATTATATAGAGGTCGATCCCAGATACCAATACTTTTTATATGGTGCACAAATAGGTAAAAATCAATATCTAGGATTTGCAGTTGATTAGTGGGGATATGGTATTGGAGGATATGTATGACTAGTTTTTCCCTTTGGTATCTATATAAGAAAATAATGAGATGACCCCAACACTTGTTAATGATATATTTAGTATAAAAATATGTGGTGGGGAAAATACATCCTAAGAGAAAAGTCCCTTTCAGAGCATGGATAGATATATTCATCAAGATAATTAGGAGATAACTCGAATGTAAGAGACCTTAGACATGCCACAGTCACCAAAACAATGGAGATCCCATCACTTATTGGTAAACTTTTTAAGAGGACCAATTAAAAAAATTGAAATGGGAATTGATCTTTTTGGTCTATAGGATAATATATTTAACATATATTATAGAAACCTACATCTGTGGTTACACCTTAAAAACAAGAGAGTAAAAGGTTGACATCATAGTTGGGATTTTCTTGATGGATTTCCCAACTAGTGATCGAAATTTGTGTTATCTTATTGGTTTCAGTGTTGGAAAATTGGTATTGACATCTCAGGACTGTTTATAAAGTGGAAGGAATCATTCTACATCATTGGACCATTTTGAGTGATATGATAATGGATAAAAGACTATTTTATTGGGTATGATTTTTTTAATACTCAAAAGATCATTGGTATCAGGTTTATAGTTTACAACTAGAGAATCAGTAAAGTAATACCATGATTATTAACGGAATGAGATATAAAGGATAAGACAAACTGGAATGGCTAGTTTATGTATACACTGTATCATCCCCCATTTATGATATTATTAATGATGAAACAGAGAGTATAGAAGCATGTACATATCTATGATCTTTGTGAGTGGGGTTAGTGGCATATAGAATCAATTTGACATTCATAAGTGGAGGATTTATCCTCACACCATGGAATTGGAGTGACGTAGGAAAAAATAACCTCTAAGATACTATCTTTACCTCAATTGTTAAAAACAGAGGTTTGAAATTTAGCTGATCTGTCTATAGGTAGTAGAGTGGATGACTGGATATTGATTCCTAATAGTTCCCAATAATAAAAGTCTAGAGAAAAGTGGTATTTATGAAAGGAAGTATCATCTATTGAGGACATGTGTCACTCACTCCAAGTGATATAGATTTCACTCATTGAGGTTAGCCAGGTTTTGTCTCCCCTAAATATCCCATATTAATGCTTACATTGGGAATTATCGTCTTATATTGGATATTTGTATTCCACCATTCATGATCTAAAATGTGTGACTCCATGTATGTGTTAGTTAAAACAATTAATGGATCATGGGAAGGAAATAATGGTGAAGAAGGTGGCACGGAGTCCCCTTGGAAAGAGGTAAGAAGGATATTCTTTTTCAAATATTGTATTCTAATATTGACATCCTTGTTAAATTAACTACTCCTTTGGTTTTTTTAGGGTTCAAAATATGAACTATCTCTAATAATTTCCCCATTATACACAACCGGGGATTTCATGGATATATCTGGAACTCGTTTGGATTCTAGAGGTGACAAATGAATAGGTTGTACTGGACTGGAAGAGCACACATGTTTGGTAATCTCCATCCTATAGGAGGTGTTTATCAAACCATTTTTGATCACTTCATTTTGTAGTTAAATGGTTAAGTAATTCCAAAAAGATAAATCAACAAATAAATTGGAGATATGACTTCATAGGAGGCTGACATGTAGATGTTATATTTATCTTTGTATATGAACCATCAAGGATGCTTCCTTAAAGGAACGATAATTATACAATATTTTTTTGAGATATTAGGGTATGTAGGTAGAAGCTTATCAAGAGAATTTATCCATTTCACCTCGTTTGGAAGAGGATTTAGAAGTGGTATTATGTTGTACCCAATAATTCCTTGACTTAGACCATGGCTTGAGTCCTTTGACTATTGTCCCTACAGATAGAGGAGGGCATACATCATGAATTATTAACAAAATATATTATGATCTTTGGATATATCTTCTAAAATTTATCCTTGTAATGGGATTTATATCATTATCTGAGTATGTAGTAACACTGTAGTAGATATTTATTGATGTTGATTCCCATAAATCCTTGGAAGAGTTCCAGAATTTCATTAATGAATTATAATGTCATAAGTTTCACTCATTTGTGCTTGAAAAAATTATTTTAATTCGTGGTCTTATTATTTGTATTTTTTATATAATAAACACTATATAAAAATAAAATTATTAAGATACCTTTCAAGAAATAGAAAAGGATCCATCAAGATCTTTCAGTGGTAGTTTTATCATCCCATGACTCCGAGAGTGAAAATCCTATAGTGTGACAATAGGTGGATCACAAGGATCTGTGTGAGGGGGTTCTTCTTCTAATAACTTACTCTTTACTTGTTAATGAGTAAATCAACATAAGGTGAGAATCTAATCCCATCCACTGATTCTGGTGTAGCAGGTTTTCGTGACACTTTTGTGGCACCAATAAATGATCTAACATTGATGATCGTCATTTTACCACATGGAAAAAAATCAATACTCCATCCTAGGGAGAGTATGAGGATACACTTTTTCTAGAGGTCTGGGTCACTTCAAAGACTCAGGCCATAGGACTTGATGAATATTTTTAGAATCGACAATTTCTCTTTTAAATCATTAGTTGTTGATAACACCTCATTTTTTATTAGTCCTGACAGTTCCATTCTTAGTGGAGGGACACATCGAATAGTTTACTAGTCCAATAGTTCAATATTCAGGCCATGCATAGATTGGGTTTTCTTTATGTCTTACCATCAATATGAGTGTATCTTAAGTGGTATCCTTGGGTGAGTTAGTCCATGAGTATATATCACCTTCTAAGAGAAGCTCTAAATTATATCGAGATACTATATGTACATTTTGTGCCACACATCGATACATTTGGAGATACGTAAAGTAGCTAATCACAAATAATCCTATAAAGGGTCTACCTATAAATCTTAAAAGTCTCCATGACCTGTTTACAACATTAAAGTGTTATGGATTGATTATTGTTCCATTCACTACATCATGAAGAAAACCCTCTAGAGGTGATAAGATATGGATCCATCACTTCAACACCGTCTAAGGGAAAGAATGAAATTATACTCTTACATTATATGAGATTTAAAATCCTAATAAGAGGTTCATTATGAATAAGTGGTGATAGAATAATGATGCCCAGCTGAAGTAGTGTAAATTCAGGTCGATCGTATTCAACAAGAATCTAAAGAAGAGATGGTTTTGAACTATAGTTAACTTGAATAGAATGATACTATAGATAAATGTAAAACTTTTAGGGTATATGAACACTATATTGTTATATACAGAGATGACATGAAGCTGGCCAAACATCCGTACAACATAGATGAGACATGAACATCAATTTCCACAGTTAAGTCCTATGTCTAGGGACTTTGGCAATAATTTATTATCATGGCGAGGGACTCCAAACTATTCCAACTCCTATTCTATTTTTCATGAATGAAAATGATTTTTTCCCAATCTCTATTCACTCTTAAATTACCCATTTACCCTCGATTCTCATTTTATAATAACCTATGAAACTCTAAACAACAATATCAGAATAACATTAAACCACTAGAACATTAAACATGATTGAATAAAGTTAATCATGATTCCCAAACACCTAATTCAAAATGAGTTTCCCCTGGTCATGGCTCACAGACTAGTATAGACATTGATACTATCACAGTAACACTAGAGTTGGTCCATATGGATGAATGATTTCACCATGGGCATGGATTACAGATGGTTATAGGTACATATACCACCACTGTAACACTGGATTTTGTTTATTTAGATGAATAATTTCCTCATAGGCATGGATCATGGATGGGAATAGGCATAGATACCATCATTGTAACAATAGTGTTGGTTCATTTTGATGAATGATTTCATCCTATGCATAGATCATGGATAGGTATAGGCAGAAATACCATAGGATTAATTCTAGAGTTTATCTATTTTTTAAGAACTACTTCCTCATAGGGGTGTCCCATTTATGGTTATAGGAAACTATACCATCTATGTAACAATAGAGTTTTTCCATTTAGATGAATTATTTCCTTATAGGTGTAGTTAATGGATGGGTATAGGAAAAAGTATTGTCACTATATTAATAGAGTTGGTCTATTTAGAATAACTATTTTCTACTATTAATCACTCATGGATGAGTATAGGAATATATAATATGACCATAACACTATATTTGGTCCATTTCGATGAATGATTTCTTCCTGGTTGTAGGTTATGGAGAAGTATATGAATATGTACCATCACTGTAATACTAGAGTTAGTCCATTTGGATGTATTATTTCCTTGTGTATGTGGATCATGGATGGGTATATTAATAGATACCATCACTATAACACAATATTTTGTCTATTTGGATGAATTATTTTACTCAATATGATGAGGATCACACAATAAAAAATTTAGAATGGGGATTTCAATGTTTATAAGTGTTTGAGTACCCTGAAATTATTTCCTTACACATTTCACATGTATCCTCTAGGTTGATATTCTCGGAATGAAGGATGCTATAAATGCTCTAGTTTTTTACTATGTTAAGGGGACTAGTTATAAAACCATGAATTTTTCTAGTATTATATTATAGAGGTTTAAATATTTGAGTCATTTACCTTATTTCTCTAACTTTTTCATAAGTCTCATATAAGGGAAGCATAGTTGGAAATAACTTTAATTTTTCTTAGTTGTTTATTTATTGGTTTCTAATCTAACATGTTTTATAACATATCAATTTCAAATGCTCTATTTTTTCTTATATAATGAAAGGTTCATGTTAAAAAAGCATCAAATAAACTTTTTCTTATGATAACCTTTGTTTGTTTTAAACATGTAGATTTTTGTGTATCAGTCTTTGGTTTCTTTATACTATGTAAGGTGGGATAATGCAGCTAATTTTTAATATCAGAGAAAATTGACCAAAATATGAGTTGGAATACAAGGAAAAATTGGATAAATAAACCCAATGTGAATTGTAAAATTCAAATATTACCAATTCAGATAATACCATGAATAAGTATTGCGTGATCAACCCCATTAGAGTGACCATTGTTGTCAGCATCATTGCCAGTGACCCTGATCGACCCAATCAGAGTGACCATCATTTTTTTTTCTAGAGGGATTTTACTCTAAGAGGGTGTTGTAGATCTTGATTATGTGATCTCCATAGGTAGATATGATCTAGAGATTATTGGTGGATAATGAAATGGGGATTACTTATTCTTACTCAGAAACTAGGCCAAGGGCTGCTGATATTTCAGGTCGGACAAGTTTTACCAATTACCTAGAATATACTAGTATATAAGTATGGGGTATTTAGTTTATAGTCATAAATATTTGTCTATAATGTTATACGGTTTAGGTTCACATGATGTAGACCTATCAAATGTTCTAGGGTGTGATGTTGAATCTCTACTCTAAATATGGGAATGATAGACTAGTGTGTAACATTAAAGGTACTAAATCAATTTAAATATTTAGATTATGTGTTGTGTAAATAGAAATTTAAGAAGTTTGAATTAGGAGTGATAGGATGGTGCATGTATATCGAGGATGAAGGAATAACATATTTAAAATATGTGTTTTACAACAATGGTTTCAGTGCATATGGAGATTAGAGGATATTCTCCATAGGATGAAATTTCCTCAAGTTTAATAAACTCATCAAAGGTTCATAGTCAGATCCATATTAAGGGAGTTTATGTATATTCCAGGAGAATTACTCTTTGGAGTTGAATACACTCATAACTAGTAGATATGAATTATTTTGAGGATTCAAATACTTATGAAATGATTTAGTTTTTTGGATGATAGGAATATTATAGAAGATTTTTGACAAATTTTATGTTATTCCATTGTGTATATAACATGAAATTACGATAAAGATATATGATATGTCACTTATAAAACTTTTACATTAATTAGTGGGTTTGGTGAGCATGAATCACCTTTTCATATGGATATATAATGGGCTTCATCTACCTTTATACATTCCTATTTGCATTCATATTTTTTCTTAAGCCCTACAAGTGGGGGATTAGAGTGCTAGGACTTGAAATTTTCTCATTGTAACAATTATAAGTTTTATCATGATAAATTTTTGGCTCTTTTCACCTATATTGTGGGGTCTTACAGTCTAGACCAAGGAAAATTAATTTTTAAGGTCACACAACTTCGACCCATAAGTGTTGATTTTAAGGTCATGAAAATTTGATCCATGAGTGAGACAGTTTATATAATTACAAAAGAATTGCAGAATCCAATGTGTAAAGAGAGACAAATTCTAGTTTAGAATATATCAAGGTAAGTGAAAATAGTTTAGGGTATTGATTGTTATATAAAAGTGGTCAAAACAATCCATCTAACAAAAAAGTAAAAGTGAAACGGATATTAATGGTTAGACCAATGTCACTATAGAATGTCTCAAATGGGGCACACATAGTTTACATTCATGATGTGTGGGTGTGAGGATGGTTAGAGGTACAATCCAAATGGACCTCAAAGACTCATAATGTCCTTAAACATTTTGAACATTGGAGTGGTGATGTTTTAAAACACAACTTGGAGTTCCTAGATCTAAAGTAGTGGCATGATACAAGTAAAAAAGGGGTGATTATATACTACATTCAAAAGTTAAGTTCTATTGAGATGATGTTTTGTAATATTGAAAATGTATGATATTCCACTTAGTAATTATATACCACTAGTTAATAGTCCATATTGGGGTTGTGTATTTAGATCCATATTATGGGAGTGTACGTATAGTCAAGAAAAAGTGTCCCTTGGATCCAAATATGCTCATTAATGATAGTCGTGAGAGGTTTTGTAGTGATCTGATGCACTTTATTCTTGAATATTGAATTTTGAAAAAATATGTACAGAAAGGTTAATGATGTAATTTTAGATATGAGATTTCCACAACTAGGTTGATTTTCTTAAAAGGAGTGGATGTGAATGATGGCTCACAGTTGGGTCATGACAAAATGATTCAAACATCACTATAAGTCTTAGTATAATATAATTCAAGACATATATTATTATTATATGGTTTGAGAAGCTATAAACATTATAATATGATATTGAGAAGGGGTAATTTTATCCTAATATATTTTTAGAGAAAAATACTACATCCAGAACCCTTACATGGAACATGATATATTATAGGGGAATTTGTACACATAAACAGACCACTATAAGAAGTTTAAAGCCATGTTTGATGGTCTGTATGTCATTACTTATTAATTTTATGTGACAAAGACTAATATTCCATGAATCTTAGGGTCATAGTATGAGGAACAATGTATAAAATCATTACATATATTTAGATCATACCCAAAATGATATGGATTCCTCTCAGTAATGAACTAGTGATGGGTAACCCAACATTAATGGAGGGGGTCCAAACATTGGGGTCATGTATAGTTTTAATTGGGATTCATGACTAGTCCTAGAATAAAAAATTTATTAATCACTACATATCCTATAAGGACAATAATCAAGTCACACATAGTTCTTATTTTTCATTTTTAAGAGGCCACAGGGAATGACCCAATACAAATAAAGAGTACTATAACTATGGGATGAGGGAATATTTTTGGTCTATTATTTTTCAATGTAGATTCAAACATGAATCTTCACTGGGTGCTTCTATGTAGATAAGATTCATTTACAGAATAGAATGGAATTTTAGTTTGAGGAATTTATGGTTAGACCTTAAATATAAGAACCAAGTGTCCCTACGTATCCCAATAAAATTGGAATCAGAACACATTTAGATCTTATTATAGGTTACCTATAATGATTATAATCTTATATAGGGGAAAAGAATTTTCAATGTATGTTTAATGATGAATAACCACATGATACACAATCCAACATAGATCTGGATCTTATGTAAGGGATGGGTATTTTTTTAGAAATACATTTTAATGATGAATCTAAACTATGGGCCTCAAAAAAAATAAAATTATGCATAAGATTAAGTATTTTATCAAGACAGACATAGGTATTTTGAGGATTATTATTTTGTACATATCTAACTCATGCACAAGAGAAGAAAATTGGGCTTCACCATAGTTCAGTTCCATTAGAAATATAAAATATTATTGGTGGGGCCAATAAACTAATGTGAAAGATATAATTTTCTTTGATGGAATTTGTGGTTAGTCTAGGATTATAGATCTGTATAACATTTTTTATCCTGATATTGCATGAATCAACCCATGAATAGTTTCTAAATAGAAATACCTATTATAGATCAAGTTCATATGTGGGTGAAATGGGTTTTTGTTTCTCATGATTGGGTCTAGGATAAGAGATCTAGCCATCATAACAAATACTGATGTACTGGAAATACTTTTTTTTTTATTTTCAATAGCCGGTTTAATGGGTTCCGGTTCCCAAGCATACAACCACAACATAAACCCAGAAACAGCAATCAACACACTAAAAACATCTGTAAAAATCATCAAATGTGTACTCCTCTCCGCATCCCCTGCCAGACTCATCTTCTCCAGTGGCCGAGGTTGTTTCCCAACCTGGTGTCCTCCAATACTGAGGACTTTGCACCCGATTCCTGAGAAGTTCCAGAACAGGGTCTGGTGAAATCCTCTCAGTCACAATGTTGTTCGCAAAATACACAGCGACCTTGCCTTTCTTCCTAGATGATGAACGAGTCTGCATAGGCCGCGGGAGACAGGAGTAATCCTTCCTTGACCAACGTCTTACTGAGGGTGAATCAGGCCCTCCGACTGGAAAAGAGGTTTGATCACTCTGTACCACCTCACTGAACAAGCGGTCACCTTCTCCGCTCACCTTCTCTGTCCCTCCCAAAGGTAAATCCCTTCCTTTGTCATCCTGACCCGTAGTAGGGTTCTCCATCACCGGCAGAACCACCCCCACTTAAACACCTTCATCCATTGTTGCCGCAGGGACTGCTTTCAGGCCCTGCTCAACCTGGCTCTCATCAGCTCCCACCACATTGGAGTTTCTGGTTTCAGTGCAAACAGCCAAGGGTGATCCCTCCAACCCCAGTCCCCTGTCACCCTCTTGCATAACCTCCATAGCCTCCATTCTGACCAAGCCAACTTCAGTCTCCAAACCTCCAGCCAACTGATCCTCTGAGGCCCTGTCACCATTCTCCTTACCTGCAAAATCATTCTCTTCCAGGCATTCAGATCTACCATCCTCGGCAATGATAGAGAATCTATTACTCAAAGGTATAAAGGGGGGAGCCACAGGATCCAATCCCCTGGATTCCTTCGAACAATCCAAATTCGGATGACTACCTGGCCCCTTCCCATCCAAAGAACCAGGACCCGAATCACCCTCCACAATTGCCTTACCAGTCCTGACTGATTCACCATCCAGTGTCACCGAAGCCACCCCAGAGCATTCTCCTCTGGTAGCTGGCTCCATCAGTCTCGAGTGAGAACCCTCCTCAACCTGCAAATAGTTATTCCCCTTCAAGGCCGGTGGGATATATTTCCCTTTATCATCTCCCTTGGTCGACCAAGGAGGAAGTCCCCTACGGCAGACCTCGGTCGAGTGCCCTAACCTCCTGCAAGACCCATAGAAATCAATCCAATCTTCATAAATCACCCGCTATTTACAGCGGTACTCTTCACCGATCGTGACAAAAACATACTCAAAGGGAGATCTAGATGCGTCTATCTCAACACAAACACAAGGATTCACTAGATGACAGAGCGCTTCAGTTCGACTGATGTAACTAGAATAAATTTACATGTAATTCTAGTAATTCCCCCTTCATGTTGGTCATGCACTTTCTTGTGGGTGTAGATGTTTATTTTCCAATATATGGAAACTTTCTGAATTTGTAATCCCTTTATAAATCTAGCTCTTATGTGGGGGAATTAAGAAATAGAGTGTAGGTTACTCTAAGTAGTTTATGGTCATGTTGGATAGAACAAATCATTTCGTTCCTTTAGTAATGGTGTACCTTAGTTATGTTAAATAGAGTGATTGATGAACTTCTCTATGTTCATGTGAGTCATGACCAGGGTGAGAATCAATAAGAAGTTTGATGATTACTCGTACTACACTAAAGAAATAGAAAACAGAATTTTGAGCACATGTCATTGGATTTTTAACCCATGGTTTGGAATTTATCATATCTTTTAATATCATGAAACTATGATTTTTACCATATAGTTTAACATCTCATAGTTACCAAAGTGAATATTTAGTTTAACATCATATGGTGAAGATATTGTCTTGTAGTTTTATGTTATACAACTAGATATTGGATGTGCGGTTTAATGTCATATTGTGGGGATGTTTTAATGTAGATTTATATAATATGACTTGTAAAGTATTTGATTAGTTTAAATTCATGTGTAATGTTCTTGTTATATATATTTTATTATCACGCAACAATGATGAAATTGTTCCGATGTGAAAATTATGTAAAGTACTTCTCTATAAACCATGGATTCAAAAGATATGTGATGTGTTATATATCCATGTTAACCAAGGAATAGGATTTTTCAGAGTAAACATGGTGTATCAAGTAAGATCCAACCCATTTAAATTTGATATTTGGAGGCTTATTCCTTGGTTTTATGAGAGTTAAGGGAACCAATAATATATCTCCCTAGAGGAACAAACAGTGGTGAAATTTCTTATTAAAATATCATGCAACATGGTTTTGATAGACATCCATGTTGTCTAGATTACAAAACCACTTCTCATCGAGATATTCTAGATAATCCAACCACTTATAAGACTATTTATATTTAGAAAGAAAATTATATATAGCAATGAAAAGTGATTATTATTGGATGTTGATTGGTAGGACTGCATCTATCATGTATACAAGTGAATGTGGGTTCACTGTAAAGACCCAAAGCCTGAAATACATGGAAATTACGTTACTTTTACAGAATACTTAACACATGAAAAAAAAAGACGCCCAAAGACCGTATTATTTTAGTGTCTTTGGAAAATCGTAATGTAATCTTCTAATCAAGGTGAACGATCTTCAACATCTCCCATAAATATCTTCCCCTTTTTGGTTTTCTAACCTAAAACCTTTCTTTATATCCTGGGGAAAATAAAACATAAAAAGGGTGAGCTCAAATGCTCAGTAAGGGTAAACATAGAGAACATAAAACAATCCATAAACATTTGAATACAAAAACATGAACATAAAATCTAAACATCAAAATCTTGAGCAAAGACATAAATTCTGGAAGTACGTAAGGCATATATCATAAAGAAACATCAATAGTGACAAAATATCATGGTAATAAAACATGTAATTATGGAAAACCATTAAGCAGATGATATGATTTCCATAGTATCCAAGACATTACTACCAAGACCATCTTAGATGACAAAGTCCCTTTCTGAATTGAGTTCACTCCTCATTTCAGTGTTGTAACACTGAACCAGATTAACTTACCGTTCCAGCCATTTCTATCTCATGAGATATAAATATTTACCCAATGCATTGGAGGGAGATATAGGTCCCACCCATCTCATAATGAAATCATTCTTACCTGTGCCACAGAATAAACTTAAAACCTTCATCATAACCCAAAGAATAAAATGGATTTCATAAACATCATCCCATCATCACATAAACCATATAAAACGATTGGATATTTCATCATAAGAAAAGTGAAACCATGTAAATCATAAAGACATTTTACTTGAAACATACAAATACAAAATAATGTCATCTTATATGGAAAATGGTTTTGATAAAAACATTTGAAATGAATTCTTGAGGAAAATATCATTTCTTCTTTAAAATCAATTCCTTTTCAAAAAATTCCATGCAATTTTAAAAGAAAATGATTTTTTTGAAAATAGTCAATAAATAATGTAGAGAAATATTCATTAAATTAAGGTGTTATAAAATCGTAAAAATCGATTCACGTCGTATAAGTTAAAAAAAAATTGCCTCGTACTTTTGCCGGAAAATTCAAAAAATACCTCATATGGTAAAGAAAAGAAAGATTCCTTCCATAACACAAAGTAAAAGTAAAAGAGGGGTAATAATGACTTTAAAAATATATGGAAGAATATTAAAAACTTTATGAAATCCTTTTTATGGTCGTGGATTGAAAATATAACCCCAGTAAATACTTACCTATAAGCAATCTCGAATAAAAATGAGATTGAAAAATTATCTCTTACATTATGTTCGATATACTTCATATGTATCCTAAAATCCTGTATAATGATTTAAATAATGTCATTAACTTATTATAGAATCATATTCATTGTTATGATATCATATATGGTTTACTTATGACTTTATATTACCCGTTCGTTTGTAAATTTGATGTAAAAGCATCGATTTGGGTAAAATCGTTTCATTTATTGTACGTGTTTCGACTTGTTGTTCTTGATATTATTAGTTATATCCTAATTTAAATAATTCCAGAATGTAAAAAATGATTTATATATAATACATATTCAGCATATATATATATATATGATAGATCGATAAATGGAATGAAATACACCGTTCATGGAGACGGTAGGCCGTACGTATGCATGAACACTATTTTCGATTCCTTATTGAATTGAATGGAATTAAGTAGATGACATACATATATATATATACATAAATACAATATCATTATTATGTCATATATTTCATTATTATTCATTATATATACTTTATAATCATTCATGAATGGTTAACATGGAGAATGAATCTCATCGCGTCGTGGAGACGGTAGTCCGTACGTACGCACGAGCGATGATATCATTCCCATGATCGTGGAATTGTATTAAAGTGCATGTATAATATTTCAGAATCAATATCACTTTAAAATAATCATATATATATATTTATTTACAACATTATACTCATCCAAATAAGGTGGTGGTCGAAAACAGATTACACCAAGACGTGGAGACGGTATTCCGTACGTACGCACACGCGGTGATTTTGTTTTCCGTAGGATGGATAGAAGATGAAATAAGTTTGTTTCATATTTATAATAACATATTAGTATATAAGTAATACTGATGTTATTAATTTATAATGAGACAACTAAAGAAGAATAAGTAGAAGAAGAAGTAGAAGAAGAAAGAAACTTGAGAGAATCGGAAGAAGAGATTACCTCTTCTTCGACGCACCTCCTTTAAGCCTTCCCTTAAGGAAGTAGAGTTGGTCTTTTGAGAAAAACAGAACCTCTAGAATGTTTTTATGGAAGTGGAGAAGATAAATGGGCAGGGTTTGGCCGAGCTTTAAATCTCAAAAGGGTGTGAACAGAAGAGGGAATGGCTACCCTTTTTATAAGGGAGGAGAGGGGCACCTTTGAAAAAACATAAAATATTATTTTATAATAAATTCATATTCGGTTTTTAATAGATCCAAATTGAATTATTTCTAAGATAAGGTAGGGATTGCTCGCAATCATCTCAACCAATAGATTTTAGATAGGTTTGGGTCATTATATTAACCTTATCTTTTAGTTTTAACTCTTAGTTAATTAGATTGACATTTACCATGTCACTTTTTATTTTTATATTATATAGTTAATAAACCTACCATATTCATACAAGTGACCCCAAAGTGGTCCATTAATGATAAACATATCATGATATAAGTATCTTGGTAGAATATTAGATTTTTTAGGAATAAAATAACAATTAATAATATAATATTTGTTTTACAAACTATTTTATGTCAATTTTGACACTATTTGGTATTTGATTTTTTTGAAAATGATAACAACATATTTAGTTCGAAAAAATATAATTAAATCCATAATAACATGTCATATTAACCTATAAAATTAGTTTAATTCATAAAATGTCTCAAATTACATTTATTTGGGTATTTATAACATCAATTATGTTAATATTACATTAAACAGTTATTTACTGCATCATCATTGTGTCCAAAATAAATTAATTTATTTAATTTCTAAAAATCATAAATAAATTACCATTATTTAGGAAATCTTTTTATATTTCTAATGAATATTTATAGTAGAATTTATCTTATGTATAACCCTATATTAAAAATGTTTTAGTTATTAAACTTTAATTTTAACTATTTTAACTATTCTTTAAATAAAATAATAATAAATGTCCTAATCTAATACAAGTGGACCTAAATAGTCATATTTTATTCCTAAGGTTTTTTTTGGTCGAATTAGACTTATCCAATAGAATTTGGACAAGTTTTAGGGTAATAATAATACCATTTTTACACTTAATTACCCTCTTTACTTTTAACCGTGGTAAATAAAAGTAAAAAGTTACTATTCACCAAAATTTATTTTTCTCTTATTGAACCACATTTTACTCCTTGATGTTAACCATGTCTCTCGGAATTTCAAAATTTACTCACAGAAGCGATAAAATTATGTTTTATGTAAACTTTCAAATTCTCCTAGGAGGTGGGTAAAAGACGGTGAAAAGTTCAATAAAATTTTTATATATCTAAAATTATTATAAAATGACTCCAATGAATTACATTGAACTTATATTGGTATTATGTATAAATTTTGACCTAAAATAAATTTAAATAAAATAAATAATTAATTAAATAAAAAGTTCGTTTTTAAATAGTAACCTAGTGTTTTCACTATTCATTAAAAATTGAATGTTTTTAGAAAAATACCAAAATTTCACCCTATGTTAATTTCGATATTACGAATCCAAAAATGAAGTCCATTTTGAAAGATAATATTTATAAAATTTCATAAAGTGGATATTACTATTCATAATGGCTAGTTCATATTAATATTATAATAATATATTGTTTAGTGAAACTCGGTATTGCGTACTACACACGCTATCGAGGAAGGTCTTGATTGCATGTAATGCAATCCAATTCAGGGCTTCATGTAGTGAAAGCCCGTTTAGTGTTTCATATAACATTATCAAAACTTATTTCACTTATACATTAAACAAAATCTATACTTAATGTTGCGTAGAATAATTTTCACAAAACAAACTTGAAATTGTGTGTAACACGAGCCAAGAATAGTGTTGCATATACTGTAACCTAGTACGGTGTTGCATATAGTACAAGTTAAACATGGTATAGTGTATAATAGAAGACATCAATGAAATTAAAATAATATTTTTCATAAAATCTCGGGGTGTTACATTCTACCCCCCTTAAAATGAATTTCGCCCCCAAAATTCGTCGGGGATATAAATGGTTTACTAATTGAAAGTTTCTTTCATAGAAACCCACATCGTAAAAAGGAATACTAAAACTTCATTTTTAAAAGGAAAGTTAGAAACATAACGGTTACCCAAATTAACTCATCATTGGGTTTCCACATAGGATAACATATGTGGAAATATGGATATGGAAGAAAAATATAACCATCAAGTTATGATGGAGAGTGGTAGAGGACATGGCTATAAAAAATCCAACAATCACAAAGCCATAAATTGTTGATGATCTAAGGTATCATCTGATTCATCATATATAAGGGCAGTAGGAAAACATTTTTGGTTTTCAAGATCATTTCCCTAATGTTGAAGAATTTGAATTAAAAGATATAATTACTTTATTTTGGTATAATATCATCATTGTTCGTGCCTTGAACAATTTCCACTTCATCTCTTAATGAAATGAAGTTGAATTTTTCATTCGTGAAGTGTTAGCAGATCATGTGATGGAATGATGGGTCATTCCATATGTCTCAAACAAAAGGCTAGAAAAAATTATCAAATATACATAAGTCCATCTATGGTGAGGTTAATCGTATATGATTCCAAAAATGGACTAATAATTCATCTATTATACCGCTTAATAAAACTAGTTTCTACTAACCAGGGACTTCCTATAGGCTAGTGGTAGGCGATAAAGGCCCGTCGCACTTCGGTTGTGGGTTCGATTACCTCAACCTTGTCCGACGCAACGGGTTTTCGCCCATCCTATGAGTTGTCCTTTTTCTAAAAATATACTATTATAACATAACAAAAGTTCTAGCCTTAAATAATACTATCTGATATCTAACTTAATCTATTCTAATCATTAGGTTTATCCAAAATACTTCTGTCCAATCTCATAGTATAAAGATAACGATTACTTGAAATTTCAAATACTGATAAAACACTATTTTGTTGAATATTTTATTGATAATAAATGATATAATTTCCCCACATTGTGCTAAATATGTTTATTTATAAAATATTTGGGATTTGATCATTCGTTTGAAAATTTGGTGTAAATTCCAGTTTTACCCATTATAGTGCACTGCAGTATTTCGAAGATAAATATTTTTATATTTATTATTGTAATTTGAAAGTTTGTAACCGTGTTTCTAATTCAATTATATACAACTTTAATTCAATAAACTAGAGCTAAAAAGTGCATTTGGATGGAGTAAATGGGACATTAATCCAATGGTGGGATGGACTCGACAAAATGGACATGGGTTCCGTATTTGGGCCATATCTTCTTCATCCGGACTTGTATTGAGCCCAAAGTTTGAGAGGAGCTCGGGGATCCATTTTCCCACAAATCATCCTTCTCTAAGGAGAGCTGGTTCACGCGTTTTCAAGGTCAAATGGGCGATGCAAGTTGTATTAAAATATTGGGCCGAGATTTCCCATTCACACTTGAAACCTCTTTAAACCTAGCCTCCCCTCCACTCTATAAGTTGTATTAAAATATTGGGCCGAGATTTCCCATTCACACTTGAAAACTCTTTAAACCTAGCCTCCCCTCCATAGAGGAGAATTTGTTTCACCCAAATTATCCAACCATTGTAAGAGGGGTAGCTCTTGAAGCAAGGATCCCCTTATCAAAGCCTTCTTCTCTTCTTTATTTTGTAATATTTTCATTTGTGTAATAAACTTCTTTGTTCTTCTTTTATTTCTTCTCTTTTCTTCTATTTTGTTTAAATTTCTTCTTCTATTAATCTTCCTAATTGGTTTGTAATTCTTGAGTAGAATCTTTATTGGGTTATGCCCATTATAAACCTTTGCACATGCAAGACGCTTCTACAATGATTATGCCACCAATGGAAGAGTAGTCTTTTAGTAATCGATCTACCTATCACCTTCTTCATTAATTTATTTTGAATCAATGATATACTATAATTCACTAAATATGATATATTAATAGAGTTTTCAATTTAAATGAATCTAATCAATCAATTGAACAATAAACCCAAAACGCGCGAGGTCGGATTTGGGTGAATTGTGAGAGCGTAATCTTAATCGGTAATACAAGACCACACGAGATCAATTTGTAGAGTTCAAATACAATCCCTAAATTCAATTAATCCTCATTTCCAGAGTGGTTATGTTCCTTAATTTATCACTGACCATACGCTAATCTTAGAACATCAATCAAAGCAGGGTGTTGCGATTGCATGATCCGAAGTTAGCCTAGGGTTAAATTCACTTCATCTTCGTGGTAAAGTTAATTCTTGTAGGGTTCATGATTTTACAAATTAAGGGATCATAATTAAGTGAATGTTAGTTTAAATTATAATTATTAATAATATAGTGAAGAGGTATAGTTAGATCGATTACGCCTTTTAAAATATTTTCTAAAAAAACATCTTCTTGTTGTGTCTTTTTAATCAAACATCATTTCAAAATTAAAAACAAAAAAAATGCAATCTTCTTCCAGAAAACTTATCCTAGATCTATAAACTATAAACAACCCCCATATATCCAATTAGTATTTTTATTCTCTTTTATTTTATTTTTATAATACCTCTAATAAGTTTTTTTAATTCACTTCCTCCTTTGAGAGACGACCTTGGTCAGCCACTCTGCTGCACCTAAGTACCCCAAAATCACACTAATCATTTGAGGGCACCCACGAAAGTGCTATTTCACCTACCGAGCATGTGAATACCATCATTTATTATATGATATATCCTGTTGGTCACATTCCAAACATGTGAATACCCTAATCATGTATTATTGTGAAACATGAATTACCATAGAACCTTAGTGAAAACATGAGTGTTGTCAAAAGTTAACTCTTTCCACATACCAAAATCCCAAAAATTATATATACTCGAACTATGATATCACTTAGTCCTTGTATCAATCATGATTTCATGAATACTATCAAACATCTCATTATCTCTTTATCCCTTCATTATGCACATATCATCTACTTTCCAAAAATATCTGAATAACCTTTCATGGTTACCAGTACCATTCAACATATACTTTCAAATACTCTAGGAAAAACAATAGTGTAACAATCCTTAGATGTGTCTTTATTCCATAGTACCATTACCGATACAACATAACTCTTGATAAACAAAAATCATTCCACTACCTTCTTAAACCATTGACTGAGATTCAAAAATTCTTTCATCTCACATATCATTTGTAGTCTCTTCATCATCATCAACATAAATACTACCCATATGACCATGCAGATTCTCTTCATGAGAATTTCCCTTAGGGAATTGGTTTGCGTAATTCCCATAAATCCCACATTTAAAACATTTAATCATTTTTGATGCCGTAGCAATACCATTATCCTTGTCCATGGTGTTAACTGAAACTTTTCCTTTACACTTATTGGATTTGTGTCCTTCTTTTCCAAACCCAAAGCATATTCCAATTCCTTTGAAAAAATCTCTCTGATGCCTCTTCCCACATGATTTACATGAGGAAAATTGAACTTTCTTTCCTCTATGATCATCATGAAACTCCATCTTTCTCTTATTATACAAGTTGAGAAGATTACCAAAGTTGAGATTATTAATCATATTATGAGATTGCAGATTAGGCATAATAATGATTTTTTGACTTCCAGATCCAATTTCATTTGGTTTCTCATGAAGAATATCCTTCCATTTTCCATCATATCCTCCATTAGCGTGAATCTTTCTGTTTCTAGCCATTTTCTAAGACCCAAAAAGAATAGTGTGAGAGGAAAAAATCATGCTAGGAAAACAACATAATAAAGGGGGAGTACCTTTAATATATAACATCTTAGGTTTAATTCTAATATCATTATCATAATTCTAGGAGTATAACCTATATGTATACTAATCCTTAGATACATCCCTAGACATACCTTAGAAATATCTCTAGGGATTTCACTAAAGTTTTCACATCCTAGTTTCCAAAGGTTAACTAAACCTTCGCTCTGATACCAACTGTAAAGACCCAAAGCCTGACGTACATGGACATTACCTTACTTTTACAGAATACTTAATACATGAAAAAAACAAACGCCTAAAGACCGTATTAGTTTAGTGTCTTTGGAAACTCGGAATGTAATCTTCTAATCATGGTGAACGATCTTCAACATCTCCCATAAAGATCTTCCCCTTTATGGTTTTCTTACCTAAAACCTTTCTTTATATCCTGGGGAAAAGAAAACATAAAAAGGGTGAGCTCAAATGCTCAGTAAGGGTAAACATAGAGAACATAAAACAATCCATAAACATTTGAATACAAAAACATGAACATAAAATCTAAACATCAAAATCTTGAGCAAAGACCTAAATCTTGGAAGTACGTAAGGCATATATCATAAAGGAAAATCAATCAAGATAAAATAGAATGGGAATAAAACATGTAATTGTGGAAAACCATTAAGCACATGATATGATTTCCATAGTATCCAAGACATTACTTCCAAGACCATCTTAGTGGACAATGTCCCTTTCTGAATCGAGTTCACTCCTCATTTCATTCCTGTAACACTGAAGCGGATTAACTTACCATTCCAGCCATGTCTATCTCGTGAGATATAAATATTTACCCAATTCATTGGAGGGAGATATAGGTCCCACCCATCTCATAATAAAATCATTCTTACTTATGCCACAAAATAAACTTAAAACATTCATCATAACCCAAAGAATAAAATGGGTTTCATAAAAATCATCCCATCATCACATAATTCATATAAAAAAATGGATATTTCATCATAAGAAAATTGAAACCATGTAAATCATAGAGACATTATACTTTAAATATACACATATGGAATAATGTCATCTTAGATGGAAAATTGTTTTGATAAAACATTTGAAATGAAATCTTGAGGAAAATATCCTTTCTTCTTTAAAATCATTTTCTTTTCACAAAATTCCATGCAATTTTAAAAGAAAATTATTTTGTTGAAAATAGTCAATAAATATTGTAGAGAAATATTCACGAAAATAATGCGTTATAAAACCGTAAAAATCCATTCATGTCGTATAATTTAAAAAAACATTCTTCTCGTACTTTTGCCGGAAAAGTAAAAAAGTACCTCGTTTGGTAAACAAAAGAACGATTCCTTTCATAACACAAAGTAAAAGTAAAATAGGGGTAAATATGACTTTAAAAATACATGTAAGAATATTAAAAACTTTATGAAAAACCTTTTTATGGTCATGGATGAAAAATATAACCCCATTAAATACTTATATATAAGCAATCTCGAATAAAAAAGAGATTGAAAAATTATCCCTTACCTTATGTATGATATGCTTCGAATGTATCCGAAACTCCAACATAATGATTTAAATAATGTC
Source organism: Viscum album (assembly GCA_963277665.1). Lineage (NCBI taxonomy): Eukaryota > Viridiplantae > Streptophyta > Magnoliopsida > Santalales > Viscaceae > Viscum > Viscum album. Next base: position 1,231,397,987 of record OY728155.1, read on the forward strand.
ATTAACTTATTATAGAATCATATTTACTGTTATTATATCATATATGTTTTACTTATGACTCTATATTACCCGTTCGTTTGTAAATTCGATGTAAAAGCGGTGATTTGGGTAAAATTGTTTCAATTATTGTTCGTGTTTCGACTTGTTGTTCTTGATATTATTAGTTATATACTGATTTAATTAATTACAGAATGTAAAACAAGATTTATATATAATAAATATCCAGCATATACCTATATATATGATAGATCGATAAATGGAATGATATACACCGTTCATGGAGACGGTAGGTCGTACGTACGCATGAATGTTGTTTTCGTTTCCTTATTGAATTGAATGGAATTAAGTAGATGACATACATATATATATATATATATATATATATATATATATATATATATAAATCCAGTATCATTATTATGTCATATATTTCATTATTATTCATTATATATACTTTATAATCATTCATGAATGGTTAACATGAAGAATGAATCTCATCGCGTCGTGGAGACGGTAGTCCGTACATACGCACGAGCGATGATATCATTCCCATGATCGTAGAATTGTATTTAAGTGAATGTATAATATTTCAGAATAAATATCAATTTAAAATTATAATATATAGTTATTTATTTACACCATTATACCCATCTAAGTTAGGTGGTGGTCGAAAACAGATTACACCACGGCGTGGAAACGGTATTCCGTACGTATGCACGCGCGGTGATTTTTTTTCGTAGGATGGATAGAAGGTGAAATAAGTTTGTTTAATATTTATAATTACATATCAGTATATAAGTAATACTGATTTTATTACTTTATAATGAGACAACTAAAGAAGATGAAGTATAAGAAGAAAGAAACTTGAGAGAATAGGAAGACGAGATTACCTCTTCTTCGACGCACCTCCTTTAAGCCTTCCCTTAAGGAAGTAGAGTTGGTCTTTTGAGAAGATAAGAACCTCCAGAATGTTTCTAGGAAAGTGTAGAAGATAAATTGATAGGGTTTTTCTAATCTTAAAGGCTAAAAAGGGTGTGAAGAGAAGAGGTAAGGGGTTCCCTTTTTATAAGGGAGGAGAGGGGCACCTTTGTAAAAACATAGAATATTATTTTATAATAAATTCATATTCGTTTATTAATAGCTCCAAATTGAATTATATCTAATATAAGATGGTTATGGGTCTAAATCCTATCAAAAAATAGATTTTAGATAGGTTTGTGTTATTATATTAACCTTATCTTTTAGTTTTAACTCTTAGTTAATTAGATTGACATTTACCATGTCACTTTTTTATTTTTATATTATATAGTTCATAAACATACCATATACATCCAAGAGACCACCAAGTGGTCCATTAATAATAGAAATATCATGATATAAGTATCTTTTCTGAACCTTAGATTTTTAGGAATAAAATAACAATTAATAATATAATATTTGTTTTAAAAACTATTTTATGTCAATTTTGACACTATTTGGTATTTTATTTTTTTGAAAATCATAACAACATGTTTAGTTCGAAAAAAATTACTTAAATCCATACTAACATGTCATATTGACCTATAAAATAATTTTAATTCATTAAAAGTCTCAAATTATATTTATTTGGGTATTTATAACATCAATTATGTTAATATTTCATTAATAAGGTATTTACTGCATCATCATTGTGTCATAAATATATTAATTTATATAATGTATAAAAATTATAACTAAATTATCATTATGTAGGAAATATTTTTATATTTCTAATGAATATTTATAGTCGAATTTATCTTATGTATAACCCCTTATTAAAAATGTTTTAGTTATTAAACTTTGATTTTAACTATTTTAACTATTCTTTAAATAAAATAATAATAAATGTCCTAATCTCATCCAAGTGGACCTAAATGGTCATATTTTATTACTAAGGTAGTTTTTGGTCTAATTGATCTTATTAAATAGAATTATGACATGTTCAAGGGTAATAATAATACGATTGTTACCCTTAATTACCCTATTTACTTTTAACCGTGGTAAATAAATGTAAAAAGTTACTACTCACCAAAAATTATTTTTATTTTATTGAACCACATTTTAATCCTTGATGTTAACCGTGTCACTAGTATTTTAGAAATTCCACTCACAGAAGTGGTAAAATTAAATTTTATGTAAACTTTCAAATTCTCCTAGGAGGTGGATAAAAGACGGTGAAAAGTTCAATAAAATTTTTATATATCTAAAATTATTATAAAATTACTCCAATTAATTACATTGAAATTATATAGGTATTATGTATAAATTTGAAAAAAAATAAATTTAAATAAAATAAATAATTATTTAAATAAAAAGTCAGTTTTTAAATATGAACCCAGTGTTTTCACTATTCATCAAAAATTGAAAGTTTTCAAAAAAATACCAAAATTTCACCCTAGGATAATTTCGATATTCCGAATCCAAAAATGAAGTACATTTTGAAAGATAAAATTTAAAAAAATTCAAAAAGTGGGTATTACTATTCATAACGACTTGTTCATAATAATATCTTGTTTAGTGAAACTCGGTATTGCGTACTACACACGCTATCAAGGAAGGTCTTGATTGCATGTAATGCAAGCCAATTCAGGGCTGCATATAGTGAAATCTCCATTTGGTGTTGAGTATAATATTATCAAAACGTATTTCATTTATACATTAAACAAAATCTATACTTAATTTTATGTAGAATAATTTCCACAAAACGAACATGAAATTGTGTGTAACACGAGCCAAGAATAGTGTTGCCTGTACTGCAAGATAGTATGGTATTGCGTATAGTACAAGATAAACTTTGTGTAGTGTATAATAGAAGACATCAACGAAATTATAAGAATATTTTTCATAAAATCTCTGGGTGTTACAGTCACTTGCATAGTTTTATGGGTTGTGGTATGATAGACCACAAATCATGCATGTATTTTTCTAGATAGAATTTAATTCAATTATCCACCATATTTTTTTAGTATATTATATATATAATTATTCAAGGCATATATCTCTCCATGTCCTTCATCATGGTAGTGGAAGACGTGGTTAGACTAAATTCAACAATGAAAATACAACCATTTTAACTAAGAAGAGAATAATTTACTTCCATTTTATGTTAATATTTTATAAGGGAAACCAAATTCTGTGATGATATTTAACATCGTGAAGTTTATAATTTCCTTCATCCAAAATTCCTTGAGTTATATAACCTCAACCCATATAGAGATGAAATCGAGACCTCATTTATAAAATAACATCTATGTATTAAGTCCTTCATTAAGGATAAATTTTACAAACATTCATCGAATCTGTTTCTTCATGGATTGATCCAATGGAAGATATCTTCTTTTAATATAGTCCATTATTGGGGGAATCTATCCAATAGTGGTATCATTCATTGAGGTTATCATATCTATTTATTTAGGAGTGGCGTCGATGTCATCAATATCTTCTATGTTGCTACCTGAAAATGGGGACAACACCATGTGATGTCAGATTCTAATTACAGTCTCATCCAAGTCTGGATATTCTTGTATTGTGGATACAATATCCAATGCATATATATAAAAATTTTGTGATAATGATACATAATATAATGTTATATCATAGGAAAATTCTCCCATTAACCCTTATATATAATCAATTAAGGTTATTAATTCATCTTTCTTATTTTCATATTCTCCATTAATATTCTTAATTAAAAACTCCAAATCACCCTTGAAATTTATTTGGAAAATAGGTACATGTATGTCCAATTATAAGCCTTTAACGAGATTCTGATATCCTAATTCATTATTGGTGAAAGATTCTAAAAATATGAGAGAATATGGGAAAACACATTTTTTTGGAGAAATAAGGATAATTCCCAAGATGACCTTATTAAGTTTTGGGTTTTCAATAAAACTTCCCATTAGACTTATAAAGCTCTATAAAAATAATTCACCCACATTTGGGGAGTGTAATGAGTAGAGAATACTGATTCAGAAGATAATTTTGTATCCACTATCATGCTTTCAGAGGACTGATGTGATGTGAGAAAAAATGCCAATGTGGTGTAACTAATTTTGTCCATATAAAATTAATATCAAATTGGTGAAGAATAACCACCCAATATCCAAAATTTCTATTTAGAATTAAAAGATTGATGATATAATTGATTAGGTCAATACCAAAGACCAGATAGACCATGTGATGCTCTAGGTAGTGCCTCAATTTCTAAACCATGAGGATTAGTGCAAGTCAATTATTCTTGATGTCAAAATATTGAGCCTTAATGTCAAGCATGGTTCTACTGAGATAGTAGAACCCATTTTCCTTTCCAAATTAATTATTTTAAATGATTAAGGAAATAAATTATTGTAACAAAATTTTTAAAAACCTAAATATTGGTTATAATTTAATAGGTGGCATTGATATTGGTATGTTTGAGAGGTGTTGATTGAGACTGTCAAAATCTTCTTGATAATATTCATCTCAATGATGGGTAAATCCCTTTTTTCATGATCCTTTTCAAGGGTAGGAACTTTCATCTAATTTTTTCTATGAATTTAATTATATAGGTGATTCTCTATTAAATCCATCTTAACACTTTGAGATTTCAAGGAGGTGTCATGTTTATGATCTCCTTAGATTTCTTGGGATATACATTAATGCTTTAATGGTGTACTAAAAACTGAGAATATTTCTTAATGTCACCCTCAAATATCATTTTAAGGTTTTCATATTTTGATTTTATTTTATCAATTTGTTGAAAACCATTTTTAAAATGGAAGAGTGATTAGAGTACTGTAATGATTTGACCACCAGATCATCTATGTAGCACTTCCAGAAATGGTGCATGGAAAACTGGTATGTGGTACAAACATTATTAAATCCAAAGGTAATTACTCAATAACAATAAACTCTTTATGGATCCTTGAAAGTGGATGAATCCTCAACTTTAGGAAGCATCATGATTTGGATAAATTTTAATTTCCAACCATGAACGATAGGTCCTAAAAAACTATAGTTTCATTAATTAAAATATTGGTTATCAGAATTGGGAAGTCATTATTTAGAAAATGACTGTTTATATACCTAAATTTATAACAAACTCAAATTTTCCCTCTTTTCATCTTAACATGGATATTGTTGTAAACCCATTTTGGGTAATAAACTACCTAAATAAAGTCATTTTTGACAATCTTGTTCAATTTGGATTTAGCCTTAGTGTCTTTATTCAGATTCATTCACTTGAACAATTGTTTTTCATCATGATGATATTTAAGAAAACCCAAGTGATGGATGGCCACATTAGAATCAATTCCAAGAATTTCTATAAAATTATAGGCCAAGATATCCTGATGTTTCTTCAAGAAATAGATATGTGTTTCTTTTACTTCGAGATACATAGAAACACTTATTAAAGTATGATAGGAGTGTTTCTTTGTTCCTAGATTCACTTATATATGTTTATCAATGGTAGTGGAGATTCCTTCATAAAATGTTGTAGCGACATATTTTAGATCATCCAATTCTTCTCACTCTTCTTCCTCTACATAAATTTTAGTGTAAATGGGTGATGAATGGATACTTTCTAGTTCGGGAGAATATTCTAGGGTATTTTTATCATTTTTTAATGATGGAGAGGATTATCTAGGTTTTGAGATTATTAATTTTTGAGAATATTTGTTTGGGGGAATTATCGATATTTTATCCCGGTTCTATAATTTAACTAGAGGGAAGAACAAGTATAAACATCTTATGATTCAGGAGATGAAATTAGGTAATTTTAATTATATTTCAATGATGATATGGAATTATATGATCTGAATGGTGATTAAAGGTTCTACTTAGGTCTTGGAGATAAAATAGCAACATTTTTTAGTCCATAATCATCAATACTAAGATCTGAGCCTTCTTTAGTGCGACTAGGTTCCTATGGTATAATGAACTTGATCTTTATTATACATTAATTCATGATTTATTATATAAAATTACACATAATACCAATGAAAATATCGATAAGACTAATGTATTTTTTATTTAGGTTCATATCATAACATCATGAACATGGTATACAACAACTTTATTCAAGGATTCTTTAACATGATTCTAAAATTCCATGGCTTTTAAAACTTCACTAGATAACTTGGGGAAAAACAAAAAAAAAGGATGAGCTATAAACCCCAGTTAGAGAACAGGCATGGAATAAAGAAATGCATGTTATATAATAGGCACATCAATGGGTCATAAAAAGAGTAGGAATTATAAACATGAACAATGAGACATGATATATCATGATAATCATATAGGAGAGATGGGAAATGTGGAAACAACTTAAAACAATGCATCATAAACATAGGTCAAGGATAAATCCCAAGACATCATGATGGAAAAATTACCATAAATGAATCATGTTCCCTACCTACCCCAACATGATGTCTCATGTTACTTAACATTACCCGATTCATAGGACACTATATAATTCTTTGTGCACCAGTCACTTTCATTTCATTCTCATGTTTAAGTGTGCCACATAGATCATACAACATGGATTCATTTGCCATCATATTTTATTAAAATATGAAGTATTTTGGAATAATAAAAAAAAATACCCATTTAAAATAAGTATAAGTTTATAATGTTGAACACCCTTGATAATAAATTGTTATTGTATTCACTATGCAACTGATTTGGCATGGAAAATCTGTGTGAAATTTTGACATCCTAATGGAATCACTTAAAAAATAATAAAATGGGTTGATGAGAGAGAATGGGTTATACCATAATTTTTACATAAAATGGGAATGAACTGGGACCTGGAAAGACATGTCCCAACATTAGGAATTGTAAACAGAAAGCATAAGATAATAAAGTAACTTGAATAAAAAAGAAAAAGTGAGGATCCCTTACTTGAGTATGTGACTCTAAATACTTGGGAGGAGCTAATTAAGAAATTTTTTATTCTTTATCAGGACTATATAGAGTGTATGGAAGAGTATGGATGTTATAAAAGGAGTTTTAGTGAAGTGAAATGCGAGATCGTGTGGGTTTTTATTGGAAAAGTGGTTGATTTAATTATTATTTAGGTTATGTACTCTACATAATAAATTAACCAAAACCACAATCCATCCCATGATTTTTACAATGGTTTATTCCAAATGTGTGTGGCTATAACTATTATATAAGTTCAAGGTCCAAAATTAATAAAAATAACACCCTTGCTTATGTGGTGGTGAATCATACTCTTAAATAAATGATTTTAAAATGTTAAAATATATTAATGGTTTTGGAATATTCATAAAAGATTTATAAAATTAACAAAATAAACATAAAATAAAATTATTTTAAATGGAAAACATATATTTGGTCATCTATACACTTTATTTTATTTATTATAACACTTATTGGTCATTATGATGTCATAATACACAAAGTATATTTATAAGGTATTTAATTTTAACACAAAAACTAGAGTGTCTCAAAAAATTATAAAAAATTAAGAATTAGAAAAATTTTATATTCTGATTGAAAAAATAATATAAATTTTATCAAAAAAAATCTAAATATTTTAATTTTCAATTTTTAAATAAAACAACATTTATTAAAAATGTTGGGTTTTTTTACAATAACTACTTTCGAACACTTATAAAAATTACATATATATTCATAAAAATAATATGATTATTTATATTTAAGAAAGATTAATTATTAATAATATTTTATAAAAATATTATTTATTTAAAAAATACATTAATTAATCAAAATAAATTCCTTAATTTAATTTTAATATTAACTAAAAATATTATTTGTGTTTTATTAAATAGAAATAAAAACAAATATAAAATAATAATAATAGGATGAAAATACATTCATTATTCTATAAAAAATAACGTACAAAATCATATTTTTTGGGTCTTGATATATACCCCTTTAATACACTAGAAAACTATCATATCTTAAGGTGAGCGATTGTGGGACTTTCATGGGATGGTTTTGTGAACATCGTTTGGGTCACGATATTGATAAGGTTGAACTTTTCCAATAAAGGGTTTCCCACATGCTTGAGTTGTTGGATCTCAACTTGGGCTAGGTCAAGGGAAAATTCCTATAATACTATCTCCCTATGATAATTGGGATTCATAGAGTATGATCCTACTGGTTGAGGTCAATACTTCCTTTGTCTATGTCAACTAGATTTGTCAAAACTCTATATTTATACTAATCTTGTGATCACCATTCAATGACTACATTATCAATAGTAAATATACTTAAAGTTATTTTAAATCCATTTAGATATAATAAAACAAAATAAGTGCATGTGTTTTCTATAACCATATTACATAATAATGCATTTAATTAAATTGAAAAGGGAATTTTATTTATAACAGATTGGGTTGTTACAATCTTCCTCCCTTAAGAAATTTATCCCTAGAAATTTTCATTTCCCACACTAAAATAGATAAGGGTAACTCTATTACATCAATTTTTATGGTTCCCACATATCTTTTTCAAACTTTTAGTTTCTCCATGACACTTTTACAAGGTGAATTTTCTTATTTTGTAGAACTTTGTCTCTATGATCTAAGATCTTCATCGGCTGCTCCTCATGGAAATTGTTATTCTCTAATAATACCATTTTTGGATTTATTACTTGTGAGTGATCTGGTATGTACTTTCTCAAGAGGGATATGTGTAATACATCATATAATTAGGATAGGTTTGGTTTTAGTTAAAGTTCTTAGACCACTCCTCTGATGAGATTAAGGATCTCAAAGGGACTGATGCATGTTGGACTAAGCTTTCCCTTCTTCCCAAATATTATCACTTTCTTCTATGGAGATATGCAGAGGAATTCCATGTATCAAAAATAAAACTTTATGTCTCATTGATGATTTTCATCATAGATATTATGTTGAATATAAGCATATTCGATGTGCTTATAAATGGTATTAACCTTTTCCTCCATTTCCTTGACCATTTCAAAACCAAGCAGTTTTTATTCCCCAACTTCATCCCCGCATGAAAATGTTATACACCTCTTCCAATACAGGGCTTCATAAGGATCCATTTAGATTCTTGAGTATAAATTTTTGTTGTAACCAAACTCAACCAAAGGTAGATGTTGGTCCTATCCTCATTTGACTAAATGGCCCGAAGGCCTAAATTTTTTTATAGAAAAACCCCGTTTTTAAGAAAAAAAGGGAAAACCTCACATGACTTTAATGATATAGAAACATTAACACAATCAAAGGTAAAATCCCAAAACAAGGCCACTTTGAAATAACCCTCCCCAACACCAACATCGATATGTCTTAATAGTCTTCTTATATTGGCCATCATTTTATGGATGATAGGTCGTACTGAAGTTCAGCTCAGCCTTTTGAGAATGTTAGAGACTTTTCCAAAACCTAGAGGTAAATCTCTTATTTTGATAAGGTAGAATAAATTATGGTTCTCCATGAAGACTTAACACTTCTAAATATATATATGTACTTGTTGATCAAGTGATAAATCCTCTTGAATCATAATAAAGTGAGTAATATTTGTAAGATGATCCATAATAACCAATATAGCAGGGTTTCCTCTAGAGTTATTCAGAAGTCCAATGAAAAATTCCATAGTGATTTTATCTCATTTCGATGTTTGTATTAGTAATGGTTGCATAACCCCCTTAGAATTCAGACTTTTAGCCTTCACTAGCTGACATACCAGGTACTTTGATGTATATTCAGTGATCTTATTCTTCATATTGTCCCACCAATAGTTCTCTCAGAGATTTTGAGACATCTTTGTGCCTCTTGGGTGAATGGAGAAAGATGAATTATATGAATCATCTAGCTGTTCCTTTTTTATCTTGGGATTTTATGGTACACATAGTCATGACCCAAATCTCAAAACTCCTCCATTAACATTGAGTTACATGGAATTTTTTTCTTATAGTTTCCACTTTCTTCGGAGTTATAATATAATCTCTTTTAGAATCACTTATCTTCACCAGAAGATATGGTTGAAAAATCATTTGTGAAAGTATCGATGATTTTCCTTCCTTTATGATTCCCATTTTTATCCTTTACAACTCTAAGAAGATCAGATACCTCCCAATTCTCTTCAATGATTGAATTTCTAGGTCCTTTCTACTTAAATAATATGTAACTTTAATCTTTTTACAAGGATGGTAGTGGAATGAGTATTCATTGTTCTTGATCTTCTCTAACCAACTTCATTATTGCATAATAAAATATTTATGTGTGAATATATACTTTATGCTTTTTTGATCTATATATATTTCAAACTTCTCCAAAAAGAGATAATGTGACCATATTTTCAAATAGAAGATCACTTAATCTAACCCTAGATCATGCATTAGGTAGTTTTTTTTGTGAACTTTCAACATTCTGGAAGCATATGATAATAATTTGTCATTATACATTAACATGTAGCCTAATCCCTTCTTCAAACCATCACTGAATACCACAAATATTTCTCCACTTGTAGGTAGTGTGCGAATTGGTGTAATGATAATCCTATTTTTCAACTCCTTGAAAGTATATTCAAATCATCATTCCAAGAAAATTTGACTCTCTTTTGATTTATATTATTTAGGGGTTTGACAATCATGATAAATTTTTCACAAATTGATGATAGTACCTAGTTAATTCAAGGAAATAACATATATATTTCAAATATGTTGGTCTCTATCACCCTTTAATTTATTATATCCTTTAAAGATCCATATATATCTAATTTATTATGATGATATTACCTAAGAATGAGAGTTCATTCGACTAGAACTCACATTTTTTGTACTTTTTATAAGGATTATCCATTCTCAAGGTCTTTATCATAATAGTTAGATGATCCACATACTCCTAATTGGTTTTGGAGAATATTATAATATCATCTATAAAGCCAACAAAAAATTTGTTGATGTGATCACAAAAGACTCTATTATTCTAGGCCATGAATATATATGGAAGATTAGTGAGTTTGAGAGGCATTAATATGAACTCATATTTCCCATACCTTGTAAGAAAAGTAGTCTTGGGGATATCCCCATTCTTTACCCTAAATTGATAATATCTGAACTACATAACCAAATTGGGGAAGTATTTTGCACCACGTAGATGATCAAACAAGTTATTAATATGTGGTAGAGGATAGTTTTTATTTATAATTATCTTTTTGGGATCAAGATAATCAATGCAAAGGTGCATTGACCCATCTAAATTTTTGAAAAAGAGGACTGGTGATCCCCATTGTGAATCACTTGGGCGTATGAACCCTTTAACCAAATTATCTTATAGTTATTTCTTCATATCCTCAAGTTACACAACAACAATTCTATACATAGTCATGGATAATTTCATCTCCCCAAGTACAATATTGATTGAAAATTCAACCTCTCAACTATGAATAAGAATAGAAAATTCCTTTGGAAACACATTAGTGTATTCCCTCATAATAGGCATGTCTTCATAGATGTATATTTCCATAGACATAATAATTTTGTCTAGATACTTTTTCTTATTGGGAAATAATATCTATTCTAGTGATTTTGGTACTAAATATGATTCTTCTTCCTTAAACTTGTACAAAATCGGGGATTGATTCACAATGTGGAGAGTGATTTCCTCCTCATGGTAATTTATATAGCCTCAATATAGGTAAAGTCTATCCATGCCCATAATTTCATCAAATTCCACCCAAGTGAGTATAATAAGGTTATCTAGGAAGTTTAGAAAACAAATGTTGTTATGAGAGGAGTTATATATGTTTCATGAAATATTTTTTCCATTTTTCATTTTCACCTATAACTTCACTTCCATGCTTTGTGGTGGTGTTTGAATAGTTATACTAAACTTTTATAAAATAAAGGAATACATAGAACTAGAATAAAAAAGTATAATATATATACTTGTATTAATAACTATCTTACCTATCACCAATTCATTTTTGGGGTCCACCTCAGTGGTTGGGGTGGGAACACCTTACAGTTTCTTCTTTGGAGGTTATTGGTGGTCTCCAAAAACCCTTGGCTAAGTGCATTAGGTTGTAAATTGATTTGGTTTTTTATAGTTGAAGCAATGAAAAATACACTAAGGGTTGATTGTAGCATTAATTTCCTCTAATAAATTAGTGGGTTTATCATGTTAGTAACCAATAGATTAGTTTCCTTCCTTATCGCACCTAAATCATTTACTCATCTCCTTTACACAATTTCTAGGGTTCTTTTCCGTGAACCTATTACACGTGGGATGTGGAAATTTCTTGGCACAATTAGATTTATCCATCTAATAACAAGAGTTAAACTCCCATTTCCACTTACTGTCCCTAGGATACCCTTGAGAATCACTAATCTTAGTTTCAATGTTGAGGGAACTATAGAAATTTTCCTCATAACTACCAGAGTCATAGATCCCTAAGGAATTTTATAGACTAGGATTTAACCCACAAAAGAAGTTTTCCACCTTGAATTTAGAGGTAATGAAAAATCCATAGGCTTATTGAGAAATTATTTTGATTTATTACTCATATTACCTTATAGATTAATCATATTCTTTCTTGAGGGAAATAATTTCCCTTCCATTTTAAGTTGGAAAGTGAGAGGAAAATATTTATAGAAAAAAAATTCCAGAATTTTTTCCACTCTATTGCTTTGATATCCTCCTCAGTCTTCATATTCTTGATCAATTTACACCACTGATAAAATTATTATTAAATATGATAAAAAACTAGTAGAACCTTATCTTATTTATTGCATTGAATGAGGGAGAATACCTTCTTAATGGATTTGATCCATTATTTCTTGAATAAGGGAAAGGACGACCCATTTAAATTCAAAGACCTTTTTATCTAACGATCCCAATTATAGATTTCACTCTCTTATCAATACTTTTAAGCTCTTTCAGTTATAGGATTCTTTTTATAACAAGATTCATCTAAGAGAGTATTGTGACAACGTTTGTGATTCCATCTCCCATCTATTTGGGCATCTTGTTGCGGTAGTCATCACATTAACCATCGCATTTATTTTTTATCAAATTCCTCTTATTTTTAGAAATTGGATAGAATAAAACTAAAATTAGGGATCAATATTTAAAACTACTAAAAAAATAAAGGTTAATCCAATGAAATTAATGGTGTAACTTATAAATGACATTTATGTTTTTATCTTATGAATTTATCGTATTTAATCTATGTTATCCATGATCTATTTCTTAACGTATATTCTTAGGGGAATTTTTTTATTCTCTTAATAATGGTTTGTAACAAGATTATGAATTTACCAAATCATATCCCTAAGGAGTGTCAAACTAGGTGTGTAGTTAGGATCGTTGTTGTGTACCTGGTTACATTGAGTCTAGCCTGGCACATCAGGCCGGTGTTGTTACCCATAGGTACATATGTGTTAGAACCACATCCACTTATAGTATCCAGAAAAGAATTTATTTTCTTAATAAACTAGTTAATCTATTTTTATAAAAATGTTTTGATTTTTTCTTATACTTAGTCTTATTCTTAAGGATTTCACTGGAGTTTTCTAATCCAAATCCCAAAAATAACTAAACTTTTCCTCTAATTCCAAATATAAAATACTTATTCTTTATTACAAATTACTTCATGATTTATTACATAAAAGTACACATAATAAAACAAAAAATATAGATAACAATAGTTTATTTTATAATTAGGTATGTAGAATAACATATTGAACATGGGATACAACAATATTATTGAACACTTCCTTAATATGCGTTTAAAATTCCATTTCTTTTAAAATTCCATGGGATAACCTAGGGGAAAATAAGAAATGGGTGAGATATAAAGCCCAGTAATAGAATAAACACAGCATAAGGTATTTAATGTTTTCTAATTGGAACATAAATAGGGTATAAAAATAGTATTAATAATAAACATGAACAATGATACCTGATATAGCCTAATAATCATGAAGGAAACCTGGAAAATTTGGAAACAACTTGAGACACTACATCATAAACAAAGGTCAATGATAACCACAAAGACATCAAGATGGAAAAATTCCCATAAAGGAATCAACTTCACTCTCTATCTAAACATGACATCTCATGAGACTAAACATTACCCAATGCATTCGAGTTCTATATAATTTCGGGCGCACCCATCACTTTCATTTCATTATCATGATTAAGTGTGCCACATATATCATACAAAATTGATTCATTCAAAATAATATTTCTTTAAAATATTAAATAGTTTGTAATAAATACATATGTGTACCAATTAAAATAAGTATAATTTTATAAATATGAATACCCTTGATTGGAAATGGGTATGGTATTCACTATACAATTGATTTGGCATGGAAAATTGCTGTGAAATTTCAGCAGCTTAACGGCGTCATATAAGAAATTCATAAAATGGGATGATGAAAGAGAAAGTAATATCTTATAATTTTCTCATAAAATGGGTAGTAATAGAGAAATTTAAATACATTTCCCAACATTAGGAATTAGAAATATAAAGCATAAGATAATAAAGGAACTTGAATAAAGAAGAGAAATTGAAGATCCTTTACTAGAGCGTGTGACTCCAAATGATTATGAGGATGTTCTTGAGAGATTTGGGGAACCATGTGAGGACTATATAGAGTGTATGGAAGAGTATTAATGTGTTACAAAAAGTTTTAGTGAGGATAAATGAGAGTTTGGGTGATTTTATTTAGGAAGAGTAAGAGATTTCTTTATTATTTAGGTTTTGTACTCTAAATAATAAAATAACAAAAACCCAAAACCATCCCATATTTTTTACCATTTTTTCTACCAAATGGTAGTGGTTATAATTATTTTATATTTCCAGGTTCCTAAATTAATAAAATAATTCTATTTATTTTTTTGAGGTGAGTCATACTCTTAAAGAAATGATTTTAAAACCCTAAAATATATTAATGGTTTTGGAGGATACATAATGGCTTTATAATATTAACCAAATAAATATAAAATCACATTGTTTTAAAGGGAAAATATATTTTTTTTCATGGATAACCGTTATTGTATTTATTACTTCACTTGTGGGTCATTATGATTTTACAATACAAAAAGTATATTTATAAGGTATTCATTTTTAACCCGAAAATTTGACCATCATAGAATATTATGAAAAAATCACAATTGGATAATTTCTTAATTATGATCCCAAAAATAATATTACGTTATCTAATTAATTTTCTAAAAATGATAATCTTCAATTTTGAAATAAAATCTACATTTATTAAAAAAATGGTTTTTTTAAAACAACAGCCTTTGAACCCTTAAACCATGAAATTTGACTTCATAAAAATTATTACATCATTTATATTTAATAAAAATAATTTAATTATAACATTTTATTAAAATGTAATTTATTTTAAAAATCAATTAATTCATAAAAATAAATTCCTTAATTGAATTTGAATAATAACCAAGAATATTATTTGTTTTTTATTGAATCAAAATAAAAACATTTATAAAATAACAATAATAAGATGAAAATATATTCATTATTCTAAAAAAATTGTGTATATACTCATATTCATAGATTCTGGATATATATCCCATTAGTACATAATAAAACTCCCTAAGGGTAAGGTGTGTGATGATGGGTCTTTCGGGGGTGGTTTGGTGAAAATGGTTTGGGCCATGATCTTGATGTACCTGAACTTCTCCCAAAAACTATTTCTCTCATACTTATGTTGTTATATCTAATTGTGGGATTGGTCACGGGAAAAAACTAGTGTTGATATCTCCCTCAGAAGCTCTAATAAATGGGAATTGTAGGGTATGATCCTACTGGTTGAGGCCATCACTTCCTTTTTTCATATCAATTAGATTGGTTAAAACCTTATATTTACACTAATCATGTCATCATTGTTCAAAATCTATATTGTCAAAGGTAAATATACTTAATGGTTTTTTAAATCCAACTGGACATAATAAAACTAAAGAAGTGCATGTGTTTTATTTAACCATTTTACACAATAATAACTTTAATTAAATAAAAACGGGAATTTTATTTATAACAGTTTGGTTTGTCGCATATGGTGCAAAGAATATCATGATGGAAGTGGGAAATGTTCCCAAACAATAGGCATTCGTTCTTCGCATGGGATTCATATACACTTGGTCAAAGATTATTGGCCTTTTTGACTATACCTAAAGACCATTTAGACTGTCCTTCTTGTATATGTGATAAGGAAAGATATAGATATTCAAAGATGGTATACCATTTGTTTTACTTTACTAGAGGTGACATTTCCAGGGGAACTTTAGCCTATCCATCATATAATTGAAATGTTTCCAGATGCTTTATCCAATCATATATGGTTTATATAGAAAGATGAATCCCTAGTTCTTGAGTGATTTCTTTTATTCAATTATTGGTAATTACATATTCTTATGTGAGTTAATGGAATGAGTTGATAGGGTCCATTTATATAAAATTTAGGGTGGTGACCCAAACAATATCATCATCCACTAATGTTTTTTCATTCCCTGAGATATAATTGAAAATCTATATATTAAGGTATAAGGGAGTAAAAAGGGAAATGTCACCATGCAGAACCACATCATGTTCATAGATAAATTAATCATGACACTTGTGATATAATGAGGGTACTGCTATATGGAAATAAAGAAACCATATTTGCAATAATACATTAAAATATGTTTCTTAACAAACAACCATGACTTCAAAATCAGAAATAAGGAACCTAAACTAGAATCTATGATTGATTTGATTAATGGTATTCTTAATCATTTTTTCATACGGTTAGATTATCATAGTAGAGGTAGATAAATTATTCTGGATAGATCACAAGTTTCGAAGCATCCATATTAGATTCAAATAGATTTTAGATCCATTTTTAATGATAGATTGATGAAAATTAGCATTGTATGACTTTAAAGATATATAAAAGGGTATGATGTTTCTTTGTATAGTGGTTTACATGTATTGATCTATAGAGGAAAAAATCACTTGACAATTGATAGGTATGGTCTCTTCCTGACACACTTACATGGTAGCGAGTTCAGTTTTAAACTCTTGAGATCTTAAGAGAGCCTCAAAATTTTCTTCTCGATGGTCATTTAAGAAATAGAGGGGGTCGATAATCTAGATATTAGATGAAATAAAAATAATATTCTTTAATATATCATCTTTCTAGGCCAAAACCTACCCTTCATTATTTGAGGTTTCTCTCCATTATGAGTCCTATAAGATAAAATTTCATGTGTTTGAATATTCATTCACTGATTAGAACTTGAGTAAATTTTTGTTGATTTTGAGTTAGACTAAGTAGACCTCCCCACATTTTAATATCGAACAAATAGATACATATTTTCTAATTGGTCATTCAGTAAGATTGGTCTGGAATGAGAAATGTAGGATTCTAGAGTAGAACAGTTCTCCTGGTGAACTCATTGGAGTGCCTATCTTCAAGACCCAGAAACATATATGGTTTGAGTGGGGATAAAACCTATATATAAAGTCTTATACCAACCTCAAATTTATCAAACTTATTAGCCTTGATGGGATCTTCTTCTTTTTACCTGATTATGAGAGAGTAATTTTTTATTATATGTATCTTCATTATCAGAGAAGGGATACTCCAAGTTAATTACAATGGTAGAGTTGTATAAATACTCTTTACATGATGATGATTATATTTGATGGGATGATTCCCATTGAACGATTTAGTGGGGTGGTTCCCATATTCCCAATAATGAGGTCATAATGTCTGAAAGGGTTTAAACTGGCTTGGGAATCAGCATGA
Organism: Viscum album; assembly: GCA_963277665.1. Lineage (NCBI taxonomy): Eukaryota > Viridiplantae > Streptophyta > Magnoliopsida > Santalales > Viscaceae > Viscum > Viscum album. The sequence goes on from OY728155.1 coordinate 1,231,415,769, forward strand.
CTTCATCTTCTTGTATGTTGAACTTCTTATTAATTTCAACCAGTTCATAGAAGACTAAATTTTATGTGGTTTTTGTTTGGAAAAGTGGTTTTTTGTTAGCATGAAGGTATTTGGGTAATAATTGGTTGTTTTAGTTATGACTTAAGAATAGTGTACAATTAATTGAACATATTTCTGTTCATCCAATTATTAACCTTCCATGCACCTTTTTTCAGATCATCATTTCCTTCTCAATCATTAGGTAAGGAGGAAGAAACACAAGCCATGTGTGTTGTTGGCTTTCTTAATTTGATCTTCCCCAAATCTAAAATCTGTTGGAGGAAAAAATTAAAGAGAAATCTCTCTTGCATTGTGTGTAGCAACATTTAATGTAAGGGGTGATAATTATGGTGTTTACTAATTCCCACTTGATCAAGATTCCTTGGCTCTTTTATATTTAGTAAGTTTTTCTATATAACTGGGATGATGTAACTAGGGATATTATAGTTTTATAGAGAATAAAATATATTCTTCTAGTATTCATATGGTGTGTGGATATACTTATCTATTATTTATGAGGAAATTTTTGGTTTTATTATTGTTCAATCAGAGATTCCATTTGATATTGCATAGGTTTGTGTACCTTAGTAGATACTGAAGCTAGATTAAACATAATAGATACTATTACTACATTTCTAGTCCTCTTATCTTAATATCTTTTCTTTGGATAAGTATTGGGTTCATTTTAATAAATAGAATCTTCCATTATTTGTGAAACTATAGTGAATTCATGGAATTTTTGGGATATTTTACCAGAATGAGTGTATTTTTAACTCATCATAGAGATTATATATACATATTCCCAATGACTCTTCTTGATATATTTTTAAGTTAAGGGAGTATTAAAAATAATTATAACATAAATAAAGTATAAGAATCTTTCATTATTACACTTTTTTAAATTTTAGTGTTTATGGTCTATTATTTTTCTCAACATAAATCCAAATTTGTAGAGGAATCGTTGCTGAAGTTATTCCTATACCATGATTGATTTTTGTAGTAGATTGTTATACCAAAAAAAATTTGGTATATCAAGAATATATAAAATTAAACTAATATTTGATTCCACGGTCTACTTGAGGGTTCCCATCATGGTACCTCTTTGAGATACTATTTTTGTTAGATACTGTTTTGGGTACCCAATACTATTAAATTTTTGGAATATGGGATTCTTTAAATTGGTTGGTGGTGGGGTCACATCTATCTATTCGATTCATGACTTTATTTCTAGTTTCACTGGTGCATGAAACCCTTACATAGACTCTAATTAAGCTAACAATGATCTAATGATCATTGGTTGGATATAAATTTATGCATAGGTATTGGATATTTCCTAATATGGTCATCTTGGTTGTGTCTGTTTCTGATACATAGTTTGATTCAACCTAAGGTAAATATCCCAACTTAATTTTTGAATGATACCCAATATAGTAAACTCTTGATATTTTCTTTGCCTCTTGGTTTAGGTATACTGGTTGTTTGAATGCTGATTTGGTTGAAAATATGGGTTCTTCTCACTGTCAAATTAACCCCTCCATGATGAGAGGGATTTACTGGAGAATAAGAACAATTATCTACTTGAGTATTATAGTTAATAAGAATATTTAAAATGATTAGTTCAACATTGAGTTGATTTAACTCCGTTATCTCTACTTTATATTGAGAAACTCTATCTTCAACAATATTAGGTTCAACATTTTGTGTGATGAGTGGGAAACAGCCACAACCTTCCACATTTATTTGGTTGTATATTTCTCAAGAGGTGGAAATTTAGCATTAATGGGAGCCCCAAAATTTTGGGCTTACCTATGTTAATGAGTATTCACGCCTCCTTTCTGTATCCCAATGTAGACCATATATTGGATAATGACTTTTAAATCTCACTCTTCTATATTATAATCATCTTATGGATCATATATGTGACAAATGTTGATGAAATTTGGTGAATTATAACATATAGTCAAAATATATCCCTCATTAGAAAGATAAAGATATTGGATTACTTATAAATATCCATCAAAAGGCAAGTTTTAACACAACTTGATCATTCATTTCTTGGAATAGAGTTTTTATTTTCTAGCCCCTTGAGGATTTATTTTCTATTCCAATTCTCCCCGAGTAACCCTGTGGGTGTCTCCAGATACACTTTTTAATCATGCACTAAAGAGAAAGATGAGTCAAATGATGAGAGAAAATATAAAGGTCTTTCTTGTAATGTGTCTCCTAACATGGAGAAGATTGATTTCCATGAAAGAGGAGGTGGTTTTGATAAAACATCCCATAGTCCTCGGGATAGTGATGATTTTGTTCGAACACCATAAAATCTTAAAACATTCGTGTATTTGATGATCTATGGGGAGGTGGTGTTGGTAAAAATTCCCCCAACTATTCTGGTTAGGGTAGCTACCATATTACTTATTATATAGCCACTAATGTCACCCTTATAATTTTATAGGATTTTTTTCGAGTATGGTTCTGATACAGTTCATATTTTGAACTCAAGATACTCACTATTTAGTGTATCACTTCAATAAATGATTTTTATTTTATAAGATGATAATCATGTACAACATTTTAAGAGGCTTATTTCAAGATTCTCTAGATGTATTATTCCCTCCAGGTTTTTCATTTCTAGGATTTAGAGATAAAAATAAATTGTTAGATAGGATGTCCAGATTGTATATAGCTCAACTATAATATTTTAACTATATTGATGATGTGGCATGACATCATTCAATTTGGAAACTACTGAGTGGAGAGTGAAGAAAATTATTTCACTCCATCTTCTCCCCAGACTCTAATATGTACATAAATTGATGCAAATTTCTCAATGGAATAAGACATGGGCATTGAATATTTCAACAGTTCATTCCCAACCATGGGAATTATGCCACTGTAGGTGTTTTTATGTCAAATTGGTAGTGATGTAATTTTATTTCCTTGAAATGGTTTTCATATTTCATGTAAGGTAGATATTTTTTCTTTAGACAATCAAATGAAGCTTTATTGTGCATTACTCACCCAAGGTTTCAGGAATATCATGATGAGATGTGAACCTAGAAAAAAACATGACATGTATGTTATCTGTGGATAGTTATCTCCTCATTATTATAGAATTATCTTTATATTTTTTAACAGATTCCTCCACCTAATCTAACCATATTAGAGTTTTCCCAACCACCTTACCTAGAATACCATTAGAGGTTGTAATTGTCTCTATCGAAATATAAGTAATTTGGGGTAATTAAAATAATGATTGTCACTTTGGACTATCTTTTGGTTGAGTTTTAATATACCTAATCATAGATAGGGATCTTAGGGTAACTAGAATCAATCTTAAGATATCTTCATAATATGAGGTATTTCTCAGAGTTTCTTCATAAGGGATAGTAACTTATTAATGATATGAAATTTCACTATGGAGATAAAATAAACGATGAATAATAATATACAAAGGACTACCATCATGTATGAATTTTTTATCATAGGGAGAATCCCCCTAAAATATTCCCCAGAGAGGACCTTCAAGGTGGGAAATTGAAAGGGGAGGTCTTTCTTTCTGGTATATCTTATTTTTATGAGGAGTATTATCACAGTTCTCACCATGATAAGAGTTCCCATTATAGATCTTGAAATTTCTTGGGCAGTACCTTCATTAAACAAACTCTAGGGAGGACATCCAGAGCTGCTGGTAGCAACATTTTAGGGAGGAACTTTGCAATTATAACTAATTCCTCTTGATCATGAGTCAGTATGTTCATGGTCCATTATTAAAAGATATTACATGGCCTCAAGAACACTTTTATTAATAAAGGTAGGGATATGGGCCCACTCCAATACATTGTTCTACCCTTATTGGGACTTTATCTTAGATGCTCTATTTTGGGTGGATAGGGTTGTATGTTGTGCACAAAGACCGCCATACATGGGAGTATTATTATATGAATCCAATGTTTCCATTAAAATAGAGTTGTGATTTTATGGTGGTTTGTTTGTATATAAACCTTCCCTAAAGTGGATGTTGAAGTGGTAAAGTGATCTTCGGTTTGAACAGGAAAATTTTCATGATCATGTTTTAAATTCATTACAATGATGCGCCAAAGAACATCTTAAATAGGAGTAGTAATATTCCGATAGTTTTCAATATTTCTTGATGTATGTTGATGAGCTGCCCTGGTAGTGGGGGTAGGGATATGTCTGTACCCCTGATGGTATAGAGGATATGTTGACGACCATCTTTAATAACCACTAAAAGGATATGATATCAGTATTGTATGATGTGATTTGGTATATATGACTAATCATACATTATTTCCAAGATTTATTAATGAGATTATGTAGTGATAAAGAGAATATGTTTCCATTATTGGATTAGAGTAGGGATATTATCCTATAATTATCCTCCATTTTCCATTAGGATTCTTCGATGAGCTTTATGTGTGGAGGTAGAAATATGTGTCTACCCCGTCATAGAATCCTAGGTATACCGATATGCTTGCTTATAAATCATCAAATTAAATTGTAAATATTGATGAATGGGAGTGGGAATAAGGTCCCACCCCCTGGTGGATGTCAGGATTAACCAATGGTGTATCGTGGTGATTCCAGGATAGACAGGAATACTTTCTATGTGAAAATAAGAATATGGGCTCAATTTCCACCATAGTATACAAGAAATCCCTTCCTATACAAGTGAGGATATAAGAATTCTCCATGTGGTTGTTATCTCACCAACCTTGGTGATGTCTCCAAGATTCTTGTATCTAATTGACAAGAGTAGTGACCTTCTGGGTGGAATCCTCAGTAGGTTACTGAGTGGTTGATATCAAGTTGGAATTGTTGGAAATAGTTGTTGATAAGAGCCCTCATAATAGACTCTTGTGTTGATATGAGGTCGTATTTAAACTCATGATATGACTTCCTAACATAAGGGATATTTTTATTACTTTACTTCATGGAGAGACTCTTCAAATAGTTTTAAATGAAAACAGGTGTTGTCGGCTTCTTCCCCACCACCCATTTTTTATGGATGGTTAGTGGGGATTCTTGTTATAAAGGGATTATTACATGAAATCTAGTTTCATGATAGTACCATTGAAATGGTATTTTTGAAAAAAATCATTCATTACTTGTCACTGAAGACACTGTATTGTTGATTGTTCCTTTTGGTATAATGAGGCCATAACTTTGTCGTTAGTTGAGGCATATGTTTGTTGAATAGGTTATTCCATTAGTTTGGACTGAATGGAGTTATTTTAGACCTAAAAATCATCAGAAAAGAATAAAAAAACTCATCAATGTGGCATCATAAGTAAAAAAATACATATCCAGCCAATCTCTTTCACAGTTAAAAGATTCATGTCATATACTACATTTTTTTTCATGGGAAGCCCTAATGTTCCCCCACATTCCTAATGGTCTAATATAAATGTCATTTTGGACCATATTTATAAAGGTATGAATTCTCTTTGGTTTTTTTCTAGAAACATTTAAGAATGCATGTTGATCAAGAGAGTGGGTGGTTGGTCTCACCACCCCTTTTTGAGGGGATTATTTCCTACTCTTAGCCTCTATTATAGATATAAGATATCTTCTTGAATCCTTTTTAAGTCATGATGTGGTACTGATTATCCATATTCTAGTAGTGGGTCATTAACATATTTTTAGGCAAACATTTTTATCTATTAAAGGTTATCTATATTTTTATTTTCATAATAGTGATTCTTAATTTTTAGTATACTATGGATTAAATCCACACAATAGGGAACTTGAGTGTTTATTTTTATCCCGAAAAGTGGTAGATGTCGGTGGTATCAAGATCAGACCCATGAGAGGGGATTCCTATGTACCCTTATAAATTTAAGGATAAACCTATAGTTTTTTGTCACTTCAAAGGACATATAATACCTTTTAAGGTCATGTTATAGGGACCAATCACTTCATTTTATCATTATATGGTAAGGATTATTAGGAAAAAGATTCTTAGAGATGTTTGGTGTGGGACTTGCACATGAGAGGTCCTTTTTGGTTGACCTATAATGAAATACGGCATAATGAGATAGAATTTGGTGATTATGAGATAGGTGTATGGATATTTCGGTAGAGAATTGTCATATTGGGAATATGGACCAATGATGAACATATGGTAATTCTTGGAGAGGGAGTGTACCTCTAAGAAATTGGGAAGAACTTCATCGGGAGTATGATAAGATGATGGGACGCCCTAACTTGGGAGAATATGGCCCGATGAGAAAATAAGTAAATGACTTCATTTATAATATAGCTCTATGAAGTTGGATTTTTAAGGTGGGTTATGTATATAAGGATTCCCTAAAATTACTAAACTAATAATTGACTTAATTTAAGGCATATATATTTTTCTCTAACACCTTAAAGGAGGCCCAATTTAGAATCATTTATCTATGTTATTGTTATAGTCAACCTGAATATCTAAGACCATGTGATTCAGGACCAATGTGATAAACAAGATATGACATAAGATTAAATGGATTGTATGAGAGTGAGCAATTATATTGGAATGGGGCTTTTTCATTTAGGTTTCCTGATGTGAATTTCAATGACTCGTTGATGGTATTTCCAACATGAACCTTATTGGGTCTTAAAAATTATGAGGAAATAAATCCTCCCAGTTTTATACCTGTTAAGTGGTAGGGTTTTATATAGAATAATGATGAATTTTCTATCCTATAATAGTGAATATAATATTACTCTCAGGTGGAAGCCCTATCTGGCATAAAATGATGAATAGAGAAGAAATCCATCATTTGTACAGGAGAGACTGCTCCATTGTCTCCTAAATAACAACCATCTTATCAATGTAATCCATTATTGTGATTCCCCTATGTTTCCACCAATATAGTATTAAAATTATTATGCATCATTTTGTTAAGAAATCCATGATAATAGGGAGGGACACTCCAGTGTGCTAAACAACCTGGTCATTTGAATCAAGTGGATTTAAAATAGGTATTAACTTATCCTTTTTTATGTTTCTTTGTTGAAAATGGTATATAGATTTATTGAATACCTAGTATATAGGTATCAATGTATGGAGTATTTTAGAAACCCCAAATGAAGATAGATTTTTTTTATCATGAAAGTAGGACCATCATGTATGTTATGTGAACAATAAGAGGGGTCATCCCATGCAGTGTGTGAGCATAGAATGTCACCACATGGGACCCCACTAAGAGTGTGAACCCACATGGAAAGTGTGTAGTGGAGGATCAACCTATGTGTAAGGTTCATTAATTGGCTCGGTGCATGTGGCTCTAGGATAACCTATGGTTTTCATTGGGAACTCTTCTCACTCTTTGTTTATTTTATTTATCTTCACCCTCCATTTCATGAAATAAAATAGGGTTTTTATAGGAAATTAATGAGTAACTTATTTCAAGGATAGGTTTATATATAGGAAGTATTATGCCATTATGCGGTGGTCACAGGCTAGGGTATTTTTCAACTTAATAGGTGGTCACAGGGGTGGGGGGAGGTCAAGGGATCATGTAGTTTCATGGTGAACATGTGATTCATGGGTGGTCAAAAGGAAGGTCCATATTATAACTATGAAATATATTTATGATCATGAAGATGTATGAGGATTATATTTTTGATAGAGGATTGCACGGTTCATCTATATTAGAACTATAAATTTTCTTAGAGATCATGCACCTAAAGGAGGACCATGCAGTTATGAGAGGATCATGTGGTTGGTTTATCTCAATAACTTGCACTAGATTTCTGATCATGTGGTTATAGGAGGATCATGTGGTTGGATAATCTCAATAACTTGCACTAGATTTTGGATCATGTGGTTGTAGGAGGATTATGTGGTTGCTGTATCTCAGAACTATGTAGTGTCTTAGAGATCACATAGTTGTTGGTGGATCACAAAGTTATGGGAGGATCACACGATTATTCTAACTCAAAACAGTGCACTAGCTTGGAAAACAATAGTGTGTTTTCATTCATTTCACTGAGTGGGTAGGTGCATCGATGAGTATAAACAACAAAACATACTAAAAACTGAAAAATTTCAAACATATTGTCTTGATACTTTAGAAAAAATAATTAATAATTCATTTTTTATTTGTTGGAATTAATTTAACATCAATGTGACTTGTAGTGTGTATGGTTTGACTAAATGTTTATATTTTCATTTTAAAGTGAAATTTTAGTTCCATACACACTTCACACACTAAAAATTATTCAAACATGATCATATTTTCATAATACTCTATAATAATGATCTATAATTCGAATGTGTATGAATCAAATGTACATCAATATGATACATGGTGTAGTTAGTTTAACTCAAAGTTAATGTTTTTTGTTTAAAAGTTACATGTTAACTCACAAAACATGTCACATACTCAAAACGAAGTTAATACACTCAAATTATCTTCATAATTAAGAATAAAGATCAATAATTCATCTGTGGTTTATTGGATTTAACCTCATGTTAATCAAATACTTGTTGTGTCTAGTATGTCTGAAAGTGTATTTTTTCATTTTGAAATTGAAATTTTAGTTTAAAACATGCATCAACAACTAAAAAATTAACAATTGTGTTCAAATTTGGATGTTACATTGGGAAAATGATCAATAATTCATTCGTGACATTTAATAATTAACCTAACATCATTTTGACATGAGTGTTTTTGGTATGACATAAAATGTATGTTTTTATGTTTCAAAGTGAAACATTAGTTCAGAAGTTTCATTTATAATTGTTAGGCCCCAAGGAGATGGATAGATGGACTATAAGAGGTTAAATAATAATTTTTAAAAATATGAACAAATTCTAATTATTAGAGTAATAAATAGGGAAAATAGTGCATCAGAAAATAAAACAAAGAACACATGATATTTTTATAGTTGTTTGGATCACCAACATTCTACTTTACTCTTCAATATTATCTACTCAGTGATAAGATTGGTATTCACTAAGATAACTTATGTTAAGGAGTTATATCCCAGAAATAGGAATAACTTTTTCCCACATGTTGGTATAACCCTAATTGAGTTTTATAGGAGTCCCAACCTACCTGACTCATTATAGCAGTCACAAACCACCTAACTTTTGTTTGGAAATCACAACCTGACTTTCCTTTTGAGTGCGAGGAATAACCTAGTATGTAATATTTTGGATGGTAAAATCTTAAACCAACTCTATATGCATAAATAGAAGATATAAATATGCGATAATGAAAACTCAAAATAAATTAAGAACAATAATTGAGTATATAATGATAAATGTCAATGTAGATCAAGAACATTGATCTCCATATGAGTATATGATTAAAACATGAATTACTTAATGGTAATAAAATTGAAATATTATTTATATTATTGATTCACTACTTCAAAATTATCAAATCAATGCCATTTTTATATATATATCTCTTTATGTGTATGTCGAATAAACTATGGTGAGTTTATTTTATGACTTTTCCCCCTTGATTTTATTCCAACATCTAATCCCAAATCATTAGCAACAATATATTATTTAGTAAAAAGGATCATATAAATAACCAGTCATAGTATAGTATTGTTTAGAGAATAATAATACTTATAAAAATGTCATTTACCTATAATTAGAATTATCATACTCATTATCAAAGAATTATCGCTCTCTTTTTTTCCTGCATTAAATGAATCTAAAAAACTTAATATATGATTTTTAACACAGATATTTAATTTAAAATTAGAAAAAAATTGAAATATATCAAATAAAACAGAATAAACTTATATTTTATTAAACTATCAAAACATTTCTGAAATAGAGAAATGTTACAAAAATAATTCTGGTTTGTTTTTATAATGAATTTATGATAAAAAATATTTAATAAAACATAAAATAATGTTCTATAAAATTATAATCAATTCATAAATAGAAATAAAAAATTAAAATGTTTTATATAGGATGAACCAATTAAATAATAATATTATAGTTTGAGGTTTCAAAAGTGACATCGTTGTAGAATTTATAACTAATAGAATAAAATGCTTAATACCGCCAGTGTTAGAATAGAGCTAACATTACTAATGTTTTTCATTTATATTTAAAGTTATTATATCACCAAAATAGTGGATTCCATTAGTTATGTGATTATATCACTATTTTTGATGTGTTACCACTAGTTATAATGAGATAATACTAGTTATGAGGTGCTACCTCCAGTTATGAGGTATTGTCGCTAGTTATGTGGTTCTACCATTAGTTCAAGAGCAGTTATTTCCACTAGTTATGAAGTAATTCTATTATCATAGGAGTTAGGATCTAACTATATAAAGAAATAATACATTTAATAGAAAAAAATTAAATATGTATCTCGTGTAAGGGTAAAATGCATTTTTTGGGAGCTGCATAAGTGTAAATCATATCTTATATCATTTCTGTGAAGTTAAGGGTAACTATGCGTAAGGGTACCTATGAATAAGGGAAAAATATTTCATGTGTAAGGGTAAAATTTAGTACTATGTAAAGATAAATCTTGTTTTTTAAAGGTTTTATAAAGGTAACATAAAAATTCAAACACATGCATAAAGGTAAAGCACAATTCATATGTGTTGTATAAATGTAATCAGAACCTTGTGTAAAGGTAACATGATTCTTATGCAAGGGTAGAATGAGTATTCCAATACTTATGTAAGGTTAAACAAATAGTTTTTTAAGGGTAACCGATAATTCTTTAATGGTAAAACTATACATTTGTAAGGGGGCATCAATTCTCTATAAGGGTAAAATATAGTTATAAAAGGGTGATGAAAATAGTTAGAAATAATAAAAACACATGAAATAAAAAATAAAATAATTTAAGAAAAATAAAACTAAATGATGAATAAAATTATTAAAATAAAAATCATTTAATTATAAATAATAAAATTATTTTAAATAAATTTTTTTAAATGAAATTATTTTCCATTTAACAAAACGATTGAAAAAATAAAATACAATACCAAAATCCAAAACTCTTTAAAATTAAAATCTCCCATTTTTTAAAATTTAAAACCAAACATTTGATTTAAGAACTCAACATTTTCTCTTCATTTTTTAAATTTACCATAAAGAAAAAATATAATATTATAAAAAATCTCCCTCTTAAATAATTAAATACTTTTTAATCCAAACAAGAACTACACATTATTCTATTATTAAAAATATATTTTATAAATTGGAAATCAAGGGATAACTCCCTCTAAATTATATGTTTTTTAACACATATATAAAAACATTAAAACAAATTATTAGCATGCCCACATAAGTGAAATCTCTATTAACCCTAGTTCAAACCTTAATTTCTCGAAAATTAATTAATTTTATCATGTATATAATTTATCTATTTTTATTCATTCAATTATTTTAAGACATGAATAGGATTAAAATGTGAAACAAATGAAAAATTAATAAAAAAATCAAATGTAATTTTCTAGTTCTTATTCCAAATTTAACATTTCCAATTATATTTTCTAAAAAAAGATCTTTGTTATTTTTCTAATTTATCATATTGGATTGAGAGAAGATATGATGCCTATAAACTAATCCATTAGAATTTTCTAGTTTATCATCCCCAAAATTGAACTCTTAAAATTCTTCATGAGGATTATGAGAATCCGTATTCAGTTTTTCATTATTTTAAATAAACATTACAAGCCAGATTTATCTAGTGATCTATTTCTCTTGTTAGATAATAGATAATATTTACTATTATTTAAATATCTTATAAAATTAATATTTCACTTTTAGCATCAAACATGTCTAAATTATCTTTATTATTTACAATATAAACTCTACGACCAAAAACATTAAAGTGGACAATATTGGATTTCATTTCATTAAACATATCATAAGGGATTTTTTAAAATGGGTCTAATGAGTAATCTATTTAAAATATTGAAATTATAATTTACCCATTTATCCCAAAAATATTTTGGAAAATTTAATTCATTTGGTATAGTAATTTCTATTTCATGAATAGTTTCATTTTATCTCTTTATAAAACCATTTTTTCTAAGGGAAAAAAGTAATAGAAGTATCCATTATCTTTTCAAAATTTCTCAAATATTTTTTTTTCAAATTCTCATACATTATCAATTATATTTGAAGTTATTTAATTACCTTTTTTATTTTTAATCTATTTAAAAAAATCAATAAAATTGTTTAGGGTTTCACTTTTATGAGAAATAAAAAAGTCCAATTAAATCTAATAAAATAATCTATAATTGAAAACAAAAATCTCTTACTTCTTATACTAGTAGTTCAAATCGGTCTTAATAAATCCAGATGAAGTATTTCTACATAAATTTTTTTATTAACATTGTTAATATATCTATCTTTCTCCTTGTATTGCATGCACTTTCGGTAAGAATCACACAAAAAATTCTTGCATTGAGTTTTTGAATTTCTAGAACCTATCCTTGCTTTTTAAACATGTACTATAGTTGAAGGTGAACATATACCCAAATTATATGGTAAATAATATGGTTTTTTTGACATAATTTAAACACATTATATTTTTTTGGTTTAGTTCTAAAAAATCTATAGACAACGTATTTTCTTTTCTATTGGCATAAAATAAAACATCATTATCTTTATGAATAAAAAATTATTATTTCAAAATTTTCACTCAGTATATAATTAAAAATCTACGAGATACTAATTAAATTGTGTTTTAATCACCCTATATATATTTCTTTAAAAATTATAACATATTTGAATATTCCTACTTTTCCCAAATCTCTGAACTTGCCTTTAGTGTTATCAATAAAAGTGGTAGTGCCTCCATCACTTGAATTAAAAGATAAAAATTTATAAATATCACTGATCAAGTTTCTGGAACACCCTCTCCCCATATAACATGTATCTTTATAACTCTTTTGTAATATTTCTTATAAAAAATTTTAAGAAGATAATTTTTTCGGTACCCAATAAATACCGGGTTTAACTACATTACTGGTAAAACATCTCGGAACACATATTGATTTAATACATTTTTTATTGGGTAATACGTAAGATATATTATAAAAAATAAAAGTCTTGGAATGGCCTAATTACTAAGTAAATATTAATTAACATACATTTTCATAATTACCATTCAAATTAAAACATATTCAAGTAACACATGAGACATAACATTTACTTATTTTAATAAAAGCATTTGTGTACATATTAAAAATATTACAACCATAAAAAAAGATATTTTTACCATTATTATTTTTTTTAGCAATAATTTTTTGAAAATTATCTTTTCCTTGAAAAAAATAGATAGTTTTTCTATTAATCTTATAATTTCCATTTTATGATTTTCATTATCTTTATGAATAACATTGAGGTTATCAAATATTTTATCTTTTGAACATTATTATGAATTTATTATTTTCTTATTTTTTATTTAAGATTCTTAAATTCCTATTATAATTTAAATTAATCATCACAAACTTACTTAAATATCATGTCTTGATCATCATCAGTTTTTTATAATAAATAATTCATTCTTTTATTCCCATTTATCAGCTTTATTAGTTCTAAATCTATAACCTCTTTATCTCCTTAATTTATTTAGTAATTAAAATTTATTTTCTTTTATTTTACATAATAATTTTATAAATTTTTTATTTTAAATTCATTATATAGTTTATATATTCTAAATATATCATTTTAAAACTTTTCAATTTTTCAGTTCACTTTCAATATCAGATTCATAACCTAAACTAGAATCAAAATAGTTTCTTAACTCATTTGTAGTTATTTACATCAAGAATAGTTTTGATGATTCTTTTTCAATCTAAAAATCATTACTACTCAAGTTAGACTCATCTGTATAACTTCATCAGACATAATATGAATTTTTAACACCTTCTTGTATTTCATGTATTTGCCTTTTTATTTCAATTTTGGGAAATTTGATTTGGCATGTCCCTTTTTCCTAAATTTATAGCTTATTAATTCCAGAATATTTAATTTACTACTAATATCGTTTTTTACTTTCCGTTATATCATCATTTTGATGATGTCTTTTATGATCCTTCTTTGAGCCACTCTTTCTTCTCATTTACTTATAAATTCCTTTAGTAAAATTTGGCATTCCATCTTTCTCACATTAGTTCTGCTCAAATTCAAAGTAATTATTAGAAATGTTGATATTATATCTAAATTATATACCTCTATTTTTTTCAGCTACTTTACCATGATCATTTTTCCACTCCATCTCATAGTGAAGAAGTGATCATATCAGTTTATCCATTGAATTCTTAGTAAAATTATTACTTTCATCAATTGATACATTCTTTGCGTGTCACCATATAGGTTGGTAACTAATTATTATTTCAATAAGAAATTCGTTATTTATGTTTTTTCTTGAGTATAACCATATTGTTTACAATTTTATAGAATCTATTTTATATCTCATTGATGATCTGTGGGTCATTCATACTAAATTATTTAAATTGTTCCCTATGAAATTTTAACATGGTAATCCACAACTTATCAGTTCCTTGATGAGTGAATTGTAATGCCTTGTATGTTTTATATGTAGTTTTAAATGACAAAATAAGAATATATATGTTTCTACTTAAAGTAAAATATAGTTAATTCAGAACTTTTTAGTTTAGAATGCATTTTGTAGCATCATTTCTAGATAGAGTTTCCAAATCTATCCTATGAAATTTATCAGTTTTTAACATGATATCCCAAAATTTAAGAACAATATTTTTTATAAATACCTTCATATTATCCTTCCTATATATATAATCACTTCCATTTAAATAATGTGGTCTGAAGGGATTCAACAACTCAAATTCTAATGTTTCCATAACAAAGTAGTGGATATTTCCTTAGACTATTAGGTCTAGGAAAATGGTTAGTATAAAAAAATAATGAAAAAAGAATCACCAACCAACTTCTTAAAAGGCATCATGCTATGATACCAATTATTAGGTTGTAATGAGACTGCAAGATGTACTAGAGGGGGGTGTGAATATTCCTTTTTCAAAATATGAAAAAATTATAATTATCATGTAATAAATAGTAAAAATAGTGTAATAGAAAATAAAACTATGAACACATGATTTTTTATAATAGTTTATATCACTAGGATCCTACTCTACTCTATAATATTCTATAATTAGGTGGAAGTCATGTATTCGCTATAATACTCCGTTTTTTAGAGAGTTATAACCCAATTACAAACATACTTTTTTCTCACCTAGTGGTATAACCCTAATAGGATTTTACAAGAGTCACAACCCACTAGACTTTTTACAAGAGGCATACCCACCATAATTTCTTTTTGGAGACACAAACCAACATTACATTGTAATATGAGGAATTAACTAGGAAGAAAATTTTTGGATGAGAAAATATTATACCAAAGCTAGAGGCACAAACATAATATAGAAACATACAACATTGAAATCTCAAGAATTATTAAGAATGATTGTTGAGAAAATGATGATGAGTGTCAACGCATCTCAAAAAATTTGATCAATTTAGAAGTAAATTGTCAAAATGTCATTTCTTTCATGATCAAACAAATGAAACTATTTTCACAGCAGAGATTTACCACTTCATAATCCTCGTATCAGTGTAATTGATTTCTATATCTCTATATATGTATAATAAATAAACTGCATCATTTTTACCTTATCACATTCCACATTTATCGCATTCCAATGGCTAATCCTACATCATTAACTAAAATATCTTCTTGATTATGAAAGAGTGTCGAAATAACCAATCACAGTGTTCCATGAGTTAGAGAATTATAATAAATAGAATAATATTATTTACCTATAATTTGAATTATCGCATCCATTTTCAGATAATTCTCACAATCTTTTATTAATCCATGAAATGAATCCAAAACACTTCTAATATGACTATTAACACAAATATTTGTTTTATAATTAACAAAACTACTAAGAATATATCGAATAAAATTGAATAAACTTTTATTTTATTAAAATATCAAAACAATATGGAAAAATAGAATCATTACACAAATACTTTATGAGTGTTTTTATAATGAATTTATGCTCAAAATTATTTTATCAAACATAAAATTATATTTTAGAGAAATTTAATTAATAAATAAATTTAAATAAAAATTTAAATCTTTTTCTATAGGATGAAATAAGTCATGAATTATAATATCAGTTGTGGTTGATACTATGAAATGATTTTAGACTTTATAACCAAAAAAATAATATCCTTTCTACAAATTGTATTATAAAAGAGATATTTTTCTAATGTTCTACTATTATTGTTCAAGTGTTTCGACCTACAAAAGACATGCAACCCTTGGTTATACAGTTTTACCACTAGTTATGTGGATCTACAACCAGTTATGAGTTGATACTTCTAGTAATGATGTGCTACCACTAGTTATTAGGTGATACCACCAGTTATGAGATGATTCCCTTAGTTCAAGAGTGGTTTCTACCACTAGAAATAAATTACTACTACTGTTGGAGGAGAGTGGTGCTACTGGTAGAAGGATATAATACCACTAGAGAAAAATAGGAAAAATATATATCTTGTATAATGGTAAAATGTATTTTTCATGGGCTATGTAAGTGTAGATAATATCTTATATAGATTGATTAAAGGTAAGAATACCTATTTGTAAGGGTAACTTGTAAAACTATATAATGTTAAAGCAAGTTTTGTATACATTGCATAAAGGTAACATGAAAATTCAATGGTATGCATAAAGGTATAAAACAGTTCATATATAAAAACTAAATATCCTTTATCAATGTTAATAAATAAATGATAAAAGTCATTTTTATGGTGATAAAACTATCATTGATAAAAAAACATTTTTTTTGTGTTAAATTTCACTCTAATAAAATTTTGGTTTTATCATTTCTAAATCTAGCATGGATAAATATAGCCTTTGTTAGTGATTTTTTAATACATATAAAACCCATAGGCCTAGAATAGTGTATATATCATAAATGCTTTATAATTACTCATAATGTAAATTTATCTTCAAATATAATCAGGTTCTATAGTAATGATAGAACAAAGTAAAAATCTTTCCAGTTCTTATAGTAGTGAAAACTCAAGTATTATGATAAAATCATATGTTACAATGTGATGATATTTTGGTTAGTTCATGATGATCTATTTCAGAGATATTATAGTAAAATTTCCTTGAAGACCATTTATATTTAATGATACCTATATTTGAACTGAAATGATTGGGTTAGAAAAGCATATCACCTCCTATGACCCCCATTATATATTACAACATGATGATTTTACCTGATAAATCCAATTAAATCTCAAATTCATTACATATAACACATAAATGTTGGCATATCCAACTAAATTGAAACCAAACTAGAAACCATAACTATATAGAGTATCTATATATGAAATTATAGGACTCATACATATTTATAGATTCAACAATGTGATCCATCCAAGAACATCATTTCACATTAATTATCAAATATACAACCCTGAAATTCTAAAATCAATGAGAACCCCTAGGAATACTTAAAGGAAATATTTGAGATCATTCCAACATTATGCAAGTAACAAATATGAATAGGGTAATCTTATACATTTACAAGTTAACCAAATCACTGTTACTTTATAATATCATCTTCATCTGTCCTGATAACCTAAAGGGTAGTGCGAGGGTTGTATAAATATGTTAGAATTAATTGTAAGGGTTGGTTTTAATGTATACACATCTAAGTTGTATAATTTACTCATATGAACTAGGATATGTTATAAATAATAATTCAATATCACTAGTGAACATTCTAAATCTATATAAAATGAGAAAAAAGTAAAACATAAGTGGTGACTAGTCACATGGAGGAACCAAATTATTATATAGGGATAATTTTTTAGTAAACCCATGATGAGGATATAATTATAGAGTTCAATTTGATCTTGAAGAAGCATACAAATGATTGGGGGGAAGAATAATGTATATATTTATAGGTTTTCCTATTATTCCCATTTCATTGTTCATGATATCGTATTTTGTTGTGGTATATCTCACAGTTATTTCATTGGTTTATAAAGGGGAAAATTTTTAATTTATTTATGTTTTCCTTTCTATTAAAAGTTCCCATGCATGTTATATGTTCTATTGAACTTAATAATTTCCCACCTATATAATGGGAATATGAAATTACGATCCTTTTAAAGGATAAATAATGGGAATTAGGGTTTTTTACTTTGCAATTGAACATTTTCATTAAAGGTACATTTTTGTGGATTAAGAACAATTGAACTTGGATCAACTCTTTAGTGGTGGTAACACATCAACCCCACTAAACCATATGGATTAATTCTTTGATTTTGACCTTATTAGGAATCAAAAATAGAACACATGGCTTCATTAGAAAGGTCATATAATGAATTAGTAGAGATTTATAAGGGTTATAGTGATGGTTTCTCACCTCACATTAATGAATAGTAGGAAGATTTTTGTATATTTGTTGAATTAAAATTATTATACATAAGTGACCACAGTAAGAAAAGTGAAGCTTTAGGTAGTACAATCCTGGGCTATGGTAATCCAACTTTATTCATTTTATCTATATGGACTTGAAAAATCAACCTTTTCCATTTACTATTTTTATTATTAATTTCAACCAATAATATGTGTGATTTGACACCCATACCCCATATTTGACCAAGTTACATACCAGTTTATTAATGTAAATTAGTAAAGTGACATGCACCCATAAAACATAATGATCAAGTCAGCTAAGATACAAATGAAATGTTATGATAAAGTTTCACTTATTGTGTTGTTGGTTACCAAAAGTATCACAAGGTTTTATTTTGATTTATGGTGATAACATTATTGAATTTCCATGTGAAGTTTCTCTGCATTTCTATATATGATACTTGTTATTTGGTGAAAAGCAAGAAATGAGATTCTACTGACTCTATGAGTCAACCTATCGTATTCAAGTAATTTAAGTGATATGATAAGGTAATATATTTTTAGACTACTATTTATTAAATTGATAAATAATGAATCACTACTTGACTATAAATTATCCCATTGTAATATTCTACACATTTATGGATTATTCTATAAGATACTATAGATGGTTTTATCTAATCACGATTCATGTTTAAACTCTCATTTGTGGAAGAGATACTTGAGATTAAGTGAGTCTTAACAATATTTGATAATGATATACTACTCATTAGTGGATAAGTAGATAGATGGGTCTAGAAAGGTTCTTTTGGTTTTATGGAGGCTTTATATATGGTATGTTTTATTAATTAGGGATGAACCGGTTCCTTTTGGATTTGGATTAATTAGCCTTGATTGATTTGAAAACACTCCCAAATATACATTAAAATAACTTATGTATAAGGTGTGTGAATGATGTAACATGATTACAATCACTGTTTTCCTAGGAAAATAAATGCATGAAATATTCTATAATACACAACTTTAGATTTTATGTACAAATAGGTGAATTTCATGTGATGATGTGAGAAGTATGTGAACGTTAGTGATTTTATTCTTTTAGTGGTCGATGATTTTGGGACACCAACATGATTGTAACACACCAAACTTCCACAGTACGTTTCTATTTTATTAATACAATAGCTTTCATTGTACACAACTTAAAGTTTCAACACACCACAACCAATCAAACTAGTCATTTAAAAAAGTAGTTATGAATAGTAATACCCACTTTTTCAAATTTTATAAATTTTATTTTTCAAAATGGACTTTATTTTTGGATTCAGAATATCAAATTTAGATTAGTTTGAATTATTGGTATTTTTCTAAAAACATTCATTTTTTGATGAATAGTGAAAACACTACGTTATTGTTTAAAACTGTCTTTTTATTTAAATAATTATTATTTTTATTAAAATTTATTTTAAAGTCAAAATAGATACATATTAACTATATTAGTTCAATTTAATTCATTAGAGTCATTTTATAATAAGATTAGATATATAAAATTTTATTGAACTTTTTAACGTCTTTTACCAACCTTCAAGGCACATTTGCAAATCTGCATTAAACATAATTTTACCACTTCTATGAATTGAATTTAAAAAATCCAATAGAAATTGTTGTCATCAGTATGTAAAATGTTGTTCAATAGGATGAAAATAATTTTTGGTGAATAGTAACATTTGAATTTTATTTACCACGGTTCAAAGTAAATAGGGTAATTAAATGTAAAAATAATATTAGAATAATATAAAATTACCCCAAAACATGTCCTAATTCTATTAGATAAGTGTTTTTTACCAGATACACCATAAGAAAAAATATTATCCCTTTTGATCCACTTGTATTAGATTAATACATTCATTATATTTTATTAAAAGAAGAGTTAAAAGTGTTAAAATAAAATCTTAATAAATAATCCATTTTTAATATAGGGTTATACATAAGATAAATTAGACTATAAATATTAATTATAAATATAAAAATATTTCCTACATTAGATTATTTTATTTATAATTTTTAGACATTAAATAATTAAATTTATTTATGACACAATGATGATGCAGTAATTACCTTATTAATGAAAGACTAAAATAATTGATATTATAAATATTAATATAAATGTAAATTGAGAATTTTGATACAATACACTAATTTTATAGGTGACTATGACATGTTATTATTGATTTAGTGTATTTTTCGAAGTAATAAAGTTGTGATGACTTTCAGAAAAACCAAATACTAAATAGTGTCAAAATAGACAAAAATGAGTTTTTAAAACAAATACTATTTTATTAAATTATATAATAATCCTAAAAATATAATATTCATCCAAATGACTTATATAATGTTATATACGTCATTAATGAACCACTTTAGGTTCTCTTGTAATTTAATAGTAACTATATTAGCCATGTAGTATAAAAATACCAAAAGGCATGGTAAAAGTTAAACTATTTAACTAAAGGTTAAGTCTAAAAGATATGGTAATATGGTGACCTAAACATGTCTAAAACCCATTGGATGAAAGTATTTAGACCAATCCCCAACTTATACTCAAAATAAATCCATTTGGAGATATTAGAAATAGAAAATTATTTTATAATAAATTAAAATTTAAACTTTTCCAAAAGGGCCCCTCACCTCTCTTTGTAAAATGTACTTCCCCTTCTCTTAAATTCACACCTCCAAAGCCATTTGTATCGACCAAAACCAGCTCAAATATCATCCCAACTACCCTCACTTCAACCTAAAGGACATATTTTGATCACAAAGCCAATTTAATGATCCCTTTGGTTCAAATCAAAAGGAAGCACCCAAAGAAGATATAATTATTTCTTCACCTCTTTCAAAGTTTTTTTCTTCTTCTAATTCATCTTTCATTGTTGTTTCCATACTAAAATAATAACTAAAGTACCTTATACATACTGAGATGTTATTATAAATATGGTATAACCATATTCATTATTCTATCCATCCTATGAATGACAAATTCACCATACGTGTGTACGTACGACTTACCATCTCCACATCGTCGTTTAGTTTTTTATTCAACACTTCATTATTTAGATGAGTATAATAATGAGTATAATTCATTTAAATAATAAATATAAAATTTTAATGATTATTTATATATAATATACCATCTAATTACATACTATTTCACCATTAATAGAATGATATTGGCTCGTGCTTAAGTACGGATTACCGTCTCCACGATGCGATGAGATTTCTTTCCCCATCATAAACATTCAAGAATAATTATCATTTTATGATTAAAAAATAATGTTTCAGAACATAATATAATTCTGTATATTAATCAAATAAATCCTATCCATAACAAACATGACTTATGTAACAAAACATATAAAGAAAAATAAATCAGTTAAAACCGAAAACAATGATACTAATAAAATATTATTGACAAAGAAATATTAAAGAATAATATATGATATAATATTTATGTATGTGGTTATTGTATAATTTAATAAAAATTATTTAATCATTATACAGGAGGTTAACATACCCTATATTAATTAAAATTACATGTAAAGGGTTATTTTTACAATCTCTTCTTTATCTGAGGTTGTTTAAACATAAGTATCTACTGGGACTTCATTATGATCCACCTCCGTGATTCATAAAAATGTATTTTAATTTTTCTTAATATTTATTAGAATATGGGTTAAAGTCATTTATACCCTTGTTTTAATTTTTATAAATTTTTTTGAACTGAATCTTTCTGTTGTTTTCCAAATAAGTTACTTTATCACCATTTAGAAAAGTTTAGGAAAGAATTTTTTTTAATTTCTATAGAGAGTACGGCTATTTTCCACCATTATAACACCTTAGAAGATTCCCTTACAATATTATATGAATATTTTCAAAATAAATGTTCTCTTTTATAATTATTTTACTCTTAAATTATTTCAAAGTAGAAAGAGATATTTCTCTCAATTAGTTTTTGGATTGATTTCATCTCTGCTAACATTTATTACTGGATTTTATGTTTAATTGAAGTTGATTTATTAAGATACAATATTATATATTGTATTGATAGTTTTATGATATTTTTAACTATGGATGTGATATTTTTATGTCATTCATGGTTTATGGTTAAGGCATTAACATTTCATATGTTAGTTTAATACAAATGTTTAGGTTATGTTTAACTCTTTTCATAAGAGGAATGCATTGGAGGTAGTAAGTGATGGGCAGGGCCCTCTATAGCCCCTCGATGCATCGATAGGTCTCATGATCCAAATAGTGTCTTGGCACAAGGCCTTAACAATATTTTTATTTATAGTCTTGGCATGAGGCCTTGACTATGTGTTTATGATGTCCGACATTATGCATTACGTCATTATGAGATTAGCTATTGATATTTCATGTGATTATTGATCTAGTAGAATATCTATGTGAATAAGTAAATGAAATTATTTGATTTATCGTTTTCATATTATGCTAAAGTTTATGTTTAAGAGGCTTGTGTTTTAGTATTATACATTATCTTAAATGTTTATGCTTATTTATGAAAGTTTCCTCTATATTGTTATCCTTATTAAGTATCTGAGCTTACCCATTTCATATGTTTAATTTTTCCAAGGACGCGAAGAAGTATATAATGACTAACCTATAGATATAGGCTAAGGAAAATGAGTCTATTCCAAGGAGACACAATGTTGCTTTTTTTATTTCATAATGTAATGTAAAACTTATATATGTTTCCTATAATTATAAGGCTACTAAACTAATCGGTCTCTTCAAACTTGATCTCTTGTGATCATGCCAATGTTATCTAATAATGCACCGACTCTGGGTAACTAGGCTTGGGGATTTATAGTCGGTTTCAGAGGAAGTATAGTAGAAACCCTAGAAAATGGATTTAGAAAAACTCTTATCAGTGAACATTATCCTAAGATGGACTTTGATGATTAGTATAGAAGAACATCCAAAAAAATTGGTAGTATAGATATTATGTGGGTTACCCAAGCAATACATACCTATCAGGATACTACAAGTGGATGTTGTTCTATCATAGATGTAACTAGAAGTGAAAACTTTGCAAGGTGTTTTGGGTTTAACCTAGGGTATCCTCGTACACGACAACGGTCCTTACTACACCCTTAGTTTGACACTCATGGGGGATATGCTTAGGATAATTCAAATTTTCTTTACAAACCATTATGAAGGATTAATGAGTAAATAATCCCCCAAAGAAAACATCTTTATGATAATATATTACATTCGTAAACTATTCAATTTATGTTTGATAGTTTACAATTTTAGAATTATGCATTGTGATTCATAAATTAAACTATTGTATACTAGTGTTTAGAAATGGAACCTAGTGGAAGGAATGGAAACTGTATCAACGCACATAATCCATGTAGTAATTTACCTTCTATTCAAGATAATTATATTGGAGCTGGTGATGCAACTAGTGTTGAACAGCTTATAACCATACTAGGATAACTCACTCATGTTATGTGTAATAATCTTACCCCTTTGGAGCACCATGATTCATAACCCAGAGGATCAATTTTAGGCCACTTCATGAGTAAATAACTACCGACATTAAATGGGACTAAAAATCCATTTGTAGCTGAGAAATGGATATGTTCCTTAGAGAAAAATATTTTATACTTTGGGAAATAGAAAAAGGTAAAAATTTGTCATGGTGGTTTATCGCCTCTCAAGAGATGCAGATCCGTGGTGGTCATTCATTCAAAACACAAAGTATGATGAAGAAGTATCAAATATGGAATAGAGGGAGTTTAAAGATATTTTCTTAGAAAAATAATTTCCTCATGAACATCGAGCAGATATGGAACATCAATTTCTCTGTCTAAGACAAAAGGAGCATGAGAATGTTGCAAATTATGAGGCTAACTTTACAAGGTTATCTATGCACGCTGCAGATTATATATGTAACCCAATAATTATGATTTATCGATTATTTGATGGGTTAAAACCATTTCTCCATCGATTATTAGTCTCACAATCCTTCTCATCATATGAAGATATAGTCTCATGTACTATCAAGACTAAAAAGTAATTCTCTAAGACTTATGAATTTGAAGTGAAGCAAGAGAAGAAGAGATCTGCTAAACTATCTGGCAAAGGAAATAAAGGAATTAAGGGAAAAGTTGAATTTCTATCATTTAGTAATTATAAGAAGAAACACCTTGGTACATTCCTAAAGAGGATGAGATTTTGTTACAAGTGTGGAGAAAAAGTCCACCAAGATCGTGATTACAAGGGAAAAAAAGAGGCTGTCAATGTTTAATTCTACAATTGTAAAGAAATAGGGAATTATGAAATTTAATGTCCTAAGCGTCAAGGAAACATGCCTCAGAAAATGCCAATGGGAAAAATCCAAGCTTATGTGATCACTACTACTGAGGTTGAAGCTTCTAATGACATGGTGGAAGGTACATTAATCATTTCTTCAAATTTATCCAATGCTTTATTTGATGTTGTATCATAGAATTCTTTCATACCTTCCTAGTTTTCCGAAAAAAATAGATTTTTCCAATTTGACTTAATAAGGAATTTTTTAGTCCAAACTCCTAAAAAGGCATCATTGCAACCAAGTGTTATCAATCGGTTACCATAATGGCATATAATAAAACTTTATCTTTTGATCTTATTGTCATACCCATGATTGAATTTGATATAATCCTCTATATGGATTGGATTTTAGACCATTATATGAAAATTTATTGTAATAAGGAGGATACAATTTTGGATGATGATAATAAATCCATTATCATTAGAGTTGAAACATCACCATTTGATTCTCATTCAGATCCAGCCCTATTAGCTCTACTAAATTCAATTATTGTGGAGGAAGGGAGAGAAATAACTATGGGTGAGGAAAGGAATGTTCAAATAGAGTATGTACCTATTGTGAAAGAATATGTTGATGTGTTTCTAGAGGATTTACCTGGA
This sequence comes from Viscum album, assembly GCA_963277665.1. NCBI lineage: Eukaryota > Viridiplantae > Streptophyta > Magnoliopsida > Santalales > Viscaceae > Viscum > Viscum album. Next base: position 1,231,441,244 of record OY728155.1, read on the forward strand.
CATCCTCCAGAATGGGAAATTGAGTTTTCCAAGGACTTAATTCCCAGTTCATGGCCTATATCAAAGACCCCTTATAGAATGGCCACTATGGAATTAGTGTAACTAAAGAAACAACTAGAGGAATTGAGTAATAAAGGATTTATTATCCCTAGTGATTCTCCATGGGGATCCCTTGTTCATTTTGTTAAGAATAAAGATTGATATATGAGGTTGTGCATTGACTACAGAGAGATCAATTCTATAACAATAAAGAACAAGTATCCACAACCTCGCATTGATGATTTATTTGATCAACTTCGTGGTGATAAATATATTTCAAAGATTGAACTTCGATCTGGATATTATCAGCTATGTGTGAAGAAGGAATACATTCAAAAAATGGCATTTCAAACTAGGTATGGGAATTACGAGTTTATAGTAATGCCTTTTGGACTGACTAATGTACCCTCTATTTTCATGGATCTAATGAATATAGTTTCTAATGAATATCTAGATGACTTTGAAGTGGTATTTATTGATGATGTCTTGGTATACTTCAAAAGCTATTCAGATCATGAAAGTAACTTGTGTGCTATTCGGAAAACTCCTAAAAGAAATGAATTATATGGGATGTTTAAAAATTATAAATTCTAGATTTCGAAGATTTATTTTCTTGGCTATATTGTCTCTAAGGATGGAATCCCTTTTGATCCTTCAAAGACAAGGGAAATCCAAGAATGGCCCACACCGATGAGTATAACTTAAGTACACATTTTTATTTTTTATGCAGGTTAGTATCGGAATTTCGTCCAGAATGTTTCCTGATTGGCTAACCCATTAACCAAGATCACACATAAACGGGTTATATTTGTTTGAAAAAAGGAGTATGAATAATGTTTTCAATAGTTTAAGAGAATATTAGTCAATGATCCTATATAGAATCTACCATTGGGGAATGAAGGATTTTTTTTTTTATATTGATGCTTCAAAGAAATAAATTGGTTGTGTCCTTATACAGAATGATAGAGTTATTGTCTATGCATCATGACTCCCAAAAAGTCACGATAAAAAATTTCATTCTCATGATATTGAGTTAGAAATTGTAATATTTACTCCAAAGATATGGATACACTATCTCTATGGTGAAAAATGTGAGATATATACTAATCACAAGAGTTTGAAGTATATTTTCTCACAGAAAGAACTCAATATGAGGCAACAAATATGGCTTGAACTACTCAATGATTATGATTTCACAATACACTACCACACAGAGATGGAAAATAAGGTTGCAGATGCTTTGAGCAAAAAGGATCACGGAGTTCTGAACAAGATGAGAGTGAAAAGGGATTCTATGTTCTTGGATCTAATAAAAATTGATATGGGAATAATCATGGAAGGTGAAACATCAATACTTTTTAAAATGGTTGCAAAACCATATTTATTATAAAGGATAAAATGTTCTCAGACCGATGATGAGGAGTTTTAAAAGAAAATTAATTTTGTAAATGATGGGAGATTTATTGACTTCCTATATAAAGATGAAATTATGAAATTTGGGAAGAGGCTTTGTATTCCCGATATACCTGATCTAAAAAGGGAATTTTTGAATGATGGTCATAGCTCTAATTTCTTTATACACTCTGGTTGCACTAATATGTATAGAGATTTGAAGGAACATTTTTGGCAGGACAACATGAAGAGAAAGATTTCTGATTATGTGTCAAGATATACGGTTTTTAGTGGGTAAAGGCTAGAGAAAACATCCTAGAGGAGTCATGCAACCTCTTCCCCTACCTAAGTGGAAATGGGATGATATTATGAGGGACTTTTTCATGGGGCTACCAAATGATCTTATAAGGAATGATGCAATACAAGTCATTGTCGATTTTCTTACCAAGTCAGCACATTTTCATACTATAAGAGAAGATTTACCACTTGAACATTTATCAAGACTATATATTAATGAGGTTGTAATACTTCACGGTGTAGCTATTCTGATTTTTTCTAATCACGATCCCCATTTTTCATCAAGATTTTAGAAAAGTCTTCAGAAATCCTTAGATATTGAACTTCGTTTGAGCACTGCCTACCACCCTCAAACTGATGGACAATCAGAATGAACTATTCAAAACATAGAAGATATTTTGATAACTTTCTCACATGAAATTAAAGGTATGTGGGACCAGTATTTAACTCTGGTAGAATTGTTTTTAACCATATCTTCCATTCAAGTATTTATATGGCACTATATGAATCCTTATATGGAAAGAGATATCGCACACCAACTTGTTGGGATGATGTTGGTAAAAGAAAACTCATAATAATAGAACTTATTGAGGAAACAATAAAAATGTGAAGATTATCTAAACCCACATAAAATAAGATCAAAGTAGGAAAAAGAGTTATGTCTATAATTGAAGGAAGGATTTTTAATTTCAAGTAGGTTATCATGTTTTCTTGTAGGTATCTCCATGGAAGGGTGTTATACGATTTAGTAAAAAGGGTAAATTAAGTCCTAGGTACATCGGACCTTTCAAAATTCTAGAACGAATTAGAGATGTAGCTTACCATTTGGAAATGTCGTTAAGTCTCTCCAAAGTTCTTGATGTGTTCCATGTATCACTGTTGAGAAAATACATTCCTAACCCAACAAATTTACTCACCTACAAAGAAATAAAACTCAAACCAAATATGTCTTATTGTGAAGATCCTACCAGGATTCTTGATACTAGAGAACAAGTTTTGAGAAATTGAACGACTCTTCTGGTAAAAGTTCTTTGGAGAAACCATAAAATGGAAGAGGCATCGTGGGAACTTGAGGAACTTATGTCGAAGAATCACCTTAATATTTTTATGCAGTAATATTCAATAAATTTCGAGGGAAAAATTATTTAAAGGAGGGAAGAATGTAACACCTCAAGCTTACACAGTACATTTCTCTTTTATAATACAATAGCTTTCATTGTATGCAACTTTGAGTTCTAGCACGCCACGACCAATCAAACTAGCCGTTTAAAAAGTAGTTATGAATAGTAATACCCAATTTTTGAAATTTTATAAATTTTAATTTCCAAAATAGACTTCATTTTTGGATTTGGAATATCAAATTTATCTTAGGGTTAATTTTTTGTATTTTTTTGAAGAATTTCAATTTTTAATGAATTGTTAAAAACACTCCATTATTGTTTAAAACAGAATTTTTATTTAAATAATTATTATTTTTATTTAAAATTATTTTAATGTCAAAATTGATACATAATAACTACATTAGTCTAATATAATTCATTTAAGTCATTTTATAATATATATATATATATATATATAATTTTATCACACTTTTTAATGTCTTTTACCCACCATCTAGGCACATTTGTAAATCTACATTAAAAGTAATTTTACCACTTCTATGAATTGAATTTAAAAAATCCTACATACACATTTTTCATTATTAAGTAAAATGTGGTTCAATAGAATGAAAATAATGTTTGGTGAATATTAACATTTGAATTTTATTTACCACGGTTAAAAGTTAATAGGGTAATTATAGATAAAAATAATATTATAATAATATAAAATTACTGAAACAGATGTCCTAATTCTATATTATAAGTGTATTTCGACCAAAATAAACCTTAGGAAAAAAAATATGATCCTTTTTTATCCACTTGGATTAGATTAGGACATTTGTTATATTTTACTTGAAGAAGAGTTCAAAGTGTTAAATTCAAATATTAAGAAAAACACATTTTTAATATAGGGTTATTCATAAGATAAATTAGACTATAAACATTAATTAAGAAAAATAAAAATATTTACTACATCATAGTATTTTATTTATAATTTTTAGACATTAAAAAATTAAATTTATTTACGACACAATGATGATGCAGGAATTACCTTATTTATGAAAAACTAAAATAATTGATATCATAAATATTAAAATAAATGTAAATTGAAACTTTTGATACCATAAAATAATTTTTTAGGCTTATATGACACGTTAGGGTTGATGAAATATTTTTAAAGTGATAAATTTGTGATGACTTTCACAGAATCATAATACTTAACAGTGTCAAAATTCACAAAAATGAGTTTTCAAAACAAATACTATTTAATTGAATTATATAATTATACTAAAAATATGATATTCAAAAAAATGTCTTAGATAATGTTATCTATGTCATTAAGTAACCACTTGAGATTCTATTGGCATTTTATAGTAACTATATAAACCATGTAGTATAAAAATACAAGAAGAAATGGTAAAAGTTAAAATATTTAACTAAAGGTTAAGCCTAAAAGATAAGGTTAATATGGTGACCTAAACTTGTATAAAACCTATTTTATGAGATTATTTAGACCCATCCCAACCTTATCCTCAAAATAAACTCATTTGGGGATATTATAATCCAAAAATTATTTTATAATAAATTAATATTTCAAGAGTTTCTTAAAGTTCCCCTCACCTCTCTTCTAAAAGGGTAATTCCCTTCTCTTAAATTCACACCTCCAAAGCAATTTTTCTCAGCCAAAACCTGCTCTAATATCCTCCCAAATACCATAAATTCAACCTATAGGTTTTAATTTTATTAGAAATCCAACCTAAATATCCTTTATTTTCAAATCAAAAGGAATCGCTCGAAGAAGAGGTAATTATTTTATAACCTCTTTAAAAGTTCATTTCTTCTTCTTCTTCCTCTTTCTTTGTTTTTTCCATACTAAAATAATAAATCCAGTACCTTATACATACTGAGATGATATTATAAATATGGTACAACCATATTCTTTATTTTATCAATCCAATGAATGACAAAGTCACCACACGTGTGTACCTACGGCTTACTGTCTCCACATCGTGGTGTAGTTTGTTATTCAACACTTTATTATTTGGATGGGAATAATGAGTATAATTGATGTAAATAGAAAATATAAGATGTTAACGATTCTGTATAGATAATATACCATCCAATTACATATGATCTCACCATCAATTGAATGATATTTTCGCACTTTCAAATGTATGGTTTACCGTCTCCACGACGCGATGGGATTTCATTCCTGATCGTAACCATCCAAGAATAATTTTTATTTGATGATAAAAAAAAATTAAGAGCATAATATAATTATGTATATAAATCAAATACATCATATTCAAAACAAACATGACTTACGTAACAAAACATATAAAGGAAAACAAACCAGTTAACACATGAAACAATGATACTACTGAAATATTATTAACAAAGCAATATTAGAGGATCGCATATGATCATATTTATGTATTTGGTTCTTGTATAATTTATTAAAAATGATTTAACCATTATACAGGATGTTAACGTTCCCTCAAATATGGAAAAGTATAAGGTAAGGGTTACAATCTCTTCATTATCCAAGGTTTTTATCTGTAAGTATCTACTGGGAATTCATTATCATCCACATATGTGATTCTTAAATATATATTTCAAAACATTTTTATTATTTCTTAGACTATGGTTTGAAGTAATTTATACCCTTTTTGAATTTTATAAAAAAAATTTAAATGAATCTTTAAGTTATTTTCCAAACAAGGTACTTTATGCCCTTTTTGACAAATTAAATAAAAACTATTTTCATAAAAGTATACGGCGGTTGCAGCTATTTTCCACTATTATAAAACCTTCAAAAATTACATTATAAGCTTATGTGGATATTTTCAAAATAAATGTTTTATTTTATAATTATGTGAATTTTAAATTATTTCAAAGTAGAAAAATACATTTCTCTCAAATATTTTTTGATCGATTCATATGTGTCAATATCTATTGTTGGATTTACTGTTTAATTAAAGTTGATTTATTATGATACAATATTCTATATTGCATTAATAGTTTTATGATATGTTTGACTTTGGATTTTCTAATTTTATGTGATCCACAGTTTATGGTTAATGTATTAACTTTTTTTATGTTAGATTAATATTATTTTTTATGTTATATTTCACCATTTTCATATGAGGAATGCATTGGATGTAGTAAGTGATGGGCATGGCCCGCTATAGCCCCTAGCTTCATCAGTAGGTCTTATGAGACAAACTAGTGTCTTTGAAAAATGACTTGATAATATTTTTATTTTTAGTCTTGGCATAAGGCCTTGATAATATTTTTATTTTTAGTCTTGGCACAAGGCCTGGACTATGTGTTTATGATGTTCGGCATTATAGATTCCATCATTATGAGATTACCTATTGATATTACATGTGATTATTCATCTAGTAGAATATTCATGTGAATAAGTAAATGAAAATATTTGATTTATCTTTTCCATATCATGATGAATTTTATGTTTAAAAGGATTGTGTTTTAGTCATATATATTGGCTTAAATTTTTATTCTTATTTATGAATGTTTCCTCTATATTGTTATCTTTTCTGAGCATCTGAGCTCACCGTTTTCTTATTTTTAATTTTTTCCCAGGATGCCAAGATTTATGACGGACCCCCAGGGATAGGTTATGGAATATGATTGTGTTCAATGGAGACACATTTTTTCTTTTTCATTTCATAATGTAATGTAAAACTTATATATGTATCTAGTACTTCCAAGCCTACTAAACCAATGAGTCTTTTTGGACTTGATCAGTTTTGATTATGCCAATGTTATGCAAAAATGCACTGAATCTGGGTAATTGGGGTTAGGGTGTTACATGATAATGGTTAATTTTAAGCATATGAATTGCCACATATGATATCCTTTGGAATGAATACCTTTTAGTTGGAAACTTGGGAGTGAAAAATTAAAAATTAAAAATTATAGTTTCTCCTCCTAATAGTTTTTTTCTTTTTTGTATGAAAAACTTTAATGGCAGGGAGAATATAAAAATGTGGGTTTCATTTTGAGAAACATTTTTATTTTAAACATAATTTTGATCTTATTTCTATTATATTAGATTCTTTATTTCTTTAAAATTTTAAATTAGGTTTTGGAATGATTTAGTTTTATTTCATGAGAACATCAGCGTAAAAATATATTTTTTAGTTTTATAACTGCAAGTTATATCAAGAATAAAATACAATTAAATATTAAAGAGGATCTCATATTAAAATTTCAATAATTTGAAATTAATCAAGGTATCAATTTATATTTGTTATTGTTGTTAATTATTTTTAACACCCTCAATATTTTTTACAAATATCACTATGTTTTCATATACGACATGCAACACTGAACTTAAACAAACTATAAAATATTATTATTTAAATATAATTAGTATAACCTGGCTGCTAAATTGGTGGGTATGAATATAATTAAATAAATAATGATATATATATATATAATATACTTAATAGAAATATATTGATTAATTCTTATTAAATTAGAATTAAATCTTTACCAAAGTTATATTTTTCTTAAAAATTAGATTTCCTTTAAAACTAATTGATATTGTTTTTTGTGAGAAAATATCATATTTAATTTTAAATATTTAAAATTTTTATTTCATAAAATTACCTCCATTAATGATATCATCATATCAAAATTATCTTTGGAATACGTTTTGATAATAAACTAAAAATAATTATTTTCCTGTAAATAGTTAAAAATTCAAATTTTTATTGAAAACTATATTTTTTTACATGAATGTACAAAGATAAATTTTTTATTAAAATGTTTTGAAAGTAAAATTGGATCTCCTAGTTTTAAAATAATCCTATTATGTTCATTTAAATAAATTTTATGATTGAATTTAGTATAAAACATTTTATACATAAAAAGGGATTTTCATGAAAAAACCTATTTTTATACATGCAATTATTTTTCATCTTAATAAATAAAATTGATCAGTATTGGGGAATTATTTTAATTAAATTTATATATAATATATTAAAAAAATTAATATTCATTTAATATTTTTCTAAGTATGATATAAGAATAAGCTATGTTTTATGCTTAAAAATGTATTTTTCTAAAAAGTAGTTCTCATCTCTTTTTGTGAACTTCATTTAAAATTTATTTCTAAAAATTACAGGTATTTAATTTGATAAAATTAATTCAATATTTAAAATTAGGAGTTTTAAAAATTCTAAATAGTGTACTTTTATTTTTGGTAAATTTTAATTTTAACCGTGGTAAAATTTATCAACTCGGTATAGAGTAAATCTGGTTAATATAGGTTAAAAATAAGTGATAAGGACAAAACTTTTCATCCAAATTTTAATTTTATTAATATTGTAATAAACTTATCACAATATGATTTAAATTTATTTGTTTAATGGATATATTTTATTTAAACAAAAAATATTATATTGAAGGAAAATAAAGATACAAAATTTAACTCCCATAATTTTAAATACCTCTTATATGTCCACATATAGACAAAAATTAACTTATTAAAAAATATTAATGTCTATTTTCAGATTAATGAAATAATTTTCACAATATAAATTTATTTCAAATTTTTATAATTTATGTAATTACCTTAAATTGTTATACAACGTCTATGTAGTATTTATTTAATTAATAGAAAAATAAAATAAATGATTTCAAATTTTTTAAAATTAATATAATTTGAGTGAGTTGTTGTGTTTCACAAATTTATTCTATAACTAAAAAATATATTTATATCTGAAAGTATTATAATCAAATTCAAACTTTGTTTTTATTTCCTTTAAGTCAAATTAAATGAATAGTTTCAAAATTGAAATTAATGATTTTTTATAAAAATAATATTTTATTGAATTATTAAAACAAATATTGAAAGAAAACAATATGGACAAAATAAGGCCAAAAATGATATAACCTGGATATTTATGATCCATTTTCACTGTATATGTAAAATTAGAACCTTTTAAGATTAAAAAATGCATTACCACGGTTATTGTTAAGATAGTTTTACGAAGGGGTAAATCCAATGGTTAATGTTTAAATAGAAACATAAACCAATCCAAATATTATTTTTGATGGTATTTGAACCCCATACAACCTTTTCATCAAATCCATAGCCATTTGGAAGAATTTTGGAAATATAATAACCATATTATATATAAATATTCTATGAAATTCCAAAAGTATCTATCACCAAAATTATAAAAGGGCACCTATCATTTCTCTTCTTCCCGTCACTTTGAGCCTTCTATCTAGACCAACCCCCACCAAAATCCCTTCTCAACTTTTTTATCAACATTCAATAGGTTATAGTTGAAAATAAATATTTTAAATGAATAATATATTGATAATAAATAACATAATTTCATCAAATAACATTAAATATGTTAATTTAGGAAATATTTTGGATTAGATCGTTCATTTATTGATTGGATGAAAAATCCATTTTTGACTCTTTAAAGTTAATAGTGTTATTGTAGTCATAAATATTATTTGGGATTATTTTATCTTAAACTTTTATTATGCAATTCCTCACCTAATGGGAGAAAACTTTCATTTAGTTCATCTGAGTTGTATCTTGCATTTGATTGGAGTAAATGGGACATGAATTTAAAGATAGATTGGACTCTTCATATTGGAGACCATAAAAATATTTAAGCCATATCATCAATATAAGGGCTTGGATTGCATTAAAATTTTGACAGTACATATTGGAACCAATTCCTCAATAATAATACTTCTCTAAGGATAGTTGTTTCAAGCATTTTGGAGTTCAAGATATCATTGAATGCTGGATTGAAATGTTTGGCCGAATTTTCCCACTCACACATGTAACCAGTTGTAACACTAACCTCCCCTAACATTTATAAATGTAAATTTTTATCATTTGGAGGGTTTTTCAAGGAATTGTAAATTTAATATCCTAGGATAATTGGTTCCACTCTAATTATCATATCATTTTAATTAGGGTTTCTCTTGAAGCAAGGATCCCGTCATTGAATCCTACTTCTTCTTCACGTTGTAATGTTTGTGTTTTTGTAATGAACTCTCTATTTCTATTCCATTTATTCTATTATTTTCAATCACTTTATTATATAATTTTCTAATTTTTTATAGAAATAAATATTACAAACATGATTGGGTTATACTTTTTCTAAAACATTGCACATGTAAAACATTTCTACGATGACTACACCACCCATGGAAGAGTATTTATTCTGAGTAATTGATCTCATTATAACCTTCTTCACTTAGCTATTTTGATTCAATGAGATGTTTAAATCCACATAATTTGATATATGAATTGAATTTTTAACTTAAAAGAAAATAATCAAGTGATTAATCAATTAATTAAAAACACATGAGGTCGAGTAAATTGGGAATTAGGAGAATGAAATATTAATTGGTAAAACAAAACAACACGGGATCAATTTGTAGAGTTAAAATATAATCTATAATCTCAATTAATAATCACTTATATTATATATATGACCATTAATTTACCATTTACCATAATCTATCCTAGGAATTAAAATCAAAGAAAGGTGTTGTAATTTAACGTTCCTAAGCGGGCATGTGGCTTAATTTATTTCGTCTTTTTGGTTAAGTAAAATTCTCCTAGAGTTCAGGGGTTAATAAATTATGGAATCATAATTAAGTTAATGTAAATTTATATGGTAATGATTAATAATTATATAAATAGGTATATTTAGATCGGTTAATCCTTCTAAAAATATTTTCAAATATATATCTTATCATTGTTTTTTTTCAATCAAATTTCAAAAAAAGAAAAAAAATAAAGAAATACAATATTATTCCATCATACATCTTCTAATTTTATAAAGAGTAAATAAACCACCCACTACCCCCCCAAATATTTTTAAGTAGTGTGTTATTTTATTTTAATTTATAAATTTTTTTAATATGCTATTTTAAGTAATTCCTCCTTAGAGAATGACCTTGGCCAGCCACTCTCTTACACCTAAGTACACAAAAATAACACATCATTTAAGAGCACCCACGACAAAAACTTTCAAATAAATGTTTTTTTGGGATTCAAGTAATTTATTAAACTAATTAGAGATATTTCTTTACTAAAATTTCATTAAATTATTCACTTTTTATTCTTTAGTCTTTTCCCTTTCTCATTTTCCTCTTTTTTCTTATTTTTTTAGACCATCAGTTCAAAATTCTTATCATTTTATTATGGTCCATTTTTATAAATGAATTTTATATTTTTCATATATTTATTACATGAACTAATATCTATTATTTATTTGATCTTGACCAAAATATTGATTGTAAACTTAGGGTTCGAATCAGACAACCTCATTTTAGGGAAAGATTCAACATTCACCTAGTTAAAGAATTCCTCCATTTCTAGGAGCATTGAAATTTGAAGCACTTATAAATCAGTAATAATACCATAACCAATAGATTATAATAAAAACAATTAACTTGATATAAAAATTCAGTAATTTTATTCATCAGACATTAATTATCAAAAAACATGAAGTGCATACCTAAACTAGGAATCAGACCATGAACTAAAATATGTATTGATGCACTTTATTTAAAAATTTCATGGAATATCTAGAGAGTATCGCAATAAAAATATAAAATAATTGAATTTGTTTTTCTCATCCCTAAAACCAATGAATGTATTTTAATACCAAATTAAACTAAAAAAATTCCCATTATCTCTTAACGGAAATGAAAAAGATTGGGTGTTTTATTTATAACCTCAAGATGTAACATGTTGTAATGATTTAAAATGTATTTTCTTATAGATGTTTTTTATAATGTATATGGACAATACCATTTAAAAATAGATATCATGGATCAATCCAACATAAGTGGAGTCAATGTATAATTATTATGATTGAATCAAGATGTTGTGTAAAAAATGCCCGCATCACCAAATCTATGAGAAACTCCTCATCAAATACTTCTATGAAGGTCTCACACCTCTAGAGGGGAGATTGGTGTATAACATAGTAGTAGATACATTGGTTAAAAAAATACTTGTAGTTTCTTGTGCATTGATTGAAAATATGGCACAAAAACTCTTAGTAATTTGGTGATCAAGGTATAACTAAGATTATAGGAGTACATCAGTTAAGTATGTATCCACTTGAAAGTCATTTAATTTATACCAATTTGGATAAATTAACCACTATGTTGAGGAATTTTCTTTTGGATAAAAATACATCCTGATCCATTCCTATAAGGATTTGTAGAATTTTCAATGAAATAGATTACCCTTGTGACTATTTCCCTCAATAATAAGTGACAAAATATTTTTCTGATGTATTCCCTCGGAGACCATATTATCGGAAGAGACAACCACAACCCTAGAAGAAGTGTGATTCCTTCACACTAATATACAACCAAGGGTGGAAATATCTCTCAAACATGACAATAGATCTAGAGAACAAAAAGGTTTTCCTTTTCAAAAAAAACTTCTCAAAGGCTCCACCTTACCCACAAGGTTTTCAACAACCACAAAAAAGATTTGAAGCCCAGGTATCAAAAAATAAATAAAAAAATTAATTCTCAATGAAAGGTACATTATAATATTAATGACTTCTTAAAATAAATTTTTTTTAATAAAAAAATGATTTTAAGAGTAAATGTATAGAGTTGAGGGATTTGAAAACTAAAATGATCCATAATCCCTCCGCCTTCTATGAACTAGTGTGTACGAACTCTAGAAATTTTCATTCCCAAACAAATACAAACACCAAGGGAAATATTAGTCTCATCACACTGAGAATTCAAAGGAAAATGACTGATATATATACACATGTCATCCAACCAAGATTAACCACAACTCTGGATAATCCTCATTCAAAAAAAATTGATGAGTAACCAAAATATAAAGATCAATGTAAGAAAAATATTAATGATGTTCCTCTAAAAAACCTTCTATTTTTAAATAGGGATATAAAATCCAAGAATATGGATGAATAGGAAATGAAAAAAAAAGATTTTGGATACATTCAAGTGTGTTGAGATCAACATCCCTCTACTTTCACTAATTAAGAAAATTCCAAGGTATGCCATTGTTTTTAAAAGAAATCTATAAAAATAGATGAGGTCTAAAGGGAAAAAAGAAGACTATCCTTAGGAGGAATGTATCAACACTCATCACACTAACCATAGTGATTCTTTAAAAGTGCAAATACACTAATACAGTCATTATTCCATGCACAATAAGGGATGTTCATTTCTCTGATGCTTTATGTGTTTTGGGTGCCTTCATAATGTCATTCTATATTTGGTTTTATATTCTTTATAAGTTTGTGGTAATTTAAAAAGAATAGTGTTGAAATTAGAAAATAGAGAGGTGGGATATCTGGTGTGGTTCATTAAATATGTACTTGTTTAGTTAAGTGATATAATCTTTCTGGCATATTTCTACATGATGAATATGGAGGAAGATCACGTAATTTATCATAATCCAATCATTTTTGGTAGAAAATATTTCAAAACTACCAACACATTCATTAATGTGATTAATAGAACACTTTAAATGGAGTTAAAATATGATATTGTAGACTTAACATTCTCGACTCTATGAAGTAGCCCTCTAAAGACCATTTTCTTCTCTATATCTTCCATTCCAGCCAATCATGTTATTATTATGAAAATATTGATTTTTAATCTTTTCTAAAATAGATATCAGATAGTTTTTAATGATATTTTTAGTATTAGAGTTGGATTGATGTATCAAATCATTTCCATATATGTTTTAATGAGACTTCCTCTCTTGGAACTGATTTTTATATGAATTCTTTTTCTGATTCTTAGCATGTACTTTCTGATTATGACGTGTATTTTGATTTTTCATATGGATTTGATTCATTATTTCCTAATTTTTAGTGATTTATATTTAGACATCAACATTCATTATCATGTATTTCAATACCCACATCATTTCCATCAATAAAAAACCACCAAAATAAGAACTATAACCGTTTCTACCAAACATAAAATATTATTTCCTAATGAATGATGAGAAATTGCCTCTAATAATTTATAATAATATTCTTCTGGTATATGAAACACAAATTTTAAATATTTTAAAGGATAATATTATTGAAATTGGGTTGACCTTAGCAGAAATACAAGGTATTATCCCCTCTATTTGTATGCATAGGATTATTTTGGAGGATGGAGCTCTACTGGTTAGATAACCAAAAAGGAGACTTAACACTACATTATTATAATATGTAAAGAAATAGGTGGAAAATTTTCATGAGTAATGTATCGTTTACCCTATTTATAACTTTTAGTGGGTTATCCCAGTCAAGGTTGTACCAAAGAAAAATGGGTTAAATGTTATAAAAAATGAAAATGATGAGTTAGTTCCTATGAGAGTACAAAATAGTTGGTGACTATGAATAGATTATAGGAAACATAATCAATTATATCATAAGGACCATTTTCCTTCTTTTAATTGACCATATACTTGAGAGACTTGTGGAGAAAACATATTATTGCTTCTTTTATGGTTTATATGGCTATTTTTAGGTTCCCATTGCAGTATAACACTAGGAGAAGACAACATTCAACTAATCTTTTAGTACATTTTCTATTTGGACTTTGTAATTCCCTAGTTACCTTCTAGAGGTTCATGGTGGGTATATTTTCTTATTTACTTGAAAATTGCATGGAGGTTTGTATAGATGATTTTACTAGGTACAGTTCCTTATTTAATGAGGGTGTCTTGAGATTGGGAAATGTGTTTCACTACTCCATTGAGAAAAAATATGGTTTTAAACATTGATAAATGTCATATCATGGTATAGAATGTAATTTTCCTTGGTCATATAGTGTCAAAACATGAAATTATGGTTGATAGGTCTAAGGAAGGTATTATTTCATCCTCTCCATATCCTATACTTATTTGTGAGGTTAAATCATTCTTTGTACATGTTGGTTTTTATTGATTCTTCATTAGTGATTTTGGTAATATCATGATGCCCTTATCTCAGTTCCTTCCCAAAATATTTTCTTATTTTTGAAAATTCATGTAGGGTATCATTTGATGAGCTAAAGAAGAGTCTCACAATACCCCTGAATATACAGCCCCCAAGGGGGGACCTACCATTTGATCTGATCTATGATTCTTCAAACATTGGAGTTGGAACATTATTATCTGAGGGAGTGGAAGGGAAGCCACATGTGATTTCTTATACATTGAGGACTTTGGATTCATCCCAATAATATTACACCACAATGTAAAATGATTTTTTTTCATAATATTTTTTAGAAAAATTACAACCTTTTTTATTGGGACCTAAAGTGGTTATTTTCTCTATTCATGTAGTTTTGAGTTACCTACTAAATAATCCATATGAAAATCTATATCTTATTCATTGGATTCTCCATATTAAGGAGTTTTACATTAAGATAAGAGATAAGAATGTGTCATAAAACATGGTGGATGACCACATGAGTAGGTTCACTCACAAGTTGGATCATGATATTCCAAACCATATACCACTTCGAGACACTTTCCCTGATGAGCATATCTATTTCATCTCAGGTACATATCCTTGTTACGCAGATTTACTTACTTACTTGGTTGCCTATAAAATTCATGTAAACATAAAGAAAAACCGACTTGAAAATTTGATGAGTGAAACTAAGTTTCATGTGTGGGATAATCCTTATATTTGGTTCATTTATAATGATCAATTTTCTAGGATATGTGTTCTTAATCAAGAGTTTGATTATTTTTTTGCATTTTTTCACACATGATTATGGTTGAAAATTTGGACCCCAAATGGTGGCTTGGAAGGACTTAGAATCTAGATTATATTTTATGAAATTATTTTATGATGCTTGTGTGTTTTGTAAGTAATTAATTTATTTACAACAAACTAGAAAATTTTATAGAAGACTGGCAATGCCCCAATAGCCCATATTATTATTTGGGATTTTTTATGTATGGTGATTGATTTTATTGGTCTATTTCCAAGATCATTTAGTTTATATTGTATTCTTGTTGCTTTTTATTATGTTATTATATAGGTGATGTTCAAATCCACAAGGAATGATGATTCTCATTCTATTGTGTATTTTATCATGGTTCAAATTTTCTACCGGTTTGGAGTACCAAAGGATATCATCAGTGACAAGGGGTTATACTTTTTAACCAAAATTTGGATTCCCTTCTTTGAAAGTATGGTGTGACATAAAAAACAACAACACCATTAAACCCCCCAAAAATGTCTAGAATGAAGTTTCAAATCTTGAGTTAAAGAAGATATTAGAGAAAACAGTGCAGCAAAATAAGAAGTATTGGATCAAGTGCTTGGATAATGTTTTATGGGATTATAAGATGGAATTAAAAACAACCATTTATATATCTCCATTATGGATCATTTTTTTAGAAAGAATTTCATCTTCTTGTGTTGTTCAAGCATCATAAATATTGGGATATAAAGAAATGAAACATGGATTTACCCCAAGTTAGAGATCAAAGGATGGTAAAAATTCAAGAGATTGAGGAGGTTTGATTGTCATCATTTTAGAACTCAATACTACATGAGGAAATATCAAATGTTTCTCATGATAAAATGATCCAAAAATAGAGTTTATATAGGAGAAAAAGTCCTTCTCTGCATTTCATGATTGAAGATGATGTCTAGTAAGTTGCATTCTAGATTGTTGGGACCTTATATTTTCTCCCATGTTTTTTCTTATATTGTAGTATAGGTCACTCAATAGCCTATAGGAATGATATTTAAAGTAAATGGTAAGTGGTTTTTGTCATGACTCGTCCCAACAAGGCCCGATCCAGGACCCCCCAAACCTGCATCCAATAATATGGTGGCTAGAATCTAGCACCAAGTATACATAACTCACACAAGTAAGGCCTTATCCTATGTTACCCATACGTATTCACCTACCCACATATCCATATACCAGTGCATATATAATAAAAATTGAAAATAGAAATGCAAGAATACATCTGTCCCATAAATAGTGTACTAAAAGACTGAATGGGGAAAATGTAATCCCAAAAAAATTGTGAAAGCATCCAACCATCTTAGATGGTGGGGATCACATTCAAATGAAGCTTCTGGAAATATCCTCATGCATTCACTGAAAAACACCTCACTCGGTCAATCCCACTAAGATCGACGAATATGGGTCCCCTAGACTCCATAGAACGGTCTGTCATCTACAAAATACATAACATGTGTGGAAAAATCACATCCATGGGTGGGTATAACAATACCCAACAGGAACCCCGAAACCCAAAAATAAAAAAGGGGCCACTAAAACGAAAGATTCTTCACAACCTAAGCCAAAGGGAACCCATACGAGAGATGAACTCCATCTTGACCACTCCTCGACTATAAAAAACTATTAATCTTAGTCTAAACGGTATTTTGACCAAGATGAATGAAGGAACCTCATGGACTCCAAGAAATAACCCAAATATACTCATCTTATACTATAACTCTCATGACATTCCAACTTCAATGTTAGCCACATGACTCTTCTCAAGGCTCAAAGGTAAATAACTCCCAGGATTATGCACTCCATGAGTGCTGCTATCCTAGATAGAACATTCAAGAGAACACATTCCATTGGGAAATAATCAAGGTTTAACTTGATTTCCAAGCACCATAGTTCCTAACACCACTGTCTTGGGCCCTACACAATCTCATTTGATTTTGAGTTTAGAGGTCCAGCCCTTTCAACCGCACTCTGTCGAGGGATCACTACTCTATCATAACCACCATGTGAATCATCTCTAAAGTGATAATAAGGAGGCAACAACACTTCTCTTATACCCATCAGATGAGGGAGTACTAGCTCTCAATCATCATTCGAAACCACTGAAGTACCCATAAATATAGGCTTGCACCTCACCACATTTAGCGAGCACAAACTCTTAACCAGGTATTGTGCATAAAAAGTGTAGGGTAACACTATTCATAACTGTTCTTCACATAAAATTAATATCTAAATACAATGGAAGACCCACCCCCACCCCCCCCCCCCCCCCACTAGTACTTGATGATAGGGGAGTACCACTTCCTAGATAGGGGACATTCACCCTGTATACAGGGGAGTACAGTCTTTATATTTTCACTATAGGGTACCTACACCCTGAAGAAATAGATGAGTATCAACCATAGAATAGTGGACACGCACCATGGTATGATGGGGGAATACTAACTCTATTTGAACATCTTATATGGAGGACCCACGTGCTGGTTCAACTGTGGAGTAGAGATTCCATTAATAGAGGACTCGTACCCTAACACATTAGGGGAGTACCAACTCTATCTTCATAGCGATTATGGAGGTCCCACACCATGATATATTAGGGTATATCAATCTCTAACTACATGAATGATATAGTGGGTCCACACCCTAGTCCAACAGGTGAGTACCGACCCTAGGAGAACTACTATGTGGGAATAGGACCAGTGCCCACTGTGGGGGAGTTCTGTCTCTTCCAATCTGAGAGATAATAAAAACTCTCACCCTGATACGATATGGGAGTACCTATACCAGCGTCTCTCTCTATCTATCTAATAAAAAAATTATCTCCCTCATCGTTCAAGTGCCTCTGAAATGAGTGTCACACTTGTCACGCCCCCACATTGCAATACACCCATAGGCAGTGGACCTACTGCCTGGTACAACAAGGGATCACCACCCTACCGGCCTAAAGAGTCTAAGGTACCTCCATCCATAGGTGATATAGGAGAGTGACAACCCTAACATATCTCTAGTGATCCCACCTGATCACTGCTCATGATCAATCACTGTGAATATAGCATCGTGATTGAACCACATCGTGTAGTATCTCCAAAACCACCATCAGGGATATCATCGTGTTATAAAATAAAAACTACTTCTAATAGAATACTCTAGGTCCTGAATCCAATCCCCTAAAAAGTAGTTACAATAGGTATAAGTCTCCCCAAGGAGTGCACAATGTGTACTAGAGTCCAAATATTATCTAACTGTAACACCCCAAAATGATAAAGGCTTAAATGACTAAATTATATGACTCATGTCGACAAGGTACACCTTCCATTTCGGGAGGATACCATATTAGAACTCCATATTTAAAAATTATGGTCATGAATTAGTGATCAATATGGGTGAGCTTATGGGATGTCTCACAGGATGTGTATGAGTGAGAAAAAAGTGCACTTGAAAGGACATGTGTTGGCATGTGGGGACTGACATTAGTGAGATAACCCATTTGAGAATGTCGGTGGGCCCTAGTTGTCACATTTGGTATCAAAAGAGGAACCCCACCATAAGTGTGGTGCACTTCCTAGGTTGAGATGTAGGGCCCACAACATGAACATTGTTCACTAAAGGAGTGGTGAATGCAACACTATAGAATGATAAAGGGTTAAATAAATAAATGATATAACTCATGCCAACAAGGTGCAACTTTCTTTTTAGGAGCGTAAAATATTAGAAATCCATAGTTAAGTGTGGTTGTCCTGGAATAGTTAATGGGATGGGTGACCTTCTTGGAAGTTTTTCAGGGTGTGTGTGGGTGAGGAAAAAGCACACTAGAAATAATATGAGTTGGCATGTGGGCACTTTCTTTAGTCAGATGGACTGTTTGGGCACATGGGTGGGCCTTAGTTGTCACACTGACCCCACCCCAACACATGTTCATGTCCTTTTCTACACATCTTGGATGTCCATGTGATCTTACAAGGGGTGAATGTTGTGTAAATAGAATGCCTCACATCAAATGGTTTTTCCGCTATGTGCTTCACCACAAGGCTCATCCAGATGTGTCTTCTGAAAGAAATGAACCCATAGTACATGGAATGTTTGGAATAACATTCCTCTAGGTTTTATCCTCACCCTAATCCCATATACAGTACCCTGTATCAGTGTCCCTTACCCGTGTACTTCCACTTGGCCAGGTGCCCCAATATGGATGTCCAGGCCAAGTCCCTTGGCCACACGACCAGTGATCACTACATGTTGTGTACCCCCGATACATGCTGTGTAGTCCCCGAAGTTAATATTACCTGAATGAGAAGAACATACGGAATGTAAGACTACACTATATGTTATTTGATTGGTAATTTTGTATGGAAATTCCCTACGAGTTTCCCAAAATTCCCTGGTTACCACTAAAACCCCTGGATCAACCCTCATTGGGTCCTTTTCAGTTATCTAAGGGCTCAACAACATTAAAAAATGCACTAAAAAGGGGATCAGTAATTAAATCCCAAATATTCATACCTCTTATCGAGACATAAAAGTTCTGGAGTTAGATACATGCTTCAAATCCACTACACCATGATTTGGGAGCTTTCTCCATCAATATTGAAGATCGGTGGTGCCTCCTCTCCTTGGTTTTGCCTTGGTTTATTCGTCATACCCAGGGGGTCCTACTCTCTTCCATGGTAACACAAGTGGGGTGGGATATTCATTTAATTTTTATTAAATAAATAACCTACATTTAATACCCCACCAACACACACCATCAACTAAGCACCTTCTACTGATAAATTTTATGTCATGCCTAGGGTAAACACTATATTGTAAACTCAACCACAGTCTTCGATTTTCGATCTAAGACTCTGTTCAAGAGTTATTCTATGTTAACAAGAAACTATGTGTGAGTGATAAAATACATTTAATATTTTAATATCATCATACTGAGGCTCTCCGAGCCCCAAAATCCAACATTGACATAGCACCTAGTTTCAGAATTATTTTTAGAAATATTTCTGACTCTCGTATAGAAAAATCCGAGTCACTAAATCCTTCCCAGCAAAAGGTTTTTCATCCTTAAAAAGTTAAATCCTAGGAAAATGGAGTAAAAATGATTTATTCACTGGGACTCTCATGTTAGTGATCTCAAAAAGGGTTCCCATGATGTATACACCCACACACTCGTGGAAAATAAAAAGGCCAAACCACCCCCAACATCTAACTAAAACCAGGTTAACACCATCCAACCAAGTACATGCATGTCCCCTTAGCTGAAATAGGTGGAAAACACCAAGAACCTCATAAATCTACAATCACATGGTCTAGCAGTAAACCACCTCATTAAACTGATATTTTTACTGATGCAACTTGGTAGTTATCATCCACCTTTAGATGAAATACACCACAACAACATGTAACCCTTTCCCAAACACACAAGTCAATGAAAATAATTCACCAAACCTTAACACTATCTTCTTTGGGTGGTACAGACTCACCTGTGTGGTTTTGGATCATGTCATAAGAATGCATCTCAGTTAGGGAAGCAACCCACTTCTTCATTCATTTTAAGAAACACAAAACAAAACTATCTTAGGGCCCTACCGATTCCCCACATCACCCTAGATAAATATTTAGTAATAAGTTAAAAAAACAGAGTACCTCATAACAGTTTATAAAAATACTACTGCATAAAGTAGAAAGGACAGTGAGAATGCCTATAATCACCCTCTAAGTCTCTGAGTAAATGGCCTTTGTGTCCTTCATATTTCCCCACTCCAATCCTCCATCTTCTTATGCCACGGACCACCTGGGGGTGGTGGTTGAAACACCTCAAACTATCTTCCACCTCCTGCTTCTATCCCCACTCCACCAATACATATTCTATCATGTGGAACTCCATCCTCTAAATTCTACATCTATTAGGGAATTCATTCAACTGTATCCCTCTCAATAGAATAAAAGGTTGTAATATTTTGGGCAATATGTCACTATCTATTGAAAGTGTAACACCACCACTCTTGTGGCTAACTAGTTCCTTGACCCAACTCTTACACTGCAGACCAATACATCTGAGTCTGGGAATGGGTAAGGATCTTATGACATGATCTAATCAAATTTCATCTTCCAACTACTATAGATGACTCAGCCCTTATATCACAATTTTTTGTTGCATCCACCCAACCCTCCACCAGGAAACTCTCTATCACCAGAGATCTCTCTAGAATCCCTGCAGAAGAGGTAAGGTACATAGAGACCACTCATGTTCATATGTCTTTGTATAAGAACTATTAAAAGTTTTGAGCTTTGAAAAATAGATCTTAGAACATATACATGGAGTTACATGAATGTTCTGTGAACCTCATGAGGTACTCTTCTACAGACACACTACCTTACCGAAGCTTTAGAATCTCCTAGAAATGTATTGATACAAAGATGGCTAGATAAAAATATTTCCTAAAGAGTCATTCACACTCCACCCAAGTGTGTGTCATCTCATTCTGGGGGTACTTCATAAGATTCCACCATCTCCCAACCAATCCCTGTAGAAGATTCCCCACTAGGACCACCATCTAATCCAGAGGCTTCCTCACAATGTGGAGAATATGCATGACAACCTCAAGCTAGTCATCAACTACCTAGGATTCTAGATCACCTCGATACCTAAGAGGTATCTACCTCTAGAACTCAAGAAGTGCACCCAACCTGGATGCATCTTTGGCCTGAACTACCAGAATAACCTACTACTCTAAAGGTGGTGGCTCAACTAGTGGACCACCTAGAGGTACTACCTCAGGACCAATACCCTACAGTAAAGCCTCATCATTGGGAAGATCATAATCATAATCCTACCATACAAACTAGTATAGATATCGTCACTTAGGAATCTCGAAAGTGAATAAATATGTTCCATAGTAAAGACTCTATATAGGGAGAAGACTCAAGAAGGAAATAGATTCCAAAACCCAGCCCTATATGATGCATGTATAACCATTTACTTGTAACCAATTCCCTAATGTAAAAAAGTTGAAAGGATGGTTATCAGAGTCCTAGTGAATGGATATATCGGCCACTGCACTATCATTGAAGTCCCTGGTCTAAACTAAAAACTCAAAACACATTAACACTATTACTATAAATCCAAAACAAAGCTCACAGCTAGAAAACTAATACATTGTGGTCTGAAAGAAGAACCTGCTCTGATACCACTATGTCATGACTTGTCCCACTGAGGCTTGAGCCACGACTCACCAAGCCTGGCTCCAATAGTCCAGGGGTTTGTATCGAGCATTGAGTTGGAATATCTCATAAAAGGTCGCCTTAACTTAAGGTAATTATATACACACACCCACACACATCTCCATACACCAATGTAGAGATA
Organism: Viscum album; assembly: GCA_963277665.1. Taxonomy (NCBI): domain Eukaryota; kingdom Viridiplantae; phylum Streptophyta; class Magnoliopsida; order Santalales; family Viscaceae; genus Viscum; species Viscum album. The sequence goes on from OY728155.1 coordinate 1,231,464,197, forward strand.
ATAAAAAATGAAACATAAATAAATGTATACATTTATCCCACAACCAGAGTACAGAAAGTATAATCTGAAATTTCAAGCCCACCAAATACTATAAAAGTGTTAAACCTGATAATATAGATGGGATCACTATCAAATGATACTTTTGGAGCTCCCTTCATCCAACCACTGAAAAACACTTTGATTGGTATATCTCACTAAACTCTGACTACTCCGAGTCCTCTTGTGGCTCCATAAAAGTCTTTTATTATTCAAAAGACATGAAATGTGTTGGAAAAGCTTGTGTAGGGGTTATTATAGCAATACCCAGTAGGCTCCCCAATAATGTAAAAAATAGAATGGAGCAACTGAGATGAAATAATTCATTCAACCCAATACAAAGGAGTCACATACGATATAGAAACTATATCTCGACCACTCCCCATATATACACAACTAGTCACCTGATTCTACATGGTATTCTAACCAAGATATGTAAAACCCCCCCAAGGATTCCCCAAAATCACCCAGATATACTCATCTCAGACTCTAAGTCTAATGATTTTCTAAACTCAAATCCATCCACATGATTGTACTTAAGGCTCAAAGGTTACCTTTTCCCAAGAGCATGCACTCCATGAGACATTCCATACTAGATGGAACATAAGAGAGAAAACAATCAATCAAGAACTAATTTAGGTTTGACTCTACTGTCTAGAAATAGAGGTCCTTACACCACAATCTTGCTCCATGTATAGGATCATCTGAACCCGAGTGGAGAGGCATGCCCATCATCACTACTCTAAGTAGGGGGAAAACTACTCTAGCCTAAGGACCATGTGAATACTCTACAAATGGATATTAAGGAGGGACTCAAACCTCACTGATTCTCTACCCTTTAGAGAGTATTATCTCCTAATCATCCTACAAAACCACTTAAGTACTCATAGGTAGAGGCCCGAACCTCCCCGCGTCGAGTGAGTACTAACTAATAACCAAGTATCTCATATAAAAAAGTATAGGGTCCCACTCTTTTTAACTATGCTCCATAGTTAAGGGACCTTCAAATCTAATGGAAGACTATCTCACCACTATTACCCGAATACAGGGGAGTACCACTCAGTAGATAGGGGACCCGCACCTTATATGTAGAGGAGCAACGACTCTATCTGGTCATAATAGGGGACCTATATCATAACACAGTAGGGGATTACTAACCATAGAATAGATAACCTACACTTTGGTATGATAGGGGAGTACCAAATCTCTCTGAATATTTCATATTAAGGATCCATATATTCATAAGATAATGGAGTGTTGACTCTATGAATAGAGGACCCATGACCTGGAAGATCAGTGGAGTACCAACTCCATCTGTACAATGATTATAGAGGACATGTTCCCTAATATGATATGGGATATCGGTCTCCAAATTCAAGAACGATACGTGGGACCCGGTCCCTAGTCCAATAGAGGAGTATTAACCCAGTGAGAACTACTCCATGGGTAGAGGAGTGATGCCCTCTCTGGAAATGTTTTGTCTCTACTAATTTGAGAGGTAAGGGAAACCCGCACCCTGATACTAGAGGGGAGTACGAACCCCAATGTCTCTCTTGGATAAACCGAACTAATCCCTCGCATTGGTCAAGAATCACTGAAAGGTGAATCATGCTCATCACTCCCCACACCACAATACAGCCACATGTAGTATACCTACACCCTAATAGGATATGGGAGAACCACTCTTCCATCCAAAAGATTGTAGGGTACCCTCATCCTGAGATGATAGGGAAGGGCATCAACTCATAAATATCTTTAGTGATCAAACCTGATCACTTATCACGATTAAGAACCACAAATGTAGCATTTTTCTTGAATAATGATGCCCAAAACCTCTAAATCCACCACAACAGCAACCATCACATTATAAGAGGAAAGATACTTAGGATAGGCTATTTACAGGCCTAAATTTGATCCCTGAAGAAAGATACACAGTATGCAAAAGACTCCACAAGAAGTATGCAGTGTGTACTGGGCTCCGCATAGCATATGACCCCAAAGTAACACCTGGTCATATCTTCTACTGTATTTCTTGGATATCCATGTGAGATTACATGGAATTCACATCTTGTACATGGAGTTTCTCACCTCATAAGGGTCACCTATCATGTTCTTCCCCATAAAACCAAGCTAATCGTGTCTTCCACATGACGTGTACCCTTGGTACACATCCTATCCAAGATAACTATCCCCTTGTATAGGTCCTCATCCCATTCCCCAAAATAACACCCCTTTCTGTGTCTCATGGTCATGTAATTCCACATGGCCAGGTCCCCTAATATGACTACCTTGGAAATGTCCCTTGACCACTTGACCTAGGATCACTACATGTCATGTACCCTCGATACACAGTGTGTATTCCCCAAAGGTCATATTTCTAAAATGGGGCGAACACATGGTGTTTGACCCTACTCTACACACCATGTGATCTGGGATTCCAAATATGGATTATGACAACCCTGCTTTTATTACAACCTTAAACATGATTTATTACATAAACTATTCAGTTGATACAACATGGAAGATAGAAAGTTATAGTGTCTTTGGGGCTTAGTATCATTACATAACAACTTAAAACAAGAAATACAACATCTTTATTGAAAACATCCTTTACATGACCACTACATTCCCTCGTACTTAGTATTGCATGGGATAACCTGATGACATGCATAAGAAAAGGGTGAGCTATAAAGCCCAGTACGGGAATACACATGGAATACATGATGAGTACAATACATGTTAGACAATAGGCATATCAATAGAGCATAACAGAAACATGGATATAAAGGCATGATAAAGCATGGTAATCATAACATGGAAATGTGGCAACAACACTTAACATGGAATTAGCATGAGCTGAGGCCCATTGCACATGAAGAATGAGTAAATCCTCATTGCACATGAAGCACGAGTAAACCCTCATTGCACTTGAATTAGAATGATTCAAAACTCATTGCACATGACATATCATGATACTATACTTTACCCAATGCATTAGAGCGCTATAAGGGTGCACCCTTCTTAAACATTTCATTTCATGCATAAGTGTGCCACATGGATCATAAAACATGGATTCATAAAACATAATCATTTATTCCATGATAAAGGAATTGTGTAATTCATATATGAAACTTTATAATAAATAAGTAAATGTGCATAAAGGTGAATACCCTTGATGGATAAATGGTCAGGGTATTCACTACACAATGGCATTGGCTTAGAAAATTGGTGCGATTTCGGCAGCGTAACAACGTGACATAAGAATTCATAAAAATGGTTGATGAGAGAGAAAGGGGTACCTCATCATATTTACATGTAATGGACATTAATGAGTTCTTATAGATACATGTCTTAACAATTGTAATGTAATTTAGATTCATGATACAAAAGTATTGCTTGAATGTAAATGAGGAGAGAGAAGTTCCTTTCGGAATTTCGGCATAGTAACGGGTGTACATGGGAGGCATTTAATGAGAGAGAAAGGGGTCTCCAATCATTAAAAAATAAAGAGGGCAGTATGAGGGTGGTGATAAACCATACCCCAACATTAATAATTGAAATTAAATGGTCAAAACAAATTAAAGAAAATTGGACAAAAATGAGAAAGGAAGAAAAACCCCTTACTTGGAAGTGTGCTTCCAAAGGATTGAGAGAGGCTTGAGAGAGGCTTCTTGGGAGATTGGGGCACCTTGGGAGGATTCTAGAGAGAGTAGTTAAGAGTTTGGATGAACTCAAAAGTCTTTGAGTGGGGAGGAAGTGGTAGATTTGGTGGGTTTATATAGGAAATTTGAGTGAATTCTTTATTATTTAGGTTTGGGACCCCTTACATTAAACTAATCCAAACCACAAATCATCTCATGGTTTTTGACCATGGTTTTCGGAAAAGGGGAGAGGAAAAAAATATTTTATAAGGCCAAAGTCCTAAATTCTTAAAATAATGGGGTTGCTTATGTGGAGGTGAGTCACACTCCCATGGAAAATAATTTAAAAAGACAAGATGTTTAATAAGTCTTGAGGGGTCCATTAATGCTTTTCAAAATAAGTCAAACAAACCAAAAATCACATTATTTTAATGGTAAAACATATATTGGCCGAACATAAAGCTTATAGTATTTTATTACATCATTATTGGGTCATTATGATGTCAAAAAAAACATTATATATTTTAACGGTATTTAATTTTTACCCAAAAAATTGACTGTCTCAGAAAATTATGAAAAATTCATCGTTGGATAATTTTGACATCCTAATTCCAGAAATATCATTTATTATATTTAAATAATTTTCTAAATATGTTAATTTTCATTTTTAAAATAAAAACTGACATTTATCGAAAATTCCCGGGTTTTGACAGAAATGGATTTCAAACCTTAATAAAAATTATAATTGCATTCATAAAATTATATGATCATTTATATATAATAAAATTGATTTAATAATAATAATATTTTATTAAAATATTATTTAATTTAAAAATCCCTTAATTTAATAAAATATATTTCTTAATTAAATAATAACTAAAAACACTACTTGTACTTTTAAAACTATTTACAATGTATCGATAATGAAAAGAAAGTATATTCATTATTATATACAAAAATAATGTACATGAACATAATACTAGCGATTTGTTACATAACCCCTTAAAACATCCGCATAAGACCTAAGGGTAAGGTGTGTGATGCTGACAGACTCTTGGGGTGGCTCAGATAACATCACTGAAGTAGTAATCTCTATCAACTTCAACTTTTCCCGTAGATGGTATCGTTTGAGCTTAACATGGTGAAGCTCATCTTGGGATTGGTCAAGAGTGAAGCCTAATGATGCCAACTCTTTTCTGAGCTCTGAAAAATGGGCTTTGTATGGAGAAATTCTACTAGACGAGGCCATCGCTTCTTTTGTCTGAGTAAATTGGATTTGTTAAAGCCCTATATTTATACTAATCATGTGATCACTGTTCAACGACTATAAAAGTAATGGTCACAATTATTAACATAAAATCAAAGAAGTTGACATTTTATATAAATTTTTCACATAAAGAGACATTTAAATATATCAAGAGGGATTTCCATTAATGAAACTTTGGGTCGTTACATGGATTCTATGTGAGCTGCTCAAAATGCCCTAGTTTCCACCAAAACCCACAGATCAACCCCCACGGTGTCCCTAACAGCCATATAAGGGTTCTGAACCCTTAAAAATAAATCAAAAAGGGTATCAAGACTTAAATTTCATAACCCATCTCAGAGGTTCCCATGTTGTGATTACCCCAAGCCCTCCACTAATAGGACAGAGGCAAGAAACTAGAACCATGTAGAAATATTTCACAAATGGGAGGTATTTTCTTATGTACCTGTACACACACACACATCTCCAAGCACAAAATATTGATATGTAAAAACACTACGTGAAAAATGCATTCATACACTAAGATACCAACCACAGAGTATGACAGGGAAGTAAAGTGTTGTAAAATAAAACTATTCTAGAACACAAGACCCCCAAAAAGACAGAGTATGTAGCATGAGGTCCTAAAGCTCGTCTGTAGAAAACCCCACCTGAAGAATAGGTACAAGAAAATTTGTCTGAAGGATCAAGAACACACCTTAATTTTTTGGTCTTTCTATAAGAACCATGAGGTCATGGTCCACCTTTCACTCCATCAAAGCATAGATGGTGCACATAAGACATGAAACATATGGGTAAATCTTGTGCAGGGGTGAGTAAACAAATACTTAGTTGGACACCCCGAAACACAAAGTAAAATACCACAAAAAAACTTCACTAAGAAGATACTGTAAGCTCAACACTATTATATGTCTACAACGCATATAACAATAACATTCAGGTATAATCATAAAATATTTGAAGAATCATGGTCTCATCCACTACCAGGTACATGGTTCTGTTCATAGCACACTCATTCTGGGATATCTCACTCCTCAAGCTCTCTGATAGTAAGAACGTAGAACAGGATACCAAAAGTATGCAAGAGAATTCATGGTCTCAAAAATTCCCCAAGTTTTCTTGAGACATTTAGTATCTCTAAGAGACATAGTCTTGATAAATCACAACACAACATCAGCCACTAAAAAATGCTCGAAGCACACACATCAGGTCTAGTCACGTAGAACGGAAAGAATCTGATCTCAATACATTGATAGGGGGTCCTCCACGCCCAGGGATCACTAGGGGGACTCCTCATACTATTTTAAACATAATCATAGATAAGGTATATGTTCCCATGTAAGTATCGGTCACAACTTATCCACAAACTCTATCTAAGGAACCATGAAGGAAAGTGAGGACCGATCAGACCTCTTGGTGTGATACATGATCCATCCCACTGAGTCAACTGTTGAAGTCGAGCTGAGACTTCTCACTTCAGAACATGGGTCATCCTCTATTATAGGAATGGGATCCTACATCGAACCCTAATAGAAAAAGACCAAGGGATCTCTATCAACCTCTACTATCATCTTCAATGCTGGGAACATGATCTATAAACGAAACCTTAAAGGAAAAAAGAAAAATAGAACACTTACAAACTATTCTTTTCAAACTAAAAACCCATCATGTCATCTCAAAATGACCGCCTCATTATAAGGGTCACAACTCCACAAATGTCTTGACAAACATACATACCCTTTGAAAGATAGAGGCATTTTACTTAAAATCTCTTACCTGTGTCTAATTCAGGTCTAATCCGACATGCCGACTAACCGAAACCAATCCAAATAACCCGAATATATCCAATTTGGTTTAGTTAGCTCCGTTGGGTTTGGACTGATGGGATTAGCCCATTGGGATGGCTGGATCTGACTTTATGGGCTGCTGGACTAGCTTAGCTCCACCCGGACTGGCCCACATGTGCACGAGCCTGCCTCCTTTCCACACGTATCCCACCCCAGCCGTACACAACCCACCTTGTCCATATGCCCCGCTGGTCGATGTAGTGCCCTTTGTCACGTTTCCTATTCATTGTCTCAGCCTCCAACCATGGATCATAATTTTCGCGACCTCCATTTTTATGGTCTCCCATTCAATCCCTACTGGACTGCATTCCACCTCTATCGTCGGTGACCCCCTTCCTATCACGCTCCACCTATCCCAGCCCCCGCCAGGCCATTGCTACCCCCACCATCAGTCTACCAACCAGCATCTTTATATTCATCACACCCTCTTCCCATATCTAGATAGAGTTGTTGGTCTGGACACCACCATGTGCCATGGATTCACACCACCATAACCCACTAACTCAGATGATTCATTCTATACCTTCTCCCTGGAATCTTTGTGATGTCATTTTAGTGTCATATCCTCGGTCTTGGATTATTTTTCCACAGATCTAAGGTGCAACGATACTCTGATCATATTTCATGAAGAACGAGGAATGAGGAATGTAAGAGACTGGGGTAAAGAGACAAAGCACATGAACCCCCAATTGGACTGATTTTAATCTTATTTGTGTCTTTCTTGATTAATCCATGTTATAAGGTTTTATGAAGAACAATGAATAGATATTTAAAAAGATCTAACATCACTTTAATTCCCGCAATAAAATTCATCTTGTAAGAATATTCGAACCGTGGACTAATCTATTTTTTGATTGGTCTGTGTTCATCATGGGATTAATGAAAGAGGAAAAAAATCAAATCAAAAATTACCTACCTCGATTTGGTTTGATCCCTGATGAAGAACAGTCACCGCGACTTTGTCGTGGGTGAAGATCCTTCAAATATTAAGTTCATCAATGATTATTGATCCGCGACCCGTCATCGTTCATTGAGAGAGATAATTGTCTCCTTGACTTAGAGGAACTCCATGGTAATGGTGATAATCATGAATTCTCTGAAAATCATGTATTAAAATAAAATGGGTCACTGCATCTTGAATAAAATATTTTTATTAAAATATTTTTATTAAAATACTTTAATAATGTTTACGTCTACAAACTATCATTCACAAATGGGATGCACCAGCCAATGTTAGGCCACACATAAGGAAAACACGCCCTAAAAAAACTCAAGTTTTTCTCAAATTTCCAATCCGAGTTACAGTTTATGAGTTATTAGGATTTTAAAATAAAATAATATTATTTTATTATTTTATTTATGGTTACATCCTTGGTAGAATTTTCAAAAAATGACCCATGCCAACCAATGTGAGGTCATGGCTTGGGTAAATCCAATATTCTGAGTTTGAAGATGCCCTCATATTTTTGATCTGGGAAACCTTTTAAAAGTCACATCACTTTTTATGAAATGTTGTGTGTGCGTTCTATTAAAACTCAAAAAAAATCAAAGAATCATTCTGGGCACATCGGGGCACGAAATTGCATGTCATCTTAGTGATTAGTATTGAAATATTCCCAAAAAAATTATAAAAATAATTTAGGGAAAATCTGAGTTGTTACATTCTCCCCACCTTTGAGATTTACACCCCCTAAAGCCAAAACAAAGGGCCACTCAACAAATTGAGGGTACTGAGTATGAATCTGGGCCTTCTACGCTAATGTGATCCCCTAGTGATTTATATGCCACCACCAAACATTCACTAGAGGAATAAAACTTCCATTAAGTATCCCCTTATGTTGATCCTTGACCTCCACTGGGTTCTCAGCAAAAGTCTCCCCAATCAATGGCATATGATGAATCATGTACATATCTCCTAAACTAAGACACACAGAAGATGTTGTGTACCCATAGTATCAGGAAATGGCAGATGGACTTCAAAGATAGCTTATTATCCCAGTAAAATATCTATATCTTGCATCGAGGGTAGACTTTAAGGAACTTATGGCCTCCCTCCTTAAACTTTGAAGGCCTTTTTCAGCTTTGAACATAAGATTTTTTATGGTTATATGTAGTCTTCATTCGCTAATGGTTGACCTGCACCTTCTCTGTAGTCACCTAAACCAACTCCGGGCCCAAGGGTGCCAAATCTCCTAGGTAAGTCCAACAAATTGGTGACCCATAGTTCCACCTATACCAAGCCTCAAATGGTTCCATACCAGCGGTGTATGGGTAATTGTTATTGTACACAAACTCCACCAGAGGTAGGCGATCCTACCAACTATGGAAAAAACATAATATGCAATTTGATAGCATCTTCTCTAGATCTTAAATAGCCCACTTAGTTTGGTCGCTTTCTTATGGGTGAAAAACTATGCTCAAGATTAATTGAGTCCCAAATTCCTCATGAAATCCCTTCCACAATAATGATGTTAATCAAGGATCATGATCAGAAACAATCATTTATGGAACTCCGTGGAGTCGAACTATCTCCTTCACATAGAGGTGTCCCAAGATCTCTACTGAAAACTACTCCTGGATAGGTAGGAAGTGGTCTGACATAGTGAGTCGTTAAATGATCACCAAGATGGTATCATTCCCCCTACACATACATGGTAAACCCATCACGAATTCCATTTTAATTCCATCCCACTTCCAATCCGTCACCTCAATGGGCTGAGTCAAACTCACTACAACCTGATGCTCGTTCTTTTAAAATGGACCGAAGGCCTTCATTTTTTATTTATTATTGATAATACACCTTTCAAGGGGTAAGGTGAAACCCTTATAAGGCCCATAGGTGCAAGTATTACAAGGATTGAAGGCCTTAGAGGAAATTATTTCCCATAGGATTGAAAAATTACACACAACCAAGAATAACTACATGGAACTGCTCCTAACCAGCATCTTCATCATGAATTCAGATCTCCACCTTTGCATGGTTGTTTGGCAAGGATTTCCCATGCATGCATAGGCTTGTCCTGATGGCAGGTGCCACACCCTCTCATTCTTGCAATCCGTTTAGCTATTTGTATTGGGGAAATATCATTGCTCCTCCTCCTTCTGAATCTTGTTCCTTGTAGGTTGTCTGGTTTGTATCTACACTTAAGATGTCCCAAAGGACTTGAGGTGGCTAGAAGGCCTTAATGACCTGAATTTATGCCTACCTAACTCACCGTAAGAGTGGAGGGGTGATAACCATTGATTGGAGATAATTTTATCCAAGTAAATCCCAAAATGGTTATCTACAATGAGGATAACTTATCTGATGTGTCGTTCAGTAACTTCAAGCTAGATCTTCTATTTTGAGAATCATTGACCACGTTCCCCTTACCAATAATATAGAAAATCACCAATTCATATCCCTTTAGGAACTTTATACAACTCCTCTATATCAAGATAAAATCATTTTGAGAGAAGATGTAATTAAGACTTTTGGGGTTAGAGTAGACCATAAACCACTCGTCCATTATGTATTATCTCCCCATATTCAAGGTGAAGACTATCACTTCCAACTCAAGATCATGGGTCGTGTACTTCTCCTCCTATGATTTAAACTAGATGGAATAATTGGAAATCACTTCCTGCCATTGCATTAGGACGCAACCATCCCCGGTTCCTAATGCTTCACAGAACACTATGTACTGGACACCCTCCTCTGGAAACCTCGAGAGGGTAGTTCTCATCTAACTCTACCTCAACCTTCACTGGATGAATTGAAAATCTATTCTTTGAGATGACGTGTCCCAAAAAAAGGACCTCCCAAATCCAAGACTGAAACTTCAAGAGTTCCATATGTAGTTTTTGCTCACTAAGTGTGTTAAGGACTATCCTCTAGTGCCTCGCATGCTTTTTCTTAGACGCCGAGTACACTATAAAGTTATCAATGAAGGCCCCTGAGGGATGCCAGGGTGAAACATTGGGTCTCACAAATCCCTTCCTCTACATTTTCCCCAACTACACCCCTATCTCATGAAGCTCTGGGGGAGCCATAAAATATACTATTTTAAATATTGGTGCCATCCCGTGGTGTAGCTAAATGTTGAATTCTAACTCTCAATGGAGAGATAAACCTCGAACGTCTTCAGGAAGAAGTCCTTATACTCTGCCACTATTAATAGAAACTGAAGACTCTTAAAATCCACTACAATAAGGTTCTGGATATCCAAATGAAGAGTAATTGGATGCACCCTCCAATGTATGGGTCCATCCTGTGCTGTAGGGATCTCCCTTTTGCCGATAAATAGGGTGAATCTGGTTTTATTACTAAATAAAAACTGCACACTTTTCCTAAAACAATCATTCTAAGAATGAACTATGGCTAATGGTACATACTGAGAATGAAATCATAAGGCCTCGATGATACTACCAAGAGATACCAACCAATTTTATATTCTTTAAGAGCCAATACACACTATTGGCACTTGTGTGTGATCATCGAGTCTCCTATAGCAGTTATCTCTAAGTGTAAGGGTCATGTTAATGGTTTAACTGGAATCTATAGGTATCAAAAAAGAAAAGTGGTAAGAAAAAAATCACTAGAACATGTTTCTATCTACTGAATCTAATGTAGAAAGACACAGATCATACCTTGAACCATTTCCTAAGTCCATGGTTCATAAGACTCAATATCCTACAACTACCTCCTCCCATGCCCCTTATTTACCTGAGTCTGGTGTGGACCACCTGGGGGTGGTGGTTGGTCACACGTCAAAATGTTGGCCACCTCCAACTGCTTCCCCAGCTCCTCGGCCACATCCTCCACCCGACAGACTTATTTTCTCATATCGCTGCCTCTTCCTTGGAAGTTCATCAACCTCCTCTCTAATAGCGGTGTGAACAGTGGAAAAATCTCCTGGAAACATTCCCCTCTCACAAAAATCATATCAAATCCTATCCCACGGGAAAAAAACGTGCCCCTGGAACTTTAAACAGAACCTCATGTTTCGAGGATTACGTCATGCACCTACAATCACTAGGTCATGCTAACCCTGCATCTCGAGCGATCATTGACTCAAAAGCATATGATACCTACTCGAACTCTAAGTTTCATCATCCAGTTCCAAAAATAACCATGCATGACTCAATATGGAAAGCTATGTCCACTAAAACCACTGGTGGTGGGTCTAGGAACTAATCAATAGGATAAAGTGCCACCTGATGACCATCCTGAAGAGATACTACTATATAACTAGATCCCCTCAGGGAGGCCTAGTCAAACATCAGGTCAAACTTCTGATCCTACTACGGAAACCTTGTTGGCTACCATCCTGAATATATCCTTCAAGAAAACAAGATGTTTCACTGTTAAAATTGTATACCAGGAGAGATCACTCAATAAGGACGTGGAAAACCCAACCCAAACCTATATTATACATGTAGATTTAATTTTCCCTAAAACTATTGTTTTAATGTACTGAGTCGAAAAGTAGGTTTCCAGAGTCTTGTTGTGTGGATATGTTGGCTACCTCACCAACATTAGAATCCCTGTCTTGAAATCCAAACTTGAAACACTCAACACTATTTCCCCAAGCCAATCTCATATAATCCTGGTCCTAAATTAGAACCTTCCTCCTTTAATAACACTCTGTAATGAATACCCCAACCTCTCCTCTAATAGGTCAAGGGCTTGTGACTAGCATCGAGTAGGTATATTCCACCAATGGGAGGCATTTTCTTAAGTACCTTCACAGATTCACACATCTCCAATCCCAAAATACTGAAATGTAAAAACACTATGTCAACAATGAATGCATACACTAAGGTACCAAACATAGAGTAAAACAGAAAATTAAGGTGCAGAAAAGTAAAACCAGGATAGAAAACAAGCCCACCAAAAATAAAGAGTTTGTATATCATGATCCTGAAGCTCCTACATAGAAAACCCTACCTAAAGGGTAGGTACAAGAACAACTGTCTAAAGCTGTAGGAGCACCCCATAACTATTTTGTCTCTCTATAAGAATCGCCTAGTCCTGGTCCACCTTGGACTCTGTCATAGTATCAATGGTTTGCACAAGACATGACACATGCAGTCAAAGCTACACAGTTCAAAGCTACACAAAGAAAACATCACTAAGAAGATTCAACCATCTCAACATAGGTATATTTATACAACACATATAACAATAATATTCATGTATACTCATACAGGATTCCAAGACTCATGGTCTCATCCACTGCCATCTACACAGTTCAGTTTGTAGCATGCTCATTTTGGAAGATATCACTACTCGAACTATGTGATAGAAAGCATGTAGAATAGGTCTACCAAAAGTATCCAAGAGAACTTTTGGTCTTGATAAGTCATGAAGTTTCTCTGAGACATTTAGTCTCACTAATACATGTAGTCTTGATATATCATAGCCAAACATCAACCATTGAAAATAACACAAAGCACACTCGTCAGGTCTAGACATGTAGAATGGAAAGAATATGATCTTGATACATAGATAAGGGGTCCTCTACACCCAGGGATCACTAAAGAGACTCCTCCCCCCTAGTCTAAACATCATCTTAGATAGGGGATAGGTTCTTGAATAAATATTGTTCATACCTTATCCAAAAACCCTATCTAAGGTACCATAAAGAGAGGTGAGGAACGATCAGGCCACTATAGGATACATGATCCAACCCGCTAAGTCAACTATTGAAGATGAGCTGAGAAATGTCACTTCAAAACAAGGGCCATTCTCTTTGATGGGAATGGGATCCCACATTGAATCCTCATAAGAAAATACCAATGGTATTCTCTAAACCTCTACTTTCATCTTCTATGCGGGGAATAATATCATACATAAAACCCTCATAGGAAAAAGAAAAGCATAATGCTTCCAACCTCTTCTGGCCTAACTAGAAACCCACATATTCATTTGAAAATTCCCATATCATCACAAGGGTATCAATGTCGTAGATGGATCATCAAACAGATTCTCTTTTTGAATGTTATGGATATTTTATAGAAAAGGACTAACCTGGGTCTGATCCTGGTCGGATCTGACCTACCAGCTAACTAGACCTGGGCTGGTCGATCTGACTTAGTCTGGTCCAGTCTAGTCTATTCTTCTAGGTTTATCCCACTGGGCCGCTAGGACACCGGAGCGGCCAGGCTCCACCTGATCTGCCTCGCATGCATGCAGGTTAGCCTCCTTGCCTCACATGGCCTACCCTGGCAGCGTTCCCTACTATTTGATGCAGCGCCCCTCGCCAAGATTCCTGGTCAGCACCACGGCCCACTGTCACGAATTGTGCCCACCACCACGTGCCACCATCACGGCCTCATGTCGCGACCCCTTATTCACCACTCATGGCCTCCGTTATCACGGGCTCCCATGTGGTCCCCACTAGACCACATTCCCTCTCTACCACTAGATTCCATGTCGATGGACCCCTTCCTTCCATGATTCGCCTGGCCTATCCCCCGTCAGGGCACTGCTAACTCCCCCATCATCCGCCCTGCCAATGGCCTGCTGTTCGTCGCCCTCTGCCCGATTCCGTTCAGAGCTTCTAGCCTAGCGACCATCATGTTCCACCGCTTCACACCATCGTAACCCGCTACCTTGTGGGATTCACGTCGTACCTTTTCCATCACATGTTTTGATGTTGTTGCAGTGTCATATCCCCAGTCTTGGATTGTTTCACCACAGATCAAAGGTGCAATGTTCCACCGATCATATTTTGTGTAGAATAAGGAACGCAGAACATATAATATTGGGGGAAAGAGATGAAGCACATGAATGCCCAATTATATGGATCTTGTCCATAAATATGTAAGCCTTGATTAGACCATTTTATAAGGTTTAACGAAGAACAATCTATTGATATTAAAAACAATCTAACATCCCTTTAATTCATACAATAAAATCAATCCTGCAAGAATGATCAAACCGCAGGCCAATCTATTTATTTATTAGTCCGTTTTCATTGTGTAATTCATGAATGGGGAAAAGAAACTAAATCACAAATTCCCTACATCGATTTTATTAGATCTCTGAATAATAATGGTTATACGTCATTGTTGTGGGTAAATATCCTTCAAATCCAATGTTCGTAGTTGATAGTGGATCCACGATTCTCTGTTTTTCATCGAGAAAGAGCTATGTCTCCTTACCTCAAGGGAATTCAAGGTTTATGGTGATAACTATGAATTATATAACACATGCATATTAAAAGAAAATGTTTCACTACATCGATAATAAAATATTTTTTAAAAAATATTTTAACGGTGTATATGTCCAAAAACTATCTTTCAAAACCGGGGCGCGTCGACCATTGTTAGGCCTCGCCTAAAGAAAACACCCCCTTACGAACTCAATGGGGGTCTCAGATTTCTAATATGTGTTATCATTTATTAGTTATTAGGATTTTTAAATAAAATAATTTTATTTAATTATTTTATTTACCATTACATCCCAGGTGGATTTTTCTACAAATGACCCCCACCGACCAAGGTGTGTCCATATTTAGGGTAAATCCATTGTTCTGAGTTAAAAGGTTCCCTCATATTTTTGATCTGGAAAACTATTTAAAAGTTATTTCACTTTTTAAGAAATGTCTTGTGTGCGTGCTATTAACACATAACATTTTCAACGAATCATTTTGGGCACACTAGGCCTCAGAATCACACGTTATCTCAGTTCTTGCTCTCAGAAGTTTCTCAAATAATTTCTAAAACAAATTCCGGAAAATACAATTTATTACTTTAAAACTCAAATTTTCCTACCTGATGGGGAAACACTCAAACTTCAGGGTCAGATCTTGGCTCTGAAGTTACTGCACCACAATTTGGGAGCATTCTCCATCATGATTGAAGATTAGTGGTGCCTCCTCTCTTTAGTTTCATATCAGTTCATTAGCCACTCCATGGGGGTGGGGTTTTATTAATCTATGTCATTAACACACATGGGGGATAATGATTTAATTTTTATTAAGTCAATAGCCTACATTTAACATTGATCCAAGACACCCCCCTCAACTAAGCAGCCGATACTGACAAATTTTATATTGCGCCTAGGGAAAATACAAAATTATGAACTCAATCATGGTCTTAGATTTTTTATCTAAGAATCTTATCAGTATTGATTCCACATTAAAAAAAATCTATGTGCATATAATATAATATATTTAAAACTTTCAATATCACTGTACTATGTCTCTATATGCCCCAAAATTCCACATCGACTTAGCATCTGGATTTGGAAATATTCCTAAAATTATTTCAATATCTTATATAGAAAAAACAAAGTGACTGTTATTGAATTAGTACATTGAGGGATTCCCATCACATGTGGTTTATTCCATCACACATCTTACGCCCTTTTCCACATGAAATTATCAAGTCATCCCTTACCCTCTCACTTTTAATTTATCTATCTAAATTTTAATTCTTCATTTCATGTGCATATATAATTTCATAGATTTACTATTAGGAAAATTTTATATTTTAAGATTGGGTTAGCGTACAACATTTTGGGGTGGATAATTTTTTATTTTCAGTAGTGTGTTTTGTGAGTGCTTTTTGTTAATTTTTGAAATAAAATAAAAAATGACAAAAAAATAAATAAATAAAAACACCATGTAATAATATCATTAACATGTGGAACATACAAAAAATGATTTTTTAGAATTTTAAACTCATTTTTTATATGATAATAATGAGAAAACACCATCATTAAAGGTTTATTTTTATTAAAATAGAATTTGTTGATGATCTGATTTGTTTGTGTTATTATAAAACTTTTTAGATTTTGACACCATTCTTTGTGATATTTGTTCATGGTAAATTGTGTCATTGAAATGTGATTGAAAAGGAATTAAGAATAGGTTTAGTATAATTAAACCATTTTATAAGAAATTTTTTACTTGACCTAAATATATCGAATTAAGGGTAGAGATATGACTGTGAAATGTTCGTCACACACACGTGGGGAATTAATGGCATACTAGACCCATTAAATATTTAGTAATGATTTGTGTCATTAAAATCACTAGATTTTGTTTTGATACAATTTATGAGACAATGAATTTAAAATTTATTAATATTGACTTCTTGATGAATTTTTTACTTTTCCTATATTTCATTAATGGGCCAAGAAATATCAACATGTGTACCTTATCACAATTCTCTGGAATATATAGCGTGTGAATTTTCCAGGGATAGACAATGGGTGAGTTTAGGGGTGTTTAAAAAAAAATTAATGACTATTATATTGATAATAAATGACACAATTTCCTCACATTGTATTAAATACATTTATTTATAGAATATTTGGGGTTAGATCTATCATTTTCAAATTAGATGAAAATTCCAGTTTTGGAAATTTATAGTAAAAAATAGTATTTTAGTACTAAATATTTTTTAGTTTATTATTTGAAATTAATATTTTGTAAAATAGTTAACCACTTAATTAGATAAAACATTCATTTAGTCCATCTGAGCTGGATATTTTGTTTGATTAAATTAATAGAAAATGAAGTCAAAGTTCAACTGGGCTCATCAAACTGGAAACCACAACACCATTTGGTCCATATATTCATCATATGGTATTGTATTAGGATAAAATTAGAAGATTAGATAGGGTACCCAATTATTCAAAAATTATCCAACTTGAAGGGTAGTTTGTTCATGCGTTTTAGAGGTTAACTAGTCGGTGAAAGTTGGATTAAAATGATAGGCTGAATTTTCGCATTCACACTTGTAACCACTTGTAAACCTAGCCTCCCCTACCCATGATAAATGTGTATTTTAATCATTTTAATGGGTTTTAAATTAATTTTTAATTTTAGGGTAGAGGATAAGTTGTTTCTCTCCAATTCCCCAAAAATTTCAAGAGGGTTAGCTATTGAAGAAAGGATCCCCTCTTTGATGCCTCCTCCTCCTTCTTCACATTGTAATGTTTGTGTTTTTATAATAAACTATCCATATATTCTATTATTTTCAACTCAATTGTTCTATAATATTCCTCATCAGTTTGGAAATCAATATTAAAAATTTTATTGGGTTATACCCTTTTTAAATCTTATCACATGTAAAACAATTCTAGGATGACTAGACCACCCACGAAAGAGAAATTTTTCTTGGAAATCAGTCTAATTATTAACATATTTTGTTAATATGTTTTTATTAAATTATATAATTTAATTATCATAATATTATCTATAAATTGTTTTTTTAAAATAAAATAAACTAATAAGGAACATGAAAAATAAACATAAAACATGTGAGGTCAGGTAATGTGTGAATTATGAGGGCACAACATTAATTGTTAAAACAAAAAAAAACATATGATCAATTTATAGTGTTCAAATATAATACATTATCTCAATTAATACTCACTTATAGTATGTATGTGATCCCTAATGCAACATTGACTATAATCTATCCTTGGAATATCAATCAAAGTAGAGTGTTATGATTGCATGTTTGGAAACTAGACTATGGTTTAATTCATTTGAACTTTGTGGCTGAGTTAAATTCTAATAGGGTACATGAGTTAATAAATTATGGGATGATAATTAGTTTAATTTTAATTAAAATTATATTTATTAATAATTAAGTTAATAGGCATATTTATATCAATAATTCCTTAAAATATAATTTTTTAAAAAAATATTACCATGGTGTTTTATCAATAAAATTTGAAAATGAAAAAAAAATATATGATCTTCTTCTAGAATATATATTATACTTTAATATTTTTACCCCCCCCCCAATCCTTTTAATTAATGTATTTATTTTATTTTATTTTTACAATAACTTTAATATATTGTTTTAAGAACTTATTCTTAGAGAATGACATTGGTCAGCCACTTTGGTGCACCTAAGTTTTCAAAAATAACATATCATTTGAGAGTGGTCATAATAGAACTCTTCAATAGTCTCCCCAAATAACCACCCTAAGGGTTATTAAGAGGATATCTAAAAGATTTGGTTCAAATGATAGGTAATTATCTTAACCAATCACATTATTTTTAATTATTATTTTACCTCCTCTAAATATTTTATATTTTTTTTATAAAATAATAACATCAGTATCCAGAATATACTTCATTTCTAGTATGATTCTGAAACCATCTTTATTCATCCTTTCTATAACAAATGGGGAGTGAAATTTTCACTTGTGCGTAAGTATGGCTTACTATCTCCAAATAAAAATACAATATATCTCTCATCAATATCTTTTATGGATGGGTATTTTGATAGGTTTAATGATTATATATGATACTTATAAAATAATTTTACTTATTTAGTGATAATATAATTTTAACACCCTAACCCTAGAAGCCCAAATCTAGTGCATTATTTTAATTTATTGGCATGATTATGAGGAATCAAGTCTGTAAGGACCAATAAGTTTAGCAGTCTTGGAAAATATATTACCTACATGAACTTTAGATTACAATTTTCAACATAAAACACAACATAGATAATCCTTTGAGAATGTCATTATTCCCCTAGATTTACCCAGCATATCAATTTTAAAATGCCTCTTGGAATCCTCAGAAAATAAAACATAATAAAGGGGTGGACTCAAATGATTAGTAAAGATAAACAATATAGAATAAGCTACCACAAATAGGCATAAAATTTTAAGGCAAGGTACAAAACTAAAACAGAATCCTTTGAAAACATTATCTTCTGTATAATATAGAAAAATTAAATTAAATAATTCCATTTAAAAATTCACATGGATATTATAATAGTCTAATAATCACATGTAAAATCAATAACTAATCTTGTAATGAGGGAATGCATAATGCGGGACAACCTAACCGCTATGTCAAGGCCTCGTGCTAAGACCATACACAAATATTCAATCAAGGTCTTATGCCAAGACACTAGTTTGTCTCATGACACCTACCGATACATAGAGGGGATATAGAGGTCCCCACCAGTCACTTACTAATTACAATTCATTCCTCATATTAAAATGGTGAAACATAACATAACCACTTGTATTGAAACTATCATACGAAACACTAATACTTTAACCATAAACCATTAATGGTATAAAAAAAATCCACATTCAAACATATCAGAACTCATTAAATACAATATTTATGATTTTTTTATAATAAATAAACCTCAATTAAGAATAATATCCAATAAATGATGTTAAAAGATATGAAAATAATTAGAAAAACACTTTGAGAGAATTTTTTTTTCATGAAATTATTTAAAAGTTTCAAAATTATAAAGTAACTTAAAAGAGATTTTGGAATAAAAGTGTTCCATACCACTTTAATGGTTTTGAAAGAAATTAACATTTAAAAACAATCATGTCTATATAAAGAAATCCTTAAAATCATTTTCAAAAGATAGACATTAATTAAATAGATTTAGAAAAATAAATCCTTAAAACATTTAAAATGATGATATAGTTAAAGAGTCAATTCCCTTAAACCTTAAAATATTCCTCTTGAAAAAATTTTTATGAAACATGGACATGGATGTTAAATATATTACATTAAATACTTACACATATACAATATTGGATAATAATGAGATTGAAGATTTAACCCTAACCTTAAGTCTGATACTCTCAATACGTGTCTGAAACTCCTGTATAATGTTTTTGAAACATATTTTTAACTTATATAAGAATCATAATAATATTTATGATATAATATATTATTCTATTATGAATTTATATTACCTGTTTATTATCAATTCTAAGTTAATGCAACATTTCAAGTAATAATCGCTTTGTTTAGCGTACGTGTTTTGACTTCCCATTCTTGATCATATTACATAGATCATGAATTACTTACTTCCAGAATGTATAATATGATTTATATATCATATATATTCATTATATAAATATATATAATAGATAAATATATGAAATGGAATACACCATTCATAGAAACGGTAGGCCGTACATACTCATGAACTTTGTTTCCGTTTTCTTACCGTATTGAATGGAGGTAAGTGAATGAAATATATGTAGATATATATATATATAATTAAGATACATTTATTATGTCATATATTTCATAATTATTAAAAATATATATTTTTTATAATCATTATTGGATGGTGTATTTGTAAGATGAGTCTTATCGTGTCGTGGAGATGGTAATCCGTACATATGCACGAGCGACAGTGTCATCTATTTAATGGTTTAATGGTATGTATTTGGATGGAATATTAATTGTATATAAATAATACCATTTTATATTTATTATTTATTTATATTCATCATTATATCCATTTAAATAAAGTAAATATGAAAAACAATTTACACCACAGTGTGGAGACGATAAGTTGTACATACGCACACATGGTGGTATTATTTTTCATAGGAGGGGAAAAAAGAGGAATATTTTTGTCCAATAAACATAAAAACATCTAAAAATTTATTATATTCTGGATTTATTATTTTATTATGGTAAAAACTTAGGAAGATGATGTATAAGACGAAAAAAACATTGAAATAAGAGATAAAACGATTACCTCTTCTTCGGAAGTCTTCTTTTGATTTGCATAAAAGGACTTGTTAATATTTTTTTAAACGCAAATGGTAGACTTTTAGATGAATTGAGAGAATTTGGTAGGATATTTGGGGATGTATTTTTTGATCCAAATGTCTTGGGAGGTAGGAATTAAAGAGAAGGTAAGATACCCTTTTATTAGAGAGGAGAGGGGCACTTTAGGAAAATATTGAAATATTAATTTATTATAAATTTGTTTTCGATTGATAATAGCTCCAAAGTGATTTATTCAGAGGATAATATGATTATGTGTGGAAATACTCTATTATAATGATTTTTATACAATCATAGTTCATGAAATTATCCTTATCTTTTGAGATTAACCCTTAGTTAAACAGTTTAACTCTTACCGTGTCTCCTCCTATTTTAATAATATTTGGTTAATTTAGTTACTATAAAATTACAAAAAAATCCTTATTGGTTGTAATAAACATATAAATAACTTCTAATTTAACTCTTTATAGAATATAATCATTACCAAATACATTGGAGTACTATCTGAGTGCACCCATCATTTAAGCTATAAAGGGCTCACCGAGTGCTCTCCAGGTGCACCCATAATATAAAATGTCCAAGTAACACAACATGAAATAAAACATTTCATAACTGGAAAAACTCTTTTAAACTCATATGAAAATCACTTCCAGATATTATAATACCATTTTCATTCAATAATCCCATTTCTAATACAAAATGCACCTTTCTTTTAAAAAACATTTTAAATACCAAAATACCCAAAAAAAGGGAAGGAGTTTAATTTAAATAAACATTAAATCTTTCAAATTAATATAAAAATAAAATAAAGTCCATGGTGGAAAAAAATTCATTGTCGACATATATGTTAGGAATAGAATATTTCTTTTTCCATTTGTCCAAACATTCCATATAAACTTGTAAAAAGTTTACTTTTTTGAAAACATTTCAATGGAATTGAATATAGGCATAAAATGTACTTTATATCCGTTTTATATCCATATAAATAAATGTGTACAATAATATCAAGAATATTGAAAGTATGTGATTAAAACTTTAAACATTCAAAGCATCTCATAGTAGTTTGAACATTTAAATCAAAATCACCATGAAATAATAACATTTAAGAAACATTAAAAACATGATAATTGATAAAATATGGATATATATTGTCAAAAGGGATGTATAAATAAAGCTTCATATCATTATGTAATTTTTCAACTAAAGGAGATGGAGACAAAATCTCTCACCTTGAGTTTGACTCATCACATGTGTCTTTATATTCGTAAATAATAAAATTAGGATAATTATCTACTTTATTGTGAAATTTTTTCAAGTTTATCATTACTTTTAATTCACTTATTACAATGTTGTAATCAAGTTCTTAAATAATGAATTTTATGTCAGGTGTTAGGGCCATATTTGGTTTATGTGTCAAAATGACTTTAGTAGGTAAAATATGGTCAAAGGGGTCATTATATAAACATATATAGAATAATAATCATGAAATAATTATCATATTTATACATAAATACTATTATTAAAAAAATAATGAAAGGTGGTTTTGAAAAATGAACCAACATTACAATCATGGAGATGATTGGTCGTACGTACACATAAGTAACGTTCTCATTTTTCAATGATCATTATGGAAAGAAGGTAAGTAAAAATTATCTTTAAAAAATTAAATTTATATCATAAATAACATATTATTTAATAATATATATTTAAATATATAATTATTATTATGTAAAAATGAATCACATCACGTCGAGGAGGAGGTAATCCACATGTCCACAAATTATGTTATCACTTTAATAATGTGTGAAAAGGTGTTAAAAATGATATATTGTATTTAAATAAATGTAATTATGTAATTAATATCATATATATGTTATGTATGTCACATATGTTTAACTAAACTCATCCTTAATACATTTCATGTAGTGTGTGAAAGTATCACATCTCTTTGATGAGGTGGTAGTCCACACTTCCACAAACGATGTTATCATATTTACACAAAATAAAAATAATAGATGTATGTGTTATATAAAAATTTAATAAGAATAAAGAATTTAAATATTATATATATAATATAAAAACATCATGTCAATCAGAATTCCCAACAATGATAGGTGGTAAATGAAAATTGAACGACATCATTTAGTGAGGTGGTAGTTCGTCGTACACATAAACGGTAGGATTGTTACCCATTAGAAGGATGTGTGGGTAAGTGTAGGTGGAACCATTATAGTTAAATAATTTAAGTATATTTAGGATAATTCTGTTTTTATATAATCATTAAATAAGAATATTTAATGTCGTGTAGAATGAAAATAAAACCGAAGAGATTAAGGAAGGATGTTACCGCTTTTTCGGGTAACTCCTTTTAGTCTACACCAAAGGGATTACATGTATGGATTTCCTCCTAAGTTGAGGCTTATATGTTTATTTGAGGGATGTTGAGGAGATATTTTGGTATATTTTTTTCAATATAATGTTTCAATAGATGTGTGAGGAAGTGGGAGCAGTGAGTACCTTTTATAGTGGAGGAGGAGTGACATTCTTGTAAATGTTTGGAAAGGGAATTATACCCACATTTTTACTATGAAAAGTTGATCCAATAATTGGAAAAATTATATAAAGTTCAGTATAGGGTCTAAATATGTACATACAATGGAATTTTTAAAATTATATTTTTTATTTTGGCTCTTAAGTTTATGGTTTAGTCCCTTGTTAAGTAAATTTTCTTGATAATCATTATAATTAATTTTAATTAATTTCACTAATATTATTGGTAAAAAACTAATTTGACCTTTTTAGAAATTATAAATTTTTTTGATTAAAATTATTGAATCCATTTTTCCTAATTTCAATCACATAAGTGGCATAAATTAATTTAAATTTAATCTGTTAGACGAGATGACAAAGTGGGTTTTTACAGTAAAAATATTCAAAAGTTTACTATGTTTTTATATGTAAATTCAATGTAAAATTGTTTACAATGACCTAAATTAGTTTAAATTATATAAAATGTATAAATTTATACTTTAAACCCAAATAAAAATACAATTTAAATGTATAAATACATTTGAAAAAACAAGATTTTGAACTAAAATTCAGTATAATTCATTATTCATTAAAAAATAAAACTTCATTGAAAAATACAAAAAATTCACCCTAAATTAATTTGTATGATTCATTTTAAAAAATAAATTTTATTTTGTCATATAAAAATTATAAAATTTTCAAATTTTATATTTAAAATATTTTCTTCATTAAAAGGCATTAAAATTATCTTCAAAAAATTATAGAGATGTTTTTTACATAAAATTAGATTTATTCATATTTGAAGCCTATAAAACTTATTAAATGGATGTAAAACATTTCATAAACATGTGTAAAAATAATATATTTATTCCTATCCATTTTTATGGACATAATATCTTGGTGATAACTACTGTAAGAACCCAGTTCTTATTTTTGAGGTACGAGCTTCTTCTTTTCTCTTTTCCTTAAGTGTTTTTCAAAAAATAAGGAAAATGGGGAAAAATATTAAATTTTGAAAGTACACGCTGTGTACTTTTCCACACACCATGTACTTCTGGCCGTGTGGGATGAGTACACAGGGCGTGTGGCCAAGTCGGCGATGAAGGATGTAGGAACTGACTACACGCCGTGTAGTGTTCCTTTACACATCGTGTAGTCAGTCAGCAGGCAAATAGTAAGGCGGTGGCTAGATGTGCAATAGAACACACCGTGTACTCAAGGAGACACGTCGTGTAGTTATGTCAGCAGGTGAATAGTGCCACGATGGTGGGAAACCGCTAGAGGAATAGTTAAAAAATGGCAAGTACACGCCGTGTACTTGGAAATACATGTCGTGTACTTTGTTTTTTCCACTTAAAATGGGCATTAGCCTCCCCTGTTCACAAGGAAGGCTTAGAACGGGAAGAAGGAGCAGGAGAGGGAGGTCGTAGCTTTTGAGATCCGTTGAGTGTATGTCGGGAATCCGTTTTCTGCATCGTCGATCTCTCTGGAACTGCACAGGTGAGCTCTCCCTTCACCTAGTGTAGTTATTGCCAATTCTTACTCTAATGGAAGTTATTTAAGTTTGAACGAGGTTTTCTTTCACCTCATATCTATGTCGTTCTAGGATGAATTGAGGATCTCCGTTCTTGTATATCGTTCGTGGGTGTTTAAGGTAGGTGGTTTAGTGTTTATATTCCAACTATTGTGCATTTTTATATACAGTTGTGCCACAAACCCAAGTTGGGGTGTCGTGTGGCTAAGTCCATTGCTATTTTATATACCTATAATAGAATAGTTTATTAATTTTGATATTAAACTGCTGTTTGGGAACGTTTCTTGGATCCAGGACCACCCTGGGGGAGTGTTCCTCTATTTAGCCATTTGCCCAGGATACCCGAGGGTATGCCTTTAAAGTAATGATTCTAAAATTTCCTTGAGAGGAATTGCTTGTGTACTGGTTGTTTACATGTTGGGAATGGCCCAAGTACCTGTTTTAGCCTAAGGGCAGTGTTGTGATTAGCCTATGGGCACTGTACTATTTAGCCTATGGGCAACTTCTTCCGTGCCTGTGGGCAGTTGATTTTGTGCCTGTGAACGACACTTTTTACGCCCGTGGGAAATATCTGTATGCCTGTGGGTAGATTCTTGTGTTTGGGTTCTCTTTACCTGAGGGTAGGGGTTAACGTGTCTGAGTACATTGGTTGTTTACTTAGAATATTCATTGTGGTGATATTTTAATTTAAATGATTAAACGGATATTAAAATTCAAATATAACTGGTTAAGTTAGTTACTTTTCGGTACTACTTACTTTATTGCATTTTACTACTACACACTATTATTGCATGTTTATGCACAGTTGGGAACGGGCCTATGGTGGGTGCATATTGAGATTTATTTATCACACCCAATTTGGGTCATGCTTTTCGGCCCAAACAGATTATATTGATGCAGGTGTGGATAGGGGCAAGGGTCCCTATACATGTACTTAATTTCTGCTGAGGAGTAGGGGAGCATGGGACCTGGATTAGGCTCGCGATTCTACCGACTATTTTTTTTGTACTCTGTATTGTACTATACTTCATTGTTGTGTAACATGTTTTGGCTGTTTTCTTAGAACTTGAGACATGTTGCATCATCATCTATATAATTGTTGGTTATTTTTTACTGCAGTTGTTTACCATAAATGTGTATGGTTTATTGCTTCCGCTGTTGTTGTATGCTTTTTATTATATTCCTCTGTGCTACACTTTGAAAAATGAGGGCATAGTTTCCCCACTATCAGACTTGGGCCCTCACTGCTAGTCGGCAGCCTCTGGCATTTGGGGAAATGCACTTGAGGTCACGTGGCGAACCAGGTTCGGGGCACTCGTGGAGTGGAACCCAGATCCAGGACGTTACAAAGTGGTATCAGAGGGGTTCTTTTCTTTAACTTACTATTTGGAGCATTAGTTAGGGATAGGATGGATCAGTATTTAGTAATAAGCTGTGCCCGGGCGCAACTAACATGTGTACAGGGAAAAGCCAGTCTACCTCGTGGTTGAAATTTTTCTGATTTTCAATTATACAGTTGAATTGGTTTTCACCAAAGGGTGACACACTTTTATTGTGTTGTTTATATTTTATTCACGAGTTCTATTTAGTTTCAACCCAATGATATGAGGGTATGCCATCTCATGCATCATTTAGGCACATGCTAGAAATCGCATGCCATGCATAGTTCCATGCCATGTAGGTGCATTAGAAATGTCATGTTGTTGTGATAGTTGTTCTGCTAGAAAAGCATGCTGTTGTGATAGCTTCTTGATAGATACCTGTTGTTTGATAGGGTATTTTTGTGTGAGCCTGTTTAAATAATGGACTCCAAACATTGGTTTTTGGGGAGTATGGGCCTCATTGACCAGAATTTGGTGGATCATTGACGGTTCATCCGGTTGTAACACATATAAAGATGTCAAAATTTGATTCGCGGGGAGTATGGGCCCTCACGGATCAGAATTTGGAACATAGGTGTTGTTTTTTAGTATTGTCTCGGTTCCGGAGATGTTTCTGAGGCATACTGTCCAGAAACCCAGTATACACGCCATTTAGTACCTTAAATACGTTGTGTATGTTCTTCTGTTTGGGAAGAAGAGAAAACTGTTTGAGTACACGTTGTGTAGTCTCTTCCTATGTCATAGACCGTGTGGGCAGGGACATAGGTAAGGGAAAATTCTTGGGGCCAAGACGCCGTGTACCGGAAGTACACGCCGTGTAGTGTTGACCTGAAGTCCACCCGTGTAACTAACAAACATGGGTCGGTGGAATCTTTCCTAGTACATGTCGTGTCAATGATGAACACGCCGTGTAGTCTGACCTAGGGACCCATCCATGTAACTAATAGCACGGGTTGGTGTTATCCTCTCGTATACATGTTGTGTATATGTAGAACACACCATGTAGTGTGAGCCGTGTGTCCGGACATGTAACTAACAACACGGGTCGGCGGAGGTCATCTAGTACACGCTGTGTACCTGTGGGACACACCGTGTAGTCTTGTCTGAGGACAGACTGTGAGGACATGACCATGTGGCTGAGAAATGGGGTTTTTTACATGCTGTGTGCGGGTGTAACACTCCGTGTAGTATCAATCCGGGTTGTCGGTCATGTCACAAATGACACAGGCAGTTGGAAAATTACACCATACACACCGTGTAGCTTAAATACACGCCGTGTAGTTTTGTTTAACGGGAGACGTGTGGCTTAGCCGTGTGGAAGGACCCAGGCAAGGAAGAGAAGTCAGGTACACGCCGTGTAGTAAGTATACACACCATGTAGTCTTATTTGGAAAATCTTGAATGCCTTCTTCATCCTATTACCTTTTGGTTCCTTCATTTTCAGTCTTGATAATGTTGAACCTAAAGCATGTTTTGACCTTATAGTGTCATTCCACTGAGATGACCACGTGTTGTTCTCAAAGAGAGCGACAATGAGTATATTCTATAAATGATGCACCATGGGCTACTAGTGGACCCTCCAGTTGAGCCAGATGTGGCTCCAGCCATTATATCGGACACAGGCGCGGATGCGCAGTTTCGTGAAGGCTTCATGCGGTTCATGCAGACCTTTCAGGGAGTACCTCCGGTTGCCACATCTATGGATGAGCTGACTCATATGTTTCAGCAGCAGTATCTGCCTACGTTTTCAGGGGATGTTGGATCATAGGCTGTGGAGTCTTGGTTGGGGTCGATGCAGACTATTTTCGAGCATCTTGAGACGCCTCCAGGAAGGAGGGTCAAGATCGCGACGTATATGCTGCGTGATTCCACCAAGAGGTGGTGGGACGTTACAACCAAGTCAGAGCATCATAGAGACATGGTGTGGGAAGATTTTCAGGCAGTCTTCTATGACTTCTTCTTTACAGAGACAATGAGGGCAGATAAAGCTTGAGAGTTCATGAATCTGCAGTAGGGTGCTATGTTGGTGATGGATTATTCTTCTCGCTTCACTGATTTTCAGCGTTTTGCCCCCGTTCTGGTGGGAAATGAGACATTGAGGGCCAGACTCTTTGAGGATGGTCTCTGACATGACATCCGAGCACTGGTGAATGTTTTCAGGTTGCCTTCAGTACATTCTATTGTGAACCATGTGCTGATTATAGAGAGGAACCTGCAGGAAGCTAATGGTGTGGTCCAGGGTAGTTCAGCACCAGTTTCTGGTACTATTTCTATTGGTAAGAGGAAGAGACAGATGGAATTCTCTCAAGGTGGTAGTACCAGCTAGAATAATGCTTCAGGTGGCCAGGTCATGTTCTACCAGTGTGGTAGAGAGGGGAACAAGAGGCGACCATGTCCACAAGACCCAGTGGAGTTCTAGGCTTGTGATAGGATGGGTCATCTGCATTTCTTTTATAGGGAATTCCCACCAGTGGCTAGTGAGAGGGGTTTTGTGCAGACTCTGTGTGCGGGAGGAGGACCAGTGGCTTCTTACCAGTCAAGGAACTGGAATACAACAGGGCGTATAGGCAGAGATGGTGGTCGTGGATGTGGTAGGCAGACAACAGGATCTCATAGGCAGTGGGGCTGGAAATCTCAGGGTAGCCAGGCTGTGTCGTAGGGTCGTGACACTGGGGAGGCATATGCAGTGCAACAGACCCAACAGAAGAAGGATCCCAGACCTTCGACTATCAGTGGTACTATTCTAGTAGCTTCTGTCTTATCTTCAGTACTTTTCGATATGGGTGTTAAACATAGTTTCATATCTGTGCCCGTTTTGGGGAGCCTTGGGCTCTGTGTTTATTCTTCTTCTTTTACCATGATGCTAGACACTCAGTTGGGGACTAGAACGGCTGATGTGTGTCAGTGAAAGGAGTTCCCCGTTGAGGTTGGTGGGTGTCACATCCTTTGGGACCTCTATGTCTTGGAGATGATGAGATATGACGTAATTCTCGGGATGGACTGGTTAGTTCCCTTTCGAGCCTTTGTGTATTTCTATCGTCGTAGGGTGAGTTTCACATCACCAAAGGGTGGGGAGTTTATATAAAAGGGCGAATGAGATGTTCAGGCGAGTCGAGCTGGACCAGAGCATCATGGGCGAGGTGGAGTCACAGCCCAGATTGTGAGTTTATATCTAGACGACCAGGGGACTTTTCATAAGGATTTCCCTCCAGTGGTTGATCATTTCTGGGATGTCTTCCTGGATGACTTTTCAGGTCTTCCTCCAGAGCGTGAGGTGGATTTCTCTATTGAGGGTGTGCCAGGAGTTTCACCGGTGTCCATCCCTCCTTATAGGATGGCCACGCCCGAGTTGTAGGAGCTCAAGAGGAAGTTAGAGGAGTTATAGGAAAAGGTTTTCATCCGACCCAGTACTTCTCCATGGGGTTCTCTAGTCCTCTTTGCGAAGAAAGCGGACAGTAATCTCAGACTCTATGTGGATTATCAGAAGCTGAACCAGTTGAAGGTTAAGAACGGACATCCCTTTCCTTGGATTGATGATATTTTTGATCAACTTCATAGAGTACGAGTGTTCTCGAATATTGACTTGAGATTAGGATATCATCATCTATGCATTAGACCATCTGATATACCTCTCACAGCTTTCAAGAGCAGGTATGGTCTATACGAGTACTTGGTTATGTCGTTCGGACACACGAACACACCAGTAGTTTTCATGGATCTGATGAATTGTGTGTTCCATCCGTATCTAGATTCTTTTGTGGTAGTATTTGTGAACAATATCATGGTGTACTCTCACACTCGACACGACCATGCCACCCATCTTGAGATCGTATCGAGTACACTGAGAGAGCATAAGCTATATGATAAGCTCTCAAAGTTCCACTTTTGGATGGACCAGATTCACCTCCTGGGTCATATCATCTCAGAGGTAGGGGTTGTAGTAGACCCAGAGAAGGTGAGATCAGTAGTTTCCTAGGAGCAACCTAAGAAAGTGTTTGAGATACAGAGTTTCTTAGGGATGGCTGGTTACTACAGACACTTCATCTAGGACTTCTCCCACTTAGCAACACTGTTGACGGGTTTGACTAAGAATGGTGTGATGTTCATTTGGTCAGAAGCTTGTGAGAGAACCTTTCAGGACCTGAAGGGAAGAATGACATCAGCATTGATCCTGATACTCCCAGAGTAGGGGAAGAGCTATACAGTTTACTATGATGCATCAGGGATTGGGCTGGGAGCTGTGCTAATGCAAGGTGATCGAGTTGTTGCGTACGGGTCTTGGCAGTTAAGGCCACATGAGAGGAATTACCCGACGCATGATCTCAAGTTGGCTACAGTTGTCCATGCGTTGCGCTGTTGGAGACATTATCTATTGGGAGAACATTTTGTAGTTTTCACTGATCACAAAAGTCTCAATTATATCTTTACTCAGCGTGACTTGAATCTGAGGCAGCAAAGGTGGGTCGAGTACCTTCAGTCCTTTTATTTTGAGATTGCCTATACACCTGGTAAAGGTAATGCAGTAGCTGATGCACTGAGAAGGAAGAATCAGATACCGGCTTCGAAAGAGGCCATTGATGAGTGGAAGCTCATGGATTTGTTCTCTAAGATGAATTTGGAGGTGCACGACAGTCAGGGGAAAACTTATCTTTCATATTTAGCTGTGACTTCTACCCTCCTGGATAGAGTGAGGATGAGACAGCTATCTGATTCATAAGGCCTGGTCCTACGTGATTCGGTGGCAAGTGAGGACCCTCCTTGTAGTTGGACGATAGGCGAAGATAAATTACTGTGTTTCCATGGACGAGTATGGGTTCCAGGGGATATACGCGAGGAGATGATGTGGGAGTTTCATGCTTCATCTTGGGCAGTTCTTCCCGGAGTTACCAAGATGTACCGAGACTTGAGACCTCAGTATTGGTGGTCGAGTATGAAAAGAGATGTAGCTGGTTTTGTTACGAGGTGTTCCACCTGTCAGCAGGTGATGGTGGAACATCAGAGGCCAGTTGGGTTGTTACAGCAGTTACCCATCCTAGAGTGAAAATGGGATGATGTTGCGATGGACTTCGTGTTGGGGTTGCCGAGTTCACCTAGAGGCAATGATGTCGTGTGGGTTGTTGTGGACAGACTCACGAAGGTAGCTCACTTTTTTCTGATCATGGAGACCTTCGGGGTTGATGAGTTCGGAAAGTTTCATATCTGAGAGATCATCCGTCTTCATGGGATCCCTCATTCTATCATTTCATTTAGGGATGCTCGCTTTACGTCTCATTTCTGGCAGAGTTTTCAGAGGGCATTGGGTACACAGGTGCTTCTGAGCACAACATACCACTCTCAGACAGATGGTCAGTCAGAGCGTACGATACAGGTTCTTGAGGGCATGCTGCGTGCATGCATCCTGGACTTTGGGGGATCTTGGGAGAAGCATATACCACTATTTGAGTTTTCCTATAACAATAGTTTTCAAGAAACTATCGAGATGGAACCTTACGAGGATTTATATGGTTGACCACGCCGATCACCTTTGTGCTGGTCAGAGGTAGGTGAGGCTGCTTTACTGGGACCATGTCTCATGCAGGAGGCATCTGAGAAGGTCCAGTTGATTCAGAAGCGGATGGCTACCACGTAGTCATGTCAGAAATCATATGTTGATCGCCGCAGACGACCTTTGGAGTTTGTGGCTGGGGATCAGGTTTTCTTGCATGTTTCACTGAGGCAGGGACACTGACGAATCAGGATATAGGGTAAAATTTCACCGAGGTATGTGGGTCCATTTGAGATTATGGAGAAAGTCGGGCCAGTTGCCTATCATTTGAAGTTACCACAGAGGTATCAGCCCATGCACGATGTCTTCCACGTATCTTAGTTGCGCCGCTATCATTCAGACTCGTTTCACATCTTTCAGCCCGAACAGGTTGAGCTAGAGGAAGATGCGTCCTTTGATGAGCATCTGATTCGTATCGTTGACAGGAGCATGAAGGTTCTCTGAGGCTAGTCAGTTCCTCTTCTACGGGTGCTATGGCAGCATGGATGAGTCCAAGACAAAACCTGGGAGTGGGAGACCGATGTACGTGCTCAGTGGCTGGAGTTATTCACTGTTACATCTTCTCCACCCTTGGAAGGGCAATTCAGGGACAAATTGCTTTAAGGGGGAAAATTTGTAAAAACCCGGTTCTTATTTTTGAGGTACGAGCTTATTATTTTCTCTTTTCCTTAATATTTTTTTCATAAAATAAGGAAAATGGGGAAAAATCATAAATTTTGAAAGTACACGCCGTGTACTTTTCCACACATCATGTAATTCTGGCCGTGTGGGATGAGTACACGGGGCGTGTGGCCATGTCGGCGATGAAGGGTGTAGGAACTGACTACATGCCATGTAGAATTCCTTTACACGTTGTATAGTCAGTCAGTAGGCGAATAGTAAGGAAGTGGAAAACTGTGTGATAGAACACACCGTGTACTCAAGGAGACATGTCGTGTAGTCATGTCGGCAGGTGAACAGTGTCACGCTGGTGGGAAACCGCCAGAGGAACATTTAAAAAAATGGGAAGTACACGTCGTGTACTTGGAAATACATGTCTTGTACTTTGTTTTTTCCGCTTAAAATGGGCAGTAGCATCCCCTGTTCACAAGTAAGGCTTAGAATGGGAAGAAGGAGCAGGATAGGGAGGCCGGAGCTTTTGAGATCCGCCGAGTGTATGTCGGGAATCCGTTTTCTGCACCGTCGATCTCTCTGGAACCGCACAGGTGAGATCTCCCTTATCCTGGTCTAGTTATTGCCAATTCTTACTCTAATGGAAGTTATTTAAGTTTGAACAAGGTTTTCTTTCACCTCAGATCTTTGTCATTCTAGGATTAATCGAGGATCTCTGTTCTCGTATATCATTTGTGGGTGTTTAAGGTAGGTGGCTTGGTGTTTATATTCCAACTATTGTGCATTTTTATGTACCGTTGTTCCATAAACCCGTGTTGGGGTGTCGTGTGGCTAAGTCCATGGCTATTTTATATACCTAGAATGGAATAGGTTATTAATGGTGATATAAAACTGTTGTTTGGGATCGTTGCTTGGATCCAGGACCACCCCGGGGGTGTGTTCCTCTGTTTATCCATTTGGCCTGGATACCCGAGGGTATGCCTTTAAAGTAATGATTTTAGAATTGCCTTGAGAGGAATTGCTTGTGTACTGGTTATTTACATGTTGGGCATGGCCCAGTTACCTGTTTTAGCCTAAGGGCAGTGTTGTGATTAGCCTATGGGCACTGTACTATTTAGCATGTGGGAAACTTCTTCTGTGCCTGTGGGCAGTTGATTTTGTGCCTGTGGACGACACTTTTTACACCCGTGGGCAATATCTGTATGCCTATGGGCAGATTCTTGTGTTTGGGTTCTCTTTGTTGGGTCGGAAGAAAAGCGAGGAATATGGCAAGAGGGGGGGTGAATTGCCTTTTAAAAAATTGATTAACAAATTAAAAATCAAAGTAAAGTGCAGCGGAAAGTAAAGAGGCAAGACACAAGAAATTGATAACGGAGTTCGGCCAAAACCCGGCCTACGTCTCCGCTCCCAACTCAACCGTTGAGAGATTCCTACCGCTTGCTTTTCAATGGTTTTAGCAAGAAACCCACTAGGCTTTGAGGTAGCACTAGGACCTATTACAGCTTGCTTTTTGTGGTTTAGAAAGAACCCACTTGCTTTTGATGGTTTAGCAAGAACCCACTAGCCTTTTTAACGGGTGAAGGCTAGCTCACCGACAACTCAAGCCTTTTAAAAGGAAAGGCTTGAAGAAACCTCTTCACACCTTAATGGTGGCGTGAAACCCAAAAGAAAGGGGGATAAGAAAAGAGTTTGGGGTTTGTAGGCACAAACCCAATTTTAAGCTCAAAACAAAATAAACAATAAAAACCGTATTTGAGGAAGACTTGGGCGCCAAGGTATGATGGAGTTGATGTAGCGTGCTCTCCCAAGCTTCTTGAGGTGCTCCTTGGATTGGGAATTGGATTGGAGCACTTGAGGATCCTTGAAGGTGGAGCGCCGGAGGTTCGCCAAATGTGCAACAATATGTCCGGGCGCTTGGTATATGATCCGATAGGTGTCCGGGGCTTCCTTGGCCTTTATTTATAGGCATGGAACCCTTGGGGAGGCTTCGGAGCCGTTGGAGAGGCTTAAAGAGCCGTTGGGAGCCAAGTGGGCCAGCCTGGTCAAACTGCAACGGCTAGTTTGACTGGCTCCACCGGCTGGCCGGTACAGTCCCACCGGCTGGCCGGTGTTTGCAAAAAGGCATAGGATTCTTTTCCAGGGGCCACTGGTCGACCGGTGCCAGAGCCACCGGCTGGCCGGTGGTGAGGCAGTAGCTGACACTATTTGGAGAGGGTGCCACCGGCTGGCCGGTGCTGAGGCCACCGGTTGGCCGGTGGGGAGGCAGTGGCTCAGCCTTGAGTCAAGGTGCCACCGGCTGGCCGCTGGTGTGCCACCGGCTGGCCGGTGGTCTGGACAGAAGGATGCCTTCTGTCCAGGCTCCACCGGCCGACCGGTGGTGAAGCCACCGGTTGGCCGGTGGACTGAATTTCAGTCCACTTTGCCTTCTTTCTTTCTTGGCCCAATTCCTTGGCCACCTGATTTGATTCCTATCAACCAAAAACACTTGAAAGAGGATTAGATAAATATGAGGGTGATTGTGATCATGAAAATAAAACCTTGAGGGGTTCGAGAGGTACAACAATCTCCCCCTATTTTGATGATCACAATCACCGAAACAAACAATGTAAAATACTGAGATTAAAGGCAATGCAAAGCATGATGAAAAAGGATTCTCCCCCAATCAATCAAGAAATTTCTCCCCCTTTGTGATTATCAAAATAGAATGGGGCATAAAACTTGATTGAGGGAGATATTTGAAAAACAAGATTTTAAACCAATTGACAATAATACCAATTGTTGAAAATTTTGAAATGAAAATTGAATAACAGTTTGAATTGAAAGTTTTGAATCAAAAATTGAATTGAAAATTTTGAATTGAAAATTTTGAAACCAAGAGTTGAAATTGAAAGTTTGAATCGAAAATTTTGAAATTACAAAAAAGCTTAAAAGATCCTAACTCCCCCTAAATAAAAACAAAAAGTCACCGGGAAGAGGGATTTTGGAAAGAGATGATTTTAGGCCCGGAGAGACTCGCTAAGAGGGATTTTTCAATCCACACTTGCCTCATGGCGGGTCTTCTCCTATAAAATTCGTCCGAATAAAAAATCGATTTGGGTTGACCGTACCGGGCGTTTTTACAATTACATTCATAAATAAGGTGCCCGGGTTTTTTGCAATAATTACAAAATTTAAAATCGGAGCTCCCCCTTACAAAAACAGTGGGTGCATGGGAGGAGGAGGCTTTATTGGTATAGCCAAGTCCATGAGTGGTCCTAGAAACCCTTTGAGAACCCAGCAAATTTGAAAGATTTTGTTTCCCTTGGGTGAACTTAACTAGGGTCTCCCTTAGGTCTTTGATGGTTGATTCCATAGAATCAACATTTGGAAAATTTTGGATTTTAAGGGTCAACTCTTCCTTCTCTTTGAGAAGTTGTTCTTTTTCGGAAGAGAGTTTTTTGAAAGACTTTTTTAAAGCGACAAATTTTGAAGAAAGCTCATGAAAACCATTTTCTAGTTGATCTCTAGCATGTGAGAGTTCTTCATAAGATAAATGATTTAAAGAATTTGAATTTGAAGAACAAGAGGAGGAGGAATCGGAAGAAGTTACCTCATGGAATGCCATTAGGCATTTGTTACCGTTGTCGCTCGAGGAGGAGGAGGAGGATGATGAGGAGTCACTCCATGTGGCCTTGAGGACTTTTTTCTTTCCTTTCTCCTTTTGCGTGGCCCGTTTCTTGTTGAGTGGGCAATCGGGCTTGTAATGGCCCTTTTCGCCGCACCCGTAGCATTTCACCTTGGGCTCAGATCTTGTGGTGGGTTCTTGCTTTCGATGCTTGCGGGATTTCTTCTTCTTCTTGTGCATCTTCATAAATTTGTGCATTTGGCGGGCGAGATTCTCCATTTCCGAGTCGCCGCTTGATGATGAAGAAGATGAGGAAGATGAAGATGAGGAGGAGCTTACTTCTTTTTGTACCTTGAGGGCGATGTTCTTTGGTGTCTTGATTGGTGTGCCCTCCTTTTGAGCTTGCCTCCTCATCGTGATCTCGTACGTCATTAGGGATCCGATGAGCTCCTCTACCGGCATATTTTTGATGTCCTTGGCTTCTTGGATCGCCGTCACCTTTGGTGCCCATGAGCTCGGAAGGACCCATAGGATCTTCTTCACCATAGTTTCTGCAGAAATATTATCTCCAAGAGACTTTCTACCATTGCACACGTCAGTAAATCGAGTAAACATTTCAGAAATTGATTCATTTGGGTGCATGGAAAAAGATTCAAAATCTTGTCTATACATGTCTAACCGAGTATCCTTCACTTTATTAGTGCCCTCATGGGTCACTTCCAATAGTTTCCAAATCTCATGTGAAGTGGTGCAAGTGGAAACTCGGTTGAACTCATTTCGGTCAAGGCCGCAATGAAGAGCATTCATGGCTTTGCCATCTAGCTCAAAATTTCTAATGTCGGCTTGGGTCCATTTGGATTCGTCGGGGGTAGACAAAGTGTAACCTTGCATGACAATTTTATAAATGGGATACCCTATACTTCTAAGAAAAGTTGTCATGCGGGTTTTCCAATAATTATAGTCGGACCCATCAAAAAATGGAGCCCGACCCAAAGAGTAGCCCTCGGGGGCGAAAGAGGTAGATGCCATCAAAAAAAAAAGATCTTAACTTTGAAACCGGGTTAAGGAATTACTCAAAGGTCCCTTTGATACCAAATGTTGGGTCGGAAGAAAAGCGAGGAATATGGCAAGAGGGGGGGTGAATTTCCTTTTAAAAAATTGATTAACAAATTAAAAATCAAAGTAAAGTGCAGCGGAAAGTAAAGAGGCAAGACACAAGAAATTGATAACGGAGTTCAGCCAAAACCCGGCCTACGTCTCCGCTCCCAACTCAACCGTTGAGAGATTCCTACCGCTTGCTTTTCAATGGTTTTAGCAAGAAACCCACTAGGCTTTGAGGTAGCACTAGGACCTATTACAGCTTGCTTTTTGTGGTTTAGCAAGAACCCACTTGCTTTTAATGGTTTAGCAAGAACCCACTAGCCTTTTTAACGGGTGAAGGCTAGCTCACCGACAACTCAAGCCTTTTAAAAGGAAAGGCTTGAAGAAACCTCTTCACACCTTAATGGTGGCGTGAAACCCAAAAGAAAGGGGGATAAGAAAAGAGTTTGGGGTTTGTAGGCACAAACCCAATTTTAAGCTCAAAACAAAATAAACAATAAAAACCGTAATTGAGGAAGACTTGGGTGCCAAGGTATGATGGAGTTGATGTAGCGTGCTCTCCCAAGCTTCTTGAGGTGCTCCTTGGATTGGGAATTGGATTGGAGCACTTGAGGATCCTTGAAGGTGGAGCGCCGGAGGTTCGCCAAATGTGCAACAATATGTCCGGGCGCTTGGTATATGATCCGATAGGTGTCTGGGGCTTCCTTGGCCTTTATTTATAGGCATGGAACCCTTGGGGAGGCTTCGGAGCCGTTGGAGAGGCTTAAAGAGCCGTTGGGAGCCAAGTGGGCCAGCCTGGTCAAACTGCAACGACTAGTTTGACTGGCTCCACCGGCTGGCCGGTACAGTCCCACCGGCTGGCCGGTGTTTGCAAAAAGGCATAGGATTCTTTTCCAGGGGCCACCGGTCGACCGGTCCCAGAGCCACCGGCTGGCCGGTGGTGAGGCAGTA
This sequence comes from Viscum album, assembly GCA_963277665.1. NCBI lineage: Eukaryota > Viridiplantae > Streptophyta > Magnoliopsida > Santalales > Viscaceae > Viscum > Viscum album. The sequence goes on from OY728155.1 coordinate 1,231,502,771, forward strand.
GCTGACACTATTTGGAGAGGGTGCCACCGGCTGGCCGGTGCTGAGGCCACCGGTTGGCCGGTGGGGAGGCAGTGGCTCAGCCTTGAGTCAGGGTGCCACCGGCTGGCCGGTGGTCTGGACAGAAGGATGCCTTCTGTCCAGGCTCCACCGGCCGACCGGTGGTGAAGCCACCGGTTGGCCGGTGGACTGAATTTCAGTCCACTTTGCCTTCTTTCTTTCTTGGCCCAATTCCTTGGCCACCTGATTTGATTCCTATCAACCAAAAACACTTGAAAGAGGATTAGATAAATATGAGGGTGATTGTGATCATGAAAATAAAACCTTGAGGGGTTCGAGAGGTACAACACTCTTTACCTGAGGGTAGGGGTTAACATGTCTGATTACATTGGCTATTTACTTAGAATATTCACTGTGGTGATATTTTAATTTAAATGATTAAACGGATATTAAAATGGAAATATAACTGGTTAAGTTAGTTACTTTTCAATACTACTTACTTTATTGCATTTTACTACTACACACTGTTGTTTCCCATTTACACACAATTGGGCACGGGCCTTTGGCGGGTGCCTACTGCGATTTATTTCTCACACCCTGTTTGGGTCATGATTTTTGGCCCAAACAGATTATATTGTTGCAGGTGAGGATAGGGGAAAGGGTCCCTATACAGGTACTTGATTGCTGCTGAGGAGTAGGGGAGCATGGGTCCAGGCTTAGGCTCGCGATGCTATTGACTATTTTTGTTTTGTTTTGCTGTACTCTGTATTGTATTGTACTATATTATTGTGTAACATGTTCTGGCTGTTTTCTTAGAACTTGAGACATGTTTCATCCCCATCTATATAACTATTGGTTAATTTTTACTATAGTTGTTTACCTTAAATGTGTATGGTTTATTGCTTCCACAGTTGTTGTATGCTTTTTATTATATTCCGCTGCGTTACACTTTGACAAATGAGGGCATACATTCCCCACTATCATACCTGGGCCCTCGCTGCTAGTCGGAAGCCTCTGGCGTTTGGGGAAATGCGCTTGAGGTCACGTGGCGAACTGGGTTTGGGGCACCCGTGGAGTGGCACCCGGATCCGGGACATTACAACTACCACTTAAAATAATAATATTAAAAAATATTATTTTTCAGTATAACTCAATCTTGCGTGCAACATAAGATTTCCGAGAAACTCATTATTATGAGTTGGGAATTCTATCAGACATAAAATACTTTTAAGGTAAAATTACTATTTAATTCATAAATATTAAAAAAATATGAAAAATACTTATTCTATAATTACTTTGGATGTTACATCCTTCCCCCTTTTGTAAATTTCCACAATGTAATTTTATTCACTTATCAAATAAGTGGGGATATTTTTCCCTAACTCTATTTCCAGATTCCCAAGTTTGATTTTCAAACATATGGTTTTTTCATAAAACCTTATCTAAATGAATAACCATATTCTTCAATACATTCTCTTTATAGTTAAGAACCTGAACTGATTGTTCCTCATAAGAAAGTTTCTCTTCTAGTTGAACTACTTCAGGTCTCAAAACATGAGAAGAATCAGGTACATACTTACTTAACATTAAAACATGAAATAAATTGTGTACCTAGGAAAAAATAGAGGTAAATCCAATCAGTAGTAAATTGATCCAAATTTCACCAAGATTTCATATGGTCCAATGAATAGTAGACTCACCAACCCCATATTAAAAAAATACATTGCACTTTTACATTGAGAAACTTTTAAAAAGACATGATAACCTACCTCAAAAGAAAGATATTTCCCATGGTTACCTTTATAACCTTTCTAACTACTCTAATATACCCTCATGTGTCACTGAATCAACAGAACTTTATTTGTTTATTCTTCTACCAACTTTTGTCCCATCAAATTCCTTTCTCCTACATCATCCAAAATATTCAGTGTCCAACACCACTTTCTATATAATGTCTCAAATGGTTCCATCTGTATACTAGAATGAACAAATTTATTATAAAAAAAACCAAAGAATGATATTTATACCAACTTCCCTGATAATCCATTGAGAAACAATGAATCATGTCCTCCAAGGTCTGAATTTTCCACTCAAACTTACAATCCAATTGAGTATGAAAAGCCGTACTGAAATTTAGTTCCGCACCCAACAACATATGATTTCCTTTCCAAAAATTCTATGTAAACCAAGGATCACGATCATGACAATTCTTTTGCAATACAACGACAAAATCCATTGATATATTCTCCCATTTCCACTCTTATACTGGAAATGGTTGAAGTATCCCCTTCGACAAATTTCACTTAGCTTTAACCTAATAAAAATTCAAAAACATCATATTAAATTCAGTAATATATATTTTCATTCCATCCCACCAGCGATACTCATGATGGTCTTGGTACATCTTAGTGCTTCCCAGATGAACAAAAAATGGAGAACATTGAGCTTCAGTCAACAATTATTTCATCAACAGTAAATCACAAGGCACACATAATCTTTTTAAAAAATTTAAAACACCTTCTTCATCAATATTAAAATAAAGAAACTTACCATTATTAACTAATTCTACCTTTTCTTGCAAAAATTGTTCCACCTTCCGATCCATCTTAATTGTTTTGAAAAAATTAGACTGTACTAAAACCTATAACAAAACATAGGATGTCCCTGAACCCACAACTTCTAGTCCAAAATTTTTCAAACAATTAACCAAAGGGTCACATTCCAAACAAAACATGGTTAATGTAGCATTAATTTTTGGACTCAAATCATCAGCCGCCATGTTTGATTTTGTTGGATGATAATGAATTGGGAATTCATAGTCCTTTATTAGTTATACACATATTCTCTATCTCATGTTCAATTAATTTTTATTGAAAATATACTTAAAACTTTTGTGAGCATGAAATATTTCACACATTAATCCACCAAAATGATGCCTCTAAATTTTTAATTCAAAAAAACAAGAAGATAATTCCAAATCATGTGTAGTTCAATTTAACTCATGAGGTTTCAACTCACATGAAGAATAAGTAATTACCTAATCATTCATCATTAAGAAACAAACAATTCCATTGAAAAAAGAATCAATGCTGATTAAAAACACACCATTTTTTGAATGTAAGACCAAAACGAGAGCAGTCACCATTCTTCTTTTTAGTTCCTAAAATCAATCATCGCATTCTTCTTTCAGATGAACTTAACTTATTTTGGATTTAACTTAATCAGTTGTCTAGACAACTAAACAAATTTTTCAACAAACCACAAGTGGTAACCTATTAATCTAATAAAACTAAAAACCTTAGTGATATTTTTGGTTCGTAGAAATTCTTCATCAACATTCTTCTTAGTACGATGAATAGTTATTCGATATGTAGAAACAAAGTTACCAAGAAATTATTTTTTTGCAACCAAAATTCATACTTTCAAAAAAAATTATACAATTTATTTTATAATAATTTTTTAAAAGAAATCCTTAGATGAAAATGATGTTCTTATTGAATTTTAGAAAATACGAATAATTCATTCATAAACACAACCACAAACTTATCCAAGAACTCATCAAAAAGTTTATTCGGAATATCCATTAATAAAAAAGGTACTTTAGATAACCCAAATGGTATAACTATAAATTCGTAGTTTACATATCAATTTTGAAATGTAGTCTTTAGAAAGTCATCTTCTTTCACATTTAATAGATGATACCCCAACCTTATTTCAACCTTAGAAAAATACTATGCTCCTTGGATCTTCAATCAATTCCCTAAAAGGCCAAACATCCATTGCATAAGTAGAAAATGATTTCACCATCTTTTTTTATTCTAACAATAAAGATTTCCATCCGGACTAAGTTACTTCTAACACAAGTTAGCATAATTTCCCAAATCAATACATCTAAAGCATCTTACTATTGAATGGATATTTTTTATCTCATTTCTGGATTATTTAAGACTCTTTTCTTTGTAGTCACAAACCTTATGACAAAACATACCACACCAGAAACACTTTTCTGATCCTGAAATTCATTCCCCAAAATCTATTTTACCACACTTAGAATAGGTTTTTGTCATAACTCTAGAATTCTTAGTTGGTTGCTTCACTATTTCCTATAACCATTTCCATTTCTTACCCTTATCATCTCATAGAATATAATTTTTTGAAAACTCCATTTCAACTTTCTCCCAAAATAAACCACTTTTTCATAACTTTTTAATTATCGAGAGGCCAAAGATATTCATAGACTTGGTTTCAATACTAAGAAAAATAAATTAATTTTACTTCTAATGTCTCAGATAACGTATGGAACATACCAAGCCAATCTTGTGAAGTTTTCTTCATATGAAGCCATAGAATCTTCATCTTTTTTCCTCAAATCCAAGAATTATTTCTCTATCCCAAACCAAAAAACCTTTGAGAATTATTTTTCAAGTAAAATATCCTTGAATATTTCTCATTCCAAGTAATCAAGATCATCTTTCACTCTAGTATTATTAACCAAATACCACTATCGATCAACTTCAACTATAAAATGATAAATAGAAAGAGTAAACTTTTGACCTTACGAACATCCCATGACTTGAGATATCTTCTCTGATGCATTGATCAATTATTTGTATACCAATGGGTCAGATGATCCATTGAATTATGGGAGATTCTGCCTTATGAAATGATCCATTATTGTCATGTTCCTTCATAGTAGGTCGGGTCATATTTACATGGATACCACCACCATTTATAGCTAGTTTTAACTGATCCATCATTGTAACAAAATTCATTATTCCAATTCCAACCATATCAGGATGCTTTTTGGGAAAGATATTTTCCTCCTAGTTCCTTCCCACTATAACTTTCCTATTTCCTCTACGGACTACCATTCTAAACAGACATACTATAGATGAAGTAACATGTAAATCTTAAAATTCTACATCATTTCAACTTAACCATAAAATAAAATATTCTAAGATAATTATATTAACACTATCCTAACCTCTAAATTTATCTAAACCAAACTTCACTACAGACTATAATGAACCCTCTTTAAAAATAAGATAATATTTAGTTAAGTAAAGAATTTTATTTTCTTTCACATGAAGGACCTTTTTAGGTTTATAGTTTTAGAGAATTAATCAATAACTTATACACAATAAAATCATAAAAATACAAAGTGGACACTTATGAATAATATCCATTTTTCCATCATAGAAAACTTTTAAAATGATGAATAATCAATTTTAATAATATTGTCCACAACATTCAACATGAATTCTTCCAATCCCTTAATATCCCTTAAGACCTGTGAAAAACATTAAAAACTGTGGGATGGGAATGAAAAGATTAGCGAGGGATATAAAAAGAAGGAAATTTTCAGCCCCATGATAAACACTAAAACTCATGAAAAACACTTTAATATAATATTTTACCACAAAATAGAAATATCATTGTTAAATATGTATCATTTACTTTACCTTTTGAAAAACAATATTCCCATGAAAACTCATTAGAAACATAGAAAATACATATAGGTACCCTCGTACATCATCACATTGAACCCTTAAAGAACCTTTCCAGAATAGAATAATCATATGGAAAGCTTCTAATATAATTATCAGGAGAATATAATCATTACCCAATTAATTGGAGCACTATCTGGGAGCACCCATTTTTTAAGCTATAACTGGCTCATCCAGTGATATCTAGGTTCAACCATAATTTATAATTTCCAAGAAAAACACCATGAAATAAAAAATTTCATCATTTGAAAAACTCTCTTAAACTCATATAAAAATCACTTTTAGATATTAAAATAAAATTTTATTTCAAAACACACATTTTTTGTAAAAAATAAACCTTTCATTTAAAAACCCATTTTCAATAAATAAAATACCCAAAATAGGAAAGAAGACTTTTTTTATTTTAAATAAACATTAAATATTTTAAATGATGCTAAAAATAAAATAATTGCCATGGTGGTAGAAAAGTCATTGACGGCGTGTATGTTAAGAAAAAAACATTCATTCTATCATTTTTGAAAATGTTTCGTATAAAACATGTAAAAGATCCCTTTTGTGAGAAAATTTAAAGGGAATTTAAAATAGGCCTAAAATTTTCTTTATAACCCTTTTGTATCCATATAAATAATTATATAAAATAATATCTCAAAAAACGAATGGAAAATATTAAATATTTAAACAATCAAAGTCTCTCATACCACTTTGAACATTTAAATATAAAGCACCATGAAATAATAAAATTTAAAAAACATTAAATAACATGATAATTCATAAAATATGGTTATATATTGTCAAAGGGGAAATATATACACCTTAAAAATAATAAAGTTTCATATCATTAAGAAATGTATCAATTAAAGTAAATTGAGATGAAATCTGTTACCTTGAGTCTAAATCGTCACGATGGTATTTATCTTCAAAAATTATAAACTTATGTTAATTATATAATTACTTGAGAACCATTTTCAAGTTTAAAATTAATTTTATTTAACTTATTAGAATGATTTAAATAGCCACTTAATAAATTAATTTTTCATTAGGTGTTTTGACTATATTCGGTTTGTGTGTCAAAAATAACTTGGTAAGTCAAATATGGTAAGAGGGTTCAATATATAAACATTTACAAAATAATAATAATGAAATAATTATAATATTTATACATAAATACTTTTATTAAAACCAATCATGAAATATGGTTATTAAAAATATACAAATTTTACAATCATGGACACGGTATGTTGGGCACACGCATCAGTAATTTTCCCAGTTTTCAATGATCATATAGAAAAAGGTAAGTGACACTTATCTATAAATAATGAAAATTTTATCATAAATACTATATTATATAATCATGTATACTTAAATATATAATTAGTATTATTTAAATGTAATCACATCGCGTTGAGGAGGTGGTAGTTCACATGTCTATGAATGATGTTATCACTTTTTCAGTGTGTAAAAAGGAATTAACAAAAATTATATATTGTATTTATAGAATGGTAATTATGTAAATAATATAATATGGATGTTATTTATGTCACATATGTTTAATTAAACACATCATTAATATATTGAATGTAGGGTTTGAATAAATCACATCACTTTGAGGAGGCGGTAGTCCACATTTACACAAACAATGTTATTGTATTTACACATAATTGAACGAATAGAGGTATGTCTTAAATAAAAAATAAAAAATCATAAATACATTATAAGTATTATATATATCATATAAAAACATCATTTACATCATAATTACCAACCACGAGAGGTGGTAAAGGAAAAAAGAATTACATCGTTTTGTGAGGTGGTAGTTCTCCATACACATAAACGGTAGGTTTGTTACCCATTATATGGAAGTGTGTGTAATTTCAAGTTGAAAACTTAGAATAAAAACATATAAGTATACTGAGGATAATTTTTTTATATAATCATAGAATAAAAAGAGTTTAGAGAGTGTATAATGAAAATAAAACCAAATATCAGGAGGAAGGATGTTACCTATTCTTTGGGTAACACCTTTTGGTTTCCACTGAAGGGATACCTTATATGGTTTTCTAACCAAGATGAGGCTTCCATGTTGAGGGGAGTGATTTTTAGGAGATATTTTGGTCGATCTTGATCGATCCAAATTGTCTTGATATGTGTGAGGAAGTGGTAGGTGTGAGTGTCATTTTATAGTGGAGGAGCGGAATTCTTGTATATTTTAGGATAGGGAATTTCACCCACATTTTTCGTCTGAAAATTGGACAAAAAAATAGTCCAAATATTATCCAAGGGAGTATAGGGTAAACATATGGCCATAAAATAAATTTTTGATATGTGTCTTGGTCATTTTGGCTCTAAAGTTTAATGTTTAGTCCCTTGTTAGGCTAATTTTCCTCTTAATCGTAGTAATTAATTTTTATTTCTTTCACTAATATTTTTGGTAAAAAACTAATTTGACCTTATTAGAAATTATATATTATTATGATTCTTAATTTGGAATCCATTTTTTTAATTTCAATCACATAAGTGGTAGAAACTAATTTAAATTTAATCCCACATACTGGATGGTAAAGTGGATTTTTAAAGTAAAAATGTTTAAAGGTTTACTAAGTTTTTATATGTAAATTCAATATAAAATTATTTCCAATGAAATAAATTAGTTTAACTGATATAAAATTTATCTAATTATACTTTAAAATCCAATAAATACATAATTTAACTATATAACTGAATTAGATGAAAAATCAATTTTGAACTAAAATTCAGTAATATTAACTATTCATCAAAAAATGAAACATTACATAAAAATACCAAAAAATCACCCTAACCTATTTTTTATATTTTTTTAAAAAAATGAATTTAATTTTATCATATAAAAATTATAAAACATTCAAATTTTATATTTTAAATGGGTTTTCTATTAAAAGGCGGTAAAACTACCTTGAAAAAAAGATAGAGATTTTTATGCTTAAAATTGGATTTGTTCTTATTTTAAGCCCATAAAACTTATTGGATAAATGAAAAATCATTTAATAAAAACTCTTAAACATAATATAGTTATTTATGTTCATTATTTTTGATATAATGTCTTAGTGAAAACTACCACTTTAAATAATGATATTAATAATATATTATTTTTCAGTACAACTCAGTCTTGTGTACAATGTAAGATTCCCAAGAAACTCACTGTCATGTATCGGTAATCTATCGGACATAGAATCCATTTTTAGGTAAAATTACTATTTAATTCTTTAATATTAATAAATTTAAAAAATAATTTTTCTATTGTTACCTGGATGTTTAAAAAAGTATAATTTATTCGGTTTTGAATTTCATTCTCCAGCATTGGGGGTGTAGTTTGTTTACTCTACTGATTGAAATCAGTGTTCAAACTTTCAGTAATGTTTGTTTCTCAATACCAAATCCAATACACATATTGAGCAAGGTATTTCTTCAATATCAAATGTTCATAAATTTCATATCTCTTAAATCATTTTCTGAATTCACATTTAAGAAATTGATATTTTAGACTCTCATCCATGGATTGATTAAAAATTGAAGAATATAAAATTCCTCCACACCCTTAGAATATTGAGGTGTGTTCCTAAGTAATATGATCCAACTTTTTTCCATATATCACTAAATATATACATTCTTATAAATAAAATATATTTACATAATCATGTATAAATAAAATAAAAATATTAACTCTCTATGTTTGAAAATTAGATATCGAATCCTTAAGAGTCTAAGAAATAGCTATTAATATAATCAGTGAAGTTTGAACCAACAATTTTTTATTTCATAGTTCATTCTATGTTTTTCTTAAGAATACTTACACACTCAAATAAACATATCACACAAATATTGATTTTGTTTGATCCTAAAAACTGATATTAAATTAAATATATATAAAAGAATTAGGTAATAAAAATATTAGTAAGAATAAATAGATATCAAAATTATGTATCTTTTTGAAGATGAAAAAATGTGTAAAAGAAAAAACATTAAAAATAAAGTCTTCCAAAAAATAATTAAAATTTATTCAAAAAAAATATATAATAAAAATTATATTTTATCACCCATTAATTACTTATTTATATTCAACAATTGAATTGTGTCTCACATTCCGTCATTTCTTCATCAATCATAAAAATAAAATAAAAAGTGTTTTGAAAGGATAACATTAATGAAAACAACTATTAAGAATTAACATGAAACTTTTATTAACTGAATCCAAAAAATTACAAATTTTTTCATGGAAATTTAAATTTAAAAATAAATAAAAATAAAAAAACGTTGATAAATAGAAATAAAACATAAAAAAATAGGATTATACCTATAACCCTCTATGATATTTCATGTCCTCTGTAAATTCACTCGCTGCAGGTTCAATTATCATCGAAAAGGATGGAATCTCATATATCATTGGGAAGGTTAGGGGAATGACAATCAGTGGAAACGAGGGGATATCACACTTCTATATATCACACCTATAATAATGGTACCATAATAATCACTAGTAAGGAGGGGATATAAAACCTCATGAGGAATCATCGCATCTCTAGGAAATAGTTTCTTTTTTATTGACAAAATTATTTTCTCCTTAAATCAATCGAATTGTGATTAGTATTAGGATGGGAAGGGTAATTTGGGGATTTAGGTGGGAAGGTGGGTGTTAGGGAGGGAAGTTAGGTCTTGATGAGGAAGGGAATTTATTTATAGTTTATATATTTTACAACATTTTTAAAAAACCACTAGTGATTATACATGAAATATTTTGTTAACAATTTCAAAAACAAATGCTAAAAATAACCTGTAAATATCATAATTATTATAGTGATGTTAATTCTTAAATTTTTGTATAATAATTATATAATTTTTTCATTATAATTTAAAATAATGTATACATCAATTCAAAATATGAACAATATATCTCTATAAATTGTAAATATTTTGTAATTTATAAATTCTTATTAAAAACTAAATATCTCTACGTGGGGTAATGACATGTTGACCGCATCACCAAGTTGTTAGCAACACCCTGACATTGAAGTGGATTTATTTTATTTATGACTATGTGTTGTTGGGTTAAAGAAAACTGTAAAAAGTACTGTGGTTATTTTAGCCATCAAACAATGTTATAGGGGCCTCCACACTATGTAATTATTCTCTCTTAGCCCAGTTAAAAATAAAATTATCTAATAAATAAAAATTTATAAGCTTTTATGTTTGGGATAAATGTGAAATCCTTCATATAAAATGTTTTATATTTATAAAATATTTTATAATCATATAAAAAATATATTTCATATAAGTACACTAAATATCACAAATTTTATAATCCGGTTATTTATTATAAATATTTTATATTCTTATTTAGAAATAATTCTTTACTAAATATAAAAACGTTTATATTTGACTAATTTTATAATTTATAAAAAATTTATAAATTGGTTAACCATGTGAACCCAATTTAAACATACATCGCATTTACAAAATTATTTTTTTCTAGATATATATCCCCCCACCCCCCAGAGCTAGAATGAGCTTAGAGGGCCTGTTTTGGTGAAGTTCTTTTATAATATTAATAAAATTATTGTTTCTTTTGAATTCTATACACTACAATAATTTTATATAGTTACAATGGCATGGTTTACCCTCGGTGAAAATTATTTCTTTGAGAAAGACCATGTTTATTTTTTGGAAGGGTCTATGCCATTTTTATTTAATGGTCATACTATAAACCATAACCACTTTTGATGAGTCATTTTTATTTATCCATGTCATTTTAGGTAGATAAGTCAAATGTTTCACTCTTAAGATTATGGCGTGGTCTTAAATTATTATTGTTTTGAGGAGTAAACCAATATATAGTGTAATTGTATTATGAAACACTTCTATATGGAAATATTTATATAAAAGTTTAAAATAAAATATAGTGTTTTCTTATAAATTTTATAACATTATGACTATTTTATACTTCAAATGACATTGTGTTCTAGAACTATTCAAGAACAAAAACCATTTTTCTCTAAACACATTTTTGATTATAGAATTTTTATTTTCCAGTTTCTTTATTAATTCTAAGATTCAATCAAAATGAGATAGAATAGGATAATATTCTACTAGAAGAATTTATAGGGGATACCGCTTATCCAAACAAAGAATAACATTTACCAAATTCTATTTTTTTTGTTGAAACGTTTTATTTTTATTGCGCTAAATAAAATAAATAAATATTTATGTAAATTTTTCCCTATCAATCCTAATCTATCTAGGATCATCAACACTAGATTGATAGTAATCAATGAGAATAAATCGGTGGACTCATTCATCCTAGAGGATCTACTATCTGGAAGAATCTACTAATGCTTGCAAGTATCCTTTCTTTAATTAACAGTCTATGAGAATCATGTTTAAAATGATATGAAAATGGGAGCAATGGTATACTTTGGTCGGTATAGTTCTAATAATATTTTAGTTCTCTAAATGAAAAACTAGATGCCTATTAATATAGACCATCCATGGATACTCCATGGAGTCCAAATATTTCTAAAACATCAGATTTTCAATGAGGTACTTCACAAAATGTTTCTTAATAGATCCCCATTCTGATCCATTTTTTACATATAAAATCATAATATAAAAATAAAATTTATAATCATAGCTTGTGGTAGGAGAATATCACAAATCTATACATTATTACATAATATGTAAAGTTCCATACATTTCACCACGATGTGGTCACATTCATTGTGTCATAGTCTATCACAACCTGGACTATGATGCGATATAGAACACCATATTCAAGTGTTAAATTTAGAGTACACTTACAAAACATTACTAATAAACCAACTTCAATAATATTGTATTTTCTTCATGATTAATCTAGTGAATCTAAGATCCCAACATTATTCTATTAGATAGTAAAATCATTAAAAAACTTTTCCTTGATTTTACCAAAAATACATGAATATCCTAGTGATTTTATGATTTATTAGGGAGAATAATATTCTAAAGAATAATTTGTAATATTTTATACAAGTTTAAGGTTTTAGTGTGAAAATTTTTTCTTACCTAAGTGCTGGGTTTTTCTAGAATTTATTTTCATAAAATGAAACTTATAAAACTAGGATGAATAGTAGTTCATTTTCAAAAAATGAAATTATGGATCTTAGATAAAGGAAATGAGTGAATTATACCCTTTAAGTGTAAGTAACACATGATGATTTCAAATATGGGAAATAAAATTTATAGAGTAAGTAAAGAAGTTATTTGGAAAAGGATTCTTGTGATAGAGTCTACATAGAGTTAAGATGATCTTGTGTATAAGTATACTTGGTATTCTGAAGGTTGTGTTAGATTCATTTGAATGGATATAGAATATTAACATGCAATTATTGGATTATTCCTTATTCTACCATGGGAGTGTGGGAATAGAATAAAATGTTCTAGAAATATTCATGTGATATGGGAAAACCTATAGAGAATCTAGATCTTTTATTGTTCATTATATGTGTTGGTTAGGTGATGAAGCTCATGTGATTACATTGATTTAATAGAGGGATGAACATGATGTTTGGAAGTTGAAAACAATCAAACATGATTTAAGCTATAGATATTATAAACATTGTGTATGTGATTCTTCTATTGGTGAATTAGAGTGGCATTAATTCTTATTGGGGGGACTTCTCGAAAGAGTTCTTATAGAATGAGATTTTAATTGGAGGAATTACTGGAGTTATTATGAATCTTATAAGAGTTATATAACAAATTTTCTCTTGTAAATTTTATATTATTTCCTCAATGGATATTTTTTTGTTTTCTCCCATTGATTATGACCATGTATGAACTAAATAAATGACTTTTTTGTTATTTTTATATTTTTCTTGATATTATTTCTTATTTCCTTTTCATTTTTATTTAATGGAATATAATGTTTGGGGAATTTAAGGAGTTGTAATAGTATTATGGAATCTGAGTGTAGTTACTAGGGTGAATGGTTTTCATAACTCTTGATGCTGAATTTTTAGGGTTTTTATGGAAATTTCGACCTTTTAGTGGATTTTTTACATGTTTGAAACCTAGAATAAAATTATAGTTCTAGGTATTTAACTTATTTTGAATTTCATGTTATGGGCCTATAATTGGAGTCTAAATGGTGGGTGTATAAAAATCTCAAACAAGTGGTATCTGATCTCTAGTGTAAAAAGTTTCTGATGGTAATTTTATTAATTTTTGGAGATTAATCATGGTTAGAAGACTATTGAGTTCATAGTGTGTAGTTTAATGAGTTTTAAAAGAACTTTCTTCTAGTATTATTGATCTTGATTGAAGAATAAATATTGTTTCAAACTCTAGTAAAGTGTTTAGATCCCAATTCAGTGTTATAATTATATGCTAGGCTTTATAGGAGTTTACTAGAATATGGTATTGGTCCCTTTATTAATTTTCGATTTAGTGGAATCTTATTGTTTCTGAAGCATATAATTGCAAGAGGGTAAGTTTGGATATGATAGTTTGATACTGGAAAGCCTTGGATTACAAAAAAGGTTCATTTTCAGATACTTACTGAATGTATAAATTATATTATTTGGAGTTAATTGGAAATATGGTATTTGGTAAATTGGAAAACCATGATATCAAGCATGGGGATGTTCCAAAAAGTGTATCCAAAATAGACAATACCTGACCTAAAAGGACGATGTCAAACATTGTGATCTATTTGAGAAGTCATAATAATGATTCAATGTAATTCAGTTACTTCCTTATTCCATGTCTATAAATATAGAGTAAATTATTGGTACGATATTTCTATGACCTAAAGTTATGTTCTAGATTTTTTTATTAATGTTCCATAAATAACATAGCCAATGGGTGTTATATTTTTTCTACTATGTGTTTTATATATTTCTTGAGTCTGTTATATACTCTAGAGTTTCATCACTCAACTTATATGGATAGAATAAGATGATTATTTTCTATAAGATTCAGTCTAGAGTTCTCATGATCATTGGTGATGGGGGTGGTTTTGTTCAACCATAGAACAAATGATAACAGGGATGAAAGGAGTGTGACAAGGTCTTGTTCTTTCAAAAAGTGATTCTGATAATTATCATCACAAAGGAATAAATATTTTTCCATGGAATGTCATTAATGGTGAGGTGATCTATGGTTATGTCAATGTGTGGAATATAGAGTTTTGGAATCTTTGTGTGATTTTGGAAGGTGGATTCCTATTGGACAGATAAAATTTTGGAATTCATGGTGAGATGATCTATGGTTATTTCAATGTGTGGATTATAAATTTTTATAATCTTGATCACTTAGATGTGAAAAAGTGGTATATGTTCTTATTCTAGATAGATATGGTCCCTTGAATTGTAATCTCATAATGTTTTTGTTATTCTCAAAGAGACATTGTACTTTGTACTTTCATCATTGATGTGGTACAATTGTGTAGGTGCTATTTCTTCCAACATGAATATAAGGTGTTGTATAATGTTCATTGATTAAGTTTCATTATATGTTTGATCTCATAATCCAGTAGGTATCTTGAAGTTATAATCTAGTTTTGCAAAGATTTCAACATTAGTAGGAGTTTATGAAGATCTACTATTAAATTTTATAGTGGTTTTAAGAGACTGTACCCTGAACACCAAAATGCCATTTCATAGACAATATGTTTGTTAATTTTAATAAAAATTCTATAAAGCATGTAGAGGATCCATAGCTATAACTTTTATGGAAATTTATCCAGATATTTTAGAGTCAAACAACACATTCTATAAATGACAGAAAAAAATATTTTGGGTCTCGTTAAAAATGAATATTATATTTTGGATCAATTTTTTTAGTTTCTATTTGGGGTAGTATCTTCTTAAGATACTATAATTTTTAAAGGGTTTTTTTCTTGTCTCTCACCTAATATTGTTTCACAAGTTTTATATGCCACTCGGTCAATGACAACAGAGGGACAAACCCAATTTTCATGTGTTCTTCTTTGCAAAGGTTATGAAGTAAAAACATTTTTTTATATGGGATAAAGGATTTGATAAGTTTATCATTGTTTTGGAATGTCCTCTATAACAGATAAAATACTATGATATTTTTTAAACCAAGTTGAAATGCAGTGGGAGAAAATAACCACTCAAGTCCTGGTTATACTAGGAAATGGTGGGAGAAACGGTTTCTATTTTTTCACTTTGACAATGAATGTTTAATTATTCTCAAATTTATAGAATTAGTTTCAAATGAAGCATATTTTTTATGGTCTCATTGATGTTAGATGTATTAAAATCTAGCAGATTATGGAAGATTTATGAAAATGTTTTGGAAACATAGGGTTCAGAGGGAATGGTTCTAAGGAAATGGTATACAATGTGGCTTATTAGTGATATTTGAAAAAATTAAAATATTATTTAGGCCAAATTTATTTTTATGAAATTCACAAAAAGTCATTTATAATTATTTGTGATTTTATAAAATGGGTGGTTATAGTTTGAAATTTGTTTGGTGGCATCCTCTCAGGGGACTTGGATGATCAGGGGTATGGAAGAGAACCAGGTAAATAATGAAACGAAATAAAGAATAGAATATTTGATTTGTATTTTGTTTTGTTTTTATTTATTAAAATTAATTAGAACAATATTCGAATGGGGGATTATTTGTATTAAACTATAAAAAATGTTCTCAAGAGATAGATTGTTATGTTTCGGTGTGGAAACTATTTTCTGGTTATGTTTTTAGTTTTCCAAAAAAAATACAGAATATAACTTATGGAACTAGAATAATTATCGTTCCACCTTCACAAAAGGAAGTTTGGATCTATTCTAGTGGTAGTGGGATCAACATGTCATTTTTTAAGGAAGTGATGCAATAGTATATTTCAAATAAGATTTAAAATTTCGAAAGTAAATAGAGAAGTTGGCAGACAACTGATTCAGCTGATAGAGGTTGTGTAGTTTAAACTGGTCTTGCGTTGAAGTAACCATGGTGTTTTTATGTTTATATATAATTAATCTAAAGGTATATAAAAGATTAATATAGAGTTAGGGATGATTTCATTCACTAAAATGTGAGTGGAGTAGTAAAATTATGTGTTTCAAAATTTGGAACATGTTGTAGGAAATAAACTATGGAAAATAAAATGTGAGAATTGTTTATCAGATGGGTTAGTCAAGACGGTGATTCTTAAGTAGTTTCCTTGATTGAATGATGGGGTGACCATGAAGTTCATAAGGTGGTGCAAATAGATGAACCTTCTGTAATCTTTGGAGCACCTCTACAAATAGTAGGTGTAGGATCATTTTAACACTAAATCATAATAGCATCTATTACCAATAGAGGTACATATCCATAGAGAACCTATAGAAGTATATTTATAGTAAAGGAGTTTATATTGTTATTATGGATCTTGGTTGTGTTATGAAAGATAGGTTCCCTTGTTTAAAACTTCAAACGAAATCGTCAAGTATAATCTAAAGTGTTACATATCATCAAGTATGCTTCCCCATATTCTAGAGGTTTACAACTAATAGTGAGGGTTTATAGTAATTCATTGGGAGACTATACCCTAATATAAAATTAAAACATATAGTAAATAACCAAATCATATAACATGCACATGACCATAAAACTATACTAATATTAACAAACCTAATGTTATAAAGAATGATGTTATCAAATAAGACATACCACTGATCATACAATGGGTCAATCATATATATACATAAAAAATACATAAATTAAGGTAAAACATGTAGGAGACTCAATCATTACTATGATTCCAAAACACCCTAAATCCCCATATATAAATTGAGATACCTCATCTCGAACCACTGAATATCCCTATGCTCAACCTGAAAATTATATTTAAGTTTGAATTCCCACCGATATGACCATGAAGGGTGTGATCATATAACTCAATAGGGTCTCACATGGAACACATAATAAATAGATATATATGTTTGTGTATGTGTATAAAAGACAACTGAATAAGAAAATAAACAAACCATATCAAGCATCCATGCCCTAACTAAGACACTATAAATCCCATTCATACCCATTTCAAATTGATTCCAAAAGGATATCAAATTCTATCACTAAATGGAATAGGATGTACCACAATTACCAATGTTGTTTGGCACCCTATTCCTATCAATCCTTTCTCTATGTTTTACATTTATGAAATGCCACACACCCCACCCTAGTGGTGGTAATTGATAAGAACATCACACACATCACCCCTAGGGGGGTGTTATCAGGAAAACTATATTCCGTATCTCGATGGTGGTATTTTTTAGGAACATTTCACATCCCTTCATGAATGTTTTAATTATCCTTGTAACACCCAAAGCTTCCACGGTACTCTTGTTCTTAAATAATTCAATATCATTCCATATACATAACACCGAGTTCGAGCGCACCAAGACCTATCAAAATAGCCATTTAAAAAAGTGATTATGTATAGTATTAACCACATTTTGAGTATTATATATCCCATATAATTTTAATATTCATATTATATGTTTCTTAGACATAATGTAAGGACAAATTCTATTTTTCATATAAAAGAAGTATTTTTCAAAAGATAAAGTTTCTTCGTCTTTTAATGGAGAACCCATTTTAAATCCAAAATTTCACAATTTTATATATTAAATTTTACAAAATTAAATTATTATTTATAATAGGTACATAAAAATATATTTTGGATAAATTTTTAGTGTTTTTATAGATAACATTCATATTTTAAAGAATAGTGAAAAATACTGCATTTTAATTCAAAACTTATTTTTCATCTAATTTATTTATATTGTTACTTTATCATTTTAGTTGGTTTTAAAGTATAATAAGATTAAATTTTTATCATTTAATCTAATTTTGTTCATTGGAATTAATTTCACACTATAATTGGACTTAAACACATGTCAATCTTTTGATAATTTTTACTTCTTAAAAACCTGCTTTCTAGTTTTGACAACACAAATTAATCTTAAATTAAGTTCATCCAATTATGTGTTTTGAATTTGGAAAAATGGATTAAATATTTGTAGTGAGAAGTCACAAATTTTGTAAATAGTTACCTTTTATTTTTTGAAATTATGAATAGTAACTTCAAAAATTATTTTTATTTACCATGGTTAAAGGGTAAATCAGGTAAATAATGTTAAAAATAACTTTATAATAATATAAAACTACCCAAACATGTGTTGTATTCTTATTTTATGATATATTAACGACCATGATCATCCTTATGTATATTTTATGACCCCTATAGAGCCACTTGGGTGGGACAATGACATGTTATAATAATTAATTTAAAGTAAATAGAAATATAACACAAATATAAATATTCTTAATAAAAATAATTTTCGGTTATATAATTGAAATATTTTTATATAAATAGTAATTATAATTATAAAATTTTTCCTGAATCATGGTATCTTATTTATAATTATTAGACATTAAATAAATTTATTTACTTATGACACAATGATGATGCAGTGATTAACTTTTTAATGAATGATTGAAATAAATGATATTATAATTATTACAATAAATGTAATTTGAGATTTTTGATGACATACATGAATTTTTTGAATACCATTGAAATTTAATAGATGATTTAATATATTTTTTTAATGAAACAAGTTTTTACGACTTAAACAAAAATCAATTACTAAATTATGAAAAAATTGACATAAATGAATTATTAAAACAAACACTATCTTATTAAATGATATAATAGTCATAAAAATATAAGATTCATCCAAATGAATTATATAGTGTTAAATATGTAATTAATTATTAAATTTATGTTCTCTTAGCATTTTATATTAACTATATTAACCATACAGTATAAAAATTCAAGAATACAAGGTAAGAGTTAGTTATTTAAGTGAGGATTAAAGACAAAAGATAAGGTTAAATTCATGACCCAAACTTGTATAAAACCAATTGGATGAGAGGTTTGATACTGCTCCACATCTTATCCTATAATTAAATTAGTTTTATTTATTATAAACCTAAAATCAATTTATAATAAATTAATATTTCAAGACTTTCCTAAAGTGTCCCTCACCTCTCCTATAAAAAGGGAACTTTTACTTATCTTTTATTCACACCTCCAAATCACTTTGGATCAGCCAAACCATGAAAAACTCTCCTCCCAACTTCCCTCAATTAATCCTAGAGTCCACTATTTGTGTGTAAAAACAACTTAAAGAGTCCTTGTGTGCAAATCAAAATGAGGCACCCAAAAAAGATGTACTCATTTTATCCCATATTTCAAAGTTCTTTTCTTCTTTTACTTCCTCTTATAAATTAGTTACCATACTAAAATAATAAATCCAGCATCTACAATATTCTGATATGTTTTTATGATTATGGTACAACCATATTCCTTCTTTTACTCATCCTATTAAAAACAATATCATCATGTGTGTGTGTGTATGTCTTATCGTCTCCATGCCATGGTGTAAACTATTTTTCATCTATAATTTATTTCGATGGGTATAATAATGAATATAAATGAATTAAATAATAAATATATCATGATATTATTTTGTTAAATTTTATATTCCATCCAATTCCATACAATTTAACCATTAATGGAATTATATCTTTGCTCGTGCATACGTACGACTTACCATCTCCACGATGCGATGATATTCATCTTAAACAAATGATTATAAATAAATAAATATATATATATATATATATTGGGAATAATTATAAAATATATGACAGAATAAGTCTATTTTAATAATATGTGTGTGTGTGTTTGTGTACACATATTTCATTCAGTTACTTCCATCCAATATGATAAGAAAACAAAAACAGCGTTCATGCGTACATATGGTCTACCGTCTCCATAAAAAGTGTATTATATTTCATATATCTATATATTATATATACTTATATTATGAATATATATGATTTATAAATCATTTCATACATTTTGGAAGTAAGTAAATCATGATCTAAATAATATGATCAAAAATAACTAGTCAAAACACGTACGATGAACTAAACGATTGTTACACAAAATGTTACATTAACTTGGAATTGTTAGTAAACGGGTAATATAAAGTCATAAACCAATAATATATAATATCATAAATATTATTATGATTCTAGTACAAATAAATAATATGTTCAAAACCATTATACAATAGTTTCGAACACATACGGGGAGTATCAGACTTAAGGTAAGGGTTATTTTCACAATCTCTTTATTATCTAAGATTTCATATATGTAAGTATCTACTGGGACATCCTTAAAATCCGTGTATATGTATATTAAAATATTATTTAAAATATTATTGAAAATTATTTCAATTTATTTTTACCCTTGTTTTACTTTTTAAAAAACGGTTTGAAAGAAATCTTTCCATTGTTTTCCAAACGAGGTACTTTATAAACTTTTAGAAAAATTAAAGAATGAATGTTTTTTTAACTTATATAACATGAGCGGCTATTTCTAGCTATTATTTCACCTTAACATTTTAAATATTCACTTAAAATATTACAAGGTTATTTTCAAATTAAATATTTTATTTTAAAATTTCATATATTTTAAATCATTTAAAGAAATAAAGAGATATTTACCTTAAAGAGACTTAATGAATTTATTAAATTATTTTCATCTATGTCAACATCCTTTGTTATATTTTTTGCTTATTTGAGGTCAATTTATTATGATACAATCTTCCATATTGTATTGAAGGTTGTTGATATGTTTGACTGTGGATGTTCTATTTTTATACCATTCATGGTTTATAGTTATAGTATTATCATTTTGTATAATATTTTTAAATAAAAATTTTTACGTTATGTTTCAGCCTTTTCATATTATGAATTCATTGGACTTAGTAAGTAATTTGTGGGGCCCGCTATAACCTCTCGATGCATCGGTAAGTATCAGGATACAAACTATATATGTACTTGGATGAGGCCTTCCCCATTTATTTTCATATATGGATTTGGATGAGTACATAACCATTTATTTTTTAGATATCTTGGACAAGGCCATGATGGTATGTTTCAGATGTCTGGGATTATGCATTCCCTCATTATGATATTAGTTATTGATTTTACATTTTATTATTCGACTATTATAATATCCATGTTAAGGTTTAAATGTCATTATTTTATTTATTATTTTCATATTATATTAAAGATAATGTTTTAAAAGGATTGTGTTTTTGTTTTGTACCTTGACTTAAAAGTTTATACTTATTTCTTATAGATTTTGTTATGTTGTTTATCCTTATTGAGCATCTGAGTTCACCCCTTTTTTATGTTTCATTTTTTCTAGGATGTGAAGAAGTGCATTATGATTGACATGAAGTGATATTCCATGGGATATAATATAATTCAAAGGATATAATATGTTGTTTTTTATTTCATGTTGTAATTTAAAACTTATGTTTGTATCTAGTATTTCTATGACTGCTAAACTGATCGGTCCTTCAAGATTTGATTCCTTATAATCATTCCAATGTATTAAAATAATGCACTGGATCTAGGTTTCCAGTTTTGGGGCATTACAGTTGGTATCAGATGAACTTTATAAATAACCTTAGAAATTAGATTTAGAAGGATTAGATTAGGGGTCATAACCCTAAGATAGAATTTTAGAATAATTATAGAAGAACATCCTAGAATTTTGGTTACATAGATATTATATGGGTATTCCTCGGAAATAAAGCATTGTCTGGATACTACAAGTGGGTGTGGTTTTGGATCATATATACCTAGAGGTGAAAACTCAGACAAGGTGTTCTGAGCTTGACATGGGGTAACCTGGTACACAACAACATGCCTTATTGTGCACCCAGTATGACAGTCTTGGAGGATATAGTTAGGATAATTAATATTTTATTTACAAACCATTATAAATGATTTATGAGAAAATATTGATCCAAAGAAAACATTTTTATAATTATGGATTTGATATGCATAAATTTTTCAATTTATTTTATCTATTTTACAAGTTTAGAATTATGCATTAAGTTTCAAAACCTAATATAGTAAATTCCATTGTTTAGAAATGGTGCCTAGTGGAAGAAATGGAAATGTATCAATGCATGTAATTCATGTAGGGATTTTCCTCCTATGCAAGAAAATTATACTATAGTTGGTGATTCCATTCGTGCTGAATAGATTATAACCATACTGGGAAAACTGAATGAGGTTATGAATAATAACCTTTCCCGTATGGAGCACCTAGTCTATAATGAGGAGGATCAATGTTAAATTTCTTCATGAGAAAACAACTTCCAATATTCAATGGGACTAAAAATCGATTAGTGTGTGAGAAATGGATAAGTTCCTTAGAGAAAATATTTCTTACTTTGAGAAGTAACTAAAGGGGGAAAGTTTTCATGGCAGTTTAGGGTCTCTGAGGATATTTGGATCAATGTTTGTCATTAATTCAAAACACAAAGGGGGTGAAGAAGTATAGCATATGTACTGGAGGGAGTTTAAATATATTTTCTTATAAAAATAATGTCCTCATGAACAATGAGTTGATATGGATAGATAGTTTCTAAGTCTAAGGAAGAAGGTGTATGAGAATGTTGCAAAGTATGAATACAACTTCACAAGGTTATCAAGGCATGCTACAGACAACATATATAAGCCAAGAAGTAAGATTGATCAATTCTTTCATTGGTCAAAATCATTCCTCTGAAGGGCACTGGTCTCCATGTCTTTCTCATTATATAAAGATATAGTATAATTTGCTATCAAGATAGAGAAATAATTTTCTAAGTCTTATGACATAAAGGGAAAGAAAGAGAAGAATAGAATAGTGGAGTAGGAGAAAGGATAATGGGAAGATGGGAAAGAAGGATTTTCTCACATGTGAAAATTGGGAAAGGAAACACACTGGTGCATTCATAAAAGGAAAAGAATTTTTCTTTAAGTGTGGTGAGAAAGGCCATCATGGTTGTGATTCTAAGGCAAATAAAGCATCTATAAATGCGCAATGATATAATTATAAAGAAATGGGGCATTATGAAAATGAATGTACAGAGTGTCAAGGAAATATAACTCAGAATAAGAAAATAGATCAAGGTAAAGCTTATTCTATTACTATAGTAAAAGTGGAATAATTGATGTATTTTTTGTTTTTTGATTCAAGAATTATATTCTGGTTATAAGAAGAATGTGATATATATAGGGATTGTACTGAAGTAATTTTTTATTATGGTTTTAATATAATGAAGGTAATAATATATTTAGTATATGGAAATAAGATTAAAAATAATATGTTTGGGGAATCTAATGTTAAATTTAATTTTGGAAATTTAGAGACCTTTTAGACAGAGTTAAAACAGAAGTAATTTGGTCAACTCTAAAGGTTGGAATGGATTAAGTTCAACTTTCGATAGTATTATTTAAGGTTAAAACAATTGTTAAGATCATTACTCGAATCTTATAATAATATAGTTATAAGAAAATGAAAACCCATAGGTTAGGAAATAACATGTCACCTCTGTCAGGGCCGTAAGACATGAACCTGAAACCAAAGAATGACAAGGTTTCATCACCTACGACTGGCGTACATGATGTCCCAGTTAGTATAATGTAGATTTTGTTTATTTAAAAGGTATGATAGATAAAGAACCGACTGAATATATTTGTGATGTGATATTATAGAAATTTCACGGAAAAATTTATTTAAAAGGAGTGAATAATGTAACACCCCAAGCTTCCATGTTAGGCTTCTTTATAATTAATTTAATAGCTTACACTACATGCAACACTGAGTTTGAGCACATCCCGACCTATCAAACTAGCCTTTTAAAAAAGCGATAATGAATAGAATTAACAATATTTTGACTATAATATACCCCATATAATTTTAACATACATATTATGTGTTTATTAGACATAATGTAAGGAAAACGTTAATTTTCTCAGATAAAACAAGAATTTTTTTTAAAATGCAGTTTTTACACCTTCTAACGAAGAACCCTTTTTAAATACAATATTTTACACTTTTATATATTAAATTTTATAAAATTTAATTTTTAATTATAATAGAGACATAAAAGCATATTTTGAATAAATTTTTAGTGTTTTATGATGAAATTCATATTTTAAGGAATAGTAAAAAATACTGCATTTCAATTCAAAAAAAAATTTCATATAATTTATTTATTTTGTTAGATTATACTTTTAATTGGTTTTAAAGTTTAATTAGATTAATTTTTTATCATTTAATCCAATTGTGGTCATTTGAAGTAATTTCATATTGAAATTGGACATAAACACATATCAATCTTTTGATAGTTTTTACTTTTTAAAAACTCGCTTTTTGGTTTTGACAACGGGAATTAATTTTAAATTAAGTTATTCCAATTATGTGTTTTGAATTTGGAAAAATGGATTCCAAATTTATAATCATAAGGTCCAAATTATGTAAATATTAACCTTTTATTTTTGGACATTATGAATAGTACCTTTAGTAATTATTTTTATTTACCATGGTTAAAGGGTAAATCAGGTAAATTAGGTTAAAAATAATATGATAATAATATAAGACTACCCTAAAACATGTAATAATCCTATTGGGTGATATATTACCAACCAATACCATCCTTATGTTGATTTTGGGACCTCATGTAGCCACTTGAGTTTGATAATGACATGTTATAATAATTAATTTAAAGTAAAGAGAAATATAACCCAAACATGTATATTCTTACTATAACAATTTTAATGTGGGGTTATATAATTGATCACTTTTTATATAAATGTTAATTATAAATCTAAAAATATTTCCAACATCTCTTTATTTTATTTATAATTTTTAGACATTAAATAAATTTATTTATTTATGATAAAATGATGATACAATGACTACTTTATTAATGAATGATTGGAATAAATGATACTATAATTATTAAAATTAATTTAATTTGAGCTTTTTGATGCCATACACAAAATTTTTGAATAAAATTGTAATTTTACGGATAAGGTAATGCTTTTTATTTTGAATGATCAAGATTTTGTGACTTAAAAAAATCAATTACTAAATAGTGTTCTAATTGAAATAAATGATTTTTTAAAACAAACACTATCTTATTAAATGATATAATTGTCATAAAAATATAATATTTTTCCAAATAACTTATCTAGTGTTAATTTGTTTTTTAATGATCCACCTGATGTTCTCTTTGAATTTTATATTAACTATATTAACCATATAAAATAAAAATACAGGAAGACATGGTAAGAGTTAACTATTTAACTAACGGTTAAAGCCAAAAGATATGGTTAAATTCATGACTCAAACTTATATTAAACCTATTTTAAGAGAGTATTTTTACCAATAATAATCTTATCATATAAATAAATCACCTTTTATCCATTATAAACTGAAAATAAATTTATAATAAATTAATATTTAAAGACATTCCTAAAGTGTCGCTTATCTCTTCTATAAAAAGAGAACTTCTACTTATCTTTTATTCACACCTCCAAAGCCCTTTGACTCATCCAACCCCAGAAAAAATATCCTAAACTTCCCTAAATTGATCCTAAAGACCACAATTTGGGTATAAAACAACTTAATGGGTCTTTTTTTTTTGCAAATCTAAAGAATACACCCGAAGAAGAACAAATTGTTTTATCCCTTCTTTCAAAGTTATTTTCTTCTTCTACTTCCCCTTACTAAGTTATTACAATAATAAAATAATAAACCCAACGTCTACTATATGATGAGATGTTTTTACTATTATGGGACAACCATATTCCTCCTTTTACTCATCCTATGATAAGTAATATCATCGTGTGTGCGTGTGTACGGCTTACCATCTCCACGTCATGGTGTAAATTATTTTTCATCTATACTTTATTTTAATGGTTATAATGATGAATATAAATGAATTAAATAATAAATATAGCATGATATTATTTCTGTAAAATTTATATTCCATCCAATTCCATACCATTTAACCATTAATTATTTTATATCGTCGCTCCTGCATACGTATGTCTTATCGCCTCCACGATGAGATGAGACTCATCTTCCACGAATGTTTATATATATATATTGTGAATAATTATGAAATATTTGATGTAATAAGTCTAATTAAATAATATATATATATATATGTCATTCACTTCCTTTCATTCAATATGATAAGAAAACAGAAACAGTGTTCAGGAGTACGTATGGCCTACAGTCTCCATGAACGGTGTATTCTATTTCGTATATCTATCTATTATATATATTTTTATTATTAATATATATTAGTTATAAATCATATTATACATTCTAGAAGTAATTATATCATGATCTAAATAATATGATCAAGAATAACGAGTCAAAACACGTACAATAAGCAAAGTAATTATTACCCAAAATATTCTATTAACTTGGAATTGTTGATAAATGAGTAATATAAAGTCATAAACCAATCATATATGATATCATAAATATTATTATGATTATGGTACAAGTTAATAAAATGTTAAAAACCATTATATAGTAGTTTTTAACACATACAGAGAGTATCAAACTTAAGGTAAGGGTTATTTTCCCAATATCTTTATTATCCGAGATTGTTTATACGTAAGTATCTAATGGGACATCCTTATCATAAATGTAAATTTTTATTAAAAAGTAATTAAAAATATTATCAAAAATAATTTAAAGTCATTTTTACCCTTATTTTAATTTTTCAAAATGTTTTGAAATGAATCTTTCCGTCATTTCCCAAATGAGGTACTTTATAACATTTTTGAAAAATTAAGGAAGGAATGTTTTTTTTAATTTATATAGTGAGAGTGGATATTTTTCGTCATTATGTAGCCTTACCATTTTGGAGATTCCCTTAAAATATTACATGGTTATTTTCAAAATAAATTTTTTATTTTAAAATTGCATGGATTTTAAATGATTTAAAGAGAAAAGGGATATTTTTCTAAAAGTGTCTTAATGAATTTATTGAATTATTTTCATCTATGTCAACACCCATTGTTTTATTTTATGATTTTTTGAGGTTGATTTATTATGATATAATCTTCCATATTGTATTTAATGTTTTTTGCTATGTTTGACTGTGGTTGTGTTATTTTTATACCATTCAAGGTTTATGGTTAAAGTATTGACATTTCATTTTCTAGTTTTAAATACGAATGTTTATGTTATGTACCAACCTTTTCATATGAGGAATGAATTAGACTTAGTAAGTGATGGGTGGGGCCCACTATATCCCTTTGATGCATTGGTATGTCCCATGAGACAAACTAGATATAAACTTGGCCTAGGCCTTGCCCATTTATTTTCATATATGGATTTGGCCAAGGCTATAACCATTTATTTTTTAGATGACTTGGCCGAGGCCTTGACGGTATGTTTCAGATGTCTGGAATTATGTATTCCCTCATTATGAGCATCCAAACCGCCTCTTAAATTATTTATTTTATTATTTTTTCTAGAAATCGGGTAGTCCGGGTTGAATCCCGACTTAAAATTTTTGAGTACTTAATTAAAAATATGTGTTTTGACCTTGAATGAGTCCAGAACACCATGGTTGAAGCCCCGTGACCACACCTAGGTCATCGCGTGACCTCACCCGGTTCACTGCATGCCCTGATGCTGTCCAATTAATTAAATAAAATTAATTAGTGAAGAAACAAAATGAAAATGATAAGTGAAACAAAAACAAAATTAATGGAATGTTTTAATGATATTATTATTATAATTATTATTTTAGGATGCTATTATCATTATTATAATTATTATAATTATTATTATAACTTTTTATTCTATTTTATTATCATCAATGAATTTTATTATTTTATTTTCTATTATCATTATTGTTCTAATTTTAGTTTCCAATTATTATTGGTTTTATTTTAGTTTTATTAATATTTTTTTTCTATTTCCTAGTCGTGTTAGGATTTATCCTCTTTTTTTTTCAGGCTACACCCCCCTTCTCCCCCACAGCCCCTACAGGCAGCACTACCCACCCCATGCCCATCCACTCATCTCCCATCCCTTCATCCCATCGTGTCATGCCCCTTTTCTCCCAGATAGCCCCATCACACTACCCCCTTATCCCCCCTGGCCTCTCCTCGATCCACTATACCCCACATCAGAGGCCTCTCTCCTTCTGTCTGGTGAGCCCAACGCCGCCCCAGCTTACACCGCCACCCCAACCTCCCTGCCAGCATGCCGCAAAACATCCTTCTACCCGTTCGACGCCCTACTCCCCTCCTTCTTCATCATCCGTATTCTCCCCTGAACACCTGACATCACGCCCAGCTTCTCCCCACCCATGACCTTTGACCCTATTCTGTCAGCATGGTGGGTTGCGCCTCATTTTTCCCAACTAGTCAGGAACCGAGTGACCCGGCAAGGCGCTTCCAAGGGAAAATGTTTTTTTAAAAAAAATTGACATGTGTGTGTGATGAAAAATTTGTCATTCTTTATAAATGTTCATGTTTTTCATCTCAACCTTATTGTGGTAAATTCTAAAAGTGTTTAATAAATTGTTTATATGGTGCAAAAAAGGTTTTAGAAGAGGTAAGTGTGAAATTGGTTTTAAAATGGTCTTTTCATGTAAAAATTTGTGTATTTGGAAGTGACGTCTTATGGTACACATGTGTTGTGTTTTATAAACTGATAAATTATTTATTTGAGTGGTATTTGGGATTCCAAACATGGTTGGAAATGGTTTTTGGGTCATCTGGTCAATGAAAAATGTGTTTTCAAGGTCTTTGAGGTGTTTGTGTAATTAAATATATATTTTCAATGGAAAATGAATCACTTTTGGTGTGTTTGATGTGTTGTATACTTTTGTAATTAAATTTAAAATTGTATAAACAATTGAAACCATATTTTTATATACATATGTCGTACTTTTGGTTTTGAAGTGATGTTCTAATATGAAATTGGGTGTGGTTTTTTCTTGTGTAAAGCTTATCATGCTAATTTTAAGTGTTTTATAAATTTATAAATAGATTTATTAAATTATATATGGAGTGTGTGCGTTTTGTTTTGATAGGTTTACATGTGCGTTAAGTTTGTAAAGGGAATATTATATGTGAAACCGGAAAATTTTAATGTACAAACACTTGTTGTGCTATTTATAAAAGTTCTTTAAATTTTTTAAATAATTTATCAAGTTATGAAAGTGATATGAATTATGTTGTAAAATGGTTTTGGTGTGCGTGTGTTTCGAAAATGGTGTTTGGGTATGTAAGTGGTGGCTTTTCTATGTAATTTCTTGTTTGGTCTATGATATGAGAAAGTGATTTACTATGTGAATGTGGAACATGACTGATCATAAGGAAAACCCCGGGGTATCTAGGTGGGTGGACTAGAACTAGTGCGCTAGTGATCAGGAGTGGTAACGTCCCTGTTTCACTTATATTGATTGACGATTGCAACACTAACTAAACATATGAATGACTAAGGGTCATGGTTTCTAAGCTGCGTTTACTTAGGGTCGTGGTTTCTAATCCATGTTTCACCGATACACAAGGTTCTAGGGTCCTACTCGATCTAGATGAACTTTAGGGGATTTACCCGCAGTGTTTTTCTTTTCATGACAGGGTGCCTTCTGTCGGAATACTGAGGTCCACTTGACTATGTCCATGTTCTTTAATAATTATCTCTTCCATTTTAAAGTAGTTTTTGTGAAATGTTTTTTATTTAAGTTATCTTTTCTTTTCACTTTTATCTATTATATGTTTTTCTTAAAAGAGTTTCAAAAGTATGGTTTTAAATAAGCATGTTAAATTATCTTTTTGATGTTGTGGAATGAAAACTTTTTATTGGGTGATATCCTACTGGGAATTTCTCTCACATCCTATATACACCTTTGGGTGTATGTAGACCTTGTTCTTTGTGTATTCTAGGTTGAGACATTGTGCTTAATGATAGTGGTTCTGGTTGTCAATGGTTCTCCCATGAGGGTCTGATAATGGTGGTTTGAGAGGGTGGCTCCTCATGTTCCATAATGGTGAGAATAGATTTGTTAGTTTTCTTTTCATTGGTGTCTTATTGGAGTTTTGGGTTGAATTATAAAATTTATATTTGGTTTAATGTTATGGGCTTGTTTGGTTCTATATTTAAGAAATTGTTTATCTATATTGTTAGTTTTTTTTCTATATTTTATTTCGGGAAAACCGTTCCCACATGTTATTCTTGATACTCAGGCACTTGTGCCAGCCTGTGGAGATCGGGAACACCCTTCGAGCCATGTCGCGGACCAGTTCGGGTGTCGGTTCTGATGACGACCTATCCTGGTTTATGACAAAATGGTATCAAAGGAGGTTTTCTCTCTTGGGTCGTGTTCCTTTAGGAAGAGTCATGGTAGAAAGGATTTAAGGTTGTTGGGACTCGACATCCTGGCTACGAGTAAGGTTCCAGGATAGTAGACCTCATGGTGAGACTCAAGTTACCAGGGTAAGTTGAGGTTTGACTAAATCTTTGGGCCTTGTTGTTTATCATGTCTATGGGAAATAAAAATAGAGTGGGCTCAGTGGTCATAGAGAGCTCATTGGGTCTGGCAAGACATGTGGATCTGGTGACGTTTTCTGAGAATAATCTCTCTGGTAGTGTTGTTATTGGCATATGGCTTCCAACCATATATCCCAATCACATGCTGACACTAGTTTCCTTTTGCATCATTCCTTGTATTTTTGTTTTGAATTCATGGAAATATGGTTTTTAAGTAAAATTTTTTTGGTCTTTGAGAATGTTTTGAAATAAAGTGTTTTAAAAAAATAAAATGATATATATGGTTGGAAAAGTGTGGGTTTAATGTTTTGGTTTTGAAAAATGGAATGTTCTAGTTTTGATCCATGATGTTCTCATGGGAAACCATGTGCATGAGTGTATATGGAAAGAGAAATGTTCAATGTCACGAGAGGATTAATTACAGGATCGATATGAGGTGGGTGTCGGTGTCACATGGGAACATGCATGTGTGAGGCCAACGAGACACCATTGGTGTTTGTACCCTCACCAGCTTTTTTATATTAAAAAGGTTTAAAGGAATATTTGGTGTTTGTGTGGTGTGTCCTTGTGTTTTGTAACTGTTGGATGTGAGGCGCTTCGATCCGAGAATCCTTTTTGACTGGTTTGTGTCTTGAGCTTGAATTTTTTTTGGTATGTGGGTGTGAGAGTCTGTGGTTTGTGATTTCTTTAGAAAAGTGATTCAGGAATCCCTTGCAGTGGTTCGCCTACATGTTTTGTGTTCCCTTGTGGTATGTCTTGGCCATTGGACCAGTTTTATTGTGTCTATGGTCCTCTTTATTAACTAGTATACTCCCCCAAAAAGCTGTCAACATGCGATTGAAGTGCGCGCATGGAAAACTCTCCCTTGGTCAGTCCTCCAGTTGATTAATGTAAGGAATCTCCTTTTTGAGTGATAGTGCTAACTCTATACCTTTTTTCTTTTTTGGTTAAGTGGATCCTCTCACAGTGGGATGGAATATGTGAGGGGAGTTTAATGTAATTTTGGTCCCTTTGAGTTGTCTAAGTCGTTGGGTATGAAGTTTGACACCATTTTATTTGAAAGACTCCTCTAGAAATGGTGAAAGGAATTCTAGCAGAGAAGGGTGAAGGTGGTTTGGATTTATCGGTGCTAATCGATGTCTTGAAAGGTTTGTATTGATTTTATCATCCCTAAGGATCATGGTTGATGACATCTTACAGCGTGAGTTCTCTTTGAAGTGCAAAATTTGGATTTCATATAACCCTCTGAGAATCCATGTTTTCATGGGAGTGTGTCCTCTTAGGGAGTTCTAATTTTTTTGTTCAAAGGGGAGTATTTTTAGTACATTTTTACCTCCTAATTTTCTTGGTTAAGGTGAAGAGATGATGCATGTGTATCATCTAAACCCCTATTTTGGTGTTTGTTTCATGAGGGAGTATTTGGATATTGTGGTGTGTTTTTTTATGGTGTTATCTCAGTTGCATTGTGGATACGTATGGCACTAAAAGGAGAAGCTCTATTCGGGAGTCTTCAATGCCTTACTGTGAGGTATGAGATGATTCAAACATTAAATATCCATCCATAGGCCTTAGAGTGAATCTAGAATGTTGTCAAGAACCCCGAGAGTGTATGGGACCCTAACCTTATTTCTCTAATCGCAGTTAGAGGTGAAGGTTGTTTAAATCATTTCATAGAGTTGTTCCATCCTGAATGACACATCTGGGAGCGCAAGGTTTCTCGTGGTTATGAGGAGGCATGTACACCTCATACCTTAAAGTCCTGGTGCATGAACCCCTCTGGATGTAATCTCTTTTTCTAGTTTTTATGAGGTCTATTTGGGGAAATCGGTCCCAATTTCTATTAGTGCTCATCCAGGGATATGAGAGAGTTCACCTGTATTGTTTTTTGGTTTTGGTGCCCTGGTAGTTGGGCCCCTCCCTCCCTTACCCTTATAGTGGGGTTTTTGGTCACTGTTGGGAAATTTTCAAAGTCTATGTATCTTCTCTCAGTTCTAATGGTGGGGAGTCTAATTGGGCCTCCCCGTGTCAGTTCTCCAACCTCGTCTTG
This sequence comes from Viscum album, assembly GCA_963277665.1. Classification (NCBI taxonomy): domain Eukaryota; kingdom Viridiplantae; phylum Streptophyta; class Magnoliopsida; order Santalales; family Viscaceae; genus Viscum; species Viscum album. The sequence continues at coordinate 1,231,535,805 of OY728155.1, forward strand.
GTCGTCAGTAAGTTTCAAATGGTTGGGAGCCCCTTCGGGCTATCCCGATGTTTAAAATTTAGTTCTGTTTCTAGATATGACTTGGTGGAAGGTGATCATAGTGTTCTTTGGACGTTCTTGGTCTTGTTTGTTCATTCTAGTCAAACGACATGGTTTTTTTTTCATTGGTACTCGAGGTGTTTTGGTTTGAGAAGTTGGTTTTCGTGGGTGGGAGAGTTATTATTCTATATTAATCAACTTGAGGCATTCTAGCTTTTTGGGGCGGGTGAAACATATTGGAAAAACTTTTTACTGGTCACTTGAGGTTGTCTTTTAAGTTACTTTCTCTGAGCACGATGTGTTTGCCTCTTTTTGCTTACTTTTCATAGTGACCCTTTTTGAACTCTAAGGGGGTATCAGTTTCTAATTTGGGGTTTAGCCTTAGTTATGGATTTCCTCAGACATAAAGTGCTATAGTGGGGAGAATTGTCACACGTCCTCTTATATTATTTATTTTATTAATTTTTCTGGGTATCGGGTAGTCCGGTTTGAAGCCCGACTTAAAATTTTTGAGTACTTAATTAAAAATGAGTGTTTTTCCTTGACTACATCTAGTGAACCACAGTTGAAGCTGTGCGACCTCACCTGGGTCGTCGCGCACCCTCGCCCGGTTCACTACACGCCCTGCTGATGTAAAATTAATTAAATAAAATGAATTATTAAGGAAACAAAATAAAAAGGACAAGTGAAACAAAAACAAAATTAATGGATTGTTTTAATGATAATAAAAATATTATTATTATTATTATTTTAGGATGTTATTATTATTATTATCATTATTATCATAATTGTTATAACTTTTAATTTTATTTTATTATAATTAATTTAGTTTTATATATTTTTATTATTATCATTATTATTCTAATTTTATTTTACTATTATTATTGGTTTCATTTTTGTTTTATTTCTATTTTATTATTGTTTTTTCTCTTTCCTAGTGGTGTTAGGGTTTCATCCTCTCTCTTTTCGGGTTGTAACCCCTTCTCCCCCATATCCCACATGCACAGCCCTCCCCACCCCATGTTAAGCTGCTCATCTCCCATCCCTTCAAACCATCGCATCGTGCCCCTTTACTCCCGGCCAACCCCGTCGTGCTAACACCTTGTCCCCCATGGCCTCTCCTCAGTCCGCTGCACCCCACCTCAACGGCCCCTCTCCTTCCGTCAGACGAGCCTCACACCTCCCGAACTTTCACCACCACCCCAACCTCTTGGAAAACCTACCACACAGCCTCCTTCTACCCGGATGACACCCTACTCCCCTCCATATCCTCCGTCTGGCCTCTCCCCTAGACACTCTCTTTCATGCCCAACTTCTCCCCACTCACAGCCTTCGACCTACCTTCCATCTGGCATCACCAACTTGTGTCGCACACCCTTTCTCAAAAGCATCCTCCCATCCGGACACGACCCTTTTTCTTCCTTCCCACTCGCCGCCTCCCGCTCTATCCATCTGGTTGCCCTGCACCCCGGTTACCCTTATGCAGCCCCGTGGTCACGCCCTCTTCCCTTTCGGCAAGATGACGGTCGTATTTTTCGAGCACGACTCACTTATGGCACCCCTCATCTTTCTCGGACATCCCCCCAATATCCCCTCCAAATGTGCGTTTTATTTTGAATAGTTGTTTCTTGCTTTTGGGGGTTGTTTGGTTATTTTTTTAGGTTGTGGTCAGTTTGATTTTCGTGCAAAGGGTTTTATATTTTGATTTTAGGAGTTACACATGTTGTTTGAACTATGTGTTACATGTAGTGGTCTTTGCGCACTATTTTTTCATAGTTTCTACACAATGGTAAGTGGTTCCATCACTTTGCATCTTATAGATAATTTAATTTAGTTGTTTAGTTAATTTAATATGTTATAGGATTTAATTTCATGGTTCGAACTATATTTAGAATTTTTTGGCATGCTCGTTTAATGAAATTGTATTTCCTAAATAGTATATTCTTTTCATTTATATGTGTGTTGTTGTAAAAATTCTTGGTTGTGCTTTATTCATTTTAAAAAATTGTTTTGATATGTATGTGTGATGAAAATTACACATTCTTTTGTAATGGCCATGATTTTCATTTCTACCTTATTGTGGTAAATTCTAAAAGTGTTTAATCAATTGTTTATATGGTGAAAATGAGGTTTTATAAGATTTTAGTGTGCAATTGATTTTAAAATGGTATTTTCATGTAAAAAAATGTGTGTTTTGAAGTGTGGTCTTATAGTGTACATGTGATTGGTTTTATAAACTAAGTAATTGTTTATTTGAGTGGTATTTGGGATGAAAAACATAGTTGGAAAGGGTTTTTGGGTCATCTGGTTAGTGCGAAATGAATTTTCAAGGTCTTTGAGGTGTGTGTGTTATTAAATGTAGATTTTCAAAGGAAAAAATAATCACTTTGGGTGTGTTTGTTGAGTTGTATACTTTTGACATTAAATTGAAAAAATTTTGAACAATGGAAATCATGTTTTGATATGAATATGTCATACTTTTTTTTAAACTGATGTTATTATATTAAATCAGGTGTGTTTTTTCTTGTATACACCATTGATTTCTAATTTTATGTGTTTAATAAATTTTTAACTGGATTTATTAAATTATATGTGGTGTTCAAGACTTGTTCTTTGATAGAAATACATGTGTGTTAAGTTTCTAAAGGGAATCATATATGTGAAACTGGTAATTTTTAATGTGCAAACCCTTGTTGTGCTATTTAGAAATGTTCTTTAAATTGTTTAAATAATTTATCAACTCATGAAAGTGTTGCAAATTATGTTGTAAAATGGTTTTGGTGTGTTTGTGTTTATAAAATGGTGTTAGGTCAAGCAAGTTGTGGCTTTTGTGTGTAATGTCATATTTGGTATGTGATATGAGAAAGCGATATACTATGTGAATTTGGAACTTGTTTGAGCACAAGTAAAAACCATGGGTATCTAGGTGGGCGGACTAGAACTAGTGCGCTAGTGATCTGGAGGGGTATTGTCCTTGTTTCACTTAGTTGTATTGACGATTGCAATACTAACTAAACATATGAATGATTGAGGGTTTTAGTTTCTATACCATGTTTACTAATATTAGTTGTTTCAATGACATGTTTACTTAGGGTCGTGGTTTCTGAGCCACATTTCACCGAGACACGAGGTTCTAGGGTCCCACTCAAGCTAGATGAACCTCAATGGATTTACCTGCAGTGCTCTGCTATTCATGATGTGGTGCCTTCATACAGAGAACCACTTGAGTATGTTCTAGTTATTTATGAATTTTATCTTCCACTTTCAATTAGTATTTTTTAAATGGGTTTTCTTTCAGTGCTATTTTATTTTCACTTTTCGCTTTTCAATTTTTTCCTTAAAAGTGTTTTAAAAGTATGGTTTAAAATAAGCATGTTAAATTATATTTTTGATGTTGTGGAACGGAACCTTTTGTTTGGGTGATATTTTGTTGGTCATTTGGATCACACCCTACATACACCTTTGGGTGTATGTAGACTGTGTTCTTTGTGTATTCCAGGTTGAGGCATCATGATTAGTGACAGTGGTTCAGGTTCTCGATGGTTTTCCCATGTAGGTATGACGATGGTGGTTTGAGGAGGCGGCTCCTCATGTTCCATGAAGGTGCGAATAGATGTGTTAGTTTTATTTTCATTGGTGTATTATTAGAGTTATGGGTTGAATTGTAAAATTTAAGTTTGGTCTAATGCTAAGGGCTTGTTTGGTTCTATTTTAAAGTTTTTGTTTATTTATCTTGTTAATTGTTTTTCTATCTTTTTTAGCAGGTAAACCGTTCCCACATGTTATATTTGATACCCATACACTTGTGCCAGCCCGTGGGGATTGGGACTGCCCTTCGGGTCATGTTGCGGACCGGGTCAGGTGTCGAGTCGAATGAAGACCCATCCTGGTTCATGACAAAGAGATTAATTATTGATTTTATACATGATTATTTAACTAATATAATTTTTATATGACTTTTTAAATGGAATTATTTTATTTATTCTTCCAATATTATACTGAAGATAATTTTTTAAAAGGCTTGTGTTTGAGTTTGGTACCTTTCCGTAAAAGTTTATGCTTATTTTTTATAGCTTCCATTATATTTTTTATCCTTACTGAGCATATGAGCTCACCCCTTTCTTATGTTTCATTTTTGCCCAGGATGAGAATATGTACATTATGATTGATATAAAATTATAGTCTATGGGATATATGAGATTTCAAAGGTAATAATATGTTGTTTTTTATTTCAAGTTGTATTATAAAATTTATGTCTGTATCTAGTGTTTCCAAGACTATTAAGCGGATCGGTCCTTCAGGACTTGATTCCTTGTAATCATTCCAATGTATTAAAATAATGCACTGGTTCTGGGTTTCTAGGGCGAGGGCATTACAATCCTCGTAAAATGGTAAGTCTCACACGACATGTTTGACAGAATTGGAGAATCACATCACCCATGTATGCAATTCTCCCATTTCATCTTGTAGTTTATGGACTCTCATTTCCTATTCATGTTCTACTCCCACGTCATTAGAAATGTATCTGATCTGACCCATACCATCAAATGATCCAGAGTACGTATCCATAATAATGTTATCATGCTCCACCTCCTAGGGGTTATCATTATAAAAATGAGAAACATAAATATCTTAATTCCCAAACCAAGGTTATAAAATCCATGAAATACCACAAGAAATACGTATCATAGAAGGGAGAAAAAATACATATCAAGAATAGTTATCAAGATGCTACACGTAAATCATATAATCACATAACAATCATGGGTATCAGGGGTCACTCACTCACCTGGATTCATAACACAAGAAACATTGGTCACATGGGCATCCCATGCATACCAATGCATGTTAAAAACACCCAAAGGTTGTAAGGAAACACATGAGGAAAAGGAACGTCACAACCTCATGGTCTAAGGTTATATCATGAACATTTGTGAATAGAACATACACCATGGTAAAAGGAAAGATCCTCCAACCAAAAATTCATATCACATCGTTACTAGCACAACATCATGAAACATAGTCGCAACTTGACGCACTAGTCATTTTATTACATAACTCTATATTTTCCTCATCTAAAAACTCATGTCATAGCATCCCACATAACACCCAATGGAAAACAATTACTGACATTCATAATGAACCTCAATCTATTATCCCTGGTACTAATACCCAAAAAAACCCATGGTGATGCTATTTCTAGAAACCTCATTCCAACCCTTATCCCCCAACAAGAAGAGTCAATCCCCAATAAAAACCCACTTTGTTCCCAAGGACATGTTCTAAGGTAATGTTTAACACCTACACCAATGTATCATCCCACATATTAAAATAAGACCAATCAATGATTAAATATGACATAATTAAGAAAACATAATAAAATATTTGAATTGGACAAGGAAAACATGTAACCCTCAACCCAAATTTGGTTACCTCACACATATCCAAAGAGAGAATACTCAATGACATAAGATGTTAGACCACTTCATCTTAGAAAAAACTCCTCATAGAGTAACTTAGGTTAAGGAACACTATCTTGGGAAAATAATTACTCACTCAAACACCTACCAAGTTATTTAATCAAGTAAACCAACATTATTTTCTCATGGGGACCTAATTTCCAAATTTTACCAACACACCCTACATGCACAAGTGTACTTGTATTAGATCTAGAGCCTCAAAAACACTCCATTTCTTATTCTAAGGGTCTCCAAGTCAATACCCACACTACCTAAATCTAAGAAATCATGAAGGAATAAAAAAAAATATATACATATGGTAAATATTAATATGTATAAGAAACACATAATCACAAAAGAAATTTCATCCATAAATGTATTTATGGTTGAGTATCGAAGGGGTCACCTACCTCAAAGAAGGAAACCATGCCCAATGAATCCCCACAAGACTTATGCATGAATTTAAAAGAATTATGAAAGCCACACACATCCTAAAAAAAGTTCATTTGTTCCAATAATTCCCCACGAGATCCGTAAATGAGGATAAATATGGAATATAACCAAAGGAATAACTTCTGACATGCAAAATCTAATTTGAAATGTCACCAAACCAAGAAAAACTCATCAGATCAAGACAAAGTACCCAGAAATGAACATCATAACCCATTTATAAGGTTGTATTCCAAGTAATAATAGATGATCTAATAATAACATGAATAATTGAAGGAAAAAAATTACATGCTATGAATTCCCATGATTTGATATTATTAGATCGGGAAATAATGCACTAAGGGGTGTAATTCTCTTAGGAAGCCTCTAAAGTATATAGGTTAAAGATGCATGGAGAATAAGAAGGAAAATAATTTAATTCAAAGTGTTAATAGCCAACTAAGTGAGTTTATGATCATTAAAATCACACACATATGGTTTGGTCACATAGTTTTCAAAACTATGCACAAACCATGTGAGGTGACTGCCTCTCCTAGGAAACTCATGTGGTTTGGTCACATGGTTTATCAAATCATATACCATATGTTATTTATACACTAGAACTAGTTTCACAGTTTTTGAAGTGATTCTACATGATTTGATAAATCATTCTCTTTAACCATGAACCACCCCATGAGCTTCTTCCTTTTTTCAGATGGTTTTCTGGAGTACTGGAATAGTATTGGAAAACCATGTTCCAACCATGAACCTTAAAAAAGTCCTCAAAAGAACTCTAAAACATCCCAAAAAAATCCTAAAAATTATTCCACACAACCAAGGCTCCAAAAAAAGTTGAAAAAAACAATTTTCCTAGAAAATGTCCACACATAACGAAATGGGTTGTTATAATCTTCCCAATATAATGATTCTCATTCTCAATAAGGATCAATGATAATCCATCCAAAATCTTGAATCAACCTTGAAATTCAAATTTCATGCTTTGTAATGAAAATCCTGCAAGGTTCCACGGTGCAACTCCAACTCTACTCTTAGTCATACTGGCCTATCAAATGGTACTTGACTTAAATGTAGAGATTTTACCAAACAACTAAGACATGATTCTTAATACACTTATCCGTTGTCATATCATCTTTCCACCAATACCTAAAACTCATCTCAGCCCATGGTTCAGATTCCCATATTTTATTACTAATAACTTGTGTCAATAGTTATGATTTCTATTTAATAATTAAGCACAACCAACCCATCTTACCATCAAATTCATTCCACCTCATCCTCAGTTGAATGTTCACACCCAAGCTCTGTATGATAGAACATCTATATTATAAGTATGGCATTCATAGTGGAACAATATCTACTAAAATCCACTTACACACTGGCTCTTGATTCTACTATGACTATTCAATAACCATCTTAAGGGCCTTCACAAACCTCTTTAATGAAGGTATTTCACCCATAATAGATCTGAGGCTCCGCACCAATGAGTATTCATGTCACTATATACTCCATTAATGGACAATTTATCATTGAAAGTAATGAATATGTGTGACCAATCACTCGTATCTGAGTTCTAAACAAATATCATCCACCCTTGCTGTTAGGTAACATAAGGAGTAGCATTATCAATGCTCAGCATCCAATAGAGGCATAGTTACATCATTATTCAACATATGGTGTGCACACTACCATAGGAAATAACTAAGGTTTCTCCTCAATATTATTCCCTGGTCGGTCAATCACTACATGTTTGTTTTTCTCTGAGGCCATGATCTTCTTCATCATCATCTTTCAATGAGCCTTTCAAGGGTTACACCCATTACAACCACACAATAGTACTCAAGACTACACTAAATCCTCCTTCCACCATGGAAACATTCATATTTTCTAATCACCCCAAAGAACATGTACATCGATTACCAATAGATTTATCTAAAACCGAGATACACTAGTGATCTACTACTATAGAAACATTCAAATTATTCTAAAACACACGAACGATGACCAAAGGTTGGGTTACAACTCTATGTGCATAAACAAAGCGTACAAGCATTCACACCTCAAGGGATCCCCATTAAGTCATTGGTACTCTACTCTTCTAATCTAGGTTGAGAATTACCTAGAGAACATTCAACATGTTATCTTCATCAAAACCCACTTGGTCTCGCAAAATCCTAATGGTTTTTGTCCTACACTACAAAATTAGATCAAGATGAATATTAGTCTTTTTAGGAAAATATCACCCTTAGAGCCTCTATAATCAATGAGAATCTTGATCAAGCTAAAATAATAGAATTCACATGGGAAAATAAATAGGACCTGATTCAATTTTGATCACGCTCACTCACCCAAGTTCTAATCCAAAGTACATAATATGTTCAAAATCCAAAGATCAAGGAAAAACACATGGACTGCTAATCAACCCTCAAGGGTTTTCTCAACCATTAGAAACATGTGATCATTTGAGATTGCCTCTCAGGACTTCCTAGACTCATTGAGTTTTAACTAGGGTATTGAGTGACCAAGATAATCAGAAAGGGATTTTATGGACATCCCTTGATGAAGGTAACATCCTTACCACTAGAGAGATCTACTACCATAAGATCCACATAACATTCCATCAAAAAGATCTTAGGTAAAACAAACACAATCAAGTAAAACTCTTATGGTTCTTACATGCCTTTTAGGATCTCAATACTATTACCAATGGTCTAGGAATCAAATCATATAAATCAAAACTTCAATAACACATAATTTCATGAATTATCTCAATAATAAAAGCATATAATAAGAACAAAAATCCTTAACCTTGGTAGTCAGGACTTCCCATAGTAAAAGTGTTCAGGACTTGTCAATTCATGGTCCACCCACAAGCTACAACACATTCCTATGTCACTCATCTACCAACTCCCCAATACAGACAAATAAGATAACTCTGATAGCATTTTTAACACCCCAACCTAAATCACCAGGTTTGATACGGAGTGTTATGTATCCTAAAGTGTGGATCCCCATATTCTAGAGTTTGTTGATTAGTAATGAGGGTATATAGTGAGGCATAGGGATACTATACACTTATATCAGAGTAAAACATAGTATAAATAACAAAATCATGTTTCATGAACATGACCATTGAGTTATAAGAATATCAATATACATAATTCTATAAAAAATGATGTTTTCAATTAGGACATACCACTAATAATCCAAATGTTATATCATATATATAGATAAATAATACATAACTAAAGGAAAAAAACATAGAGGAGACTCAACAATAGTTCTAAGTCCAAGACAGTCCTGATCTCTACATTAAAATTGAGCTACCTTATCTCTAACCACTCCACATCAATGTACTCAACCTGAAAAACATATATAAGATCTGCAAATAGATTGAGGTACCCATGTAGGGTGTGAGTATATAACTTAGTATTTTCATACCAAGTATCCCAAATCAAAATAGTCTTATATGTTTGTATGCATAGAATAAAAAATCATAAACAAACAAACAAACCATATTGAGTATATGTTCACTAAAAAAGCCACCACAAACCCCGACAATACCTTCTTCGGATCCATGATGTAAGGATATCAATTTTTTTCACCACACATTACAAAACATGCCAAAAATATTAGCATTAGTTGGTACCCTAATCTTATTAGTCCTAACTCTTTGTTATGCCTTTTTGAAACACTACACACCCAACCCTGGTAGTGTTAGTAGATAAAAATACCACACTCCCCACCCTGATAGTGGTCATTCTCAGGAAAACCACATGCCCTGCTATAAAAGTGGTTGTTGTCCTCATATGATGCTATTTCCCACCTAATATGGTTGATTTCATTAGATAATCACATCACCCCAGCATGGAATTCACCCACTTCATCCTATAGCCAATGTATTTTTAATTCCCATGCATGGTATACTTCAAAATCTATATAAATGTATGTGATCCAACCTATATCATCCAATAATCCATAGTTAGTTGCCATCATCATATCATCACACTCCCCATTTAAGTGTTCATCTAACAGAAAATAAGAAAACTAGACACCCTAATACTTGGAGAAAGGTACCACATGCCATGATATACCACAATCAATATGTATCATAATAAGGAAAAATAATTCATATCAAGAATAATTCTCAAAAGGGTACACATAAATCATATTATCACATATGAAGAATGGGTCTAAAGGGTCACTCAATAAATTTCATTCATAACACATCAAATATAGGTCACATTGGGATCACTTGAATACCAATGCATATCACATAAACCTAAAGTTTTCAAGGGAAACACATGAATATAAGGAATTTCACAACCTCATGGTCTAAGGGAATCTATGTCACACTATTTCATGGTACATCTACAAAGGTATAAGGTAAGTTATATTTACCACATTGGTCTACCACACCATTCACAACAACAAATTCACAGAACATAGTTGCAACTCAATACACTAGTCATCCACTCACATAACATGTTCTTGTCCTTTACTAATTTCTCAAGTCGTAGCATCACACAATTAAACCAATGGAAAAAAAAATATCCTGGATTACCAATAAATATTTTTCCACACTCTCTAGTACTAACATCCAACACTACCCCATGGTGATGTCACTATCAAAGTCTTTTCCAAACCCTTGTCCTCCAATAGGAATATTCAATTCCCAACTAAGACCCACTTGGTTTCTAAATAAAATTTCTAAGGTAACACTCAAGACCAACACTAAGGTATCATCCCAGGTAAAAAAGGAAGAATATTCAATGCTCATCTACAAAATCATCAAGAAAACCTAGAAGAACTATGAATTATAAAATACATAACTGTAAAATTCGAATCATGGTTGGTTACCTCCTACATCTCCATACGGATATCGCTCAACGACATAAGGGGTTACTCCACTTCATCCTAAGCTCCATGTACTAAAGGACTAATTCTGGTCAAGGAACATCATATTGGGATACTAATAACCTACTAAAGTTCCAACCAAGGTCTCTAATTTGGTAAATTGTCAAATTTACCTCATTACAATCTAGTTTCCAAATGATACTAGTGTTCCTTACATACACAGGTGCGGTTGTATTATGTTTAGAGGCTCACATTCACTTCATTACTCAGTATAAGGGCCTCTTGGTCTATCATCATACTTCCAACACCTAAGAAATCAGTAAGTCACACAAAATAAATATATATTCATATAATAAATATGAATATGTACAACCATCATAGAATCACAAAGAAAATTCCATCCATATATGAATATATGATTGAGTACTAAAGGGGCCACAAAATTCAAATATTGAAACCATAGTCAATGAGCACACAAAATTCTTCTATGATAATTTATGATCATCATCTAATTTTCATGCATGTAACACCCCAATATTTCATAGTAAGTTATTTTCATTAAAGTAATTCAATGTCTTGCGCTACATGCAACACCGAGTTCGAGCGCACCACGACTTACCAAACTAGTCGTTCAAAAAGCGGTTATGAAAAGTATTAACTGAATTTTGAATTTTATATACTCCTTATAATTTTAGAATCCATATTATGTGTGTCTTAGACATATTATAAGAACAAATTTATTTTTTCAGATAAAAGAAATATTTTTCAAAAAATGCAATTTTACCACCTTTTAATGGCGAAGCATTTCTAATACCAATATTTGACACTTTTATATATTCAATTTAATGAAATTATATTCTTATTTATAATCAGAACATAAAAATTTATTTTTGGATAGATTTTTGGTACTTTTCTGATAACTTTCAAATTTTGATGAATAGTGAAAAATACTAAATTTTAGTTAAAAACAACTTTTTTAATCGAAATAATTTATAGTGTAAAATTTTAAATTTGAATGGTTTTTAAGTATCATTAGATTATATTTTTATAATTTAATATAATTTAGGTCATTGGATGTAATTTCACATTTAAACTGGACATAAACAAGTGTTAATCTTTTGATAGTTATTATTTCTTTAAAACACGCTTTTTCTTTTGACAATAGGAATTAATTTTAAATTAATTTATGCCACTTATGTGTTTTGAATTAGATAAAATTTATTCCATATTTGCAATCAGTTGGTCCAAATTATGTAAATAGGTATCTTTTACTTTTAGACATTATGAATAATTACTTCGGTAAATATTTTATTAACCATTGTTAAAGGGTATATCCAGTAAATAAGGGTAAAAAATAATATTATAATAACATTAAATTACCCTAACATGTGTCATAACCCTATTGAATGATATATGTCCGACCATGGGAATCTTTTGGTTGATTTTGGGACCCCATGGATCCACTTAAGAGTGATAATGACACTTTATATTAATTAATTTAAAGTAAAGACAAAAATGACATAAACAAATATCTTTTAGTAAAATAATTTAAACATGTGGTTATATAAGTTATCCTTTCGACTATAAATATTAATTAGAAATATAAAACTATTTCATACATAATGGTATTTAATTTATAATTTTTAGACATTAAATAATTTAATTTATTAATGACACAATGATGATGTAGTAATTACCTTATTAATGAAATATTTCAATAATGGATATTATAAATATCCAAATAAATGTAATTTGAGACTTTTTATGAATTAAACTAATTTTATAGGTTAATATGATATGTCAGGGTTGATTCTATAAATTGTTTTCTAAGTAATCATGCTACTATGACTTTAACAAAAATAAAATACCAAATAGTGTCAAAATTGACATAAATTAGTTTTTAAAACAAATAATATATTATTAATTGATATAATATTCATAAAAAACTATGTTCCATACATAGGACTTATATAATAATATATATTTTATTAATGAACCACTTGGTTTTCTCTTGGCATTTTATAATAAGTTTATTAACCATTTATTATATTAATACAAAAAGACATTGTAAAAGTTAATCTTTTTAACTAAGAGTTAAATCTAAAATATAAGGTTAATATGGTGAACGAAACCTGTATAAAACATATTGTTTGAGAGGTTTTCGACCCACCTCCAACTTATCCTAGAAATAAATAATTTTCGAGCCATTAGAAACCTAAAATGATTTTATTATAAAATAATATTTCAAGCTTTTCTTAAAGTGACCCTCACCTCTCTTATAAAAGGGCACTTCCCCTTCTCTTAATTTCACACCTCCAATGCCATTTGTCTTGGACAAACCCTACCCAAATATCCCCCCAACGTCCCTCACATCAACCTAGAGTTCTTAACTTGATCATAAATCCAACTTAAGGATCCCTTTTGATCAACTCAAAAGGAAACACCCAAAAAAGAGGTAATAATTTCACGACCCTCTTTCATGTTCTTTTATTCTTCCACTTCCTCTTTATTTGTAGTTTCCATACCAAAATAATAAATCTAGTACCTTATATATATTGTGATGTTATTATAAATATGTTACAACTATATTCGTTATTCTATCCATCCTATAAATGACAAAGTCACCATACATGTGTACGTACGGCTTACCGTCTCCACATCGTGGTGTGGTTTGTTATTCAAAGACATCATTATTTGGATGGGTATAATAATGAGTATAACAGATTTAAATAATAAATATAACATTTTAATTATTCTTTATATATGATATACCATCCAATTACATATTATTTCTCCATCAATATAATGATATTGTCGCTCGTGCGTATGTACGGATTAACCTCTCCACAAACGCAATGAGATTTATTTCCCCATCGTAAACATTCAAGAATAATTTTCATTTTATGATTAAAAATAATTTTTAAGAAATTAATATAATTTTTGATATTATTCAAGTACATCCTATCCATAACAAACATGGCTCATGTAACAAAATATATAAATGAAAACGAATCAGTTAACACCCGAAACGATTATAATACTAAAATATTATTAACAAAGAAATATTAGAAGATCATATATGATAACATATCTATGTATATGGTTCTTTTAAAATTTAATAAAAATGATTTAAATTTTATAATGGAGGTTAACGTGCCCTTGACCAAGGAAAAGTACAAGGTAATGGGTTTTCATCTCACTTTTATTCCCATGAGATTCATGATATATTTGCCACTATTACCTTTTATGTAGTGTATGCACTGACCATGATTATATTGTTTTGCATAATATAAATTAATTTATGGTTATTTACATCATCATTGTATGATCCTTCATTCATGGGGTGTATGTTTCGTAAGTTACCAAATTGGTAAAGGAATTTCAAATTTCTATTTCCACTCATTCAGTTTTACACAAACTTTATTTATTATTTTAATCCAAGATTATGTGTGAAATCACTATTTATTTACTTAGGTAGTAATTTCCACTCCCATTTGAGTGGATATACTTTTAATACACATAATCACTCCATTTATAAATTCTCAATTCATCGATATGAACTTGACAAGAGTAATTTTTAATCAATCTCTATTCATTGAATGTCCTCTGATTTATTTACACTTAATATCTGATCATATTGAGTGTATTTATATTTGTCACACATAATTATTTCATGGATTTATCCTTAACCTAAGTATACGGTCTTTATAAGGGAATTCATCTCAACTTACATTCCATTGAGACTTCTTTGTTGTTATGAACCAATTCACATTTATTTGGTGTATATAATGTACTTTGATATAGTATATCATGAATCCATTTATTCTCATGATATTATAAAGTTTTGACTACATCAATTATTTTTATTCAAGCATCTCTCATTTTGTTAGGAACTCTAACTAAAATATCATTTTAAATGTTTAAAATTTTATTCTTCTAAATCTTTCTCATTAATGTCTATGTTTTAAAAATGGTTTAAAGGATTTATTTATATATACATTAATTTTTTAAAATTAAAATATCTTTTAATAGTTTCAAAGTGGTATAGGACACTTTGATTCAAAAATATATTTTAAACGGCTTCTTGATAAATAGTGAGGCTTTTAAATGTTTTCAAGAAAAAAGGGGATATTTCTCTAAAATGGTTTTAATGATTATTTTCATCTATGTAAACATGCTTCATTGGATTTTTAATTTTCTTAAAGTTGATTCATTATGATACTATCTTCTCAATGGTATTGAAGGTTTTGTGAAATGTTTGATTGTGGATGTGTTTTTTTATGCCATTCATGGTTTATGGTTAAAATATTAACATTTCGTATGCTAGTTTTAATAAGAATGTTTATTTTATGTTTCAACCTTTTCATATGAAAAATGAATTGGACTTAGTAAGTGACGGGTGGAGCCTGCTATAGCTCCTAGATGCATCGGTAGGTCTCATGAGACAAACTAGTGTCTTGTCATAAGGCATTGAAAAAATATTATTTGTAGTCTTGGAACGAGTCCTTAACTATGTGGTTATGATGTCTGGAATCATGCATTCCATCATTATGAAAGTGGCTATTGATATTGAATTGATTATTCAACTTGTAGAATATCAATGTGAATAAGTAAATGGGATTATTTGATTTATCTTTTCCATATTATGATGAATTTTAAGTTTAAAAGTCTTGTGTTCTAGTCTTATACATTGCCTTAAATTTTTATTCTTATTTATGACAGTTTCCTCTTTATTGTTATCCTTACTGAGAATCTGAGCTCACTGCTTTCTTATGTTTTATTTTTCCGAGGACGCAAAGAAGTATATTATGATTAACCTAGAAGAATGGGCTAAGGGATATAATATTGTTCAATGGGGAAACAATGTTATTGTTTTTTATTTCATGATGTAATGTAAAACTTATGTATGTATCTAGTACTTCCAATGTTACTAAACGGATCAATAATTTGGGACATGATTTCTTGTATCATGGAAATGTTATGTAATAATGCACCAACTCTGGGTAACTAGGGTTGGGGTGTTACAGTTGTTATCAGAGGAAGTTTAGTACAAACCTTGGAAAATAGATTTAGAAAAACTCTAATTAGAAAAACACTACCCTAAGATAGACACTAAGGGTTAGTATAGAAGAACATCCAACAATTTTGGAAATATAAATATTATGTGGTTTTTCCAAGAAATAAATCCAAGTCTGGATACGAGTAGGTAGAGGCAGCTCTAGCACAGATGTACCTAGGAGTGAAAACTTTGAAAAGGAGTTTTGGGCCTGACCCAGGATATCCTGGTACATGACAACAGGCCTTGCTACACCCTTGGTTACAACACTCCTGAGGGATATGTTTAGGATAATTCACATTTTCTTTACAAACCAAATTGTGTGATTTTATTATAAGATGGGAATAAATAACCTTGGTTAAACATAGGGTTTTTTAGATTGAAAATAAGGTGTTATGATATTCTCTAAATGATTTTGTGACTCACACTATGCTTTCTTGTGTTAGTAAATGGATGGATACCAAGGAAGTCATAGTAACATTGAACATGATGTACAAATTGGGAATGGTGGTGGAAATGAGCAATGAAATGGAATTTTGATAGGTTTAAAAGATATCATGTTCATGCCAAATCAGTTTTTCAAAAATATAATTGACAACATATATATTAACCGACTCCAAGACTCAACAAAGAAGAGAAAGATGGTGAATGATAAGAGCTCCAGCAGTGAAGACCGTGGAGAAAAGAAAGCCCAATTTCCATCATGCAATAAATGTGGAAAGAGACACCTATGAAAGTGTCTCAATGGAACAAATAAATGCTTTATTTGTGGGAATGGACATAAAGTAAATAATTGCTGAGGAAAAATGAAGAGTACTATTGAAGAAAATAAAAATGATCCCAAGAATACATTTACAGTTATTTTCCGTTAATGTAAGGGACCTGGGCATTACCTGAGTGAATTCCCTATTCTATTGGATAACCTCTTGGTCAAGAAAGAACCTATCTGGAAATAAATGGATGGAGAAATATTTAAAAGTATTAGTTCTCTTTGTTGATGGGATTACTTTGGAATACTTTTCTCTTGTATGTGTAACCCTACAGTTTGTTATGTGAAAGTGCTATTTGAGGAAGAATTATCTTTTCTTTTGTGGATATAGTTATAAAGAACCATTTGGGTTTATATGATCCATGAATTTGAGGAAATTACAGGTTATTAATTTTTGGGATGAAAATTTGTGGTATTAGGTAACATTTGTGGTTAAATTATGTTATGGTTATTTTAAGGAATTTATCACATTTTGGTAATGTTATAAAATATAGTTTAAAAAGGGACAAAACACATAATGTGTGACAACAAATCGCGTCAGACAAAGCTGTGGGAATCGAACCCACGACCAGAGTGCATTTGGGATTTGTCGCCTACCACTGGACTACTTGAAGTCCCTGGTTAGTGTGACTAATTATTTTTATCTAAATGATTTTATTGATTAATAATAAGTTAATTTGGGATCTTATGTCTTATCAAATGGATTACTTTAGTATAGGAAAATGATTTGGTGATTATATGATAAATGTTATTTTAGAAGATGTTCGTTGTATTGGGAACACTATATGCCTAAGGAAAATAGAATACTATGGTATTTCATTTGAGGAGTAATGGTGGATTTTTATCTATGTTTTTATTGTGGATTTATAGTGATTCGGTTTATTTATGAAAATTATTAACCTATCATAAAAAATATGTGATTAGATTAATTATTTTTAAGTGTGTGACTTTAAGAGTAGTCGCTATTATTTAGAGATACAATTTAACACGGAAGACTACATAATCAAATTCTTCTAAGTTTTGGGTTTCAATATTATTTTGGATTATTTTGAAGGATTTTAAGGAAAATTGTTTATTGAATGGTATTTATTGAAATTTTGGTATAATTGGTTTAATTTTTAAAATTAAGATTAGTATTTATTTTTCTAAATGATTATCATTTTTGGGGATCATCTGATCTTGTACTAACCATTTTGTTTTTTTAATCTCTAAAGACAAGTGAAATATATATTTTATCCTTTGTGGATCATGTGATTCTCTAGAAGTTGATTCTAGCACTTCAAGTGTGATCAAGTCAACTTGAATGCTCATCATTTGGAAAAAAAATATGAGTTAGTGGTATAAATTTATTAAAGCATGAAACTCTACATAAAAAGTAAGTATATCTCTTTATGTTCTTAGTCCATCTCATAAATAAATTCCTCAATTTTATGAAATGTAACTTAAAACAAGAAAACATTGTTTTTTTTACTTTTCCTATTGGGAAACTAATGACCATTTATACCATCACAAGTTTGTGGTTTTCTTGTTGTTAACTTTCTCCTGATCATTTTTTCTATCACTCTCCATTATAACTTGACACTTATTTTATCTTCCATATCTATGTTTTCCTATACGGAATCCTAGTATGGGTTATCTTGGTGACCTTTTTACTTCTCTTTATTTCTTTTAAAGTTATAGTTTTATTGAATCTTTTTCTGATGTGGGAATTTCAATGAAGTTCCCAATCCCAATTTTAAAATTGCGAGGATGAAATTTTCAAAAGGGGGAAGAATGTAACACCCCAAGATTTTATAATAAGTTATTTTCTTTAAAGTAATTCAATGTCTTGTGCTACAAGAAACACCGAGTTCAAGCGCATGAAGACTTACAAAACTAGCCGTTCAAAAAGCAGTTATGAATAGTATTAACTGAATTTTGAATTTTATATATTCCATATAATTTTACAATCCATATTATGTGTTTCTTAGAAATAATATAATAACAAATTCATTTTTTCAAATAAAAGAAGTATTTTTCCAAAAAAGAAATTTCACCACCTTTTAATGGAAAACCCTTTTTAAAAATAATATTTTACACTTTTATATATTAATTTTAATGAAATTAAATTCTTCTTTTGAATTAGGACATAAAAAATTTTGGATAAATTTTTGGTACTTTTCTGATAACTTTCATATTTTGAGGAATAGTGAAAAATACTAAATTTTAATTTAAAAAAACTTTTTAAATTGAAATAATTTATAGTGTTAAATTAAAAATTTGAATGGTTTTTAAGTATCATTAGATTATATGTTAATCATTTAATTTAATTTAGGTCATTGGATTTAATTTCACATTTAAAATGGACATAAGCAAATGTCAATATTTTGATAGTTATTATTTCTTAAAAACATGCTTTTTGTTTTCACAATAGGAATTAATTATAAATTAATTTATGCCACTTATGTGTTTTGAATTTAAAAAAATGGATTCCATATTTGGAATCAGGTGGTCCAAATTGTGTAAATAGATATCTTTTACTTCTAGACATTATGAATAATTACTTCGGAAAATATTTTAGTTACCACGATTAAAGGGTAAATCGAGTAAATAAGGCTAAGAAATAATATTATAATAATATTAAATTACACAAACACATATCCTAACCCTATTGACAGATACATGTCCGACCATGGGCATCCTAGGGTAAATTATGGGACCCCATAGAGACACTTGACAGTGATAATGAAACTTTATACTAATTAATTTAAAGTAAAGGCAAAAATGACATAAACATATATCGTTTAGAAAAATAATTTTTACATGAGGTAATATAAGTTATATATTCCACTATAAATATTAATTATAAAGAAAAAAATATTTACCACATAATGGTATTTTATTTATAATTTTTAAACATTAAATAATTTAATTTATTTATGACACAATAATGATGTAGTAATTACCTTATTAACCATTTGTTATAGTAATACAAGAGGACATAGTAAAAGTTAAACTTTTTAACTAAGAGTTAAATCTAAAAGATAAGTTTAATATGGTGACCTATACCTATCTAAAACCTATTTGTTGAGAGGTTATAGACCCATCCCAACCTTAACCTCGAAATAAATCATTTTGGATCCATTATAAACCAAAAATGATTTTATTATAAAATAATATTTCAATTTTTTCCTACAGAGACCCTCACCTCCCTTATAAAAGGGAACTTACCCTTCTCTTAATTTCACTCCTCCAAAAAAATTTGGCACGACCAACCCCTGCCCAACTATCGTCCCAACTATACTCACATCATCCTAGAGTTCTTACTTTGATCAGAAATCCAACCTAAGGAGCTCTTTTGATCAAATCAAAAGGAAACACCCAAAGAAGAGGTAATAATTTCACCACCTTCTATCATGTTATTTTCTTCTTCCACTTCCTATTTCTTTGTTGTTTCCAAAAAAAATTAATAAATATAGGACCTTCTACATACTATGATGTTATTATAAATATGGTACAACCATATTCCTTATTCTATCCATCCTATAAAGGACAAATTCACCATACATGTGTACGTACGGCTTACCATCTCCACATTATGGTGTAGTTTGTTATTCAAACACTTTAGTAATTGGATAGGTATAATAATGAGTATAAATGATTTAAATAATAAATATAACATGTTAATTATTATTTATATATGGTATACCATCCAATTACATTTTATTTTGCCATCAATATAATGATATTGTCACTCATGCATATGTACGGATTACTGTCTCCATGAACACGATGAGATTCATATCCCCATCCTAGCCATTCAAGAATAATTTTCATTTGATGATTAAAAATAATGTTTAAGAAGTTAATATCATTCTGGATATTATTCAAATACATCCTATCCATAACAAACATATCTTGTGTAACATAACATATAGAGGAAAACGAATCAGTTAACACATGAAAAGATGATAATACTAAAATATTATTAACAAAGCAATATTAGAAGATCATATATGATATCATATATATATATATGGTTCTTGTATAATTTAATAACAATTATTTAAATATTATACATGAGGTTAACATACCCTCGACCAAGGAAAAGTACAAGGTAAGGGGTTTTCATCGCACTTTTATTCCTGTGAGATTCATGATATATTTTCCACTCTTAACTTTTGTGTGGTGTATACACTGCCCCTGATTGTATTGTTTGTGTAATATAATATAATTTATGGGTATTTACATCATCATAGTATGATCTTTCTTTCATGGGGTGTATGTTTCTTAAGTTACCATGTCGGTAAGGTAATTTTAAATTTCCATTTCCACTCATTCAGTTTTACGCAATCTTCATTTATTATTTTACTCCAAGATTATGTGTGAAATCACTATTTATTTACTTATGTAGTAATTTAAAATACCCTTTGTGTGGATATACTTTTTATAAACATAATAACTCCATTTATAAATTCTCAATCATCGATATGAACATGATAAGAGTAATTTTAACTCAATCTCTATTCATTGAGTTAAACATCCAAGTCATTGGTGTTGTTTTTACAAGAATATGTGTGAATGTCCTATGATTTATTTACACTGAATATCCAATAATATTTATTGTATTTATATTTTTTACACATAATTATTTCATTGGTTTATCCTTAACCTAAGGATACAGTCTTTGTAATGGAATTCATCTCAACTTGCATTTTGTTGAGACTTCTTTGTTGTTATGCGCTGATTCACATTTATTTGGTGTATATATTGTACTTTGAAATAGTATATCATGAATCCATTTATTCTCATGATATTATAAAGTTTTTACTACCTCAATTATTTTTATTCAATCATCTCCCATTTGGTTAGAAACTCTAACTAAAATATCATTTTAAATGTTTTGAAATTTTATTCTTCTAAATCTTTCTCATTAATTTGCATGCTTTAAAAATGGTTTTAAGGATTTATTTATATGGAAATGATTGTTTTAAAATTAAAATTTCTTTTAAAAGTTTAAAAGTGGTATGGGACACTTTTATTCAAAAATCTTTTTAAAAGGGCTTCTTGATAAATAGTGATACTTTTAAATGTTTTCAAGAAAAAGGGGATATTTCCCTCAAATGGTTTTAATGATTATTTTCATCTATGTCAACATCCTTCATTGGATTTTATGTTTGCTTAAATTTATTCATTATGATACAATCTTCCCAATTGTATTGAAGGTTTTGTGATTTTTTTGACTGTGAATGTGTTATTTTATACCATTCATGGTTTATGTTCAAAGTATTAACATTTCGTATGCTATTTTTAATATGAATGTTTATGTTATGTTTCAAGATTTTCATTTAAAGGAGTGCATTGGACATAGTAAGTGATGGGTGGAGCCCGCTACTGCTCCTCGATGCATTGTTAGGTCTCATGAGACAAACTAGTGTCTTGGCACAAGCCCTTAACAAAATCTTATTCGTAGTCCTAGAATGAGGCCTTGACAATGTTGTTATGATGTCCAACATTAAGCATTCCATCATTATGAAAGTGGCTATTGATATTGCATGTGATTATTCTACTAGTAGAATATCCATGTGAATAAGTAAATGGAATTTTTTGATTTATCTTTTCCATATTATTATGAAGTTTAAGTTTAAAAGGCTTGTGTTCTAGTCTTATACATTTCCATAAATGTTTATTCTTATTTATGAAAGCTTCCACTTTGTTGTTATCCTTACTAGGCATCTGATCTCACCCCTTTATTATGTTTTATTTTTTCTAGGATGCAAAGAAGTATATTATGATTAACCTGTAGGAATTGGCTAAGGGATATAAGAGTTTTCAAATGGGACCCAATGTTTTTGTTTTTTATATCATGATGTAATGTAAAACTTATGTATGTATCTAGTACTTCCGAGGCTACTAAACTGTTCGGTCTTTCCGGACATTATTCCTTGTATCATGCCAATGTTATGTAATAATGCACTGACTCTGGGTAACTGGGGTCGGGGTGTTACAATGCATCCTCAACCGAGTCCATTCATACCAATGGTTCCCCAGGAGATATGCCACTAGGGATTGATCAGAAATTTTATGGAAGCAAAAATCTCTAGTATAAAATATCCAAGCCGATATATCACCAAATAGAGATAAACTTTTAAAAATGAGACCAAGACTCTAGATATTACCATAATACCCTATTTTTAAGACTTTATTATAAGGAATAATAGAGGATCTAATCATAATATGAAGAAAATAAGGAAAATTAATAGAAACCTTGAATTCCCAAGATCCGATCTCACAAGATCATCAATGAACACACTAGGAGAGGGGTGGAATTATATTGATAATAATTTGGAGTCCATAATCTCAATATTAGTGGATAATATAATAAAAAAATCATTGAATTCATAGGTTTAATAAACAATTAAGGGATTTTAGGATCATTAAAATCATGTGCACATTGTTTGGTCATAGTTTTTTCCAAGTTGGATGCCAATGGTGTGAGGCAACTACCTCTCCAAGAAAACCCATATAGTTTGGTTACATGGTTTGAAAAACTATTCACATGTAGTTATTTAACTATAAAAATTTTCATGGTTTTTGGGTGAGTCTGCATGGATTGATAAACCATGCACCTTAACCATATCCTACCCTATGAACCTTTTCCATTTGGAAGACGTTTTCCTGGAGGATCTCCGTAGTATGGGAAAACCATTATCCAAATTTTCACCTACAAAAACGATTCCAAATCACTAAAAAACACCTCATAACAACCTAAAAATTCTTATACACAAACAAGGCTCCAAAAAAGGTGAAAAAGAAAAAAACATTGAAGGGAATTTCTATACGTAATGATGAAAATAATCACACCATGTAACTCATATGTTCTTTATATAATGAGGATTTAAGTTGTTATACTGTGGATTAAGATTTATTTTATACCATATAATTCATTTTTTTTTTCTGGTTCTATTTATTATTCATGATATTTATTCATTCTTATTCATTTGTAATTGGTAGAAGATATTACTTGGGGAATCCAAGGAAACTAAACCAAAGGATGGAATACAAGTGTTGGTTCTAGGTTTTTTGGTATTCCTAGATGAACATGATAATTTTACAAACATAACATGGTGATTTAAAACTTCCAATTTTTTTTAAATTTTTGAGTTCTAGAAGAATCATTCAATTTTTGAAAGTTGACTTATTCGAAATTATTAGTTCTAGAACCAATATTAGGATTAAAATTGTTGGAATGTCAATATCACCAATATTATGTATATAGAAATTAGTGGGGAGTGGTGAGAGTATTAATGAATGTAATAATAGGAAGAACCAAAAAAATATCATGAAGCTATTGCATTAATTTCTACTAAGATCATAATTAAAACTATTATTCAATCCATCTAAAATAAAAGAAAACATAATGTGTCAAATGATTCAAAATCATTGAATATATTTAGTTTATTATATTTAAATTTATTATTAGATCCTATGATTTTTTTTGAATTTATTTATAATAATTTAATTATTTTTCTGAAATTAAGTACTAATTATATCATATGACTAGCTGTTATGATCCCTTACAATCCACCACTATGGATCTGTTTGAAGTAAACTTCTTTCATCATTTTGTTGATTATTTAGGGAAATAAAATGCTCAAAAATGATATTCATATATATATTAAGACTCCAATTGAAAAATTAAAATAATTATAGAATAATTTCATAGAAACATATGATGCATGAATAAAAAAATCAAAACATATTTCACTCTTTTGTAGAAAATTAGTGACTCTAAATACCTGGAAACTTATCTTGTTAGAAAAATCATCTAGGTTATTCTTTTACAAATTTTAGTTTTTATTTTAAACAAAATTGATTAATTCATAGAAAAAATGATACCTAATGTTTCATCATTGATTCCTTGATGCATCTAAAAATATGAGTTTTTTGGTACATGATTAAATACTAAAATTGAACAGAGAAAGGAAGTAAAGGTGTTGTCTAGTTTTGAAATCATGGGATAATGAATAAGTTTTATAGTATAATTTTAGACATTTTATTAGTTGATAGAAAATGAAAAAACTATTTAAGGTAAATTATAAAAATTAGTTAAAGATCAATAGTAAAGTGAAAATGAGTATATTTCCTAAGAATGATTATTTGGAGTTTAATTTTCAATGTCATAATCATGATGTAATTCATATTGAGAAGAATATCTATGACAATGTGATTTTTACATTTATTAATGAGTAGTGAAAGTAAAAGGATCATCTTAATTTTCATAGAAACATATAAGTAATTAATATAATGCATGGTGCATGGGAAAATGAGAAAAGGAAGTATACTATAATAATTTTGGTAATGAAAAATTAGGAAAACAATATTTCTCTAAATAATAATGAATGTAAATGTTTATAATATAAATTCAAGTAACATTTTATGGTGTTCTGACATGAAATATTAAAATTTACAAGGATTTAAAATCCATGAATCACATATTATAATAGAGTAATTTCTATAATTATAACTTCAGAAATAGTTACCTAAAAATGTAATTATTTTATAATTTTTTTTTCACCTTCTTGAAACATATTTATGAAACACTCTAAATCTAAATGAGTTTAAAGTACTAAAAATAATAATTTAATGGAACTTCTTCATTTATAGATGATATTTTCGCCTTTATTTTTATAGTGATATTAATTTGACTATTCATTTCACTAATAGTGCTAAAATAGGATGATTTGTACACTATCAATAGATGAATCCAATTGAGAGGAATAATATTATTATTTTTTATTCACATTAATGAATTCAAATTTATCAAATAATTATGTAAAAATTTTCATTTTGTTTTATAAAATTTTCCATCTTATACTTAAGTCATTTTAATTCATATGTATGGCCTTTTATTCTTTTTATTTAGTGGGAATTGATACTATATTTAATCACATTAGTTGTGTAAATGAAATATTAAATAATTCTCATTCTAAAAAGCATTCCTCAGCCATCAAATTGTTGATTGACCGGTTAGAAAAAGAAAAAAATTACACTAACTAAATTGGATTTACTAAAAGTCTATTAATATTTTCCAATTAATAGTCATATTATAGATCCATCAACTAAATAATTTATATTTTAGTTAAAATAATTTATAAGGGGATGTGTTCAGAATTAGATGAAAATAAAAAAATTTGTTAATAAGGAAATTGTTAAATATTTTTTACATCATTTATTCACATCAAAAAATCATATTATTTGTAACAACTAAAAAATTTAGCTTAAAATAATAATAATATTGATATATTTCTTAACACACATCATTATTATTTAATAAATATTAGATATATTGTAAAAATATTATTATTTAAATGTGAAATAGTCATTTAATAGGTGAGTATGAATACAAATAACCACATTATGAAATATATGTAATGGTCCTACTCGATAAATATGTATTGATTAATTATTTTTAAATAAGCACTAAATTTTTAGTGTAGTCATTTTGTGTTTCAAAAATGCATTTTCTTCAAAAAATGATTTTTTTTTACTTTATTCATGGAAATTATAATTAATTTATTCTAAATCTATAAAAACTATTTTATTAAATAAAATCATTTTTATATCAAAATGTCAAAAATAAATCAGGGTGAAATTTTGTAATTTTTTTTGAAAAGATTGGGTTTTCTATGAATAGTGAAAAATATATATTTGTCAATGACCCTCATTAATTTTTATTAAATAAAGTAATTTAAATGTAAAATTATATTTTTGTATTTGTTATTAAGGTTAAAAAACAAATTTTATTTAGAATTAAATAATTATTTCAATTTGAATCATCAATATTCATGATTTTGATATAAGTTAATTTTCATCCTTAAAAACACATTTTTCTGAAAACTGTTTGTCATTTCATTTTAAGAATTTATATTAATATTGATTCATGGAACATTTATAGGTTTAATATTTAAAAATGGATACAATATTTTGAATCATGAGGTTCAAATTTTTTAAATGGACCCCTTTTATTTTTTTCATTGTAAATTGTAACTGTGGTAAAAATTTATCACCTCGATAAGGGTAAAATGGGTAAAACATTATTAAAACTATGAGATAAGATCTCAAAATCAACCCAACACTCACCTTTATTTCATTATATGGGATTAATTCTATCATATACATCTTAATTTCTAAATTATGGTATTTTTTTCCATTTCTTATTGATAATGACATTTAAATTATTTTAAGTAAAGAATGTTCCAAAAGGTCACTCTTGATTTAAATCTATTTTATATGTTAACATAGGGATAAAGATATGATATTAAGGAATATAAAATTATATTTTGAAAATATTTAATTTATTTTTATGAGTATTTTTTTAAAAAAATAGTAATGGTATAATTTTTTTAAAATCTTACACGACACTGACATAGTATTTATGAACGAAGTAGAAAAATAAATGTAAATGATTTTAAAAACATAAAAAATAATTTTTTTTGGATACATTATGGTGTAAAATTAATTTTATGGTTAATAATAATGTATAATTTATGGTTAAAGAGATTGTATTTTAATTCATTTTTATCTCTATGACTTTAAACTCAAATTAAATGAATAGTGTAAAAATGACATTAATGATATTTTATGAAAAATAATATTTTATAAAATTATCTAAAAACAAAAAAAATCCAAAATAATATAAATTAGGATAATAAATGGTCTAAAATTTCATCCTATATCCATTTATGATCCAATTTTTACCTTATATGTAAAATTATAACTCTTTGGGATTGAAATGGTTATTACCGTAGTTGAGTTTTAAAATAGTTAATGAAGGGGTTAAACCTAAATATTAGGGTTAAAAACACATAAATAAGATATTAAACCATGTTGTTTTGTTTATTTAGACCATAAACGTATCCCTTTAGAATATGAGTCATTTTTTATCCATTTCTCCCTGAAATTTACTTAATAATATTTTCTAACATTGAAAAATTTCAAGTGTGCCACTAGCCTCTATTTTAAAAGGGGAACTCCTTCCCTCACTTATTCATACCACATTAATAATCTATATCAACCAAAACCTAGAAAATTATATTCTAAAATTCTTTATCCATGAATTAAAGATTCTTTGCTTCTTATAATACTGTTAAAAGGGTTCTTAATAAGGAATCTAAAGGAGGCCTACCAAAGAAGAGGTAATCACCTTTACTAACTCTATCTGGTTTATTTATTATTATAATTTATCTAAATATATTATACCCATCCTAAAATAATAAATATTGTATCATAAATATTCTAATATGATATTATGATTTTTTTATAACCATTTTCATCCTCTTTTCTATCCTATGGAAAGTGAAAACGTCGCACGTTCATATATATGGCTTACTGTCTCCACATAGCAATGTCATTCATTTTTCATCACCATTTTACTTGGATTATTTTAAATATTGAAATAATTATTATATATTATATTTATGACATAATTATTTCTCTATAAATGTAACATATCATTTCCCTACTTACTTTTACATTTGTTGGAAAATGATAACATCGCTCATGTGTGTGTATGGACTAGCATCTCTACAAAGTGATGTGGTAAATTTCTTGTTTCTTATCTACATGGATATTAATAATTATATATTTAATTAATATATATCATATATATGATATAATAATGGTTCTATGAATGTGAATTATTATTTTAATTTCTTTCATTCTATTCATTGAAAAGTGAAAACAATGTTCAAGCGTATGTACGGCCTACTGTCTCCATGAAAGGTGTAATTTCTTTTTCCATATCCACCTTTAAATAATGATTCAAAAAATATATAAAATGAATAAATATTATATTTATAACATTTATATCATTATTTTTATTATTAAACTATAACCTATACACCATAACTATAGCATATATGATGAAACATACATGAGAAAACAAAGCACTTAACACCCAAAACAATGATAATAATGAAATATTTTTTACAAATTGGTGATAAGATGTTATAAGTTGATAATATATGATATAAAAAAAATAAATATAGTTCTTTTATAAATTAATAACAATTTTAGAACCATTATAAATTATTTTGAATCATGTTCAACAAAGTAAAAGTGTGGGGCAATGGGTTTTTTAACTCAATTTTCATTCATTGAGTAATACTTGTACGTCATTGACTATGTAATTCAATAATAATTTTTTAAATGACATATGATTTTATTATTTTGTATTTAAAATTGTTTTTTTATTTAAATTTATTACACATAATCAATTCATTCATTAATTCTCACTTCAATGACACAATCTTCGTAAGGGATTTCATCTTAATTTTTAATCCATTGAGACATATTTGGTATTATATTCATATTTACATTTATGTGGTTTATATAGTTCCACTTTTATGTATTTAAAATGAATATTTAGGATTATTAAAGTTTATATTCAATTTTTCACTTTCAAGGGGTTTCAATTTAAAAATTTACCAAAGTGGTAAGAATTTATTTTACAATCTTGTTTTTATGGGATTGTTTATATTTTTTATTGAAGGAATCTTATAATATATCCCACATAAGATTCATTTATTTTTTCCACTATATATTTTAGTATTTTACATGTTTTCTTACAAATTATCCACTCTTTATCCCTTGAATCAAGAAAAGAAAATTTTAAAAGAAAATCTCCTTTTATTTATCTTTTGATTCAAGTATATTTTTCTTCAATGTTCATATTTTTAAAATTTTGTTTTACTAAATTAATTTTTATTTAAAAAAGTGATTTATTAAGGAAATTATAAGTTATCATTGAATTTTTACAAGGTTTAAATTTAATTTTTCAATAAATTTCTAAAATATTCATTTTCAACTTTCTATACAAAATTCAAAAGGAATATTTCTTTTTAACATATACAGCATTAACAGAATATCCCAATGCCATATATTTTTTAGGATATTTATCTTCTTCTGTATGTTTTCAAATGTTTTCAAAATAAAAAACTATAATGAAAATTATTTTTATTTTTTTATTCTATTTAATTTTATTCTCCAAAAGACATGAATTTGTTATAAAACATATATTTAAAATGAATTAATAGTAATATTTTATCTCTTAGTAAATTTTTTGTTATTAAATTTTTATTAAAACATTCAATTTATTATTATAATTTTTAATTAGACATTAAATTTATATTAAATATCCATATTCTATGTATCATGTATAATATTAATTTGTAAACTATATACCATTTCTACATATGGTGTTTTCCTATGAAATTTATTTGATTGACTTTAGAAATCTGGATATTTTATATCATTTACTTAATATAGACAATTATTGATTAGTAATATTGGTTATGAATTAAATTTACCATTAAATGTATAAAGAAGTCATCGGTATTATTAATGGATATGTGGGGATCAGAATTACATATCCCCAACATTCATTATTAGGTCTCATGAGAAAAAATAGGATAGGTATTTGGTTGTGTCCTTACCCATTTATGTAATATGACTTGGCATGAGGCCTCAATGATAAGTATAAGATATAAAAAATTATGCATTCCATTATTATAAATTCATTTATTGATTTACATTTGATTATTCGAATAGTTGTTATATCCATAAATAATTTTCAAGCTCATGTGATTATTTATATGGAATAATTTGATCATCATTTATTTCTACAATATTATTCTTCATGAAAAAGTTATTAATTAAATGGAATGAAATTTTAGTTATTTAACTTTCTATATAGATTGAACCTTATTTACTCAAGATATCATCCATTGAATGTTACCCTTACTATTAATTTGAGATCACTCATATTTTTCTAAATAATATTTCTATCATATGATCTCAAACGACAAACTCGGGGGGATCGAATCAATTGCTATAAAGATAGGTATGGTTTTCTTTCAAGAATATGATTTATGATTCAATCCTTTCTCTTTAAAAAAATATCATGTCCTTATTCTGGATCAAAAAATTTGGCCTTCATTATATTTTACGGCATTAAAAAATCATTTTTAATATTGCTTCTCATGTGGGAATCCCAATTAAAATGGATTGGACTACATAGGATAATAAATATTCCCACTATGTGAGGATATGAGTGGAATTTGATTTAAGTTATTTCCTAATTTTCAAAATATTTATTTCTACCTTGGATAATGATATTTATCTAAAGGTGTAGTATGAACGCTTGCCTAACTTTTGTCCTGATTGCCAAGTTATTGGCCATGAAAAAGATAAGTGAAGAAAAAATGTTGTATGCGCTTTTTTTATTAAAAGGGAACTATGAAACTTTATATAAATAGAAGATTTGGATACAAAAAATGATGAAAAAATATAATGGTTTTGGAATAAATCAAACCTCTAAAAAGGAGGTGATGAGAAGATGGGTTTCAATGTTTCAAAAGAAGTGGATGAGGTTTTTCATGTTCAAAAACCTCAAGTGGTTATGGATTCCGAAGAAAAAAAAATTTATATGAAAAAGAGGAGTGTATAACTATCTTGACTATATCTGGGTTGGGATTAGCGCTATATTTGGTACATGAGCATGATGACATCCACATGACTTCAAGAGTAAATCTTGAGGAGCAGGAAGGATTTGGTCCATCTATTAGGGATCAAAAAAATTCGAGTGATGGTTCGAACCTTTTCAAAGACTCAAGAGGAAATTATTAAAATTAATGAATTATAAGGAATTCACGGAAGGTGGGATAATGATGAGGATGACTCACCAAAAAACCCAACATATTTTCAAGCTTTTCCCAAAGGTAAAAATGTTGTTGTGGATGATGAAGGTTTTCAACCAATATCTCATAGGAAAGAGGGATGTTGGAAATACTATTCATATCTAAAGAAAACTATAATAACTATGTCACATGGTCCGTTAGATTATGATTCTTACTAGTATGGTGGTTATGATTCTTCCTAATATAGTGACATTGATATTTGAGTTTCTCTTTTCTCTGTTTCTTATTTGCATGAGGGAATTAATTCTTGTATATCCTCATCCATCCTCCTTTTTTCTTTTATTTTTATTTCTTAATAAAAAGGGATCTACCCTAATCTTCCTTATATACTTTATTTCTAATAATATGGTAATCATTTTCATATCTGGTTCATCAAGAATATTAATATGATTGATCCATAGGGATGTGATCCCTTTTATATTATGTCAATTTAATAAATTAGACATTGGTTCTTGGTTACTATGGTTGGGGTATTTAAAATTTTAATGTGTTATTATTCAGTTTATTTTTATAACATCTTTTTTAAATAATGAATTTTGATAATTGATATTTAATATTAAATTATTTTTTTTTTCTTGAGGTCCTATGATGAAATCTAATAGATTTGATAAAAATATTATTAATGGCTTTATGTTTCATACAATTGTTAACGAAGAAGGATTTTAAAAAATTGTATATTTTCACTTGGTGAGTTGGGATACTATGAAAAGTTAGTATATATATGTTGGTTGGAGTGAGTAACTCCTGATGGGGGTGAATTGAGTTTTCAATTAAAATTTCTATTTAAAAAAATTAAAAATTAAATCCCCCAAATTAATAAAACACCAATTTAATCAAAATTATTTAAATATATAATTTTATTTTTAAAATATATTCTCAAAGAAGGATCTTTTCTCAGTTAAAACAATATTTAAAATCACTTTAACATTTGAAAATAAATTACTTTATCAAACACTCTATATTAAATACAGATTAAGATTAACTATCATAGTATATGTTTTGATACTTATTATAAAATAGATACAATTTTAAAACCATTAAATATATATATATATATATATATAAACTAATAACACATGGTGGAATTAAAACAAAGGGTTCGGTCTCTAGTTGATACTTAATCCCATCCTTTAAAAAACCACTTATTGTCAAGTGGTTTATTAAATAGTAAACTTAATCTACTACCTGGATCACGTTTTTCACACAACAACACATAATTATATCTAGGAAAAAAACCTCTTCCACAATTATATGTGGGATGAAAATAAGGAAAGGTCAAATACAAACTCTTCCATAGTTGCTGTGGGTACAAAAAATAATAATTTTGAGATAATTTTTCAAGGATAGTCCAATTTAAGAATAGTAGATAGTGTGTAAAAATAAACTAAGTAAAAAAATATGCTTCTCAAAATTAAAGCATAAATGGAAATATAAAATTAATAGCGATAGGAAAAAGTGATTCTTCTCGATTTAAATAGAATCTGATGTTCAAATATTCTCAAATATTCTTTTGGAAGGAGGTTGAACAGGTTCCTCAAAGTGTGCAAGAAAATAGATTGTCAAAAAAATCTAAAAGCCTTCTATTTTTGGTCTATCAATGTTTAGAGTTGATTCAGAATATGAAGTTTGTAGCTTCTATGCATCGATCACTATTGTATCATTAATATTATCTCTCTAGGATCACATGGTCCCCACACTTATTTAGAAAGGATGGATTTGAGCATAATTTATATAGTTGTGGGTTTAATTATACATTGGGGTCGAAATCCTCATATTGAACACAAAATCATAAAGTTCTGGTATTTTCTTCAATGATTCTATGGAGTAGTTTGAGTATAATAATTCTTAAATCCATATTTCGATTGACTGCATTAAATTCCATAAACTAGTTATTGGAATATTATTTATGAATAAGAGGCTGGACACTAATGGTAGTAGTCTAGAAGTCGATATTTGAATAGTATATTATCTTTAATGGTATATATATGAATGATAGATATATTTTGATGATAGACACTCACTAGAAATAGATATATTTTAATGGTTGATTCTCACTAGTGGTAAACCTATTATGGTGGTATCTCTTCCCTTACGGTTGATGAAATCTGATTGTAACATTAGTGAATTGTAGCAAAAGATAGGTGTAGCACAATCCAGTGGTATATGGATTCAGTTATAGATGTGATTTTGGGAGATATTTTAAAGGTAGATGTGTTGACAGTATGTGTGTCAGCGTTATATACTTTTGAACTAATGGTAGATCTGCATAGCCAGTAGTAGATCTTTCTGAATTGATGGTAGATACTTGAACTGGTGGTATATAAACCCTTGAAAAAGTTTTTCTACAAATTTTATTGGAAAATAATTTACTATTATAAAATAATATACTTGTTAGAAACATGATAATCATGATAGTTTGTCATTAAAATAAGGATTTTATAACAATATCTTCCTTTTGTTGATCACAAATCTTGGAAATTATAACCATGTATATAAAAACAAATAAAAAATAAGTAAAGAGGAATATGAAGAATATTATAATTAATATTTCAAAGTATGAATATGATTTGTACCTTTTTAAATTCCATTAAAATATACTATCCCTTTAATATTACCAAAATTTTAATGAAATAAAATTAAAGAAAAACAAGTAAATATATAAACAGAAAAACAGAGAATCATCATTATACTTAACAGTCAAAGTGTGAGTCTTAAAAAGTAAGAAAAGGGAAATGTATAATCCCTATAAAATAATAATAAGATTCAAAACCAATATAAGATTTATGGGTAGAAGGAACCATTGGGTATTTTCTTTTTTTAGTCATTGTAGGTAAAAAATTATAAGCTCAGGGTGTAGAGGCAACTGATGTTGGTTCTAGAAAGAAGACAAGTATGAGATATCAAACAGTCTCATTGATTGTCATGCCAAAAGGTTAAAACTAAAGAGGAGGGGTTATAAAAATGTGGAATAAGTGAGATCATCCAGGGGTATAGCTTCATTTTTTTCTATAGAATTTCTATAGGCATACCAAAATGGCTTTATCTAGTTAAAAAAAGCATTGATGATGGTGCCACTATGCTCCACCACCATGAATAAATCCTTCTTCTCCTCAATGAAAATCTTGAGTAATGGATACAAAAACTTTAGTTCATTCACTTACCCCTTTAATTCCTTATACATAAGTGGAATCCTCATATTTTCATTAGGGAACTTAAAATCAAAATTCATCTAATTATAGGTATAAATTTTGGAAAGGTGTTGCTTATTAATTTAGTGATAGTCTCTCTATTACTCCTAGATCCATTAAAGAACTCCCTAACCAATTTATAAATATTATCACTAAAGTAAATTATATGTTAAAGTTACTCTTGGTTAGAGGAAGAAAGGGTACCGAAGATAGCATGTGGGTCCTCTCTCACATTAGAATGGATCTCATCAGCTTCAACTAAAGAAGAAATAGGTGGATTAGTGGAAGTAGAAGCACCAGATGAAGTTAAAGACTCTAACCTCTCCCAAAGTGATGTATGGATTGTAGAAAATCATTGTATCATCTATTCCATGATATAATTAACTTATTCCTTTTCATTATCCAACTGTCTATTCTCAATATCTAATTATTTCAATTTTAAGATCATGTTAGGCAAGATATGATAAATCACTAACTAAAATATGCATCTACTATCAATTTCACTCAACTTAGTTTATTTAGGTTATTTGGATGTAAGGATCACACTGATATCTAAAATAATTCACACTATAAAAACATATATATTATTTATATAAACATAATCAAAAGGTAGAGGAGATGGAATCTTCTCTTGTCAAGGTAGGTAATCTTATACATTTCTAGATTCAGCAGCAGGAATAATAGAGGGAAAATATTCTAACTGGACATCCTCATCTATATAATCTACCAAAGATCCCTTAGGAAATTTTAAATCAATAAGAATAGAATATAAACCATTTTTATGTGGACTACCATGGTCATCACTATCATCACCATCTTCTGATTCTAATTTAGAATACTTGATCTCTAACTAAGAATCTCTTGGGGACTTCTCCCTAATTAGTAGGTTATATATCCTAGTTTTTATTAGGAATAACATCCTCAGGTCTATAATAACTAACAACCTCACCCATAATAATAGAAGCTTGAAATTATTCCCCATTTTTAACTTGAATTTTAAAATCTACTACTGCTCATATCCCACTACTTAAAGCTTAACCCTATGAATCCATTTGATCATCTCTAGGTGTAAATCCTTGGATAATAGAAATATTCTGAGCAGAAACATTGGGTTATCGATGGTACTTCTCTTCTTAAACAGTATCCCACCACCACCACTACCATAAAATCAATCATATCTATTAGAAACTTCAACTTCTTCTCTTGATCTCTTAGAATAACTCTCAAAATGTTCGTTACCTAAGACCTCAATCTCCTTAGAATCTTCACCTACTGGTAATAAAATTTATTTATAAGGAATAAGAATATATATAAAAGTAGGTTCATATGAAACAATTGGGATTTTTACCACATCAGGGTTACTACCTTCATCTGCCAAAATAGCCAGTTCTTCATCTCTAACTTCATCTTATTCTTCATCAACTTCCTCATCAAAGAAGTAAATAAAAACATCATCTGGTTCCAATAAAGGACCAACCATATTTCCATGTCTAGAAGGTTATTTCATAGGATTGAAATTCTCATAAATCTTATCATCATCATCCACCCATTTCCTCATCCAAGGGTTCAAATTTACTTTAATACTCTTACAGGTAAACTTGATAAGACAAAATCCACCACAAATAACTACAACTTCTTCATATTAAGGTACTAGACCTTTTCCTTCAAACATAGATGAAATAAAGATAGTATAGATCAAGTAATTAGATCATTTGGATCATATTCATATCTAATGAATTTCTAAAAAACAATTATTCATCATTTATCTCTTCTTCAGCAAAAACAAATCTGGTTGAGATTTGTAGGTTTTTAGGTTTAATAGCAATAGTCTAAGTAGATTCACCTCATGATTTCTTCCTAATATGTAATCTTTTAGGATATGAAACTGAGGTGTGTTTTACTCTCACTATTGTACTAGTTCAAAGGGAGAAGGGTGAATGAAAGGAAGGTTCAAGAGAGAAATGGAATATGAAAGGTTCGAAGGAGGCACAAGTGAAGCAGTTAAAAAATAAAATTTAAGCCAATTTTATCATTTACTAATATATATTTGGAAAATATAATAAAATATAAATAAATTAATATAATAAAAATTTAATCACATCAAAATAAGACCGGTAGAAAACTCAAACAGTACATCTCAAATAGTGGATTCCCAATAATGAATGACCAATAGTAGATCACCAACGGTGGATTACTAATGGCTAATGTTATATAACCAATGGTGCATCACTAACAATAGGTCACCAAAGGTAGATCCCAAATGGTAGATAACCAATGGTAGATCACTAATGGTAGATCGTCAATGGTAGATCGCTGATAGTAAATCTCCAACGGTAGATTACCAACTTTAGATCACCAATAGTATATCACCTTTAAAATTAAATCTAAAAATAAATAATTGACCTAATTTTTTCATTCCTAGTTCCTGTCTAATATATATTAATCTCTCATAATTAAAATAATTTTTAAATATATTAGCAATAATATTTTCATTTCCAGTACATTCAAGAGCTATATCACTTTTTTTGAAATGATCTATCAAAAAGTGAGGTCTTATATTAATATGTTTTTCCCTACACTAAGATATTGGATTCCTAGAGATATTTATCTCACTTGTATAATCACAATTTATAGGTACAAGTCATAATTGATAACTATAGTCTAGTAAATTTTGTCTCATACATAGAATTTGTGCACAATAACTTCTTGTAGCAATGTACTCAGCTTCAGTATTAGATAGTGAAATAGAATGTTTCATTTTTGTACACTATAAAACTAGTGACATTATCAAAAGGTTACATATTTCGTAGGTTCTATTTATATCTAACTTTCAACCACCAAAATCGGAGTTGGAAAAACTCACTAAATCAAATTTTTTCCTTTAGGATAAAATAGACCTAAATTAGTTTCATACTTTAGGTATTTAAAAAATATTTGGATAAGTAAATGTCAATCTTTAGGATTTTATGAAAATAGTAACACATACATACACTAAACATATTATTTGGTTGGATAGTAGTTAAATATAGAAAACTTCTAATCCCCCCTTTTTAATTGGTTTGATCAATTTATTTTCTAGTTTCATCAATGTCTATTTTATAAGTTATAGTCATTTGGGTATCACTAATCTTTGTGATATCCATACCAAAAAATTTTAAAAGGTTTTTGGTGTACTTACTTTAATTTAAAATAATTCCAACTTTATTTTGAAAAGATTAAAAACCATGAATTAATTTTAACTAACCCATCAAACCTATTTCAAATTTAATTTTTATCATTTTTTAATAATCATTACAAAAATATTATTTATAGGATCAAAAAATTATATCATCGTTATAAATTTTAACTACTAAAAAAATTTTAAATTATTTTCATAAATAAAGTAAGGTCAGCTATATCTTTTGAAAAACCTTTAGAAGTCATAAAATATATGATCCTATCATACCAAGATATAGAAGATTGTTTTAATAAATATAAATATTATTTTTATTTAAATACATGATTTGGAAAATGAGAATTTCAAAATCTGGGTGTTGTTCCACAAAATCATCTCTGGTTATATAACCATTTAGAAATTCACTATTAAAATACACCTGATATAAATTCAAATTCAAATTTTTGTATAGAGAAGTATCATTCTAATAGGTTTAAGTCTAGCCATTGGTACAAATTCTTCTTCATGGTCGATACCTTTGTCTTGAATATATCATTGTGCAACCAATCTATAATTTTTTCTATATATGGTCTCGAATCATCAACTTTAATTCTAAATACCCATTTAGTTCCAATGTCAAAAATATATTTAGATCCTTATACTAGTTCCCAAACTTTATTTATTTAAAATTTATTGAGTTTTTATTGTATTTCCATTACCCATAATTCATCATTTATTTCATCGTTGATTTCCATAGGTTCATGTTGTGAAAATAAATATTGGTGTTCAACTTGATTTCTAAGAGAAGATCTAGTTTGTGTTCCTCTATCCAGGTCTCCAAATAAAGCATCTAAGGGATGATATATATAAGTTCTAATGTTTCTAAGAAAACAAGTGTTGGATATTTAATCATCCTATATAGGTTTGGGTTTGGTTAGTTCATTATAAATATAATATTTTTCTTCTTGTTTCATAGAACGGTCAAAAGATTTAGCATTTATATTCAGAATGGGCATGTCATCTTGAAGGTTGTCTAAATATTTTTTAGGTTCATGTGGATAAGTCTCATCAAATTTGATAGGTATAGACTCCTCCAAAATCTTATTTCTTTTATTAAAAACCATGTAATACATTCTTCTTGCTGAATATACAAGGAAAATTTATTCATCACTCTTTGATGAAAATATGTCAATATTAACCTTTGTATTGAGAATAAATACTCTACAACAAAAATTATAATGTGATAAACCTTTCGTTTTCTCCCATTCCATAATTCATATGGTTTTTTCTTTAGAACTGTTCGTATATGAACTCTATCGATTATGTAACAAGTTTTATTCATATATTATTCCCAAAAAAAGAGGTAAATCATATTCATTGAGAATTCTTCAACTAACTTCTTGAAGGGTTCTATTTCTTATTTCAACTACATCATTTTGTTGTTGGGTTCTAAGAGAAATTTTTTTGATTATCTCCATGTTGTGAGCATAATGTTTCAAAATCTTGATTTTTAAACTCGTGGACATGATCACTTCTTAAGGTATTAATTCGAAGTCCACTAATATTTTATTTAGATTTAGAATAGTTAAAAAAAATAGGTATAAGATTCACTTTTTTAGCTAGAAAGAAAACACAAGTTTATCTAGAAAATTAATATGTTATAACATAAATATAATGCTTCCCATTTAAACTAAAAACTCTATAAGGACCAAATAAATCCATGTCAACTAACTCTAGGGGTTGAAAAGCTGAAATTTATT
The DNA here is from genome assembly GCA_963277665.1 of Viscum album. Classification (NCBI taxonomy): domain Eukaryota; kingdom Viridiplantae; phylum Streptophyta; class Magnoliopsida; order Santalales; family Viscaceae; genus Viscum; species Viscum album. The sequence goes on from OY728155.1 coordinate 1,231,575,272, forward strand.
TATTTGACTTAAAATAATTTTTGTTTTGTTTCCCCTTTTGACATGGATTACAGACTTTATTGTCTAGGAATTCTAGATTAAGAAGGTCTTTAACTAGTCCTTTTATAGTTATCTTTCTAAGTGGGTGTATATTTTAGTGGCCTAGTCTCCTATGCCAAATCTAAGACTCTTTATTAAAAGTCTCTTAAGTAGGGAATGTTTTTAGAAAAAAAAGGAATCTAAATTAACAATTTATACATAGTCATTTCTAAAAGCAATGAAAACTAAATAAATTTCAAAATTAAAAACTATTCATGAATTATTTTAAAATTTAACATAGAAACCATCATCACATAACTATGAGATGATAAGAAGATTATAATTTAATCTAATAATAAATAATACTTTATAAATTAAAATTGTGCTTGAATTTCCAATTTGACCAAGTCCATCTATTTTTCCATTATAATTATCATTGAAGGTAACATGTCCACCATAAACCTTTATTAAGTTCATGAAACATGAATAATCCCAATTTATGTGTCGGGAGTATCCACTATTTAGATATCAAAAGTTATTAGTAGAGCTTTTCAACCATGATTCCTATAAAATAGATTTTAAACCAAAAATGATTTTGGTACCCATATTTTATTAGGTCCAGAAATGTTAGTAATCAAATATTTAAGAATCCATAATTGTTCCATTAGTTTCTTATAATCATACCTTAAAATTTCATAAAAAATTATTTCAGTATGATAAGAATTGTTAAAAGAACTCGTATAACTGGAACTGGAACTGGGAATAATTTTATTTTTAATAATTATTCTCTATCCAGTATGATATCCTATTATATTAGTAAAATTAGGTTCATTTTTATTTCCAATAATATAAGTTAAATCATTTCTCTCATTTTTGATTTTTTTTCAAATATTTCTTTAATTGTTTAGTGGATAATGTTAACTCATTCTTTTCTTTTAGAAATTAAGCATTTTTATCCTTCTATATACTAAGATCTATTTTAAAGTGAGCAAACAAGGCATGACGCTTCTTTAAAAAAAATTATTTATCTTCAAGTTTATTGAATGTGTCTTCCATCATATTACAGTATTCAACCATTTATTCAATGGACATGTTCTCTTTACTATTTTTATCTCTTGAATAGTTATACTTCTTAAAAAGAGATGCATGAAAAATATTAGATACCTTATATGTGTTTTTCCAAAAACACATACTAGATTAATCATGTTTATCCTCTCTTCTTGAGTTTGAATAACTTGAAATACCCTCTAAATCACTCCAAATTTCTTCCATAGCTTTCTTATATCCCTTTTTCTTATCATCATACTTTTTTTTACTTTTACTTAGGATATCGATTCTAGATATGGCTTTTTTTCTTTCATTCATAGAAGGTTATTTTGTTTGTAGTATGATCATTCATCTAGTATTTTCTCCAATTACCTATATTTTTATACTTTCCCTTATAGTTTTTATTCCTAAAGAATTTATTACTTTTTTAAAATTTATAGAATATTTTGTTTTAATTATCCATTTCTTCATCACTTTCCTAATATGATTCATCGTCACATGAGTTTTCTTCTTTAATGTTTCTATTTTTCTTTATGCTAGATGTATTAAAGGCTACTGAAATCCTCTTAGAATCTTTTTCCACATATCTATTTACTTTTATTTCTTATTTATACATAATGAGCTTTCCTATTAGAACTTTAATAGGTAAATTACTTATATCACATGATTCCTGAATTGAAGATGAAGTTTGCATCCATCTATCTTGTAAACATCTCAACTGGTCCATCACTTGGTATTTTTTAGTAATTGGTTTCCGGATTGAATGTATTTTTTTCATGATGTCATTAAACCTGAGATACATATCATAAATAGACTCATGAGGTTTTATTTTGAATGTATTATGTTTAATAGTATATGTAATCAAATAATTTTCTTTGATATTTGAAGTTTCTTCATGAGCAACAACCAAGGTATACCAAATCTCAAATGAAGTAGTACATGCATAAATTATATTAAACTCTTAATATCCTAAAGAACATAATAAATAATTCATAGATTTATTTTTATTGTTATAATATTGTTTAATAGTATCACTCTCTTCAACTCTATCTGTTTTAGGTAATTCATATTTATCTTTAATGAAAATGAAAATCTCAAAACCCATGCTTTAAATACACATTTTTAACTTAATGATCAATTGATCATAATTAGTACCATTAAAATAAAGATGCCTATTATTGGAAATTACCTTTTTCCATTATTAACCATGAATGTATAAATTATAAAATAATATAAATTTAAGATCTTTAAATCACAACTAGATCATACTAAAAGAATATTTTGAAAATTCCTTTAACGTAAAATTTTGTTCAGAGTGAGTATCTTAAGATTGTATGTTCTAAGCACAGCGGAAGTGTGGGAGGGTCAGTACCCAAATTTGATTTTTTCAATTATTGAGAGTCAACCCCATGTTTATTCCGATGAAGAATGTAATGATCAATATAATTGAATCTAAGAACCAAGGGACAGAAAACCCAGAACCAAGAGAGAGTATATTAATACATATTATTTACAATTAATTTAATTAAATAAGAATTTCCTCTAAGGTTATTCTTTCTTCATGGATTCATCTATCCATAGATATATAGTGCACCGTCGTTGCATTGTAGAATCCAAGTGTAGGATTACTCTAGTGGTGATCCAAATGTGTTTCATGTATCTTTGTACATCGCTGAAGGAGTCCCCAAGTGATATCACAGAAGATCCTTTCACTTGCAATGCCCACCTTTGATCACATTCAGAACTTCTTCCAAATAATTCTCATTGATCTAGTGATGGATTATCTCTCTCATTTTTGAGAGTGTTCTTCGAGAGGGATGAACTCTCTAGGATTGAGATATTTTCTCAAATTCATTGTGCACAATGATTTTCTCAGTTAAAGTCTTTGGCTAATGAGTAGATAATATAATTAGTCATTTATTTCACTAGGGTAAAAATAAAATAATTTTCACATGTGCCTTTAATTATTTCATTAATCCTAGAAAACCCCTCTTGTAAAATAATAATAGCAATATTATTATTTCCAGATATGTGCTTAACTTACAAGTAATAATTAAATATTATTTAATCAAATAATATTCAATATTATTATTTCTCACTAGACCCTTAGACTCAGTCTTCCAATCCTCCTCGATATTTATTGTGCCTTGAATAATGACTATTTGTTTATTAAATAAATATCACTGCATTATTCACCAATAAATAAATAAATATTATATTCACCAAATAGAAAATAAATATTTATTAATTATTCCTATACAATATATTCTCTTGAATAACTAGTGATGGAATAAATGCGATCAGTAATACATGGATAATTATAAAACCATGATTTGGAGTGATATTTATTTAACTTGTTAAATAATAAATTATTTAACTGAGATTCTAGATACACTTTATGTGTGCCCCTCTAGGCCTCTTCCTTAGTGGCGTTAAGTGAGCCTACCTAAAGTCCAAGGTTAGCATCTAGAAACATGCCAAGGCACCCATAGAGAATGAAATTAATGCTACAATGACATGTAACCTCATACGAATGCATATTGTGTAATATAATCCTTTTATCACAATTTCTCTAATCAACCAGGTTTCATGCCAATTCCATCAAACGATACGCTTGATATCTCTTTCTTTGAATTTATGAAAATAGAACTTGCCTATTGGTCACCATGGACATATATTTATTTAGTCTATATCATTTCCATCTAAAGGCCTGAGATATTATCTTTTATTAATGAATATATTGGATAAATTCTTTCTTGCACTATTAATTAATGCAATATTAGTTGTGACCCACGTAAAATATCCCACCTCACCAAGAACATCTATCATCATGATTTTCACCAATACAACTAAGTGCATGACTCATAACACTCATTAATAATAATCCTAAAGTCTAAGGACCAATACACACATTTGAAGATAGGAACTTCCAATCACACATGGAAATGTGGATTTCCTACTGGTGGGTCTTATTCTCATAATATCCTCCTGAACATTACCAAGGGCTTACACCTTGAGAAGGTGCCTCAAAGTCTTATGATTCACCACATTTGATATCTTGTATCATTTACATCTCTCAAATGATATCATCTGTCTATAAAACATATATTCAAGAATAGTGTCATATTACTTTCAGGTTCTCATGATAGCAGGGATCCACTAAGACCTTTTAGTGTGACAGTTAATCTTAGTACATTATCACATACAATGTTACATAGAAGAACAATAATGATGAGATGAGGAATTTATTAATTATCAAAACCATGAATATAAATTATCATAATGTACAAAATAAGATGGTCCTAGGGCACCAACTCCAACAAAATCCCACTTTCACTAGAGCCAACTTCTAATGACCTTCTATTCTCTATCTCCTACATGATACTCATGCTTCTACTGAGATAGGCCTTTAGTCAAGGGGTCTTCCATGTTATCTTCTAGAGATATTATACTCACTTCAACTTCACTCTTTTGATAAAAATACCTCAAGAGGTGATACTTTCATATTATTTTCTCTATTTATTGATGTAACCTTGTCTTTTTTGTAAGAACCACTATTGTATTATTATCATCATACAATGTGATAGGGTCTTTACTTCTAGGTACCACATCAAGATCTTGGACAAAGTTTTCAATCTAGATATCCTTCTTAGATGCATTATAAGACGTTATATACCTTAACTCCATTTTAAAATTAGTGAAAACTAACTTCTTTTAACTCTTCTATCTCACAAATCCTCTGTTGAGATAGAAAATATATCCTAATTGAGAATTTAGATCATTCTGATATGTCTAAAAACTAGCATCATCATACCCTCTGATGACAAGATCCCTGTATCTTCCATACAATGGGAACATATGCTTAGTTCTTCTGAGATACTTTAGGATAGTCTTAATAGTAATCCAATGTTATTATCCTAGATCTAACTGATATATTCCTACCAATATTAATTCATAATCAACATCAAGTCTAGTACATTACATGGCATACATGATTTATCCTATCGACAAAGTGTATGGGATCTTACTCATTCTATCTTTCTCCTATTGTGTCTAGGGAAGTTTTTTTTGAAAGATGTAAAACCTATGACATTGGAACCAATTCTCTAATTAAATTGTTCCATAGTAAATTTCTTAAGTATCTGGTCAATATATGTACTTTTTATTAGTCCAACCATCCTCTTGGATCTATCACTAATGATCTTGATCCCTAGAATGAAGGTTTCTTCACCTATGTCCTTTATAGAGAGGCACTTATTCAAACCATCCTAAATAGATTGTAATACTGGTATGTCATTTCCAATAAGTAATATGTCATCAACATATACTTCTAGGATAATGATCGTATTCCATTAAACATTTTGTAAACACATGACTCACACTTAGTCTTAATGAAACCAAATTAATTTATGGATTTATTAAATTAAATATTCCATGACCTAAATGTTTTCTTCAATCCATAAATGGATCTATGCAACTTTAAAATTCTTTTGGCATCACCTGGTGTCACAACCCCTTCTAGTTGTGTCATATAGACATATTCCTAAAGGTTCTCGTAAAGGAATACTATTTTTAGATCCATCTAGAAAATATCTTATTCATGGTAAGGTACTATGGAAAATATGATTCTTATGGATATAAACATGGAAAATGGTGAAAATATTTCATTATAGTCAATTCCTTGACACTGTTTAAACCCTTTTTCCAATAGGCTAACTTTATAGGTACTTACTTTACCTTCTATGTTCAGTTTCCTTTTGAATACCCATTTACACCCAACGGGCTTTACCTCAACCGACGCATCGACCAAAACCCAAACATGTTTCTAATACAAGGAATCCATCTCCGAATTCATAGCTTCTAGCCATCTTATAGCTTATGATCTCTTTATTTCCTCCTTGTATGAGAGAGGTTCATCATTTTTCAAAAATAATGATTCATCATATTTAGTGACTAGAAAACCATATCTATTTGGTTCTCTTACCTCTCATACACTCTTACACAGTACTTGTGTTTCAGGAACTACTTCTACCATAGGGGCATGTGGAACTTGTTCATGTACAAACTCATGTGTATCTTGAGCATTAACTTTATCTATGTCAATCTTGCTCCAACTATCCTTTTTGAGTATGTGCTCCCTCTTAAGAAATACATCATTTCTGGTGATAGTCACTTTCTTATCTGAGGGGTTGTATAGGTAGTATCCCTTTTTCCCATGGGATACCCTATAAAGATACACCTCATGTCCTGGGGTTCAATATTGTTTCTTGAGAAGTCCATAAAAAATTCCATGCAACCCCATACATGTGTATACAAAAAAATGAATTTCTTTCAATTCCATAACTAGAAAGAAATTCCATTTTCCATATTATTTGGTACTCAATTTAATGTGTATAACACATTTTGTAATGCATATCCCCAAAAAGGATAATGGAAGATCTACATGACTCATCATCGACCTGACCATGTCCAACAAGGTACGGTTCCTCCTTTCACTAACATTATTCCATTGTGGTGTATAAGGTGGGGTGAGTGGAGATATAATCCCAAACACCCATATAATTTTTATGAACTCTTGGTTAATATATTCTCTACCTCGATCTGATCTAAGTTTCTTTATCTTCTTATCATGCTGATTCTCTACTTCATTCTTGAATACCTTGAATTTCTCAATGGACTCAAACTTATACCTCATCAAGTAAATATAGTCATATCAACTCAAGTCTTCAATAAAAGTTTTTTAGTAATAATATCCACCTAAATATTCTACTACAAATGGTCTACACACATCAATGTGTGTCATTTCTTGAAACTATGTGGATCTTTCACCCTATCCATCAAATGGTGGTCTGGTCATTTTTTTCTAGTAAACAAGCATGACATCTGTCAAGTTGTTTTATCTCAGAAGAGGCTAAATAACCATCTTGAGAGAGTTTGGTCAAACTCTTCTTGTTTACATGACCAAGATGGTGATACCAATGTTGGGTGTTATATGAGTCATGTGAACGTGATTAGTTATCAATTTCCAACACTTGGTTTTCGAAATTTAATACGTCTATCCTGTTACTTAAATGTGACGTACCATAACATATGTTTTCCTTATAAAAGACACAAATTATAGTTTTGAACATGAAAATAAACTCATCTGTATCTAAATTTGAAATCGAAATTATGTTATTAGAAACAATAGGTACATAAAAAAATAATGTAAAACCAAAATCATTCCTATAGGCACAGAAAGGTGGTAGTCACCAATGGCCAGAGAAGCCAGCCTCACACCATTGGTAGCTCACATATCCACCTATCCTGTGGAAATTTTATAAAATTTACTTGGTTCTTGGGTTTGATCATAAATTTTAGCACCAAAAGATGTATCTAATACCTAGTGTGTAGAAATGGAAAGATTTCACTTGATAACAAATGCACCTTTGGATTCCCCTTACCTCAAGGTGTAGTTCCCCTTCCTGTGGCCTGACATGCCACATGAAAAACATAATGCCTCCTTTTCCATTCCCTACCTTTGGATATTCTTCTCCTTGGTCAGATGGTGCTTAGGGTATTTAGACTATTTATAATTCTTAGGCCCCTTTTCCTTGTCCATTATTTTATTATTCACCATAAGGAATGTGAGTTTTTCACGACCAATGTCATTATCCACATGGTGAATCAATGTCAAAAGTTCTGTTAGACCCTTCTCCTTATTTATCATATTATAATTCACAATAAGACTATAGAAGGCCTTGGAAAGTGATAAAAGTATGATATATGTACACAAATCATTCGGGAATTTAATCTCTAAGATGTCCATACACTCAATATAGTCGATAAGCTTGACTACACGAGACCCAATTGGCGTAAAATCTCCAACCTTAGTGCTGAATAAAGCATTGGAGATCTTATACCTATGTTTCCCCATCTTCTCTTACTAGAGATCCTGAAGGTGATATATCATGTTACAAGAATCCATTTCCTCGTGTTTCATCAATAACTCAATGGAAATAGATGATATCATGAAGCATTGAACATTTTTAGCATCATTCATATGTTTCTCGTATAGAGATATCTCTTCATAACTTGCCTTATTTCTAGGCGCAACTGGTAAAGGTTCTTCAAATAGATATAGTTTCCTTTCATGGTGAAGGATGAACCATAGGTGCATTTTCCACTCCTAGAAATTAGTGTTTTTGAGAAGGTTTTATTTCTCAACTATAGATCGTGATGATATTTTTTATGTAATTTATGATGATTCTTCTACAAATAAGATGAGCATAATTTTAGTACTTTATATAATAAAATTAGGCAAATAAATAAATATTATATTTATTAGTCTCCCACTATTTTATTGAAACGCAATATCCCTCACCGTTAGCTTCGGAATATCATATTTCTCGAACATTCAAGTAGAAAGGATCCATATTCCCCTTCTCATTACCCCAACATTGGTTGTTCAACAAACTAAATGGTTTTAGGTAGGAATTAAAAATTTCATCTACATTTACTCACAGTTCCTTGATTCATTGAGTGGACTCCCCAATCATGAAATCATTAATTTATATTTCCTCAACCTTTGCCTCTCAGTTACACCAAGCCCTTATTTGGAAGTCAACCCTTGATGTCAACTAAGTTAAGTCAACCCAAAACCTAAAATTAGAATTTTGTCATAATTAAAAGAACCCCAACTTTGGCTGTTCAGGCACTTTGAACTGTGATTTGATTCTAAATGAAGTAATGTAAACCTATACCGAATTAATATTTTATTGAGCGATTTTTTCCTTTATGCATAAATTTTCAATTATTATCTTTTAAAATTCTTTTTAATATAAAGTGGGATATGATTAATTGACTAACCATGTATTAGATAATATTTATGCATAAGCCTGTTTATTTTAGTTCCTTCTTTTATTCTTCTTAATTCATTAGTTATGTGACCATGAAAGAACATTCATAATGAATAACCATGCAATATGATAGAAATAAAATAAATGGTATTATCTTATTTTTGTTATAATGTTTATTTTATCTAGTGGTTGATAAAATAAATGCTTACCTAGTGGAGAAACACATTGAACCATTTAAATTTCACGTTTATAACTTTCCACATGTCCACCTTTCTATCTCCTTGGATTGGTTTCACCTCAAATCCTAACTTGAACCACCTCTACTAGCTTAGTAGTTCCATCCATTTCATATGCTTTTAATCACACACATGTGAAGGGTAAAAGGGGGTTTACATAAAAGAAACCAAGGTAACACAGTCACTACATAATGATGGGGAGGGAACGCACACATGAAAACAATTTAATTTAATAATAAATTAAAAGGAAACTGATCGCATACAAAGGTCTACTCTATCTCATGATCATCCACATGAATGTAATGAATTATGAATTTAATAAAACTAGAATTAAATTATTTAATCATTATTATTTAAGATAAATTTCACTCTAATTGATTAAATATTATATTTAATTAATCAATCCTTTTATCTGAAACCTTTTCTGAATTTCCTTGAGATTTTCATCCATTTTAATTTTAAACAAATTAACAAATTCATTTAAAATTAATTATAAACATAACTTGTACCTTGGAGGTAACCCAGTGAACACCCATTTAAAACTACCCAACATGTATTATAGTTGTATACACTTTATTCTTTGTGACATATAGCATGAACATAGAATAATAACTCTAATACAACTCATACAAGATGTGTATATCCTGAATATTACATAGAAGTTAATAAAACATTTAAATATATATCAAATCCTATCACATGGTGTGTCATAGATTTCTTCCCACACACAAGTACATGTTTCAAGGGTAATATAATATAATAAATTTTTAATCTGGGTAGCTGGTAAAAGTACATGGCATGTAGATCTGATGTATACAATGTGTACATTCTTGACCGTTTTTCAGAAATACATGCCTACGGACTTGGCATGTGAGGCGTACATCAGAAATCTAAGAGTACATGGCATTTCAAATGGGCCACATGTTGTATTGACTCTATGTTACACAGTTATCAGTTGGGTAGGCCGTGTAGGGAATATACAACCTACACCTGACCTGAAGGGACTACACACAGTGTCCAGTGGGACACACGGTGTGTAGTTTAGCGGACTGTAAACCATTTCATCCTAGTAAACAAATGGTGTAATAATTAAATACACTGTGTTTCATTAATTCCCAAAGGTTGATTAATTAATTAATTAACTCCTGGTGCACGGAACACGGGTACATGGCATGAATTTTTAATTACAAGGTGTGTACTCCTATTTAATCTGATCAGAATCCTTGGAACCTCCAGATGAGTTCCTTGATTTTATTTTAATCATAAAATATATTGTTTATATTAGATCTGTGAGAAATGGTCAACAAATAAATATATCTCTAAATTCAGATTTAGAGAACGATTATCTTTAATTGAAAAACAAAATTATGAATGCAGAAATCATCAACAAAAATAAATAACTATAAACCATTATGAGACCCCTCTGATACCACATATAGTTTTTAGGCACAATAGAAGTGTGGGAGGTACGATACCAAACTTTTCATTTTTTGTTATCAATAATCAATCTGAGGTTCATTCCAATGAAAAACATTAGGACTTGTGGAATTGAGTCAAAGAAAAAGAAAGCGATAGAAAACCCAAAACTATGAGAGAGTAGATCAACACATGTTGTTTACAATTAATTTAATGAAATAAGAATTACATCCAAGGTTATTCTTTATTCATTGATTGTCTATCCATAGATCTGTTGTTCGCCGTTGTTGCGTTGTAGAATCAAAGTGTAGGATTCATCTAAGAGTGATCCACATGTGTTCCACATATCTCTAGATGTCACTGAAGGAGTCTCTAGGTGCTAGCACAAAATATCCTTGCACATTCACCTTTCATCTAATTGATAACCGCTTCAAAATAATTCTCTTTGATCTAGTGGAGGAGGATATATCTTCTTCTTGAGAGCATTATTGGATAGGGAAGAACTCTCTAGGCTTGATAGTTTTTCTCCAATTCATTTTGGATAATGATTTTCCTTACTTGGTCCTTGGCTAATGAGAGAATAATATAACTGATCATTTATTTCACTAGGGTAATAATAAAATAATTTTCACAAGTGCCTTTAATTATTTCATTAATCCTAGTGACACCCCTATGCCAAATAATAACAGAAATATTATTATTTTCTGGCATGCGCTTAACTTAAAAGTTATAATTAAATATTATTCTGTAAAATAATATCAAAAATTATTATTTCTCACTAGACCCTTAGACATGGTCCTCTAATCCTCCTCAACATTTATCATTCCTTGAATAATGACTATTTATTTATTAAATAAATATCACATCATTATTCACTGATAAATAAATAAATATTATGTTAACCAAATAAAAAATAAATATTTATTAATGATTCCACCCACAATATATTCTCTTGAATACTAGTGATGGAATAAATTTGATCAGGAATACATGAATAATTATTAAACCATGACTGGAAATAATATTTATTGAACTTGTTAAAAAAATGAATTATTTAACTGAAATTCTAGAAACACTTGGTGTGTGACCATCTTGGCCTCTTTCTCTATGGAATTACAAAAACTAACTAAATTCCATGGTTAGCATATAAAAACACACCAAGGCACCCATAAATAAATAATTTAATTCCATAATGACATGTCACGTCATATGAATGAAAACTGTGTAATATTATCCCTTTATTATAATATCTCTAATCTAGGAGTTTACATGCCAGTTCCATAAACCTATAGGCTCAATATATATTTCTTTGACTTTCTGGATATAGAAATTTCGTAGTGATTATCGTGGACATGGATTTTTTTAATTTATATCATTTCCATCAAAGGGCCTTTGATATAATCTTCTGTTAGAGATCATAATGGATAAATCATTTCTCATATTATTCATTAATGCGATATTACTCAGGACGCGCCCAACATATCCTACCTCGTCACAAATATCTATCATCATAGTTTTCATCAATTAAACTAAGTGCACAACTCATAATACTCATTAATAATAATCTTAAATTATGAGGACCAATAGACACATCCATAGATAGTAACATCCAATGACACGTAGAAATATGGATTTCCTATTGGTGAGCCTTGTTCTCATAAAATCTTTTTGGACATTACCAAGGGTGTACACCATAAGAAGGTGCCTCAAAGTCATATGAGTCTCTAAATTTGATAGCCTTTATCATTTGTGTCCTTTAAATGGTATTATCCATCTATAGAACATATATTCAAGAATAGTGTCACAATACTTCTAGGTTCTCATCATATCAGGGATATGTTATGATCTGTTATTGAGATAGTTACTCTTATGACATTATCACATACAATGTTATAGAGAAGAACAATCATGATGTGTTAAAAAAATTATTAATATTCAAAACCATGAATATAAGTTATCATAAAGTACCAAATAAGTTGGTTCTAGGGCACCAACTCCAATAAAGAGGTGGGTGAATTATGTTCTCAATAAAAAATTATATTTAAAATAATTTAAAACATAAACTACTAATACTAGAAAAATACCCATTTAATAAAAATAGTAAAAATATATAATATTTTTTTCAAATAGATTCTCAAATTATGATAAACTCTCAGTTAAAGAAATATCTAAAATCACATTATCTTTTAAAACTAAATCACATGATCAAAATATATACATAAAACATAGATTAAGTTTAACTATTAGAGTAAAATATTTGATACATATTATAAAATAGATACAATTTTAAACCCTTGAAATACATGGTAAAAACTAAAAACACATAGTGGAATTAAAATAAGTGGTTTAGTCTCAAGCTAAGACTTAATCCCCTCCATTTGGAAATCACATACTACCAAGATGTTTATTAAACAATAGACATGATCCAAAACATAGATTCGGTTTTACACACAACATCACACATGGCTTCTTAGGCACAAAGTGTCTTATACAGTTATACATGCGATGAAAACAATCATAGGTCACAAAAGATCTCTTCTACACCTTTTTTGTGTATAAAAAAGAGGAAGTTTGGGAGAATTTGTCAAGAACACTCTAGCTTATGCACAGGAGAGAGTGTGCATAAATAAATAGAGTACAAGAATACACTGCCCATAAGTAAATCATAAATTGAAATAGAAAATGAGAAAGATTAGAAAAAAGCAACGTTTCTAGATCTGAGTAGTATCAGAATCATATGTTCAAAGATCCTTGAATGTATTTTAAAGGATCTTGAATAGGTTCCTTAGAGTGTGCAGGAAAAAACATTGTAAGTGTTTAGAATGTCTTTTGTTTTCAATATGTCAATGTATAGAGTTAATTTAGTGTGTGAATGTAGTAACCTCTGTGTTTGTATCACTCTTGTATAACTTCTATTAGCTCTCTATAATTACATATTTCCTACATTTCATCACACACAAGGGAGTTCTATAGAATTTATATAGCTAGAGGTCCAATTTATCTATTGGTTCCTGAATCCACGTACTGATCACAAAATCAAGAGGGTCTTAATTTTTCTTCAATTCATCCATGTATTAGTTCAAGTATAATAATTCTAAAATATAGATGTGACTTGACTTTATTAAATTCCATAAACGAGATGTTGAAATATTAAAATAGAAAAATATTTTGGATAGAAATATTAGAAGTGTAGTGGTAGATATTTTAATGGTAGATTCTCTAAAATGGAAAATCTCTAAATGGTAGATATATTCCGATGGTATATGCTCACTAGCGGTAGATATATTATGTCGGTATATTCACACTAGTGGTATATCTATTCTAAAAGAAGATCCCCTCTGGCTGTAGATGAGTTCTTACTCCAGCATCAGTGTATATTATCATAATCAAGTGGTAGAACAATCCATAAATAGATGGCTTCAATGGAAGATTGATTCAGTGGTAGATGTGATGATGGTAGATGTAATGATAGTATATGTTTTAGTGGTAAATAATTTTGAACTAATGTTGTAAGATCAATATAGAGTATGAGGTTTCCAACCTTTGATACCAATTGTAGGATTGAAATAACGATGTAGATGCTCAATATACAAGAGGGGGGTGAATTGCACACTTATTTCCTTAAACAAGGAAAGATCTATGTTTAAAAAAGTTAAAATAAGCAAATTCACAACACCTCTAACACCAATGAAAGATTGGGACAAAGTATGAAGTTACAAACTTCTAGTTATATGCACTTTCTTATATCTGGAAATTGATTCCGAAAAACAGGTTCTGGAAAATATGGATCCGGAAATTGAAACTTAACTAAAGTTTACAATATGAGATTCTACCTTATAGAGTATAGAATCTAAATTAATCAGAGTACAAGTGTAAGGAAATATATAAAGATTATACTTTCCTTACAATACAAAAAGCCGTGGAAAACAAATTAGTAAAACTACAAGTAACAGGATATAAATATTTTAACCCAAAGAGAAGGGTATCCAACAACCTTGGATAAAGGTCGCTTGATTTATACTTTCATGAAAGTCTATCTTACCCACACCAGGGTAAGCCCTCGATACAAATATCGGAGTCTCTGTCTTGTTATCCCCACAAGCCCTAAACATCAAGGTAGTTAGAACCTTTGTCTCCCTCAGCAAGGAACCCCTCGAACTTCAAGGAAGTTAGCACCTCTGTCTTCCTATTTCCAGAATCCATCGACTGTAATCACCAACAATCGGAGTCGCACGAAACAAGTCTGCACAAGGAAAAGTTTTAAAAAGTCATTCAAACTTTCTGTGTGAAGCTTAAGAGTTGATAAGATCCTCTCTCTCTATAAATCACTTCAACAGCTTGTAAGCACAAGTTGTCAAAGTTGTGTTGAGCTCGTTCAAATGAGCTCCTATTTATAGGAAAACTTCCAACGGTTGGCTCCCTCCTCCAACGGTCATATTTTCCTTAAATTTTGGATAGACTTGTACACGTGTCACTTAACCAATGGTTATTTTGAAACAGAATGGATGACATCATTTTATAACAAAACCTGTGTAACTGAAAGCACGACATCATTTTGTAATGAAACAAGTGTAAGTATAAGTAAAACTGAAGTTCGGAATGTAAGAAAATAAAAGTTTTGAGTCTAACCAAAATGGAATTCAGAGTCTATAATAAAAGGATATTCAGATTCTATTTTATAAGAATTCGGAACCTGAATTCTGTAGAAATCCGGAGTCTGAATTTCTAAGGAAATTCAGAGCCTGGTTTCCCCAGAGTTCATATCTTAACATACAGAGTTCAGAGTTGAACTTGTAGAAGTTTGTAGTCGAACTAGTAAAAGTTCGGAGTCGAACTTATAAAAGTTCGTAGTCAAACTTATAAAATTCATAGTCGAACTCATAAAATTTCGGAGTCGAACTAGTAAAAGTTCAGAGTCAAACTAGTAAAAGTTTGGAGTCGAACTTCTACAATTTTGGAGTCGAACTCATAAAATTTCAGAGTCGAACTTATAAAAGTTTGGAGTCGAACTCATAAAAGTTCAGAGTCGAAATCATAAAAGTTTAGAGTCAAACAAGTAAAAGTTCAGAGTCGAACTAGTAAAAGTTTGGAGTCCAGAATTCGGAGTTGAACTTTGTTAGAGTTTGTATCCAGAATTCGGAATGGAACTTTATTAGAGTTCGTATCCTGAATTCATAGTGGAACTTTATTAGAGTTCGTATCCAGAATTCGGAGTGGAACTTTATTAGAGTTCGTATCCAGAATTCGGAGTGGAACTTCATTACAGTTCATATCCAGAATTCGGAGTGGAACTTCATTACAGTTTATATCCAGAATTCGGATCCTAAAACAGAATGCTTCATATCTTAGCATTATATAATTCTGAGGTTTTGGTTATGAATCCGATTTTTATACTTGAGAAAAATATTGATATGTGTAAGGAAATTAGAGTTACGGTAAATTTCTTTAAGGAAGTAAATTTTCCTTATAGAAGTAAAATATAGATTTTCTTAAGTATAGGGTGTTTGTGATTTTCAAAACAAAAAGGAATGGAAAAGTCATAAGGAAAACCTTATTGACTCAACAATCTGTCCCTTTTTGGAAATCACAAACAACCTTACGAAATAGATTATAAGGAATTTTAAAATTTTAATTAGGCTTTGAAATTAAAACTTATCTCCCTTTATTCATGAATGATGATGAATACAACTAACTCCCCCTTAGGCATTGAAACTCTAATGATTGTATTCTGAATTTCCAGAGTGGAGTTTTCATTGTCATAGGAATGAAAAACTTCATAATGAGAAACTCTCCCTTACGTTAAATATATTTCACTTAGAAATTTTTCCTTCTCCATTTTAAATTTTCCTTCTCCCCTTTTAAGTAGTTCTCTTTCCTTCTCCCTATTTGTGATTTTCAAAAATAATTTAAGAGATTGGAAAACAAGTGTGGTACCTGAAACATTAGTACATAGTAACACAAGATACAACCAACCAAAATTTCATTAGAGTTGAAAAAAAAATTACAAGGAAAGGCAAATGCAACAAAAGATCGGATTTTTCTATTTGTCCTCCTTTTCCTTCGGAATAAGCTTCTTTAACAAGATTTTCAGCTTCTTCAAATATTTTTGATCCTCCTCAGCTTGCTTCTCTAAAGATGTGATCCTTTCTTGTTGAGTTTTCAACACCATTGCTTGAGCCTTCATGGCCTCTTCCTACATCTTCACTAACTCATCTTGCTTTACAAGTTTTTCTTGGATCTCAATCCAAAGATATCTATCCCTTTTAAAATTTTGAGCAAGATATTTAACCTTATCATTCAAGTCCTTCACTTGTTGACTCCGAGAACTTTGCTCAATAATCAGATCATCCTGAAGATTCTTAATCTTGGTATCCTCAGTGTTAACGGAATCTTCAAAATCATTCTAAAAATGATCAAAATCAGCCATATCTTCTTCAATATTCTTAGACCAAAAAGTAATTTTGCTGCATGATTTCCTGTGTACATCATAGTTGATAAGGAAATTTCTATGGTCAGCTTCAATTTTCACACACTTATCCATCACCATGGATAAGGATTCCGATTTATGATTTAAACTATGTTGCAGTATCTGGCATCTGGAGTCAATAGTGGGGAAAATAGGAATGGTTTCCACCAACTTTTTCAAGGATTCAATAATAAAGTCATAACCATGTGCTGATGACTCCGAATCCGATAATTTTCTTGGGGATTGTTCTTCTTCAATTTGCACCAACTTCCTTTTAGAAATCAGATAACTCATTTCCTTCCTGAATATTATTTTCCTTAGCATCATTCTCAACTCCCTTTCCTGGAGTGAATAATTTTGAAGATTCATCCTTTTCTTGATAATCTTCCACTTGTTTGATCAAGTCATCTAGATCAGCACTTCCTTCTTCTTCTTCTTCTTCCTCTTCTACTTCTTCTTCTACTTCTTCAGCAATTGTTTTCTCTACTTCTTTAACTACCTATTTACCCTTAGACTTTTCCGTAGTGTATTACTTCTTCCCGAGAGTCTTTGGTAATGGTTGAATATCAAAAGTTTCCAGAATAGGAATCTTCTCAGAGGATATTTGTGTTACTTTCAAAATAGATTGAACAATCTCTTCTTCTGGTATCTTTTTCTTAAATTTCTTTTCTTTTTCTTGTTTTTTTAACTCATCAGCAGCTCTCTCTTTTAAGGCCTTAGTGTCAGTAGGGTCCAATATGAACTGTGGATCCCCTTCTTTCCTCTTCTCCTTTTCTTCTCTCCACTTAGCAGCCACTTTATCTGGGTAGGCTTTTTGTTTCTTTGGCTTGCATGGGGTAGATTAAGTTTACTTAGCTTTGGGGGTTTTGTCTTCAGTAACCACTTCCTTAAGATTCCTCTTCTTAGTAACTTTCTTCATTGGCTCATCTTTTTCCACATTTTCCGGAATGGTCTTAGCCTCTGACTCTGGTAAAGGATAGAATTCTCCAGATTCATCATAAAAATCCCATTTTCATCCTCTTTAATGTATCGTCACTAACCAGCATTACCTTGAAATTTCTTTTCTTGGAAGTGCAAGCAACTTTAAAATAATCAAGACATGTGATGATAAGTTTAGAAATCAAGGTCGGATAAATTATGATCTGAGCTTTCAGATCCCCTTCTTTAATATTCTTAAGTGTAATCAAAACATTCCTCATCAAGTTTATCTACCTTATATTTACCAAGAAATATAGGATGTAAATGTCACTCTTCTTGAGATTATCCTTGTCACCCCTTCTTGGTATGAGAAAACTTTTTACCCATAGCTATAGAATCCTATTATTCGAAGAAAGATGATAAATCTTAGTTGTCTTGACATTTTTCAAACCAGGGAATTTCAATGCCTTCACTTTGTTGAAACATCCTTGCTCATCTGGAAGCTTATGTGAACAAAACTCAGCTTCTCCTTCATAAGATAAACCCACCAAGCTTGCAGCCTTGGTGTAAGATAATTTTTAAGTCTTCCCATAAGACTTGAAAGAGAAAAACTCTCTGCCATCTTCCTTAAGAAAGGAAACAGACTCATAGAACTCAACAAGAAAATTTGTATAAACCGGATCCTGTTTCTCTGTATTTGATAAGAAAACATCCTCCCATCCATTCAATCTGATATTCTTAGATATAAGAGAATCATACTTGTAGAAACTCAGATGCACTAACCTCTCCCTGTAAACTAACCACTTTGAGATTGGATTCATAGTTGACATATCCTGAGAGGTTGCTTCAACAGACATTCAGAATGGAGAGTTCTAGAAGATTCGGAACAGGCTTTAACAAAGATCGGAACGGCCTTAAGAAGAGAGGCAGAGCTTTGAGATGTGAGATCTTTGAAAAACCAATGTGGGATGACCCTCGGGGTCCCCTTTATATAGGAGATGGAGTTGACCTTTGATCTTACAAAAACCATCTAATGGTTGAAAAACCTTTTGATCTGATCTGGCGGTTGAAAACATACCTGCAAGGAAATATTGAATCCGATCTATTGAGGTTTTTAAGAAAAACAATCGGATTTAAGAAAACTAGAATCCAAGATATTTTTAAACACATAGAAAAATACCAGCAAGAAAAATATGACTACAAAAACTTAAGTAAGTAAATCATACCTTTCGGATAGGATAGGAAGCTTATTTGTAATAGGTGATATTCTTCTTGAAGAAAATTTTGACTATGAAAAACTAACTACGAAAAACTTAAAGTTGAAAAGACTATGAGTACAAAAACTTTATTACGAAAAGTATGAGTACAAAAAATTCCAGTATGAAAAGTATGAGTATGATAAATTTTATTACGAAAATAATGAGTATGAAAATTTTTATTACAAAAATTATGAGTACGAAAAAATTTCATTACAAAGAGTTCAGTTCTGAAAATTTCCATTACAAAAATTTTAGTTCCAAAAATTTCATTACGAAAGTTCCAGTACGGAAATTTCATTATGAAAAATTTTGAAAAACTCATTATTAAAAATTTGAAAAACTCATTACGAAAATTTTTGAAAATCTAATTACGAAATGTTTTGAAAAAATCAATACGAATTTTTTTGAAAAACTCACAATCAAATGTTCTCCCCCTATGAAAAGGAGTTTATTAATGTAAGGAGAATTATTTAACAAGAAGTTAATGAAGAAGGATTACTTTACGGTTATCATTACTAACTTCTATTTAATGTATTCAAATCTATCAGAGGGTAATGATTTTGTGAAAATGTCAGCAACTTGATCTTGCGTTCCGATAAATTGAAGAATGATATCTCCTTTTAGTGCGTGATCCCTAAGAAATTGATTCCTAATATCTATGTGTTTTGCATGAGAGTGATGTGCAGGTTTTCTACTAAGGGCAATGGAACTTGTGTTAGCACACAAAATTTGAGTCTTAGTAAAACTCAAGCTATAATATGTGAGTGTCTGTTGCATCCACAACACTAGAGCACAACAACTTCCAACTGCTACATATTCAACATCAGCAGTGGAGAGTGCTACAGAATGTTGCTTCTTACAGGACCAAGAAACTAATGAATCTCTTAAGAAATGACAAGTTCTGGATGTACTTTTTCTATCCATTCTACATCCACCAAAGTCAGCATCTGAAAAGATTTTTAAGATAAAATCATTTCCAGAAGTATAAAATAATCCCAGATCCATGGTTCCCTTTAAGTAGCGAAAAATTATTTTCACTGCCTTTAAATGAGATTCCTTATAATTGGATTGATATCTGGCACATAAGAATACTGAAAACATTATGTCTGGTCGACTTGCTGTTAATTAAAGTAGACTTCCTATCATACCTCTAAAAGATGTTTGATCTACTGGTTTTCCAGGTTCATCGAGATCAAGTGTGTTTGAGGTACCAATAAGAGTACTTATACTCTTTGTGTTTTCATAACCATACTTTTTAAGAAGTTCTTTAATATACTTATGTTGGGATATGTAGATTCCTTCTAGTTTTTGAGAAATTTAAAAACCAAGGAAAAATGTTAACTCACCCATCATACTCATTTCAAACTCATATTTTATTAGATCTGTAAAGGAATCAGTTAAATATTGATGAGTTGAACCAAATATGATGTCATAAACATATATTTTAACAATAAAAACATTTTTATTTTCTTTCTTTATAAAAAAGGTTGGATCTGCATTTCCCTTAACATAGTTATTTTGAAGCAAAAATCCTATAAGTCTATCATACCAAGCTAGTGGGGCTTGTTTAAGGCCATACAAAGCTTTGGTAAGTCTAAAAACATGATCAAGATGTTTCGTATCTTCAAATCCAGGAGGTTGTTCAAAAAAACTTCCTCTTGAACAAAACTGTTAAGAAAAGCACATTTCACATCCATTTGAAAAAGTTTAAAATTGAAGAATGCTGCAAAGGAAAGTAAGATACAAATAGATTCATGTCTAGCTACTGGAGCATTGGTTTCTTCATATTATATTCCCTCTTACTGATTATAGACTTTAGTAACAAGTCTATCTTTATTTCTAACTTTGACTCCATTTTCATCACACTTATTTCTGAAGACCCACTTTACTCCAATAACAGAAGTTTTCTTAGGTCTTTCAACCAAGGTCCAGACTTTATTCTTTTCAAATTCATTTAGTTCATCTTTCATTGCTTTAATCCAATCATCATCACCTAAAGATTCATTATTGCTTTTTGGTTCCAATTGGGAAAGGAATGCTAGATGTTATACTTCATTTCTTAAGGAACTTCTAGTCCTTATGGGTTGATTTACATCACCAATGATACTATCACTGGAATGATTCTTAAGAAACACCTGACTTGGGTTTTGTAAAACTTATTCATCAACATAGGTTAGAAAGTATTCTGGGGTAAATGTTTCAGAAATATCTTCTTGAACATTTTTCTTACCAGAAGGATCTTCTATCAAAGGTTGATAATCAGTTTTTGAAAACACATCCAAGGATGTAGGTTGGGATGGTTTATAAACAAAAGGATTAGACTCATCAAATTTGACATGTACTGTTTCCTCAATAGTACAAGTGTTTTTGTGAAAAACTCTATAGGCCTTAGAGGTTGTGGAGTAACCTAAGAAAACCCCTTCATCAAATTTTGGTGTGAATTTGTGTAGATTATCTTTAGTATTCAAGATGAATACCTTGCAACCAAAAACTTTGAAGTAGGAAAGTCTAGGTTTTCTACCATTCCATAACTTATAAAGAGTTTTATTAAGAAAAGGTCTAATCAAAACTCAATTTATAGTGTAACAATCAGTACTTACAGCTTCAGCCCAAAAATGTCTAGCTATAGAATTTTCACTCAACATGGTTCTGGTTATCTCTTGAATAATTCTATTTCTTCTTTCAACTACACCATTTTTTTGAGGAGTTCTAGGTGATGAAAAGTTGTGAGTAATACCTTTTCTACTACAAAAATTTTCAAAGTCAGAATTTTGAAATTCTCCTCCATGATCACTATGAATAGTTTTCAATGGAAGGTTTTTCTCATTTTTTACTTGGGATCTAAAACATTTGAAATAAGAAAAATCTTCAGACTTTATTTCTAGAAAATAGACCCATGTAAATCTAGTGTAATCATCAACTAAGACAAACACATAGTATTTGCATCCAATGCTTCTAGTTTGTGTTGGACCAAAAATATCCATGTGCACCAACTGTAATACATCAGTTGTTGAGAATTCACCGATTTATTTAAAACTATATTTATGTTGCTTTCCATATTGACAAGGATCACAAAATTTAGAAGAATCAAATCTAAGCTCTGGTATATCTTTAACTAGTTTCTTCTTAGAGATTTTACATAATTTTCTAAGGTTATAGTGTCCTAGTCTTCTATTCCATAACCAAGAATGATCTTCCATTGCACTTAGGAAAGGTAATTCTTGGCTCCTAAGGTCTTCTAAGTTCAAAGTATAAACAATATCTTGCCTATTGGCAGAAAGAATAAACTCTTACTTGGAATTGTGTACTAAGCACTTATCATTCCTAAAATTCACAAGGTATCCTTCATCATGTAATTGACTTATGCTAATGAGGTTGTGCTTAAGACCCTTTACAAACAAAACATTTGAAATCGAGGTTTTACCAAGAAGAACAATATTACCTATACCAACAATTTCTCCCTGAGTGTTATCTTCGAATGTTACTTTTCCTCCTTTCATCTTGATAATCTTTTCAAAATAGTTTTGTTACCAGTTATATTCTGGAAACATCCACTATCCATGTACCAAGTATTGTTTTTGGTACTTCCTTTATCAATCTAAAAATAACAAAAGTATTAAACTTTTGGTATCCAAACTTGTTTGGATCTAATATTTTCAGATAACAAAATTTTGGGTATCCACATTTGTTTAGAGAAATATTCTTTATGAAATCTAAGAGATTGAAATTTATTCAAAGAACAGTTTTTCTTCCAATGCCCACCACTTTGGCACTTAGTGCAAAAAGGGGCTCTAGAAGGAACAAAATAGTTTTTTTTTTGAAAACTAGTTTTTGGTGAGTATTACGTACTCCAGTAGTGTTTCTGTGAGGTTTAATTTGAGAATACATCTTGTCAAAATTTTCCTTCCTAGAGGTTAATTTTGCAAGAAGCTTATTAAGAGAAAAAATTTCAGATTTCAGTCTAATGACTAAATTTTTATCCTCAGGAATAATTTTCTTAGAGTTAGATTTTTCCTCAAAAACTTTCATCATTAAAATAGAATTCTTAAGATCTTCAGAAAGTTATTCCTTATTAGAATTTTCTTTCTCATGGTCTTTAGAAAGTTTTTATAAAATCCCTTCTTTATCTTTAAGATTTGAAGAAAGATCTGAAATCTATTTTGTAAGAACTTCTTCCCTAGTATTTTCTTTGTCTAATTTCTTATAAATTTTACAATTTTTTACTTCAAGTAACTTGGAAAATCTAGATACTTCTTTAAATGAAGGTTCTTCATTTTCTGAGGATGAAGTATCTTCATTAGAAGTACTATTTTCAGAATAGTAATTCTTATCAAGAGATAAGTTTGTTAAAGCCTCGGAAGAGAGTACCTTGGCCATAAGACATATATGTAGAAAATAAGTATTAAAAACGAATCCCATATTCTTCTGAGCTGATGAATCATATTCTGAGGATTCACTTTTTGAAGAGTCTCCACAGCTATCACTCTACATAGTATTAGCTTTCAAACTTTTCTTAGCTTTAGCTTTATAAAACTTCTTTTTATTCCTTTCAGAATGCCTCTCTTTCCTTTCTTTCTTTTTAAGCATTGGGAAATCAGGTCATATGTGTCCACTTCTCTTTCATTCATATCATGTGACCTTTGAATATTTCTTATCCTTCCTCTCCTTCTTCTTATACCTGGATTGGAAATTTCTTTGACCAGTTATCTTGTTCATTCTTCAAGCAAGATTTTCTAACTCATTCTCCGAGACTTCACTCTCACTAGATTCGGATTGGATAGTAACCTTCTTAGACTTGGATATAGTTACTCTCTCAGGATTATTTTCTTTCATGTGATTTCATGTGGTAGTAAAAGCAACGGTACCATTCCCATTTTTCTTTTTGATGTTGTCAGCATCTCTCTTCATCCTTGTTTCATGTTGAAGAAGAGTTCCAATAGCTCAACTAAGGAAATTTGAGTAACCTTCATGTTCTCATCAATAGTTGTTCTCTTTGATTCCCACTCATTAGGAATAATATTAATAATCTTATCCACAAGAGCTTCATCATCCAGACCTTTATATCCCATAGATTTTAAGATATTCACAATAGTCATAAATCTTTGTTGCACTTTGCAAATGGGTTCTCCATAAGGAAAATTAAAACCATGATACTCAGCTCTCAACACAGCTCTTTTGGTCTCTATGACTTTAGATGTACCAAAATGTGTAACTTCGAGTTTCTTCCATATACAATTAGCTGTTTTTCATGAAGAAATTTGGATATATATATTCCTAGTCATTGAACATAGTAGAGTATTCCGTACCTTATAGTTTAATTGATAATCATGCTTCTCTTGGTTTGTGAAAGCACTAACTTCCTTATCAGGAATTTTATAACTTCCAGTAACCATAAAAAATTTATCTACCCCATTATTGATAATGAAAATCTTTATTCAATATCTCCAGTATTTATAATCATTGCCATCAAAAATTGGTGGTCTTGTAGGATTTAAGTTGTCAATAGAACCAACATTTAAACCTGCCATCTTAAAAAAACTTTCTACACAAAAACTTGTTAATAACAAAATTTCAGATTCAAGGAAATTATTCCTAAGCAAGGAAAAAATAGAACAAATAAAAACTGAGCAAGAATAACTTATATGTGAGTATAATTATTTCAAAACCTTCTTTGATACCAAATGTAAGATCAGTATAGAGTATGATGTTTCCAACCTCTGATACTAATTGTAGGATCGAAATAACGATGTATATGCTCAATATACAATATGGGGGTGAATTGTACACTTTAAAAATTTCCTTAAACAAGGAAAGATATAAGTATAACAAAGTTAAACTGAGAAAATTCACAACACCTCTAACACCAATGAAAGATTGGGACAAAGTATGAAGTTACAAACTTCTAGTTCTATTCACTTACTTATATCTGGAAAGTGATTCTGAAAAATAGGTTCCGGAAAATATGGATCCGGAAATTGAAACTTAACCAAAGTTTATAATATGATATTTTACCTTATAGCATATAGAATATAAATTAATTAGAGTATAGGTGTAAGGAAATATATGAAGATTATACTTTCCTTACAATATGAAAAGTAGCGGAAAAGCCAGTAGTAAAACTACAAGTAACAAGATATAAATATTTTAACCCAAAGAGAAGGGTATCCAACAACCTTGGATAAAAGTCCCTTGATTTATACTTTCAACCAAGTCTGTCTTACCCACACTAGGGTAAGCCCTCGATACGAAAATCGGAGTCTCCATCTTGCTATCCCCACAAACCCTCAACTTCAAGACAGTTGGAACCTCTGTCTCCCTTAGCAAGGAAGCCCTCGAACAACAAGGAAGTCGGCACCTCTGTCTTCCTATCCCCGGAAGCCCTATATTGTAATCACCAACAATCCGAGTCGCACGAAGCAAGTCTGCACAAGGAAAAGTTTGAACAAGTCGTTCAAACTTTCTACATGAAGCTGGAGAGTTGATAAGAGTCTCTCTCTCTAGAAATCACTTCAAAAACATGTAAACACAAGTTGTCAAAGTTGTGTTGAGCTCATTCAAATGAGCTTCTATTTATAGGAAAATTTCCAACAGTCGGCTCCCTCCTCCAACGGTCATATTTTCATTAAATTTCGGAGGGACCTGTATACATGTCACTTAACCAATGGTTAGTTAGAAACAGAATGGAAGACATCGTTTTATAACAAAACCTATGTAACTGAAAGCACGACATCATTTTTGTAATGAAACAAGTGTAAGTATAAGTAAAACTGAAGTTCGGAATGTAAGAAAATAAAAGTTCAGAGTCTAACCAAAATGGAATTTGGAGTCTATAATAAAAGGATATTTGGATTCTATTTTATAGGAATTCAGAACCTGAATTCTGTAGAAATATGAAGTCTAAATTTTTTAGGAAATTCAGAGCCTGGTTTCACCAGAGTTCAGAATCTGAACTTACAGAGTTCGGAGTCGAACTTGTATAATTTCAGAGTCTAACTAGTAAAAGTGCGGAGTCAAACTTATAAATGTTTGGAGTTGAACTTATAAAATTTTGGAGTCGAACTCATAAAATTTTGGAGTCGAACTAGTAAAAGTTCGGAGTCGAACTAGTAAAAGTTCGGAGTCGAACTTCTAAAAGATCAGAGTCGAACTTATAAAAGTTAGGAGTCGAACTCATAAAAGTTTGGAGTTGAACTAGTAAAAGTTCGGAGTTGAACTAGTAAAAGTTCAGAGTCGAACTAGTAAAAGTTCGGAGTCTTGAATTCGTAGTTGAAATTTGTTAGAGTTCGTATCCCGAATTCAGAATGGAACTTTATTAGAGTTCGTATCCTGAGTTTGGAGAGGAACTTTATTAGAGTTTGTATCTAGAATTAAGAGAAGAACTTTATTTGAGTTTGTATCCAGAATTTGGAGTGGAACTTTATTACAGTTCATATCCATAATTCAGAGTGGAACTTCATTACAGTTCATATCCAGAATTCGGATCCTAAAACAGAATGCTTCATATCTTAGCATTATATGATTTTGAGGTTTTGGGTATGAATCTGATTTTTATACTTGAGAAAAATATTTACATGTGTAAGGAAATCTTGGTTAGGGTAAATTTCTTTAAGGAAGTAAATTTTCCTTATAGAAGTAAAATATAGATTTTCTTAAGTATAGGGTATTTGTGATTTTCAAAACAACACGGAATGGAAAAGTCATAAGCAAAACCTTATTGAATCAACAAATGTTATATCATCATATTAGAGGTACAAATATTTGAATTTGAGGTAGATTCTTGAACTGATAATAGATCAACACTTGACCAAGTTTGTTCAAAAAGTTTTATAGAAAATAATTTACTATCATAAAATGTTGAACTTGTTAGAAAGATAATAATCATGATTTCTGATCATTAAAATAAATAGGTTCCAACAATATCATAAAATAAAACTATATTGGTAAATTTTAGATTTGTTATTAAAATCTAAGTGGGTCAATATTCAAAAGTGTATAATGAATGATTTTTTACATTTTACATTCATCAACTTATCTTACATAATCTATGTTTATAAGCATGAAGAACATGATTCATATATCTTGGATTCACAAGAAAAAAATAGTATTTTATATGGAAGAAAAATTACATAAAGGATAGAGTGTTGTTGCACACTAAAATCAAATAGAATTATATGATATAGGTGAGGAAGTTGAATAATTATTTTAGGATAGTAAACCTCATAAACTACAAATCATTCAACAATATTAACCAAAAAAATACTAAAATGATGTACCTCATAAGGAAAGGTGAAAATTATTAAGTAATGTTAATGATGGAAGATTATTGAAGTATGGAAAATTAAGTTGAAGATAATTGAATATACAAATAACTAATGTCACTAAATTCCAATTTTATAATATTAAGTGTTTTTTTAATGTTTAAATGTTTTACTTATAACAACTTTTATATCTTCTAACTTATTTTAAATAAATGTTATATATAAAATCATGATATAAATAATAATATTATACAAGGTTATAATTTTTTTTATATTATAATTATATCATTTTTAAAATTATTAAAATTTTATTTTATTTTTTTAAAAAAGATGTTGCCTTGGCCCAAAACGACCAAAGCACTTTTATTATCAAAAGAAAGTTTAAAAGTGTCTAAAATATGGGATCATATTACAATCTTTGTCATGTAAGGAAATAAGATCAGTTGCGGGGTCTTCGGACTAGGTGATTCCATGATTTACTCCTATGTTGGTCATGCCATCGACAACCGTGTTTTGTTCTCGATGAACATGTGTGAAGATATAGTTGAGGTCGATAATCGAATGGGTACATTCCATCCATCAGGTAGTAATCAGCCAAGCAATATGTGTCACACCATTCCAAATTGAATGCATGATGGTCATCAAGTCACCTTCAATCCAAAGGTTATTCTAACCAAAGTGTTTGGAGAAGGCAATAGAATATATTAAGCTCATCATCTCACCTTGAAAGGAGTTGGTCGTGCCACAGCTACCCATGAAAAATCCAAGGATTTTACTGAGGTTATTTCTGAAGATTTCACCACATCACGTAAGGCCCATATTTCCTTTGGAGGTGCCATCAATATTAATTTTGATCCAACCAAGAAGAGGAGATCTCTAGAAGACCTCCAGAGTGAAACTAGGTTGACCGAAATTTCCATTAATCCACAGACATCACTGGATTCCAAAGTCATGGAAAGTGTTGTGGCAATGTCCCTTTTTCCTAAAAGCAACTTCATGTATGGAAATAAGGATCTGCATCTAACCTATATTTTGATTGAGTGAGTAATTTTTATGAATAATATAATTCTGATCATAGATTATAATTTTATTATATTTAGTGCAATATTATATTGATATTTTAAAGAAATTTAGAGTTGAATTAATCATTTATGAGTTTATTTTTATTTTTGTACATGTATTATTCTATTTTTTATTTTTATAAATTGCAATTATTTTATTTCTGGTTTTTTATGATCCTTTACTTTGTTTATACATGTTTTTAATATATGTATGGCCTGGGAAAAAATTCAAGACCCTAGAAGATATATATCTTGGAGCACACTGTTACCATAAGTACATTCAATAGAACATAATGATTTCACTATACCAAAGATCATTATTGGGTCATCAGATTCCCGAATTGATTTCTCAATTCCTATATTCGATGAACTTATGGATTTAGAGTAGTTTTTCACTCCATCTTCTTAGAGATATTAGTGGGTATCCATAATTATGTCATTATAAAAAATATATATACTTCTATTAAATATTGAATTTCTTTAAAATAGATAGAAATTAAAGCATACAAGATATAAATATGAATAAAATATATATATATAGGACTTAAGGAAATTTAAAAAATTTATCAAATTTTATGTGTTTGAGGTTCCTATTGGTGACAATGCAAGTATTTTTATGAATATCCATGGGTAGCTGACTTAAAAGATAATGACCCTACCCATTATTTATATTGATTGGATGCATAATCTCAAATCATTGGAGAATGAGGTGTTTATCATTTAAATAAAAGTAATAGTAATTTAATTTTAATTGATGAATAATTCAAAATATGTTATTAAAATTATTGATATAATAATATATTTTTATATTTTTTCCCTAGATGAAATCTCATTTTGATGTTCGTGGCACTATTTG
Organism: Viscum album; assembly: GCA_963277665.1. Lineage (NCBI taxonomy): Eukaryota > Viridiplantae > Streptophyta > Magnoliopsida > Santalales > Viscaceae > Viscum > Viscum album. Next base: position 1,231,604,645 of record OY728155.1, read on the forward strand.
TTTACCCATGGACCATGAAGAATTTGGATAAGAAATGTTGAGACTTCAAGTGGAGATTATGGAATGAGCTTAATAACAAATTTTTTAGCATTCAAAAAAATTTATTAAAATGTTTCCAAAGTCATGTCTCATTATGTAACACCCCAAGGATTTAAAAATAAATTTAATATTGAATGCAAGAAATACAGAGTCTCTACAAAACACCACTTTCTTATAAAAAATCCAGTAAACACAATTTTTTCCGCTTCTATTATTTGAATTTTGAACAATTGACATACATGGTTGTGATCAATAAGATATTTAGAGTCTGATAGGTTCAGCTTACATTTTTTGTGAATAGTAACTTACCCTTATGAATAGTAACATACCGTTATGAATAGAAATTTACCCTTATGAATAGTACCCTCACCCAAGTAAGTATAAATAAAATTTAGGCACTTTATAAATGAAATATAGTATGTTAAAAATTATTAATTAAGTATTGGTATTTTTATGAGTAATAAATATTTAAATACAAGTTTAAATTAATAAATTAATAAAATTCATTTTCATAAAATTTATTCATAAATAAATATATTTTTCTCCAGTTATTTGAGTATAATTTTATGAGACCTCAATTAATTTTTGAAAGTATTATAAAATCAGTTTTAAATTTAAAATCTATATTTTCAAGTAAATAATGATTTTATTTAAAAATTAAATTTCTCTTATTTAACAAATTATTTTGATAAAATGGAATTTATTTTTAAAGTATACAAATCAAAAAAAATTAGGGTGAATTTTTGGGATTTTTCTGAAATACTTGAATTTTTTGTGAATAGTTAAATTCCACAATTTACGAAATATGCTAAATAAATGAATTTATGCATCATGATTGAGTCATGGTTGATGTAAATGGAAATTGGTTCAAACTCACATGTACTTATTACTATTTGGAGTCACAATAATCAATACTATTCATGGTCTTAATCCAAAATAATAAAATAATGATTAAAATAATGGGAAATAACTCCTCTCTGCCACTGTTAAAGCCACCCATCACTCCCTCTTTTCCTCACTCATCTAAGCCTTGAAGCTCGTCAAATTTCTGCCCAAATACTCTTCCCTAGTCCCTCCTCACATCCATGAGCTCTTGTTCTTTCCAAATACCAAAACCCCATCCCTTAAGTAGATTCTCAAGGAGGGGTATTCAATAGGTAGATCCACATCTTCTTTCTTTTAATTTCATTTCAAGTTACTTTCTTTTTCTATCCTCTAATCACATCATATTTACAAATGATCTTTATAAATCTAGTACCATATATATACTATAATTATATCATGTCAATGAAATAACCATTATGAATCTTCTTACTTCATCTCTCTTTTATTTTATAAATGAAATCATCGTCCATGAGGTGCCAATTTACAGCCTTCGTGGACGATGAAGTATCATTCCTCAGTTTTTCCTTCAATACTATCCATGAAACCATTTTAACTATTGAAATAGATTATAAAATATATATTATAACCTATTTAATATTCAGGAACCAGAATATGTTCATAACATTAATTCATACGACAAAACTAGTTTGTAATAATCAAAACACCGCCAAAACAATCTAAGTGATTGTCATTAATATTTCATCTAATGATTCATCATAATACTATGTAACATAATAATATATATAAACATTAATACCTATTTATGTTCATAAATAATATATAAATTCAATTTTTGAAAATTATATTCATTCAACATGAACATCCATACTTATATACAAGTATACTGATTGTGAAAACAAAGCAAACGAACACTCTGGAACGACGGAATTAAATCTTGTTACCTATAAATAAGGAAATAAATGAACTTAATAAAATTATTATAAACTAAATTAAGGCCTAATAGTTTCTGAATTAAGTTATTAATAAGTCTAACTTCATATTTTAGGAACTTAAGTTCAAGATCGGAACATAGTCGAACATAAGGTAAGGGTTTTCTACCCAAACCTCTATTTTCTTTCGGGTAACTCTTTATCTCTCTTGATCCCAATTAAATTCTTATTTATTATTGTTTACTTATCATAAATTCTGTTTTAATTTTCTATATATTCATACCAACCATAATTCTTCTTTATTTTATGGATAGATACATGTTTTAAAAGTATCATTCAAAAAAACTTCCTGAAATACAAGCCCGATTCAAGGGAATTTCTCAAATTCTTACCCATATTCAAGGGCACTCTATAAGCCGTTTTTAGAAGCCATTTTTTTTTCTAAAATCGCTAATTTTATCAAGAAAAACTACCTTAATTCACTTAAATTTTATACAAATATTTTTTCAAAATAATTCTTCTTTTCAAAGGAAAAGAGTATTTATATCAAGAATTACTCGTCGATTTTATACGCATATTTTCATCACTATCAACACTCTTATTGATTCTTATGTTTGATTGGGATTAATATCTTATTATATAATATACCATATTTTATTGAGTGGTTTATTATTAGTTTGATAGTGGATGTTCTATCTTTATACCATTCACCATATTACTCTGAATGGTTAGTGTTCATATTTAATGATTGGGTAAAGTTATTTACATTTCATATATTTGTTTTGATATGAATGTATATGTTGTTTATGTTTATGAACATTCATAACAGGAATGTATTGGACTTATTACATGATGGTTGGCGCCCGTTATAGCCCCTCAATTCATCGGTAGGTCTCATGATAAAAACTAGAGCCTTGGCATAAGGACTTGATAGTATGTTTATTTATGGTCATATCATGACATGATGACAGTATAGTTATGATATCCAGAATTATGAATTCCCTCATTATGAAGCTATTAATTGAAAGTTAATATGTTTATTTGACTATTATAATACAAATGATTATTTTTTATTTTGGAATTATTTATTCTGCTTGTATTCCTTCCATATTGTGTTCAAGTATATTTTTTAAAGGCATGTATTTTTAGTTATTCACCATGCCTAATGTTTATGTTTAGGATATCTCCTATTATATTGCTTACCCTTACTGAGAATCTGATATCACTCCATCCTTATATTTTATTTCCCCATGATATAAAGAAGTAAATAATGAATAACTTAAAGGGATAATCTAGGAGTCATGGATGTTTCTAATTGAATATATATATTTTACTTCCTTCAAGTTCTAATGTTGAACTTATGTATGTATCAGGTTTTCCAAAACTACTAAACTATTCATTCCTTTAGGATACAAATGTATTATAATAATGCAAATGTAATGAAATAAGAAACAGGATCTTGGAAAATGGGGTCATGTTTTTATAGTTGTCTTCAAAATAAGTTTTGCAGAAAACCAGGAAACTTGATTTATAAAACGTAGATTTGGGAACAAAACCCTAAGATAGTCTTTGAGGATAAATATACAAGAACATCCAAGAATTTTGGTAAGGGGTAGATTTTTTGGATATTTAGAGAAAATACATCCCTATCTGAATACTACAAGTGGACTTGGTTCTGGAATAGATGTACATAGGAGTAATAACTCTGAAAAATAGTTTCAAGCTTGACCTAGGTATCCTTGTACATTACAATTGGCCTTACTACGAACCTGGTTTGACACTCTCGGGGGATTTGCTTAGGATAATTCACATTTTTATTAAAAACCAATTATGAATGAATTAAATGTAAATCTTTCCTCAAAGAAACCATGTCTATGATTATGGGATTAGCTATGAATATGATTTCTATTTATGCTAAGTATTTTTTCAATTTGATATAATATATTATGATTCATAACCTAATCTAGTGCGTAACACCCCGAGATTGTATGAGAAACGTTTTTTTTTAATTTCATTGATGTCTTATGTTGTATGATACACCAGGATTAGCTTGCACTATACACAACACCAAATTAGCTTGAATTATATGCGAACACTATTCTAGGCTTGTGTTTCACGCTAGAGCAACCTTCCTCGATAGTGTGTGTTGTACGCAATACCAAGTTTCACTAAACGAGATATTATTATAATATTATTATGAACTAGCCCTTATGAATATTAATGCCTACTTTTTGAAATTTTATATATTTTATCTTAAAAAATGGACTTCATTTTTGGATTTGGAATATCCAAATTAGCTTAGGGTGAGTTTTTGGTATTTTTCTGAAAACTTTCAATTTTTGATGAAAAGTGAAAAACACTGAGTTATAGTTTAAAACTAAATTTTTATTTAAATAAATATTTATTTCATTTAAATTTATTTTAGGTCAAAATAGATACATAATATCTATATAAGTTCAATTTAATTCATTGGAGTCATTTTATAATAATTTTATATACATAAAAAGTTTATTGAACTTTTTACAGTCTTTTACCCACCTACTAGGAGAATTTGTAAATTTACATAAAAATTAATTTTACCGCCTCTGTGAGTGGAATTTCAAAAATACAAGAGACACGGTTGATATCATTAAGTAAAATGTGGTTCAATAAGATAAAAATAATTTTTGGTAAATAGTAATTATTTACTTTTATTTACCATGGTTAAAAGTAAATAAGGTAATTAAGGGTAAAAATAATATTATTATTACCCTAACACATGTCCTAATTCTATTGGATAAGTGTAATTAGACCCAAAACAAACTTATTAATAAAATATTACCCTTTAGGTCCACTTGGATTAGATTAGGACATTTATTATTATTTTATGTAAAGAAGAGTTAAAATAGTAAAAATCAAAGTTTAATAACTAAAACATTTTTAATATAGGATTATAAATACAATAAATTCTATAATAAAAAGAAGTTAGAAATATAAAAATATTTCCTATATAATGGTGTTTTATTTATTATTTTTAGACATTAAATAATTTAATTTATTTATGACACAATGATGATGCAGTAATTACCTTATTAATGAAATATTAACATAATTGATATTATAAATACTCAAATAAAAGTAATTTGAGACCTTTTATGAATTTAACTAATTTTATTGGTTAATATAACATATTAGGGTTGTTTAGATGAATTTTTTAGAAGTAAAAATACTATTATGGATTTATAAAAAACAAAATATCAAATAGTGTCAAAATTGACATAAAAGAGTTTTTAAATATAAATGATAAGGTTAAAATGGTAACCTAAACTTGTCTAAAACCTATTGGTTGAGATTATTTCGACCCATCCCCACCCTAGCTTCGCAATAAGTCACTTTGGAGCCATTATAAACTGAATATGAATTTATTATAAAATAATATTTTAAGTATTTCCTAAGGTGCCCCTCACCCCTCTTATAAAAGGGCACTCTCCCTTCTCTCTAATTCACACCTCAAAATCCATTTGGATCGGAAAAAACCTTACACAATACCCTCTAAACTATCCTACCTTAATCCTATAGGCCTTCCTTTATTCAAAAATCTAACTTAAGAAGCTCTTTTGATCAAATCAAAAGGAACATCCCGAAGAAGAGGTAAATATCCCACCACCTATTTCAAGTTCCCTTCTTCTTCCACTTCCTCCTTATTTGTTGTTTCCATTATAAAATAATAACAATAGTATATTATATATACTATGATGTTATTACAAAAATTGTACAACCATATTAGTTATTTAATCCATCCTATGAATGAAAAAGTCACCACACGTGCATACGTACAGCTTACCATCTCCACGTTGTGGTGTAGTTTGTTATTCAAAAATTTCATCATTTGGATGGGTATAATAATGAGTATAAATGATATAAATAATAAATATAACATTATGATGATTATTTATATATGATATACTATCCAATTATATAAGATTTTAATATCAATAGAATGATATTGTCGTTCGTGCGTACGTACGGACTACCGTCTTCGCGAACGCAATGAGATTCATTTTCCATGATTAACCATTCAAGTATGATTATAAATAATCATGAAAGATAATAAATAACAATGATACTGGATTTATTTACATATAAATTTCATTTACTTAATTCCATTAAATTCAATAGGTAAATGAAAACAATGTTCATGCGTACGTACGGCCTAACGTCTCCATGAACGGTGTAATTCCTTCCATTTATCGATCTATCATATATATTTATATTCTGAATATATATTATATAGAAATCATGTTTGACATTATGGAATTAAATAAATTAGAATATAATTAATAATATCAAGAACAATAAGTCAAAACACGTACAATAAATGAAACGATTTTACCCAAAACGCTGCTTTAACATGGAATTCACAAAAGAACGGGTAATATAAAGTCATAAGTGAATCATATACGATAACATAAATATTTTTATAGTTATTTTACAAGTTAATAATATGTTTAAACCCACCATAAAGGATTTTTGGACACATATTGAAGAAATTGGACCTAACGTAAGGGATAATTTTGAAAATCTCATTTTTATCCGAGATTGCTTATACATAAGTATTTACTGGGGTTATATTTTTTATCCATGTCCATAAAAATGTTTTCATAAAGTTTTTAATATTATTACATGTATTTTTAAAGTCATGTTTACCCCTCTTTGACTTTTACATTGTGTTATGGAAGGAAGCTTTCTTTTGTTTACCATATGAGGAACTTTTTGACTTTTTCGGTAAAAGTACAAGGAGAATGTTTTTTTTAACTTATACGAAATTAATGGACTTTTACTATTTCTTAATGCCTAATTTTAATGAAGATTACTCTACAAGATTTCATGATTATTTTAAAAAAAATCCTTTTCTTTTAAAATTTCATGGCTTTTTGTGAAAAGAATATGATTTTGAAGAAGAAAGGATGTTTTCCTCAAGAATTCTATTCAAGTGTTTTGTCAAAACTATTTTCCATCTAAGATGACATTATTTAGTTTGATTATGTTTCAATAATAATTTCTCTATTATTTACATGGTTTGATTATTCTTATGATGAAATGATATCCATTTTTTTTATATGGATTATGTTATGATGGGATGATGTTTATGAAACCCATTTTATTCTTTGGGTTATGATGAATGGATTATGTTTATTTTGTGACACACATAAGAATGATTTCATTATGAGATGGGTGGGACCTATATCTCCCTATAATGAATTGGGTAAAGATTTATATCTCATGAGATAGACATGGCCGGAACAAAAATTTAATCTGGTTCAGTAATACAGGGCTGGAACGGTAAGTAAACCCGGTTCAGTAATGGAAATTTGTCCAATATGATTGTCTTGGCATCAATGTCTTGGCTACTATGGAAATAATAAAATGTTCTTAATGTTTTCCATAATTACATGTTTTATTACCATGCTATTTTATCATGATTAATGTTCCTTTATGATTTATGCTTTATGTACTGACAATATTTATGTCATTGCTTATGTTCATGTTTTTATGTTCAAATGTTTATGGATTGTTTTTATGTTCTCCATTTTTACCCTTGTTGAGAATTTGAGCTCACCATTTTTATGTTTTCTTTTCCCTAGAATATAAATAAAGTTTTAAGGTAAGAAAACAAAATGGGAAGATATTTATGGAAGATGTTGAAGATCTTTCACCATGATTAGAAGATTATGTTACGAGTTTCCAAAGACACTAAACTATTACGGTCCTTGGGTGTCATTTTTTGTTATGTATTAAGTATTCCTCAAAAGTAATGTAATGTCCATGAACGTCAAGATTGGGTCTCTACAGTTGGTATCAGAGAAAAGGTTTAGTTAAACTTTGGAAACTAGGATGCGAAAATTTTAGTGAAATCCCAAGAGATATTTCTAAGGTATGTCTAGGGATGTCTCTATGGTTAAGTATAAGTATAGGTTATAGTCCTAGAATTATGGTAACGATCTTATAATTAAACCTAATATGTTATATATTGAAGGTACTCCCCATTTATTATGTTGTTTTCTTAGCATTATTTTTGCCTCTCATACAATTCTTTTTGGGTTTTAGAAAATGGCTGGAAACCGTAAGATTCATGATAATGGAGGATATGATGGACAATGGAATGATATTATTTATAAGAAACCTAATGAAACGGAATTTGGAAGTCCAAACATCGTTATTATTCCTAATCATAAATCTCATAATATGATCAATAATCTCAAATTTTTAAGTTTCCTAACTCAACTAATAAGAGAAAGATGGAGTTTCATGATGATCATAGAGGAAAGAAAGTTCAATTTCCATCATGTAAATCATGTGGTAAGAGGCATTAGGGAGTATGTTTTAAAGGAATTGGAAGATTATTTGTGTGTGGAAAAGAAGGACACAAAGCCAGTAATTGTAAAAGAAAAGGACCAGTTAACACAATGGACAAGGATAAGGGTATTGCTAAGACATAAAAAATGGTTAAAAGTTTTAAATGTGGAATGTACGGGCATTATGTAAATAGATTACCTAAGGAAAAATCACTTGAAGATAATCAGCATGGTCATATGAGTAGTATTTATGTTGATGATGATGAAGAGAATAAAAATGATATAGGAGATGAAAAAATTGTTGAGGAATAAAATGATGAATCTCGGTCAATGGTTTAAGAAGGTAGTGGAATGATTTTATGTTTATCAAGAGTAATGTTGTATATGTAATTTAATGGTACTATGGAATAAATACACATCTAAGGATTTTCACACTATTGTTTTTCCTTGATTATTTGAAAGTATACGTTGAATGGTACTGGTAACCATGAAAGGTTATTCAGATATTTTTGGAAAGTAGATGATATGCACATAATGAAGGGATAAGGAGAAAATGATATGTTGGATATTATTAATGAGCTCATAATTGATATAAGGACAAAGTGATATCATGGTTTGAGTATATAGTATTTTTGGGATTTTGGTATGTGGAAAGAGTTAACTTTTGAAAACATTCATGTTTTCACTAAGGTTCTATAGTAACTCATGTTTCAAGAGAATACATGATTAAGGAATTCAAATGTTCAGAATGTAACCAACAAGATATATCTTATGTAATATGGGGCATAAATTATGGTATTCACATTATTTGTATGTGACCTTTCTAGTTGTAGTTTTCTTTATTCTATGACATTTGACAGAAGTATTTCTGATAAGCTTAAAGGTTGGAATGCATTAAGTTTGACATCAGATAGTATTGGTTCAGGCTAGAAATTTTTGATATTATTTCTGGAATGTTATAATAGTATAGTTTTAGAAAAAGGAAAACTCGTAAGATGAGTCGAAACCCATCATGCCGAACAAGGATGCCGGAATTCAACCCAAAACCAAAGTGGGACAAGCCTTTATCACCTACCACTGGCCTATAGGAAGTCCCTAGTTAGTAGAAATTAGTTTTATTTTATTAATTGGTATGATATTTGGAGTCTAAGTCCATTTTGGGAATCATATACAATTAACCTCACCATAGATGGACTTATGTATATTTAATAACTTTTGATAACCTTTTGTTTGAGATAGATGGAATGACCCATCATTCTATCGCATGATCTACAAACACTTCATGAATGACAAATTCAACTTCATTTCTTTAAGAGATGAAGTGGAAATTGTTCAAGGAATGACCAACGGTGAGATTGTACCAAAATCAATTAAGTATTTCTTCAAATTCCGATTTGTTTTCTTCTTTAGGGAAATGATCTTGAGAACCAAAAACGTTGTCCTAGATGGTACCTTAAATCATCACAAATTTATGGCTTTGTGATTGTTGGATTTTTCATAGCCATGTCCTCTACCACTCTCCATCAGAACTTGATGGTTAGATTTCTCTTCCATATCCATATTTTCACCTATGTTCTCCTATGCGGAAACCCAATGATGAGTTAATTTGGGTAACCATTACGTTTCATACTTTTTTTAAAAAAAAATTAAGTTTTGGTATTCCTTTTTACAATGTGGGTTTCTATGAAAGAAACTTAAAAATAGTAAAAAATTTATAACCTCGATGAATTTCAAGGGAGAAATTCATTTTAAGGGGGTAGAATGTAACACACGGAGATTTTATGAGAAACATTTTTTTTAATTTCATTGATGCCTTATTTTGTACGCTACACCAAGATTATCTTGTGCTATATGAAACACCGCATTAGCTTTCAGTATACGCAAACACTATTCTAGGCTTGTATTGCACGCCAGAGGAACTTTCCTCGATAGCGTGTGTTGTATGCAATACCGAGTTTCACTAAACAAGATATTATAATAATATTATTATGAACTAGTTGTTATGAATAGTATTACCAAATTTTTGAAATTTTATAAATTTTATCTTTCAAAATGGACTTCATTTTTCAATTTGGAATATCGAAGTTAGCTTAGGGTGGATTTTGGGTATTTTTCTGAAAACTTTCAATTTTTGATGAATAGTGAAAAACACTGAGTTATAGTTTAAAACCAAATTTTTATTTAAATAATTATTTATTTTATTTAAATTTATTTTAGGTCAAAATAGATACATAATACCTATATAAGTTCAATGTAATTCATTGGAGTCATTTTTTAATAATTTTAGATATATAAAAATTTTATTGAACTTTTTGCTGTCTTCTACCCACCTCCAAGAAGAATTTAAAATTTTAAATAAAACAACCATAGGAATAAAATATTACCCTTTAGGACCACTTGTATTAGATTAATAAATTCATTATTTTTTTTATTTAAAGAAGAGTTAAAATAGATATAATCAAAGTTTAATAACTAAAACATTTTTAATATAGAGTTATATATAAGATAAATTCGACTATAAATATTCATTAGAAATCTATAACTATTTTCTACATAATGGTATTTTATTTATTATTTTTATACATTATATAATTTAATTTATTTATAACACAATGATGATGCAGTAATTACCTTATTAATTAAATATTAACATAATTGATATTATAAATACAAAAATAAATGTAATTTGAGACTTTTTATGAATTTAAATAATTTTATAGGTTAATATAACATATTAGGTTTGGTTAGATGAATTGTTTTTGAAGTAACAATGCTGTTATGAATTTATAAAAAAAATACCAAATAGTGTCAAAATTGACATAAAAGAGTTTTTAAAACAAATATTATATTATTAATTGATATAATGGTCCTAGAAATCTAAGGTTCTACCAAAAGACTTATATAATAATATATATGATATTAGTGAACCAATTGGGGTTCGATTGGCAGTTTATAGTAATTTTATTAACCATATAGTGTAAGAATACAAGAAGACACGGTAAAAGTTAAATTATTTAACTTTGAGTTAAATCAAAATGATAAAGTTAAAATGGTAACCTAAACTTCTTTAAAACCTATTTTTTGAGTGTATTTGGACCCATCCCCACCCTATACTTTAAATAAGTCACTTTTTATCCGTTATAAAACGAATTTGAATTTATTATAAAATAATATTTTATGTTTTTCCTAAGGTGCCCCTCACCCCTCTAATAAAAGGGCACTCCCCCTTTTCTCTAATTCACACCTCCAAAGCCATTTTTCTCGACCAAACCCTGCCCAAATACCCTCAAACATGTCCTGCCTTCATCATATAGGCATTCCCTTAGTCATAAATCAAACCTACAGAGCCCTTTTTATCAAATCAAAAGGAAGAACCCGAAGAAGAGGTAAATATCTCCCCACCTATTTCAAGTTCCTTTCTTCTTCCACTTCCTATTTATTTGTTTTTTTCATTATCAAATAATAAATACAGTATCTTATATATATTTTGATGTTATTATAAAAATTTTACAACCATATTAGTTATTTTATCCATCCTATGAATGAAAAAGTCACCACACATGCGTACGTATGGCTTACCGTCTCAACGGCGTGGTGTAGTTTGTTGTTAAAACATTTCATCATTTGGATGGGTATAATAATGAGTATAAATGATATAAATAATAAATATAACATTATGATGATTATTTATATATGATATACCATCCAATTATAGACTTTTTTAATATCAAAAGAATGATATTGTCGCTCGTGCGTACGTACGGACTACTGTCTCCACGAACGCGATGAGATTCATTTTCCATGATTAACCATTAAAGTATGATTATAAATAATCATGAAAGATATTAAACAATAATGATACTGGATTTATGTACATATATGTTTCATTTACTTAATTCCATTCAATTCAATAAGTAAATGAAAACAACGTTCATGCGTACGTACGGTCTACCGTCTCCATGAACGGTGTATTTCCTTCCATTTATCGATCTATCATATATATTTATATGATGAATATATATATTATCTATAAATCATGATTGAAATTATGTAATTAAGTAAATCAGGATATAATTAATAATACCAAGAACAACAAGTCGAAACACGTACGATAAATGAAACAATTTTACCCAAAACGCTGCTTTAACATGGAATTTACAAAAGAACGGGTAATATAAAGTCATAAGTGAATCATATATGATATCATAAATATTATTATGGTTATATTACAAGTTAATAATATGTTTAAATCCCCAATACAGTAGTTTCAGACATGTATGGAAGAAATTGGACCTAAGGTAAGGGATAATTTTGTAAATCTCATTTTTATCCGAGATTGGTTATATGTAAGTATTTACTGGGGTTATATTTTTCTTCCATTCCATAAAAATGTTTTCATCAAGTGTTTAATATTGTTACATGTATTTTTAAAGTCATTTTTATCCCTCTTTTAATTTTACATTATGTTATGTAAGGAATCTTTCTTTTTTTACCATATGAGGAACTTTTTGAGTTTTTCAGTAAAAGTACAAGGAGAATGATTTTTTTAACTTATACGGCATGAAAAAAAATTTATAGTTTCATAACACCTAATTTTCATGAAGATTAATATACAAGATTTCATGATTATTTTCAAAAAAAATCCTTTTCTTTTAAAATTTCATGGCATTTTGTGAAAATAAAATTATTTTGAAGAAGAAAGGATGTTTTCCTCAAGAATTATTTTCAAGTGTTTTGTCAAAACTATTTTTCATCTAAGATGAAATTATTTAGTATGATTATGTTTCAAGTATAATGTATCTATTATTTAAATGGATTTATTCTTCTTGTGATGAATTTATATCCATTTGTTTTATATGGATTACGTTATGATGGGATGATGTCTATGAAACCCATTTTATTCTTTGGGTTATGATGAATGAATTATGTTTATTTTATAGCACATGTAAGAATGATTTCATTATGAGATGGGTGGGACTTTTGTCTCCCTCCAATGCATTGGGTAAAGATTTATATCTCATGATATAGACATTTCTGGAATGGCGTGTGAATCTGATTCAGTAATACATAGCTGGAACGGCAAGTAAACTTGGTTCAGTAATGGACTTTTTCCACTATGATGGTCTTGGCATCAATGCCTTGGCTACTATGGAAATCATAACATGTGATTAGTGGTTTCCACAATTACATGTTTTATTCCCATGATATTTTATCATGATTAAGGTTCCTTTATGATCTATGCCTTATGTACTTCCAAGATTTATGTCATTGCTTATGTTCATGTTTTTACGTTCAAATGTTTGTGCATTGTTTTTATATTCTCCATGTTTAAACTTACTGAGCATTTGAGCTCACCCTTTTTATGTTTTATTTTCCCTAGGATATAAATAAAAGTTTTAGGTAAGAAAACAAAAGGGGAAGATATTTATAGGAGATTTTGAAGATCTTTCACCAAGATTAGAAGATAATGTTCCGAGTTTCCAAAGACACTAAACTATTACGGTCATTGGGTATCATTTTTTGTTATGTATTAAGTATTCTGAAAGAGTAATGTAATGTCCATGTACATCAATATTGGGTCTATAAATAGTTTATTCCATTATTTAGAAGTGGCACTTAGTGGTAGGAATGGAAACCGTATAAACACACGTATCCTATGTAGGCATTTCCATATGATGCCAGATAATGATGTTGTCTCTAGTACTGTGACTAGTGTTGAGCAACTTTTAACTATACTGGGATAGTTAACTCAGGTTATTAAAAATAAACATACTCATATAGATCATCTGAATCCAAAATGTGGAAAAGCTATGTTAGACCACTTTATACGACAACAGCCTCCATTATTCAACGGGACTACAAAACCATTCGTAGCGAAGCAGTGAATATGTTCTTTATAGAATATATTTCTCACTTTTGGATGTAACAAAAGCGAGAAGGTTTTCATGATAGTTTATAATATATCAGGAGATATAGATTAATTTTGTTCATTAATTAAAAACAAAAAGGAGGAGGAAGATTAATAAGAAATGGAGTGGAGGTATTTTAAGGAAATATTCTTATAAAAACACTTCCCTCGTGAAAAAAAGTAGATATGGAAAGATAGTTTCTAAATATGAGGAAAAATAAGATGAAAATGTTGCAAAGTATGAAGCTAACTTAACAAGGTTATAAATACATGTCACATACTTCATACATAATACAATTAGCAAGATTGATCGATTTAGTGATGGTTTAAAACCATTCCTCCAAATGGCACTAGTCTCCCAAATTTTCCCATCATATAATGATATAATCTTATGTGCTATCAAGATGGAAAATTAATTCTCTAAGTCTTATGATTTTAAAAGAAAACAAGAGAAGAAACTAGTTGATGAAAACTCTAGAAAAGGAAATAAGAAAATGGGGAAGAAGTGAAGAGTTGACTTTCCATCCTATGATAATTGTGGGAAGAAAACCCATGTACTTTCCTGAAGGTATGGGTGTTTATTACAAGTGTGGAGAAAAAGTTCACTACTCCCATGATTTAAAGGGGAATAAAGAAGCTACCAATTATTGATGTTATAGTTACAAGGAGATGAGACATTATTCAAATGATTTTCCTAAGCATCAAGTAAAATTTTCCCAAAGAAGGCCAAGGGTGCTAGGCCAAGCTTATGATATCACAGCTACTAAGGTTAAAGTTCCTAATGATGTGGTGGAAGGTACTTTAATCATTCTTCAAACTTAAAAAATACTTTATTTGATTATATATCATTTAATTATTTTATATCTTCTCAGTTTTCTATGAAAATTAGATATATCCAATTTGATTAAAAAAAGGAGTTCTCAGTCATAACTCCTAAGGGAAGTATCATTGCAAAAAATATGTGTCAGTCAATCCCCATTATGGCATAAGAAAGTTATTTATCTATTAATTTTATCATCACAAACATGATTGAATTTTATATAATCCTCGGTATTAATTGGATTTAAAATTATGATGTGAAAATATATTGCAAAAAGAAGGAAGTTATAATTTTTTTGAATGATGTAGAATCCCTTATCTTTTGGGCAGAAACATCACCATCAGATTCTCATCTAGATCCACCCTCAGTAGCTCTACTGAATTCAATTCTTAGGGAGGATAAAAGCTCGATATCTATGAGTGCGGAAAGAAATGTTCAAATCAAGGATGTACCTATTGTGAAAGAATATGTTGATGTTTTTACAAAGTATTTACTTGGACATCCATTAGAGTATGAAGTTCAGTTCTTAGTTGATTTAATTACTAGTTCAAGAACTATATCAAAGACTACTTATAGAATGGATTCTATAGAATTAGTATAACTAAAGAAACAACTATAGTAATTGAGTGATAAAGGAATTATTCACCCTAGTTTTTCTCAATGGGGAGCCCCTATTCTTTTCATTAAAAAGAAATATGGATCTATGAAGTTATGCATCGACTACAGGGAGATCAATTCTATAATAATAAATATCATTTATTCCAGACCTCTAATTAATAACGTATTTTATTAGCTTTGTGGAGCCCAATATTTATCGAAGATTGACCTTCAATTTGGATATCATCAATTTCATGTGAGGAAATAAGATATTCTAAAGAAAATATTTGGAACACGGTATGGCATTATGAGTTTATAGTAATGCCTTTTGGACTGACTAATGAACCCTCCATCTTCATGTATCTAATGAATAGGTTTTTCAGGTAATATATTTATGAATTTTTTTGTGGTATTTATTAATGATATCTTGGTATACTCAAAAAGCTAAAAACATCTTGAAAATCACTTGCGCATTATTTTGAATACTCTTATATGAAATGGATTATATGGGAAGTTTAGTAAGTATGAATTTTGGCTTCAATCGGTTTCTTTTCTTGTCCATTTGTCTCTATGGAAGGAATATCCATTGATCCTATGAAGAAAAAGGCTATTCATGAATTTCCTACACCAATTAACATGACTGAAGAATGTAGTTTTATTGTCTTAGCAAGTTGTTATCAGCATTTCATTCATAACTTCACCTGATTATCCAACCCGTTAACCAATATTGCTCCTAAAGGGATTAAGTTTGTATATACAAAAGAATGTGAGGAATGTTTCGAAGAATTAAAGAGGATATTGATGAATGCCCTAATCCTAACTCTACCATTGGGGAATGATGGGTTTGTGATCTATAATGATGCATCCAAGAAAGGACATGGTTGTTTTCTTATGTAGAATGATTGAGTTATGGCCTATGCATCGAGGTGGTTAAAAATTCATGAACAAAACTATCTTACTCATGATCTTGAGTTAGATTTTGTGATATTTCCTCTAAAAATATGGATACAGTATCTCTATGGTGAAAGTTGTGAGATATATACGAATCAAAAGAGTCTGAAATATATCTTCTCAGAGAAAGAACTCAACATGAGGTAAAGGTGATGGCTTTAACTACTCAAGGATTGTGATTATTCCATGAAATACCACCCAATAAATGAAAATATGGTAGATAATACATTGAGTAGGAGAGATCATGGATTCTAAAATGAAATGAAGATCAAAATGGATCCTTTATTCATTGATCTAGTAAGGATAGACTTAGGAATTATTAAAGAAGGTGAAATATCATTACTTTTTGAATTGGTTTCCTAACCATATTTCTTGGAAAGAATGAAAATTTATCTACCTGATGATGCGAATCTTCAAAATAAAATTAATGTTGTGAATGAGGGGAAGTTGAAAGACTTCATATATAAAGATGGAATTCTAAAATTTGCAAAGAGGCTTTGTGTTCCAACTATACCCGAGCTAAAAAGGGAGTTATTGGATGATTCCCATAGTTCAAATTTCTCTATACATCCTAGTAACACTAAGTGTATAGATATTTGAAGGAATATTTCTGGTGGGATAACATGAAGAGGTAAATTGCAGATTATGTATCAAGATGTTTAGTATATCAACAAGTGGAGGCAAAATGACAACATCATATAAGAATCATGCAACCCGTACCTACTCCAACATGGAAATGGGATGGAAACAACATGGATTTTTTCACTAGAATACCCAAAACTAAAAGAAAGAATGATGAAATATGGGTATCTATTGATCGACTTAACAAATCTTCACATTTCCTTTCTATAAGGGAGGACTTTCCACTAGATCCCCATGAATGAATCTATGTCAATGAAGTTTTGAGATGTTATGGAGAACCTCTCTTAATTGTGTCTGACTGTGATCCATGATTTACAACAAATTTTGGAAAAGTCTTTAGAAATCCCGGGATACTATGCTTCGATTGAGATCACCCTCAAACTAATAGGAAATCAAAAAGGATGATCCAAACATTAGAAGACATGTTGAGATCATTATCACTTGATTTTCAAGGTATGTGGGATTATAATTTTCTTTTGGGGGAGTTTTCTTAAAATAATAATTTTCAATCTATCATTCAAATGGCACCATATAAAGCATTATATGGAAAGAGATGTCGTACACCAACTTTTTGGGATGAGGTTGGTGAAAGGAAGCCTATGAGTCCTGAGATTGTGGAGGAAACAATAGTTAATGTAAAGACTATTCAAAGCCCATATCAAAGAATCTCAAAGCAGGAAAAAGATATATGCTGATAATTAAAGGAAGGATTTTGAATTTAAAGTGGTAGATCATGTTTTCTTAAAAGTATCTCCACGGAAGGGTGTTATAATATTGGGGAAGAAAGGGAAACCCATCGCTAGGTATATTACCCCTTTTGAAATTATAGAGAGAATTGGATTTGTGTCTTATCGCTTGGAAATACTGCCTAGCCTATCTAAAGTACATAATTTGTTCAATGTCTCATTGTTGAGAAAGTATATGACAAACCCAATGCATGTCCTCACTTCTAAAGGTATAGTATTGGAACCAGACTTATCTTACTGTGAAGAGCCTATCTGGATTCTAGACACTAAGGAACCTGTGTTGAAGAATCAGATGACACAACTAGAAAATGTACTTTGGAAAAGTCATAAAATTGAAGAAGAAACATGGGATCCTGAGGATCTAATGATGGATAACCACCCAAATCTTTTTATGAGGTAACATTTTAGAATTTTGAGGATGAAATTTTTTATAGGGGGGAGAATGTAACACCCCTAGGATTTGAAAATAAATTTAATATTTAATATATGAAACATTGAGTCTCTAAAAAACACCACTTTATTTTAACCTAGAAAGTTAATATAATTTCTGTTTCTTCTGTGATTTGAATTTTCAAAAACAGACATAAACAATTGTGATCAGTAATATATTTAGAGTCTCAAAGGATCAACTTACTTTTTTGTGAGTAGTAACTTAACCTTATGAATAGTAACATACCCTTTTGAATATAAATGTACCATTATGAATAGTAACCTCACCCATGTAAGTATAAATAAAATTTAGGTGCCTTATAAATGAATTAGAATATGTTAAAAACTAATAATTATGTTTTGGAATTTTCTTGAGTAATAAATATTTAATAGAAATTTCAAATTAATAAAATTAATTTTCATAAAATATATTCATAAATAAATATATTTTTTCCCTATTATATTGGGATAATTTTATGATACCTTAGTTAATTTTTGAAATTATTATAATATCAGTTTTAAATTTAAAATCTGTATTTTTCAAGTAAATAATGATTTATTTAAAAATTAAATTTCAATTGTTTATAAAATTATTTTTATAAAATATAATTAATTTTAAAATTCTATATATTGAAAATGTTTAGGGTTAATTTTTGTTATTTTTCTAAAATTCTGGAATTTTTGGTGAATAGTGAAATTCGATAATTTACAAAATATGCTAAATAAATGAATTTCAGCATCATGCTTGAATTATGGCTGATGTAAATGTATATTGTTTAGAACTCACATGAAATTATTACTATTTTGAGTCACAATAATTAATACTATTCATATTCTTGAGCTAAAATAATAAAATAATTATTAAAATAATGGGAAATAACTCCTCTCTTCAACTACAAAAGCCACCCATCACTCCCAATTCTCCTCGCTCTTATAAAACTTTAAGTTCCTAAAATTTCTTCCTAAATACTCTTCCCTAGTCTGTACCCATGTCTAAGATCTCTTGATCTTGCTAAAAGACCAAAACCCCTTCCCTTAAGTAGATTCTCAAGGTGTATTCAAGAGGTAAATCCACATCTTCTTTCTTTTAACTTCGTTTTAAGTTACTTTCTTTTGTTATTTTTTCACTCACCTCCTCTGTCCAAATGATATTGATAACTACATTATCATATATATACTGGATTTATGTCATGTTAATGTAATAACCATTATCAATCTTCTTACTCTCTCTTACTCACTTTTATTTTATAGATGATGTCATCGTTTGTGAGGTACCAATTTACAACCTTCATGGACGACGAAGTCTGGTTCTTCAATTTCTTCTTCAATACTAGTCATGAAACACTTTTTACGGTTTAACTAGACTATAAAATATTTTTTATAACATATTTAATATTCAGGAACCAGTATATGTACATAATGTTAATTTATACGCCAAAAATGGTTTGTAATAATCAAGATACCGCCAAAATAATCTAAGTGATTATCATTAATATTTCATCGAATGATTCATCCTAATAACAGGTAACTAAATAATAAATATAATAATTAACACCTATATATTTACATAAATAATATATAAATTCAATTCTGAATAATTATATATATTCCACATGAACATCCATACTCATATACAAGTATACCGATTGTGAAAACCAAGGAAATGAACACTCCGGATCGATGGAATTCTATCTTATAATATATAAATAAGGTAATAAATGAACTTAATAAAATTATTATAAAGTAAATAAATGTATAATATGTTCTGAAATAGGTTATTAATAAGTCTAATTTCATATTCCATGACCTTAAGTTCATGAGCGCGACATATTCAGACATAAGGTACTTGAACCTCCATTTTATTTCAGGTTACTCTTTGTCTCTATTAATCCCAATAAACTTATTATTTATTCATACGTACTCATCATAAATTCTTTTGGAATTTTATATATATGTTTTCCGACCATAATTCTTCTTTATTTTATGGAAATAGACATTTTTTAAAGGATATTTCAAAAATTCTTCCCAAAATACAAGCTCGATTCAAGGGAATTTCTCGAATTCTTACATATTTTCAAAGGAACTCTATACTATGTTTTTAGAAAATATTATTTTTCTAAAATAACTCATTTTATTATGAAAAAAATACCTTAATTCACTTTTTATTTTAGACAAACATTTTTTCAAAAGAACTCTTCTCTTCAAAGTAAAAGAGTATTTATCTCAAGAATTGCTCGATGATTTTATATGAGTATTTTCATCACTTTATACACAATTATTAATTATTATGTTCAATTTGGATAAATATTTTATTATATCATCTAAAATATTTTAATGAATGTTTTATGATTACTTTTATTGTGGATGTTCTATCTTGATATCATTCACCATATTACTCGGAATGGTTAGTGTTCATATTTAATTATTGGGGAAAGTTATTTGCATTTCATAACTTAGTTTCAATATGAATGTATATTTTGTTTATGTTTATCTCCCTCTATGGCCCCTAGATGTATCGGTGGGGCGCATGAGACAAACTAGAGTCTTGGCACAAGGCCTTGATAGTATGGTTATTTATGGTCTTGGCACGAGGCCTTGACAGTTTTTTTTTGATGTCCAGAATTATATATTCCCTCATTATGAAGGTAGTAATTGATAGTTAATGTGGTTATTCAAATAGTAGAATTCTCATGATTGTGTTTTATTATTTTATTATTTATTTAGCTTTTATTCATTCCATATTGTGTTCAAAAATATTTTTTAATGGCATTTGTTTTTAGTTGTTCACCATGCCTAATGTTTATGTTTATGATATCTTATACTATAATTCTTACCCTTGCTGAGCATCTGATCTCAACCCTTTCTTATTTTTAATTTTTCCAGGATATGAAGAAGTAAATTATGAATGACTTGTAGCTATAATCTAGGTGTAATTAATGTTTTTAATTGAATATATATATATTACATTTCTTTAATTTTTTAATGTTGAACTTATGTATGTATCTAGTTTTCCAAAACTACTAAACTATTTTATCCTTAGGGATGAGACTTTCTTGTAATCATTCCAATGTAATGAAATAAGGCACCGGCCCTGGGTACTTGGGGTCAGGTCTTTAGACATAAGTATTGGAAGTTATCTATTGATATTAATAGGGATATATCTCATGTGGTAATAGCATATTTTCTAGTAATTTAATAACTTGTACACTTAAAAATTATAATTTTTATTAATTTAATTTTTTCAAGAAATTTCGAAAATAATACAATGATTCATGAAAAAAATAATTCCTCATACAACTTGTTTGTAAATCTTTTCAAAGAAATGAGAAAATATGGTGGTAATTTATTTATAATAGTTTTACTCATATATTATACCTAAAGTTTTTTTCATAACTTAATATGTGTATAATTATTTTTTATAAAGGTTTAGTATTTAAGACACCCAATTGGATAAAAATATATTTGGTTTTACTTTCACTTAAAACCAAATGGTAGTTTCTTGAAAAGACCTAACAGAAACATTAAGGTAAATATTTTCCATTAAAATTGAATTTTATTTAAATACTATAAATATATAACAATGAAAACTAAATATTTGAATAAATTCAATGCCAATATTTTTTTATTTATATAGTTAAATTCATGAATATTGGGATAAAAAATCTACACGATCATTATCAATTTCTTAGGATGATGTAGTTTCACTAGTTTTATGAAAAGTGTGTCCTTGGAAGGTATAGGGGATAGGTTATGGAATGACCCCATTAAAATATTTTGGTTGGTCACATTCATCCTTTACCATTGTATCATCTACTAGGATTTCAAGTTATTCCATTGATCGGAAATTACACATGGAAATTTAAAAGGAATAAAAATGGTCAAATAATAAGACTTTTATAGGTAAATAAATGATAAATGATGGTTTTAAATGTACACTTTTATAGTTATTGTATTCTAAAGGATGACTAGAATGGTTCCTAGGAAAATTTCTAGTCTACTATCACATCCCATAATGGTTAATTTTAAACTCATTCCATGATAATTGTGACTAATATAGAAGTATCAATTATTTTATATGAATACCTTTGATTCAATATATATTTTTATCTAGTTTTGCTATGTTTTAGATGTTATTATAAGTTTTTTTATGATAATAATTGATTATTTTTTCAACTGATGAATATTTTTTATTATCTCATAATATTTTTTTAAATAGTGATATGATATCATAAAGATATTTTATTCTATAAACTATTTATGTTAAAAATTAGGATAAAAATACACATTTAATTGGTTATATGATCTAATACTATGATTAGAAGATGAGTTTTATAGGTTCATTATAGTATGAGTTGAATTATTAACATTATATTCATACTTGGGATTGAAAATTCACAATTTGATTGAAATATATAATTTTAGGTCTTCTAATTTATGATTATCTTATTAATATGTAATTTCATTAATTTATTTGAAAAAAAAAATAAATTTGAATTGAATGTCATAATTTTTTGTATATTTTGTTATTTATTTTTTCCAGTGTATTTATTGTGTTCATTATTCCAATTTATGAAGTTTTTTATTTTATTTCTGGTTACAAATTCTAGTAGTAATTATGGGGTTTATCCTTCTAATAAACAACACTCTTTAGTGGGAAATCATTATGGATTTTAGTTTTTATAGTATTTTTGGTAAACATTATCATGAATTTAACTCTATATTTTTCTTCTCATACCCATTTTTTTATTTCTATCTTGTTTTTGTTTCAGTTGTTTGATGGGTACGTGGTGGGGTTTGTATAGGATGCAAATTCTAATAGGGATTCAGGTGGTGGGTTGAGGGAAGATGTTTTATAGAATTATTACGTTGTTTTTATATTAATGACAGGAAATTGTCTGATGGATGGTTATTGAATTTTTTTGTTTTATATATTTGTGTTGAATATTATTCTGAGTGTGCTTTTTATATTTTTTAAATTTAATTATATAAAATAAAATCATGTTTTATAATTTCTATTTTATTTTTAAATATTTTTTAATTATATTTTATGTTAAGTGTTGCAAAATAAAACTATAACTAAATAATATAGTGGAGGTTTCATTCATAATTTTTTTTTTTAAATAAAACCATCGCTAAATTATTTAGTCATGACTTTGGTATTTTATTTTTTATACAAAATAATTTTTCAAAATAAAATACCACTAACAAATAGAAAACGACTAATAATTTATCCAAAATGACACATTGATTAACCGGTATGAAATTAAACTAAACCAATGTGAATATATTTGTTAGTAGTAATATAAATGGAAATTTATTAAACTGCCTCTAAACCTTAAAAACTAATAATATAAAATATTTATTTGAAGGGAAATAGCGTTAATAATAACAAAAATAATTTAAGCATTTTTTGGGGGTTCAAAAATCTTAAAAAATACACATATCCTACCAATTAGACTAATCCACCCCTCCCCACCCCCCCAACGGATGACCCCTACCTAGTTTGACCACACACATATCCAAATAGGGCCCAATGGCCTTACAATAGGGCATGAATTCCTTATATACAGGGGTTCATAGACCTTATAACTAGTCCAATACAAACACATCTTTTAGGTTTAACTAATAATAAAAATAATAATAATATTATTATTATTATTATTATTATGAAAAATGGTTGCAGAAGGGAGATTCAACCCAAGAAATATCAGGAATCTTTATACAGTTTGAAATTACAATCTAAAATCAGATGATTATCAAACTATGGGACACAAAAAATTATTCACCTTCTTCAATCGATGATGTCAAGTATCTAATTCTGATAAATACATGATGAATGAATCTACCTCATGTTTTTTTTATGAAAACCATGGGTTATGATTCCTTCTCATTATTAAGAAAATCCACTTCAATAAAGATCATCATGAAGGATTTAATCACACACATCAATGCCAACTTGGATGAAATTTTTGATAGGATATATCTTTATAAACACTCAATAGTGGCTAATAGTATTCAGCCAAGTGGGGAAGATCCTTGAAAATTTAATAAACATGGGGGAAGGGTAATTTAAATCTGGGTGTTTTCAATTTAGATAATTGATACCATTGGTCATGGTTACTTTCGTATTTTTTTACAAGATGATGATTTGAATATGAAAGAATAGGGACATACATCCATTTCCATAAAGTCTAGGACTCAATAAACATGAAAATGAGACAAAAACATTGACACATAGAATATCAAGAACTCTATCATGAACCAACTAGGGTTTTTATCTGATATGACACCCAAAATGGCTGATCACAAGGCTTGAAGGGCGTTCCCAATCTCCATGGATTAGAAACTAGTGTATGGGCATCATAGAACATACCTTGGGAATGACTTTTCCATCTTACAACAATATAAATAAAAAATAGAAAAAGATAAACTATCCAAATATAATTCAATAAATAAACATCTTGTACTAGGATAAAATTGAATCCATAAATAAAGAATTAGAAGAAGTAGGTACAAATAAATATAAGGCAT
This sequence comes from Viscum album, assembly GCA_963277665.1. Lineage (NCBI taxonomy): Eukaryota > Viridiplantae > Streptophyta > Magnoliopsida > Santalales > Viscaceae > Viscum > Viscum album. Next base: position 1,231,629,418 of record OY728155.1, read on the forward strand.
AAAATACAATAGGACCAAGTGGTTTATACCGACCCCTATAATGAAAAGAAACCCCAACCAACTCTAAAGAGCCTCTTTGTGACCCACTATCACCATCCAACCCAATATCTCTATTAATAGAGCAGCAGAATGATTGAAAATCTAAAAAAGAACTATAACCTATAAAATATGGGCGTGAACTAAACATCCTAGTAGGACACCACCCACCGAATCTATACAGTCTCTTTCATATTACATCATAAAAAATCTAGTTTTAAATAAAATAAAAATATATAGATTTTTCATAAAATAAAAAAATAACTTGGAAAAAAATTCCCCTGGAAAAATTTTCCTTCACCAAATCTTTGTTTTAAAGATTCACTATAAAACCAACTCAAAAAATCATTATAAAATATACTTTTAAAACTCAAAAATAAGGTTTCAATCTCAAATGGATTTCTAAAAACATCATGAAAAAAATAGTTTATAAGTAACATTAGGCATACAGACTTAAAACCTCATTTTCAAAACCCGCACATCGTTGTTTAAAAAAAATCCTTTCCCAACTTCTTATTAAAACTATCCAAAATTTATTTAGAAAAAAAATTAATATATGAATATAATGCCTTTAAAACCCATGATAAAAAAGTTTGAAAAGATACTAAAACCATAATTTCATTTTCCTTATTTAAAAACCTCTCATAAATCACTTTATAATGAATTTGAAAAGAAAGTTATAATATAGGGAAGAAAGAAAGCACAAAAACTGGAACCACGATGTCAATATCACAAAATAGGGAGTAGAAAAATAGAAATATATAGGTGCTAATAAATAATATAAGAAGTAAGGAATCTATAATGGTAAAAAAAATACCCTAAATGATCCTAAGTTTGATTCTAGTGTCATGGGAATCATTGTACGGCTCTAGTAAAAAATACATGAATCGAAAACAAGAAACCTAGGAATGCACTACTAAACAGGTCCACATTCCCATTATTCTCATCCTACTATCTAGAAATAAATATCCTAGGATCTTCATTTCTACCAAGGTATACAAAAAGGTTAATAACTTGTATGAACCACTATCCTTTCAACCTAACTGACAAGGTATATCCAGGAAACATTCCCTAGAAATCCCACAGTTTCACACAAGGGATTGATATCATGTAGGTCACCTACTGTCATCCTAGAACTCCCACGAAAATTTAAAATGGAAGTGAGAAAAAATAAACCATCATATAAATAAAATATAAATCAATTGAAATAACTTATGCCTCAACTCATACACCCTCACAATAAATGACCTCATATACATTTTTCATAAGCATCATACAAATATACATAAACATAAAACATCCCCTTACAAGATCACAATCCACTATGGGAATAAAAATAGTCACACATGGCTCAATGAGGATCTCTTGCCTTTTACGAGAACTCATTTTCCATAAATTTCTAAATGAAACTTTCTTTAAAACATGTTTGTATTCCAAGACAACACTAATTATTTTTAAACTCTATATCAATATACCCTTGAGATCAGATTCATTAGAACATTTATTGAAACCCAATTAGGTACTCATGATTCCCTTAAAAATACATTTGAAATTGATCAAATATATAAAAAAAAAATTAAAACAAAATTGACATGGGTTAACACCCCCATTTCAAATGAAATACCCAATTTTGAACACTTTAAACCATCACAATAACATAGTTTAAAAATAACTTGACAAAAATATAATTTAATTGTAAAGACCCAGAAATTTCAAGGAAAATTCTTTCTTAATTTCCTTTGGAATTTTACAAGAACGCAGTTTCTGACGGCGCCTGATTATGAGGCCCGGTGTGCCCAGAATCAATTTTCGAAGTTTGGCTTGGGTATGTTCAGTGAACGAACGAGCGGGAATTTCTAACTTTTGAACTGGTGCCCGGAATCGAATTCTGAGGGCACCGATGGAACCTCAGCGCCGGTAATTGCTTAGGAACTCCTGTTCCGGAGTTGCGTTTACATGAGTGTTGATGATAAAAATTGTGAAAGTTTATTTTATAATTACTCTACAATTTTTATTATTTTTACTCTACGTGTTTAGTTCTTGATGGAAGTTGGGTAACCACCCAACCTCCCTTGGGAGGTTATGAGGGTGGTGGGGCCCACACGAACCCCACCCCTTCATATCCTCTAACCCCTCTCAACTCCCACTTTAATGTTGATAACTTATGTTTACTTAACTTATGTAATTAATTTGGTGAGTTACATGTAAGTTTTTGAAATTCAAACAATTGAATTTCAAATGCTTTGCTGTGTTAATAAAATAAGTTTAGAACTTATTTTATTAGGGGTTGGTGTTGGGTTGTTTGAGAGATTTTTGGAGAAAAAGCTAAGGAACACCTTCTTCCTCGACGAAGAACGCAAAGAACACTGTTCTTCAATGAAGAACTTCTTCGCCGAAGAACGTGACGTCTTCTTCCATCGACGATTCCCCTTCAAACGCACCTCGACGACAACGGAATCGACGTCCGTTTTCCGCGACGCCCGACTTCTGTGACGCTCGTCTTCCGTGGCTCGATTGACGTGCACCGTTCCTGAACCGAGGTAGGGAATTTAAATTGTGATTGTTGGTGAACACTCTTTTACTCCCTTCTAAATTTAAGAATGCGGATCAACTAAATATTATGTTGATCCGTGAAGATTATTTTTGAGGGTTGGGATTATTGTTATGATTCTTTTTATTTAAGAGGTTGTAGGGGAATTTTATTTGTTTCCTCTTAACCTTGAGAAGTGAACAATGAGCGCGGACAAACCATTACCCGGTTGATCCGCGGACCGTTCGTCCATGCGGGGTTACTTTTGTTGGGTGTCGTCTATTTTCATGGTTAAGTATGTGCTCAATAATTTATTGGGAACAAATGTTTGATTTGCCAATTGATATCACTTAACGCGGAGGGCGCGGGCCGAACGAACACGGCCCGACAACCCTCCGCAGTTTGTTTTGACGTGCGGATTGACGGGCGACGACGAAGCAGGCCGCTATGGCGTTTGATTTCCTTCGCTGTGAAGGTCGGGTCCCGAGGGGACCATAGGCAAAGACGGTAGGAGAAACGGACCACCGTAGCGTGTCCTGTGGTCCGCGGAAGGCGGCGGAGGCGCGGCAGCGCCGGCGACCGGCGGCGGCGGCGCGCCACCGGAGGGTTGGCGGCCGGCGGATCAGCCACCGGCCTCAATTAGCGGCGGGCGGGGGAGTCGCGCACCCCGCTCCGCGTTTCGGCTCGGCCACGTTGGCCGAGCCACGGCCGGCCGGCCGGTCGGGCCGGACCGAGCCGGACCGGGCCGGGCCGGGCCCAGCCGGGTCGGACCCAGGTCGGGTCGACCCGGTTCAGGTTGACCCGGTTCGGGACGACCCAGGGGGGGTCGGGCTGGGTCGGCCCGGGCCCAGACCCCCCAATTTCGGACCAAATTCGGTCAAATGCTCATATCCTGGGCTACGGACCTCCGATTGACGAGCCGTCAGCGGAAACGCGATACTTGGATCGAGATGGTCATTTTGGTATATCGCACTCCAGGTTTCGGAATACTTTGAGTTCAGCCGGGTTGGTTCGTACACGAAACCAACCAGGCCCTCGGAGCGGAAACGCTCATATCTGGAACTCTGGACGTCCGATTGACGTGTCGTCGACTTGGTTTATTTCCTCTTAGTGAGAGGGATCTTTTGGAATACTCTGCCCGAGTTTTGGATGCAGGTGGAGTACGATCGGGTTGGTTTTGCCTTAAAAACCAACCAGGCCCCTGGAACGAAGCCAATAACTCTCAGACCGGTCGTCCGATTGACGCGCTGTCTGTTGCGTTGAGTTCCTGTCGACGATACTGAACTTTGGGATACATCAACTTCGGACTATTATTCAGTTGATGTATCAGCCTCTCGGCTCGTGGAGCGGACCCTCCCGAACGAGCTTGCTGTGTGCGGGAACCCTAGTGCTGGCTGCGACTACTACTGTGACTGCGACGACGACGGTACAGAGATCCTCAGTGGATTCGACTGCGATGATGATGAAAACGGTATGGGAATCCTCCATGTTTTCGGCAGTGATCACTACGGTACATCTTGGGATACATCAACTCCGGACTACATGTCAGTTGATGCATCGACCTCTTAGCTCGTGGAGTGGACCCTCCCGGAACGAGCATGCTGTCTACGGAAACCCTATAGCCGGTTGAGACTTGACGACTGCTTATCGAACGACTCGGTGTGTTACAGATAACGGCACAGGGGAGCACTTGGTTGTAGCGGCAGACCCACGACAGAGGTGCACTTGGTTGTAGCGGCACAGGGGAGCGCTTGGTTGTAGCGGCAGACCCACGACAGAGGTGCGCTTGGTTGTAGCGGCACAGGGGAGCGCTTGGTTGTAGCGGCATACCCACGACAGAGGTGCGCTTGGTTGTAGCGGCACAGGGGAGTGCTTGGTTGTAGCGGCAGACCCACGACAGAGGTGTGTTTGGTTGTAGCGGCACAGGGGAGCGCTTGGTTGTAGCGGCAGACCCACGATAGATGAGCGCTTGGTTGTAGCAGCAGGCCCACAGTACCCGATAGGTGTAGCGCTTGGTTGTAGCGGCATAACCACTGTACTTGATGGAAAAGGAGTTTCCCAATAGCTTTGGGTTCAACTTCCTAAACGATCCTGTGTAGGTCATTGCGGGGGTTAGTACCTACCGATCCTTTGTGGGTCCGACGGCTTAGATGAATCAGTGGATACATCTGATCATCTCTATCATCTTTTGAAGAAGTATACCTGTATGAGATGAATCTTGTTTACTCTCCTTTGTGAATTTTGTTGATCTATCCTATGTAGATTACTGTTTGCTTTCTTGTGTGGATTTTGTTGTGCTATCCTGTGTGGATTACGTTTTGCTTTCCTGTGTGGAATACGTATACTTTCATGTGTGTACTAAGTTGTACTTGGGCTCGGAGGTTGGAGCGTATTGGAACTGTTGACTTAGGTATATGTATGGACATATACCTAAGCAGTGTCGGTTGTTACTTCGTGATTGTATCTTTCCTTTGTGGTTTAACCTTTGTGGATTTTGGGAGACCTTCGGGGGTCTCAGGGTCCCTACTGAGTAGATTATACTCACCCATGCACGGGTTATGCCCGCACAACGTTGTGTTGGTTGCAGACGACGGACAGTGTTGATCGTGGCTGAGGCTTGCAGAGCTGGACGGTACCTGGAGGAGGACCACTGGGAGGGACGTCCTCAGAGCGGACAGCGGGACCCGAGGAGTAGTGGAGCTATCTTTACCCACCCTTCAGGTGGGATTTCCAGTGGATAGCTCGGCGTAGTGGCTTTTACTTTTCAGTTGTTGTTTTCCCTTTCGATTTGTACTTTACTTTCAGTTTGGGTTTGTATTCTGGCCCACTTACTTTCCGCACTTACAGTTGTACTCTGTTTTTACTTAGTGTTTACTTTTTTCGCTTGCTTACTCTGAGGTGCTTGTTTACTTTACAAAGGCAATGCCTTCCCATTTTACCAGGATTTATGCCTTGGTGCTAGTCGCCAGCCCCTGGCCTATGGAAGGCGGGCTTGGGGTAGTCACGGCACGGGCCCCGAGGACGGGTCGTGACAAATTGGAATCAGAGGTGGTCGGTTCTACCGCAGAATCTGATCTTTCTTCTATGTGAAGCAATAGTGTTTAGAATATTGGGTGTGGTTATCAGTCCAGGGAGTCCAGTGTTGGTGCGGCGGCCGACGTATCCGTACCCCAGGACCCTGACTTCTGATTTCCGACTTAATGCACGAAAACATTTATTGCATGTGTGTTTCAAGTTTTCTTTGTGATTACTTTGTATCAGCTCACCAGGTATATTGTTCTGACCGTGGCGCACCTGTTTCCTTTCAGGATGGCCCCACGACGGCAGCCAGCTAGGGTTCTGAGAGTTGTACGTGACGACAACCCGCCGAGCGACGAGGCCTCGGTACAGGGCCCTTTGACAGCTGAGGCACCGGCGGTACCTCTACCCATCGAGCCACCGATGCTTCCAGCCCCAGCCGCTGACGATGCACGTCGCCTTAGTGCACTGCATGAGTTCCAACGCCAGCGACCGCCCAGGTTCTGCGGGGAGACAGACCCCCAGGCAGCCGAGGACTGGCTGGAGGCAGTTGTTCGAGTTTTCAGGCTAGTGAGGACACCAGCAGACCTCATGGTGATCCTCGTTGTGAGCCTACTGCATGCAGCAGCGGGCCGATGGTGGAGTTTGATGCTCCAGGTGCACGATGAGACATCTCTTCTCTGGACAGACTTCGAGAGCCTCTTCCGCTCAGAGTTCATCCCGGCCACCCTCCGTGTGGTGCGCATTCAGGAGCTACTACAGCTACGGCAGGGCAGCATGAGAGTAGCCCAGTATGCGGTGAGGTTTACCGATCTCTCGCGCTATTCCACAGACATGGTACGGGACCCATTCTTCAGGGCCCGAACCTTCGATCAGGGGCTCAGGCGAGAGATAAGAGCTTCAGTTGTTTCAAACAGCATTCCGAAACAGACAGGGGTATTGGAGCGAGCCCTCTTAGTGGAGAGTTTCCTTACTGATAAATCTCCAGCAGCAGGACCCACCACTTGTCGGCATGCGGCAGAGTCTTCTGTAGCAGGCAGTAGACAGATGACGCAGGGGTCCAAGAGGACTAGACCTACAGGTGGTTGACAGCATGACTCTGGATCGTTTGTGCGAGGCACTCGGGGTGGAAAACGACTTGCCATGAGAGGGCAGTGTTACTCCTACGGCGGGATTGGTCACATGGCTCGTGACTGTCCGACCCGCCATACGGATGACCAGAAGATGAACGAAGGACCCCCCAGGCAGAGGCAGAGGTTCGATCAGGGTGGTCCGCAGGGTGCAGGCGGACGAGGCAGAGGAGCTGGCCGAGTAGCAGATGGTGGGTGACACTTCGAGGTGTTTCCACCACCACCACCGGGAGGTCCGCCCCGACCGCAGGGAGTTGGTGGACATGGGAGAACTCAGCTTCAGGAAGCTGAGGCCTTCGATCATGGAGCTCTGGGAGCAAATGGATAGGAGCGGAACTAGTGGATACGTATTTTGTAATTCTAGTTCCTTGTTGCTATTGTGTGGCATCTTTTTATTATGAGCTGTAATAATAAAAGACGCATACCTTTGTGATGTTTTCATTCCTGTCCTCTTTTGTGTTGTTACTAAGAGGTTCCAGTTTTGACTGTCGACTTGACCCTCACTTGTGAGACATCTACTGGGGGAGACCCAGTTACCACACACTGATGCCGATAGTGTGACTCAACCCTTGGGGGAGAGAGTAACGGTTGGATCTCTTGGTAGTAGCTTCGAGGCCTTACGACGTCATCCTTGGTATGGATTAGTATCATCCATGTCGGGATTGACTGTATTAGGCAAAGAACGTGGTTCATCCAAGGGATGAGACTGGATTTTTATTATCGGCAAAGAAGAAATCATAGCAACTCTTGTGGGACCAGAGGTGGTCCATGCCACAATAGAGAAGGTCCAGGTCATCCAGGAGCAGATGAAGATAGCTCAGAGCCGACAGAAGTCTTTCGCTGACAAGAGGCGGAGGCCACTAGAGTTCGAGGATGGCGACCACGTCTTCTTGCGTGTCTCACCTCGATGTGGATTATGGATATTTGGCTGAGGCGGCAAGTTATCTCCATGCTTCATCGGACCCTTCCAGGTCCTCAGCAGGATTAGAGAGGTGGATTACCGCCTAGCTCTACCGCCTTTGTATCCCTAGTTTGTGTTAAAGCTTTACGGGGACGTAAATCCATGTGGTGGGAGTAATGTAAAGACCCTGAAATTTCAAGGAAAATTTTTTCTTAATTTTCTTTGGAATTTTACAAGAACGCAGTTTCTGACGGTGCCTGATTCTGAGGCCCGGTGTGCCCGGAATCAATTTTCAAAGTTTGGCTCGGGTACGTTCAGTGAACGAACGAGCGAGAATTTCTAACTTTTGAACCGGTGCCCGGAATCGAATTCCGAGGGCACCGATGGAACCGCAGCGCCGGTAATTTCTTAGGAACTCCTGTTCCGGAGTTGCGTTTACACGAGTGTTGATGATAAAAATTGTGGATGTTTATCTTATAATTACTCTACAATTTTTATTATTTTTACTCTAAGTGTTTAGTTCTTGATGGAAGTTGGGTAACCACCCAACCTCCCTTGGGAGGTTATGAGGGTGGTGGGTCCCACATGAACCCCACCCCTTCATATCCTCTAACCCCTCTCAACTCCCACTTTAATGTTGATAACTTATGTTTACTTAACTTATGTAATTAATTTGGTGAGTTACATGTATGTTTTTGAAATTCAAACAATTGATTTTCAAATGCTTTGTTGTGTTAATAAAATAAGTTTAGAACTTATTTTATTATGGGTTGGTTTTGGGTTGTTTGAGAGCTTTTTGGAGAAAAAGCTAAGGAAGACCTTCTTCCTCGACGAAGAACGCAAAGAACACTGTTCTTCAACGAAGAACTTCTCCGCCGAAGAACGCGACGTCTTCTTCCATCGATGTTTCCCCTTCGAACGCACCTCGCCGACAACGGAATCGACGTCCGTTTTCCGCGATGCCCGACTTCTGCGACGCTCGTCTTCTGCGGATCGATTGACGTGCACTGTTCCTGAACTGAGGTAGGGAATTTAAATTGTGATTGTTGGTGAACCCTCTTTTACTCCCTTCTAAATTTAAGAACGCGGATCAACTAAATATTATGTTGATCCGCGAAGAATATTTTTGCGGGTTGGGATTATTGTTATGATTTTTTTTATTTAAGAGGTTGTAGGGGAATTTTATTTGTTTCCTCTTAACCTTGAGAAGAGAACAACGAGCGTGGACCAACTATTACCCGGTTCATCCGTGGACCGTTCGTCCATGCGGGGTTACTTTTGTTGGGTGTCGTTTATTTTCATGGTTAAGTATGTGCTCAATAATTTATTGGGAACAAATGTTTCATTTTCCAATTGATATCACTTAACGCGGAGGGCGTGGGACGAATGAACACGGCCCGACAACCCTCCGCAGTTTGTTTTTGACGTGCGGATTGACGGGCGACGACGAAGCAGGCCGCTATGGCGTTTGATTTCCTTCACTGTGATGGTCGGGTCCCGGGGGGACCATAGGCGAAGACGGCAGGAGAAACAGACCACCGGAGCGCGTCCGGTTGTCCGCGGAAGGTGGCGGCGGCGCGCCGCCGGAGGGTTGGCGGCTGGCGGATCCGCCGCCGGCCTCAATTAGCGGCGGGCGGGGGAGTCGCGCACCCCGCTCCGCGTTTCGGCTCGGCCACGCTGGCCGAGCCACGGCCGGTCGGGCCGGACCTAGCCGGACCGAGCCGTGCCCAGCCAGGCCCAGCCGGGTCGGGTCGACCTGGTTCAGGTTGACCCAGTTCGGGACGACCCAGGGGGGGTCGGGCTGGGTCGGCCCGGGCCCAGACCCCCCGATTTCGGACCAAATTCGGTCAAATGCTCATATCTTGGGCTACGGACCTCCGATTGACGAGCCGTCAGCGGAAACGCGATACTTGGATCGAGATGGTCGTTTTGGTATATTGCACTCCAGGTTTCGGAATACTTTGAGTTCATCCGGGTTGGTTTGTACACAAAACCAACCGGGCTCTCGGAGCGGAAACGCTCATATCTGGAACTCCGGACGTCCGATTGACGTGTCGTCGACTTGGTTTATTTCCTATTAGTGAGACGGATCTTTTGGCATACTCCGCCCGAGTTTTGGATGCAGGTGGAGTGTGATCGGGTTGGTTTTGCCTTAAAAACCAACCGGGCCCCTGGAACGAAAAAGCCAATAACTCTCAGACCGGTCGTCCGATTGACGCGTTGTCTGTTGCGTTGAGTTCCTGTCGACGATACTGAACTTTTGGATACATAAACTTCGGACTATTCTTCAGTTGATGTATCAGCCTCTCGGCTCGTGGAGCGGACCCTCCCGAACGAGATTGCTGTGTGCGGGAACCCTAGTGCTGGCTGCGACTACTACTGTGACTGCGACGACGACTGTACAGAGATCCTCAGTGGATTCGACTGCGACGATGATGAAAATGGTACGAGAATCCTCTGTGTTTTCAGTAGTGATCACTACGGTACATCTTGGGATACATAAACTCCGGACTACATGTCAGTTGATGCATCGACCTCTTAGCTCGTGGAGTGGACCCTCCCGGAACGAGCATGCTGTGTACGGAAACCCTAGAGCCGGTTGAGACTTGACGACTGCTGATCGAATGACTCGGTGTGTTACGGATAACGGCACAGGGGAGCGCTTGGTTGTAGCAGCAGACCCACGACAGAGGTGCAATTGGTTGTAGCGGCATAGGGGAGCGCTTGGTTGTAGCGGCAGACCCACGAAAGAGGTGCGCTTGGTTGTAGCGGCACAGGGGAGCGCTTGGTTGTAGCGGCAGACCCACGACAGAGGTGCGCTTGGTTGTAGCAGCACAGGGGAGCGCTTGGTTGTAGCGGCAGACCCACGATAGAGGTGCGCTTGGTTGTAGCGGCACAGGGGAGCACTTGGTTGTAGTGGCAGTCCCACGATAGAGGAGCGCTTGGTTGTAGCAGGAGGCCCACAGTACCCGATAGGTGTAGCGCTTGGTTGTAGCGGCATAACCACTGTACTTGATGGAAAAGGAGTTTCCCAATAGCTTTGGGTTCAACTTCCTGAACGATCCTGTGTAGGTCATTGCGGGGGTTAGTACCTACCGATACTTTGTGGGTTTGACGGCTTAGATGAATCAGTGGCTACATTTGATCATCTCTATCATCTTTTGAAGAAGTATACCAGTGTGAGCTGAATCCTATTTACTCTCCTTTGTGGATTGTGTTGAGCTATCCTATGTAGATTACTGTTTTCTTTCCTGTGTGGATTGTGTTGTGCTATCCTGTGTGGATTACGTTTTGCTTTCCTGTGTGGAATACATATACTTTCCTGTGTGGACTGAGTTGTACTTGGGCTCGGAGGTTGGAGCGTATTGGAATTGTTGACTTAGGTATATGTATGGGAATATACCTAAGCAGTGTCGGTTGTTACTTCGTGATTGTATCTTTCCTTTGTGGTTTAACCTTTGTGGATTTAGGGAGACCTTCGGGGGTCTCGGGGTCCCTACTGAGTAGGTTATACTCACCCCTGCACGGGCTATGACCGCACTATGTTCTGTTGGTTGCAGACGACGGACAGCGTTGATCGTGGCTGAGGCTTGCAGAGCAGGACGGTACCTGGAGGAGGACCACTAGGCGGGATGTACTCGGAGTGGACAGAGGGGCCCGAGGAGCAGTGGAGCTATCTGTACCCACCCTTTAGGTGGGATTTCCAGTGGACAGCTCGGCGTAGCGACTTTTACTTTTCAATTGTTGTTTTCCCTTTCGAGTTGTACTTTACTTTCAGTTTGGGTTTGTATTCTGGCCCACTTACTTTCTGCACTTGCAGTTGTACTCTGTTTTTACTTAGTGTTTACTTTTTCCTCTTGCTTACTCTGAGGTGCTTGTTTACTTTACAAAGGTAATGCCTTCCCTTTTTACCGGGATTTACGCCTTGGTTCTAGTCACCATCCCCTGGCCTATGGAAGGCGGGCTTGGGGTAGTCACGGCACAGGCCCCGAGGACGAGTCGTGACATTAATAATTCATGACAACATCAAGATCCACATTAAAAACACTCACACACTTTGAAAAGCCACATGTTAATATTAAAAACAATTGTAATGAAATCCTTATCTATTTCAAGAGTTAACACCATTTAGAAATCACTATTTTTCATCTAGGAACACATACTTAGGAATAAAAATAATATAGAATCAATTAAAAACATGCAAGAATTCAAAGGTATGTAATATAATGTGACAATAAATAAATACATTCCTTGGATCAATGTAAAACAAACTAGAAGTTGGATTCTTCAATAAATAACACACAAATGATCCCAGACATTCCCTCTACGACCCCCACATGAGTAAAGTCCAATTTTTAGGACTAATCCCTACCCAAAAATAAACCAACATAAATATTAGTGATAACAGAAGGAAATAAAATCATTATGAGGAGGGATATATAAGAGTATAAGAGGTTTAAAGAAACTTACCATGAGATAATATTCTTGAAACCATGGAGAATAACCATATACATAAGTGAATAGGAAGAGACGAAACTTCATAGGGTGAAATTGGATTGTTTGAATGAGATGGATTGGAAAGGGCAGCCAAGAGGATTAAATATGAGTTGTGGGAAATGATAACATCAAGATTTAATGAATCTGGGCAGGCTGGATAGTTTGGTTCCATGGTTTTCAAATCATTATTCCAATCATGTGGGATCCATTACCTAGGATAACCCATTATACATAGTTACACCTAGGGACTCCACATGATTGAATAGATTGGGTACGAATAGTTCCAATTGACACTATAAGATTAAAAATCCAACACACACATTTGTCACACATTTTACATAATCATTTTTATATTTTGTGACCTTACCCATATCCACCAAAGGTACCACATGGTTTCTCCAATTATCTACATGATTTTGACTAAACTATGTGCTATCTATGTAGACAAAACCATATAATAACAAAAATGGCTGAGAAACCAATTGCATAAGGGTGACCACATGGTTTCCTATAAACTATATATTCAAACCATGTATAGAGAGAATAAAATTCTAGAAACATTTTAATTTAATGAAAAAAATAAATATCTTAAACTTAACCAAAAAAGATGAAGTAATAAAAAAATAAACTCTTTAATTACATGGAAAATGTTTCAATTCTCCCCAACATACCACTTTCTACACCCAAAAAGTCTTAGTTAAAGGTAGTGGTCAAAAGAAAATGTATTATAAAATTAACTCTCGAATAAAAATATAAATACATGAACAACCAGATGAATACTCAAATAAAGCTAAATATTCTCAATCACCTTAACCAGGCACTAACAGAAACCAATCCACGAATGAAAAAAAGAAAGTTATAAGGAAATAGATACCTATCATAGGTATCCCAACAATTATTAATTTATATACAATGGTGGAACCACTAAGAGGAACATTTATATAAGGTAAGATGATGCCACCAAAAAACTTCATTCTTGAAATATCCAAAATGGAATCACAAAAACTCCACTAACTAAGGCCAACCACAAAACAATGTCTCAAAACCCACTAGGTAGGATCTAAATCGAAAATCCTCCTAAAGTACAACCAACACTAAATCAAAAAATCCCTAGAAGCCCAAAAATAAGCAGCATAACAAGTAGAGATACACCTCACCAAAAAAATGACACAACATTAACCCTAATGTCACACACCACATATGAAGGCATTTTAGGTTCAATACCAGGAAATATGATCCCATGGTAATTAAAATAGAAAACCCAACTTGGTGGAACCCATGATCCAGACCGAACTATACCATACCCCCAATCACCATATGAAAATTCCCTAAGTTTCCCACATGTCCGAACCACACCCAAGAACCAACCCATGGTCTAAACCATGTATAATTAACTCAAACATCACTAAGAAATTAGGAATAGACTTCTTGATATAAACCACCACTCACAAAGAGAAATGGAGGATGCACCTAAGGAAAAAATAGGGCAAGTATTTCCTCAAGCCACAATTTCTCCAAAATTAATGAGTATAAATCCAAAAATGGTTTATCATCCAAAATATACATAACCAAGCACTCGAAGGATGCACTAAATAATGGAAAGTCCATCAAATATCAATCGTCTCTAAGAAAACTAATTCTCACCAATCCAACTATTTGACCATGGCTCATGGGTCCATGGAACTTGACCCGCATGGTTTTCAAAGAAACTAAATAAATCAACATGACCTTGTATAATCTCAAGACACACCAATAATGATAAAAAAACAACACTTTTCACTTTATTAAGATATTGGGCGGTGTTAAGACTGAAAAGTGGTAAACCCCCCCCCCCAAAGACCAATACACCACCTTTACACTAGAAATTTATTGGTAGGATTTATATAAATCAAAATGAGACATTCATCAACCTATTTTTTCCTTCAAAATCATGTCAAGAAGTCCCAAAATGAAAAAGGGTACAATATAATAACACACTTTATTAAAAATGAACGATTCATTCAAAACTCTTTTCTTTTAAAACCACAAACCCATTTTTTAATGAGTCCAAAATAAAACAAAGGGACCAAGACCAAGCATGAAACCAAAAAATAGGGAAAATTCCTTTTAACCCATACTTCCCTAATCTGGGATCCCCAAAACCTTTTTTAAAAATTGGGACACAATAAAAAATTAGACCTTTTTCTTTAAATACAAATGTGAACCATTTTAAAACTTCAAACCCAAGCCCTAACATGAATTTTTCAATTCAAAAAGCTTCCAAAATTATTTTCAAAATAATCCCTAGTTAGTTTTAAAATAAAAAACCGTAGTAATTTCATGATAAAAACACTTATACTTTGAAACAATTTCAAGTCATTTACACTTTTTTATCATATTCGAAAGGTTAAAACCCAAATAGGCCACAAAATCCAATTTTGGAAATAACTAAAACCAACCCAATAGGAATCCCAGCTTCCAAAATTATCATTTTAAAATACACCTAACTTGTTTAAAACCAAAATATATATTTATTTCATAATGAAGTTAACATTTTCAAAACATTTCATGAAACCAAAAATCATTTTACTAATATCCCGAAGGGATTGTTTAAAACCAAAAACATATTTATAATTAAATCCATTTTCATACATGCAAATATAATTTCAAATCACATATAAAATTACATAAAAAGGCATTAGAAAATACTCAACCCAAAATAAATATAATAATTCAAACATATCATAAGACCCATGTTGACTCTTTTCTGATTTCCCTAAACCCTCTTATAAATCTAAGTGTCAATGGGTATAAATATAAAAATCATGATGGGTGAAAAACCATACCCAACTTGGCCACCTGATTTACTTCTACATTCCAATCATGCAAGGTTCTCTCGAATGTGTCAAGTATCAAGCAGTTTGTTGATTCATGGTTGGTTGGGCTCTACAAGATGACTTCATACCTTGGTTCCCTTTTCCATATCTATCTAAAACTATCAAATACATTCCCAAAGAAACTCAAGTAATGAAAATAAGGGTCAAATCATCACCAACATAGGCATAAAATTATAATCCAAAAATTAAATTAAATGAAACTCCTAAAACACAAAAAAAAAATCTAATTACCCATGGAAACTCAAGGCTCAAGTTGAAAATGATCTCATGAAACTCCCTCTATACATACCTCCGGATTCCTAACAGTTGTATCCCAAAACTATCATCTACCCAAATAATAATAGATCACTTCCAAAAAAATGGATCCCACTAAGAATATATTTTTAGATACCATTTAAAAATGAACTAATCTAGGTAACTGTCTAAGTCAGCACCCCACCTAGCCTTCTATAAGGCCCAAAGGGCAGTCCCAATCCCCACAAGCTAAAAACTATTTCCAAGTAATCACATAACATACCTTAGGAAAAATATTTCCTATTATAACAAAATAAATAAAAAATGGAATTAGACAATATAAACCTCCAAAATAAGATTTAACAAATAAACATGTAGGCCAAAGATACAACTGAATCAATAAATATAGTACTGTAGAAAGCATATAAAAATAAATATATAGCATAAAATACAAGAGGACCAAGAGGTCGATACAAACCCCAATAACCAAATGAAACACAAAGTAGCTATAGAAATCCTAAATGTGACCCACTATCACCGTATAACCAGAAATATCTCTCATAAAACTAGAAGAATTAAGGTTAATCTGAAATGAACTTGAGACCAACAAAATAGGCATGAGTTAAATAGGCCAATAGGTCTCGATCCACTAAATATTTAAAATCACTTTCAAATTACATTTTAAAAATAATAGTTTCAAATTCAATAAAAAAATATACATTTTAAATAAGTATTTATATAAAGAAAAAAACAACACATCATATTTGTGTTAAAACTCTTTTTCTTTATTTTCACTAAATGAAAAAAATAACTTGGAAATAATTTTCCCCAACTGAAGTTGCCTTTACAAAATGAACATTTTAAAGATCCACTTTAACCCTAATTAAAAAACACCACTTTTTAAAATATAACATTAAAAATATAAAATAAGTTTTAAATATCATATTTTTTTTTCAAAAACATCATTAAAAATCAACTTACAAGTAACATTAGGCAAGGAGTCCTAAAACTATGTTTTGAAAAACAACACACTAGAGTTTATAAAATAAAACTTTTTCACCTTGTTATAAAAAAATTCAAAAATATCTTTGTAAAACAAAATTTCACTTGTAAATAACACACCTTTAAAACTCAGGATAAAATAGTTTAAAAGAATATTAAAACCATAATTTCACATTCCTTCTTTAAAACCATTCACATATAAGTCTCCAAAACATTTGAAAAGGAAACCAAAATATATAGAAGAAGAAAATCAAACAATTAGGAACCACTATGTCAATTTCATAGGAAAATTATAAGCAAAAAAAAATACATAAGTTCCAAGAAACTACATAAGAAATAAGATATCCAACAAGGCTAAACAATACCCTATATGATCCTGAGTAAGATCCTAGAATCATGGGCATCATTTTAAGGATCTTGTAATAATGATTTGAACTAGTGACAAGGTACCCATTCCAACACTGCTAAACGTATCCACATCCTTGATATTATCATTGGACTATCCAGAAATAAATATAATGGAATCTCCTCTACTATCATGGGCTATAAAATTTTTGATAACTCATGTGAACCACTATACTCTTAGCATAACTGGTGAGGTATAGTGAAGTAACACTCCCAAGAAAGACCACTATTAAACACTCTATCTTTATCCTATGGAGATCACTCACTATCTTCCTAGGAATCCTATGACATGTTAAATGGAGTTAATCACAAATAAATAATCACAAGAATCAAACATAAAATAATTTGAAATAACTCATGCCTCACATCCTACAGCATCATAAGAAATGGCCCCATGCACTTCTATTCATAAGCATCATACAAATATGAATCAATACATAACATCTCCTCATGGGATCACTGTCCAGCATGGGTATAAATACAGTCACACTGGACTCACAGAGGGTCTCTCACCTTTTATGTGAACTCATTTTCCATAAATTTCCAAATAGGTCTTTCTAAAAAATAAGATTTAAATTCCAAGTAAAATCAAAAAAAATTAAAACCCCATATAAATCTACTATTGATTCCAATTTTATTAAATCATTTCTTAAAACCCACTTAGAAACTCAAAATTCCCTTAAATCCACCTTTAAAATCAATAAAATCTATAAAAAAGTTTCAAAATATCTTTCACATGGGATAACACAACATTTTTAAGTTAAGAAATATATTTTAAAAACATTAAACATGGTTAAACTTTAAAAAAAATTAAAAACACTTGACACAAAATTTCTATTTAATAATTCAAGATCAAATCAAGAACATCTTTTAAAACACTCACATTCTTTGAAAATCCACGTTGGAATTTTTAAAAACACATTGTATAGAATCCCATTCCATACCAATGGTAAAAACTAGTTAGAAATCACTATTTTTTCATCAAGGAACACATACATAGGCATAAATTTAATAAATAATCACTTTAAAATAGAAAATATTTTAATATAATGTAATATAAAGTGACAAAAAAACACCAACCTCAAATCAATGGGAGACAAGTCAAAAAATTTCTCCATCAATGGTGAATATATAATTGTGTCATAACATTCCCTTTACAACCCCCATGCTAGAAAATCCCTATGATTAGGACTAAACCCCACCATAAAATTGACCAAATTTAATATTAGGGTTTATTGGAGGTACCAAAATAAATAGGAGGAGGGAAATATAAGAGTGTAATTGTTTTAGAGGGATATACCAAGAGAGAATCCACTTGAAACAAAAGATAATTTCTATAGAAATGGGAGAAGTGGTTGAGAGGAATCTCCTCAGGGTGTTCTTGGTATATTCAAATGAGAGGGGAAGAAAGGAAGTATGATATGGTTAAATTCAATTGGTGGTAATGGGAACATCAAGTTTTAATGAGTCAAGTAAAGATGTGTAGTTTATCCATATAGTTTGTCAAAACATGCTCCAAACATCCATGATAAATTTCCTAGTCCAACACACTACACACAGTTACACTTGGATAATTTTTATATTTGGAAAACCCATATGCAAACCATGCCAAATGGAATTGTAAAATTTCATATCCAAATCACATTTTTTTCAAATGGTTTACCTAAAATTGTGCAATTTGTGCACCCATAACCATACATACCACAGGTTACTCATAGTTTCTCCTAATATTTTCATGGTTTGGACTGAACTATATGTTACCAATTCAGACTAAATCATTCAATAATAGAAATATTTTAAAATATAGTTGTGTAAGGGTAACTGCATGGTTTCCCCTAAACTATGAGTTCAAAATGTATACAGAGGGAAAAAATCTAGAAACATATAAATTTAACTTGGAAGTATCAAAAACAAAAACTTAACAACAAAATAAGATAAAATAATACAAAATAAACTCCACGGTGTCCTAGTGGTTATCACAAACTCCCATGATCAGGTGTGTATTTGAATTTATGGCTTGAATTGGTTCTACTAGAATCAAAACAATTCATGGTATATAAATTATTCTATGTGTATTCCTATTAAATTTGAAAAATAAATATATAATTTCATGTATGGATATTCTTATTTAATTCTATTTAGGGTTTATTTAACTACGTATTTTGTGGATGAGGTTTTTATGATAAATATGGAGGACAATTTGAATTTAATGACTAGATATGAAAAACTACCCGATTTTTATGTTGGATGAAAAATCATTGGAAATTTTTCTTATAGTTTGACGAGGAAAAATATAATCTACAATAGTTATTGGAAATGAGGACACATGGATCAAGAATGTTGTCTAAAAAAGGCCTTCATTAAAGGGGAAAGGGAATGTGACTAAACAAAGTAATTGTAAAGGTGTTATCAGTCAAGGATGTAAGAAAAATAGATTGTTGTAGAACCCATTCACACCTCTATAGAACCAATTAATTTTGGCTTTGATAACACTATTCATCCCTCTGTTATTCCATGGGGTGTTTTGACTAATAAAAAAGACACTACCGGTATATGTGTGTAGGAGAAGCCCCATTATACCAAGGATTCACCACCTTATTCAAAAGGATGATATTAATGGGGGATCTCCTTACACTAACATGACATAGGAAACCATTGATGTGGAATTAAATAATAATAGTATACAGGTTGGTTAAAAACTAATCACTAAGAAGATAGAGGTTTTTTCAACCCAAAGCTTCATGGATGTGATCCCTCATGAGAAGAATAATGTCTCCACCTTTACTAATTTAATCCTGTGTAAAGAATTAAAACACAAGTGTTTCATTAAGGTAGATCCTAACCTAGAATCACTGACAATAAGTTCATTTGACTTTACTCAAAACATTAGACTGGTGAGATGGAAAATTTTGGCAATGCATGTTATCCAAAAAAGAAGGATGAAGATAAGGATGACTTTGAGATGGTAAAAACTAAAGGAAATGGAAGAAGATAGGAAAGAAAAAAATATATTATAAGAACATAAAATGAGGAAATAGATTTAGGAAATAAATATTATTTTTATGTATTTTTATGGGGATGAATAATTCAATTACTTATTCATCCCTAAAGCACATCATTAATGAAAAAAAGCTTTATATCATTAGCATTAAAAAATAAAATAGTTTCTACTAAAAAATTTAGACTTGTTAATTAGGATCCCCTTGGATATAAGTTTTTTGTGGATAAAATAAAACTATATTTTAATAGCCTTTTATGGTGCCCGGTAAAAAACCTAAATTTATCCATTCATTAAATTTGTAGACAACAGATCATTATGTTTCTAGATTATTCCTCTATACATCTCATAATTTCCATTATTTATATAAGAAAATATTACATTAATTGAAGGTATATTTGGGAATAATTTCTTATTATCTCTAATGGTGTAGATCACAACATAATCCTTATAGAGTACTTTAATGCTTTCCCCAACCCTTCAGAAAAAATACCATTTTCCCTTATTAAAATTGCACATGATGAGTTCCAAAGTTGTATTGATTTCAAATTTACCACTAAAATAAGATCCTTATATGCTGAATTCACCAATTTTTTACATACTATCTATAGGGAAAAGTCTATTAATATTGATATTCTTTTTCTCCATAATGGCAGTTAGAAATTTTCTCTGTTTCTTCTATCAGAACCTTGTTAGATCCATTCATACTACACCCCTTGTTGTTTCCATTATGAATAATTAAAGAATAAATTCTCTCATCCTAGTTATTAGAATGGATTAATTATCTAATATCATTTCAAAAGAATAAAACATATAGCACTTGGGAAGTTTTACTTGAATATTGACCTAGAAGCAAAATAGAATTAATATCTCCTTCAGAGCATGGAATAAATCTAAATTCAACCAAATTTATAAGGACATCAAGAAAGATGAAGAGGATCTTTCGACCTACCAAAGTAAATTAGTTCTAAATAAAATCCTTAACTAGAAAGAGATATAAAAGAAAGTAAAGCTTGATGAACTCTATGTCCTAAAAGAGATGATTCTCATGGAACAATATCACTTAAGCTAATTGAAATATAGAGATAATAACTTCAAATTCATTCACCTCATACATCAAGATAGGAATGTTAAGAGGTTGATTTCCACTTTTAGTATCACTAGTAAAACTACTAATAATGTGGTTGAGATCATCCAGGATCTTGTTAGCTACTTCACAAATCATTTCAATAAATATTATCATAATAGTAATGGAATGGAATTTTCTAAGGTCATTGATCTAAATATGACTTTTAAATCCCTCAAACCTAGTATCCTAGAACCAGTGTCTAATTTATTACATAAGAAAAATATATAAGGGATCAAGTTACCAAGTATCTATCAGTTTAGTAGTCTTCACGAACTAAATATAAATATGATTCACAAATTACATTAGTAATATAATATAAAACAGAATAAAAGTAAATATTTTTCATCCTTGAAGTCGTTTAATGATTCATTCTTCATGTCCTAGGGAAAGGAAAAAAAATGGTGAACTAAAATACTCAGTAAGGATTATGTTCAATGGAATATTTCTTGAGAAAATAAGTCATAATAAATATTTAAAGGTAAAAAATAGAAAACATATTTCATTTAATCAGTAACTTTATCGTGAAGAATAATATGACATAAATAAACTATGATCAAATAATTCCATATAAATAATCACATGAGATTGAAAATTATCCATGTATATCATAACTATTAAAATAATCACACAGACATTAGTATCTAATTTCATAATTATGGAATACAAAACAATTTACATCTTAAACTAACTGTTGAGGCCTCATGCCAAGAAATATTGCAAAAATGGGTAAGACCACAGATAAATACCCAACCAATTTTGTATCATGATGCCTATTTATGCATCAATGGGCTATATAATTATGGGACCCACACATAAATTTATACATAAAATGAATTATTTATACATTTAATAACAAATTTAATTAAAAGATAATATCGCTTATCAATAAATATCTATATTGAGTAAAATATACAGAATATCTTGATTTCAACAATCGATCAAAAAACATTCATAGTAAAACACTGTATATAAAAATGGGATATATTTTTTGAAATAAGTATACCCATGATAAAAAAGAATATGTATATTTAATAGAAATTTAATTTCTAATGTAAAATTATCAAAATAAATTGAATGTTCCAAGAGAAAGTTACCAAACAAAAAATTAATAACTGATAAAATATGACTATTAATTCCTTAAACATATAGGTTTTATAATAAATTCAGGTATTTTTTATATGAAAATAAAATGGAATTAATTCATTAAGAAAATAATTAATAATTTTTTTAAAAAAAATCTATTGAAAACTTTTAGAAGAAGCTAAATTTCCAAAAAACGTTATGGGGGAGGTAAAGTCTGTTAATTCTGTATATGTTAAAAAAATATTCCTTTTGATGTTTGTAAAGAAAGTTGAAAATGAACCCTTCAAAAAACATTTGAACTTTTACTTTCAAACCATTCCAAAAATTTAAGGATAACTTAAAATTTTCTTAATAAATCATTTCAGTAAATAAAAATGAAATTACACTAACAAATTTTTAAAAAAAATATGTAGATAGATTGAGAATATACATTAATAAAAATAAAAATAATATCATATTTTCATTAAAAAAATTATTTTTTTGTTTCAAGTTCTAAATAGAGGAAATTTGGTAGAAAAAATGGTAACTCATAAAATATATATAGGATAAAAAAAATTTATGAATTTCATGAATGATAAATTATAAGATTCCTTCAATGAAAAATATAATCAATCCCAAAAAATGATATTGTAAAATAAATACTTACCTCCTTAGTGACATTTAAATTTTAACCCAGTTAAAGTGTAAATTTGAATTGAAACTTTAATCATCATATATATTCATGTTAAAGTCATAAAATTGGCATTATATACACCATATAAAGGTAAATAACTACATATTAGAAAATATGTCTCAATAGAGTGGAAATTTAGATTCAATCCCATACAAAGATCATATAATTGAAGTAAGAATTTGTCACGACCCGACCTGTCAGGGTCTGGCCCATGACTAGTCCAAGCCCGTCTCTAATAGGCTAGGGGATGGAGACCAGTGCTGAATAGTCATTTCCAAAAATGGGAGGCATTAGCCTAAAGTACCTATACACATGCACACATCTTCAAGCCACAAAATGCTAAAATGTAAAACAACTAAAATAATTCATTCATACATCTAGGATCCTACAACCAGAGTATGACAGGAATTAAAAGAAAAGTAAAGAGGGCCAAATATAAGCCCACTAAAATATTATTTACACAAGTCCAACTAAAACAATAAAGAGTCCGACTTACTCTGAGGGAGAGGACTACATCAATGGTACGACCCCAGAAAACACCTTGGTCTGACTAGATCTAGTTATTCTCCACCCTCATCTAGTTCTCCTAGGATGCCATTAAAAGGTCATCATCTTCACAAGACACATCATGTGTGGGAAAAGACCATGAAAGGGTGAGTATAACAATACTCAGAATGACACCCCGAAAACAATAAAAATGAAGAATTAAGTATAGTCAACTTGATTTGAGATTTATAAATGTATAAATAATACAAGGAGTACAAGAATAATCTTGATATAATATAGAGAGAAACCATTATATTAATCAGTCATAAAAAACTTTCAGCCATAGGATTCTTCTGTAAGCATTCTCGTTCTAGGAGAACTCACTCATAGATCCTTGGTATCATCAAAGACACTCGAAGAAGAGGTCTATCTCATCTGTACCCCTCCTAAATAGAATGAATCGGTCAAGGAATACTATGATATATAGTTAGGGGTTCACACCAAAAACTGATAGGGGGACCACAACCCTAACCAAGATTAACCCACTATATAGGAGGATCATATGTTAACCAATCCATAAATCCCATCGATGCAGCCCACCTGATGAAGGATCAACATACTACTCAGGGAGGTCACGCAAATTCCATAAACTCCACAAATGATGATAGATGATCACACTCTAGTCTAGCAGAGGGACACCATAACTCTATCTGAGACTCGGCCTCTTGAGGGGATCACAATCTAGTGATGTGTCTATAATGTCGAATTATACCCTTGAGGAAAGGACCAAGGTAATACACTCAACCTATACTCGTAAAAATTAGGAAAATAATAGCCTCAAATATGAACAAGTTACCCAAATTGGTCTTGATTAAACCATCTTAGAATCAGGGTTAGGATGCCACTAACAGAAAATCGTTTGGATGCTCCATTTAGGTGTTATAACTGTTTGAACAAAGCTTCTCGTAGACCTGTCAGGGACTGAGGACCTAACGCAATGGTCGGTCCATCGATAGTCGGGGTCGGTCCACTTATGACATGGATTGCCCGCCTGCAGAACAAAAATCAGGGTCAGTCCACCTATCGTGCTTGGCCATCCATTATGGTCAACCACATGATGTAGCTCTACTTACTGCTCTGACTCGCGATCGACCACACCATATGGTTGATAACACCTCACGGTCGACCACACCTAGCTCCACCCCGGTTGACCAGAATCTAACTTTGGTCCGAATCGGTTCCACATCATCCGGCCCTGCCCAGCTACCATCCTGGTTCCGCTCGCATGCGGCATGCCTAGCCATCCCACTCGAGGTCCCACGTCCACCTTTTCATCCCACATCCTCCGGCTCCACTACATCTGGTGTTCCCCATGTGGTCCCCTCCATGGACAAACATGGCTCTGCCAACCACACATGGGCTGTCGTCATATGCCCCCATGCGTCGTTATAGGTCACCGTTATCGTGCACCGGTGGCCCCATTTGCGGACAAACGCACCTCCTCCAATGAACAAAAAAATTGAAACTGGTATATATTTGAGTTCCTTGGCTCCCAATATACACTAATCTGACCTCAGTTGTCTATTTCTGTCATATTAATGGGTTCAATCAAGTATGTAACCACCCAACAATGTCGATCCGAGATCACAGGGATCCAACAGCAAAGAACGTGAAGAACGGAGGGAGGAATGCACAAGAACTAAGGTTTTTTACCATAATCCAAGTGTTCTTGGACAATGATCAATAATGGTGGATTTGGATTAGAAAACAAGATCAAATAAATTAAATCCTCTATAACAAAACAATTCCCGCTAAATAATTGATCCTGAAATCAATTTGTTCATCAACTGATTTGCGTTATTCGTATAAATTAAGAACGGATAATTACAAAACTAAAACACATTCCCTACCTCGATTTAGAAAGATTGCTGATGAAGAATGAAGTTTTGTTTAATTTTTTTGGAAGGATCCTACAAAATCGATATGCATCAATCTTTGAACATGGATCTGTTATTGTTCATTGGAAAGGACTCTCTGAGCTCTCCCCAGAAATCCTATAGAAGTTCCAGGGTTATGTGGATAACCCTATAATTCTAACATAAGTATACATTTAAACAAAAAAAACAAGTCTCTACGTCAAAATAATTTTTATTAAATCATTTTATTCCTTTTACGACCGCATAATATTTTTTACAAACGACCCGTATCGAACAATGTTCAGTCATGCCTAAGATAAACCCACTATTTTGAACTCAACGGTGCCCTAAGATTTCTGATCTGAGCACCTATTTAAGAGTTATTCCATATTTTCGAGAAAACTACATGCATGTGCTATTAATTATTTTAATATTTTTCAAACATTTATTCTAGGCACACCAGGCCTCAGAATCACACACGGTCTAAGTGCCTGGTCTTGAAAATAATCCATATAATATCTAAAAATAATACATAGAAAATTCTAGATGTTACAGAATTAATCAATGAAGAGATTATGTATAGTAAATTTAAGTCCACACAAAATATGTGGAAATTCAAAATAATACAATAATAGGTAATTTTACATATAATCATGACATAACATAGCCAATTAATTATAATTATAACCTAATGAATGGAAATTGAGTTAAAAACCCCTTAACTCACACTTCCACTTTATTAAACATAATTTAACCTCTTGTCTAATGGTTTTAAACTTTTTATTAATTTTAACAAGAACCATATTAATATTTATAATATCATATATAATTCACTTGTAACATCTTTTCGCATGTTATCCAACAAAAATTCGTTATTATCATTGTTCTCAATGTAAACTGCTTAGTTTTATCATCTATATTTCCTCGCATATAATCTATTTCTTCTGAAAATGTTATAGTTTAATCATATAAATAATTATATTATTGTTATAAATATCATATTTATTCCTTATATACATTTTTATAATCATTATTCAAAGGTTTATATATAAAAACTAATTACATTGTTCATGGAGATGGTAGGTCGTACGTATGCATAAATATTGTATACACTTTTCAAACATTTAAATCAAAGAAGGGTAAATAATAATTTAAAATTAATGAATCATTATTAGATCATATATATCATTTATATTCATTAAATCTATTATTCTTACCATCCATGTAAATAAAAAATGAAAAAAGAATCACATCACTTCGTGGAGGTGGTAGTCCACACGTACACACGAGTGATGTGATCATCTCCCAGTGATGGAAAGGTAAGAAGGTAAATGATATGTTATATTTAAACAACTATAATAATTTTATAAATATCATATATACTCATTATTTCCATCTTTATATTCATTCAATTAAAATGGTGATGAAAAATTAATTACACCATTATTTAGAGATGGTAAGTCGAACGTCTGCAAGAGCGTTGTCTTTGCTTTTTTTATGTCAAAAAAGAGGTTTAAAATGGTTATCCTATAATCATAATAACATATCAGTATATTTATTATACTTATTTTATTATTTTTTTCAAAGTAGATTTATAATAAGTATAATAATATATTAACTTGAA
Source organism: Viscum album (assembly GCA_963277665.1). Lineage (NCBI taxonomy): Eukaryota > Viridiplantae > Streptophyta > Magnoliopsida > Santalales > Viscaceae > Viscum > Viscum album. Next base: position 1,231,655,956 of record OY728155.1, read on the forward strand.
AGAGTCATTAAATAAAATTTCCTATTCTTTGGCATACCTCTTTTAGATCCCATATTAAGGACCCTTCGAATGGTTTTTTATGATAAAAATTACCTATATTTAATTTATAGAGAATTTTATAAGAGTATTAGGTAATTTTTAGTTAAGTTATATGGATCAAGATGTGTGAATAATTGAGAGGAGGAGGTTCCCTTCTAAAATTGAGGTAAGTGTGCCACTTGAAATGTTTCAAAATTTAAAAATATTATTAAGTCACTTTCCTAGAAAAATAGATTTTAAATGAATCATATTTGAATATGATAAGTGTGAGGTATAAATATTACCAAAAAATTAGTTTTAATAAAGTTTTTAGGTCAATTTTACACATTATAATTTTCTTTAACACCTTTATTAACCATCTTTAACCTTAATTGTGGTAATAACTTTTTCAATATTTAAGAGTTATAATTTTACTTATAAAGTAAAAATTGGCTCACAAATAGACAAGGGAAGAAATTTTACACCATTTATCATCCTAAATATCTTATGGAAAATATTTTATGATTTTTAAATATTTAAATAGAAATATTATTTTTTATAGAATATCATTAATGTCGTTTTTGAAACTATTTATTTAATTTGACTTTAAATACATAAAGATAACTAATGAATTTGAATAAAAACACTTTAACCATAATATATAAATTATTATTAATCATGAAATTCATGTGACACCATAATTCATCCAAAAAAAATACTTTGGATGTTTTTTAATTCATTTACTTTGATTTTTCTACTACTTTCACAATCACTATGTCAACGTCTATAAGATATTAAAGTAATTATACCATTAATAAAACTTAAAAAATAAATAATAAAAATAAATTTCTAATGATTAAAATAAACTTTCATATTCTTTCATAATGAATTCTTATCTTTATGTTAAAATTTAAAAAATATAATGTAAGAGTGTGACATTTTGGAATATTCTTTACTTAAAATAATATAAAATTCATTATCAAAGAAAAATTACACCAAAATAATGTATAATTGAATTTTGGATAGATATGGTACAATTAATCCCATAAAATGAAAAAAGGGAAAGTTTTGGGTTTATTTTGAGACCTTATCTCATTGTTTTAATCTTGTTTCAAACATTTTTCTCTAACAGATATGAAAAACCTTTACCACGCTTACTATTCATAATGACTAAAAATAAAAGGGAACTATTTAAAAAAATGTACCTCATTATTCCAAATATGGTATTCATTTTTTAATTTTCAACTTCTAGAAGTATCATAAATCAATTTTAATATATATTCATAAAACACAATGAAAAATAGTTTTTAGAAAAATGCATTTTAAGAATAAAAATTAACTTATATTGAAATCATGAATATTACTGATTATAATGGAATTAATTAGATTAATAAAAATAAAATGGTTTATTTTTAAATTTTATATCACAATAAAAATATTCTGTAGCTTTTAAATTTCTTCATTTAATGAAAATAAATGAGAGTGTAAAGACCCGTAAAATTCAAGGGAAATTTTTTCTTAATTTTCTTTAGAATTTTACAAGAGCGCGGTTTCAGACGGCACCTGATTCCGAGGTCCGGAGTGCCCGGAATTAATTTCTGAAGTTTGGCTCGGGTACGTTCAGTGAATGAACGAGCGGGTATTCCTAACTTTTGATCGGGTGCTCGGAATTGAAATCTGAGGGCACCGATGAATTCGCAGCGCCGATATTCGCTTAATGAGACCTTTTCGGAAGTTGCGTTTGTTGCGGGTTGAAAGTTAGTTTTTGGGTTTTTAGTTTAAGTTAAATAAAATTTGTGAGGAACAAATTTTATTTTTATCTAGTTAAGTCCTACCAAAGGGAGTTGGGAGTGGGACCCACATCCACTTAACCTCCCTTGGGAGGATTAAGTGAGGTGGGGTCCACACGAACCCCAACTCCTCAAATTCTCTCAAAACCTCCCCTTTAACTCATTTCATTTAATGTTGTCAACTTGGGTTACTTAATTAATTATGGGAGTTAAACCTTTTTGAATTTCAAACTTTTGAAATTCTAATGTGTTTTGTAATAATAAAATAAGAAGTTGTCTTATTTTATTATGGGTTGTTGTTTGTCTCCTTGAGAGCTTTTGGAGAGCTTCTTCTTCATCTTCAAGCTCTGACGAAGAACGAAGAACGCTCAAACTACGACGAAGAACGACGCCTCTCTTCTTCGTCCTCGGTGTCAACGTGAGGGAACACCGCTTCCTCCTCGGATACCCTTCGTCGACATAAGAGGTTTCTCCAACGACGTATCACATCGGACGTATCTCTTCGTCAACGGAATTGACGAACGACTACCGCGACGCCCGATCTCCGCGACGTCGACTTCCGCGGACATAGTCAAATCCTCGAACTTATACCCGAGGTAGGGGTTGTTGAATTTTGTTAATTTATTCCATTTCTTGATCATGGACTTCGCATGTCAAACATGAGACTTTTGAATGTTTTAAGTTGCGTTATTATTTTAACGTGAGGGGGGCCGGACCGCATGAACACGGCCGAACCCCCCTCCATCGTTCATGTTGATTATTCTTGCGTAAGGAAGCAAGTGGCGTGGTGCCGTCGCACCACGCGGATGATCGTGCAAATATTTTACGCGGTGCCGTCGCGCTACGTCGAGGAAGAATCTTCAAGAACGTGACGCCGTCGCGCCGCGTTGAAAAGAATCATGGCACGGCGAAAGGGGCGCGGTGTCGTCGCACCGCGCCGGACGACGAACATCGCGGCCGGTTCCGGGCCGTGGCGGGACGAGGAGACCGCGGCCGGATCCGGGCCGCGGCGGGATGTGAAGACCGGCGGTCGGGCCGCCGGCGTCGGAAGTCGAAGGCGGGACCGGAATTTCCGGTCCCGTTGGTAAAAACCGGCCGGCCAGCTGGCCGGCCGGATGACATAAAACCGGGGGATTAAATCCCCCGGCCGGTTCAACAAAAACCCCCCTTAATGAGGGGGGGCGGTTCCTTGAAGGAGGGGGGCAGCCAGCCCCCCGGTTGCGCTCCAGCAGGCCCCCCACGTGAGGGGGGGCCGTTTGTTTACTTAGGCGCGGCACAAAGGCCGCGCCACCTTGATGAAGCGGGGGCTTAGTCCCCCGCGTGCCCACCTCGTGCGGCGCCAGCCGCCAAGCCGTCGCGGCCCGCCGGGGCTCGCCGCGCCTCCGCGCCGCCGCGCCGCCGCGCCGCCAGGCCGCCGACCGCCGCCGCCGGCCACCGCGCCGCCCAGGGGGGGGGGGGGGGGGGTCGGGCCGGGTTGGCCCGGACCCGGACCCCCCCGTTTCGAACCAGATTTGGTTTTTGGCCCATAACTTGAGCCTCGGACCTCCGAATGACGAACCGTCTACGGCAACGCGATCCTTGGATCGAGACGGTCGTTTCGGTATATCGCACTCAAGGTTTCGGTTTACTTTGAGTTCGGCCGGGTTGGTTCGTTCACGGAACCAACCGGGCCTTCGGAGCAGAAACGCTCATATCTTGAGCTACGGACGTCCGATTGACGTGCCGTCAGCCGCGTTGTGTTCCTCTTAGAGAGACGGATCTTTTGGCATACTCCGCCCGAGGTTTGGACGCAGGTGGAGTACGGTCGGGTTGGTTTTTCCTTAAAAACCAACCGGGCCCCGGAGACGAAAATGCCAATAACTCACAGACCGGGCGTCTGATTGACGCGCCGTCTGTTTCGTTGACTTCCTCTTGATGAGACGGAACTTTTGATATACTCCGCCCGAGTTTTGGATACAGTCGGAGTATGGCCGGGTTGGATTGTACCTGAAATCCAACCGGGCCCCTGGAACGGGAAAGCTAATATCTTTCAGACAGGACGTCCGCTTGACGGACCGTCAGCGGCGTTGGTGGTTACGTTGAGTAACGGTCCCTTTGAGTTTACCCTATGGGAGTTCGGGGTACAGTTGAGATACGGCCGGGATTGGTTTTGCTCTCGAAACCAACCGGGCCCCTGGGACGAAAAGGCTCATAACTCACAGACCGGGCGTCCGATCGACGCGCCGTCTGTTGCGTTGAGACCCCTGTGACGAGACGGTCTTTTGAGATACTTCTTTGCGGGACTTTGTGATACTTGGAGTATCGACCAGTAGCTCGTGGAGCGGACCCTCCCGGAGACGAGCGTGCAGAGTACGGAGACCGTGTAGCCGGCTGAGACCTGACGACTGCTTGACCGACTCGACTTGGAGTGAGTCGACTAGCCCAGTGGACGGAGCGCCGGTATTTGGCGGCAGACCCACGGCGGACGGAGCGCCTGGTAGTTGGCAGCAGACCCGCGGTACTCGACAGGAGGAGTACCTCAGTAGGCTATCTGGGTAGCGCCCGGTATTTGGCAGCAGACCCTCAGCGGACGGAGTGCCTGGTAGTTGGCAGCAGACCCGCAGTACTCGACAGGAGGAGTACTTCAGCAGTCTTAGGTTAGTGAGCGGCGGCCTCGGAGTCGTGACAGGACCACTGTACACTCTAGATACGGAGCTCTTCAGCAGTTACGGTTTCGATAATGAAAATCCTGGTTTGAGCTGAGACTTTTGACCTTGTGTTTACCTCATGATTGAGATGGGTCACTTGCTAAATTTGGTATATGTATGGGCATATACCCGGGTAGTGGTTATCCGTCGTTTTCACAATCCTTGTGTTTCCTCATGATTGAGATGGGTTACTTGATAACTTAGGTATATGTATGGGCATATACCTAAGTAGAGTTTATCTGTTGAGATCTTCTTGTGTTTATCCTTGTTGGTTTTAGTGAGACCTTGAGGGTCTCGGGGTCCCTACTGAGTATTGTTATACTCACCCCTGCACGGGCTATGCTCGCACCTCGTTGTGTTGGTTGTAGACGACGACCAGTACTGACAGAGGCCGAGTGTTCGAGGACTGGACGGTACCTGGAGGTGGACTATACGACGAGGCGGTACCCAGAGGCAGACCACTGGGCGGGACATACTCGGAGCAGACGGCGGGACCCGAGGAGCAGAGGAGCTATCTGTACCCACCCTTCAGGTGGGATTTCCAGTGGACAGCTCGGCGTAGCAGCTTTACTTTTCAGTTGCTGTTTTCCCTTTCGAGTTGTACTTTACTGTTGGGCTTGTATTTCCGGCCCCTTTTTACTTTCCGCACTTTTAGTTGTACTCTGTTTTTGCTTAGTGTTACTTTCCGCTTGCTTACTCTATGGTGTTTGTTTACTTTACAAAGGCAATGCCTTCCCTTTTTACCGGGATTTACGCCTTGGTGCTAGTCGCCAGCCCCTGGCCTATGGAAGGCGGGCTTGGGGTAGTCACGGCACGGACCCCGAGGGCGGGTCGTGACAAATTGGTATCAGAGCAGTTCGGTTCTACCGCAGAACTTATAACTCTGATGTTTCTTTCTGTGAAGCAATAGTGTTGAGAGTACCGAGTGTGGTTTTCAGTTCAGGGAGTCCAGTGTTGGTTCAGGCGGCCGACGTATCCATACACCAGGACCCTGACAACTGATTTCCGACTTTGTGCACGAAAACACTGATTGCGTGTGTGTTTTCAAAGGTTTTTCCCCTTAAAACAGCTCAAACCAGGTCAGCTCACCAGGTATAATCGTTTGATCGTGTTACGTTGTTTCTTTCAGGATGGCCCCACGACGGCAGCCAGTTAGGGTTCCGAGAATCGAACGTGACGACAGCCCACCGAGCGACGAGGCCTCGGTGCAGGGCCCTTTGTCAGCAGTGGCACCGGCGGTAGCTCTACCCGCCGAGCCCCCGATGCTTCCAGCAGCAGCCGCTGACGATGCACGTCGCCTCAGCGCACTGCATGAGTTTCAGCGCCAGAGACCGCCCAGGTTTCGCGGGGAGACGGATCCCCAGGCTGCAGAGGACTGGCTGGAGGCAGTGCTACGAGTGTTTAGGCTAGTGAGGACACCAGCAGACCTCATGGTGATCCTCGCTGCGAGCCTACTACACGCAGCAGCAGGTAGGTGGTGGAGCCACTTGTTTCAGTTTTGCGATGAGATGAAATTCGCATGGGAAGACTTCGAGACCTTCTTCAGGGTGGAGTTTGTGCCAGTATCTCTACACCCCGAGCGTGTACAGGAGATTCTGCCTTTACCGCGTGTTTTTCGATCAGAAGCCGAGTCATCTGTGGGCAGTAGACAGATGATGCAAAGGTCCAGGAGGACCAGACCAGCAGTTGGGCGATCTCGGGTTTTAGGACCAGTGGTGCAGGGCACCCGGAGTGGGAACAGAGCTAGCCGTGCAAGGAGCAGGTTGTGTTACTCATGCCGCGGAAAGGGTCACCTGGCACGTGACTGTCCGACTCCTCGATCCGCAGGCTTGGAGGGAGCCACCGAGGTTGAGGCAGCGACAAATGCTTGAGCAACAGTAAAGCAGGTGGACAGGAGCGGAACTAGTGGATACGTCTCTTGTACTTCTAGTTCCATGTTGATGTTGCTTTTGTGTAGAGTCTTGTATTATGAGCTGCAATAATAAAAGACGCATCCTTTGTGATGTTTTCATTCCTGTCCTCTTTTGTGATGTTACTAAGAGGTTCCAGTTGACTGTTGACTTGACCCTCACTTGTGAGACATCTACTGGAGGAGACCAGTTACCACACACTGATGCCGACAGTGTGACTCAACCCTTGGAGGCGAGAGTAACGGTTGGATCTCTTAGTAGTAGCGTCGAGGCCTTACGACGTCATCCTTGGTATGGATTAGTATCATCCATGTTAGGATTGACTGTTTTAGGCAAAGAATGTGGTTCATCCAGGGGATGAGACCAGGTTTCTCTTATCGGCAAAGAAGAAATCTCGCAGCTCTTGTGGGACCAGAGATGGTCCGGGCCACGTCAGAAGAGGTCCATGTCATCCAGGAGCGGATGAGGAAAACACAGAGCCGGCAGAAGTCATACGCTGACAGGAGGCGGAGGCCACTAGAGTTCGAGGATGGTGACCACGTCTTCTTGCGGGTCTCACCTCGACGTGGTATTCGGAGATTTGGCCGAGGCGACAAGTTATCTCCGCGCTTCATCGGACCCTTCCAGGTCCTCAGCAGGGTTGGTGAGGTGGCTTATCGCCTGGCTCTACCACCTCAGATACACCGGGTGCACGACGTCTTCCACGTGTCTCAGCTGAGGAGATACGTGCACGACCCGACGCACATCTTTGACCATGGGGAGCTTGACGTTGACGATGAGGCGACTTTTACGGAGGTCCCGGTGGAGATAGAGGATCGACAGGAGCGGGTCCTACATGGTCGATCGATTCCTCTTGTGCGCAACAGATGGCGGCATGGGAATCTCCAGGAGAGCACCTGGGAGCGGGAGGCTCAGATGTGTGCTCAGTACCCTCTTTTGTTTCCCTAGTTTTTGTTGTATCTTTACGGGGACGTAAATCCCTGAGGTGGGAGTAATGTAAAGACCCGTAAAATTCAAGGGAAATTTTTTCTTAATTTTCTTTAGAATTTTACAAGAGCGCGGTTTCAGACGGCACCTGATTCCGAGGTCCGGAGTGCCCGGAATTAATTTCTAAAGTTTGGCTTGGGTACGTTCAGTGAACGAACGAGCGGGTATTCCTAACTTTTGATCGGGTGCTCGGAATTGAAATCCGAGGGCACCGATGAACTCGCAGCGCCGATATTCGCTTAATGAGACCTTTTCGGAAGTTGCGTTTGTTGCGGGTTGAAAGTTAGTTTTTGGGTTTTTAGTTTAAGTTAAATAAAATTTGTGAGGAACAAATTTTATTTTTATCTAGTTAAGTCCTACCAAAGGGAGTTGGGAGTGGGACCCACATCCACTTAACCTCCCTTGGGAGGATTAAGTGAGGTGGGGTCCACACGAACCCCAACTCCTCAAATTCTCTCAAAACCTCCCCTTTAACTCATTTCATTTAATGTTGTCAACTTGGGTTACTTAATTAATTATGGGAGTTAAACCTTTTTGAATTTCAAACTTTTGAAATTCTAATGTGTTTTGTAATAATAAAATAAGAAGTTGTCTTATTTTATTATGGGTTGTTGTTTGTCTCCTTGAGAGCTTTTGGAGAGCTTCTTCTTCATCTTCAAGCTCTGACGAAGAACGAAGAACGCTCAAACTCCGACGAAGAACGACGCCTCTCTTCTTCATCCTCGGTGTCAACGTGAGGGAACGCCGCTTCCTCCTCGGATACCCTTCGTCGACATAAGAGGTTTCTCCAACGACGTATCACATCGGACGTATCTCTTCGTCAACGGAATTGACGAACGACTACCGCGACGCCCGATCTCCGCGACGTCGACTTCCGCGGACATAGTCAAATCCTCGAACTTATACCCGAGGTAGGGGTTGTTGAATTTTGTTAATTTATTCCATTTCTTGATCATGGACTTCGCATGTCAAACATGAGACTTTTGAATGTTTTAAGTTGTGTTATTATTTTAACGTGAGGGGGGCCGGACTGCATGAACACGGCCGAACCCCCCTCCATCGTTCATGTTGATTATTCTTGCGTAAGGAAGCAAGTGGCGTGGTGCCGTCGCACCACGCGGATGATCGTGCAAATATTTTACGTGGCGCCGTCGCGCTACGTCGAGGAAGAATCTTCAAGAACGCGACGCCGTCGCGCCGCGTTGAAAAGAATCATGGCACGGCGAAAGGGGCGCGGTGCCGTCGCACCGCGCCGGACGACGAACACCGCGGCCGGTTCCGGGCCGTGGCGGGACGAGGAGACCGCGGCCAGATCCGGGCCGCGGCGGGATGTGAAGACCGGCGGCCGGGCCGCCGGCGTCGGAAGTCGAAGGTGGGACCGGAATTTCCGGTCCCGTTGGTAAAAACCGGCCGGCCAGCTGGCCGGCCGGATGACATAAAACCGGGGGATTAAATCCCCCGGCCGGTTCAACAAAAACCCCCCCTTAATGAGGGGGGGGGGGGGGGGCGGTTCCTTGAAGGAGGGGGGCAGCCGGCCCCCCGGTTGCGCTCCAGCAGGCCCCCCACGTGAGGGGGGGCCGTTTGTTTACTTAGGCGCGGCACAAAGGCCGCGCCACCTTGATGAAGCGGGGGCTTAGCCCCCCGCGTGCCCACCTCGTGCGGCGCCAGCCGCCAAGCCGCCGCGGCTCCCCGCGCCGCCGCGCCGCCGCCGGCCGCCGCCGCCGGCCACCGCGCCGCCCAGGGGGGGGGGGGGTCGGGCCGGGTCGGCCCGGACCCGGACCCCCCCGTTTCGAACCAGATTTGGTTTTTGGCCCATAACTTGAGCCTCGGACCTCCGAATGACGAACCGTCTGCGGCAACGCGATCCTTGGATCGAGACGGTCGTTTCGGTATATCGCACTCAAGGTTTCGGTTTACTTTTAGTTCGGCCGGGTTGGTTCGTTCACGGAACCAACCGGGCCTTCGGAACAGAAACGCTCATATCTTGAGCTACGGATGTCCGATTGACGTGCCGTCAGCCGCGTTGTGTTCCTCTTAGAGAGACGGATCTTTTGGAATAATCCGCCCGAGGTTTGGACGCAGGTGGAGTACGGTCGGGTTGGTTTTGCCTTAAAAACCAACCGGGCCCCGGAGACGAAAATGCCAATAACTTACAGACCGGGCGTCCGATTGACGCGCCGTCTGTTTCGTTGACTTCCTCTTGATGAGACGGAACTTTTGACATACTCCGCCCGAGTTTTGGATACAGTCGGAGTATGGCCGGGTTGGATTGTACCCGAAATCCAACCGGGCCCCTGGAACGGGAAAGCTAATATCTTTCAGACAGGACGTCCGCTTGACGGACCGTCAGCGGCGTTGGTGGTTACGTTGAGTAACGTTCCCTTTGAGTTTACCCTATGGGAGTTCGGGGTACAGTTGAGATACGGCCGGGATTGGTTTCGCTCTCGAAACCAACCGGGCCCCTGGGACGAAAAGGCTCATAACTCACAGACCGGGCGTCCGATCGACCCGCCGTCTGTTGCGTTGAGACCCCTGTGACGAGACGGTCTTTTGAAATACTTCTTTGCGGGACTTTGTGATACTTGGAGTATCGACCAGTAGCTCGTGGAGCGGACCCTCCCGGAGACGATCGTGCAGAGTACGGAGACCGTGTAGCCGGCTGAGACCTGACGACTGCTTGACCGACTCGACTTGGAGTGAGTCGACTAGCCCAGTGGACGGAGCGCCGGTATTTGGCGGCAGACCCACGGCGGACGGAGCGCATGGTAGTTGGCAGCAGACCCGCGATACTCGACAGGAGGAGTACCTCAGTAGGCTATCTGGGTAGCGCCCGGTATTTGGCAGCAGACCCTCAGCGGACGGAGCGCCTGGTAGTTGGCAGCAGACCCGCAGTACTCGACAGGAGGAGTACTTCAGCAGTCTTAGGTTAGTGAGCGGCGGCCTCGGAGTCGTGACAGGACCACTGTACACTCTAGAGACGGAGCTCTTCAGTAGTTACGGTTTCGATAATGAAAATCCTGGTTTGAGCTGAGACTTTTGACCTTGTGTTTACCTCATGATTGAGATGGGTCACTTGCTAACTTTGGTATATGTATGGGCATATACCCGGGTAGTGGTTATCCGTCGTTTTCACAATCCTTGTGTTTCCTCATGATTGAGATGGGTTACTTGATAACTTAGGTATATGTATGGGCATATACCTAAGTAGAGTTTATCTGTTGAGATCTTCTTGTGTTTATCCTTGTTGGTTTTAGTGAGACCTTGAGGGTCTCGGGGTCCCTACTGAGTATCGTTATACTCACCCCTGCACGGGCTATGCCCGCACCTCGTTGTGTTGGTTGCAGACGACGACCAGTACTGACAGAGGCCGAGTGTTCGAGGACTGGACGGTACCTGGAGGTGGACTATACGACGAGGCGGTACCCAGAGGCAGACCACTGGGCGGGACATACTCGGAGCAGACGGCGGGACCCGAGGAGGAGAGGAGCTATCTGTACCCACCCTTCAGGTGGGATTTCCAGTGGACAGCTCGGCGTAGCAGCTTTACTTTTCAGTTGCTGTTTTCCCTTTCGAGTTGTACTTTACAGTTGGGCTTGTATTTCCGGCCCCTTTTTACTTTCCGCACTTTTAGTTGTACTCTGTTTTTGCTTAGTGTTACTTTCCGCTTGCTTACTCTATGGTGTTTGTTTACTTTACAAAGGCAATGCCTTCCCTTTTTACCGGGATTTACGCCTTGGTGCTAGTCGCCAGCCCCTGGCCTATGGAAGGCGGGCTTGGGGTAGTCACGGCACGGACCCCGAGGGCAGGTCGTGACAGAGAGTATTTAAAAAATTAGTATTTTTCACTATTCACTAAAAATCTATCGTTTCAGAAAATCCCAAAAATTCACCCTGAGTTAATTTTGATATGATGATTTCAAAAAATTATTATTATTTTATAAAATAAAATTTCTAAATGTGTCATAAATCAAAAATATTTTCCACACACAAAATGAAATAATATCATTTTTTGAAGAAAATAAATTTTTAGAACCAAAAATGACTTCACTAAAATTTGACTGCATATTTACTATGAATTAATAAACACACTTGAATCATATAGGAAAATTATACAGATATTCCATAATGTTTTTACTTATATTTATAACAACCAATTCAAAGTCTAGGTCACATTTAAATAATAACATTTTTATAATATATCTCAATTTGCTTAAAGCTACATGTTGTGTGTTAAACAATCTATTAAGATTATTATTATTATAAACAAAATTTTTATGGAGGTATATTCTACCCACCCCCCAATAAATTTATCCCTCATACTTTTATCTCAGTCATCAAAGGTTCAATAATTGAAAATACCATTATTGAAAACCCACTTCATATAAAAGGATAATAAAAATTATTTTAAAAAAGGGAAGCGGTAAGGATAAAAGTTACATGAAATAATCGGGTTTCTAGATAAGTGTAAAATTTTTGGGAAGTGAAATTATAGACATAGTAGAGAAAAATAATGTCCAAATACTAATAGATAGTGATAGATAATATGGTCATGAGAAAGTTAATAACCACAAAATCATAAATTGATAAGGTGTGAAAAGACCATCAATTCATTGTAAATAAAGGGAAAAGGATGTATTTTTATTCAAAGATCATTTTCCTAAATTTGAGTTATTATTTTCATCAAATATTGTGAACATACTAAAATTTATTTACTTTATTTCTTACCATTTGATAAGCATAATTTCATCTTTTTTTTGTGCTTCGATGAATATAAACTTTATTTCTTACTCTAAGAAATGAACATTCTAGATGAATTATTCATGACTCGAGCACCATTATTAACTTCTAATGGAACATAAAATTCTTGAAATAATGTCAATTTGTTCCTTATTTCTCCAAATATTTAAAAAAAACCAAAATCGTTATCATAAGTTACCAAATATGGAAAAATATAATACATTAATCTCTAAAACATCATCAATAACCCCTAAAGTTTAACTTAATCCATTACATTAATAGTTAACCTTAGTACTCCTCTAAAATATTTCTGACCAAATTAAAAACCCTAAAATCTGAAATATTTTATCAAACATCAGTCCCCAAACAACACAATGTATCACATAATGTCACATACCAAACATGTGAATGCCTTGATCATATATTCTCTTAAAACATGCTAAAAACATAAATCACCATAAAAACTCAATTAAAAAATATATTCTTACAATATTAACACAATCCTTATACTCCAATAAAATCATAGACAATTGAATATATTATATAAATCTATAAATGTAATAAACTTTATCAATGTTGATATAAATAAATTTGTCATCAAATCATTAACCAATTTCAAGGTAACCTATATTATCCCATTTACTCCATAGATTTTAATCATCTATTTATCCCAACTAAAAATTATTATCTCAATATCAAGAACATATTAAGGTTTATCATTCCCTTAATCATGTCTTCTCTAAAAATATCACGTTACCACTAAATCACTTTTCTTTGTAATTGGTACCATTCAAGAAATGTTTTCAAATAATTAAATAAAAACTAGTATAGAATAATCATTCTATTTTTCATGATTCTTATAAGCAAAATATAATAATTCTTGAATCCCAAAACATAAGCACTTCAATCATTTCACTTAAATTATCGAAATAAAATATGCCCTTCCTTGGTCACGGAGTAAACATTTGTATTTATGAATTTACTTGGATAATTCATATATTTCCCACACATAATACATTGATCTATAAATGGTACCTTAGGATGAGCTTCATATCCTTCCATCTAAGTATTCATTGTTCCTTATATTTTATTACCCTATATCATTCTCTTCCTCAAATAAAATATATTCTCATTTCTATGAGACACTTTTCAGGGTTCTTCTTCCCACATTCTTGACATATTTTAAGTTAAATATTCTTCCCCCCATGGCCATCATGAAACTCTATTATCACTTATTAGGTGTGTCAATAAACTCACCCAAGTTTATCTTTTAATCATATAATGAGATATATGTTTTTGAATTATTATAAGGTTTCATATTATATATCCATTTTCATTTGGTTTCTCATATGGACAATAATACTATTGTCCTTCACATTTAGCATTAACATGGTTTCTTATAGTTCCAACCATTGACTGAAACCAAAAAATAGTATGAGAAACAATAATCATAGTTGGAAACCAAATAATCTTGTAAAAAAATTATAGTATTTCTAAATCACGGGACCTTCTTTTTAATCTAATTCACCTTAGGTTTAACCTTAGTTATTCATGGTCATCATCTATTCAAATCCTTCATAATGGTTTATAAACAAAATATTAGCTAACACAAGAATACCCATTGGGATTGTCAAACTAGGGTAACAATAAGGTAATACTCACCATGAATCTGAATGATGATTGATATTTGTTTAAATAATTCTTTTTGGGTTTTTTACATATAGATGAATTTTTTCTAAAATAATGTCCACTTATAGTATCTAGGAAGGGATGTGTTTCTCTTCAAAATGCATAATATATAACTTACAAAAACTTTAGGATGTTATCTTATAATTATACTCATCCTCAAAGTTTATCATCGGGAGATGTTCCCAAATCTATATTTTCCTAAATCTGGTTCTCAAGGTTTCTAACAAACTTTCTCTAATACCAAATGTAAGTACCCTAACCTTAGTATCCAAGATCGGGTGTCTACTTTATTTTATTGTAATAAGAAACGAGGGATCACATCACCAAGTATCCGTCAATTTAGTAGTTTTTAAGAAATAGATATAAACAAGATTCCCATTTTACATTGAAAATAATATATAAGACATAGTGGAAGTAAATATTTTTCATCCTTGAACTCATTCAAAGATTCATTCTTCATATCCTAGAGAAAGGAAACAAAATAATGGTGAACTAAAATGATTAGTAATGGGTTACTTTTAGTGGAATAAATCTTAAGAAAACAAGGAATTGTCAATATGGAAAGGTAAATAACTAAAAATACATTTTTTTAACTAATAACTTGATCATCGAGAAAAATATGGTAGTAATAAATAATGATCGAATAATTCCATATAAATAATCAGATGAGATTGAAAATTATCAATGGATATTAGACTATTCAAATAATCACATGTACATCAATAAATAATTTAATAATGATTGAATTTTTAATGCTAGACATTTTAAGTTTATTGTTGGGACCTCATGCCAAGACATCTTACATATATGGGTAAGGCCTTGTATAAATACCCAACATATTTTATCTCATGAGACCAACCAATGCATCCAGGGGATATGTGATTTTTGGCCCCACCCATCACATAAAAATTCAAATGAATTATTCATACATTTAATGATCAATTTTATTCATAAAAAATATACCATATCAATAAATATCCATATTGATTAAAGGATACATAATATCCAAATTTCCTCACTCAATAAAATAACTTTTATAGTAAAAACTGTATGAAGAAATGGTATAAGTTTTAATAACTAAAAATATACATGATACAAATAATATGAATATTTAAGAGAAATTTAATTTACAATTATAAATTATAATAATAAATTTAATGTTTTGAGAAAATATTAATAATATAAAAATTAATAAGAGATAAAAATGACTATTATTTCATCATAAATGTATGTTTTGTAATAAATTCAGGTTTTTTAGAGAATAAAATAAAATGAAAGAAAAAAATTAAAATATTTTTTCATAAAATATTTTTATTTGAAAAACCATTTAAAACTTTAATAAGAAGAAAAATATCATAAAATGGGTATGGAGGCGGGAACATTAGTAAATTCCATATATGTTAAAAATAAATATTCATTTTATCTTTTATAAAAAATTATAATGACCCTTTCATAAAAAATTATAAATATTCCTTTAAAACGTAAAAAAATTAAAGGATAACTTAAAATTTCCTTAATAGATCATTTGAGTAAATAAAAAATTACTTTAGTAAAACAAATTTTATGGAAATGGAAGAAAAATATACATAAATCAAAATATAAATAAGATCAAATTTTATTTTAAACATTTATGTGATTTATTTCTATTACAAATACTGTAAAAGTTGGAATAAAACATGTAAACACCTTAAATTTCCATAGGATAAAAAAATAGATGATTTTTATGAAGGATATATTATAATATTCATTCAATGAAAAATATAAGAAATCATAGAAAATATGAGATTGTAAAATAAATTCTTTCCTATTTGGTAACTTTTAAATTAAAATACCTTGAAAGTATAAACATAAATTAAAACACCTTGTTTAATACATAAAAGGGTCATTATATATAGGACATAAAACTAAATATATGTATAATACCCAATATGTCACATTGGAGTGAAAATTGAGATAAAATCCCTTACAAAGATCACGTCATTTGTGTAAAAATTAATAAATGAATGGATTTTGTTCGATAAATTTAAATCCATAAAAAAACAAGTTTAAATAAAATATAATACAATAATAAGTAATTTCACACATAATCATTCCCTAACATAGTTAATGAATTATAAGTATAACCTAATGAAAGAGAGTTGTGCTAAAAAAACACTCATCTCACACTTCGACTTTGTGGAATGTGATTAAACCTCCTGTATAATGGTTTTAATATTGTTATTAATTTATTAAAAAACCATATTAATATTCATAATATCATATATGTTAAACATTGGACATATCTTCACCCATTCTTAAATAATTATTCTTTATTATCATTGTTTTTGGTGTTAATTATTAAGCTTCCTCGTTTATTTTTCATCATGGATGCTCAGGTTCTTGTGAATTGATTATATTTTAATAATATAAATAATTATATTAGTTTTATATATATAATATTTATTCATTATATTCATTTTTATAATAATTATTTAATGTTGGAGATAAAAAAATTAATTACGCAATTCATAGAGACAATAGGATATATGTACGCATGAACGCAATTTTCACCTTCTGATAGAGATAAAAAAGAAATTTAAATAATAATTAACCTTTATACAATCATTTTTATATCATATATGTCATATATATATTCATTAAAAATATCTTTATTACCATCTAAGTAAATAGTAAATGAAAAAAATTGAATCGCTTCATGGAAGTGGTAGTCCACACATATGCTCGAGTGATGTTATCATTTTTCAAATAGAATGAATGGTAAGAACGTGAATGATATATTATAATTACAGATAAATAATTATGTCATAAATATCATATATGATAATTATTTACATATTTAAAACCATCTATGTAAAATGACCATTTAAAATGAATTACAGCACTATATAGAGATGGTAAGTCGTACGTACGCACGAGCGATGTTTTAACTTTTCATAAGATTGAAAAGAGGTGAAAAATGGTTGTACCATAATCATAATAACATTTAATTATATTTATGATTATAAATTAATTATTTAAGTATGGGTAAATCATATTTATATTAGTTATAAAAATAAATAAACTTGAAAGAGTCAGTAAAGATAATTTGATAGACCTCTTTTAGATCCCTTCTTAATGACCCTTGGAGTGGTCATTTAAGAATTCCAGATCCTATAATTAGTGTCTAGGTAAGTTTATAAGACATTTTTTCAGAGATAAATTGATATATATGGTTAAATATTTGTGAAAAAAGATATGGGAGGAGGTTCCCTTTTATAAGTGAGTTGAGTGGAACACTTGTAATTTTTTAAAGTTTTATAATTTTATTAAGTAATTTTCCTGAAAAATGGCTCCAAAATGACTCATATAAGTATTATATAAGTTTAAAGTATAAATAAAACCAAATAATGATTTTTTAAGTAAGTTTTTTAGTAATTTTTAAAACTTATATTTTGGTTTAACCCCTTCATTAACCATTTTTAACCTTAACTGTTGTAACAAAATTTTCAATTTTAAAGTGCTATAATTTTACTTATATGGTATAAATTGGATCATAAATGTAAAATTAATAAAAAAATTACCATTTTTTACCTTGTTTCCCCAATTTCATGATTTTTATTATTTTTAATAATTTAATAAAATATATTTTTGTACAACATCATTAATTCCATTTTTAACACTAATCATTTAATTTTAATTTAATGACATAAAGATAACAAATTAATTAAAATATAAACTTTTTAAACATAAATTATAAATTATAATTAACCATAATATTCATTTAAAGTAATAACTCATCCAAAAAAATATTACTTTTGATGTTTTTAAAATTATTTACTTTGATTTTGTTATTACTTGTATAAGCATTGTGTCAGTGTCTTATAAGATTTTAAGGTAATTATACCAATGATAAAAATTAAATATATATATAATATTCAAAATAAACTTTTATATTCATTCATAAAATATTATTATCCCTATCTAAATATATAAAATAAATCAAAATTAAGAGTGTCATTTTGGAAAATTCTTTACTTAAAATGATATAGATAACATTATCAAGGTAAATGGAACCAAAATTACATATATTATAATTTGTTATATATATTTTAAAATTAATCACATAAAATTAAATAAAGGAAAGTTTTGTGTTGATTTTGAGACCTTATCTCATGGTTTTAACAATCTTTTACCCATTTTACCCTTACCGTGGTAGAAAATTATCACCACCATTTCTATTCATAATTACTAAAAATAAAGGGGACCAATATAAAAGATTTAAAACACATGATTAAAAAAATTATATCTATTTTATAGCATTCAACCACTATAATTTTAATAAATAAACTTTGATATAAATTCATAAAACACAATAGAAAACAGTTTTTTAGAAAAATGCATTTTAAGTATAAAAAATAGCATAGATCAAAATCATGAATATTTTTGATTAAAATGGAATTTATTAGATTTTTCTAAATCAGATGGGTTATATTTAAATTTTATACAAAATAAAAAATATAATTATACTATTAAATTACTTGACTTAATAAAAATAAATGAGACTATTTGAAAATCAATATTTTTCTGTATTCATTGAAAAATAAATCATTTTAGAGAAATCCAAAAATTTAATTATAAGTTAATATTGATAGTGTAATTTAAAAATTTATGTTTATTCTATAAAATAAAATTTTCTCAAAGTGGGATAAATTAATTATAATTTTCACTCACAAAATTAAATAATATCATTTTTTAAGAAAACACATTTTTGAATCATAAAATGACTTCCCTAAATATTGAGTGTTTATTTCATAAGAATTAATAAATAAATTTATATTGAGTAGGAACATTGTAAATAAATATTATAATATGGTTACTTATATTCATACCAATCACTTAAATATCTATGACACATTTTAATAATAATATATTTACAATATTTCTCAAGAGCACGGTGTTACGTTTTAACCAAGCTATTGAGATTATAATTTTTTTAAACTAAATATTTAGGGTGTTACATGACTGATATAAAGAATAATTTTATTAAATACACACTATATCATTAAGATCTCAAAAAAAATATTTTACCTCTAAATGTGGATATCACTACTCATCTAGATGGATTCACTAATAAATTCTTCAGATACTCATGGGAGACAGTTCATGAACATATCTTCCAATACATGAAGTAATTTTTCTCTAATGAATTTATAATAGTGGGATTCAATTTTAATTTAATTAACCTAATTATAAATAATGATCATTATTTTTATATTAAGTATTTCAAAACTATTGTGGTTAGAAATATTCTTCTAAAATCATCAGTAAGATTATGGATTCAAGGTTTAAATTTGTTGATGATAAAGTTATGTCAGAAAATCAATTTGGATTTATTATTGGATATAATATTAAAGAATGTTTATATACTACATCATAATTTTTAAAACATATATATTATAAATATAAATATGGTAACTTATCCCTTAAACTGGACATTTTAATAGCTTTTAACACTCTCAAATTGGATTTTCACATGAACTTTCATATGAGATATAGACTATTTAACAGATTTATTAGGATCATCAACTCTCATTTTTAGTGATCTAGAATATATATTACGGTTAACATATCACTAATTTAAATTATCATGAGTGGTGATATATGGTGACACACATTCATCTGTTTATTTGGAATGGTTGAGGATCACCTGATTAAATGATAATTAAAATAATTAGCATCTAGTTATCATTAACCCATTAATGTTGTAAGGAATTTGAATTTTTCTATAAATATTTTATATGTATATGATCTCGTTGGCTTATTTAAATGGGATTATACTGCTATATATACCATAAAATATATATTTAAACACTATGATCTTGTTTTAGGATAAGTTATCAACTTGAGGAAATATTTTTCCTTCTCTGGTAGGGGTTTCAATATTTTTAGGTAGAATAATATTATAATATTCTTTAATATAAATCATAAACTCTCTATGTGGGACCTCTAATCAGTATAAATATCAAGGATAGCTATCTTAAAGGTATTAATTCTAAAACTTCATCTCATCTTTCTTATTAAAAGGGAAAATACCTACCTCAAGAATATAGGATTTGTCTAATGAACTCCATAATCACATCCAAATTTGGCTATATTTTCCACATTTATAAATAAAGTGTTGAGTCATTAAGTGGTTGGAAATTTATATTCAAAACATTATTTGGACAGGCATAATTATTTAAACTCAGCTAACTACTATCTCTTAGAGAAAGTCTGTCAAACCATTGGACATATATGGCCTTGTCATTAAACACTTAATAAAATTCAATGAAGAATTTATTATCAATATCTTATGGAATTTTACTGAAAAAATAGTAATCATTAATATTATTGAAATATAGATTACTAAACACAATCATGATGGTAAATACATTCTATCTCAGGTCTATATTTTTTCTGACCATTCTTGATTATTTTGATACAGTGAATCAGCATGCACAGTGGCTACCATATCTGAATTCCAAACTCAATTTTTAGAAGGTTAAATATATTGAATTTTTTATTTTAGCTTTATGTTATATTATATAGGGACTAGATAAACTTTCTATCCTAGGTGCATTGGACATCCAGAAGATAGTTATTGACTACTTAACTGACACTACTATAAAAACGGGCAAGGGAAGCACCACCTTATATCAGTGCTAAGAAAAAACTGCTGATAAATAATCCCTGTATCAGTGCTAAAATTTTAGCACTGATACAGGGAATCTTTATCAGCCCTTTTCGAGCACTGGTACAGGGTAACCTTTATCAGCACTATAAAAGTGCTGATAAAGATACCCTTTATCAGAGTTGGAAAAGTGCTGATAAAGAAGGCATGTATCAGTGCTAAAATGTTAGCGCTGATAAAAGAAGGATTTATCACCGCTAAAAAAGTAATGATAAAGGTAGCCTTTATCCATTCTTTTTTAGCGCTGATAAAATCGTAGTCCCATATTTTATAAAATTGGTCGCATAGTGCCATCGGTTTATCGTGACCTAAATCTCTCGCGGTACTGTAACCCTGCAACTCTCCTCTACTGCCCCCCGATCATCGCATTGCCGGACCTCCACCGCCCTCGATCTTCGTATTGTAGGACCTCTCCTGCTATACCTTCTCCTAATCCTACCCCTCCAACCCCTTCGGCAGATCCTCCTCCCTGCAAACCATACTTCTCCTCCTCTTCACTTGACCCTACTCCCCGCAAACTCTACTCCTCCATTTCTCTTCGGTTCGTGACTTCTCCCGTGCACCTCCACCTCTGGTCGTCATGCGTTCCCCTCCCGACGTAGCGGAGAAGGTTCCCTACTTCTCCTTCTCTAAGGTGAATTTCTTCTCTATTGTTCTTGATTCTCTTCTTGAACTTTCTTCTTAGGAAGTACGTGACAAAAATGATGATTCAGTTTTTGCATTTTTTGTTAGGGTTTTAATGGTTAATGGTCATACATAGGACTTTTAGTGTGAATTTATTATATGTTTTCCCTTTCATGATACTATGTATGGTGTATTTATCACTATGATTATAAGTGTGATGGTTGATTGATGTGGTTGGATATTCCATGGTAGGTAAGAGATATGATTTTCGGGACTTAACTAGCAGTTTATGAGCGAGTGTCTAAATAGATATTATTGTATTGATCCTTAAGTTACCATGGGTGGTTGAAAAAGGTGCCTTTGAGGAATTAATTAATCTAATTCTAGAATTTTCCCAAATCCTAATATGAGGTTTGTGTTCCACGGTTGAGTTCCAATTGATATAGTTGATGTTCTTGTGTCTCTTGACTAATGTTTCCTTGTATTCTGTTAATATTGTATAGTACCATGCCCCTAATAAGACTTATAATCAAGCTTTATGAGGGATCTACTAATGAACCAAAAAAGAGAATCAACCTATCAACTAGAACCTCATAGAGGAAGTAGTGCACATAGTCAGATCTATGGTCTAGGGAGCCTCACCTACCCCCATTTAGGCTAAAGTGGTGTCACCTCAAAGAGAAAATATTAGAGATCAGGCCTATGATTTTATTCATCTAAAATAACCATCCTTCTAAGGAACAAATGATCATTTGGAGGAAGCATATTGGTTGTGAAATATTTAAAGGCTATTTGTGTTTTTGGATATGTCATGTTCCACTAATGTAAAGTGCGCCATATTAAATCTTGGGTAGAAGGATGTGATGGGATTATATATTTATAGTTAATATAAATGGGGTATTAGATTGAAAATACTTTAAGAAATTTTTTACGGAGAAATTATATCTATATTCGATGGTATTCGGTAAGTCCATGGATTTTATCAACCTCATCTAAGGTTATTAGACATTGACTCAATATACTAATAATTTTTCTAAACTTGCTCAGATTTCACATGAAGTGGTGTCAAACAAGAATCTTAAGTCCTAGAGGTTTTATATGGGTCTTGGATCAGATATCCAATATCAAGTATTTATGATAAAGTTTACGTAAAATTTTGATTTTCTAGATAGGGATGTGATGGAAGATTTTGGCATGACTATTATTTCAGGGTTAACTATAGTTACTTATATTCCCAGTGGTATTTTTAGTGCTTCCTATAAGTGGAATAGAAAGTAGAATGAGCCTCATAGTGAAAATAGTGGTGGTGGTATTTTATAAAAAACTTCCTCCAGATCATCTGTAGTGTCTAGTAAAGGCCAAATGACTTTTTCCAATGTGGAAATATTGATCACTCAAAGCATTATTTCTTAGAAGCATTGAATATTTACATATCGTACAGACATTAAACCCATTTGAATAGGGTTTTACATGTTTTTACTACCATATTTAGTGGCATGGAATCATAAATATTGAGAGGTACCAAATCATAGTAATATTATTCAATAACAATGGGATCCTAGAAACATGTATTAGGAATGAAACAACTTCTTGCAGTGGATTAATCTTTAGTAGGAACTGATTTGGGTCATGCGATAGTGAGAGGCACCATTTCCATTTGTTTTTCTTTAGTGTATGTTTTATTTGATATTGGTTCCCATCATTATTTCATATCAAACTTCAATATAGAACTATTGAAACTTATAATAGAGCTCATGGATTATGTGATAGAGATAGTAACATCTCTCTGGATAAAGATATAGTAAGGCCTCTAATTCCCCTCTCATGCTTTCTATTTTTTAGAGATTTAGACCATATGATATTTTTTTGTTCTTAAAATGATTCCCCTATATGTTATTCTTAGAATGTACTGTCTAGTTTATAATAAATCTTGGATTTACTATTATAATTGGTGGGTGTCCTTCACTGCCCCCGATGCGGAATTCCATGTTTTCCATAGAGAATCAGACCTGAGTTCTAGTATAGCTAGACCTCTTCTTGTAGAGTTGAGTGGGATGATATCCTTTTAATTTCTTTGGAATTTTACGAGTCTGTTGTTTCTGATGGAACCTGATTCCGAGGCCCGGTGTGCCCGGAATCAATTTCTGAAGTTTGGCTCGGGTACGTTCAGTGAACAAACGAGCGGGTTTTTCTATCTTTTGAACCAGTGCACGGAAATGAAATCTGAGGGAACCGATGAAACCACAGAGCCGGTAATTTCTTAAGAGGACCTTTGTTGTAGTTGCGTTTTGAGCGGGTTGAGGTTTAATTTTTGGGGTTTAGTTGAAGTAAATAAAATTTGTCGTGCACAAATTTTATTCATGGAAGGTGGTTATTTTAAACAAGGGGGAGTTAGATGTGGGTCCCACACCCACCTAACCTCCCATTGGAGAGTTTAGTGTGGTAGGGCCCACACGAGACCCTAATTCCTCATCTCCCCCATAACCCCCTTAACCTCCCCATAACTCACCCCCCTTATTTAAATGCATGACAACTCCACACATTTATTGTGGTGGAGCCTCTCCACCTCCCAAGATTAATGAGGCCTACTAGGAAAATTAATAACCTTATTAATTTATTTGTCTCACCTCTTGACTCCTTTTGAATTGATTGGAAATCTTTCAAAAGAGGGAAGCCTTATGAGATTTTTGGGTTGGTTAATACTTTGGGAGGATTTGAGGAGAGTTCCCTTCATCCAAGAAAAAACGACTTCCTCCCTCGATGAAGAACAGTTCTCCATCCTCTTCTTCCTTCACCACAAGAGAGGAGACGTCACTTCCTCGGGTGCACACCGACGACGACAGAAGCGACGAACGCCAGTGAACATTGTCATCTTCATCTCCTCCCTTGGGACGACGTTGACGAGCTGACATCCACCCTCTTGCGATGTCGTCAACAAACGACGAACGACACGAGGTAGGGGATTAATTTGTGAATGTTAATAAACCCATGTTTATTTCCTTCTAAAACAAATAATGCAGATCAACTCAATATTAAGTTGATCCACGAAAGAATATGTTGCGGGGAAAAATGTAGGGATTTAATTTCAAATTTAATGGATTAAATTTGGGCTTGCTTGTCGAAGTTTTTTATTTTAGCCGCCTGTTATCAAGATAACGGGAGGAGGTCGGACCGCACGAACACGGCCGAACCACCTCCCCTATTTTTTGTGGAATATTATGTGGTTTGGAATGAAAGCAATGCGGTGCCGTCGCACCGTGCGGGAACGAGGAGGAACGCAACGAAGGAGCGCGGCGCTGTCGCGCCGCGCCGTTGAGGCCGAAAGAAACTGTGGCCGGAGTCGGACCACGGCGGAGGAGCGTGGTATCGTCGTGTCATGCTGGAGCATCACGGAGGGCCGTGGCCTGGGCGGGCCACGGTGGGGCAGGGAGCAGCGGCCGGAACCGCCGGCCACCAGCGCAAAGAGGGTGGGATCCGCGGGGGTCTCGCGGTGGCACACCGGCTGGCCGGTTTTCGAGAAATCCGGGGGTCGTAACCCCCGGCTGGAAAAGGGCAGGCCCCCCATGCGGGGGGGGGGGGGGGGTTTCTCAATCATGGGGGGGACTGCGCCCCCCTCTGCATCCCGCTCGGCCGAACGGCCGAGCCGCTAGCCCTGCGGGGCGTGCCCACGCTGGGCCAGACCGCTCGCGCCGCGCTGCGCCGGTGTTGCCGGGCAGCGCCAGCCGGGCCGCGCCGGGCCCTAGTGGGCTAGACCCGAACCCGGGTCGGGTCGACCCGGTTTAGGCCGACCCAGGGGGTAACGGGTCGGGTTGAACCGGGCTCGAACCCCCTATTTTCGGGCAGTTTCATTCAAACGCCCATAACTTGGGCTACGGACCTCCGATTGACGCACCATCAGTTACGATGCGATCCTTGGATCGTGACGGTCGTTTTGGTATATTATACTCAAGGTTTCGAAGAAATTTGGTTATGGATGGTTGGTACGAACATGAAGCCAACCGGGCCCTCGGAGTGGAAACGCTCATATCTTGAGCTCCAGACGTCCAATTGACATGTCGTAGACTCTGTTGGATTCCTCTTGATGAGATGGAAATTTTGGCATACTTCACCTACGGTTTGGACGCAGTTGTAATATGGACAGTTTGGATTGTACTCGAAATCCAACCGGGCCCCTGGAACAGAAAAGCCGATAACTTTCAGACCGGACGTCTGTTTGACGAACCGTTAGCGGCGTTGGTGATCATGTTGAGAAACATCCCCTATTAGAATACCCTATGATTTTTAGGGGTATATTTGAGTTACGTTTGGGTTGGTTCGTACAAGAAACCAACCGGGCCCCTGGGACAAAAAGGCTAATAACTCACAGGTCAGGTGTCCGATTGACGGGCTGTCTGTTGCATGTGACCCCTATGACGAGGCGGTACTTTGAGATATTTCTTCGTGGGAATTTGTGATACTTAGAATATCGACCTGTAGCTTGTGGAGTGGACCCTCATGGAGATGAGCATACGGATTACGAAGACCATGTAGCTGGCTGAGACCTGAAGACTGCTTGTCCGATTCGAGTCGAAGTGACTTGTATAGCCCAGTGAGGACCACTACTGTGTTTGGGTGGCAGACCCACGGTGGGAAGAACTACTGTGTTTGGGTGGAGGACCCTCGATACTCGATAGGAGGAGTACCTCAGTAGGCTATTAGGGGGGTGCACTACTGTGTTTGGGTGGCAGACCCCGACGGGAAGCACTACTGTGTTTGGGTGGCTGACCCGCGGTACTTGACAGGAGGAGTACATCAGTAGTATTAGGTTAGTGAGGAGTATCTCGAAGTCGTGATAGTATCAACGTACTTGTCAGAGACGGAGCTCTTCAGTAGTTTCGGTTTCGATAATGGAAATCCTGGTTTGAGCTGAGTCATTGACCTTTGTGTTTTCCTCATGATTGAGATGGCTTACTAGATAACTGACGTATATGTATGGGCATATACCTAAGTAGTGGTTATCCGTCGACTTCATATATGTGTGATACCTCGTGGATGAGATGGGTTACTTGGTAACTTAGGTATAAGTATGGGATTATACCTTAGTAAGGGTTATCTGTTGAGAACTTTCTTTGTGATTATCCTTGTTGGATTTAGTGAGACCTTGAGGGTCTCGGGGTCCCTACTAAGTATCGTATCCTCACCCCTGCACGGGCTTTGCCTGCACCTTGTTATGTTGGTTGCAGACGACGGAAATCACTAATCGTGTTTGAGGCTTCTAGAGCTGGACGGTACCCGGAGGTGGATCTCACGACGAGTCGGTGACCGGAGGTGGATCTCACGACGAGTTGGTACCCGGAGGTGGATCTCACGATGAGTTGGTACCCGGAGGAGACGGGTGGACGTGGAGTACTGAGGAGGACATATGTACCAACCCTTCAGATAGGAAGCCAGAGGACGATCCAGGAGCTGCTTGTCACCTTTCAGCTGTTGTCCTTTGAGTTGTACTTTACTTTCAATTGTAGTTGTACCTTTCTTTTGGGCTTGTATTTCCGGCCCCTTGTACTTTCATCATGTTTGTTTTACTACTTACTTAGTGTAGCTTCTGTTTTTACTCTATTTTTGTGTGTTTTCGTTTCATAAATGCAATTCCTTCCCTTTTTGTTGGGATTTACACCTTTGGTGCTAGTCGCCAGCCCCTGGCCTATGGAAGGTGGGCTTGGGGTAGTCACTACACAAGCCCCGAGGATGGGTCGTGAAAAAATTACTCTTCTAAAGTATCATCATTGTCAATATGTTCATTGAATGTTAGATCACATTCATCAATTATATGTTTATTTCCAATAGTAATGACATATGGTTCTATTTCATCTTGACTATAACTAAATGAGTTATCATCTTTAATTTATATTGATACAATATTTCTTGATGTATCTTTCTAGCATGGCTAAATAATGTCATATTAATTTTATTCATCACAATATTATACATCCCACATACATTGATATTTAACCCATTACACAAGTTTAATTTTTAAAACTAATTTAGTGTCATTAATATAAAAAACATGATTTACCTAAATTAGACAAACAAATGGATCACCAATATACCATCAACCACAAATGTCAATTCTTAACACATGTGGATCAATACTTATTTTAGATTTATGAAAAATGTCATACCATTCATATTTTAATAAAACTATATCAACACTATTAATATATGAAAATTATTATATATATTTCAAGTGGACAAAAAAAATTTCTCCCAATTATGGTTTCCCTCGATGATCGTGCCACTATTTTGGGTTTTGTGATGAAGATCACATTCTATAATGACACAGAGAATGTCGTTTACCCATAAAACCTAGTATGAACGAACCAAATTATTTGGTCAACTTTATAAGTCATATGATACATTTATTCCCTTAGGAGAATATTTAGATCTAAGTTTATTTATCTACATTTAAACAACAATACTATATTTTATATAAATTTTATTTTTTAACTATGTGCACTTATCAAGTTAGATTGTATATAAATGTTCATTGAACCATATATGAAACTATCTCCATTGAATATATATAATATACTTAATTAATGTTTAATTAACTCTTTTTATGACTAAACAAGATATTAATAACACATTATTTATATAAAAAAAAAATATTATTAAAAGAAAAAAAAAAGATATGTTAAAACAAAATAATTACTCTAGATAAGGATTAACCTCAAATGTATTGTATAGCACAAAACACTTAAAAATTACATTCTATATTATTTGGGTTAATATCATTTGATAGAAGAGAAAATTGCATAACATGGTGGTTAAAAGTGTCTAGTTTTCTCTACACTATTTGAATTATTTTTTCCTTCAATAATATCTCATTTTATATATGGTTTTGTAAAATTTAAACTTCCTTTTTTATTATATTCCTCTATAATTAAACCCTTGGGTCAAGGATTATTCTTAACACAAATTTTAAAAGTTCCAATACTAAAAAATATAGAAATAAAAATAAATAATTTATAACTATTTATAATAAAAATGATAAATTTGAATAAATTAATGAATAAAAACTATTTATAACCCAATTGGGTATATCCATTAATATTGAATTGGATCAGATATCATAAATTTAGTTGTAAAATGAATAGCTATATGTATCATCACATCAAACAATACTGGAGAAAAAATATTTTCCATGTTGCATAAAATGAGAATTATTTATCACTCAAATTCTTCTCTATGAATCAAGTTTAATTGTTTTTAACATTATTTATTAAAGAAGTTTCTCAACACAAATAATTTCATGTATACTTTATTTCTTACATACCCAGTCATACCAATAAGAAAAATATGTTTTAACAAAATAAAAAAATCATGGATTTTCACAAACATTGTTCATCTATTTTTAGTAGTCACGCATTTTCAAACCCATTATACTTATAAAACTCTTATTTATCCCTTGAGAATAATTTGTAACATGAATAATAATTTTATTATATTCCATTGTCTCTATTAAATATATGTAATTTGGGTTTAATGTTGATATCCTCACAATATTTATTAGAATACTCTAAATCCTTTTTTTTCTTATCTAAACCAACCATTTTTCAAAGAATTATTCCACATATGTATTTTTCAATATTCATAACATTAATATTATATATAATTTTTAGTTTTTTAAAGTATATATTCTTATAAAAATTTCTTTTTTTTCTTCCAGAATAGATCACAATAATTAAGGAAAGAATCGATGTGTTCATATCCTAAACCAAATTCGCACATTATTTTTTTGACTTTGTTTATTGAATTTAAAACTAAATTATCTACTGAAGGAATTTTATTTAATATATCAATCAAATTGTTTAATAGTACATTTTCCATTTTCCTTTTACCTTTTATTGATCAATATTTATTACAAAATTTAATAATGTATCCTCTTGAAAAAATCAATTTTATAATGGTCCTTAATAAGAATAATTTTTTTTTTCAAATTCTCTTATTCTGTTATTATGATAGAATTGGTAATTATTGTAAATTTAAATATAATGTTATTAAATCATTGAAGCATATTCATCTTGATATGTAATTCCTTTATCACCTTTATTTCATGATCTATTGACATCATTATTAGTATATAATAATTCTCCATGCCTACCTAAATGGCCTGAAGGCCTTCTTTTTTTATTGATTTTTGATAACCCTCGTTTCACGGGATAAGGGGGAACCCTTAAATGGCCCGTAGGCTTAGATATTACATGTCCCAAAGGATTATGATAAATTACATGAGCCAAATATCTTAGGGAATTCAACCAGAATATAACTACAAGGAACTTCCCCTCCCCCACATCTATATCATAATAGTAGCTCTCCACCTTCGAATGGCCTTCTGGGTAAGCTTACCGTGTAATCACAGGCTAGTCCTGATTGGATTTACATACCCTCTCATTCTTCTAATTCCATTGGTTCTGCTCTGGTGAGTGTTCCTGCTCTGAATCCTCCTCTAGGGTTGCTCCTTTTTGTAGAGTTTGTCTGCAGTAACTGCATTGATCATGTGTCCCAAAGGAATTAAGGTGTCCTGAAGGCCTTGTGGTGTAAATAACCCAGCCCTAGTGTCCTAGAGTTAGTGGTTACTTTATTAAATTTTAATAATATACAAGAAATCATATCCTGAAGGGTTGAACAGTTTTGTAGTTTTGTAAAACTAGATACATACTCAGATATTACAATATAATTGAAAATATAAAATAAAATAGTGAAATTACTTTGATAAAACAATCATTCCCCAAGATTATCCCTAAATTTCAATCATAATAAACCTCTTGTAATTCTAGGTAAAAATAAAATAGAATAAAGGGGTGTTCTCAAATTCTCTCTAAGGGTTAAGTACAGTAGAACATATCATGAATCACTAAGCATAAATAACATGAAAAGGTATATAACATTAAACACATTCCATTTAATAAATAACTTTATCATAATGTGAATGGAATAAAATATGATCAAATAATTCCATATAAATAATTATATGAACGAGAAAAATTAACCATCAATATTTTATTAATAGAATAATCACATGGAAATTAATAAAAAACCACATAATCAGAGAATTAATAATGTAGGATGTTTAAACTATAAATATATATCCAAAATATATTTTCTATCAATATATATCCTCAAGATATTTACTTCCAAGATCTATCCTCAAGATAATTTAAATCTATAGGTAGAAACCAGTCTGATTTAGACAACTATCTTATCTCATGAGACCTAACAATTCATTAAAGGTATATAAAGATCCCCACCCATAAATTAATAATTCCAATAAATACATCTTATGAAAGTGGTTATATATAATCTATATATACATTTTTATTAAAACTAGAAAACAAAATTTAAATAAATTTCCCCGCTAAAAAAACATAATCACAAACCATCCAAACTAATATGGTGAATGGTATCAAAATAGTACATCCTTAGTCAAAATAATCAATAAAAATTTAATAAAACAAGATATATAGTATCATAATATATTGAAATAAATAAATCATAATATTAAACAAATAACATGTGAAAATATTTTTAATTATAGCATCGAAAATTTCTTGAAGAAAAATACACCTTTTCACTTTGAAAAACACTTATTTTTAAAACACTAAACTATTATAAAAAATATTATTTCAAAATAAATATATAAAATTTCAAATTAAGCTTAAAAACATTAAGGATATATAAAATTGTGATATTTCTTTCATTCCATATATGTAAAAACATTATTTTTGAAAATGATACATTAAAACAGGGTTTTTAAAATAAAGTCCCTTACAAATATTTTATCATTGAAGTGATAATTAATCAAATGAATAGATTATTATTATTCACTATAAATCCAAATAAAAAATTTTAAATACAACATAAGAGAATATAAATTCATTTCACACATAATCGTACCACAGAATAATCAGGATATATAATTTTCACCAAAAGAATGTAAATTGGGTCAAAAATTCCCTTACCACATTGCAATTAGTCAAATCATATTCCCCATAAAATTAATAATTTTAAAATGAGACATTTAATACCATGAATATTATGATATTAATGATATAATATATTAAAGTTTAGTATATACCCCACATACAAGATATAAGTGGTGAATAAGGCATATATATCAGAGAAGTAAAAGTGAGATGAGAAACCATAACCTCACGTTTCTCTTTAGAATCGTGTATTTTAACCTCATATATAACGGTTTAAAGAATTTTATTAACTCATTATAGAACTATATTAATATTTATAATACCTTATATGATGATTTTATAAAATCTTATGTCCCATTTATTAATAATATTTCACTATTTTTATTGTTTTGTTGTGTTGGTTTCATGGTTTCTCGATCGTTTCATTTGTGTATAATTATTGATTTTATTGTCAATTGGAAATAAAAATCTAAAAGTGAAAATAAATTAGGTTTAATAAGTTTAAATGGTCCCATATTAAATTTTTATGTATGAAATTAGGATTATTCATTTGATAAAATGTTAATGATATTGGTTTTATTTAATTTTGGTGGTTTATTTGAACACTATGAACTAGTTTCTTTTTATTTAATATTATGAGTATATATTAGTTAAATAACATTAAATAGGTTGTAATAAAATTATTAAAATATTATTTAACCATAATAATACTTTTATGACCATCCATGAAGGATTTAATGGAAACTAAACAAAATAATTATTCACGAAGGTTAGTAACAGGCATGATTTAGACAATAGTATTATTTCTTTGAATAAGAGGAGATAAGAAATGAAATGGTTATGACATATTCCATTAGAAACTAAAAAATATAGTATATAAATTATTATTGAGTTATATTTCCATGATTTATGAAGGATTTTATAAGAAATTAGAAGAAAAAAATAAAATATGAAAGGTGTTTTGGGAAAACTACATCTTGAATATCACCTCCTTGAGGGACCCCTTGAGGACCTTGGATTTGGTATTTTGGTGATACCGTAAGCACTTTTACAAGGGGAGAGTTATTATGAGATATTTTTTAGATATTTAATGATCATCAAGGCTTTTTATTATAAATTTGGTGTTGATGGGTGGTATTTATTCTTGAGGAGGGGTGGTTTAAAGTGATTAAATAGTGATTATTTAATATTTAAAGCCAACAACATTTAGGTGAAATTAAATTTAAAAAAATTTGGTAGGTAATTAATGTATTAAAATCTGTTTAGGGACTATAAACACATAAAAACCCCATTAAATGTTTTAAATTTATGTTATTTTAATCCATTACCTTTTAATTTTAACTTGTTTCGTTATTTTACCTATACCGCGGTAAATCTAACTCTTTACCATGATAAATTTCTACGAATAAAAAATAAAAATAACCTCAGTACCTAATTTTAACATCATAATTAAAAATATGGAAACTATTTTACAAAATTTAATTCACATAATTTGAAAAATTAAATTTAAAATTAACCTCATAGACACAACTGAAAACCAGGTTTTAAAAGTGAAAAAGATCAGAAGTTTGAAATAGTTTTATATCCAATTTCACTATTAAATTGATTCAAAAGACATAAATTGAATTTATTGATTTATAATTAAAATAATTTTACTTTAAAACAAATTTAAAATATAATTTAATTCTAAAAATCACTTAGATAATAATGTAGTTTTCAATTAAAATTCTGAATTTTTCACTATTTTTCAAAAATTAAACTTCTCCAAAAAAATGAAAAAAATAACCCTAAGATAATTTTGATATTCAATTTTAAAAAATAAAATTTATATTGTTAAATAAAATTTATAATATTTCCAAAATTTAGTTTTAAAATAGGCGTGCCTTTAAAAGGTGAGAAAATTACCTTTTAGAAAAATATAGCTTTTTATGCTTAAAATTGGATTTATTATTCTCTTAAGCCTATAAAAATTATTGGATGAATTTAAAAACATTTTATTATATACATAATATATAAATTTTATTGATATATTTCACTAATAGTGATTAATTTAATTTATTAACATAAAATTCCTTTTTGGGCATAAAAATATTTTTTTACAAAAAAACACATCCTTTATGTTCAATAGGTTTTTATTTTCATTTCTAAATAATTGGTAACAAATAAATTCATTTTATAAAAATGTGTAAATTATATTTTAAAATTTTAGTCAATCTCATTCATTCCTTCCATTCCAATTTCTAGGTTATAATTGTCATAATTAAATAATAATATTTAATCATTTGTTTGGGATCGATGTTCTATATAATATAAGCTATCGAACATAGTGTTATTTGAAAAATATAGGGGTGTTATATTCTCCCCTCCTTCAATAAATTGTTTCCTCACAATTTAAACTTGTGATTTATAATCCTGGAATTGGCATTTTAAAATAACATTGTGGAAATCCCACATCTTAAAGAAGGGTTAATAAAACTTCCTCTTAAAAGGATGGAAATAAAAATGTAAAGGTCACCAAAAACTAGTTTTCTGTATAAGAGAACATCAGTGAGAAGAGAAAACATAGACATGTAAAATATATAAAACTATAAATTTCTAATGGATAGCTATGGAGAACATTTTTATCATAAAGTCTACCATCACACAACTTTAAATCTTTAATGGGTTAAAGAGGCCATTGATTTCTCGGTAAAAAAATTAAAAAAAAAGAATTTTTGTTCAAAAATCCTTATCCTATAGTTGAAAATTAATTTTAATTCCTAAAGTTATAAAATAAGGAAATATATATACTTAACATGTCTAGTTTCATCCTTTAAACAATATCCATTAAAAACTCATATTTTTTTCTAAAAGAAAAATCAACGTTTATTCATCAAAAAAAATCCAAAATATTTTAATTATATTAATCATATAGGTTTCAAAAAAATTATACTTTATTTTTTATACACTTTTAATAACTAAAACTAATTTATACTAACCAAGACATCACGTAGGCTATAGGTAGGGGGTGCACCCCTGTCGCCCTATGATTTTGGGTTCAAATCTCATAGCCTATATGGAACCAAAGGTTTTTTATTTGACCTATGGTTTTTCCTTTTTATAAAACTATATTAATATAATCCTTAAAACATTCCAAAACTAACCATAATATATTCATCATTAAATAAATGTTTTAAATTTAAATTTTATCACATAAGTTTAATTTTTCATTCCCATAATGTATCATTATTTCAGGGAGTCTTTGGTAAATCAGTGACTAAGTTCATAGTAATGTCATCCCTTACTCCTAGAAATGCATATCCAAAAATGATATTATTATTATTTCCTAAAGCACTAACATTCACTTTTAATGGATCTCAAGATCCATAAGGAGATAAAATTTATTCCTTCTGTCTCAACTATTTTCCAAAACCAATATGGTTGGAACAAGTTATTCAATATTTATATATACAATAATCTTTAAACCTATTCAAAATTTCAACTTCAACTATTTCATAAAGGGTTACCCTTATAAACCTTCCAAAAGATTAAAATTGAAAACATTCCAAATAAGGTCCCTAAATTTTCAAAATCATTAATCTCTCAAACAAAATAAAGTAACTCTAAATTTTCACATACTAAACATCTGAATACCTTCATCATTTATTCTCTTAAAACATTGAAATAACTTAAATTACCATAAAACATTTTGAAAACATGCTTTCTTTCTTTTTCCTTATTCAAAACACATGTTATTGGATATATTATTTAAATCCAAAAAACTGTTGTAAACTCTATCAATGGGAGTATAAATCACTTTTTCAACAAATAAACAATTAGTTCTTATATTGTCAAATTTATCTAATTTACTTTTCCCATATCAATTGTCTCTTTATCCCATAACAATTATCATAACATCAGGATCATATTATGGTTTATCTTTCCCTTAGTCATTTATTTTCCAAAAACTTATACATGCAACTAAATTAATTTTCTTGGTATCATTAAACCCGCACTTTCAAATCCATAACAAAAAAGGTATTTCAGTTTTATCCTTATATAATTCACAATTAAATAAACAAGACATCATTGATAAAATACTAAAATAACATAATTATTGAATCCAAACACAAGCACATTAATCATTCCACTTTGTCTGTAGTTGTCATGACCCCCTCCCTCCAAATATGCCCCTCCAAATCTAGTAATTGAGAAAGATAGATAATGACCCCTGAGTCCTACCTCCAGTAGGCCCTGGGTTGGTGACCAAAACCAAGGGTATTCAAATCTCACAAAATGGGAGGAATTACTCTTTTTATATTAAACAATAGTGGAAGATAAGATGTATCAACCTAAAAATAGCTATAAGAACTGTATATAAGAGAAATCCAAAATACATCCCATGTGAATGTTTAAAATAAGTCTCTTAAAAATATATTAGAAACTCCAAAGTAAATACTGAAAAGCAATGATAAGTAGCAACATAGTAATTGTCCCAACATCCGGCTAGTAAGGTCCAGCACAATCCATGTAATCCTCCTAGAAACCAGAAAGCATTTTTATATACATAGGGAGAGAATACAATTATACTCAGTAGGAAAAAACAAAGTCCCTCGTGCACAAGTGATAGAATCATAATAATTCCCCTATTAAAAAATAGTAGAAACCAACAACACCTAACAAGAAATACTATCCATCCCTAACCTCACCAAGGCATGCTCAACAAATAATGCAAGTCAATTAAACATAATATAGTAAGCACATCAATGGTTTGTGTACCTCGCACCACTTCCCACTGGTTAACTACTCATACCATAATAGCGAACGTCCTGGAGCTTCCACACTCATCCATAAGCCCCATGTCATAACCAACCCACACACACCTGGGACTCAAAGCTAGTCCTGAAACCTAGGCAAATGAAACTCACCAAATCTCACTCATAGACTCCTATTATAGCGACCCAAATCTTGATGTACATAGACATTATAGTAATTTTGTGTAATATATAATACATAACAAAAACATACACCAAAAGACCATAATAGTTTAGTGTCTTTGGAAACTTGGAAGATAATCTTTTAATCTTGGTGAAAGATCTTCAATATCTCCCATAAAGATATTTTTTTTCTTACTTAAACCTTTCTTTACATCCTGGGGAAAATAAAACATAAAAAGGGTGAGCTAAAATTCTTAGTAAGGGTAATAATGGAGAAAATAAAACAAACCATATACATTTGAACTTCAAAACATGAACATAGTATTTAAACATCAAAATCTTGAGCAATGAAATAAAACAGGGCAGTACGTAAGGCATAGATCATAATGGATCATCAATCATTATAAAATAGCATGGGAATAAATCAGGTAGTTGTGGCGACCATTAATCACATGTTATGATTTCCATAGTAGCCAAGGTATTGCTGCCAAGACCATCTTAGTGGACAAAGTCCCTTTCTGAATCGAGTTCACTCCTCGTTCCATCATGTATCACTGAACTGGATTAACTTATCATTCCAGTCATGTCTATATCATGAGATATAAATCTTTACCAAATTAATTGGAGGGAGATATATGTCCCACCCATCTCATATTGAAATAATTCTTACGTGTTCCATAACATAAACATAAATCATTCATCATAACCCAAATAATAAAATGGGTTTCATAAACATCATCCCATCATAACATAATCCATATAAAACAAATGGATATCATTTCATTATAAGAAAATTGAAACCATGTAAATAATAGAGACATTATACTTGAAACATACACATATGAAATAATGTCATCTTAGATAGAAAATTCTTTTGATAAAACACTTGAAATGAATTCTTGAGGAAAATATCCTTTCTTCTTCGAAATCATTTTCTTTTCAAAAGATGCCATGCAATTTTCAAAGATAAGGATTTTGTTGAAAATATTCATGAAATCTGGTAGATTAATATTCATGAAAATAAGTTATTATAAAATCATAAAAATCTGTTCATGCCGTATAAGTTAAAGAAAACATTCTTCTCGTACTTTTAATGGAAAAGTCAAAAAGTACCACGTATGGTAAACAAAAGAAAGATTCTTTCCATAACATAAAGTAAAAGTAAATATGGGTAAAAATTACTTTAAACATACATGTAAGAATATTTTACAATTTATGAAAACATTTTTATGGACATGGATGAAAAATATAACCCCAGTAAATACTTTCGAATAAGCAATCTTGGATAAAAATGAGATTGTTAAATTATCCCTTACCTTATGTCCAATTTCTTCCGTATGTGCCTGAGACTTATGTATAGTGGTTTCAAAAAAATTATTAACTTATAACATAACCATACTAATATTTATGATATCATATATGATTCACTTACAACTTTATATTATCCGTTCATTTGTCAATTCCAGGTTAAAGCAGCATTTTGGGTAAAATCGTTTCATTTATCGTCTGTGTTTTGACTTGTAATTATTAATATGATTACTAAGATCATGATTACTTAATTAAATAATATAAAACATGATTTATATATAATATATATTCATAATATACATATATATAATAGATCGATAAATGGAAAGAAATACACCGTTCATGGAGACAGTTGGTCGTACGTACGCTTGAACGCTGTTTTTCGTTTCCTTATTGAATTGAATGGAATTAAGTAGATGACATAAATATATACACATAAATCCAGTAACATTATTATGTCATATATTTCATTATTACCTATTATATATACTTTATAATCATTCTTTAATTGTTAACATGGAAAATGAATCTCATCGCGTCGTGGAGACGGTAATCCGTACATGCGCACGAGTGATGATATCGTTCCCATATTTATTGAATGGAATTGGATTGGATGATATAATATCTTAGAATTAGTATGATGTTATAATTATCATATATAGTTATTATTTACACCATTATACTCATCCAAGTAAGGTGGTGGTGGAAAAACTGATTACACCACGGCGTGGAGACGGTATTCCGTACGTACGCACGCGCGGTGATTCTGTTTTCCGTAGGATGGATAGAAGGTGAAATAGGGTTGTTTAATATTTATAATAACATATAAGTATATACTTAATACTTATTTTATTACTTTATAATGAAAAAACTACAGAAGAGGAAGTATAAGAAGAAAGAAACTTGAAAGAATCGATAGAAGAGATTACCTCTTCCTCGACGCACCTCCTTTAAACTTCTTCTTAGGGCACTAGAGTTGGTCTTTTGAGAATAACAGAACCTCTATAATATAACTAGAGAGGTTTAGAAGAGGAATTTTCATGGTTTTTCTGATATTCAAGGCTCAAAAGGGTGTGAAGAGAAGATGGAAGGGGTGCCCTTTTTATAAGGGAGGAGAGGGGCACCTTTGAAAAAACTTAAAATATTATTTTATAATAAAGTCATATTCGGTTTATAATAGCTCCAAATTGATTTATTTCGAATATAAAGTGGTTATGGGTATAAATAATCTCAAACAATAGGTTTTAGACAAGTTTAGGTTACTATTTTAACCTTATCATTTAGATTTAACTCTAAGTTAAATAATTTAACTTTTATCGTGTCTTCTTGTTTTCTTACACTATATGGTTAATAAACTTACTATAACAAGCCAAAAGAACCCCAAGTGGTTAATTATTAATATATATAACCTTATCTAATTCATTTTTCAGAACCTTAGATTTTTAGGAATAAAATAACAATTAATAATATAATATTTGTTTTAAAAACTATTTTATGTCAATTTTGACACTATTTAGTAATTTATTTTTGAGAAAATAATAACAACATTATTAGTTAAAAAAAGTTATTTAAATCAATACTAATATGTCATAGTAACCTATAAAATTAGTTTAATTCATAAAAAGTTTCAAATTACATTTATTTGGGTATTTATAACATCAATTATGTTAACATTTCATTAATAAGGTAATTACTACATCATCATTGTGTCATAAATAAACTAAATTATTTAATGTCTAAAAATTATAAATAAAATACCATTATGTATTAAATCTTTTTAACTTTCTAATGAATATTTATAGTCGAATGTATCTTATGTATAACCCTATATTAAAAATGTTTTAGTAATTAAACTTTGATTTTAACTCTTTTAACTCTTCTTTAAATAAAATAATAATAAATGTCCAAATCTAATCCAAGTGGACCTAAAGGGTAATATTTTATTCCTAAGGTTGATTTTGGTCGAATTACACTTATCCAATAGAATTAGGACTTGTGTTAGGGTAATAATAATATCATTTTTACCCTTAAATACCCTATTTACTTTTAACCGTGGTAAATAAAACTAAAAAACTACTATTCACCAAAAATTATTTTTATCTTATTGAACCAAATTTTACTCCTTGATATTAACTGTGTATCTCAAATTTTTAAAATTACACTCACCAAAGAGGTAAAATTAAGTTTTATATAGATTTTCACATTCTCCTAGGAGGTGGGTAAAAGACGATGAAAAGTTCTATAAAATTTTTATATATCTAAAATTATTATAAAATGACTCAAATGAATTACATTGAACTTATATAGCTATTATGTATCAATTTTGACCTAAAATAAATTTAAATAAAATAAATAATTATTTAAATAAAAAGTCGGTTTTTAAATAGTAACCTAGTGTTTTCACTATTCATCAAAAATTGAAAGTTTTCAGAAAAATACCAAAAATTCACCTTAGGCTAATTTATATATTCCGAATCCAAAAATGAATTCCATTTTAAAAGATAAAATTTATAAAATTTCAAAAATTGGGTATTACTATTCATAACGGCTAGTTTATATAATATTTTAATAACATATTGTTGTTTAGTGAAACTCAGTATTGCATACAACACACGCTATCGTGGAAGGTCGTGATTGCATGTAAAGAAAACCAAGTCAGGGTTGCATGTAGTGCAAGATTCATTTGTTTTTGCGTATAATAGAATCCAACCATATTTCATTTATACATTTAATATATATATATATATATATACACACACACTCAATGTTGCGTAGAATAACTACTATCAAACGAACTTGAAATTGTGTGTAACATGATCCATGAATAGTGTTGCATATACTACAAGCTAATACGGTGTTGAATATAGCGTAAGGTAATCTTGTTGTATCGTAAAACACAAGACATCAATGAAATTAAAAGAATATTTTTTTATAAAATCTCAGGGTGTTACACCTAGGCCACAACCATACCACATCCCACCTGCAAACACCTAGTCCACAACCTTACCTCATCCCAAAAACACCTGGGAAGTCACACCATATCTCATACTATAGATACTTGATAAATCACACCTCGCCCACAGACACCTGGGCCTCACAACTGCACCACAACCTGCCTGAAGAGTCTTGGGATACCAATGCCTTGAAGAGGGAGTAGGGAAGATCCAATAACCAGCCATCTATCCTCTCCCATGGATGTTGGGAATACACACTCCCCCATGAAAATGGGGGTGTTCGGCGTATAGTCCACAACTGGGGTGGGTGCGTATAGAAATCATAAGAAAATACATGTATATATATATAATACCAAACACTCAAGCCCATCCTATAGGTTTCCAACCAATAACCAATACACAAAACCGCCTTTGCTGCTAACTCTAAATGCACAACCACACAACCAGCCATAACTCAAATTCATAACCTCATCCAATTCATTTATCCAATTATCATTATTTATTAAGAATTTCATTTATTCATTCCATATCTACCCAAGACACTACTATTTATATTGCATAATCCACACAGAAAGAGAAGAACCATGGTAAACTAACCCAATTCACATTTTCTCCCAATTTAACACCCATTCATATTATAATATATCAAATCCATGGTACGGGGTGAATCTTTCTGTGTTTTATTAATAGGAAAGCACCCATACTAACTAATGCCAGCGTTCTTCATAGTCATCCCACCTAATCCATTCTCTCAATATAACTGAACCCTAACTCACGGCCACACCCAGAAACACCTCTCATCACAACCATTCTCAGTTGACCTATTGCATAAACACACCACACCCAACACATCTAGGAACATGAACAAAAAACAGCTCGGTGCAGTCCCACTCCACATCACTACTCAACCATTCCAGAAACAATAATCTATCAACATGAGATTCCATTACACAATCCAAACCACCCCACACACACAACCATTCCCATGAACCTAATAATACACAACTCAGAACAAAACCACAAATCACACATGGCCACATGAAACAGGGAAAGGTGTATTCAGATTTAACAAATGCTTGTTCATTAATTATACTTTGATAATTTAGGGGTGATCATAGAAATTGAATAATATAGAGGAACCAATTTAGTTAAATAAATATAATTGGTTAATAATTTTTATGCATATATGGTCATTCAACATAAAACCAACAATAAGAATCCACAATCCATCACCCATGCATAAACAAATGCCACCAACGACCATTATTTTCAGAAGGCATATAGCACATAAAATTCATAACATGGATCAAAATAACAAATAAAACAATATGATCATCATCTTCTTCTTCATATTCCCTCATTTATTGATTTAAATCCAATTCAATTATCTTCATAAGGTTGGTATTCCACTATCTTCACAAAATATTCATTGATACACCCACCACGCATGATACACAATTATGAGAGATGAAGGGATCCCTACCTTGAGAAACAGATGACTAGAACTTCCTCCTTGCACCAAAAAGGGGGTGCACAAAGCTCTAGGAAAACGTGAACTAGGGGTGAAACATAGACTCAGAGCTCCTCGAGGAAGAAAGGTTTGGGGATGCCTGGTATCAAGAGTAAAGGGAAACATACAAGGAAGAAAGGGTCTCAGTTTTAGAAGGTCTATATCCTATATCAATGGAAGAAATTGTTTTGAAAACACCTAAATATGGTTTTAAACTCATATTACGTCAAATAAAATGTAAAAGGGGTAAAACTGGAAAAAACGTAGAAAAACTAGAAATTTGAAAAACATTCAAAAATGACTCATCGTTGGGTAACTCATAAGTGTGATCTATCGGGGGGTGTGGAACCATTGGGTGAATTGTCATTGGATAAGTCACCGGTGTGGGATAATAGTGATGAGATACTGATGGAAAATCACTGATCAGTGATTCATCATTCAGTGATTCACCATTTGGTGAGCTACAATTCGGTGAGTCACTATTCAGTGAGATACTATTCAGTGAGTCACTATCATGAATAACCTTCATGACCCACCATCATCAAGTCACCATTGAGAGTCATTGGTGCGAGTCATTAGTCATGACTCACCATCAGTGACCTAGCTTTCCTAAATCACTGTTAGAAAGTTGGAAAACTAGAAAACTATTGAAATGAGTTATCACGACCTCCAAGAACACTTCAAACATTGGATTTTTGTAAAGTAACGGACCGATGAGGTCTAGGTAATTACATCAGATACCTCTTAAAATATTCTCATCCTCGAAAATTGAAAACAGAATCTAGAAGGAAAGAGGGGGTCCGAACAACCACCTTGTGAGATACCTATCAAGGATCCCACTATACTTGAAACAACACTAACAATAAGACACATCAAGGTTCAAAGATAAACCACCATATGTTTTCAAAAATCTTGAGTGAAACCTCTTCGTCCTAGAACACCTCCTCTGACATATTCCAACCCAAACAACCAGAAGACTCACCACACAACCAAACTGACCGAACGCACAAATCAGAGAATTCCTTCCTCCATGCCAAGATATTATCTTCTCTAGGGCGTCATTGACTCTCCCATATGGGTTTAATCGCATCATCATTAATTAATCTTGATTAGGAATTAGGTCTTACCCTATTTATATATCACAATTTTATCAGACATTACAAAATAAGGAAACAACTCATCACATAGAAAATAAGGTTCAAGCATCACATTACAAAGTAAAAATAGTACAATGCAAAACTCAAAACAACTCTGGGTACTGGACACACATCTATGCTTCTCAATCCTGAGTAATCTTATCTAGGAAACCATGCCTTCACAACACATGAACCAAGGGATTGATCCATCCATAAAGCGCCTTCACCTGACAATCCGGGATCTCCACTGGTCATTCCACAAATGTCACATCATCCTCGATATCCAACTCTCCACATTAAATGATGTGGTATTAATCATATAGAAACAAACAAAGCTAATAGAAATTAAATACATCGTGGATCCTCTACAAATACGATGGAAATTTCAACTAGCATTCCACCTCACCAACTCATCCCAACACCTCAAAGGTTCTAATGAACATCAGAGAGATCTTTCTTACTCTTCCAAAACTCCACTGCCCATGTCGAGGGGAAACCTTCAAGAGAACATAATCCCAAACCTCGAACTCCAAGGGTCTTCTCCTATGATCGTCATATGACTTCTACCAGTCTTTTGTTGCCTTCATCCTCTCATGAACAAGTTGAATCATCTCTGTCATTCTCTACACCATATCCAGACCAAGAATGTCTACCTCCCCAACTTCTATCCAGCACAAGGGTGAATGAAATAGTCTTCCATAAAAGGCATAAAATGGATCCATGTCAATGGAAAAATGAAAGATATTGTAGTAATAAAACTCTACCAAGTGAAGGTGGTGTACACAAGATCCTCTAAAGTCCAAGACGCATGACCGAAAGATGTCCTCCAATGTCTGGATGGTCGCCTCTATATGTCCATCCATCTAAGGGTGGAAAGCAGTGTTGAGGCATAAATGAGTTCCAAAATCATGATAAAATCCCCTCTAGACTCATGAGGTAAACTGTGCATCCTGATCTGAGATGATGGATCTCGAAACTCCATGTAGTCTCACCACTTCATCACCATACAACATGGTCGAGGTATTCACTGCGCACAACTCCTTAATCGCTTAGAATTGAGATGACTTCATCAACCAATCCACCACTACCCATATTTCATTGCATCCTCTCTGATCCATAGGTTACCTTGTGACGAAATCTAATAATATGTCATCCCACTTCTACTTAGGGGAATCTAGGGATTTCAATAAACCATCAGATTCATGATGCACAGCCTTCACATATTGGATCACTAAGCACTTCTCCACAAATTATTCTACAACCCATTTCATTATGATCCACCAAAACGACATCCTCAAGCCATAGTAAATCTTATAAACTCTAGGCTGTACTGCTAAATGTGATCTATGAAACTCACAGAGGACTTATGCATGCATTGCCTCTGGAAAAAATAGCCTCCCAAAAAACAGAATCTGATTCTAACCTGTCTGTGACCATCCATCAAGAGTATCACCATGGTCAATGAGATCTTTCATCACTTATGCCTTTGAGTCTCCCCACTGAGACTCCTCTACCCGCCACATCAGAGAAGACTGCACTGTCATCTGAAAAAGATAACCTCTACCACCATCCATTCCTGCATCTAAG
The DNA here is from genome assembly GCA_963277665.1 of Viscum album. Taxonomy (NCBI): domain Eukaryota; kingdom Viridiplantae; phylum Streptophyta; class Magnoliopsida; order Santalales; family Viscaceae; genus Viscum; species Viscum album. Next base: position 1,231,700,479 of record OY728155.1, read on the forward strand.
TGCAAGGAGGCCAACTCCTCCATTACCTTCCAAGAATCCGTAGATTCCCAAACAACCTCCTTTTGTGACTTCCTACTCAAAGAAACAGCCATGACATTCCCCTTTCCTAAGGAGTAAGAGATATCAAAATCATAATCCTATAGAAACTCTATCCACCTCTACTACCATAATTTCATTTATCGCTGGACAAAATTATACCTCAAACTCTCTTGATCTTTGAAAACCATAAATCACTCCACAATGAGTTAATGTCACCACTATTTTAGTGAGAACATGACTGCTTCTAGCTCCACATCATGGGTGGAATAGTTACACTTGTAAAGATGTATATGCCCATACCCATAAGATATCACTCCCCATTGTTGCATTAGTATGCATCCCAATACCTGATGGGAATCATCACAAAACACCTTGAACATCACCCCTTCATCTGGTAACTAGAGCACTGGAGCACTAAATAACTTCCCCTTTAGATAGTTGAATGCTGATTGGAACTGCTCACTCCAAAAAAATCATCTTATTTCCTAGTCAAGTACATCAATGGAGGTACAACTCGAGAGAAATCCAGTACAAATATCTAGTAATGGCTTTCCAGATCGAGAAAATCATGTACCTCTACCACATTCATGGGTTTTTTCGAAGAAACAAATACCTCAAACTTCGATGGGTCCACCTATGCACCCTACTGAGACACCACATGTCTAGGGAATTGTACCTCTCGTGTCTAGAAATTACAATTGGAAAACTTCCCATATAGATGGTGGTGTCGAAGGACTTGCAAGACAGACCTGAGATGATCAGTATCCTCCTCCTCTAACTTCAAGTATATTAGGATGTCATTAATGAATACGAAGATGAACATGTCTAGGAACTCATGAAAGACAGATTTCATAAGCCCCGTGAACACGGCCGGTGTGTCTGTAACACCTAACGGTATGACCATGAACTCGAAGTGCCCATACCTACACCTGAAAGAAATATTTGGGATTTCACCCTCCTTCACCCACAACTAGTGATACCCATAATTCATATTGATCTTAGAAAACTAAATTTCCCCTATTATCTATTCAAAAAGATCATCTATCCTTGGGAGAGGGTAACGGTTCTTGATTGTCACCTAATTCAACCTCCGGTAGTCTATGCGTAACCTCATACAACCATCCTCATTCTTCAAAAACAAGACTGGAGCACCCCCACAGTGACACATTGGGAAAGATGAATCCCCTCTTCATCTGGTAATTAATCAAAATCATGAGCTCCCACAACTCAAAAGGTTCGATCTAGTAAGGATCCATTGATATTGGACTAGCACCGGACTATATGTCTATATCGAACTCAACATCACATTGAGGGGGTATAGTTAAAACCTCCTTGAGAAAGACATATAAGAACTCTCCAACTATCCTGAGATCCTCCACCATATCATAATCAACCAATTCCACTAATAGCTCATCCAAAGGGGAAAGAAGAGGCTCCACACAATGACTATCCACCTAACAGCCCCTCTTTCCAAAAAAGCCACATGTTGACCATCTACGTCTGAAAACACGACTCTCATTCAGAAGCATTTGATAACAGCATGAAAAACATACAACCAGTCGATGCCAATGATGATATCATATGGTTGAATCTATAGTAAGAAGATATCCCCCACAGGACTGATACGGCCCCATCATTAGTCTATATCCATGGTACACATCAAACAAGATGTTCTGACCTCTAACTAGCATTATCAACACCAGGGGAATGTAAAGTTTCTCTATTTCTAGTCCTAGAGCATGCACTATACTGGGAACAAAAAAGGAGTGTGAAGCTTTTGAATCAAACAAAGAACAAGAAAGTGTATTGAACAAACTGTATCATACCTCAAACAATCTATGGACCTACTGGAACTAATACCTCTACAGTGTGCAACTGACCATGCCATCTCCTCTACCACTCTGGTGACAACAACCTCTCATAACATGCCTGGGTCAAGGTCCCTCAGTAATAACCTAAGTTTAGTCTCCACCTACTTTGTCTCCCCTTAGTGGAGGAGGATCCTATTATCCCTACTATTGAAATATCCTGGTCGGAAGCTTCTATTGAGGTAGGCACTGAACCTTCCCACCTCCACCATACTGAGCTCAAAAATCCATTGGACACTAACTCTGAAGATATCGAAAAGATCCACAAGAAAAACACATCGGTCCCAATTTCACAAGAAAATCATGAGGACCTAAAGGCCGAAATGGGAACTACTGATGTCAGGTCCCCGACGTTCGGAACCTCGAAGGCCTGGGTGCCTGAGACTTACTGCTGGAAACCTTGACCTTCGAATAACTAGGTTAAATCCCCTCTCGCATTAAACCTCATCATGAGTGAACGCTCTCAACTTATTATGTCTTCTTCTGGACCTCCAAGTATTTCAGTAAGGTAAATGGAGTAATCGCGTAGTGAAGAGAAGGATGAAGAGCCTACTCTAAGTGCCTTGTAAGGGAATCCTCATACAGAAATAGATCTGGGGAAAAACAAAGGAGATCCTTGAACTTGATCCACAGCTCCCATACCAACATACTCCCATACTAGAGGAAGAGTCACTCCTGCCTCTTATAAACCTTCATGGTCGATGAAAGGAATTATTCCTTGAAATCCTTCTTGAAATCGAACCATAGAATGCCATCCTCCTTCCTCTCCCACAGGAATATCATCCACTTCTGATGTGCAGCTCCCCTCATCTAACTCACTGCCAAAGGAACCTAGTACTTTTTTAGAGCTTGGATCAAGTTGGAGGTGATCACAAGCTCCTCGAGCCAACTCTCTGTCTCCATGTTTGAAACACTAGCCTCGTAGTTTCCCAGAGTCTACTAATGGAAATTACATAGTGACTTTAACCATTGGTCATACTTATCCACTGGATCAACCCTCTACTGATCAACTAGATCAGCCTACCAAGCCTCAATTGCCTCATCCACATGTGGACAATGTCTGGTTTCCATGGATGAAAGGTAAACATGGAATTCCAAATATCATATAGTATATCATTTTATTTAAGATTCATTTTAACTTAATTATTTCAATTTCTCCATATGCCCAAATTCAAACAATAACACAAGTCATTATGATGAATGTACCATCCCTAAGGTCTCTACACTAAAAATGGTGTAGCTTCACATGGTCTTTTGGTAGGCTAAGTGTCCTTGCATCGGATCATGAGGAGCCCTAAAATCCCATGTCCTATCCGATCTTCTCTGGCCTATATCATGCACCAAGGTCACCTGGCCTTGTTTCCCTACCAACCCACATAATAATAATTGTGCATAACTTCAAACTCCATCTTATCCCTCAACAATAATCCTTTGATACCATTCTATCATGACCCCCTCCCTCCAAAGATTCCCCGCCTCAGCTGGAAATGTATAAAGAGAAAAAATGACCATTGATCCCCTCTTTTAGTAGGCCCTAGGGTGGAGACCATCACCATGGGTATACAAATCTCACAAAATGTGGGGCATTACCATTTTTATAGTAAACAAGATTGAGAGATAAGATGTATAAACCACAAAACAACTCTAATAAATATATATAAGAGAAAGAAAAAATCCATCCCACATAAATTTTAAAAAAAATAATGTTACAAATATAATAAAAACTCTAAAGTAAATACCCAAAACAAAATATAAGTTGAGACATAGATACTATCCCAAAATCTGAGCAAGTGAGGTCCAGTATGATCCATATAATACTCCTAGAAACCTAAAAATAGTTTTATATACATATGGTCATCATACAAGTATACTCAGTACTAAAAACCAAAGTCCCTCATGCACAAGTGGAAGAATCATACTAATGACCCCATGATAAAATAGTAGAAACCAACATCACTGAACAATGAATAATATCCATACCCAACCTCACCAAGGAAAGATCACCAAATAATGAAAGAAAGTAAAAATAATATATTAATAACATCGATTATTTTGGTACCCCACACAACTTCCCACTAGTTAACTGCTTATACCCTAATGGAAAAATTTCTGATGCTTCCACACTCTTCCACAAGCCTCGTGTCACAACCCGCCCACACACACATCGGCCTCAGAGCTAGTCCTAAAACATGGGAAAACAAAGCTCACCAGATCCTGCCCGTAGAAACCTGGGCCACAACTATAACAATTCCTTCCTGTGGAAACTTAGGCCACAATCATACCTCATCCTGAAAGCAACTGGTAAAGCACACCACATCTCATCTCATAGACCCCTAGGAAATAACACCTCGCCCACAGACACCTGGGCCTCACAACCACACCACAACCCACCTGAAGAGTCTTGGGCAGCCAATGTTTAGAAGAGGGAGTAGGGAAGAGCCAATAATCAGCCATTTATCCTCCCACTACGATGTTAGGAAGACACCTCCCCCCCCCCAATGACAATGGGGGTGTTCTCCACATAGTGCTTAAATAGGGTGGGGTGAATATAGAAATCATAAGGAAATACATGTATATATAATACCAATCACTCAATCCCATCTTATGGGTTTCCAACAAACAACCAATACACAAAACCACCTTTTCTGCTACCTCTAAATGCACAACAACACAACCAGCCACAACTCAAATTCATAACCCCAACTAATTAATTTAACCAATTATCATTCTTTATTAATAATTTAATTTATTCATTCCATATCTACTTGAGAAACTAATAGTCACAGCACATAAGCCACATACAAAAAATAAGAACCATGGTAAACAAACCCACTTCACATTTCCTCCCCATTTAAAATCCATTGATACTATAACATATCAAATCCCCAGTACGGTTTGAATATTTTTTCATGTTATCAATAGGGAAGCACCCATACCAACCACTGCCAACATACTTCAAATTCATCCCACGTAGTTTATCTTATCAATAGAAATAAGCCCTAACTCACAACCACACCCAGAAACAACTCTCATCACAACCATTATTATCATACCCACTACAAAAATACACCACACCCAACACATCCAGAAACATGAACAAAACAAAACCTGGTGCAGTCCCATTTCACATCACTACTCAACCATTCCTGAAACAAAAATCTCTCAAACTGAGATTCCATTACACCACCCAAAACGCCCCACACACACAGCCATGGCCACGAACCCCCAATAAAAAAATTTAGAAAAAAAACAAAAACAACATATGGGCACATGAAATAGGGAAAGTCATATTCATATTTAAAAAATGCTCATTCTTTAATTCCACTTTGATAATTCAAGGGTGATCACATAAAATGTATAATCCCGGTTCATCCATTTAGTTCACTGAATATAATTAGTTAATTAGTTTTATGTTTATACAATCTTTCAACATAAAACAAACAACAAGAACCCATGAGCCATCACCCATGCGCAAACAAAGGCCACCAATGGCCATGATTTTCAGTAGGCATATTGCCAATAAAATTAAAAACATGGATCAAAATAATGGATAAAATAATACAATAATCATCACATTCCTAGTACCTCATTTATTGATTTAAATCCAATTCAATTATCTTCATAAGGTTGGTATTCTGATGTCATCACAAGAAAGTCATTGATACACCCACCCCATGTGATACACAATTAAGAGAGATGAAGGGATCACTACCTAAAGAAACAGATGACTAGAACCTCCTCCTTATGCCAAATAGTGGGTGCAAAAGGGTTTAGGGAAATGTGATCCAAGAGTGCAACACAGAATCATGGCTCCTTGGGGAATAAAGGTTCAGAGATTATTGTTATTAAGAGTAAAGGGAAACATACAAGGAAGAAAGGGTCTCAGGTTTAGAAGGGTCAGATCCTGTCTCAATGGCAGAAATAGTTTTAAAAATAGCTAAATATGGTTTTGAACTAATTTTATATCAAATAAAATGTTAAAGGGGTGAAACTAGAAAAACTAGGAAAAACTATAAATTTGAAAAATTGTCGGAGATGACTCACCATTGGGGGAGTCACCGGTACGATCTACTAGTGGCTGAGGCAACTTTAGGTGACTCATCATTGGGAGATTCACTGTTTTGTGCTACTAGTGATGAGTTATCGATGGTGAGTCATTTTTTGGTGATTCACTATTCAATGAGATACTATTCAATGAGTCACCGTTTGGTGAGATACTATTTGGTGATTCACTGTTCGGTGAGTCACCATCGTGACTCACCATCGCGAACCACCATTAGTGAGTCACCATTTCGAATCACCAGTGTGAGTCACCAGTCCTGAATCACCAGTCCGAACCTACCATCATTGAGTCATTGGTCCTGACTCACTATCAGCGACCTACTGTTCCCGACTCACCATTGGAAAACTGGGAAACTGGGAAACTCTTGAAATTATCTACTATGACCTCCCAGAACCCTTAAAACACTATATCTTCACTAATTAATTGACTATATTGGTCTGGTACATTATATTAGTATTATCATAAGCTTGACCATGACCCATTAGCATCTTTTGAGGTGTATTCTTTTGATTCCTAGGGAATTTGTTTGCATTGTTCCCCATATCTCTACAGTTGAAGCATTGCACATTGGAAACCCTTTTCTTGACCTTGAAATAAAAATCATGGTGGAATTTATCTCCAAACTTTTAATTATATCTCAATCCTTTTAATTAAGTAACATGGTGTTTTTGTCAACAATTATCACATGTGGGAAAATAATTCTTTACCTTATTCCCTTTATCCATCATTTTCCCAGTTGTCCTCTTTTTATCTTAATTCCATTTGAATACATAAAACATGGATAATTATTTATCTATATTTTTAGTACATGATACTATGTCTTTATATGATAATAATTTTTGGGAGGATACTTCCCTTAGAATGATTGGATTAATCCCAAAAAATATGTTATCATTCTTACTCTTTTGACCACCTGCATTGGTGAGGTTCAAATTATTTATAATAAGATCCATTTGTAAATGATGAAATATACTAAATTAGATCATATAATAATGAAAAATAATGTATAATCACAAAACTTGTGAAATTCTTAACATATATTAGAAAAAAAATGTGTGTAGTTAGTCTCACAATCATAAACATGGTTTCTTTGGGATGTTCTTCTATACTTATCTATAAAGTCTATCTTAGGGTTATGTTACCTAATCTTTGATTTCCTAAATCTAGTTCCCAAGGTTTATACTAAAATTACACTAATACAAATTATAAAGACCCTACCCATAGTATCCTAGAGTTGGTGGTTACTTTATTACATTATCATAATATATAATTAATTTCATCCCAAAGGACCGAATAGTTTATTAGTTTAAAAAAACTAGATACATACTCAGATCATAAATTAAGATTGAAAACATAAAATACAACATATAAATTACTTTTATAAAACCATTATTCATCTAAATTATCTATGTATATCAATAATAATAAACCTTTTGGCTTCCTGAGGAAAAATAAAACATAAGAAAGTGGTGGCCTCAAATACTCAATAAAGGTTATTTACAACATAAGATATCATGAATCGATAAGCATAAATAACATTGAAAGGTAAATAACTTAAAAACATTCCATTTAATCAATAAATTGATCATGATATGGCTAGAATAAAATATGATCAAATAATGACAAATAACTAATCAAATGAGTTGGAAAACATAACGATGGATATTTTAGTAATAAAATAATCACATTGAAATAAATAACTAATATCATAATGAAGTAATGGATAATATAGGACATATAAACAATAAATATTTAGCCTCAATATATCTAATTTCAAGATATATACTCAAGATAGTTACTACCAGGATCTATCCTGAGGACAGTTTAAATCTGTGGGTAGAAGCCCATCTGATTTCACCAATTGGTTTGTCTTATGAGACCTACCGATTCATCGAGAGGCTATAGCGATCCATGCCCATCACTTACTAAGTCTAATAAATTTATCTTATTTGGTAAAACATAATTAACATATACATTTTTAGTGAAACTGTAATAAAAAATGTAAATAAATTTCACCATTAATTAAACATAATCACAAACCATCCAGAGTAATATATTGAATGGTATCAAAATAGTACGTCCCCAGTCAAACTAATGAATAAAAATTTAATAAAATATTTTATATGGAATCACAACATATCAAACTCAAGAAACCATAAAATTCAACAAATAATATATGAAAGTATTTTAAATGAGATTGCGGAAAATTTCTTGAGGAAAAATATGTTTTTTCACTTTAAAAATCACTTATTTTTAAAACATTTTTCAATTAAAAAATAAAAAATGATATTTAAAAATAACCATGTAAACTTTTAAAGGAATATTAAAAAAATTATTTTGGCATGAAAGTGTGAAATTATATCCATGCCATATATGTAAAAAACATTTTTTTCAAAAAATAATTTTAAAGTGGAATTTTTAAAAGAAAGTCACTTACAAATATCATATCAATGAAGTGATATTTAATAAAATGAATCAGTTATTGGTATTTGATATAAATACACATAAAACAATTGTAATTAAAAAATAATATAATCAAAATTAATTTCACACATAATCTTACTATGACATAATCAAGATGTAGAAGTTTAACCCAAATAATGGAAATTGGGTTAAGAATTCTCTTACCACGTTGTAATCAATCAAATCGTATGCACCATAAAATTAATAATTATAAAAATGAGACATTTAATACCATAAATATTATTACATTAATGATATTAAATATCAATTGGTAGTACATAAACCACACACAAGTAATAAGTTTTGAATAAGGCATATATCTCATATAAGTAAAAGTGATATGAGAAACCCTTACCTCACACTTCCCTTTAGTATCGCATAATTTAACCTCCTATATAATGGCTTAAATAATGTTAATAACTAATTAAATAACTATATTAATATTTATAATACCTTATATGATGATTTTATAACATATTATTACCCATTCATTAATAATATTTCACTATTTTCATTGTTTTAAGTGTGTTTGTTTCATGGTTTCATGATCGGTTCATTTGGGTATAATTATTGATTTTTTTGTCAATTGGATATAAAACTCAAAAAGTGAAATAAAATTCACTTCCATAATTTTAAATGGTCCCATATATCTTTTTTATTTATGACATGAGGATTATTAATTGGATAAAACGTTAATGATAAGTGTTTAGTTTAATTTTGGCGGGTTTTCTGAACACCATGAACTAGTTTCTTTTTATTTAATAATATTAGTGTATATTAGTTATAGAAAATTAAATAGGTTATATTAAACTTATTAAAATATTATTTAACAAAAATATTACTTTTATGACCATCCAAGAAGTTGTTAATGTATCATATACAAAATCATTATTCACGGAGGCGATTAACAAGCATAATTTGGACAATAGTTTCATTTCTTTGAATAAGAAGAGATAAGAAATGAAATGGTTATGAGATATTACATTATAAAAATAAAAATCTAGTGTATAAATTATTATTTATTTATCATTCCTTTATGTATGAAGTATTTGATAAAAAAATATAATAGGAAAAGAAAATAAGAGAGGTGTTTTGAGAAAATTGCCTCTTAAATTCACCTCCTTGAAGGACCCCTTGAGGACCTTGTATTTGGTCTTTTTGTGAGACTATCAGAACTTTTACATGGTTTATTAATTAGGATAGGGTTTTCTAGAGATTTTAGGAGCTTCAAGTATTTGTAGGAGAAATGGGGTGGTGAGGTGTGGAATTTATACCTGAGTATGGGTGGTTTTAGGTGATTAAATAATGATTATTTTTTGTTTAAATCCAGAAAAATTGAGGTGGAATTAATTTCCAAGAATTTGGATGATAATTAATTTTTTAAAGTATGTTTAGTTTTTATAAACACATTAAAAAACAATAAATTATTTGTTTTTTTGATTTTTTAATCCTTTACTTTTTAATTTTAACACATTTCATTATTTTACCAATACCACAGTAAATCTTACTTTTTACCAGGGTAACTTTCTTTACCTGAATATGAAAATAATATTAATAACTAATTTTAACCTTATTAGTAAAAATATGGAATCAATTTAACCAAATTCAATTCACAAAATTGGAAAAATTATATTTTAAATTAATCCCACAGACACAATGGAAAGCAGGTTTTTAAAGTGAAAAAGTTCAAACGTTTGAAATGTTTTTATATCCAATTTCAATATAAAATTAATTGAAATGAACTAAATTATATTTATTGATTTATAATTTAAAAAATTATTCCTTAAAACCAATTTAAAATATAATTTAACTATAGAAATAAATTATACAAAAATGTTGTTTTAAATTAAAATTCAATATTTTTCGCTATTTATCAAAAAATAAAATTTCTCTAGAAAATACCAAAACATCACCCTAAGATAAGTTTTATATTCCTATTTAAAAAACGAAGTTTATTTTTTCAAAGAAAATTTATAAAATTTCCAAAATTTAGTTTCAAAATAGGTGCGCCATTAAAAGGCGACAAAATTACCTTTTAAAAAAATATAGCTTTTGTGGTTAAAACTGGATTTATTCTTAGCTTAAGCTTATGAAAAATATTTTATTAATTTAAAAAAAAAAATTGATTTAAAATATAATATATAAATTTCATTAATATATTTCACTAGTATTTATTAATTTAATTTATTAAGATAAATGACATTATGGGCATAAAATGGTTTTTTATAAAAAAACATCCTTTTTGTTAAATAGGTTTTTATTTTAATTTATAAATAATTGGTAACCAAAGAATTCATTTTATAAACATATGTAAAATATATTATCAAAATTTAATTAATCTCATTTATTCCCGCTATTCCAACCACTAGTTGATAACTATAACAATTAAATAATAATATTTAATCTTTTGTTTAAGCTTGATGTTCTGTGTAACATAAGCTATCAAACATAATGTTCTTTTAAAGATCATGGGGTGTTACAAATATTAAGGATTTACATTGAACAAACAACCGTAAAAAATATATAATATAAACATGATATAATAGTATGGAACCCAAGCTCAACATACGGGAATACATCACAAGGTTCACCCATCGATCCAACCAAATACAAAATAAAACTAGAGAAAAATAAAAGGGAGTATCATATATAAAATCCAAGTCACCCCTTAGACCAATATACCAAATATATATCCACATACCCCATAAAAATCACCTATAAAACCTACCACATAAAAAGGAAACATGATGATTCGTATGTGCACCAAGGCGCATGTTCAAGGTATGAGAAACATATCTTAATAAGACATCACCCAAAGGGTTCCTATGATATACCAAAATGTGAAGTGTGTGTGTTTATGCATGAAAAAAAATATAAAACACACAAAAATATATTTTAGGTCATCATGTTCTTACCAGGACACCATGACATCTGGACTCAACTGTTTGGACCATTTTTGGTGGAAGAATTCATATCGCGTCACAAGTTATCCCTATGGCCCATCACCCATAGTGAGGACCTACCACTAAGTCTCAAATTCTACCATATCATTCTGGGTACGGTATCATATCATATCACCACCCTCTCACATAGGGGGGGTTATTATACCATGTCTTTTACCACACCTCATACCACCACCCTCTCACTCAGATTATGTATCACTTCCTATCTCATTCCATATCTCATACCATCATCATATCACTTAGGGTATGTCACATACCTTGTCTCATGGAATATCTCATACCACCAACCTCTCAGTCAAGGTGATGCCTCATGCATCAACACCTACTCACTAAGAGTAACATGTTCCAACCTCCTCTCACTTGGGGTTAGACACCATCATAATATTCTTCACTAACACATTACTACTCAGACTGAACTATTCCTACTCCCTATTAGTCATGGTTAGGCCTCATGAACACATCCTAGACCAATAACCTCTCACTTAGGGTGGTTTATGCTACAACCCTCTAACTCGGATAGAGAAATAATATCCAAACTCTCCTTCATCTACAGTATCATGGTTATGGAACATATACACAACGACAGTCAAGAAACATATCCCCAACCTTATCCCATAACTAGCCACTAACCCACACCAAGTGCATTGATATAGAACACCATAAAACATATATCATCATCAATTTCCTTCACATTCCACACTATACTTGGCCACCACATGCACACCTATAGCTACACTATAGTCCCTAAGGATTATAAATCCCATGGGTCACATTAAATCTAAAATGAAACTCACTGATCACAATCGATCATACCCATATACAGCATCCATATTAGAAGCAACATTACCCTCAAGGAAACAAGGAAAATACATCATCAATATTAATAATACCTAGAATCCAAAAAAACACACATTAATGTACAAATCACATGATCAATTTACCATGGTTTCCTTATATTATTCCTATAATGGATTTAAGGGTTTCCATGCATAAAATACCCACAAATGTCACTCCCTGATGGCTACCCAAATCAATCCATGCACCCAAAATGCCCTATACAAATGGAAACCTAGACATATCTCACATATCAATCCACCCATAGGTCACACCATACTCAACATCCAATAATCATACACCAATTGTTCTATACATGGAAACCCACTTAAGTCCTATGACCATATAGAATAAATACATATCTTAAAAGAGATAATTTAACCCAATAATACCATATTATCATTTCCCAATCCATAAAAAGTGGTTTCAAGGTCTATAAGGTACAACCAAATTACTTCCTATACAGTACATGAAGAACTTTACCTCTAGAACCTATACTCAATTCTCTATCATGTGAGAGACCATAAACCCTCTCACATGGTCTTAACCTAGGTCATTATTCACCTTCTACACAAGTATAAATCACTACAAGGTATGTTAAACCCAAGTATAGGTCATACCTCTTAAAGGTATAGCCACCAAGATGCTCTAAAATCACCAAAACATACACATAACATTTAATTCATACCAAAGAAGCTTTACACTAGCCTACCACTTTTATTGTGAATCACTCAAATCCTTTAAATAATCATTGAACTAAGAACCCATCATATGTGCATGCATGACATGTAAAAATATGTGGAATATAGTGAAATATTTAAATAACAACTTATCTTGATCTCAAATGAGTTAAGTCATCCAATATCTTGGACAGGTATTTACTCATGTACATGAAATAAAAAAAATCATATAAATAGGACCTAAAACAATTTTTATGACAAAATAATTATGAGAATAGATAATCTTGATTTTACCTAAACCTCACTGAGGGAGGCCTCCTGATTTAGATGAATCGTCAATCTGTAAGAGACAGGCCTTCGAGATTTGTTAGATTAAGGGAGGGAGGGGGAAATGATAGAAGAGAGTGGAAGGAGGGTGTTGGGTTAAGAATCTAATAAAAGGGTTATATCTCCCACTTAAAAAAAACAAATTTTAAAATAACACCTCATGCTTCCATCAAGTGATCATTTTGGATCCAGGAGGTTCTCGACTACACCATAGGGGTTACTTGGATTCTAATAGACTTCAGGGGTACCTATTATAGATCTATTGGGTACTAAGTTATATTAGACGATTATTTAAGAAGGACACTTACACTATGAACACTTTTATAAACCCTTTAGCACTACCTGAACACTCGACAACGCATAAAAATATACCCTATGGAAGGCTTAACTTCCAAAATTTCAATTCAAATATTGGTTCTCAATAATATCCTACTATTGGAATAAAATATCAAATACCCCCCCCCCCCCCCGCCATGTAAATATCTCATAAATTCATGGGTTATTAAAAACTCTCCACCATATGGCTTCTCGTATCTGAGTAGAATCTGAGCTAATCCCCCAATACCCTATCTATACTTTAGAACTCTATACCACCACTCATTTTTTATTTTGGACTAGATTCCATAAAATTATTCACCAACCTGATCTAGCCACACCATCTCTCTCTAAAAACAACAATTTCAATCCTCAATACAAATCATTCATTTCTCGGATGACACATCTAACACAAAAGCCATCTTTCTATATCAAAATTCATGAAAAATATCCAGTTGACTCTCTCATGCACCAAATTTTCCTCAAAACCACATTATCCCTATGGATTATAAACTTCTATACTAAGCACAATTACTCATCCTTGGATAGTTTTATTAAACACAAGAGATCCACCAATCCCATTCATCATATCATCAATTGAAAAATTAAACCTTAGTACATATGTACGTCATCCCGGAATATCCAACTCCCTTCACCTGAGCCCAAGAACAAATCATGGTAGAATCTTGAACACTCATGATCCCTAGTAACAATTTAATACTCTCCCCTTGGTATAGACACATATATAATCTAGGTTACACACAACCATGTCACCAAGTCTAAGAAGTCATCAATTACTGAATGTGTTGATAGTTTTACTATGATTGGAGAACCACCCAATATGGTGTGATCCTGGAACTAGATATTATTCACCATAAATCATCATAAATAATCTTATAAATTATCCACCTACCCACTAGGATCTACATAATTCCATCCCTAATACCTATATTTTCCCCTCTAGCATAGGGTCACCAACTACAACTGGTAGGATACTCCCTACCATAGGATTATCCATACCATCATCTCGTTGATACATCCCTTCCTAAAAATCAATTTCCTATAAGGATGTCACTATTCAATCCTTTCTCATAAAAATATAATAACTTCAACCCATGAATCCATATTTAAGGTCTTGTGAGGTTAGGATTTTCCAAGCATCCCTCACTTGGCTCTTCTGACCCTCGGTCTCTACCCCCAACCATCGACAGGCCTTAGTCCCTTGGGAAACATCACACTACATATACGGAACCAGGTCAAACTCATTCTGTAATTCCCCAATTTATACCTCTCAATAACCAATAACACTTAATGTAATGACACATTCTTCCAATATAGCACCTAAAATTCCCCACCAAGGCCCAAATCGCTCCTGCTAAGGCATACCTTCCATAATGATCTAGGATACTTCACCATAGGGAAGTCCCACATTCCTATTAAACTAGACTATTATGCTTCCCTAGAACCAATCCACTTCACCATGAAACAATAAAACTACCCATTATAGATATTATTGAATCATCTAACAATTGGTAGGATTTCGATGGGATCCTAAATAATGAACTACCATTTATCCCACCATAAAATCAATACTAACCGATCTAGATATTTACAACTCACCTCCTCACAGGGAAGTTCAATTAAGGACTATCTATATTAGTCATTCCTTGAGTGACTTTCCATAAACATTGCTTGGTCACACCTAGCTACTCACTAAATGGTCACACATCAATGACCCATCTATAAAATCATGTTTCCTAAAACCTTTAATTTAAATTCCCAAAGGTTTTTCCAAATATTCTTCTCTAATAATATCACTTCATCCCACTCCCTAAGGCCACTATGATTCTCATGGTATTCTCCATTATTGGGTATATACAAAAGCCTCAACCTACTCTAATTCTTAACTTTGGTCACTAATATGAACCCATATGAAAACACTTTACCATACCCATTCTTATAATTTCATCAAATACCTCATGAAGCATCATCTATAATTCCATTTTAACAAAACTAAATTGGCACAAAACCCAACCCAACACTAAATCCAACAAAACTCAATCATTTTATCAACACCTAGTGCATCTACTCATGCTTCCCTCAACCTAGGTTTCATCCTCCCATGCATCTAGAATAACATGAGAATTACAATTACTTGTCACTATGGTAAGATAAACAACTAACTAACTCACCCCTAAGGTTTGTGAGGATCGAGAAGTATAATCATTAACCTCACCTTACTATTAATATAAATCACACACATAGAGTCATATATCCACATTCTAGGGAAACATAAAAAGATAATTCATCTCACTCATGGTCCTATACCAAACATACAAACCTACTATATAAATCACTACAGGGTTTGTGTCTAACCCAAAAACACACACTAACCAACAAAAACCCATATTATCACCCACATGACATGAAAAACCACCTGATTTCAAAAAAACAATTGGTAACCACCTAGACTACAAACATAATAATAAATAACCACCCATCTAACAAGAACAGCCATCATATTACCCAAATATCACTCTAATCGCTCTAGATATAGCCACATCACCATTATAAGGTAGAATCATATATCACCCCAAAACATCCAAAGGTTTTACACCAACCAAAACCTTCCAAGACAAAATAAGCCATGTCCCAAGAATATTCCATGTATATTATCTATACTAGGAAATCGCAACTTGATCCTACCTATAAAGGGTGGTCATATACCATACCTTCACAATGAAAACTTCATTATTTAAAGTAAAAACAAATAAAAATAAAATCTTGGTTTCGATTAATTAATGTGTTGGAAACAATATTTTTTATTAAAAAAAAATAAGTTTTTATTGGTATTTTAATTAATTTGAAACATATTTTCTAACCATTTCCACAGTCATTTTCTCAAAAAATTATTTACTAGAAATAATTTTCCAAAAACTATTTTTTTTGGAAAACAAATTCACAAAGATAAGAAGTTATACACATATCTAGATAAACCTATATTCCTGATATGATGCAATAACATACACACTCTTTACACCTTGGTCTAAGAGTAAAATAATAAATAAAAACATAAAACAAAAATATCATACTTTAATAAAAATCTCAATCATAAAAACACAAAAAAAAAGAACAATAATACCATACCATTGGAAACATGGATTTTCCCTGAGTAATGGTGTTCATAATGCACTATTCTAGTGTCTTGTCTAATTTATGGTGTATTATTATCTCAAACTACCAAATCATGAAGCATTTAAACAATAAAAAAATTCTCTAATAAAATTTTGTAATACCCCATCCTAAGAACTCAGTCGTTGATCTTAGCTAGGGGAACCACATGACCTTGGGAAAACTCCCTATATACCAAAGTTGTTCGACTAATGGTAAGAGTCTATAACTAACATGAGGAAAATGTACTCATAGTATCATCACATATAAAAACATGTAAATAACAAAATCAAATAAAAATTAGAGTTAGATCAAGGAATTATAGTAAAAATACAAGCATTAATAATATGAAATATAAATATGTTATTTTAGTATAGAAATTATTCTTAGAATACATACATACATCATGAGGATCACCCACCAGGATAAACTAATACAAAAGTAAACTGGATAAAAATACATAGGATACTATGATATAAAACCCAAGTCCCTCCTCAGACCAGTCTCCAAAATATCCATCTAGCTACTCCATAAATATATCTTACACAACCTACCACTTGAAAGTGAAACATGAAGATCTGTATGAGCACCGGGTTTTTCGTGCAGGGTGTGAAAAAGAAATATCAATAGGTCACCACCAATGGTGTTCCTTGGATATAACAAAATATTTAGTACATTTATGATGGAAAATAAATAGAAAACATAAAATCATATAATTTAGGTCATCATGTTCTAGCAAGGACACCATGACACCTAACCACACTTGTTCTAGCCATTTCTAGTAGACAAAGTCATCTCACATCAAAAGTCATCCCATGGATGTTAGTATTATTTGAGAAATCTTTTTCAACATACTCATTATATCTTCTAAAAGGCTTGTTTCTATAGGATATAATTAATAATTGTATGGAATCGTGTTCATTGGATCCAAGGGATATCCAGAAGAAGAAGAAGAAGTGGAAACCGGTGTGATCTCTAATGGTAGCATGACTACCATATCCATGTGAAGAAGTGTGGTAGGTTCTCTTTTTCAAATAGGAATAATAGAAGAGGAATTTTATAATAATATATTTTTTATTGAAAATTATACATAATATTATTAAATAGGTACATATATGTATAATCAGTTAGCTTTCAGTAATCACAAAGTTTAGAAATTTAAGGTGGTTTATCAATCGGTGGCCTTGATTGAAAGCAAGGTTGATCACATAGATAAAAATGTGTTAGAGATTGGTGGTATGGATAGGATAGATGTGTCACCATATCTACTGGTGTAAATATTTTATAAATTTTATGGCGGTATCATTTATTAGGGTGGTAAAATTTGGTAACCATCCTCTTCCATAAGTATTAAAGAGCATCAGTGCGTCTCTAGTTGAATTGTATTAAGTTCCAAAACACGTAAATCCTTTTGTTGTTTCATTTTATATGTGAGTTAATTCATTATTTTATTTTATTTTTGTTCCACAATTTCTACATTATATCAAGTAAATTCATATATGTAATCTTTCCTTCACCTAGACATTGAAATATGGTTCCAAAAAACTCTAAAACACCCAACCTTATTTTGAAAGTGAGGATTCTAAAGGGGTTCTAAATTTTAGGTTCTCTATATAACAATGTACCATTTCCTAGGGATCAACCTACTGATAAATCTTGATTAATACTCGCTTACTCAAGGTAAGTTATCATCCAATGTCATGATTTCATGTCTCATCTCATACTGCTACCCTCTCACTCTGGGGGAGGTATCATAACACTTATCATATCACACCTAACACCACAAACCTCTCACTCTGGGTAGGCCTCATACCTCATCTCATGCCACATCACATACCACCAACCTCTCACTCATGGTGAGGTATCACACGATAAACATGTCATACATCAACATCCTCTTGCTAATATTAACCCTTGCCAACCAACTCTTACTAAAGATCAAACATGGTTATCACATTTTGTACCAACATCCTCCAACCCAAGGTGATCTATGCATGATCCTTGTCGCTCAAGTTTTATCCTCATGAACACATCTTAGACCAATTCCCTCTCACTGAAGGTGGTCTATGCCAACACCTCTCACTCATAGGGAGACATTGTATCATGATATGCCATTATCTATAATATCAAGGTATGGGAAAACATACACAGTAACAAGAATGGAAATATAACCTCGGGATTAGTCCCTAACTAGCTACTAACCTAGACCTAGTTCATTGATATAGGATATCCAAAAACAAATATCGTTGTCATTTTTTCTGAGTTTCCACACTCTAACTGACCACCATATACATATTAGAATCTATAAAATATTCCCTGAGGATTATAAAGCCCATAGGTCACAAGCTATCGACAATGAAACTATTCAATCACACATAGACACACCCATATATAATATAAATCTTGGGAAATAGCTTATCCTCAATATCATAAGGAAGTAAAATCATCAACCATCCATATTTATTACATCCACAATAACACCCAAAGGTGTATGAATCCCTTAATCAGCTTCTCAAACTTTCTGTGCACTCTGAACATAATATATTTAAAGGGTTATCACATTTAAACTACATGTAGGTGTCACTCATTGAAGACTAACCAATTCAATCCATACACTCACCATTACATAGAAATAAGTAAACCTACATATATCCCATATATCAACCCACTGAGAGGTCACACTATACATAAATTACATCAAAAATACATTAACGATACTATGTATGAAAACCCATTAAAGATTAAGCCCTAATAAAACCATTACCTCTCTAACAAGAGAGACATTAGACCAATGATACAAAATTGACTTCACCCAACCCCTAAAAAGGGTTTTAAGATCAATAGGGCACATAGAACGTACTTATCATACCATACCTGAATCACTTATCTTCTGAAACCTCTACCCAAGTCACATACCATTAGAGAGATAGTAAACCCTCTCTCATGGCCTCAAATAAATCCATTCATCACCAAATTTGTGCGTCCCAATCACTAAGGGGTATATTGGACCCAACTAAAGGTTTCAACCCAAGAAAATAGACATTAATTCACCCTAAAATTTCCAAACCGCATAAGAAACACTAAATTAACACCAAAGAGTATTACTCAAGCGAATCACATGTCTTGAGAACCACCTGATCCCTTTAAAAAAATTTCAAACCTATATCCCATCACATGTACATTCATGACACATAAAAACACATGAAATATGGTGAAATATGAAAATAACAACAAACATATATCTTATGGGAGTTAACGTATTCCATTTCATGGTCCAGTTCATCATTATTCACCTAAAAATGGTAATTCAATCAAATTTTCCCTAAAAATGGGTTTACACCAAAATAGAAATAAGAAGATAGAAATTATAATAGAGAACCCAAATCTTACCTTAGCCTTTCTGAGAGAGAAAACTTTCTTTAGATGGGTCATCAAATAGGAAATATTTGGGCCTCTATGAGCTATTGGAATAAGGGATTAATAGGGGTATAAGGTAATAGAGGGGAATGGGGGGAAGGTTTGAGAGAATAAGGCTATGGAGAGGCTCCCACTAAAAATATTAACAAAAATAAACTAAATTTAAAATAAAACACCTCATGTTGTTATAGGGTTCTTGATTGGGGTCCACTGAGTACCTGGTGGAACCCTTGGGGCATTTTACTTCTTCCAACTTCATTGGTACCTAGTATATACCCACTGAGTACCTGATGTTGTTCTATTATAATTACAATAGAACACTACCCTTATGACCCCTCCCATACACCCCTTAGAACCACCCAAACATCCAATCAAGAATAAAAACATCCCCTAGGGATGTCCTAACTTCTAAATTTTTAGTCTGAATTTTTCTTCTAAAAACATCCCTACTTTAGAACTGAAAATTTAAATTTCCCCTAAATATAGTGACCCATAAATTCATTGCTCATTATAATTAAGATATAATATATTGAATATTGTAATGTTTTTGTGTGTGTCAATTATAAATATTTCAATATACAATAGCATATATATAAGGATCATTTCATATTGCTATTGAATTTCTTTAAGTGTGGTTGCAGTTGTATAGTACATGAAAATCCAAACCTTTGATGTTATTCCATAGTTTGTACTTAAAAAATATTATTATGTATATTAAAAATAAGTTTTCAACATTTGAAAATTTTCAAACATAGATAAAATAAAAGTTATATAAAAATTTATATAATGTTTACAAAACATGTGTGTTTTATATATAAAACAAATCATATGTGTACCATTCATTTAAAATTACTTGATTTCACCTCTCTAAATTTTGAAGAAGAAACATTGGGAACCAAATACCTACAATGATCTATGATTTTGTGACACACTAGAGTCAACTTTATTTCACCTTGATAAATTTTATAAGATAGAAAAATAATAACTTTGTTATATTTTTGTTCTAATTTATGAATACTTTTCTATGTTTTAATTTCAGGTTTCATATATCCCATATACAATAGATGTATTGGAATCACTTACACTATACATCATAGCTATGGTTATAGAATGTTTAGTAGTAGTTCCACTCATCCACTTCTACATAATTGAGTGGTACCAGCCCGATCACATTATGCAATAGTTTGGGTGCTTGATGCACATCTCCACTCAACCAAGATAGATTGGTGCATTGAACATTATTACACTCATAGGTGGAAAGGGGGTCGATTTTTCATTTTATCATGATCATTATTGTAACACCCTGAGCTTCCACGATACGCTTCTCTTTCAATAATGCAATAGCTTGCATTGTACGCAAGTTCGAGATTCTAACACATCGTGACCAATCAAAATAGCCATTATGAATAGTAATACCCACTTTTTAAAATTATATATATTTTATATTTTAAAATGGACTTCATTTGTGGATTCGGAATATCGAAATTAGCCTATGTTGAGTTTTTTGTATTTTTCTGAGAACTTCCAATTTTTTATGAATAGTGAAAAATACTTAAAAACAACTTTTTTAATCAAAATAAATTATAGTGATAAATTGTAATATAGAGTGGTTTTAAAGTATAATTAGAATATATTTTTACTATTTTATCCAATTGTGGTCATTATAATTAATTTTACTTTAAAATTGGACATAAACAATTGTCAATATTTAGATATATATTGTTTCTTAAAAACACACTAGTTGTTGTAACAGCGGGAATTAATTTTAAAATTAATTAATGAAAATTATATGTTTGGAATTTTCTAAAATTGACATCATTTTTGAATTCGTAATATCAATTATAGCTTAGGGTGAAATTTTGGCATTGTTCTGAAAAACTTCAATTTTTGATGAATAGTGAATCCACTAAGTGGTAGTTAAAAAACTGATTTTTTATTTAAATAAAACATTACCACTTCTGTGATTTTATTTTAAAAAATCCGACATACATGGTTGTAATTAGGAAGTAAAATGTGGTTCAATGGGATTAAAATAATTTTTTTTGTGAATAGTAACTTTTAAGTTTAATTAATCACGATTAAAGGTAATTAGTGAAATTTAAGGTAAAAATGATATTATAAAAATATGAAATTACTTTTACACTTGTCCTACACTTATTGTATGAGTCATGTCTGACCAAGAAAATCCATGGGTCAACTTGGGGACCCCATGGAGCCACTTGGGTAAGAAAATGACATTAATAACTTTTTATTTAAAGTAAAAATAAAATTGTCACAAACATGTGTTGTTTTACTAAAACAATTATTAAATGGGGTTATATAAGTTAAATTTTTGCCTATAAATATTAATTGGAAAGATAAAAATATTTCCTAAATCATGTTAATTTTTTTATAATTTTTAGACATTAAATAAATTAAATTGTTTATGACATAATGATGATGCAGCGATTACATCATTAATTAACGATTTAAATAAAATAAAAAGATAATGTAAAATATAAGGCTTACACTTTTCAAAAACCTATTGGATGATAATATTTCGAACCATTATCACCTTATCCTATAAATATATCATTTTTGTACCTTTAGAATCCGAAAATCCTTTCATAATAATGTAACATTTCAATCTTTTCAAGAGTGCCCCTCCTCTCCTCTTATAAAAGGCCTCCACCACTACCACCTTATTCACACCTTCCATGCCATTTGGCTCGGCCAAACTCTACCCAAATACTCTCCCAAATTCCCTATATTACTCCTAGAAGCCTCACATTGGGCATAAGTCTTCCAAAGGAATCCTTTGGCACAAATCAAAAAGAGTTACCCGATTTTAAGGTAATGTCTTCTCTTAAGTTCTTTTGTTTTATTTTTCTTCTCCAACCCCATAAAATATTTTTATTACTTTATTTTGTAACAAAACCATTATCCTAAATATACTTGGATGTTTTTATAAGAATTATTTTATTTACACTTACACACAACTTCGTCTAATGGTTAAAGAACATACTGTTTCTGTAGGTGGCGAATTACTGCCTCACAAAATGATGATTGTTCAATCTTATTTTAACACCTCTCATGGTGGCCATTATGATGAAATTTTTTTATATATATGATATATATTGTGTTTATGTTTTCCTTATGCTTATGTATTTTTCATTTATGGCATACCTTTATGATTTCCATCATGGGTAAACGCGATAATTCCATTTTAGGAAATGCGGACTACCGCCCCCTCAAAGTGATTTGAATCGTTAAGGCCATATGTGGGATGTATAAAGGATGGGTTAAATGATATTATATATTATATTATACTGGAATTATAATATACCTTTATATAAGTATGATTTCATTCCATTAAATACGAAATAGAAATTAAAGTAGCGTCCATGCGTACGTACGGCTTACCGTCTCCATGAACGGTGCATTTCATTTCTTACCTCTAAATGTTATGTAATATTTGAAAGGCAAGTATATACTGGATATATATGATATATATGATATCTACATCATGAATATAATTCTGGATATAATGTATATTTTACCACATGAATAACTTGTAATTATAAGAAGTTTATTTTTGACTCAAGTACCAAAGATCGACAAAACGACTGTTATTAACATAAATAATTACATAATGTTCATAACATGGTAATAAGTGATATAAAAGGAATAATAAAATTGAAAAATGTTCTTAATAAATTATAAATTAACTCTAGTTTATTATTCAGGAGGTTAAATAACAGTCGAGTCAAGTCGGACACGGGGTAAGGGAACTTCTTAACCCAGTTTCCATTCTTTGTGTTAATCTCATACTTTCAAATTATGTCATGATATTATTATGTCCTATCTGGTATTTATACTTTATTTATGTGTAAATATAGTGAGTACACATAATAGATCTATTTTATTTAAAAAATGATCTTTGTAAGGGACTTTGTCTCAATCTCCATTCATTGAGGCATATTTTGTTTTATACACAACTTTCTTTTATATGATGTATAAACCCGTTTGACTTTTATCTTTTTTTCAAAAGGAATATTTTTATACAAAGCATTTTACTAAACGACAAAATGGAATGTTTTTTGTCGTACGTATGCGGCGACAATTAATTCTCCGCTGTCGTGACTATTATTTGATTTTCGGCTTCCTCTATAAGCCATAATTTTTTTTAAATGAAAAATAAATACCAAGTTTTAATTTTCTTTAATTTTGGTATTGAAAATGGTTTTGATAATATTTTTATTATATCAATGTGTTGTATTGATATCTTATGATTGAAATATAGAAATGTTATGTTTCTTTTATACATGTTTTATGTGATACGATTATGTTATGGTTTATGATATGTTTAAACCTATTCATATGAGGAATGAATTGGACTTAATAAGTGACGGGTGGAGCCCGCTATAGCTCCTCGATGCATCGACAGGTCTCATGAGACAAACTAGTGTCTTGGAACGAGGCCTTGACAAAATCTTATTTGTGGTCTTGGCATGAGGCCTTGGCTACATGGTTATGATAGTCTGACATTATGCATTCCATCATTATGAAAGTGGTTATTGATATTGCATGTGATTATTCAACTAGAAGAATATTCATGTGAATAAGTAAATGGAATTATCTCATTTTACTTTTGCCATATTATGTTGAAATTAAAGTTTAAAAGGATTTTGTTTTAGTTATACATTGCCTTAAATGTTAATGTTTATTTATAAAATCTTCCGCTATATTGTTACCCTTACTAAGAATCTGTATAACGACCCATAATTTACATACATTGTTAATACTTCAAAATTGAAGCACACTTATTACAACATATAACAAAACCATGAAAGGACCGTATAGGTATAGAGTCTTTATAAACTAGGAAACATAAACAACTGGTTCATAAAGCATCTACTTTGCCTCCCATTCATTTCATCATATCTAGAGTCCCTTTTGGCATATCCAACTTAATAACCTTCTTCCCGACCTGGGGAAATAAAACATACAAAAGGGTGATCTCAAATGCTCAGTAAGGGTAAAAAAAAGAAATATCAATCACATCATATACATAAGAACATAACTTTTGGAAATCTTAACCTACAAAAGAGATCATAATTTCATAACATGGGATAAATCATAGTAGTGAAATGTAATCCCAAAATCATAACTTAAAACATGAAACATTGTGGTATACACACATAATCATAGAGAATCATTTCTTGTTAGTCAAGACTCATTTCCAAGACTATCTTAGTGGACAAAGTCCATTTCTAAATCGAGTTCACTCCTCGTTTCAGTCCTGTTTCACTGAACCGGTTTAACCTACCGTTCCAGCCATGTCTATCTCATGAGATATAAAATATTTACTCAATGCATTGGAGGGGGATATAGGTCCCACCCATCTCATAATGATACCATTATTATGTATGCCACAAAATCATAAATCATACATCATTGCATAACCCATGTAATAAAAATGGGAGTCTTAAACATTGTGACATCATAAAACAATTCATATATGATAAAGGAATTCATAAATATAATTCCATCACAACATAATCAAATCAATGTAATAATAGGGATAGAAACAGAACCCTTTATTATCTTATATGTAAAATAATTTTGATAAAACACTTGAACTCCATTCTTGAGGAAAATATCCTTTCTGCTTCAAAAACACTTTTCCTTTCTTAACATGTCGTACAATTCTAAACTAAAAGAAGTTGATTAAAAATAAACTTGAAAAATTGTAAAGGAATCTTCTTGGAAATAATGTTTTAAAAATCCATTCATGTCGTATAAGTTAAAAAAACATTCTTCGTACTTTTGTCGGAAATGTCTAAAAGTACCTCGTACGAAAAACGACAAAAGATTCCTTTCATATCCTTTACTAAAAACTCATCGAAGGGTAAAATTGGATTTAAACAATTGTAGGTGGATGGAAATAATATTACATATTGAGTAAATATGGATGTGGATGAAAAAATACACCCCAGTAAATACCAAATTATAAACAATCTCGGATAAAAATGAGATTGTGATATTTCCCTTACCTTAGGTCCGATTTGCCTCGTAAGTGTCCAAAACACCTGTATAATGATTTAAATAATGTTATTTACTTATTAAAGAATCATAATTATTATTATGATATCATATATGGTCATATTCTTATCTTCTTAGTAGTAATATTTCATTGCTACTTGTTATTCGGGTGTTTCTAACTTTTTGTTCTTATGCGTGTTTTGTCGAATAAATTCTTATTCTTCTCTTTAGGTAATAGATACATCATTTCTAGAATGGTATTAATGTAATATATATCATATTTATTCATTAAATTCATTTATATAATCATTATGCAATGAATATCATGTAGAACTAATCGCATCACATCGTGGAGATGGTATTCCGTACGTACGCACGAGCGATGATATTGTTCCCATGATCGTGGAATTGTATTGGAGTGTATGTATACTATTTCAGAATCAATATCACTTTACAATAATCATATATAGTAATTATTTACACCATTATACCAATCCAAGTAAGGTGGTGGGGGAAAATAGATTACACCACGGCATGGAGACGGTATTTCGTACGTATGCACGCGTGGTGATTTCGTTTTCTATAGGATGGATAGATGTTGAAATAGGGTTGTTTCATACTTATAATAAAATATCAGTATATGAGTGATACTGATGTTATTACTTCACAATGAAACAACTAAATAAGAAAAAGCTGAAGAAGAAAGAATTTGGAAAGGATCGGTAATGGATATTACCTCTTTTTGACGCGCCTCTTCTTAACCTCCTCTTAGGGCACTAGGGTTGGTCTTTGAAGAAGACCAGAACCTCTAGGATGATTCTAGGGAAGTGGGTAAGTGAAATGGTCAGGGTTTGGCGGAGCTTGAAGGCTCAAATTGGTGTGAGGAGGAGAGGTAGGAGGTGCCCTTTTATAAGGGAGGAGAGGGGCACCTTTGGAAATATAAGAAATATTAGTTTATATTAAATCCCAACCCCACTTAAAAACTTCCAAAATGACTCATATCCGAATATTAGATGAGAGAGGGTTGTAATATCATCAACCAATAAAATTTAGATGTGTTAGGAATTTATTTTAAACATTATCAACTTGATTTATCCTTATTTATCAATTTAATTTTATTTGTGGTAATAATATTCTAAATTTTAAATAATTACATATGAGTTGTGAATTTTCCATAATTTGACACTTTATGAAATTATCGACCATATAAATTTTAATTTATAATTTTTAAATATTTTTGTGATTTTTAAACAATTTTATAATATGTTATTTTTATAAAATAACAATAGTGTCAATTTTGACACTATTCATTTATTTGAATTTAAATAAAATATATACAGAGGATATGTTTGAAGTAAAAGCTTTAATATATTAATAAAATGTCATATGTGTCTATAAAATTAGTGTATCACATTAAATAGTGCATATAATAATTATTTTAAAATTTTAAAACCATTTATTTGATATTTTAATTAATAAAATAATTTCTACATCACTATTGTGTCACAATTAATGATAATTATTTAATCCCAAAAATTTCTAAATAAATTCTCATGATGTATATAATTTTGTTAGATTTCTAGAGACTATTAATGTTCAAAGTTTCATTAAGTTTATCACTAACTTAAAATTATTATACTTATAGTATTTAAGAGAGTGACATGTTGTCACTTTCTTTGGTTTTAATAATAATTAAATTATTTTCATGGAAAAAAGTCCATTAAATGAATCTAATCTGACCCTTAAGTGATATGGGTCGACTTTTAGTCATCCAATAGGATTTTTTCAGGTGTTAGGGTAATTTTATAATCTTATATTTACCCTTAATTACACGATTTACCTTTAACTATAGTAAATAAAATTTACAGTAGTTACTATTCATAATGACCAAAAATAAAAAGTAGCCTATTAACATAATTTGGACCCACTGATTCTGAATATGGAATCCATTTTTCAAAATTCAAAACATATAACTTGCAGTAATTAATTTAAAATAAATCTCGTTGTTAAGAAAACGGGTTTTAGAAGTTAAAAAATTGCCCAAGATTGAAATGTTTTTACCTATGAATTCAATGTGAAATTAATGCTAATGACATACATTATATTAAATGGTAAAAATATATTCTATCTATACTTTAAAACCATTCAATATTATAATTTATCCATATAAATTATCTCAATGAAAAAAGTTGTTTTTAATTAAAAATTAGCGTATTTTTACTATTCATCAAAATATGAAAGTTATCAGAAAAATATCAAAAATTTATCCAAAGTAAATTTTTATATCCTGATTCAAAAGAAGAATTTTATTTAGTCAAATTGAACTTATAAATGTGTCAAAAACTAGATTTAATGTGGGTGCACCATCAAAAGGCGGCAAAACTGCATTTTTGGATAAATACTTATTTTACCCAAAAAAAATATTTTGTTCTCTTACCATGTTCTAGAAAATGTGTAAGATGAATAATAATGTTGTAAAATTTAAAATTCAGTTAATACTATTCATAACGGCCAGTTTATAATATTATAATAATATATCGTTGTTTAGTGGAACTCGGTATTGCGTACTACACACGCTATCGAGGAAGGTCGCGATTGCGTGCAGCGAAAGATTCCTTTGATGATTTATATAACATAAAAACAAAATATTTCTCATAAATTTCTAGGGTGGTACAATCTAAGCTCACCCCTTCCAATGTTTTAATTTTTTCAAGATGTGAAGAAGTATACAATGAATGATCTACAGGGATAGTATGAGGGGATATGAAGACACGATGTTGTTGTAGTTTTGTTTTACTTTATGATGTAATGTAAAACTTATGAATGTATCTAGTGTTTCCAAGGCTACTAAACTAATCGGTATTTAGAGAATTGATCTTTTGTCATCATGCCAATGTTACACAATAATGCACCGACTCTGGGTAACTGGGGTCAGGGCGTTACAATTATATGGAGTGTTATGATATGTGTTCCCAATATATTATATTTTAGAATGCATATCCTAGAGTGCAAATCGATCTATCAAATCATTTAGAGTGCATGTATTGGTATTGACATTGCACTATCATGTACCATATATACCATAGGATAGGTCTCCATAAGTTGGTATGTTTACTAACTTTTATTATATTTATGTATATCATATTTGCTATTAATTTTAATGTATATAAATTTGTATTTAGAGGAGTTATAGCACCTTATATGCATATTTTATCCTTAGGATAAATAATTTTTTCACTGTGATGTATTTTATAGATCTATAGTTGTGGTAAAAGATCTTATATGTTTTATATGTAAGATTATCTATGATGAGGATCTACAGATGTATCCCAATCCATATGCACCCATTGAGGTCATTTGTTATGTTGATGTTCTTGTTAAGGCTATTGAAGATGATATGGATGATACATAACCACCAAATCTATTTGGTGAGGACAAAAGCAAGGAAAAAGATGAGGATAGAGACTTAAATGCCCAAGAGAGGCTTGTGCTCCATAGAGAGAGGATCCTAAAAAGTAGGGAGAGGATCATGAACTGTAGGAAAGGATGTTTCACCATATATATTTCCTCATACATCTAATATTCTATCTTCATCTCAAACATTTCATACAATTTATATTGTTGGAGCTCTGTAGGGATGGGACCTGGCTATACCATCACATTATTCACACTACATAGGCTACCTTCCCTCTTTCAGTTACTTGATAGATGTTTCTATAAAATTTTCATCATCCTAATTGGGTCATATTGGCAACCCATACTTGTTAAAATTTGGCTTCATATCTTACATTGGGGATTCCTCTATGCGGTACATTTGAGATTCATATTCTCAGTAATATGAGGATACATCAATAAAACAACAAATTGAGGTGCCAATAGTAAGATATCAGTGCACTAAGATAGTGTAACTACATCCACATGTACACCCTATTGAGGCATGGTCATCACATAAATAGGAACCAGATCCAGTAGCTGAAACACTGGAGCAGTATAAATGTTGGACCTAAAGTGGGCATGAGGTTCATACATTGAGTTTTGGAAAAGAGGGATGATGATGTTGGTATTTTCAATTGTCAGACATTTTACATATAAAAATAACTAATTTTGAAGTATTTAAATGTATTTTTAAAATATAAATTTCTAAATAAGTTTTCAAAATCACTTAAAAATACACTTTTTAATTATATTATAAATTTAAATAATTAATATAATTTTTTTATAAAATTATGGAAATTAAATGAATAAATCATTGTTTATATGTTTATTTTAGTTAAAAAAATTAAATAAATTATCAAAATCAATTAAAAATTATAATTTTAATTATTTTATTAATTTAAACAATTCAATTATCCACTTTTATAAAATTATGGAAGTTAAATGAATATGTCCATGTTTATATGTTTGATTCACTTAACACAATTCGTGTATAAATCAAAATCTTATTTTCAAATATAACTTACCATAAAATTTTATATTATATTTTCATTTTATAGACTTCTTTAATGTAATGTATTATTATAGTATGATGATTTTTATTCAAAATTTTCTAATTTAAAGGATCATAATTGTATTAATTCAGGTTTTTTACAATTAATACTTAACTCAAAATTTTGTTTTTTGAGACCAAGAACAACTCTAGGGGTAAAACATTAAATTTATCCATATATATGACCTTCAAAAAATATTTTGATGGTTTTGTTGATCCTTGGGTGAGGTGTTTACTCCCAGGATAATCTAGTACTGAATTTCAGGTGTTGAAAAGCCTAAAGAATTATATATTAAGTATAATAAACTATTTTAATATATTATACTTATTATATTTTTATCAAGGCTCTTTAGATCCCGCAATTCTTCACTAGATCATCCCAGGGTAAACACCACACCCTAGGATCAAAGAAGTTGTAAAAATATTTTTTTTAAGGTCGTATACATGGGTAAATTTATAGCTTTACCCCTGGGGTGGTTCTGCACTCGAAAACCTCACATTTGAGTTATGTCTTAACTGAGAAAAACCTTGGTCACTATATAATTTTTATAGTGGGTTTTTTTGGTAAGAAAAGTCTTATTATATGTAATGGATCATAAAGACATTATTTATCAAAATATTTTTAGAAACCTGAAATAAGTAATTCTAAAATAGTAAAAAACAATTTTCATTAACTATAAAAAAATAAAATTGAAGAAATATAATTCAATAAAAATTACAATCACAGGAAATAATAAAATATATTCCCAATGAATAACCAATAATCTATAATTATATTATTAAAATATCCATTCTATTGAAGCAGAATCACAGAAATCGTATGATATGAATAATCAATACAAACTGACAAGATTTAAAAATGGTTTCACACTTTTTATTTTTTATTTTTCCCCTATTAATGAAATAAGATACAAAATAAATAATATATTTCATAAAATAAAATTATAATACTGGAAAATTTTAAAAGATATATATAAGTCAAGAACCTGAAATGATTTCCTGATCTAATCATTGATCGCAAGATCCAAAAATCATTTCATGATCTCACGATTCATATCGGTGGATATTAAATACCTAGACCTATATTAATAATAAACCATTTTTAAATTTTGGCCTTAGTTCTGTGTATGTATTTTTTCACAACAATTATTTAACTACTCTAAAATGTAAAATTTGATTCCATGTTTACTAAACCATCACTAAAATATAATTAAAGAATTTAATAATGATCAAAATTTAATATATTTTAATAATTATTAAAAAAAGTGAATAAAACATATTTAAATTGTATTTTTCCTCTCATTAATTGTTTTGACTTTTGGGAGAATAAAGGAGAAAATCATGAGTTCATTAGATTTAAATCACCAAAACCGAGATGTTGAATCCGTCAGAAGTTCAGCTACACCAAACTTCATACATAGTAGCATGATACACATCCCTAACAAAATGAATTAAAATGTAGGAATATTTGAAGGTATCCTAAATCACCGCACACAGAGTCCTCAGAAAAATATACACATAAGAATAAAAATAAAAAAAGGAAAGTGAAAAGATAAAGAACACTTTTTATTTACATGGTTCAAATTTTCATTAAAACCCGATAAGAGAAAACTGCAGATAGTATATTCCTATATATATAAATATTACAAATTTGATGAATTTTCAGCCACATGTATCACTTAAAAGAAATTATTTATGTTACATGTCAGCAGGTGTTCTTACCCCTTATTTATAGTAGCATTCAATCGGTTTTTTGGTTGGACCAATCTCCTATTATCATAGACATCCATCCATTCACAATAGTGTCCATAGATATCATATATAAATCATAAATTTTACTGGATATATATGGTAAACCGATAATATCACCATATCCCTAGATACTTTCTCTTACTGCATGATTCATCTTCTTCTGAACAAGAACTTCCATCAGAAATTTCTTCTAATAAACCTTTCATATATTGAAGACTCACTAACTCTCCCTCCTTTCGATGAATTTAATACCAATCTTTTGGTGAACATAATTGGTATCCATGATGAGGCTTTACAATCCTAACAATATCTTTCTTGAATACTACTTCAAGGATCCTTTGGTAACCTTCAACACTTAGATAGATCTCTAACTCACATGTCCCTTCTTCATACATGCATTTCTCACCTTTTTCTCCATTTAGTTACCACAATCCCACTGAGGACGAGTATTTCCTAAGAATTTATTATATTAGAACCTCTGTACACATATCATTTGTATTATTCATTACATTAATATTTTATAGCTCTAACCTTCCATCCTTAATAAGATTTTGTATATAATGGTATTTTAGGTTAATATGTTTTTTATTCGAATGAAACACAGAATTTTTCACCATGTAAATTTCACTATAATTGTAACTATAGAGTAACTCACTTTCTTGGACCTTTCTAATTTCCAATAGAAGACTCTTTATTTAAACTATTTCCTTCATTACTTTTATTAATAATACATATTCTAAATCCATAGTAGAGAGTGTAACTACAAACTAAAACATGAAAATTTTCATTTCACCAATTGTAAACATAAATCCCATTGTACCTTTATGACAATCCAAATCACATTCAAAATATAACTCCAGGTTATAACACCCCATGCCTTAAATAACACATATTTACATGATTTATAATAAGGGTTTAACTTTCTTAATTTTTTAGGATCTTGTTGGTTTAGAGTTTTAGAGAATTAGTTAAAAAAATTAAATAATAAAGTGTACACTCTCACATAGTATACATTTTTTTCACAAAAAATAGAGTTGTATTTTACAACTTAGTATCATTTAAGACATTTGTTTTAGTTTAAAAAGAGTAATCATAGTGAAAATATTGACCTTCTTAATATTTATACTCATCCTTAGAATTTGTAAAATATATTTGAAAACATGGGTGATAAAATCACATCACAGTAAGGGATATAAAAATAAATAAACCGCATTAGTCTTATGAAAATCATGAAAATCATGGGGATGTTTACATTTTTAACAATAAATCTTTTAGAACATAAATAAAACACTTCCATAAGTGAAAACCAAACCTTTCTAAAATAAAACCCTTGAATTCCATTATAAAGAATTGGAAAATTTAGGATGGAATCTTGATTCATATGGGAACTCATGAAAACATTCCATTGAAAAACAAACCTTTCACCTTTAAACCTTACTTGCCTCATGGAATCAAAATATTTTGATAAAAACCCTTTTTATAATAATAATATTGGTAACATGGAGCATAATATTTATAACTTGAATTTACTCATGTTTAACCCATGTTAATATAATTTAATACCAATTTATCCTATAGGATTAACCAACCCAATTATCTTCTTCATTTTTTATTTTCAAGACTACATCATTACCTTATACATTGGGGAGATATATTGGGATTATAATTTCCATAGCCTTTTTCACATATTTTTACATGATTTTAAATATAATTAGCTATAAAATACAACCAAGGATCATAAATTCTAGTATCTTTGCAATATTAGGTATATAATTAGAAAACATGAAGCCAAACTAAAAAATATATTTAATTTAAACTTCATAATGAGATCCTAACTCCCATTGAGCTTTAAAATCTTCATAGGGTAACCTAGGAAATACATGAACAAAGGGATGAGGTCAAAATCCCATTAAGGGAATAAACATAAGAAAAAAGCATATCACATGGGTTGGAAGAAATAACATGATGACATAAAAAGGAAAGGAACAAGAATAAACATATGGAAGCATAACATATAGAACATGGGAACATGTAATAAAGGAATCATAGTAATGTGGAAACAGCATAAAAAAAGAAATAATTATGATTTAAGGCTCATTTCATATGAAGAAGCATGAGACAAGGAAAACCACTAAGACTATTGCACAAGGAGTACGAGTAAAGGCTACACACCATGACCATTTCACATGAAGTCTCATGAGACTAAAAATTTCACAATAAATTAGAGAACTATCTATCCACACCCATTATAACATGTTCATGAATATGTTTTCTATATGAAAAGTAAACATAACGGTTACCCATAGAAAGAAATGGGTATCATAATCATGTCATAAAGCATAATAAATGGTCATGACATAAAAGTGTACATGAAATAATGGATTTAAATCATAAATGGACAGTAATACTGGAAAATAGGCATATATCATGATATTTTATGTCAAACTGAAGTTAAAAAATATAAAAATAGTGTTCAAGAAACTTTATAAATAAAACATAGTGCGGTTTAAGGAAAATATTAAAGAGCATTTAAATCGGAAAAGGAAAAATATTTTATTTGAAACTAGAAATGAACTTACACATTTTTTCATGATAAAATTATATATTTTTAAAAAATAATGGGTATTAAAACATATTATGGACTTCACTTGAAAATGGGTAAGAAATCATGATGTTCCCTTTAATCGGGCTTACTTATCAGGAAGAATTGAGAAAAGAGTTATTTTAACAAGTATTTCACCATAGAAGAAGGATGAACTGATATGGATACATGATTTTGGAACATATAAACATAATATAGTATAATTATATAAAAAAATAAAGTATAGTTACATTTGGTTAAGTAGATAAAAAGTTTGACTTAAAGGAAAAAATGGAGGTTTGGTGAGAATCCCTTACCTTATATCTAAAACGGTTGGGTACTTGATCTTAATGTTCTTGATAACAAAATTAGATTCATTAATTAATAAATAAATAAAAAATTCCACATTTAAATGATTTATTATAGTTTATTAAGTTTATTTATGGCCTTTTTATGGGTTGAAGTGTTCAATTTTATCATTCGGGAGTGTTTGTTTTCTGGATTTTAATGATCGGTTTACCTGTATACATGTACGGAAAATCATGTAAAATTAAAATGGCTATCCAGAATTGAAGTTATATGTTATTAATGAAAATACATAATCTTAAATGGTTATATAATTCATTTGGTAATTTTTTGTGAGTATGAATCATTAGATAAGACGTTATTGATAATCATTTAGATTATTTTGGTGGTTTTCTAATCATCACAAACTAGTTTTGATTTATTAATAAATATTGTGAATATAAAATGGTTCCAGAACATTAAATAGGATGAAATAAATATATTATAATCTATTTTAACCATGAAAATTTTTTTATGAGTAGTCTTGAAGGGGGTAATGGAAATTGAAAACTTTATCATCCTTGAATGCGATATGTTAACACATCACAAATGATGTTTTCATTTTTAGTAAAAAAGGATAGAGGAAGAGAAATAATGATTAATTATTCCATAAACATGATAAAATTATAGTATGTATAAGATAATGGATTTTTAATTCCACTTGTAAAAGGGTAGGTTAGGATAGAATAAGAAAAGAAAAGAAATTGAAAAGAAATTAAAACAAAATGAAAGAGGATTTTACCTCTTGAATTCTTCTCCTTGAGAACCTTCTTAATGGGATTGGTTCTGGTATTTTATTGAGACCAAAGGATCTTAGATATGGTGGAATGACTTGGGAAGATTATTGGGCACAAATTTTATAAGGATCAAAGCTTTTAAGGTGTGAGGAGAAGAGGTGGTGAGGGGTGGTACTTATAATGAAGGAGAGGGGTGTTTTCTCATTATTTTATTCATTAGTTTATTATTTTTGGATCAAGACTATAAATAGTTTTATAATTATCACTAAATGTATTAAAATATTGAATTATAGTTAGATATTATGAGATTAAATCATCCATACATCATCTATGACTCAATAATTCATGTATTTAGCTTTCATCGTAAATTATCATATTTTACTACTCAGTGAGATTTCAAGTATTTTAGAAAAATCCCAAAAATTCACCCAAATAATTTTTCAACTTTTATAATTAAATATTGAACTCTATTTTATGAAAATAATTTTCTAAATATGAGGAATTTAATTTTTAATTAAAATTATCATTTATTTGTAAAATACTGATTTTAAAATTAAAACCGATTTTAAAACACTTTGAACAATTAATTAAGGTCTCATAAAATTATATTATAATCATAAGATAAGAAAATATTAATTTATTAATACATTTTATGAAAATAAATTTTATTTTAAATCATTATATTAATTATAAAATTGAAAATAAACATTTATGTTTTATAAAAATATTAAAACTTTGTTAATAATTTCTAAAACATTTATTTACTTATAATATTATATCATATTACCATTTATAATATAAATAAATTTATTTATACTTTAATAGGAGAGGTTACTATTCTATTGGTTGGTTTATTATTCATAAGACTCATATTACTATTCCAAAGGTTAAGTTACTAATGAATTTATATTGATTCCTTAAATTCTAAAAATTCCTCTTATACCATTCATTATTCATTTAGAAAATTTATATTGTGTTATATAAGCGATTTTATGTGATTTATGATATATGACATAATTATAATAAGTTAATTTCCATTGATAGAATTTTGGTTTGTTGCAGGCTCACCCGTCATCATGATCTATATCGAGATCACCCAACATTATCTATAATGATCAAGTATCATATCATGAAAAAAAGTTATAATATTTCATTTTACATCATAAACCCCATAAATAAATCATTTTAATCCTTAATTAAAACACTTTCCATTTTTTCATAAGCAAAAGGAGAAATATCATTTTTCTTTAAAAACTATTAAAATTGAAAATTTCATAGAGGAGTGGGTATATAATATTCTTTAAAAATTCTTGTGAAATTGTATAGGAATGTTTATAATGAAAAATTTAATATTTTTTGGAAAATTTTGTCAAAATTTATATGTTAAATAACATTCTCATACACTTTGGTTAAAAATCTCAAAATGATCCATACAGAAAATGTTAAAAATATTCATTTGGAAAAAAATTAAAGAAATTGAAAATTAATTGAAAATCACATTTAACAATATTTGATGTATAATTAAGATAATACTTGGAACATATTTAATAACATGTTTATGGAGGGAAAAGAGTTTAAAACATTTAAAATAGCTTATTAAAAGTAAAAACCCTTACCGTAATTCTCAACTAACTTCATACATTCTTTTGACTTGAATAATAAAATTATATTATTTTTCTACTTGATTAATAATATATTTCATGTTAATTTCATTATTTTTACTCATTTATTTCATTTATTACCATGTTTTTCTAGTTACTAGAATGGTTAGGTTAGCGTTTAATGTTTTGGGGTTGTTTGTTTTATAACCTAAAAATAACATTGGTGTGTTGACCTTAGTCAAACAATTTATGATTAGATAACCTCCATAATATTAAACATGTTATAATTATCATGTTTATATATTAAATAAACTTTTAAAACCAACCATATAAGTTGGTCATGAAAAATAAATCACATCAGTTCATGGAGACAGTAGTCAACACATACACATGAGTGATGTTTTCATTTCCCAAAGGATGGAAAAGAAGATGAAAAGGGTTATACCATAAATATAACAACATTTAAGTATATTAAAGATAGTTATTTTATTATTTCAGAATGGTTAAAGAATATTTTAAGTAGGTGTAAGATGAAATGAATATGAAACACTTGGTTAAGAGTTATACCTCTTCTTTGGGAAACCTCCTTTGTCTTATACCTTAATCCTTTTAGATTTGGTCTTCTGGTGAGATCGGGACCTATAGAATGTAGCAATAGATTTTTTGTATATATTTAGGTATTAATTTTATGATCTATAATGATCATATGGTGTGAGGAATAGAAGAGATGAAGTTCTCATTTATAAGTGAGGGGAGTGGCACACTTGTAATTTTTCACTGTTTTAAAATAATATAAAGTCATAAAAATGGGAAAGTGACTCGAAAACTATCCAATTTGAAAGATAAGGTGATAATTTTATTAATTACATAATTCAATAATATTTAAGATGAAAATTTTTGGCCTTATCACAAATTATTTACAATAATTTACCTGATTTACCCTTACTATGGTTACACTTTTTTACCATGTTTACTATTCATAATGACCAAAAATGAAATTGACCTCATTACTAAATTTTAAATTCCTGATTAAAAATTTTTAACTCAATTTTTAAAATTAAATTTGTATAAGTGGTAGAAATTTATTTTAATATAAGTGCGCAGAATGCGCAGGAAAATTGTTTTTTGATAATTACATTTTTAAGCATAAAAATGAACTTATACCAAAATAAAATATAATATTTATTCCAATGAAATTATTTATATTATTATTAATAAATGGATATTATATTACATTAAAACCAAATCCAAAACAAAATATAACTTTTAAATTTTTTTAATGTAAAAAAAAGAAATAACAGTTTTATAAAAATTAGCATTTTTCACTATTCAAACAAAAATCAATCTTTTCCAAAAAAAGATGAAATTAATCCTAATATATATTTGATATTAAGATTTAAAAATATAATTAAACTTTATAAACACTACTAGAAAATGGGTTTTTTTAGATCAGTTACGCGGGCGACCTCCAACGGCGGTCGCAAGGCTTCTCAAAAAAAAATCCCCCCCCCCTCCGCCTCCACCCGATCCTGAACCCTACCCCCCACAACCGCTCATCCCCTCCTTTTCCGCACCACCTCTGGATCTATCTCCAATGCACCGCCTATCCTCCCTCGTTTCACCGGAGACGCTGCACCGCAGACGTCGCACCGCCTCCGCCTCTGGTTCTCGTCGACGTTGTTTCCCATCCCCTCCCTCACCGCACCACCTGTCCCCTCCCTCGTTGTATTACTACCCCCTCACCTCCTCCTCATCCGGCTCACCGCCACCATCGGTGCCTATACCCTCCCTCACCACATAGCCTCCGAAGTCGTCTCACCTCCATGGCCCCTCCTCTCCCTCGCAGCACCACCTCTAACTCCCCTCAATTCTGAATTTGTCACACTATCAAGTATGCCATAATTTTCATTTTAAGGTTTTAATTTTGGGAAATTTACCATATAAATTTGGCATGCATGAATATTATATGAATATTGTGTGTGAATAAAAAGTGTGGAAATGGAATTTCATGTGTATACGGGTTTGTGTGCATGAAGAATTATGAAACAATGTTTGTTGACAATGTTTGTATGAGAAGACTTCACACTTTAATTGCGGTTGGAATTTACATACAATGTAGATTCCATGTATATGTTGATTGGATTGATATTATAAGTTTTTTTTATATTTTATTTATACCATTATTGAGTTTATCACATGTCTCTTTGTGTGTCTATGTATCCCATGAGAAAATGTTTAAGGTTTCACCACATGTGTATGCTTGCATAGCCCATGGACCCATGTTTGAGTTTGATCACATGTGTTTTGATACTATATGTTATTATTAATATTATATGATGTTCCTTTTTATGATAATCCATGTTTCAATGTGACGTACTTTGAATATTTTAGAGGCAGAATTGGGATGGAATTTAGAGTGATGTATCAATATTTTTTCACATTTTTATTATTTCCCATACTTTTATTAACCTAACACTTTGGGGGTAATTGGGTTTTTACTATATGACTTGTGATACATATCATGGATTGTGATTTTTCATTTTTTATTGACTCTATTATATTATTATTTATCCTTTTCTTTATTTATACCACGGGTATATTTTCTGCACTGATGACATTCAGACCCTTACTGCTAGTAACAAACATATTGCATAAAAGGATACCTCTTGAGGCCATGAGGAACACGGTATTGGACCCTGTGATCCAGCATGGGTCATCACATTCATTTTCCTGCATATTCTCTATTGATAACATAACTGAAGATAGATTGGTATTTTTTTGTTCTGGAATTGTATATTTTTGATGTTATCCTTGATATAAAGTAGTTAGTTTTCCATAAATTAGATATTAATTACCATCTTTGGTGGTTAATATTTACTACATCTGATGATACATAGGCAGTGTGAATCCAAGAGGTAGTGAGAAATTATTTGTACAAAGATACAGTTTCTTTGAGTTTGAGAAGACTATTCGTCACTAATTGATTTTGGGCACTTTCATCACAAATTATATTTGTTCATTTATTGGTAGGAATTAACTAAGTCGCTAAGGTTTATAGTTCAAGATTTTTATTTGATGAATTTTTTCATTTACCAGATACACATGCAGGTTATAATATTCCTTTCTTGAAAAATGATTACTCTATGGAATTATAGACAAAATTCATTCTCAATATGGTTTTTTGAATATAGAATCATCATTAGATTTACCATACCAACATGTGGTGATGACCTAGGATTTCACTTCCATTCCATTATCTATTATCTTGTTTATTATTCAGAGATATAAATTTTTTATTTTATCAATGTTACACATGCAATTGGACAGTATTTATTTTAAATATATTTGATATGAAAAATGCATGTGATATGAAGTCTTATGTAAATGTTTGTTATAAAGATATTATTATGGATAAGAGTTGTATTGATCTTCCAAATCAAAAATCTTGAGAATATTTCAAGGGAATTATTCGGTTTATTGAGTTCACTGGAGGATTTCAAAGTGACTTTATTAGTTTTCCATGTAGAAAATGTGAAAAAAAATATCAATTCACATGAGAAAACATTAGGGAGAACCTATTCTTGAACTAATTTCTGAAAAATTATAAGTGTTGGACTCATTAGGGGGAGGAATATATTCATTGTCAAAATAAAGATGTAGTTTAGATGGATGTTGATGTGAGTATGAATAATTAAATGCATGAAATGCTTACTGAAATGGTACGTGGGTTGTCTCTTGAAGGCATTGACATCCAGAATGTTGAGACCGGTGAGATAAATCTACACTCTGGTGAAGATCGTGATTCGAGGAGGTTTTATGAAGTACTTCATGATGAAAAAATGGAATTATATCCTGTATGTACTAATTATAATAAATTTTCATTTATCATGTAGTTATTTCATATAAATACTTTGAATCAGTGGTTAGACACATCATTCGACATGATGTTGGTGTTATTGAAAAAGGTTCTTCCTGTCGACGCTAAGATTCTAGAGTCGTATTACCATGCTCATAAGTTAACATAGAACTTTGGTTTTACATATGAGACCATCGATGCACGTGCAAACAATTGAATTATTCATACTCACATTTCATGCATGAAATGCTTACTGAAATGGTACGCTAAGATTCAGTGCATGAAATGCTTATTGAAATGGTGCGGGTAGATAGCATAGTCAAAATTGGAAAAAGAAAAGTGTTTTTACAATCACCCCTATTGGAAAAATAACATGATAAGGCATAATTTGGATGTCATGCACACTGAAAAAAATTGTGATAATATATTGTGGACCATTTTAGGTGTTATTGGAATATCAAAGGACCATGTTAATGCACATTGTGATTTGGAAGAAATTGGTTTAAGGAAATAGTTTCATTTACAGTTAGTTGAGGGAAAGAAGGCATATATGTCTGCTATATAGTATATGATGACTACAAAGGAGAAAGATACATTTCTTTCCATTTGGAAGATGCTCAAGGTGCATGATGGTTACTCTTCTAATATTTCAAAGTGTGTGAATCTTATGAGAATTACATTACAAGGGTTAAAATTTCATGACAATAACATACTACTTTAGTAGTTGATTCCAATAACAATTTTTGATTGTTTATCCCCCAATTTTGTTCAACCGTTGATTGAGATGAGTAATTTTTTAGACAGATTTGTTTAAGAAATCAACGAATAAGTGATTTAAAAGGTTTTCACGACCAAATTGTACTTACGCTTTGTCACTTTGAGAAAATGTTTCCCCTTAATTTTTCAATGTTATGGTTCACTTGATAGTGCACCTAACTGATGAAGTTATGGCTACTGGTCCAGTGCAATTCAGGTGGATGTATCCTATTGAGTGGTATCTGAATACATTGAAACTATTTGTATGCAATAGAGCTCGTCTGAATGCATCAATAGTCAAAGGTTATTTGATGGATGAGTGTATTAATTTTTTTGAAGAATATCTTATGGATGTTGAAACAAAATTAGATAAGCCATATTGGATTCATTATGGTCTAGTTGGAGAAGGAACCATATTTGATATGGACAACATCAAGTGGATACATGCACATCGCTATATCTTGTTCAACACTCTATTTGTTGAACCATTAATATAGTAAGTGTCATATCACTTTTATTGTATAACTTTTACATGTTTTTCATTCATAATTTGATCATTTAAACATCGAGTTATTATTTTCAGGAAACACATTAATGATCTAAAAGAAGAGACATCTCGTGCGACTGAGTATCAAATTCAACAATCTCATTATGTGTCATTTCATGATTGGTTAAGGATTTTGTACGTATAAATTGATTTTCATTATGAGTAAAGTATTATACTAATTTATTTCTATATAAATCATTATTGAATTATGTGAATTATGTGACTTATGTAGGTTCATAACCTGAGGGAGTTAGGTGACCCCATTCTAACTGAAGAATTTATCCAACTAGCTGAGGGTCCATCTAAAACGGCTTGTTGTCATGAAGCTATAGATGAAAATGGCTTTCGATTTCTCATTAAATATGTTGATGAAAAATGAGAAACAAAAAATAGTGGCATTGGTTTTCCATTCATTGATTCTAGTTATTAATATGGTCAATTGATAGACATCATTGAAGTTGTATACGCACACGGGTTGAAGTACATATTGTTAAAGTGTAATTGGGTTGATCCGATGTGTGGAAGTAAAGTCGATCAATATAAGTTTACATTGGTGGATTTTAAATATATGTTATATAGAAATGAATGAGTTGATAATGAACCTTTCATTTTTACATCACAAGTGGAAAAAGTATTCTTCATTACTCTGCCTTCGAATCCTAGTTGGAAAGTTGTTGTGAAAATGTCCAGGAGATGAGTGTTTTTATTTGAACAAGATGAACCTGAGACTATTATCTTTGTTTCCCAATAGGTTGATCAACATACCATAGTTCAATGTGAATAATATATTTATTGGGTTAGAATGGACATTGAAGGATAAATGGTATTTTCATATTTAATGAAAGGTATAATTGTTTTTCCTCTCTTTAGTTTAAATCCATTTTAAAAAATTATTTAAAATAACCCAAAACTAATTTGGTACATAGGAATTTTTATTTATTATTCGTCAGACTCAACCCCTCCACCTAGACAGCCCCCTAGCCCTGGACATCCCC
Organism: Viscum album; assembly: GCA_963277665.1. Lineage (NCBI taxonomy): Eukaryota > Viridiplantae > Streptophyta > Magnoliopsida > Santalales > Viscaceae > Viscum > Viscum album. The sequence continues at coordinate 1,231,744,299 of OY728155.1, forward strand.
CACTCCCAACCCCCCTGGATAGCCCCCCCCCCTCTCGGATAGCCCACCCCCCAAAACTCCCCCAAGACAGCCCCCCCCCCCCCCCCACACACACACATTGAGTAATTGATCCTTTTGTATCTTCTTTTCAATTAATCATAGCATCACATTTGTTCTATTTTTTCACATCCAATGATCCTGTGTGTTTGTTCCTTATAGATCCACTTTCTAATTTTCTTTCAGGGGATGATCCTTTGAATGGATATGGTGTTTCTGGTGTGTTTTCATTGAGTTTTTTCATGAGCTACCCTTTCCTAAATTTATTTTAATTATGGGATTAGATTCTAAGAAATGAGAATAAATATAGGGGACACTATTGTTAACCTTATGTTTGATCCTTTTTTATGGCTTCCCTTGTGGGCATGTGTGAACCAAGATTCTGGTATTTGGTTCTGTCTCTAGCATTCATTGGATGAACTATATTTCTTTAGTTTTATAAATTGTTTTCTAGATAAAATTGAAAAGTTTGATTACTTTGAGTAAAATCATTTTTTAAATAAGGTGATTTCACCCAAGTTCTGGGTAAAGAAAAAAGATGGTATTTCCAAAGTATTGAAAAGTTTTGTGACCTTGTGGATTCGATTTTAAGGTCCCCCTCTCCCTTTCCATATCCTTCCAATCCTTGTTGTAATTTTTAATCAGATTGATAATTTTATATGGGATGATGATTCTACTTTGAGATTGGAAGATCCATATTTCATACACATATGTGTTTATGTAGATATAATATCCCACCTAGACAACCCCACCCCACTCCCCCCAAACAGCCCCACCCCCACCTGCATAGCCCCTCCACCTGGACAGCCCCCCTAGACACCCCCACTCTTCCTAGACAGCCCACCCCCCAAAAATCCCCTTGGAAAGCCCCACCCCCCCACCCACTGGACAACCCAACCCCACTCCCCCTGGATAGCCCCACCCCTACCTACAAAGCCCCTTCACTTGGATAGCCCCCCACCCCACCCCCCTAGAGACCCCCCCTCCCGGACAAACCACCCCACAAAAATTCCCTCGAATATCCCCCCCCCCACCACCTAGATAGCCCTACCCCCACTCCCTCCACACATCCCTACCCCTACCTGTATAGCCCCTTTAATTAGACACCCCCCACCCCCCCTAGACATCCCCCCCACAAAACTCCCCCCAGACAGCACCCTAGCCCCTTCCCCTCATTCCCCCTTCACCCCCTCCTTAAACCCAGCCCACTTCCCCCTATTACACCATCCCCTCCCCCTCCCCCCTGCCTTGAACCATCACATCCCCCTCTCCCCACTATCCCCTACCCCCTACTGCACCATCCCCACCAACATCCCCTACCAACCTGATGCACCAGCCCCTCCCCCTCCCCCCTACACTACACCAGCCCCTCCCCTACCCCCTTCCCTACACCAGACAGCCCTTCCACCTCCTCATTTCCATTGAACCAACCCTCCCCCTACCCCCTTCACCCCCACTACCCCATATCCCCTTCACCCCCTCCCTGCACCCTTCACCCCCTACCCCCTTCACCCCCACTACACCTTGCCCCCTTCACCCCATCCCTACACCCAACCCCCCTCCCCCCTACACCCAACCCACCCCCCCCCCCCCAGCCTCTCCCTACTACACTAGCCCCTTACCCTACCCCCTACTCTGTACTAGAACATCCCCCTCCCCCCACCAGCCTCGTACCCCCCCTACTGCATCAACCCCACTAACAACCCTTACCCACCTGCTGCAACAACCCCTCCCCCTCCCCTTGTACTACACCAGCCCCTCCCTTACCCCCTTCCCTACACCAGCCAGCCCTTCCCCCTCCACCCTTCCCTTGAACTATCCCCTACCCCCCCCCCCCACTTCCCCCTTCACCCCCACTACCCCTTTCCCCCTTCACCCCTTCCCTGCACCCAACCCAGCCCACTCCCTCCGGACAGCCCCACCCCACTCCCCCCGGACAACCCCAGCCCCAACCCAATCCCCCTGAACATCCCCACCCCGACCTATATAGCCCCTCTACCTGGACAACCCCCACCCCTAGACAGTCCCCCCCATCCCGGATATCGCACCCCCTAAAACTCCACCAGGACAGCACCCCACCCCCCATCCCCGGGACAGCCCCACACCACTCCCCGTGAATAGCCCCACCTCCACCTGCACAGCTCCTCCACCTAGAAATTCCACCCCCCCCCACTCCCAACCCCCCTCGGATAGCTCCTCCCTAGACATCCCACCCCTCAAATCACTTCACATTAAAATAACCCTCTAAATAAAATAATTTTTGTACATAATTTTATTTTTGTTCTGTTAGGTTTCAGATTTTTTAAAATCCTATACCTTTTTGTTTTATTAACAAATGTAAACAATACAATTTATCTTTTTGAAACTTTGGATAGTTCTCTTACTAATTTTTTCTATGACTGCAGGCATTTCAAGGGAACAAGGAGAACATCCACATCATCCATCTGAGCCATCTACATCTTAGAGTCAAGGTATGTTTGAATGTAACTATGTTTGTTTTTTTATGTAATTTCTATATATATATACACATCTGTCAAATTAAGTATAAAATTTTTTTCAACAGGATCAGACTCGACTGCTTTATCCTCTCGCAAGAGAGGTCCGGGTCATGGCATTTCATCATGGAATTCTGACATGACCATTGATGTTTCATTTGATAAGATATTTCATCCTATGGGACTAACTGCCCCTACATTTATCTGTCAGTTGGGTCATATTATATGCGACCCACATCGATTTCCATTGACCACACGTGATTGGGCTTCGATCCCTTAGGATACATTAGATCAGCTTTGGAGGGAAGTTCAGGTAATAAGACCATTTTAGTTTCTTTCTTATGTTTAAAAAATATTAACATGTGTGATTTTTTTTCTTAAATAGAATAATATAAAAGTGTGACCCGATGAGTTTTAGCCAGTGTGTATAAGAAATGTCATAATATGTGGAAATATTTTAAAGGAAAAATATAGAGGGATCACTGGGTACCAAACGTGGGCCCCCAAACATTCTGGAAAAAGTCCTGAGAGGTGTTCTCCCATCTCAGTGGTGCAACTTAGTTGCATATTAGTCTATTGAGGTTGTTGAAATTAGTATATTTATTTTGTAATATATATTTTCAAGAATGTGTGACATTATATTTGTTTGAAATTTGAATTAATTGAATGTAGGTGGTGTCAGCACACCCTTCTGAGAATCGAGAATTGTAGGGACCACCTCATAGGATCGAGACTTGTCACATGTTTTAGATCTGACATGATGTATTTATTATTTATTTTTTAATTTATTATTTAATATGGTTTTGTGTTATATTTTTATATTTAATTAGTATACAGTTACGGGAGCAAGGTGCACTGACTGATAAAATGTCGGTGTGGATGAGAACTCATGATCGAAATGATCCAAAGGTTGCAGCTCTTATAGTAAGTTCTTGTACTCATTACCAATACTTACATGCATCTATATATAAACATATATATTTATATACATTTAAATATTGAATAGTCTCAATTTAAAGCTGAGTTAGAACAACTGTCAGAGGACCAGCGACAGCTTCCCATGCGAAGGGATGATATATTTCATTGCATTATTGGTCGTGACAGCCATGGGTATAGTTTGACCTATGGAATGGGGATTCCTCATTCTTAGTATCACACGCTAAGGTTTTCGGTCCTTCTGTTGCTCGAATGACACAGCATCTGTCAGATTTTGAGGCATAGTTGCATGCTTCTGAGGAGGTAAATGTGCAATTGATCGGTAAGTTTAGAGAATTGGGGGAATATGTGCATCCAGGAAATGGTGCAGGGGATCATACGACACAGGTTTATAAAAAATTTATTTATTTACTTTCTATTATTATCATTATTAAAATATTTATAATTTTTATTTTTTGTAGGCCCCTGGCACACCAGATAGAGGTAAAAGGCATGACCATGCATGACGCTGTTGACGCTCCTTTCCGTCACAGAATCTAATGACTGAAAAAGGGAAATACCTTAGTCCAAAGTGATTCATCCTTTGAAGAAACATCAAAAATTGACAAAGGAATAAACAAGTATTTTTTTACACTTGGGTCGCGCAAGTTTCAGCATGGCCGCACAAGTATACCTATGTGCCACATTTTGGCCACGTAGGTGACTTGCGCGCCCTATTTGATTTTTCACCCAGGGTCTTCACCATCCTATAAATACCCCTGATGGGCCCCCCATTTAGAGGACGGAAAAATTCCAAAACTCAGATTCGAGCTCCCGGTGCCCTAGTCTCTTCTGGAAGTCTTCCCAACACTTCTAAGGTAATTTCTTACCTAGAATGGAAGCTCTAAACAGGGAAAACAAGGCCTAAGTGTTGAAACTCATCAACACTTGCACGCCTAAGTAGCCAGCCATTAAGGGAAATGGCCACAGTTACGCGCTGCCTTATCCCTTCAATAACACTTGTGCACCACTCTTTTGGAAGCCTTTAGGGATAATACTAAGGTCTTGAGCCACGTCTTGCCCAAGTATTACCCTAAGGGTTGACTGTCACGCAAGTACCCATGTGTCGTACGCGACCAGAACTTGCACGCCCATGCAGGACTTGTGCGCCTCTCTCTTTTTGGGTGCCCCTCCTACCTATTCACTTTATTTCTTCAAATACACCTCTCTTTCTCAAGATTTATCCTTCAAAACCCTCTTCAAAGTCATTTATGACATGGTTCCTTTGTTGTCTTCTTTATCTGAAAGGAATTCTGTGGAACATTTCTCAAAACCTAGTGATTTAAATATTTTTATTTCACTAAGTTTACAGATTTCATTCATTCAACCTCATACTTTAAAGATGAGAGGATCTTTAACCTGGGACTCCTTCTTAAGAGTAAATCCCAATCTCAAAATCCCAAATATGGGCATCCTCCTTAGGAGTAAGCCCCAAGTCCCCTAACCTGGGACTCCTTTTCAGGAGTAAGCCCCAGTCTTTAAGTTCCCTTAATTTTGGTCATCCTCCTCAAGAGTAAGTCCCAACCATAATTATTTTAATATGGGCATCCTCCTTATGAGTAAGCCCCAAGTTCCCAAAATCCAAATTCCCTTAACCTGGGCTTTCTTTTCAAGAGTAATCCCCAGTCATAATTCCCTTTAACCTGGGCCTCTTCTTTAAGAGTAAGCCCCAGTCATAATTTCTCTTAACTAGTCTTAATTTACTTCTGATTTGGGATTCCTTCTTAGGAGTAAAACCCAATCATAAGTCCTCTTTAATTTGGGCTTCCTTATTAGGATTAAGTCCTAAGTTAAGTATCCAAATCTCCACAAAGCACATATACCTTTATGGACCTTGTTCCAGGGTTTCTTCCCTGATTTAAATACTAATCTTCATCTATCTGGGCAGTCATACATACATAAGCCCCACATCATTTCTTATAATTGCATCTTTCATGGAAAAATTTTCTGGTTTTACCAATACCTCTTGTTTCTCACACCGATCATGACTCACGTGAGCATAGACTGTAAAAGTAATTATGAAATATTTCTTTGATCCATCAATCATGAATAAACCTCATACTTCTTTACTCAAACTATGTGGGTTCTGATTCCTTTTCTAAAACAAAGGATATATAGGTAGCCCATCTGCGGGTACGATTCCAACTCTGAAATAATCTATGTCCTTCTAAATGACAATAAACTTAAAGTGCCCCACTGAGTGGCTTTAAAACCAGTATGGTTATCATAATGAGCAAGTTATTTCTATATAATGTGTCAAAGGATACCATTGACTAAGAATCTCTAACAAATATAGATGATTCTCTATCGATGAAGAACCTCGAATACATCTAAAAGATTCTCTAAATCTCATTCATACTAATTATTGATTTTTAGATCTAAAGGAAATCTCATTTACGTACTTGGTAATTTAATAAGGATTCACGAACATAACTTAAATCTATAAAGAGAGTCCCAAAGTAGCAATAATTTTCTTCAAAAAGGTGGGATGAGTCCGACCTCCCATCCTCTCGACCAATGCAAATTATTAAGACTCATCGGTTCACAACTAGTGAGCACCTATCTTTGGAAAGTAAGTCCAAATGGATATGGAATCATTGGATGTTTCCAGTTCTACAAACAAACCCATTAGAAACTGCTTGGAATGTTTTAACCTTAAATCAATGAGGTCATTCCCATTTCCAGAGGAAAAAAAAATTGTGAACCCGACGTGAATCCTTAACCAAGTTAAAATTATGTTTTACTTGTTTTATTAGGCCCCTATTTAAACTCAATGAGAGGGCTAACAGAACAATCAATAACATATGTGCTCATCCAAAAGATATAGTGGCTGAAATTATCTTGATTATGTTTGTTATATCAAAGAGTCAATCTTTTCCAAGATCTTATGTGTTATGGAAATGGCTTCTCTTAAGTTCACGCCTGTGAATCCCTCTGCTATGAAGGCCTCTACTGCTACTCCTACTAGATCGTCATCCACTATGAGGATGACATCACCTACTCAGTGTCTTCAACACTGGGTATCAAATGCACTAGTATAGAAATACCATCGACATAGTACCATTCCAACTCTGGAGGTTGCTTGACAAGCCCTCTAAGTTAATAATTCACCCTAGTCGTCCGGACAGCGACGACCAGCGATCAAGAAGTCGGCGGTTCTAACTACCATCTACAACCATTTCGGGTCGTTATCCCAAGAACACAATCACCATTCCCTCCCATATTCTGATGAGGTAAATGAGAAGGTCAATCAAGGCCTTAATTCAAGGAAACAGGAGTCCTTCCCGAGAGCTCCCACCTACAATCGCTGCCAGACTCGTGTAGCAGTGCGCCCTCAACATGATGAGGGTGTCTTCTCTAGGCGTTCGGCTTAGGTTCCTCGAACTCGAGCAGGCAAGACGAACCACCAGAGGCAACAACCGGTTAATAGTGAGCAGGTTCTTATCTCTGCCATTTCTGGAGAATTCCACCAACCTAACTTGGTGGAAAGCAACGAGCGGGCACACACACCTTTCCGTTTTAATTCTGATGTCCAGCAGACTCATCTGGTAGCAACATGTCATTCCCACCCGGAAATTCTGGAAGAGTACTATAGACAAGAATATACACCTATTTATATATCATCATCTAGTCAGAAGGCTCGTCTGACTACATACGGTGAAGCCTGCCAACCCAATGTGTTGACAGCTGGTAAACAGGCACATACACCTGCTTACACTCATCAATCCTACCAACAGCCTCGTCTTTCAGTATTGAAGGAATTTCTTCAACCATGTTAGGCAGAGTGCAATCATCATGCACATACACCTGCCATTATTGATCAAGCTTACCAACAGTCTTGTTTGGTATCACCCAGAGAAGTCAGTCGGAAAGCTCCAGCGACAAACAAGAGGCAGACTCAACTCTCTGCCCCCACACTAGAGTACTGTCAGAATTCACTAACAAGAAAAGGAGGAAATGTGCAGGAACACACACCTACTCTAAGCACGGAATGGATGTATATTCCCATTCTAGCAGTTGAAGTCACCAAGCATATTCTGTCAATGGTGAAAGAGAAGAAGAAAATATCTGATCATATTCTGGATGCGAGCCAGAGTATTATAATAGCTTCAGTAGAATCACAGGGAAAGAAATGCAAATATATCCCTACCAGTAGAGTGACACATCAATATTTCACTCCAGAACAGACACACACCTCGTTTCCAGTCCAAGAGGGTTGTGGGGCATACTCCCCCATATCATACGGACAACCAAGTCAGGAAGATACTCCTGATTTGAGTGGAGATAATCAGCCAAACCTGATCCTTTCTCCTAATCAGGCACATACATCTACCTATAATATCCACTTTCATCAACAAGTGGTTCTTAAAGTGAGTAAGAAGGCGTATAAGAAGAATACCCGCCCAGCACAGTCAAAAAATCAAGGGCCAATCTGTAACAAGGCCTTGCTCAATGTTGTATTTCTTGATGCACTCAAACAATTATCTGTTGCAACTCAGGATTCTACTCTTTCAGTTCCCAATAGTTGGAACTTTAATTCTAAAGGTCTTCATCAGACACTTCCTCATAAAGGATTTATTCATCAAAATTCGGTCGATCTCGAAGTTTCATCTTCATATGAGAGCCACAAGAACCCTCTATGTGGCCAAAATATCAATGAGAAAAATGTTTCATCTTTTTTTGTAACCCACCATGGTGGTCCTCTCCATGGTGATGAATTTAGATGTGAAATTCCTCTCTGCAGTAGTAATTCACATTGCCTGGAAAATGCTCCAATGGAAAATTTAGTGATGAGAAAGCCCTCTTATCTTGAGGCACTTGAAAATATGAAGCCAGTCATGTATGATGATTTACCAATAGTAGCTGAAATACTTTCTCAATTAGAATATATCCTGGGGTGTAGGTCATTCTACGAACCACCCCTGAGTTATGCATCTTCTAGTTTGATAAGTGAATTCTCTACCGATCTTGCCGAATCTGATGAATCAACAAATAAGCACCAGCATTGTTCTAATCAGGTAGAATAATCTTCATCAAATGATAAGGAGGAAGTATTGAATATGAGAAAACAACTGGAAAAAGGTGAATTTCCAGTCATGTTTTGGCCTTTGGCTGACTCTCAGTATGACATTCCAGAGATGTTGAAGGAAGATGGAATTTATGATATTCGTCTCAACATATGGAAAACTCTTTTTCAATTGAAAAAGAAAATATTAACTTATGATGAATATGAAAATCATGTCAAGATAATATAAGGGTTACAATGCCAAATTGACTTTGCATCTCTCTCAGTTTCTCGATATTCGAAAGCTGAAAAGCAGTAGAGATCCCTTCAGCGTTCATGCTTTGGTGCACTAAGAAGATTGCACCAGTTAATTGCCAATTCCCCATCTGGTATTCATATCAGGGGATGGGGTGTTCATGGAGCACTTCATTTCACTATACTCTCCAGTCAACAAAGCCTGCCAAAATTAGTTTCATGCAATGTTATTTCCCACGCCCAGCCACAACCAATTGGTTTTGTTTGTAATCAAAGGCTTGATCAAGAACAGGCCTCAAATAGTTCTTCTCAAAATCAGGAATATAGAGAACAAGTTGTCGAATTACTCTTGCATCAGGCAAATGAGAATATCGAACAGGATTCTCATTTAGATCATACACATCATCAAGTGACAGAAGTGTCAGAAATCATCCAATGGTCTTTTGAGCTGGGTGATAAGAGTGGATGCAGGTTAATGCATCTAGCCAATTTTTGGACTAAAGTCCGTAATATCAGGAGAGATTTTAAGAAGGTCTCAGATATAGCAACTCAAGAACCACCCCAGCTTGCCAGACTGGGGACTCTTTTAACCCAACCCTCAGAATCAAAAAATAGGATTTGAGGAGTTGAGAAGGAATAGCCCCAGTCCACAGGACTAGGGACTTTTTAAAATCCTCAATCTCTTACTCAGATAAAGTTAGTCTTCTCTCGATTAGGGAAAAATCCCCAAGAGGAATGAAGAGCTGAATTATCAGGAGATTCCCTCCAAATTATGGTTCATTAAGAAGTTCTGGAGGTATTAAATCAGCAAAAGGAAGTGTCTCAACAAAGACATTGAAGAAGACAATATCACAGAAATTCCGATAGAAGAGATGCAATGCGTTATGCATCAATTAATGTCATCAACATTTTTGATTCTAATTCCCCAGATGAGGCTCAATTAGAGAGATCAAATGAAGAGGTTCCTGCTCAAGAAGTTGTGCACACAGACACAAATGAAGAAGGTGTGCATACAAGAAATCAAAGGCTTACTGAGAATCTAGGTATTCCTTCAAATAACCAACTTCCCCCTCTTCTAAAGGTGTCCAAAAAAGGAAAATGGAAGAATCGGGTTACATACCCTTCCTCTAGAGAAGGTTAATCACTCTCACTAGTGAAAAGATTCGTACAACAAGAGGAAGAGATGAAGGGATTATGGAGGTTGAATGTAGAACTACTTCAAATTAGTCTTCCTCCTAAGATTACTGGAGTCGGTCAGCCAAAGTAATTTTTTGAAGCTACTGAGATGGATCAATAGTATCCTCCTTTATCAGTACACCCTCACAGGTCTAATCTTATGGGTCAAGTAAAACAACAACCAGTAATACTACCATCAGTGGCAGTCCCGATCACCACACCTATCCAAACTCCAGTTATTGCACCTGCATAGGTCCAAGATCAACCGGATGTTTCTCAAAACTTAATGACTACCATTGAGTAATAAATAGTTCGGTTGGAAGCTATGGAAGGAAAGCGCGCATCGGTTCAACCGGAGAAGAGAGCTTACCCTGAATGGGTAGACGCAATTCCTCCCCCATCAAATTTTGCAAGTACCACATTCCCAATCTTTAATGGTTTGGGAGACCCAGAGAAACACTTGACACATTTTGTTTCTCATTGTGATCCTATGATGGGAACCCCTCAGCAACAGAAAGCAGTTAAGATTAGGTGTTTTGTACAGTCATTACAAGGACCTGCTTTTGTCTGGTATACAAACTTGTAATCCCGGTCAATTACCAGGTGGGAGAATCTTCGTCAACAATTCCTCCTTCAATTCAGCTCAACTTTGCCAAAGACAACAATTTTTTATCTTAAAAATTGTAAGTAAAGGAAGAATGAAAGGGTTTCATATTTCATTGCTCGCTGGAAGGGATTAACATATTCCCTAAGCTTAGCACTCCCTCAAGAAGAATTGTTGCCAATCTGTGTGGAAAATTTGCGTGATGAGTTTCGCACACCGTTGATCCCTGTGAAATACACAGGAGGGTTTAGTGACCTTACTTAGATCGCTCTGCAGATTGAAGTCTCTCTTATGAAGACTAAGGGTAAAACTTGTGTAATTCCATCAGCTCCAGGAAGGAGAATGGGAAAAGCAGAGACTGCTACAGTTACGCTTAAACAAGCTCTTGTACCTTCTTTCACCTCAAAACCTTCATCTTCCCAAATGGATCCACTTCCTGAGCATCAACAAAAGAGGTCGTTTCTTCAAGATAATCAAAGAGATCAAAGACGAAAATAATTAGAGGATCTAAAAAGAAAAGTTTACTCTTTTCAAAATGAACAAGTTCCCGGTTACTTCATTTCGGCTCTAGAAAATAATTTGGTTCAATTGCCAAGGCCCAAAAGGCCAAACAAGGAAGGAGATAAAGATCATCCCAACTATTTCCCATTTCATCAGATGTTGGGGCATCCCATTCAGGAGTGTTTTGTCTTCAAAGCCCTCCTACAAAGAAATGGTGGACTCGGGACAAGTCAAATTGAAAGGTTCTTCAGCTCAGGTAGAATTTGTTACTACTACAAATCCAGAGGAAAAAGGTGAGTGGAAAGAACTCAAGAACAAAAATGCACAAAATTATGATGATTGGATGGTCAGAAAAACAATCAACCGAACTCATGCCATTTTGCGAACGCAATTGAAGAAACCAATTGTGTATTCTTATATGAATGCCACAACAAATCCCCCTTCATCAGAGGGAAAATCCTCAAAGAAACAACATAATTCAAAGAAATAAGAGAAATCAGAAGAAGATCAGATCATTTCAAGGCCCAAATTCTCTTTGACTCTGGCAGATTTTATGCCATCTCCTTTGAAGCCACGGGCACCACCCCACCAAACGACACAGCCTAAATTGGATAATCAGGTAGATTCTTCATCAGATGAAGAGTTAATCTTTGGTTCTATTAATATGATTCATTTAACAGATCCTTATTCCATTCATAGTTTCGATTTTGATGAGCCTAAATTCCATGTATCAAACAGAGGAATTAGATGGATTTCCAGAGGTCTCGGATACAGAGGAAGATGTGGATATCCCAAAAATCCACTATTCCAATTCTACCCCTTCTAGAACTATGTATGCAGTAGAAAATCATGGTAGAGCCCTTCAACGGGATCAATAAGAACAAGTAAATTCTTCCACCAATAGCAGACTCAATCCTGACACAGTTATTCTGGAGGATCGGTTAGAGATTCCAGCTTCTCCCTCTCAGTAAGTAAATAGACCTATTCGGTCTAATCTTCCAAATCCAGGAGTATTTCCAACTCCTACCCCGATACAAGATGCATCTACTTACAAAGCATCAACTTCTTAGGTACCTGTGAAACCATCTGTTCCTGTTGGGAAACACAGACCTTTGGATCAAAATTATGATGTATTGAAACACTTGTCCCAAGTATCATCCAAGTTATCAATTTTGGATTCCTTGAATCTATCCAAGGATCTTTGGGAGGCACTCATTGAGGCTTTGTCAAGTCCTCAAGAGTTTGAAACTGAAATTGTTGCGGCTGAAGTATACCATGTAGAGAATAATCCTACAGAATACTATGTAGTGATATCTTTCACAAATGAAGATGAAGATGATGTCGTGCATGGACATATCAAACCTTTGTATTTATCTGGAAAGGTCAATGGTGTAGACATTCAAAGAGCTTTCATTGCTAATGGTTCATGAGTCAAAATTATCCCCATTCGTACACTTCGTCGATTGGGCCTCACGAAACCTGATTTATCTCCTTCTACTCTGATGTTGCAAGGATATAATAAAAATTAAAAAGAACCACTGGGTGAGATTACACTCAGAACTCGGTTTGGAGACCTTGTATCCAATTCATATTTCATGGTTGTTGACCATGATACAACCTTTAATGTTTTACTTGGAAGATCTTTTCTACATCAACATGTGTATATCCCTTCGTCATACCACCAATGCCTCAAATATTGTTTCGATGGTCAAATTGGGACATTGTGTGGTGATAAAACCCCCTTAAAAACATGTGAATCTCAATACATTGAGGCGGGATTCTATCACATGAAGGGTAAGGATAAATCCACAACAAGAGAGGTTACCAAGGTTAATGCTCTATATGGTTCGAAAAAGATTCCAGTAAACCCATTCACACATGTGAGTACAAATTATGTGTTTCCTATCAGTAAAATTGACAGGATAGACCCAAATCCAAATACTCTTATGAAAACTTCCATAATGTCAATCACAGCAATCAATCTAGACAGCATGGGAGAAATTGGTGATTCACCAAGCAATGATGAAAGCTCAAATGGGGATGTCTTCATTTCATCTGCTGAAATCCAACAAGTCTATACTTCACCAACCAGGCTAGAAGAAGTTATAGAAATGTCAAAGATTAATTATGATTTCAATTCTCAATCCATCATCTCCTCTTTATTACCCAAGGAAGACCCTTTATCATCAATAGGGTCAGAAATGGAAGCCTCTTATTTAAGATGTTCAAATTTTAACATCTCTTCTGATCATGGAAATTCTACTTCATCATCTACTATGCAAGTAGAAGCAGAATAAATAACACATGTTGAAGAAGAAGAGGGGGATATTTGGGATTCTCCTCTAGCATTTGAAGAGGGTATCTCTACCACCGTGGATGAACTCAAAGAAATAAATCTGGGTACAAAAGAAGATCCACGCCTCAATTTAATTAGTGCGGCCATGAATCATGAAGAGAAATGGATTTATATTTCATTTTTAAAGAAAAATCGAGATATATATTCTTAGAAATATACAAATATGCAAGGGCTTGATCCTAATGTTTCTACTCATCATTTGGGTTTCCAGAAGAACAACTAGGATCTAAGCAAGCCTCAAGAAGAACACACCCAACCTATGCTTCCAAAATTGAAGCTGAAGTGGATAATATTATCAAAGATAACTTCATCAAAGAAGTTAAATATCCCAAGTGGTTGGCTAATATTGTCCCTATGAAAAAGAAGAATGGACAAATTAGAGTTTTCATTGATTTCAGATATCTTAATCGGCATTGTCCTAAGGATGATTTTCCAGTTCTGATTACAGAACTCTTAATTGATGCAAAATTTGGCTTTGAAGCACTTTCCTTCATGGATGGATATTCAGGATATAATCAAATCCGAATGGCTCCAGAAGATGAGGAATCTATAGCCTTCAGATCTCCTTAGGGTTTGTTTTTCTATTGGGTAATTCCCTTTGTCCTGAAGAATGCAGGCGCAACATATCAGTGTGTCATGCATCATATCTTCAAACCCTTTTTAGGAAAGTTTGTTGAATGTTATGTGGATGATTTGGTGGTTAAATCCAGGCAACGTTCTAATCACTTGGATGATTTGGAATTCATATTCCATAAACTTCGGCAACATAATTTGAAGATGAACCCCTTAAAATGTTCTTTTGGAGTAACCTCAGGAAAATTTCTAGGCTTTTTTCTACACCATCATGGTATCGAAGTCGATCTTGAGAAGACAAAGTCAATCCTTGGTATGTAACCTCCTTGGAATTTGAAACAATTTAGAGGACTTCAAGGACACTTAGCCTATATTCGGCGTTTCATCGCCAATTTGGCAGGAAAAAGTTTACCCTTCACCAAATTGATGAAGAAGGGAGTCACTTACCAGTGGACTGAAGAATGTTAAGAATCATTCGATATTCTCAAGAAATATCTCTTGAGTCCACTGATGTTAATGACATCTGTTGAAGTAAGACCACTTATACTCTATGTGGCAGCTTTAGAGCAATCATTGGGTGCCTTTCTTTCTCAGAAGAATGATGCTGGGAATGAAAACAACCTTTACTATCTCAGTTGGACTATGATTGAAGCAGAAACCCAATATTAAAATATTGAGAAGTGCTTCCTATAATTAATCTTTGCAGTTCAGAAGTTGAGACACTACCTGTAACATCACGAGATTCAATTGGTATCTCGCAATAACCCGCTCAAATTCATCCTTAGTCGTCCAATGCTTACAAGACGTCTGGTATGGTGGGAAATTATTTTTCAGTAATTTGATATTCAGTATGTGTCTCAAAAGGCAATAAAGGGCCAAGCTCTGGATGATTTCCTTGTTGAACATCCTTTAGTAGAAAATACATATTTAGATATTGAACTTCCTGATGAACAAGTCTTTTCTATTCAAGATAATCTTCAAACATGGGAAATGTACTTTGATGGTGCTTCCAAATTTCCAACAGGGATAAAAATGAAAGATCCTAAATTCAACAAAGTTGGGTTAGGAATTGTGATCATTTCCCCAGAAAGGGCAATTCTACCTTATTTCTTCTCATTGTTGGGAGGTGGGACAAATAATGAAGTAGAATACCGAGCTCTTATCATAGGATTGGAGTTGGCGCTTCAAGTACTAGTGAATCACTTAAAGTTGAAAGGTGATTCAGACCTGGTAATCAAACAAGTCAATGGGGATTATGCAATCAGAAAAGAAGAACTAATCCCTTTGTATGATTATGTCAGAGAGTTAATGGCAGAATTTCATTCAGAACCAAAATTTTCTTATGTCCCAAGATCACAAAATTCCCAAGCTGATGCACTGGCTAATATAGCCACAGCTCTGGAAGATCCAAATCGGGACGAGACAAGCATAAGTATTTCCCACCGTCATACAATTTCACCTTATGTTAAAATCAGAACAGAGGAAATCAATGAAATTAGTCCCATTCCTGAACCATATGGTCATACTATAGGATGGATGACACCTATCAGGGAATACCTTCAAAATGGAACACTTCCACCTGATAGAGCTGGGAAAGAACAAATCTGGCGACATGTGGTCAATTTTACTCTTTATGATAGCCCAGATCACCTAGAGAAAATTCTATACAAAAGAGGTTTTGATGGAGTTCTCTTCAGATGCATTGATGGTGAAGAGACAATGGCTGTCATGAAAGAATTGCATGCAAGAATCCGTGGTGCCCATTAGTCTGGACAGAGACTATCTGATCAAATTTGAAGGCTTGGATACTTTTGGTCTTCAATGATACAAGATTGTGTTGACTTCACAAATAAGTGTCATTCTTGCCAAGTACATGCCAACTTCATTCATCAAACCCCATAGTTACTTCATACAACTAAATACTCGTGGCCATTTTCTACATGGGGAATGGATGTAGTAGGACCTTATCCTTCAGCTACATCCAAGTAGTTTAAGTACATTCTTACTGCTACTGACTTCTTTTCCAAATGGGTAGAGGTAATACCTCTCAAAGAAGTTAGTTCTAAAAGAATTTTTAGCTTCATCAAGTCTAACATCATTACCAGATTTGGTGTCCCTCATACCATATTGACAAAAAATGGCACCAACTTCTGTTCATCAGTGGTGAGGAAGTTGTATCAAGAATACAACATCAAATCCAATCATTCAACTTAGTATCATGCAGCAGCCAATGGATAGATAGAATCTTTCAACAAGTCTCTTTAAAACATACTACAAAAGATAGTGGATAAAGATAAGAAATCATGGCCTGATAAACTCTTTCATGCTTTATGGGATGATCGGACCACCACCTGCACTACAACACGGTCAACTCCATATTCATTGGTATATAGAACAGAAGCAGTCTTTCCCATTGAGGTTCAATTACCCTTGCTGAAAGTATCCATTTATGATCAGTCATCTACAGATGAACAATCTCAAAAGTAATTGGATGAATTGGAACTGTTAGATGAGAAAAGATTGTGCACCTTGCACCACTTAGAAGTCTATCAGAATTGAATAGCACAGCTTTCAACAAAAAAGTTTGTCTTCGTTCATTAGTTCAGGGAGAATTGGTATTGGTTCTCAGAACTCCAATGATACCAGGAAATAAACCTCCCAAGATTGAGCCAAAGTGGGAAGGACCTTATTCAATACATAAGGTCTACTCCAATGGAGCTTATTCTTTAATCTCAATGGATGGAGAACTAATCACGACTCCAACCCATGCCAGATTTCTGAAGAAGTATTTTATATAACAAAAATACATCTATGTTCCATGCATTTGACCTTAAACTATTTGCACTTATGTCCAACACGACGTTAAACTGTGACGTCTTAGCTACATGATGCTAAACTGTACAGAAGTCCCTTACGTCCAGTAAGACATTAAACTGCATAATCACCGGTCCATGCGTATAACCTTAAATTATTTGCACCCTTATCATCCAACATGGCGTTAAACTATGAAAAAGTCCCTAATACATCAAACATGACGTTAAACTGTGTCCTCTTTTGTCCTTACTGCATGAAATTAAACGGCACAGTCCCCCTTTCGTCCAACATGATGTTAAACTGTATTGTCCCCTTCATCTTAGCTACATGACACTAAACTCTGCATCACCAATAGTCCTCACTACAAGACTTTAAACTGCATAGTCCCTTCATATGTCCTACATGACATTAAACTGTGCATCATTAAGGTTGTTACTACCTCTTATTTCTCACATCGAGTTTGACTCACGTGATCTTAGAGTAAACTTCAACTATAACACCCTCTCTGGGCCGCTAACCATGTGTAAGTCCTGACACCATTTTTTAGGTCATTGTCCTCCAGAACAACTTGATAACCAATTCATTCTTTAATTGAACTACGTGGACTTTGATCCTTGCCTTCTAGGCTGGGTACATAGGCAACCCCTGAGTTTCAAGACCAAAACCAATCTCTTCACATCGGTTCACCTCCATCTCATATGATGTTGATATGTGAAGCAGCCCCAGAACCAATACTTTTTACATTGGTTCACCATCGTCATTCCTATATGATGTTAAGCTATTCGCACTTTTTGTCCTGTACGACAATAAACTATAACATTCTTTGACACCCTCTCCTGAGAGGGAATCATTATTTACATTGATCTCTAATCATGCTATATTCCAAAGACTACATGAATACATGGAAATGCCCGAACCTTTTATCTTGGGTCAAACCATTATTGCACTAAAGTCCCCTTTTCACCCTTCATATGTACGAACCAAATCTGTATAGAGGGTATTTCATGAACTATGTGTGGCTTGATTCACTTATGGGATAGATAGGAATGTTCGAGCATCCCTCGAATCCAGCCCCAAGTCTTTAGGCCTAACCCCAAATTCCAATTTCAGTCCCCTAGCTAAAAAGTCCATGTGAAAACACACACAGTGTATTCATTATTATAGTCTGAGCTCTATGACCCTAAACTAAGATTCCATATACTCTCGTCCCACATGACGTTAAATTGTATTTCAAGAACTACATATGGATTGATTCCTATCCTTATGGGATACATAGTGAAGTCTAACATTTCAATTCAGGACCCAACCACAACATGATTATGGTTGGCATTGGTCTGTGTATCTCTACATGCATTGAACAAATGCCCATTTTTATGTGTGATACTCCTAACCTTAAATACTTACATATCTCTATAACCCTTTTCTTAACTTCTAGTTACAAAATGTTTGATACTTGAGAGTTTTTTTTCCTGACTATGCAGCACGTGCTCTTAGGTGGCCTTGCATAAGTAGTCTACATAACAGACTTATCATCCAAAAGATACTATTATTTGACTATGCAGCCAATGCCCTTAGGTGGACCTACATAATTCAACCCTCTAACGGGTTTTCAAATAATGGTAACTTCATTCTTGGGAGGAAAACCTCTTTTTCCTTAGTTTTCTTAATGAAAATATGTAGAGATCCGCAAAAAAAATAGTAATCCTTAACATATTTTTCCCATACTCTTTTTCATGATCTGAAATTATTCAAGTCTATGGTTTATATTTCCCTTCCCTACGTTTGGGTCAGACCTTTGTAGGAGTGACATTCATCTAATTCTTAGACAGTCTTGTTTGGAAATATCCTCTCCATATTCAAGTACATCTCTCCATACAGAAATATCTATGCTTTGGAAAATTTGAATCCTCATAAACTTCCACTGGCTTTTTAGCAATAGAAAAGTAAATTTTTGAGAGTTCTTTTGCCTGAATATGCAGCATGTGCCCTTAGGCGGCCTTGTATAAGTAGTCTACATGACGGACCTGCCAGCCAAAAGATGCTATTATTTGACTATACAGCCAATGCCCTTAGGTTGCCCTGCATAATTCAACCCCCTAACAGGTTTGTTAAATAGTGGTAACTTCATTCTTCGGAACTACTTCTTCTAATGCATTTTTAGCCATTTTTTATATCATTCCTCAGATTCAAAATTTATTAAGTCATTGTTTACATATTTTCCCTCATACTTGAACATGGTAATATTTTTTTAGATAAATTATCAAGGAATTGAGTTAATGTTAATCTATTTGGTCAAAGCTATTTCGACCTTAAACATTAGCCTTTTTATGTCTAATGTGCATGAATTTAAACTGCCCACAAAAGACAAGGGAACTCTGAACAAAAGTCAAGTCCCCGCTCACTAAATATACATTTTGTATGATTTAGGTAATATTGATCAATTAAAAAGATTCAAAGTTTTTAGGGCCATTTTTATAATCCTAGAAAAAAACAAACTATGATTACTAGGCCCATTGGATTAAGTAAAAAATTTAAATCAGGTAGAAAAAGAAGGCATGCGCAAATGATTGAAGATGAAAGTATTCTTAATTGATGCACAAAAGTTAGAGGGAAATCCACAGATTGGAATCTCTTCTCTTTTCCAAGAATTACAAAAGACTATCAACATAAATCTTCATTTGATCTACGGCATCCCGAGCTTCATCAGCAGCCACTTGAAGCTCATGCACTCAACCAGCTTCACTCTTTTCAGCTTGTTGGAGTGCTTTCTTTGCATCTACAATGGCTTTCATACAATTCATTTGAACTCCTTCCAATAAATTATTAAGCTGGTCAAGTTCCCTAATAACAACATCTAACTATTGCCGAAGGTGGATCTACTGGATGACTTTCTATTTGATCTTATGCTTCAACTCCTTTAACTTGGCAGCATGATCAGCCTCAGTTCAGGATACCACAGCCTCAAATTCATTGATATTGGTTGACAGCCTGACCCTGGTCAAATCTTGATGGTACTTCTTCTCCTGCTCCCTTCTTAAGATGACTTGTTTTACCGCGGCATGGATATCTTGATATCCAAAACCGCCAAGTCCCAACATAACAAATAGGGATGACAGTCGTGGGATCTTCGATGACATCTCTTTAAGAGGCACTTCAGATATGATCTTCTATATGTTCTTCCATGCCTTGCGTCGTGAAAATTGCGTGCCACCCTTACTTGGTCTTCTTCTTTACCTCAGAGTCACATCCTCATTCCTTTCGGATCCAACTCTGAGGGGGGACTTTTGTTGACTCTCCTTTCCATTACCGAATCTAACAACTGAAAAAGGGAAATACTTTAGTCCAAAGTGATTCATCCTTTGAAGAAACATCAAAAATTGACAAAGGCATGAACACGGATTTTCTTACACTTGGGTCACACAAGTTTCAGCATGACCGCGCAAGTATACTTGTGTTCCACATTTTGGGTGCGTAGGTGACTTGCGCTCCCTATTTGATTTCCACCAAAGGTCTTCACCAGCCTATAAATACCCCTGGTGGGCCCCACATTTAGAGGACGGAAAAATTTTAAAACTCAAATTCGAGCTCCCAGCACCCTAGTCTCTTCTAGAAGTACTCCGAACACTTATAAAGTAATTTCTTACCTATAATGGAAGCTCTAAACATGGAAAACAATGCCTAAGTATTAAAACTCATCAACACTTGCGTGCCTAAGTGGCCATCCCTTAAGGGAAATTTCCACACTTGCGTGCTGCCTTATCCCTTCAATAACACTTGAGCACCACTCTTTTAGAAGCCTTTAGGGATAATACTAAGGGCTTGATCCAAGTATCACCCATGTATTACCTTATGGGTTGACCATCGCGCAAGTACCCATGTGTCCCGCAAGTATACTTGCGTGACCAGGACTTGCACGCCCACAGAGGACTTGTCCGCCTCTCTCTTTTTGGGTGCCCCTCCTGCCTATTCACTTGATTTCTTCAAATCCACCTCTCCTTTTCAATATTTAGCCTTCAAACCCCTCTTCAAAGTCATTTATGACATGGTTCCTTTGTTGGCTTCCTCATCTGAAAGGAATTTTGTGGAACATTTCTCAAAACCTAGTGATTTACATATCTTTATGTCACTAAGGTTAGATATTTCATTCATTCAACCTCATCCTTTAAAGATGAGAGAATCTTTAACCTGGGACTCCTTCTCAGGAGTAAATCCCAATCTCAAAATTCCAAATATGGGCATCCGCCTTAGGAGTAAGCCCCAAGTCCCCTAACCAAGGCCTCCTTTTCAGGAGTAAGCCCCAGTCTTCAAGTTCCCTTAATTTTGGGCATCCTCCTCAGGAGTAAACCCCAACCATAATTATTTTAATATGGGCATCCTCTTTAGGAGTAAGCCCCAAGTTCCCAAAATCCAAATTCCCTTAACCTGAGATTCCTTTTCAGAAGTAATCCCCAGTCATAATTCCCTTTAACCTGGGCCTCTTCTTTAAGAGTAAGCCCCGGTAATAATTTCTCTTAACCAGTCTTAATTTACTTATGATTTGGGCTTTATTCTCAGGAGTAAAACCCAATCATAAGTCCTCCCTAATTTGGGCATCCTTCTCAGGATTAAGTCCTATGTTAAGTATCCAAATCTCCATAAAGCACATATACCTTTATGGACCTTGTTCCTGGGTTTCTTCCCTAAAGTAAATCCTAATCTTCATCTATCTAGGTAGTCATACATACATAATCCCCACATCATTTCTTATAATTTCATCTTTCATGGAAAAATTGTCTGGTTTTACCAATACCTCTTGTTTCTCACACCGATCATGACTCACGTGAGCTTAGAGTGTAAAATTAATTATGACATCTTTCTTTGAGCCATCAATCATGAATAAACCTCATACTTCTTTACTCAAACTACGTGGGTTCTGATTCCTTTTCTAAAACAAAGGATACATAGGTTTCCCATCTGCGGGTACAATCCCAACTCTGAAATAATCTATGTCCTTATGAATGACAATAAACTTCAAGTGCCCCACTGAGTGGATTTAAAACAAGTATGTTTATCATAATGAACAAGAGATTTCTATATAATGTGTCGAAGGATACCATTGGCTAAGAATATATAACAAATACAGATGATTTTCTATCGATGAATAACCTTGAATACATATAAAAATTCTCTAAATCTCATTCATACTAATTATTTATTGTCATATCTAAAGGAAATATCATTTTCATACTTGGTAATTTAATAAGGATTCACGAACATAACTTAAATATATAAAGAGAGTCCCGGAGTAGACAATAATTCCCCTCAAAAAGGTGTTATGAGTCTGACCTCCCATCCTCTCGACCAATGAAAATTCTTAAGCCTCATCGGTTCAGAACTAATGAGCACCTACCTTTGGAAAGTAGGTCCAAATGGATATGGAATCATTGGATGTTTCCGGTTCTACAAAAAACCCCGTTAGAAACCGCTTGGAATGTTTGAACCTTAAATCACTGAGGTCGTTCTCATTTCTAGAGGAAACATAAGCATCATATTCATGAGGTGTGCTTATTTTATATTTATTATTGAATTAATGTTATATATTTATTTAGACTTTAAATATAGAAATGTTTGAGATTAGAAAAATTTATGTTTTTAAAAACTCCACAGTGTTTTAATTTTAAGAGTATGATCAGTAATTGGATACTTTATTGTGATAGATAATTTCTTAGAATCCCCATTGGAGGATAGGAATTAGTCTAGGTGTCCTAAGGGCCCAATGGCCCATTGGCCCAATTTCCCAATCGCCTAATAGCCTATTAGCCTAAGGGCCGAATGGTTTACTGGCCTATTGGCCTAACGGTTGAATGACCTAATGGCCTATTGGCCTAAGGGGCGAATGGACTACTGTCCTAATGTCCTATTGGCCTAATGGCATATTAGCCTATTGGCCTAATGATCAAATGGCCTAATGACCTTTTTCCCAAATGAAAAAAAATTACCTAATCACCTAATGACCAATGTTGGTCTATTGGCCTATTAAGAGTCATGTTTACTAAATTTGGTGTTTATTATAATTTGATAATAATAAAATTCAACATTGCGCATGTGTAATTGAAAATGAATCTATTGTTGGGGGATATTGGGTGGAGGGGGAGGAGCTATGCAGGTGGAGGGGGCTGTCTAGGGAAAGTTTTTTTTTGGGGGGGGGGGGGGGGTTGTTCAGGGAAAGTTTTGGGGGTGGGGGTTGTCTGGGGGGTGGGGGATATCTGGGGTTGGGGGTGGTCTGGGGTGAGTGGGGGGCTGTTTGGGGGGGGGGGGATGTTTGGGGGGTGGGGGCTGTTCGTGGTGGGGGGGGATGTCCGGGGGGAGTGGGGTTGTCAAGGGGTGAGTGGGGGTGTTTTTCGGGGGGTTTTGTCTAGGGGGAACTATTTGAGGGGCTGTTCTGGGGGTGTGGGTTGTTCGGGGTGAGTGGGGGGCTGTCCAGGGGAAGTGGGGGCTGTCCGGGGGTGAGTGGGGGGTTCTATCTGGGGGGCTATCCGGGGGGTGGGGGGATTTTCGGGGTGAGTAGGGGCTGTCTGGGGGGTGGGGGCTTTTCAAGGTGAGTGGGAGTCTATCTGAGGGGAGTGGGGCTGTCTGGGGGTGGGGGGATGTCCCGGGGGAGTTTTTTGTTTTTTTTGGGGGGGGGGGGGCTTTGAATGGTGTGGAGGGGGGGCTGTTTAGGATGGGGGCTATATAAGGAGGCACTTTTCAGGGGGGGTGTGGGTCATACCGGGGGTTGGGAGGGGGCTATCCAAGGGGGGTGGTGGGGCTCTTCAGTATTGAACTTTACTCTATATAGTTCAATGTCGACCAAACGCAGTTGAATGGTTCTTCAAACATCTTTTTAAACAACCTCATCATGTATGAGCAACATAGTAGGTCCCTACTAGAGTAGAGTATTGAGTCTAATGGACTAATGTCAAAATTGGCCTAATGTCAAAATTGGCCTAATGGCCAATTGGCTAAATGGAGAATTGTCCAATTGGCCAAATGCCCAAATACCCAAATACCCTATTGGACTAACACCCTAATGGACTAAAACCTTAACGCCCTAACACCCCAATGCCCTAATGGCCTAACGAACGAATGGATAATTCGTCAAATGGACTATTGTCCTAATTACCTAATGTCCAAATTACCTAATGTCCTATTGGCCTAATGTCATATTATACTATTAGCCTAATGACATATTAGACTATTGGCCTAATGTCCAATTGGCTAAATGGAGACTTGGACAATTGGCCAAATTCACAAATACCCAAACGGACAAACACCCTAACGGCCTAATGCCCTAATGGTCAAATTCCCTAATGGCCAAATACCAAACTCTCTAATGCCCTAATACCCTAACTCCCTAACACACTAATGGCCTAACTGCCTAACGGCCCAACAGCCTAACGAACCAACAACGTCCCAATGGCCCAATGGACGAACAATGGCCGAACAACGACCCAACGGCTGCCCAATGGCCCAATGGCCAAACAACAGACCAATAATGGCCCAAGGGCTGAACAAAGGCCCAACGGCTGAACAATAGCCCGACGACCTAAAAATGGACCAACGGCCTAACAATGGCCTAACAACATCCCAATGGCCTAACAACAGCCTAACAATGGCCCAACAGCCTAACAATGGCTCAATGGTCGAACGGACTAATGGAAAATTGGCCAAATGGAATACTATCCTAATTACCTAATGTCATATTTTCCTAATTACCTATTAGTATATTGGCCTAATGCCATATTAGCCTATTGGCCTAATGACTAAATGGACAACTAGCATATTAGCATATTAGCCTAATGGAAATTGTCCAAATTCCTTAATTCCCTAACGGCCTAATGGACCAATTTGATTATTATATATATATATATATATGTGCTAACTAAATATATATTTCCAATTTTCATTTGCTTTGTTTAGTTGTTTATTTTGTATCTTATTGTAGGTTTATTAAAGAAGAATATTGGAAAGAATTTGATCTTTTTGGATCACTAGATATGAAGAAGTATGTCTGTCATTTATTGTGTTTGAGGATCCTGATGTTTCTACTATTTAAAATTGTTTTTTTTTTCAGATTCTCTCTCTGTTTCGGGTGTTTTCTGTTCTTTGAGAAGCAGTACTGTAATTTTTAAAAAACAATTTCCCAGGTTAGTGACCATCATTGGTGGTCTATGTAGGATTCTTTTAGTTTATCTATAGTGACCGTCATTGGAGGTCTCTATAGCTCGACCCAATAGCGATCACTATTCAGCCGAGCCATAGGTCACCTATAGAGACTACCATTGGCGGTCACTATTTCCCTACAACGATAGGCCTAATGAAACCACCATCAGCGGTCTCAAAGTGGTCTCTAAAGACCAATAGTGACTGCTAATGTTGATCTCTATTGGTCTCGTTTTTAGTAGTGAAAATTCAATTTCAAAAATTTATAAATTTGTCTTTTAAATAAAACCATGTAATTAATGGAAAAACAATTTAGTTAAATAGAAAAATTCAGTTTTTTGATTGAAATTTTATATAAAGTCATTCAAAAAATATGATGAATATTAATCTATAAAATCAATACTTAAAAATAATCATATTTATTTTTTTATAAAATTTTCTCATTTTTTACATTTTTCCTCCTTAATAAATTGTGTCTTCATAATTTTATTTAATACTTAAACAAGTGATGATATTTTTTCCCCATAATATTTTATAATTCCCATGTTTCTTTCTAAATCTTGTGATTCTTCCCAATTCTAAAACCTCGTGAATAAACATATTCCATAGTACCTACTCTCTATGATCCAAAATATGAACCAATTTTTCTTTATTGGAAATATTCTCTTCCAATTATACCACCTTAGGTAACAAAACATGAGATGCATCAGGTGCATAATTTCTTAGAAAATAAAAATGAAACATATCATGTATGTGAGATAAAATTTCAGTTAAGGCTATATAATAAGAAAATGATCCCAAATTCTCCATAATTTCATAGGGTCCAATGATCCACAAACTTAACTTTCCCTTTTACCAAAATGTATAACACTTTTCCAAGAATATATTTAATAAAAACATGATCTCCTACCACAAATGAGATATCTTTCCTCATGTGATCTGTATAACTATTCTACCTTATTATAGTTATCCCTATGTTTTGTTGAATCATTATTAATTTATCTACCAATTATTCTACCAGTTCTAGTCCTAATAATTTCCTTTCATTGAATTCATCCCCATGTGATAGAGTTCAATATCTCTTTCCATATGATGCCTCAAAAGGTTCCATCTATATATTTTAATGAAAACCATTATTATAGGAAAATTCCACAAATTAAATATATTTATCCTAACTTCCCCGATAATCTAATGAGCAAGATAGATGAATATCATCCAAAGTCTTTATTTTTCATTCCCACATTCCATTAGATTAAGGATGAAATTTTGTATTGTAATTTAATTTAGTGTCGAATTAATTTTGAATTACATTTTAAAATGTTTAGGTAAATCAAAGATCATGATCAGATAAAGTGGAGATAGGTACCCCTTGTAGTCTTATTATCCCTTTAAGATAAATTCTAGAAAGTTGTTCCCAATATATATTATCTCAAATAGGAATAAAATGAACTTATTTAGTCAAAAATCAACAATAACCCAAATTAAATTATTACCATGAGATTTATTTGGTAATCCCACCACAAGATCCATGGATATATTCTCCCATTTCCATTTAGGGACTGGAAAAGGTTAAAGTATCCCCTTTGGTAGTTTTCTCTCAACATTAACCTATTAAAAAGTTAGATGTTTCATGGTAAAATTAGCAATGAATTTATTTAAAAAATCCCACCAATAATATTCTCAAAGTTCTCTATAAATATTTTACTTCTAAGATAAAAATAAAATGAAAATTTTTGAGCTTTACTAAGAAATTCCTTATTTAACTAGAAATCACTTAGAACACAAAACCTCTTTTAAAATTTGATAACACCTTTTTTATCAACATTAAACTTATGGAACTTACCCTTCTTGACTGATTATGATCTTTCTTATAAACCATGATCTTCCTTATAAGCCTCCTTAAATATTTATGACAAAGATGACTACACTGATACCTTATCCAAACTAGAAGTTTACATATACACAATTTTCATGCCAACATTCCTTAAATCATTAAAAAAGGATCATGTTCCAAACATAGTATGATTAATGGCACATTATCTTTTCAAATTTATGCATTGGTTACCTTGTTTTATTTATTTACATGATAGTGAATCATGTAATCATAATTCTTCATAATATTTAACAATACTTTTTTTCATGTGATGAACTCTTTTTGAGTGAATATATGCTTTAAACTTTTATGGTAAATATATATTTCATATTTTACCCCATATAAAATATGCCTCTAAATTTTTAAAGACAAAAACAACTTATACAATCTCAAGATAATGAGTATGGTAATTCTTCTCAGGAAGGTACATTTGACATAAATCATAAGAAATTACTTAATCATCTTTCATTAAGAAACAACCAAGTCCCTTCAAAGAAGCATCACAATAAATAAAAATTCACCATTTTTTATTATAAAGGATAACACTAGATAATTGACCAATATTATTTTAAATTCCCATAATCATTAATTTCATTCCTTTATCTTGATGAATATAAATCCTTTTTAAGTAATTTTATTTATTTAGATTGATAACCAAGAAAAGTTATTAATAAAACACCAATAGTAACCCACTAATCTAAGAAAACTTTGAATTTCGATGAAATTTTTGGGTCTTGTCCACTCTTCGACAACTTTGGTTTTAATAGGATTGATATTTATGCCATATTTTGAAACAATATTCCCATGAAAAGAAATCAGTTGCGGCCAAAATTCACATTTGCAGAATTTTCCATACAACTTATTTTCTTTTAAAGTCTATAAAACAATAATTATGTGTTTCTCATGTTCCTCATAAGTTTTAGAATAAAATAGAATGACATGGATGGAAACAACCACGAATTTATCTAAATACTCATGAAAAACTCTATTCATAAGATACATAAATATAATCGAAGAATTTGTTAAACTGAATGGAATAACCAAAAACTCATAATAATCATGCCTAGTAAAGAACATCATTCTTGGAATGTTTTCCTCTTTCACCTATAACTGGTGATACCTAGACCTTATATCAGTCTTTAAAAAGTATTGAAGACCCTATAGATGATCAAATAAGTCATTAATATGAGGCAATGGATACTTGTTCATAACAATTATGTTACTAAGTTCTCTATAATCAATAAAAATATTCATGAAACCATCCTTAGTTTTAACAAATAGGATTGGATCACCATAAGTAGAATTGTTAGGGGGGGTGAAATTCTCATTAAGAAACTATTATAACTTATTTTTCAATTATAACAACTCAACTAAATCCATTTGATAAGAATTTTTTGATATGGGCTTAGCATCAGGCACTAATTCAATAGTAAAATCAACCTCCCAATCAAGAATAATACCAGAAAAAACATTTGTAAATACATATAGATATTTATTTACCACAATCACATCACTAATTTGAATAGTTCATTTATTTTCAAAAATATGTGAAAGATAAATTCCACTCCCATATTTTATCAATTTCTCATATTCTTGATATGTTTTTAATGGTATGAAATCATTATTATATATGAATTGTGAAGAACCTTTGTGATGATTTGTTTTAATGAAGTTTTGTATTTGTTGACAACTAACCATTTTGTAAAGGAATGTTTTCATTATTCAGGATCAGTCCCAGTCAATCGGATAATTTTGGTAAGAAAGATGAATGTTCGAATCCAAAAATAAAGGGGGTGAAAATTGTTTATCTTTGATAAAAAAATTCTAGACACTGGTTTCCAGAGATAGGTTTTCAGACTGAGCAATACTAGATGAAGAATGTGTTAGTAAGATAGAACCTATAAGTTTTGTAAAGCTATTGATTAGATGCCCCATCGGTCTCAAATCCATCAGTACGATGTTGATGATCCATAAGACACCAGTTTTGTTAGAAAGTGAAGATATATTGAGTGTGGATGTTAGAATGATTCTAAATATGATGTCTTAAGAAAGTGAATTCAGGAGTTTGAAAGTTTTCACAATTTATAACCTTAAATTAGACGATGATTTTCTGATTATAGAGTTCTCTTAAATCATGATAAAGTCTCTTGATAAAATATTTTGAATGATGGATGTTGTTGAAGGTCTCTAAATTGTATCAGTTAAAGGCATCCGGACATAGAATATCAAATCCAGAAGTACCAGATAGAGAAGTTTATCAGAAGTATGAATGTGTAAATCTGATGAAGTTTAAACAATTTCAAAGTTTTTAGTAGATTTATCAACGTAATCGGAATTAAATCATAATGAAAATTCCATCATTATGAGGATTCTATCTAACATAATATAAGAAAGAAAGTTAACTAGACTGAATCAGAGGAGGAAGATCTATCAGACCAGGAGTATATGTGTACCCATAGGATCAGGTACAGGTACAGATTCATCAAATGAATGCCTTACACTGATAACACATTAGATGAAAAACATTGGAGTGATCATATTTTTTGATGTTGGTCTATCAAAGGAAGACCATTTATGAAAATAAGTGAATATTATAAAAGATTTTTGTTTACTTGAGAAGAAATAAATGGAGGGTTCAAGTTTGAAGATGGATGACCTGTGACACTAATAAGTCATTTTCCAAAAAAAGTTCATCATAATGAGGAAGATAGCCTCATAATTATAAGCATCTAAATATATTTATATCATAATAAGAAATGAATGATAACAAGATATTAATGAGAATAATAAGAAAGTAAGATCATGGTGAGCTGAGTAAGTTCCATCATAATGATGCTGAGGAAGTTACATAAGACTGAATAAAATTTAGTATGTTCAAGAGGACTAACTTCCAATAAATCTTGAGAAGGTTTTTTGCATTCAAAGTTGAATTTTAAATGTTTGTGATTTTTGGATATTTTAAATTTGAGTAAGAGGAAAAGTTTATTATTTTCCCACCTTTTCCATTCTGAGGTGCCTATAAACAGAAGCACTTCACATTCATACTTTGTAACTTTTCATGTAAGTGGAAAATTTTCACGTAAGTGGAAAATGTGGAGTGATAAATAATTTGATTGAAAGTTACTTCTAGATAGATATCTCATTAGAATATAAGACATCAATTGTTTTGTTAATCGGACTGAGAAACATTGCATTGATAAGATCATATTTAGTATATTGGACTAAGGAAGATGAAAATGAGTTTTTTTAGTAGAGTTTGAGAGGTGAAGTTTGGGAAAGGGAGCATTATATTGATTTGATCGTACAAATTCAGTCAGATTGTTTTAATTATACTAAATGCCATCATATTCAGGGTCCTTGAACTAAGAAAATTTTGTGGATCAGTTTGAACAAACTCTTTATTATTCTTTTATGGTTAATTTTTGAATAAATAAGCTTTGTAAACTTATGCGAGTTAATATAATCATTCTTATCAAGAGACATAGGTTTTCTAATGGGATTTGGCAAAGGCTATATTCATCTCTTCATAATAGTGAATTTCCATAGACCCATGGGAGTAGCTGTGGTAAGGATTTAGGCTCTCACACTACGGCTGAACATTATAAATATCATGTGATTTAATTTCTTTCCTAATTTTTCATGCATGAGTATTTAATAAAAAGGATTATAAGGATATAAACTTTAACAGGTTTCTGGGGTTAAGTTTTAAAAATTATTGTTACTTATAAAAATTGAACAACTGATTCAACCCCCCCCCCCCCCTTCTCGGTTGTTATTTGATCCTTTGTAACTTAAATTAGTATCATATAAAAAGTTACCTTGTTAAATCCTTATCATGGATAATCTCAATTCTATCAATGTATAGAGATGTTTACATTTTAAGAAAAAAAATATTACGGATGGAAAAATAGAAGGATTCCTTATCTCCTATCTCTTGTTCTGGAAGTTGTCGATTCTACTACAATTATTTTTCCACCTATTGATAAGGATTCTACGATGACTTTTATTGATAATAGAAATAATGAATTTGAGGGAAAATCTAAAATGATATCCTTATTTACTTATGATAAAATTTTTATATAAAGTTGGTGGGTCTCAAAACATAAAAGATTATTTGGGACAAGCTAGAAATTATTTTCGAAGGTAATACTAAAGAGAAGGAGGAAAAGATAAAAATCTGGAATAGTAAGTATGAAGAAATAAGAATAAAAGATGAAGAAAATATTGGTGAATACTTTACCAGAGTAAATGAAAGTGTTTGAAACATTAAAGGATTTGGTGATATCTTTTATGATTTTAAAATTGTAAAGAAACTTATGGGAAACTTTCAGAACATGTTTGATTCCAAAATTTTCTCTTTAGAAGTTAAGGATGATTTATCTCTTTATGAATTGTAAACATTCCTTGTTTCTTATAAAATGATAAATGCTCAAATGTTCAAAAATAATATGAAAGATGAAATGTCTTTTAAAGCCATTAGAAAAATGAAAATACAAGATGTTGAAGATGTTGATTATTGTGTCTCAAAAGATAAATAGGATGATGAATTGAATGACAAAATCATATATCTTATATCTAAGAACTATCGAAGAGGAAGATAAAAATATGTAGGTAAAAATCCTCTAAAATGTTTTGAGTGTGGTCAAATCAGACACATTGATATGAATTGTCATAAGAAGAAATTTAGAGAATATAGAGATGATTCTGACAAAAATTCTCGATGTAATAAGTGAAACAAAAGTTATAAATAAGAAAATTAATCAAAAAATCTAAAATTAATTTTACTGGTAACTATAGAAGTATGTTGAGTAAGAAAGATAAATTTGACTCAACTAAAAAAATTCTTTAAAAGATGAAATTTTTGAAAAATTCAGAACTTTAATTTTAAAAATTGAGGGAAAAAAAGATTCCTAAAATAGTGAAGAAGGTGGTGAAGAATCATATAGAGAGTATCAACTCATAACATAACTTGTTGTGTGTATTTAAATAAACAATACTCTCAGGAAATAATTCATATTAAAAAAGAAATATTGTGAATAAGTTACTGAAGGAAGAAAATATGTCATCAAGTAGGAGAAAGAATACATCTAAGAGATATTAAGTTGAAAATTTAGAATTGATTAATAGGGAAAAATGGTTGAAGATCTCATTAAGAAGCTAGAAGCTAAGGAAAAATAAGATAACAAGTTTTAATCAAAACTTATTGAGTTTGAAATTACCTTGAGTAATATAAATGAAAAATTCAACAAATCTTTGGAAGTAAAATCTAAGACTTCTAAAGTTTTTAAGAAGGCTCAAAACGAGAATCAGGTGAAATCCTCACTCTCCTAAAATATTGTTTCATCTGATTCTTCAAAAAATTTAGGTTTCAAAAAAAATTGGGAAATCTTGGGTGGATAAAGGATATTAGAAACCTATCACATCTAAAAAATTTAAAAACTCACTCATAAGGAAGAATTTTCCATGCCCAGAGTATTTTAGAGAAGGAAGAAGTTATCAATCACAGCAAATTTTATATAGATAAAAACTCACTTCAATAGAAAATAAATATTGGATGGCTATTTCTAGTGTTTTTGAATCTCTAGGTATAGAGATTATAATTATTTTCATAACTTGTCTCTTCCCAGAAGAAGGTTTGAACAAAGAGAAAGCAATGGTGGAAGAAGGATGAGTAACTTTCCTATCTCACAGGAAGTTAAAAAAGAAAAGAAATAAAGATGTTAGAAATTTTCAAACAAAAAATCAATTTGAATGACTGTAATAATTTTATATAATATGTGATCAGGCTGGTAATCATGAAAAATGATGTGTGAAACTTATTCTAGAATAATTTTCTTTTAGTATAAAATAAAAGGAAGCTGGAAAGAAGAAGTTGAGGAAATATATTTTGTTATTGAGACAACATTGAAAGCAAGAAAAAGGAACAAACCATGGATACTTGATAGTGGTTGTTATTAACATGTGATAAGTGATATAAAAATATTAAAACATGTTTAAAGTCATTATAGAGGATTAGTTACCTTTGGTAATGGCAGTTCCTTAAAAATCAGAAGAATCTGAACTTCTGAGATTGAAGCATAAAATTTGAAATCTAATGACGTTTTATTTTTTGATGGGCTAAAACATAACTTACTTATTATAAGTCTACTTTTTGATGATGGAAAATAAGCTATATTTAGAAAATATTATTGTGTTATCAAAAGTGTGAAAGATGAAAATTTTATTACAAAAGGAGAAAAACCCAGTGGGAATCTCTTCCAAATAGGTGAGTTTAATAACTCGTGTTACTTAAGTACTAAAGATGAAAATAAGTTATGGCAGTGAAGACTTAGGAACCTTAGGCAGAAGAATATGCACAAACCTTCTAAATTTGAAGTTGTATGTTACATTATAGAATTGAAAAGAATATATCAAGATTTTTATGTTACTTGTTAAAAGGGGAAGATGACTAAAAAAAGTTATAAGAGAGTTTAAATTGTATCTAACAGACCTTTATAGATTATTCATTTTGATTTATGTCTACTGATGAGACATCAATAAACAATATAAGATTTATTCTTTATCACTTTTATTGATGATTTCACTCAGATGAAAACATTGTGTTTATGAAAAAAGTCATAGTTTGTGGAAATGTTCAGGTTTTTTAGAAAATAAGTTAAGAAATAAATGGGGGATTATATAAAGAAGTTAAGAACAAATAATGGTACTAAATTCACAAGAAATACTTTTGAAACTTATATGAGAAAGCATGGTATACAAAATTATTATAGTACTCACTATACTATACAGAAAAATGGAGTAGCTAAAATAAATAAAATAAGTTTGGTGGAAATAGGAAGAAGTATGTTAGCAAAATACAAACGTTCAATGTTTTATTAGAGAGAAGCTTTTATTACTATTGTACATGTTCAAAATAGATGCTTACTAAGACAAGAAACTAACATGAATTCTTATGAAATGTGGTATAACAAAAAACCCTCATTTAAGTACTTTAAAGTTTTTAGAAGTCCATGTTTACTTAAAATAAAAAATTCAAATCTATGAAATTTTGATGATAAAGATGAGGAAAGAACTTATATGGGTTAATCACCCAATGGAAGAAGTTAAAAATGTTGGAATAAATTCTTATAAATGTTGGTGGACTCATATGATCTGAAAGTAACTGAAAATAAAAATTCCTTAAAAAAAGTTGTTGATAATGATGAGGAGGATAAACTGAAGATTTCTAATGATTGTGAGTTGAATCATCCTTACCAAGATTCATGATAATCATGTTATGAGGAAAGTTCATATGGAAAAGAAACTTTGAAATTTCCAACCTTACAAAAATATGTTGAGTCAGAAAACATTATTGGAAATCAAAAGGCTCCAGTTTAGACCATAATAATGTTGATATTAAAAAATTAGACTTCACTTATCTCAAAATTTGAACCGGAATTATTTTTAGAATATATTAAACCAAAATAATGGGTGGGTGCTATGAATAAAGAGTTATATCATATTGAGAAAAATGAAACTTGGGAATTTGTTTCACAACAATAAAATAAAAAATGTTTTTGGAACAAAGTGGGTTTATAGAAACAAATTTAATGAGAATGGAGAAGTTTAAAGAAATAAATAAAGACTTAATTGTAAAGGCTATGAAAAGGTGGAAGGTTTGGATTTTGAAGAAACTTTTTCCTTAGTTGCATGATTATAAACTATCAGAATATTTCTAGCAGTCGCTGGTCATCAAAACTAAAAATTATATCAGATGGATTTAAAGTCATCATTTTTCAATGGTGAGATTGAGGAAGAAGTTTACATTGAGAAACCTTATGTATTTTTACTTGATGATGATGAAGAAAAATTTTTTAGATTGAAGAAATATTTTCATGTTATAAAACAAACTCCTTCTTCCAAGTATTAAAAAATTGATAGTTGTTCGAGAATAATGAATTTTTCTAAAGGAAGTGTTGTTATTAACTTGTATGTCAAAAAAGTTAACTCTAGTATAATATTTATTATTGTGTATGTGTATGATATAATTATTTTTGGTATGAAAGAAACGGTTCATAAATAATTTTCTATAGAAATAAAGAAGAATTTTGAAATTTCAATGTTGAGAGAATTAACTTTATTCCTTGGATTACAAGTTCAAAAAAAAGAAAAGTACATTTTCTTATCTCAAGAAAAGTATGATAGGGAATTATTAAAGAAGTTTGGGATGTAATATTCTAAAGAAGCTTCTAATCCTGTATCTATAATCAGAAAGTTGAGTAAATATGAGTCCATAAAATGTTTTAATCAGAAAGACTTTCGAAAGATGATTGAAATTCTACATTACCATAAATCCTTAAGGCCTGATATTGTTTATGTTATAGATTTTTTTGCCAGGTATAAAATTAATCCAAAAGAATCACATATGTTGGTAGAAAATTGAAATCTGAGATATATCAAATGAAAAAATCCATATGGGTTTTTATACAAAAGAAATTGTGAAATAAAGTTTCATTTTTATACTGAAGCTGATTGGGTTGGAGATTGTAATGATATAAAATTAACCTCAGGAGGAACTTTTTTTTGGCAGAATGTTTTTTGATTTGGAATAGTGAGAATAAATTTTTGGTAAATTTAAGTATAGTGGAATCATAATATGTTGTAGCTACTCAAATTTACACTCAAATGTTGTGGATGAAGGTTTAGCTGGAAGACTTAAAAGTGAAAGTTTCTAAACCATTGAAGATACTTTGTGATAATAATATTGCAATTTATCTTTCTAAAAATATTTTCCAACATTAAAGATATAAACACATTGATATAAAGTTTCACTTTATAAAAGATAAAGTTTCTTCTAGTGATTTTATGCTAGAATATATCTCAACAAAGTATCAAATTGATGATATATTCATAAAATCTATGCTAAAAGAGATATTTGTGGAATTTAGGTAGCAACTTCATGTTTATCCTCCTCCCATGAATTCCTAAACCTCATAAGGAAGTCCCCCACCATGCTTTGGATTATTTTGAAAAAGGGGGATATAAAGTAATAACTTTCTACTTTGTAAGAAGTTTTTATTTAAGTTTATTAAATGAATCTAAAGCTATATTTATCATTTTCACAACCCAACCCAACGGGGCTCGAGCCTCAACTCCCCAAGCCCACCTCCAATAGGCCAAGGGAAGGCATCTAGTTCCTAGTAGGCTATCACACATATGGGAGGCATTAGCCTAAGGTACTCGTACATACGTACCTACATACACCTCCATGAAACAGTGCAGAGATATATAAAACTGAAAAGTAAAAGCATGCATACATCTATACCAAACCAGAGTACAACAGAAGTACAAAAGGGCAAAATAGGTCCCACCAAAGGAAAATCACAAAGGCGTCCAACCTTCTCGGAAGATGGGGTACGCTGCCAAAAGCACCACTAGAAAGCTCCTAGACATAGCTCCGGTAAGACTCCACGGTCAGTCCTGCTCACTCACCTCCTTCTGCTCCGGGTCCTCCTAGGACTTCATCGAAAGGCCTATGGTCTACATAAGACACAAACATGTGCGGGGAAAGTCCGTGTAGGGGTGAGTATAAAAATACTCAGTAGGCACCCCAAAAACCCAAAACAAAAGAGAGAAACTGAAAGGAAACAGTCCACCTATCCCAGCCAGAGGGAACCGAGATGAGAGAGAAACACCATCTCGTGACCATCCTCAGCTAAAAATGACTAGTCAGCTCAAACTAGGTGTATTCCCATACATACACCTTGAACATCCAGATATACTCAGCTCATGCACCAAGCCACATGAGGTACCGACCTCATCACCAGAAACGGTTCACAACCAAGAGAACACACTCCATGATCACTGTCATCCCAGATGACACTTGTCTGAGAGATACACTGTAACGACCTAAAATTTTGAATAAATCTTGTTTCCTAATTTTGTGTGTTATTTTATTTCATACTCAGCAAACCTTTTTCATTTAATAAAATGAGTAAAATTAAAATGAAACTATTGGGTTTTGACTATTATATGACTGCTAGCCAGTATGATCGTTGGAAACTAAATGTTGCGACTATTGTCTCTAAATACAAGTGATCTTGGTTCATTAATATAGAAAGAAGATTTGTTGGCCTCATCCAATAGTATCGGGACAATCAAAGCCCATCTAACAGAACTTGGGAAGGAGGTAGCACCACTAGGCTTTTCTCTGGACTAAACCCAAGCTGAACTTCATCGTGTGAAGCTAGAACAGAATCGCCTTGGTGAGAAGTTCAAACTGATAGAAATTACTACTCGTGTGATGTTGGCTGATCCGCCCTCAGATTCTCTCACCTAAGCACACCTTACACTTAGGTCCTATGATGGGGTTATAAGGGGCTATGTAAGGAGACCGTAACTGCCTTTTGTAATCCTTTGATTTAAATAAAAATTGTGATTTCTTCTTATGATGAAGTTTGTGAATTTTAAAATGTCCGGATAAATATAGTATGAATATTTTTGATGAATTCTAGAAAAAAGATATTTGAAAATATTTATGTAAACCTCAAATAATTAATTATGTGTAATGATTTTCAAAAAATGGTCTTCTACAATTATGTTCAGTAAGAAATTTAGAGTCTAATAAGATCAACTTGATTTTTGATGAATAGTAAATTATGAATAGTAATTTTATGCTTAGGATTAGTAATGTGACCAAATGGATTAGTAATCTCACTTAAAGAAAGTATTAATATAATTTAGGCACCTTGATTAAGTAATGTGAGTCAATAAAATAGGTAAATAACGGTTTCAAAAATTATTAGTCAAGTATCAGTTTTTTCTGGTGAATAGTGTTTTTTTAATTAAAATTTTAATTAAAAATATTTATAAAAATATTTTTATAAAATGGAGTTCATTTTTGAACTCAGGGCATCGTTATTATGTTAAGGTAATTTTTGGGGATTTTTCTGAAAAAAAATGAATTTTCAGTGAATAGTGTTTTTTTTAAATTAAATTAAAAAAATTTAGAAAATTATTTTTATAAAATGGATTTCATTTTTGAAATCAGAGCATTGATATTTGGTTAAGGTGAAATTTTGGGATTTTTCTGAGAAAGTTGAATTTTCGATGAATAGTGAAAATACTGTTTTTAAGTTACGGGTGATTAATGACATCATTAAATGATGTATTAAGTATGTAATCAATATGGTCGACTTATGAATAGTAAGATAAGGTATGAGGTGTTCTAAGTGGGCAATACCATGGGAAAAAAAATGGGCAAGCCCATGGTTTTGCCAATACCCCCAATGAGGTGTCGCTTGGCTATTAATGCCTTGTCCCCTCACTTCCCCTATAAATACCAAGTCACTCTCTCATCCTTTACATTCCAAAATCCTCCTCTACGACGTTATGGTCTCATTAACTCCCAAGGAGTCCTCCCAAGGTTCCCTCAAGCCTCCCAAGGTCCCAAACATCAAGATTTTGAAGTTACTCTTCAAGGTAAGGGATTGTACCTCTCTCTTTCTTTCCAAATACTCTCTTTTATGTCATATCTTTTATGATCCATGTTCTTATGTTGAAGGATGTTATATTATATTCATACTATTATACTTTTCATGTTCATATGTGAGAGACCCCTTCTTTCTCTCATCAATTCATTTTAAAAATGTTTAAGTGGCGTCGTTAGGCTGCCGAATTTTTATGGGATTCTTTCACCCTTCTGGTTTTCAAGATCTATTTTCATGTCAAGTCTTTCAAGTTCCTTTTTATTATGTTGGGGTATGATATATATATCTATAATACTGATCTTTTATTTTCATATTATGAGAGACCCTATTTGATC
Source organism: Viscum album (assembly GCA_963277665.1). Classification (NCBI taxonomy): domain Eukaryota; kingdom Viridiplantae; phylum Streptophyta; class Magnoliopsida; order Santalales; family Viscaceae; genus Viscum; species Viscum album. The sequence continues at coordinate 1,231,782,946 of OY728155.1, forward strand.
TCGTCAATTATTTTTTTTTAAGTTTTAAGTGACACCGTTAGGCTGCCGAATTTTTGTCTTCCTTAAATGTTTTTCATTTCATATGGTATGTCTTTAAAATATCATTACCATGTTCTTATATCTATTATATTATGTCCCTATACTGTTTTATGGATCATTTATTAGTGTATGACCCATGTCCCCTCTCTTTTCAATATCTTTTAAAACCCTGTAACATAGACGTTATGCTGTAGCATTTTCATCTCAAAATTCCTCTCTTTTTCTCAAATTCTTTTATTTTATTAAGTGAATACTGAAAGCTCTTTCTTATACAGGGGTATTCACATATATATCAAAAAAAATTATTTTAAATTCTTGGATTTACATACATGAAACATTCTTTCTTTTTTCTGTGGGTTTAAAGTGACATAAAGATCATTTCTTTAAAGCAGTTTTTAAAATGTTATGATTATGAAAGGAAACCCATTTCTTTTATGCTATATGGGTTATTTATTAAATTTTTGATGATTATATATGTGGATCACATGATAATAAATTCAAATTTAATGGTGCGCCCTGATAGCGCTCCAATGCATTGGGTAAAGACTTAATCTCTAGAGATGACCATTTTTAGCGACGCCTTGGTGAATAACCTTGGTAGTTTTTAATGACACCATGGGGATGGACCTTGGTGAAATGGAAATGATTGTCTATGTTAAATTTTATAGACACATCTTCACATTATGAAACACATTATCTTTATTATGATATGCCTCATGATCTCTTTCTCATGCCTTAAAGTTATTTTTCATGACTTTTGATGTATCTCAAGTTCACATGTAAAATGTTTCCCTTGTTTCCATTACTGGGCCTTCTGCTCACCCTTTCCTTTGATGTATGCTCTCGGGTTATGAGATGCTTTAATGAACTTAGGATGAACAAATTAAGAAGCCTTTTAAGTGTTTAAGAAGAATGTTTTATGTTGTCATTTATTAAGTTCCTAGTTTCCAAGACACTAAACCTTAAAGATCCTCGGTTTATGTGATAAAAAGGCGGGATGCTATAGTTGGTATCAAAGGATGGTTTAGTTATTTGTGGAAATTTGGATATGAAAACGTTCGGAAGAACCCTATAGAAAAGTTTAAATATAGGAAATCTTCCTAGTATTTTGGTGAGTATTGAGTAAGTGGTTTATCAAGAAAATTCATTCCTATCTAGATACGAGTAGGTAGAGGTGGCTTTGGCACAGATGTACATAGGGGTAAAACCCGAAAACACCACTTTTAGCTAGACTCGAACGGGAACTAGTACACGACAACGGCCCTTGCTGAACTCTTGGTTATGACACTCCTGTGGAATATGATTTGGTAAATTTATAAGCTTAGTATGAACCATTATTAAAGGAAAAAATATAAAATAAAATAAAGATTCACATAAGAATATATGATCATGGATAACCTAGATTGGAACCTAGGGGATCACAAGTTAGGGTATATGTTTCTTCTACAAGTTTATCCTTCTATGCTCTAAGTTTCCTTTTCATGATTATTGGCTGAGTATTTAAGCCCCCTAATTATACTTTCTTTTCTTAGTTAATGGCGGGAAATGGAAGAACATGTCCCAACAACCAATGTGATAGGAAATGTGACGATTACCCTATTAATGTGATAGAGATTATGAGAGATCAAGTTGTACATATTGTGATTATGCCAATCCAGCTATCAAAAATCACAATTAATAATTGGTAACTAGTTGAATGCCCAAATTCATCAAGGAAGAAGAAGACGAAGTCTCAAGGATGTTCATCTGATAAAGTTGATAAGGGAAAGAAGACCCAATTTCCCTTGTGCAAAAAGTGTGGAAAGAGGCACCAAGGGGAATGTCACAAAGGAACTGGGAGATGTTTTAAGTGTGGGGTGATAGGCCATAAAGTATCTAATTTCTTTAAAAAAATTGATAATGTGATGAATATAGATAAGGTTTGATCTAATGTACCTTATACTTTTCAATGTCATAAATGTGGAGAAGTTAGACATTATCCAAGGAAATGCTCTCTTGGAAGGGATGAGAAGTATGATGAGCATTAACAATCTTTAAGGAAAATGGAACAATTCAATTCCTATGCTGAGATGGATCTTGATGACTAAAGTACATGTGACTTCTTCGCAATAATTGTCTACGTCATGTTGTTTTTTTTAGTTCATTCTCTATGAGCATATCTTTAATGTTTTCTAATAACATCGAGTCACTACCTAAGATGTTTTTATATCATTAAGGAAAACATCTATTGTTTGTACCACATGTTGATGTTGTGAAGCTGTTCTTCTTGAAAAAAAAAAGATGATTAGGGGATTAAAATATGATTATTATTTTGGAAGACATTCACTATTTTGGGAACCCGATATGATCGACGTAAATAGATTACTACGGTATTTTCTTTGAGAAATAAAGGTTGACTTATATTTTGAAGAATCGAAGAATTTAAGGTAAACTTATGCTAATATAGGTTACTTAGGGAAATGATTAACCTATCTTGGGGAAAATATGTTTAGGTTATCTACTTTTTTTATAAGATGTTAAGAGTGGTTGATGTTGTTTGGAGATGAACGATGAAGTTTATTTTCGAAGACTATGTTATCAAATCCTTCTTGTATTTGGGTTTTAATCTTAGTTCGGTTTATTTTGAGGAATTTTAAGAACAGTTATTTATGGAATGGTCTATGATGAACTTTGGGTAGTACTGTGGAATTTTGAATATTTAAAAGTAGTTTACCTTCCTATGTGGTTCTTTATTTTGAAAGAGTTGTTTTATCTTACCCTTTCTATTTTTGGGATAATGTTTAAAGATAGAAGAAATAGATAGTTAATCTTTGGTGGATTATGTGATTATCTAGAAGATGATTCTTGTGCTTTTGATGAGACCAAGTGTTTTTTTTAATTCTCATTGTTTGGAGAAAAGATTAGTTTTGGTAGAAACTTATTAAGGGATGAAACTCTACTTGAAGGTAGATATATTTCCTTGCATTTTTATTCTATGTAGTAAATGAATTCCTCAAAACTATGAAAAGGAATGTAAAACAAAGACATTTTTTTTTAATTTTTCAACTGGGAAATCAAATACCATTTAACCCATCATAAGTTTGTGATTTTCTTGTTGTTAACTTTCTCCTAATCATGTTTTCTATCACTCTTCCTCAGAACGTGACCCTTTCTTTTCTCTTCCATGTCCATGTTTTCCTACATGGAATCCTAGTATGGGTTGACTTGGGTGACCTTTGTACTTCCTTTTCTTTCTTTTAAAGTAGTAGTGTTACTGACTCTATTTCCTATGTGGGACTTTCAATGAAATTTCCAAGCCTAATTTTAAAAATTTCGAGGAAGCAATTTCTTAAGGGGGGAAGATTGTAACGACCCGAAATTTTGAATAAATCTTGTTTCCTAATTTTGTGTGTTATTTTATTTCATACTCAACAAAACTTTTTCATTTAATAAAATGAGTATAATTAAAATGAGACTGTTGGGTTTTGACTATTATATGACCACTAGTCAGTATGACCATTGGAAACTAAATGTTGTGACTATTGTCTCTAAATACAAGTGATCTTGGTTTATTAATATAGAAAGAAGATTCGATGGCATCATCCAATAGTCTTGGGCCAATCGAATCCCATCTAACAAAACTTGGTAACAAGATAGCACCACTGGGCTTTGCTCTGGACCAAACCCAAGCCGAACTTCATTGTGTGAAGCTAGAACGGAATCTCCTTCGTGAGAAGTTAAAACTGATAGAAATTACTACTCATGCGATTTTGGCCGAGCCACCCTCATATTCTCTCACCTTAGCACACCTTACACTTAGGTCCTATACTGGGGTTATAAGGGGCTATGTAAGGAGACCGTAACTTCCTTGTGTAATCCTTTGATTTAAATAACAATTGTGATTTCTTCTTATGATGAAGTTTGTGAATTTTCAAATGTCCGGATAAATATAGTATGCATATTTTTGATGAATTCTAGAAAAAGGATATTTGAAAATATTTATGTAAACGTTAAATAATTAATTATGGGTAATTATTTTCATAAAATGGTCTTCTACAATTATGTTCAGTAAGAAATTTAGAGTCTAATAAGATCAACTTCATTTTTGATGAATATTAAATTATGAATAGTGATTTTATGCTTAGGATTAGTAATGTGACCAAATGGATTAGTAATCTCACTTAAAGAAAGTATTAATATAATCTAGGCACCATGATTAAGTAATGTGATTCAATAAAATAGGTAAATAACGGTTTCATAAATTATTAGTCACGTATCAGTTTTTTCAGGTGAATAGTGTTTTTTTAATTAAAAATTTAATTAAAAATATTTAAAAAAATATTTTTATAAAATGGAGTTCATTTTTGAACTCAGAGCATCGATATTATGTTAAGGTAATTTTTAGGGATTTTTCTGGAAAAAATGAATTTTCGGTGAATGGTGTATTTATTTAAAAATTAAATTAAAAATATTTAGAAAATTATTTTTATAACATAAAGTTCATTTTTGAAATCATAGCATTGATATTTGGTTAAGGTGAAATTTTGGGATTTTTCTGAGAAAGTTGAATTTTTGATGAATAGTGAAAATACAATTTTTAAGTTACGGGTGATTAATGACATCATTAAATGATGTATTAAGTATGTAATCAATATAGTCGACTTATTAATAGTAATATAAGGTATGAGGTGTCCCAAGTGGCCAATATCATGGGCAAATACCATGGGCAAGCCCATGGTTTTTCCAATACCACCAATGAGGTGTCCTTTGGCCATTAATGTCTTGTCCCCTCACTTCCTCTATAAATACCAAGCCATTCTCTCATCATTTCCATTCCAAAATCCTCCTCAACGAAGTTCTGGTCTTCTTACCTCCCAAGGAGTCCTCCCAAGGTTCCCTCAAGCCTCACAAAGTCCCAAACATCAATATTTTGAAGTTACTCTTCCAGGTAAGGGATCCTACCTCTCTCTTTCTTTCCAAGTACTCTCTTTTATGTCATGTCTTTAATGATCCTTGTTCTTATGTTATATTATGTTATTTTAGATTCATCCTAATGTACATTTAATTTTTATATGATTATATACCCCCTCTTTTTCTCATCAATTCATTTTAAGAATGTTTAAGTGGCGTTGTTAGGCTGCCGAATTTTTAAGAGATTCTTTCACCCTTCTCGTTTTCAAGATCTATTTTCATGTCAAGTCTTTCAAGTTCCTTTTTATTATGTATGGGTATGATCTCTATATCTATAATACTGATCTTTTATGTTCATATGATGAGATACCCTATTTTATCTCATCAATTCTTTTTTTTTTTTGAAGTTTTAAGTGACACTGTTAGGATGCCGAATTTTCATAAGAGAAATCTTATTTTTATCTTCCTTCAATGTTTTTCATTTCATATGGTATATCTTCCAAATTTCATTACCATATTATTATATATATTATATTCTTTCCCTATACTGTTTTATGGATCATTTATGAGTGGGTGACCCATGTCCCCTCTCTTTTAAATATTTTTTAAAACCCTGTAACATAGTAGTTATGCTGCAGAATTTTCGTCTCAAAATGCCTCTCTCTTTTTCTCAAATTATTTTATTTTATTAATTGAATAATCAAAACTATTTATTCTAAAGTGGTATTAACATATATATCAAAAAAAATTATTTTAAATTCTATGATTTACATACATGAAACACACTTTCCTTTTTTCATGGGTTTAAAGTGACATAAAGATTATGTCTTTAAAGCAGTTTTTCAAATGTTATGATTATGAAAGGAAACCCATTTATTTTATGCTATATGGGTTATTTATGAAATGTTTTATGATGATATATGTGGATCAAATGATAATAAATACAAATTTAAGGGTGCGCCCTAATAGTACTCCAATGCATTGGGTAAAGACTTAATCTCTAGAGATGACCATTTTTAACGACGCCTAGGTGAATAACCATGGTAATTTTTAATGACACCTTGGGTATGGACCTAGGTGAAATGAAAATGATTTTCTATGTTAAATGTTGTATCCACATATTCACATTATGAAATTTGTTATTTTTATTATGATATTCCTCATTATCTCTTTCTCATGCCTTAAAGTTATTTTTCATGACTTTTGATGTATCTCAAGTTCACATGTAAAATGTTTCCCTTGTTTCCCTAACTAGGCCTTCTACTCACCCTTTCCTTTGATGTATGCTCCCAGGTTATGAGATGTTTTAATGAACTTAGGACGAACAAATGAAGAAGACTTTCAAGTGTTTAAGAAGAATGTTTTATGTTGTCATGTATTAAGTTCCTGGTTTCCACGACACTAAATCTTAAAGATCCTCGGTTTTGTATAATGTAATGAAAGTTTATGTGATAAAAAGGCAGGATTATATATACACTCCATTGGGTCCTATAAAAACATCTCAGATGCTCACCTGAGATATCATTATCGTTGGATATCGACACTGATGAAAACTCGCTGAAACAACATAAACACCAAACTCCCCGGATAGGGGATCGCTCCTAGGGTCTGCTAGGGGATACCTGAACCCAAACCAGTATAAGACGATCTAATAGATAAGGGATCACTCCTAGGGTCCGTTGGGCGATACCACAACACGATCTGGTGTTCGTAGATCTCACATATTGGGGATCACTCCCAGGATCTGCTGGGGGATACCACAACCCGATCTGTCGCTCGACAGGAACACGTCGCTCAGATAGAGGATCGTCGCCTGTGTAAAGGTGTTCACAATGATACAGGAACCCTGTCTAGTACATCTCACGTTGAAAGGGATCTAACTGATGATGTCTCAACCCTACAGAAACAATGTGTTGAGTAGGGGATCGTATAACCAATGATATCGTAACCCTACTATAAACCTCATGCTGAGTAGGGGATCGTATACCCGACGATGCCAAAACCCTACTGAGCACATCCCACCGCATTGGGGATCATATTTCGATGATTCCACAAACCCTACGGGGTAAAACTGCTGGATAGGGGATCACCGCCCGTGGATAAGTGGTCACAGCGATACCAAGAACCCGATCTAGGAAAAAGGATGCTAGAGGATCCCACTCCGAGCCCACCGGAGGGATGCAACAACTCTAACAGATTAAACATCCCATCGAGAGGATCACAAACCTATACAAAGGTTGTGATGACGTGGCAACCCTCGTAGGAACTAACCAAGGAAGTACCCTCAACCACTGCTGGTCCAAACTTCACTAACCCGAGCGACCCGCCACAATGCCACATCGTGAACCTCCAAGGCCGATATAGAGGCCACCATCGCGATCCACATGGAAAAACACGCAAGATAGGCTCTTTACTCGCCCGAAACGGTCAACCGGTGACAAAGGAACTATTCACCGTAGTTAGCCCAGGTGGGTCCCACACAACGATCCCAAACCCATCAAGCAGATCATACCACGGCAATCCCCTTGGAGGAACATAGGGAATCCACTACTCATTCGTCCCAAACGGACACTCGGTGAAAAAGGTAATATTCACCGAAGCCAGCTCGGGTGGGGCCCATGTATCCATCCCTAAACTCATCGAACGGATTGCACCATTGAGACCCTCTCAGAAAAACAAACATGATCGACTATTCATCCACCAAAATTGGACTCCTGGTGAGAAAGTTGTGTTTCTCCGAAAATGGAAAAACCCAGCCTCATGGGGCCCACACCCCAAACTCAGTCCCAACACATAGAAACCAACAAGAAAAGTATGTCGTATTATCAGGGTCTCAACGCCACTGACGGCACATCAATCATACGCTCCGAGTAGAAGATACAACAACACGAAGTCGAAAAATAATAAAATATTATTATTTTATTCGATATTTTAAGCTCCCAGGCCACGATCTTGAAACTCGTCGAATGGATTGCACCATTGCGATCCTCTCAGAAAAAAAACAAGATCGACTATTCATCCACCAAAATCAGACGCCTAGTGAGAAAGATGCGTTTCTCTGAAAACACCAAAACCCAGCCTCTTGGGGCCCGCACCCCAAACTTGGTTCCAACACTCAAGAACCATCAAGAAAAGTCTGTAGTATCATCAGGGACTCAATTCCACTGATGGCACGTCAATCGGACGCTCCGGGTAGAAGATACAACGGACCGAAGTCGAATAATAATAAAATATTATTATTTTATTCACCGTTTCAAGCTCCCAGGCCATGATCCTGAAACTTAAAACTCCCAAACCCACACCGAAGGGTTCTCCTCATCGCCAAGGTCACGTCACCACAGACAGCACGCGAATATGACCTCTGGATTTCAAGAAATGGGGGTTTTAAAACCCCCGTGTAATAAAAAGGGGCCGGACCGGCCTGAACCGGTCAGCCCGCCCTGGCAGGCGGCCCTTCGCCACGCGGTGCTCTCCCACGGACCGCTGCGGGCTGCCATGGGCTGCCATGGGCTACCATGGGGCTGCCACGGGCCGCCGTGGGGCCGCCGCGCCGGAGCCGCGCCGATGGACCTTCCTCGGACTACCGGGGGCAACCCGACGGTCTGTTTTTTGATCTGAAGGTACCGGTGCGACCCTGAGGACACAATATTCCCTGATACGACAAAAAACGTATCAATTCGCAACAAAAATGGGATCGGGGGATTAAAACTCAAACCTCCTACCTCGCAAGCGAAACGCCGAAGCTTCGGGTGCAGAACAACGCCGACTATGCCCTAAAGTTTGATCCGCTGACGATCGGCGCAGAAAACGGAAAATTTCATCTTGAATTGGTGGAGAACGAAGAAGGGAGGGGTGGGGTTCCATTTCTGTACGTAGGAGGTGAGGGAGGGGAGAGGATTGGTTTTTTTCTTTTTTCTTTTTTTTTATTTAAAAACTTCATTTAAAAAAACACCCCCAACCAGACCTCCTGGCGCAGAAGAAGTTAGGTCGCCCCTAGGGTAAACAGGTCATTCTGAACGCAACGGCAGACTTAGATTTTTTATTCGAGACTCTATTCAGAATTTATTCGAGCTGACGCTCATAATTAAACTTTTCCATTTATTTATGAAAACGCCCCTGGTGGCGTTTTCCACACCAGGCTCACGCCTGCAAAGTTTACACCCTGCCTAGGGTAAACGGCATGCTCCGGAAGCAATTATGCCCTCAGATTCCTATTTTGAGCTACCTTTTAGGAGATTTCACACCCCCTCTATGTGAATAGTATAAAAATACTTAATATTTTTATAAAATTAATTCTAGGCACACTGGGTCTCAGAATCGCACGTCGTCTTCACGCCTAGCTCTGGAATTATTTGTAGAAATATTCCAAACTATGACAGGGTTAAAACCCGAGTCTCTACAATCACATAATCAAGGAGAGAAAAATAAAAGTGAGAAAAAAGGAAAAGTGAGGGGGTTTATCTTAACATGTCCAAAAAAATCTTATTATAAAGGTATGGAATTCCTTCAAAAACATTACTTTATCCAGTAGTTCTGTGTCCGGACACTCTCTTTTGTGAAAGTCAATGTTTTGATAAATGTTGAAAACTTTGATTTGATTCAAAATTAGGGTTGTGAAAATTTTCTGAAAGTTGAAATATTTGTTAATGAGTGTTTTCAACATATCCAAAAGGGATATTTAAGAACCTTTGTGTTGATTTTTTTTAACAATGTTTTTTATTTTTTGAAAACTAATATTTTTTAAAAATAATTTTTTTATTATTTGGGATTGAACCCAATCCATAGGAATGATTTTTGTAAGAAATATTAATATTTGAATCCAAAAAAAGGGGGATCAAGGTTTTTATATTTGATAAAGTTGTTTTTTGGACACATGTTTCTAGACTAAGCAGTACCGGACGCATAAGTTGTAAGGAAGTTGGAAGATGGAAGTTTAGTAAAGTTTTTGATCGGATGCATCATCATCTTATATCCATCATCATGATGTTTAAGATCCATCAAAAATAGGTTTTATTATAAATTCAGAAGGTGTTAAGTGAGGAAGTGAGAATGATACTGAAGATGATGTTTTAATAAAGTGAATTTAGGAGTTATAAATTTTTAATAATTTATAACCATAAATAAGATGATGCTTGGATGATCATTTATTTCTCATAAATAGTAATAAATTATCATGATAAATGCTTTTGAATAATGGATGGTGTTGAAGGTCTCTAAATTGTATCAGTTCCAAACATCCAGACATAGAAGATCAGATCCAGAAGTACCGAACACAAAAGTTTATCAGGAGTCTGAATTTGTAAAGCTGATGAATTTTGAAGAATTTTAAATTTGTTGAGTGGATTCATAAATATAATGAGAATTACATCATAATGTTAATTTCATCATAATGATAATTCCATCATTATGAGGATTCAATCTAACATACTCTGAGAATAAAATTTAACCAAACTGACTCTGAGGACGAAGATATATCAGACTAGGATAAAATTCATATCCATTAGATCAAGAACAAGAATTGATTCATTAAATGAATTTCTCACAATGATAACACATCATATGTAGATCATCAGGGTCATCAGATTTGTTGATGCTTATCCATCAAAGGTAGACCAATTATGAAAAGAAGTGAATATTCTAAAATATTTGTGTTTACTTCGGAAGAAACAAAGGGAGAGTTTAATTTTTCAAACAGATGAGCTATGACACTAATAATTCATCTTCTGAGGAAGTTCATCATAATGAGGAAGATAGCCACATCATAATGAGCAGCTAAATATAGTCATATCGTAATAGGAAATAAAAGATATCTAGATCATAATGAGTATAAGAATAAATTCATATCATATTGAGCTGTGTAATTTCCATTATAATGAAGCAGAGGAAGTAACATTCGACTGAAGAAAAGTTAGTGGGTTCTAGAAGGATTAATTCATATAAATCTTGAGAAGGTTTGAAGAAGTTAAAGTTTAAGTTTAAATGTGATTTTTTTTAGATATTTGAAATTTGGGTAAGTGGGAAAAGTTTTTTAGTTTCCCACCTTTTCTATTTTGATGTGCCTATAAATAAAATCACTTCATAATCATACTTTGAAACTTTTCACATAAGCAGAAAAGGAGGACCGATGAAGAATTCGAGTGAAAGATACTTCCGAATAGAGATCTCATTAGAAGATCAGACATGAGTTGTTTTCTTAACCAGATAGAGAAAAATTATATTGAGAAGAACATATTGAGCATATCAGACTGAGGAAGATTAGATTGAGTTTTTTTAGAAAAGATTGAGAAGTGTGGATTGAGAAATGGAGTATTGTTTTGAGTCGATCAAACTAAGTCAATCAGATTGTGTTCATCAGACTGAATGTCATCAGGCTTAGGTTCATCAGACCCAGGAACTTTTTTGGAGTAGTTTGAAAAAAGTTTTTATTCTTTTTTTGTGGCTCAATTATTTTATAAGAAATCATTGTAAACTAATGAGAGTAAGTTTAATATTTCCTATCAGAATATAGAATGTGTATAATAGGATTTGGCACAATTTTATTTACTTATTCATAATAGTGAATTTTTATTGACCTACGAGAGTGGCTATGGAAAGGATGTAGGTTTTCTCAATGAGTTCCAACCTTTTAAATCTCATGTGCTTTAATTTATTTCTTACTTTTACATGTATGAGTATTTACTAAAATGGATGAAAAGTATATAAACTTCAAAAGTTTGTAGGGGTTACATATTAAAAATTATTAAAACTCATAAAAAGTGAAAAAAAATTATTCAACTCCCCCCCCCCCCTTCTCAGTTGTTATTCAATCCTTTGGAACTTAAAATTGAAACTCACTTTGAAAATTGAATATTCATTCTTTATCTCTTAAATCTATTTTATCATGATAAAATGAAAACCAATCTATACCCATAATTAAATCAAAATATATAATGGGTAAGAAAAAAAAGTTTTGTAGTAAAAACCATTCCATATATAATAATATAATGGATTCTATAAATTTTTATAGACTTTATACTAAACCCAAGAGTTTTTAACAAAAGTTGTGACTTCATTTCTTGAGATGGTATTTCCATTTCACTTAAAAATTTATTATATATAAAATAATTTGTAAATCCTAAATCAAACAATACATTTTCATAATATGAATAAACAAGTAATGTACCTGACATCACTTCATTTTATGGTCCAACATCTGTCATAGTAGCAGAAAAAGAATTTTACACACATTTATACTTTTGATCTTGGTGATTCCCACCTCAAGTAACTAACTTCTCAAATAAAATATATTAATAAACCAACTCATTGAAACTAAAACACCTCACTGCTTCCTAAATAATTATTTTCCCATTACTAGTCTAATCAAAACTCTTTTCCTTATTATCACGATCCAAATGACCAATATTATCGCATTGGTAAAACTTTCTTAATCTAAACAAACAATATTTAAATTTTCTTTTTTCACATTTGGAACATTTGAGGAGATTACCTTCAAATTTATTGGTTGGATGCATCTCCATTTTCTTCCACCTATACCGCTCCTTACTCTTTTTTCATGAAGTACATAAGCATCAGTAAACTCTATCTCAACATTATTAAAACAACAAAAAACTTACTAATAACTTTTAAATTCATGAGATTAAAACTCACTTTAAACCACCAATCTCAAAATCCTTTAATTTTTTAATTATTTTTTACCTTTTTAAATTGGGTTGAGGAGTAACCTTACATGGATCATAAGCCCAGATGCACTTAGGCCTCAAACATGACCAGAAATCCCTAAATACTTGACTTCGATAAAACAAATGCACCAAAGACTATTTTAAAAAATAACCAACTTCCAACCTCACAAGACTACCTAGTGAGAAATTACCCATGAAAAGATACATGGTTCTTGGTACCGATGGCTGATGACATACCCTCTCAATCTTCCAATCAAAAATCCATGTAAATATGGGAGATGCTGCTCTGAATCCCACACCTAAATCTTCATTGGAAAAAATTGAGGGCCTAAAAAACCCCTGATGAGAAGCACAATGTCGTCAAATGCCATTCTAGGCCAACACTTGACTCCTGAAACCATTGGTTCTCCTTGCAATCACCTGCAAGTGATCCCACCAAAATGAAAAAAACTTCCACCATCATAGAAGTACATTTCTAAAGGAATCCCACTCGATGAATGTTCTATAATGGGCCCAATGTTGATTTCCAACCACCTACCCCACGAAAAGCCAACCTCAGCCACCAAATCTCTCATCCTCTAATAATTTGCTGACCCAAATGTTGCGAGAACGAGACACCACTAGACCCCATCCACCCTCAATGTTATGGCCACACCGCACTTCCACTACTGATAATCCCCCTCAAGGGGCCTCTTGAATTTCAACGCTAAAGACTCTCTATGACCTTAATAAGCTTGGTTTTAAACCTAGCTAAAATCAATAAATTTTACTCTCATGGTCCAAAATGAAATTTTGTGTATACCTAGCCAATATAGTAAAATTTTCCTCATAAGCCGACACTTATCATTCCTCATTTCGCTTCATCTCTAGAAATTTTCTTTCCATTATAATCCAAAGAAATTTTGGAAAATACTTCTCAAGAAAATTATATTTAAAGGTTATCCACTCCATGGCATAAATCTCATTTTTTTCCTTAGTATTTTTAATTATATACCACCATCGATTAGCTATGCCTTCAAAATGATAAATATAAAGATTTAACATTTGATGTTTTATATATCCCAAAACATTAAATATCTTCTCAAGAAAACTTATCCATCCTTCATATTTCACCATGTTTGAAGATTCAATGAATATTAGAGGGTGTTTTTTCATAAAATGATCCACTATATACATGTTCCTATATAGATAATTTTCTTACTCTTTTCATGGGTTATTTCATTAACATCTTGCATCAACTAAGTTAACACTAAAAATCCTATATGGATGTTTAATGAGTATAGTTGTATTTATTGTTAATAAGGAATCAAAGTCAATGTATGATCAAGTCCTCTGTGATTAGTGATTAATCCTGGAAAGATGTAGATGGAAAGAATTTGAGAAGCATTGAATAATGTTGGGGATGATTCTTGTAGATTTTTCATGGATTCATTGAATGTGATTGGGTGAGACAATTCACCATGTTCAACTATTAGGATTGTTGAAACTTTCTTAATTCTCAAGGAATTATGCTAGTAGTGTTTTGTGTAAGAAAATTTTCTGCTAAAATAAAGAATATAGGTGATTTATCCAATGGTTTTTCTAATTCAATGAGGTTTGAGGAAGTAAAATGTAATACATGAAATATTTCATTATTTCATGAGGATTTTACTAAAGAACATGTAAATATTTTTTTGCATGAAGATTGAAACATTAGTAGTGGAACATGTTGGAGGTCGTGAAAAATATAATTTCTTATTGCGTAATGTTTTAAAGAATTATTTGAGTATTTAATAAAAATAATTCTAATAATATTTTTAAAGACTATGAAAAACAATATTTTTTCCTAATGAGTATTTTGAAAAAGTGTAGGATTGTAAATTTCATAATAAGAAAAAAAATGTATATATTTTATGGGTATTTGTAAAAAAAATTATCCATCTATAGCCAATTAGTCTATCCTATATCAATACAACAATGTGGTAAAAGTCTCAATAACATGGGAGATCCATCAAGGGCATGCAATATAGCATTAGGAAGTGGGAAGGAATAGCGCCCCCAGGGTTTCTATTGTGGTGTGAAGGCATAGCACCAATAGGGCGCCTATAGTGTTGTGCATGGCATGTTTAGGATGTCCAGGGGGACCACACAATGGTGTGGAATAGCCCATGTGGGTAGTGTGTGAAAAGTTGTTCTGTTCCAAACCCTAAGGTTGACTTGAGTAGTTGATGGAAGCAATTTATTTATTAAGTTGTGCTAAACATAATCAAATTCTGATGTGGTAGAAGAAAGCACTGGTTTTTTAATGGGTTTTTTAAAAAAAATTAAAGGTGATAGGGACCCAATTTTTTTTAAAAAAGGTGACCCTAGATGCGTGGACTTCATTCATGCTTCTATGATCTGAGGAAGAAGCATGAACAGGGTTCACACTTCCTTCACAAACTGGATGAAGGATGCATGAATGGGGTTCATGCTTCCTTCACAAACTGGATAAAGGATACATGAAAGGGGTTCACACATCTGTCTGTCCCAAATCTATAAAAGAATGTACCCCCCCCCCAAATCTCATTTCTCTCCTCTCAATTTTTTTGTGAATCCCTGTATAAAATATTTCTTAACATATATTTGGTGCTTTTAAGAAGGTAAAATTTCTATTTAAAATTTTAATTCTTTAATTGTGTTTATTTATTTTGTTTGTATGGTTTGTTTATTTAATATGCGATGTGTAGAAATTAGTGTTTTTGTGTATAGTTTATTTATTTAATATTTATTGATGCGTGTATGAATGTATAAATTATTGTCTTTTGTATGATTTAATTTTTGAATGAGTTATTGTTTATTGTATGATATAATTCATATTGAATGTTTAGGCAATTTAAATATGGTGTGTCAAAAATGTAATTTATATTTAGTTAAATAAAATTATTTTTAAAAATGTATATATTTTTTAATTAAAAGGAAAGTTGAATAAATTTATATGTATAAAAATATGTTATTTTCAAATTAATATTAATTTAAATTATAATATTATATACATTAGGGAAATAAAATTGTTATTAAAAATGTATATATTTTTATTTTAAATGGAAAGTTGAATATATTTATATAAATATAAAATATTATATATTTAAATTAATATAAATTTAAATTATAATATTTTATACACTGACTATATAATTTATTAAAATTATTTTAGATATATTAAGTATCACATTAAAATTTATTTAAAAATATATAGAAAATTCTTTTTGTTAATGGTATAAAAAAATTTCTATAAATAATAATTTTAAATTATATTAAGTGTAAATAATTATTATTTGAAGTAATAAAGTATTAAATATAATTAATTAAACATTTTAAAGGAGAAAAATGAGAATATATATATATGTGTAATTTTATTAAATTGAAAATAACATAAGTTTGTATTATTTTAATGGTTTTTATGTAAGTGTAAATTATATTACTTTTATTTACTACTAATAATAATTTTAATCAATAAATTTAAATTATATTAATTATAAATAAATATTATTTCAAGTAATAAAGAATAAAATATATTTACTTATATTTTGAAAAGTAACAAAATGACAAAAAATATTATATATATATGTGTGTGTGTGTGTGTGTGTGTGTTTTTAAATTGAAAATAACCTCAGTGTTCGGTATTGTAATGGTTGTTGTGTAAGTGTAAATTATATTAATTTTAATTAAATTTATTAACCTTTATTAGTAAATATATATATATATATATACATACAAATTGAAAAGTAACTTTTTTAGAAAATATGTGTAGATATTTTTTTTTCTTTTTTCAAAGGGAATTCCCTTGTGTGGCCTTTTCGAACCCTCCACACAAGGAAACCCCCCTCCCCACGAAGAGGTCACTCCGGAGAGATCCCCAGCCGGGAAGGAGTCGTTGCCAGCCGAGATGGCAGAGCGTCCCGGAGGGTGACAACCCGGGCGGCGATGGTTCGTCAAGCAATCCGTCAGCACGGGTGGGTTGCGCCTCATTTTGCCCACCCAGTCAGAAACCGGGTGACCCGGCAAGGCGAGTGGATCCCGGGGGAGAGGTTCATCCCGAAAGCGGACTCCCATGATTCGAACCCTGTACCTCCCAAAGAACGGCGTTGTTGTACCCCTCTCCTTCACCACTACACCACTGCCGAAGCGGCATATTTATTATATATTTTATCTCGTAATAGATAAAGTTATATAATACATAGAACATAATAAGTATACAAAAAAACATGTTATGAGTATTGTGTAATGACTGATCTTGAGATGACTGACCAATGCATAATTGAAATTGCATGTCTTTTTTTGTGTATTTGGTTATATAATTTGTAGTTATTGTATTTTGTTTTCCGTATTGATGACCTGTAAGTCAAATCTCACTAAGTATGTAAGGACCTGTGTGTTTTCTTTAAAAAAATTATGTATTTCATACCCCTAGACCCCCTCACATGCATGTGAGTAAATTTGTAATTAAAAGTCAATCGACAAGAGGCGTCCCTGAAGAGTTATCCCTGGAGAGGAATTTGAAAATAGGCATTCCATAAGAGGCGTTCGACAAGAGACATTGTTGTTTGAAAGGAAACTGGAGGTTGCTGAAATATTTGATAAAAGAGACTCTAGGAGTCCACCCAAAGGTTTTTGTTAGTTTAACAAATAATTATAAACTAATCCATAGTAAGTCTCAAGATCAATTCATGGTTATTTATTCATAAGTAATTAAAATTTATGAAACATTTGATAAGTGGTATAAAAATATATAACGTTATATTAAATTTACTTTGGTAATAATATCACCATCACTATACCTCAATAGTGATAAATCAATCCATAGAAAAATTCTTAAGATCAATTCAATTAGTCAATCATAACCAATTTAAATAATTTAAAATTTTTGTGTAGTATATAATATTTTATTAATTATTTTTTCTAAGTAATCATGTATGCACAAATATATTGCAACGGTGAGGTAATTTTTACCGAACATAGTTTTAGCTATAGTTTTCCACCTTAAAGAGTGGAAAATATTCATAGTTATCTCACATTGGGATGAAGTTTGAAATAATATTCTTAATATTTTAAAACTGAGGGATGATAAATCAATTATTTCAATAATATATTAACATCTTCAATATCTTTAACATTTATGGCACACCGAGTACCCTCTGGTCGATGATGAGGATTGGATGGATGCATCTTTTTTATTTAGAAAACAGTGTAGTAATGGTCTGATATAATTGAATGTGGTGATTTTTGATATTGATGTGGTGAAAACGATTAATACAGTACCATGTTTTGTGAGCTTTGTAAAAGTCATTCCTTCACAACACTCTTATTCATTTCCTCCTCCTCATATGACTTCTATGATAGAACCAAATTATAAAGAAGATGATCATAATTTAGAAGGAAATGAAGATGACATCTCTTTGTGTATTGTTGGTATAGTGAATGAAAGTTTATCTGAGGAAGAAGAATATATTGAGGCATCAGGAGATGATGTGGGTGAGGTTGATTCGGGGAATGAACCTTTTGAGGTTCCTATAAGAGACAGGCATCCATGGCATCTACTAGTTAGTGGTAATCATCCTTCAGTATTTAGTTCCTTAGTAAAAGTAATGTCTCATGAACCAAATTTTGATTGGGATTTCATTACACCAGCTTCTGAATTCCCTGGAATTATAGGGAATAGATCTTTATAAAATGATAATTCCATCAATTTTGGGTAGAATTTTGAATGTAAACTTCCCATGAAAATGTGATAAAACAATACCACATAGAGAGGCATTTCACATTTTTAGTTGATGATTCAAAGAAGAAAAAATATCTCATTCAATGTGAAAAATATAGTCCAAAATGTAAATTCTGATTATGGAAAATATATGATAATTTTTTGGCACGTTAGAAGATAACCAAATTAGAAGTCCCATAGAATGGTGTGCATCCAAACTTGTCATAGGATCACTCTTCACTTGACATAGAGTTTATATCAACTATTATTGTTGAGATGATACAAACATTTTAGGAAATTCATTTTTCTCTTTGTTCAAGAAATAATTCAATAGTTGTTTAACTATAATATATCATACAACAAATCTTGGAATGAAAAGAGAAGGAAATTGTAAAAAGTTATGGTGATTGGGATGAATCTTATGCAATATTTCCACAACTTATTTAATTGTTTTCTCTCAACAATTAGATTATTTAGAATTTTTACATTGTTGAGTATGTTTCCCCAATCACTGAGTTGATCGATCAAAGGTGAAGTTCAATAGGATTTTTTGGGCATTCAGGCCATACATCGCTACTTTTCCCTATTGTAAACAATTCATTCAGGTCAATGGAACTTTCATTTATGAAAATTATATAGTTTTTCTACTAATTTCATCCACATCGGATTTTAATCATGCTCCTCTACCACTTGAATTCTCTATTGTTGAAAAGGATAATTTTTAATCCTGGAGCTAGTTTTTGGCAAGTGTATGTATTCATGTCACATGAAACTAGGGAGTGTGTCTGATATCTTCTCACCATTGAGTGATTATAGAGGCTGTAAATAGTTATGGGGTTTCATGGACTGAGTTGAATGCTTATCATCGATATTTCATTATTCATATTGCAATTAATGTGCATAAACATTTCATAGATGAGGTAATAAAGAAGGTGATCCCCAAGTTGATAGGTCTTTCTGGACTTACTTTTTTTTAAAGAAAATTAAATATCCTTTTTAACACATCTCTTATGGTTTCAACATATTTTCCCAAAAAATAAATCTTTGATCAAAGTCTTGAAGATATTCAAAGGTCTAATGAAGATTTTTATGATTATAAGATGCAGATTTCAATGGAAAAAATGGTCATTAGCATATGATGTTGGCATGAGATATGGCCATATAACCACTAATATAGTGGAGTGCATAAAGGGGGTTCTAAAGGGTGTTCACAAACTCCTGGTCACATGGTTAGTGTAAGAGACATTTTATATGTGCATAAACTACTTTCTTGATTTGTCCTAAAATTCCAATCAAAGAATGGAAAATGGAATGCATTTTACTCAGCATTTCCAAAGTGACATTGATCATATGATGAATGAGTATTCAAGATGGAGTCTTTTAACCTTTAATCAAGAAAAGAGGAGCTTTCAGGTAAGATATTGTTATGAATAGACTAGATGTACCAGTGGTCGAGTTCTTGTGGTCATATTGGATAAAAAGTACTGTGATTGTGGCAACTTTTAGGCATTGAGATATACCTATGCACATGTTGTTGTAGCTCATACTTCGGTAAATATATCATAGGAGCCCTATGTTGACCCGGTGTATCACATGAGAACTTTGGTTAACTATTATAGTGTATCTTGGTTGCTTGTTGGTGACTTTCATTCTATCCCATTGTCTACTGATCAGCTGACTATCATCCTTGATATTTTCAGGTTTAGTAAGTTGTTTTTTTTCATTTATATTTTTTTCAATTTCTATTTTTCTTTAAATTATTGGATTCATAAAACCAGGTTGCACGCTTAAGGAAGACCAAAGTCTACTCGATTCAGAAATGATATGGATTGGCCTTGACAACAAGAAGGGGGACTAAAATGTAGTATTTTTCATGTAGAAGGACATACTCATAAGATATGTCTCCAAGTGGCAGGACAAATCTCCAAATCCCATCATCCATGATCAAGTCTCTGTATTTTATCATGAATGTCTGTATTTTGTTTCGTATGTGGAAATTTCAGTAATGAACCCATTTATTTTTTACTTTCTCCATTTCTGACATGTTTTTATTTTGGTTTGTTTTATATTTGGATTCTATTAGAAAAATTTTTTGTGATACTATAACAATTAAAATAATAAATATACAATGAAAATGAATATATCATGAATCAACATGTTCAATGCGGGTTTCTCAACACTGCTAATTTATATAAAAAATTAGAATAAATTAAACTTAAATGGAGATCAATAAAATAATAAATTCATAAACTAAACCAACAACACCACCCACATAAATTTGTCTACCTTATTTTTCTTCTTATAGTTTTTTTTTAAAAAAAAATTTATAATTTTTATTGAATTCAATTTAAAAAAAGTAATGATGCAATCATTTTTTCAAATGTAGGGTCCTACATTGCTCACATCCTAGGATACTCATATTTCACAGATGGTTTTAGATGGATGTCTTATGCCTCCTTTGAGTGTATGGGGATCTCATCATTTCCATCATGCCTCACCAACTCTCGTTATCATCCCCCATCTCGGTCGCACTGAGTTCTCTGGTGTAGTGATGTGAGACTTTACCTTTTTCAACCATCATCTCATTTCTATGCTCGTAGAGAGATGGAGTCCAGAGTCACATATGTTTCATTTTACAGAGGGGGACATGACTATTACACTACAGGATGTGTCCATTATTTTGGGCCTCCCCATCGACGGTGCGGTTATGATAGGCCGAGTTGGAGCAGATTGGTTTGAGGTTGTTCATAGATTACTGGGCATAGAGGTCCATAACAATGGAAGGTCTGTCATTGATGGTAGATTACACATTTCATGGTTATACCATCACTTCACACATCTAGCAGAGGATGTTGACGCGATCATTGTGCTACGATTGGCATGTGCTTATATTTTTAGGATGATCGGTAGTATGGTTTTTGTTGATCACTTCACTACATTTGTACATCTTATGTATTTATCTTTTCTAGAGGATTTGGAATAGGAAAGATATAGATGGGGGTATTCTTATCTTGAATATACATACATGGAACTATGAAAAACATGTCACATCGATAAGATGATGATCATAGGATTCATTGTTCTTCTACAGATGTGGGTAAGGGAGAACATCCCTCGCTTAGCTCCACATACTCATGTGCCATTGCCTGCATATATTCTAGCAGAGGCGCTATGTGGATGATGGTATGTTATTCCTTCCTTCTAATGTCTAACTTAATTTTATAACATTCTATTATGAAATGTAACTATAAAAATGTAATCTACAGGTGGAGTCAGGAACATCGACGTTCAGATACCACTAGAAATGGCATCCATGCCTACAGACTTATACTGGACTGCCTTCGACCAGACAATGTAAGTGGTTATTATTTATATTGTTAAATATTTATTATTTAATGTAAATATATTCATTTATTAATTGATTATTCATTTTTCTTTCAGATTACATGGATTTTATATACTGATGGTATCATCCAGATTCTTCCCCATTATTGTATGGAAATGCTTTCTACCAGATCTTGCATGGTTCCATTGATTCATTTTCATATTGTTGAGTGGCATCAGATAGATAGAGTTAGGAGGAATTTCGGATTCCTTCATATCATTCCTGACCCGCCTAGTTAATTACCTTCACTATATTCCCTAAATATGTCAAGGAAGCAAGATGTTGATTAGAGGAGATACCATTCCACATATATTGATCTATGCGATAGATGATAAGAGTTCCGGTAACGAGGTATAGGGATAG
Source organism: Viscum album (assembly GCA_963277665.1). Taxonomy (NCBI): domain Eukaryota; kingdom Viridiplantae; phylum Streptophyta; class Magnoliopsida; order Santalales; family Viscaceae; genus Viscum; species Viscum album. Next base: position 1,231,805,021 of record OY728155.1, read on the forward strand.
TATGTTTGTATTTATTGGATCATCTGGATTATGTGACCTAGTTCTCCATGTCCCTAGTCTGATTTATGACACAACACAAATGGGGATTTCATCAGTTGGTATTCATTATTCATTCCACTATTGAACAGATTTTTTATTAACATTACTTAATAGTGGACTTTTTTTCACATGATACTCATATCACTCGTCTACTTCACATGTCTGGTCCATTAGAGGGAGGCACATTTGACCAGACATATTTTCATAGTGCTATGGCAGAGTTTCTTTCTTCTATGGATGAGTTTTATCATGGATCTTTCTTTGATCCACCACACGATGATGAGGCTATTGAGCCCGTTGAGACTACTGATCCTGATATAGATTTACTAGGGTTGATGACCCTATTATATATTTTGATGTTCCATGGGAGTAGGGTGTTCAACATGATCAGTCAGATGCTCCTCTAGCTTCTCAGCCACATCTAGAGGAAGATATAGATGTTAACTTAAATGAGATGGATTCTTTATTACTCCCTACTATACAAACATTCACAACACAACAACCATAATCTTCATATATTGGTGAAAGGTACAGCTAATATCCACTATCCTTAAAGACAGGACAGGGTACAGGTGGTGAGACTGTACATCCACCACCTGTCACACAGGAGGATGTGGTGGTGGCTGCCAATGGTGATATATAGGAGAAACATATGTCAGAGTTGAGACATAGACATACATGGTGTGTATGCATCCAGTATACATACAGCTATGGTACAGAGGATAATCCATGCCATATGTGTAGATTAGGTTGATATTATATATATGATACATTTTTTATGTGCCTTACTGTTATCATTTATAGAGTTTTGTTCTTTTTTTAATAATTACTTACTGTTATAAAATTATCTAAATAAATAAATAATTATTATTATCTATTCATATTAATACTTTGTATCATTATCAATATATGTATAATAAATAATATTCTTCAATTGATTAATAAATATTAATAATATTAATTATTTTTGAATTCAAAAAGACTTTGGATGAAAAGATATGTAAACTTGAAGAAATATTTAAAAAAAATTATTGATCTCAATGATTTGAAATTGGATGTAAAATCCTAGAAGATCATGGAACATGAATCTTTGTTTAAAAAATATAAGTTGCATGAAGAATAATTTTAATGAATAATGGATATTTGTGAAGAGTAGGGGATTATGATTAAAAATCAGAAAAACCATAACATGAGATGTATGGAATTAGAATTTAATTTGGCCAATTTGAGAAGATACATATTCTGAATTTATAAAAGGACATAGTTTTTACTGGTACACAATCTTCATTGGATGATTTTAAGGTTAAAATACCTCCATCATGTGATAAAATTATGAACCTTAGAAAAAATATTAATTTGATATTCTTACAGAATAAGAAACAATACTTAAGAGGGTTAATATTGCATCATCCGTGAAGGCTAATAAGGAAAAAAATATCCACAAAAATCAGAATGTAATGTGAAGAGATCTCTACTACACTAATATAAATTAGAACAGATGGTCATATGTGAAATCATGTATACTAGAGGAACTGGACCAATTTTATAAAGAAAAAAACTCAACCTTCCTATACACATTAAGAATTAAAGAAGTTCCATCATATTTCCTTGCTCATTGTTTATTTTATCTATTCTGATTATGTAAGGAATTGATGGGGAACCAAGATCTTAGGGGGATAACCTGAGAATTGGTGAGTTCTATCAATTCTTGATCACAAATATGAATAGAAATCATCCTTGAATGATTCCTCGATTGGTTTTCAAATAAAAATAAGAAAGTGGGTCATCATTGATGAATTTTAAGAATGTGTTAACAAATCCAAGACAATAAGTATAAAGAAGATATCATCATGGTTTGATCATATTTTTGGTATCTTGAAGAATAAATATTGAAGAAGATCATCCTTGGTGAAGTTATAAAATTTTTCAAATATGGATAGTCATAAGTCAAAGATGAATTTTGGTGTATTCTTCATAGGGATAGCTTCGAAAAAGCTCTCTTGTAATGGAAAGATAGGTTAAGTATAATGTTAAATGAAAGTACAGAATAGATAAGGGTAAAAAGACTGATTATTTTCAATTGTAATTGTTGAGAGGAGGAAGCTGGTAGGGGAAAGAGAAGGGTTCTTCTTTATCAGGCATCCACAGTCAGCGAATCTGGTACTATTCTTCGTCCATGTGAATGAATGGAATTGGTCACCGGAGGGGGTGCTTGGGTGATTGTCACTCACATACCGCCACTGAGGAGAAAAAAAACGGTGTAGTTAATTGAATATATGGTTGTGAAGGAATATTGAGGAATATTCATCACTAAGTTTCGTCATTTAACTGTCTGTATGGAATGTATTGACATTTGAAGTAATTATTAAGCCTCTTATGAAGATGATCATGCGTGTTACAATAATGGGCAGTGAAGTGAAGAGGGAGGAGGGATCGGTAGAGAAATAAATGAGGGTAAAGGAAGATGATGAGCCACCAAAATAATTCTCCTCATAGATGGTGTGATGCGGCTTTAATTTTAATAATTAGATATAGCATTCACTTCTACAATTTTTAATGTGAAATATAATTGTAGTTTGATAAATTGAGAAATCAACCCAATTTAATTTTAGATTTATTTAGTTAAGGTTTTATTCACAATAACAAAATGTTATAAGGTATTAATTATCCATAATTATTTAACAAGTAACATAATCATAAAGTCATTTTCCATCATTTTGTAATATAATTAATTAATGCAATCAAACTTTGGTTGGAGTTCACAACTGCAAAATCAAGTTTTATCACCTATCAAAATGAATTTTATTAGTGCTTAAAAAGTGATGTTGAAGACACTAATAAAGGTCAATTCTAAAATAACATTGATGAATTGTCTTTACCTATCCCAAGTTAGCACTGATAAATTAATACATATCTTTTTCCATGTTATTAGGGGTGTCTTGTCACTACTATAAGTCGCTCTTTTAAAAGGGCTGGAAATAGGATTTTTTAATGAAAAAAAATAATGACATGCCAAGTACCCCACCCCCCACCCCCCACTCCCATTCTCACACACCCCCTTTTGACATCGTTTTTTCGTTGTCTGACCACCTCTTCACCCACGCAAGCACCTAGATTTGATCATTTGACATCCCTTGTTCATTTTAAACACTATTATTAATATTTTGTATTATTTAATTAATATTTATTGATATTTTATACATATTGATGAATCAAAAATATTTTGTAAAATATGTATAAAAGGCGGCAAGGGGACTACCGACTTTCTGTCAAAAAAATTACTATTTTAAATATACTTTTCTATATATTTAAAAATTTTGTTTTTATTTTTATTTTTTGTTTTGTTTTGTTTTCTTTATATATATATAAATAAATAAAACCAATTTTTTAATCAAAATTTATCTACTATTTAGTATCCAGTATTACTATCATTACAGCAGTCTGGAATTCTAACTAAAACCCCCACTCAGGGATCCCTTTTATAAGAGGGTCTACCCTAGAAATCATTCTGCATTTCTGATGTGGTATTCGAGTTCTCCCTTTCCTACGCTAAATCACTAATATATTATTATTAAACATTTTAAATCAATTAATTAAAACTATTAATTACTTCTTAATGATATTATTAAAAAACTAATTAATTTCTAAATAGATAAAAATATATAGTAGGTTTAAATTAATTAGAAATTAAATAATTTACAATTAATAAAAAATAATCTTTATAAGAACTAAATAATAAAAAATAAATATATAATGTATAATTATTAAAAATAATAATATAATTATTAATTATTAATGAATTAGTAATTAAGTAATATTTAATTGCTTATTAAATTAATTAGTTAATTAGTAATTAGTTAATAATTAATTATTTAATGATTAATTAGTTAATTTTCAATATAATTATTAATTACTTAATAATTAATTATAGTTAATAATTAATAAGTTAATAATTAATTAGTTAATTGGTAATATAATTAGTAATTATATTTTTATTACTTATATAATAATTAATTACTTAATTTGTAATATAATTATTAGTTATAATTATTAATTATTAATTATATAGTAAATTAGTAAGATAATTATTAATTAGTTAATAATTAATTAGTTAATTATTAATATAATTATTAATTATAATTATTAATTATTAATTATAATTATTAATTATTAATTATAATTATTAATTATTAATTATAATTATTAATTATAATTATTAATTATTAATTATTAATTATTAATTATTAATTATAATTATTAATTATTAATTATATGATAATTAATTAGTTAATTAGTAATATAATTTCTAATTATTAATAATTAATTAGTTAATTAGTAATATATTTATTAATTATATAATAATTAATTATTTTATTAGTAATATAATTATAAAATATAATTATTAATTAGTAATTATATAATTATTAATTATATAATTATTAATTAGTTAATTAGTACTATAATTATTAATTATTAATTATATAATTATATAATTAATTAGTTAATTAGTAATATAATTATTAATTATATAATAATTAATTATTAATATAATTATTAATTATATAATAATAAATTAGTAAAATAGTTATTTATTATATAATTATTAATTATATAATAATTAATCCGTTAATTGGTAATATAATTACTAATTAGATAATCATTAATTAGAAATATAATTATTAATTATTTAATTATTAATTATTAATAATTAAGTAGTTAATTAGTAATATAATTATTAATTATAAAACAATTAAGTACTTGATTAATAATATAATTATTAATTATAATTATTAATTATTAATTATTTAATAATTAATTAATCAATTAGTGGTATAATTATTAATTATTAATTGTATAATAATTAATTATTTAATTCATGATATAATTATTAATTATTAATTATTAATTATTAATTATTAATTATTAATTATTAATTATTAATTATTAATTATTAATTATTAATTATTAATTATTAATTATATAATAATTAATTAGATAATTAGTAATATAATTATTAATTATATAATAATTATTTAGTAATATAATTATTAATTATATAATTATTAATTAGTTAATAATTAATTATTTAATTAGCAATGTATTTATTAATTATGTATTATTTAATTTTTAATTAATTTAACCTATTATATATTATTAACTATTTAAAAAATAATCAGTTGTTTAATAATATCATTAAATAGTAATTAATAATATTAATTAATTGATTTAAAATGATTAATAATAATATATTAGTGATCCTATGCAGGAAAGGGAGAACTTGAATCACACAGAGAAAATACAGAATGACTTCCAGGGCAAGCCCTCTTATAAAAGGGAGCCTTGGGTGAGGGTTTCTGTCATAATTCCAAACTGTTGTAATGGAAGAAATGTTGGATATTAAATAGCAGATAAATTCTGCTGAAAAATATCGTTATATATATATATATAAACAAAACAAAACAAAATAAAAATAAAATTTTAAAATATACTAAAAATTATATTTAAAATAGTAAAAAAAATTATTGAAAGGGGGCAGGGGGCCTGCCACCTTTCCGCTTAACCGAAAGGTGGTAGGTCTCATGCCACCTTTCAGAAATATTTTTCAAAATATTTTTGGCCTACACACATTTAAAAATATCGAAAAACACATTAAAATCTCAAGAAATCATGGTGTATTATTCCCATGTTAATGATGATATAGACATAACCATGAGCATCTGATCAATCTCATTTGCATCGTATGATCAAGCCTACTCATCATCTTTAACCTCTCAATGAGAATTTGTTTCTCCATCTTACTCTAGCATTCAGTGATCGTGATTTCATCCATATCTAGTGATCATGCCAAGAGAATGAGACTGGCTCAATCATTTGGACATCTTTCATGTAATCTACATATTACATGCATGTGATATTTCAAAGTTTATGACATCTACTAAGGAGGATATTAATTTATATCATTCTATTCATACAGGCATGAGTTTGAGTGTTTAAAAATGACGGAGCATGAGATTATCATTGCATTCATGTGAGGAGTTCATTATGAGGATACCATTATTTTGGGAGTCAAGAGGATTCAATGAAATGGAAAGAAACCCATGTGGAAATATTTTGTAATGCTGAGATCTTTGGGGATATCATTGATATTAGAATAGACACAAAATTATTTTCTAGGATTTTAATGTAGATAATCAGAACTGAGGTGGTGGAACTCACTTATAAAAGGAGAAGCATCGAGGACGATGGAGGTTCTGTCACATTAGTGAGATCTTCCATTTTATAAAATAATAGAGCATCTGTGAAACCTTTGTTTCATATAGAGGAGTTCTATATTCTTCATTCATGCAATTGGAAGAAGATTCTGCAAATCACCCTTTGATTTTGTAAAGAAATAAATATCATGACCTCTTGACATGCGAATCTCTCACTCAAGAGTTACATGATGAAACTGTGAATGAGTACCATAAGCTTCATAGATTTGTGAATAACTGGGGTTGTATAATATTTTCTTTGAAAATGTATTTTATGGGCTTCAAAATTCATGCATATGATAATATTCATACATGACGTTAAGTGATATAGTACCATAAGTTTGAGAGTTTCACATAAAAGGATTAAAACATTTGCAAAGAAGAAGCTAGCCACTTTGAAACAAAAAAATAATGAAAATAAATATCAAAGGTAGTATAGTGAGTTTAATGCATAAAATAAATATCGTGAGTGTGTGAGTTTTGTGAATAATAAGTTTTAAAGTGAGAAGATAAGTGATTGAGTGTAAGTGTGATTTCTTACAGATTTTTCATGCACATGGAATATGTACAATAAATATGACCATGATGTGTATCTTACATGCATGATATTTGATAGAACTACATGAAATATACATTTCATGAATAGGGAGTAGTAATTTGAGACTGAATCTAGGAATTATTTCACAGGGAATTTATACCCGAATTATCAGTGTGCTAAGAATTTAAGAAGATAACAAATTGAGATTGTGCAAGTTGATTATTGTATAAAATAATCTTGATGATATTGTGTCCATCACTTCCACACATCTCATTGTGGTTGGTAACTTCATTAATAGAAGGAGAATTTTCCCAAGTATTTGATAGTTGAGGAATAAGGTAGTGTAGATTATTCTGCATTCAAAAAATGTTGAACATTCTGACAGTGAGCTGATATAGTAGGATTGACAAGCATGCAATACCTTTGAAATAACTTTTTTTTGTTGAAGATATATTGTTTGAGTAAGAAGATCTTATTCAATTTGATGCAATGAAATCCTTTATCTTATGGGTAGATCTTTTTCAAAAAGTTATTGGAAGAATCCTTGGAGAACTTGTGGTTCTAGTATAAACAATTCCATTGAATAACTGGTGGTACAGGTATAAAGAATACCATTTATCCTTTACATGAAGTATATTTTACTTGTCTAAACTTTTGTGAAAATTTTACTCCACTTGTAATCACTATAAACTATAGTGATAAGAAAATATATTAAACAACACTACTGCAAATCATGCCTTTAACAGCACTAGTAAAAGGAATTTATCAGCGCTATAGAAGGACTGATAATGTAAGTGATGGAAAAGGGTTAGCTTTAACAGTGCTAAAAAAAGCATTGATAAAGGCCAAACTAATAAAGGGTATGTTTTTTTTCACCCCCCCCCCCTTCGTGAGCGCTTCCCCCAACCCTTTATTATTTCTTTAGATAGTCCCACCCCAAGCGTGTTCCCCTGACTCTAGTGAGTTTTGAACCTAAGACCTCCAGTATATACACCAGTGCCTTTTCCACTCCCCTATACTGTTTTGATTTACATTTTATGATATATTTATATATATTTCATTGTATTTGGTTATCCATATATTTATATATATATATATATATATATTTATATATTTATATTTGTTTTTATATATATTTATATGTATTCTTTTTAAATACATATTTATTTAAATATATAAATATATAAACACATAAAAACATTAACTCTAAAAACCCTTAAAACACATAAAAACGTTAAGAAACTCTAAAAACTCTAAAACCATAAAATGACCATAACGTATTATCTGGGAGTCCATTTCTGCTCCACAACCAGTCAAATCTAAGATCATGAAATGATCTTAGATATTATATGTAGTACAGGCTGAACGAACACCCAAATAAAAAGTTATAGCTGTTTGAATTTTATGAAACTGAGGTCGGTGATAAAAAACTTAGTTTTGGAAGCCTTCTGAGCCATATTGGGGTTGAAAACCTGAAAAATATTGTAAACCTGAGTCCAAGACCCTTTTATGGAAAGATATCATCATAGGATTTGATTTAATGTGTGGTGGATCCCAAACGGACACCCTGATCAAAAGTTCTGGTCATTTGAAGTTAGAGTTTGATTTATGACTTTTTTTAAACTATAACATATTTTATTCCTTTCATTATCACACGATTTAAATATAATTTGGTTTTATCTCATTTCATAAGATTTAATTTTAATTTTTGTGGAGTTTAAATGAACTCTTGGATCGAAAGTTATGATCTTTATAGGGTTTTATGGGTTTTTAGGGGTTTTATGGGGTTTTCACATTCGACAACCTTTTAAATAGCCATAACTTCTAAACCGAGTGTCTGTTTTTCCTCGACCACATATCAAATTGAATCTTGAAATGATATTTATTCCTTGGTGACACACGGGAACCCTTGATCACATATATTAAGGCTAAAAAGTCCCATAAGGCCTCCAAATGGTCATAACTTCTGCTACGGATGTCAGTTAATGAAATATAGTTTTTTTAAATATACCATTTATCAGTGATAGTAAAAAAGCTCTCATAAAAGGTAAGTCTTTATTATAACTTCTAAAAAAGTGATGATAAATACCACTTGTTTATCAGTGCTTTTTTAGAAGTGCTGATAAAGACTCCCTTTTATCAGTGCTTTTTTAGAAGCGCTGATAAATGCTCATTTTATTAGTTCTTTTTTAGTAGTGATAATAAATGGGGGTCCCTTATCAGTGATTTTTGACATGAACTTATAAAGTACCCCCTTTAACAGTGATTTTTTTAGTTCTGTTAAAGAACCCCTTTAATAACATTTTTCTAGCACTGATAAAGGGGATTTTTAACAGCGCTTTTAGCTAGCGTTGGATAAACCCAGTTTTATAGTAGTAAAACCATAGGTTATCTTTAGAAAGGAGTAGTCTTTCTCATTAAGACTAAACCTTGTAAAAATTTATGTGTGCTACTACCTCATTTATTATCTTCATTGAATGTGTATATTATTATTAAGAGAATGTATAAGATCCATTCATCTTAACCAGGGTAGAGGTTTGAGAGTAAAAAGGGATAATTAAAATAAATTATAAACTAATTAAAATTTGGGTGCATCAATTCACCCCCTCTCAATGTCCCTACATGATCCATCTCGGATCTACAAGTGGTATCAGTGTATAGGTATTCTTCTTATTGGATCAAATTTTTTTCCCAGATGATTTTATAAGGTTTATATAAAGAGTAGATTTGAAGTTGATATTTAAGTTCCTCAATTTGAAGACTTAATCCCAACTTCTGTTGAATAATATATGAAGGTATCTTCCAAGACTCTTAAAAATAGAAAGAATAAGGAAGAAAAGATATTATAGAAAATATAAAAGAATGAAGAGAAGGATCAATCACAATTTTAAGAAGATCAAGGTGATAAATTCTATTATATCAAATATGTTGAGAATGATCATTTTAAAAAGACTATCTCGATCTATGGAGAGTATGAGGAAGATGATTCTATAAAAACTATTAAAGACTTCTACTCTCAACTTTTATGATATATGAAGAATTTTCCTGATGAAGTGGTTTCATGTATAATTTGATTTGTCAATGAGATTTTTTATGACAAATATCATCTTGAATAGAAAAATAATATGATAGAGGATTCACTCGGTAATAAATTTAAAAGGTGAAATTCTCTCATACAACATGTTGAGACAAAGGAGTAATTTTTTACTCTTTTCAATGAATATATTTCATTAATTTAATAATAATTGCAAAGGATTTTTTATGGGACTATCATTAGTAAACATGTTTTAGGTAAAGTAATCCATGAACATGAAACATTACACAATGCTTCTATGAAGGTTATAGATTCTCGTATTGAAGAAAATTTTAGTAAGTTCAAAAATATTAAAATTTTAGTGTAAGAAAAGAAAAATTTATATGATAAGTATATTAAGAAGATACATGCTCTAGAATAATAACATAAAGATAATATCAATGTCAAGGAAACCCAATTAGAAGTTAAATCTAGAATAATGAAAGACTTTGAAAAATCTTTGAATGAATTTAGTAGACAACATGAAGATCAGATTAATAAAATGAAAAATGAATGGGCAATAATTATAACATCGGCTGAAAATTATAACTTTTCCCTTAGTGTGTAACTTCTTGAACTAGATGTTAAATTAAGAAATATTAAGGTTACACATGTTGTAACTTCCCAAGCTTCTAAAAATAATTCTTCCACCCAAACATATGAAGAGATTTAATCCCTAAAAAGGGATGTTTCAATAAAAAACATTGATGAGATTCATTCCTATAAATAGACTCATATTTGTGGAATAAAGAGGTCAAAATCATATATTGATCAACCTCCTACAAGCTCATGAAAGAAGGTAACCCATGAATCAGTTAATTTTTTTTCTACTAATGAAGTTTCATATACTAGTTCAAGTTCAATGAAAAAATATAGAAAGATTTGGGTAGATAAAAAAATTATAAATCCACCAAGACACCAAATGTGGATATTAGAAATATCACTAAAAATAACTCCCAAAATTATTCTCCAAAGAAGGAAAGTCAAATATAGAAATAGTAAGTTAATAAAACTACTCAGGATGGTACTAAAAATAAAAGAAGGAGATTCATTGGCTACTATTAGTGATATTGGAATTTTTGAAATTAGGTTATTGTGTGTTGGAATAACATTAAAATGTATAAAGACTCTAAAAGGCCAAAATTTAGTGGGATTAAATTTCAAGAAACATATAAACATATTAAACAAAAGCATATTACATGGAAGAGAATGAATATATACACTAGAAATAGATTCAAATTTCTTGAATATTTATGGGATTATTGACACATATGTGGTAATATATAAAAAATTTGTGTTGGTATATACCATCAAAATATAAAACCATAGACCAGACAAAAAAAGGAGAACTAACTACCTTGGGAGATAAACTGATGAAGGACTATGTTCAATGGATGAAAATAACTAAACAAACTACTCCTAATAAGATTTAGAAGATGGATGCTAATAATTTCATATCAATCAATAATAGATGCTTCTACTATGGAATTATAGGTCTTACCAAGTATCACTACAAATATTCCATATAAATTAAAATGAATAAAAGAAATATGAAATAAATAAGAGAATAAATCCAGAAGAGAAATAAGAAGATAGGATTGATTAAATACATTCGTAAAGAATATTTTGATAAGTTACCCAATAAAGGTAACTCAAAAACATTAAAATATCCATGTGGAATATACAAAACAAAATATATTAAAAAGTAATGAATAATTATTTTTCCTAATCAAGGGAAATCTACTAGAGAAATGAAAAAAGATAAATATGGGGCACTAACTAGAGAAAAGGAAAAAAAGGAAAATAGGTTGTTCCACATGAATAAGAATTCGAATTTCATGAGAGGTTTTCAAAAAATAACAACTTAAGTGTTTCATAAAAATTATTTTAAAAGTGAAAGAAGACTATACATATTGCAATAAATTGTATGAATCATATACCAGCTCAAGAAGAGATGATAAAGATATAAAAACAATCACTATATGAATTTATTTCATTATTGGAAGATATAAAGATAAATATTCCACACAAGATAAAGTTAAATGAAAGTAAAGAATCCATGTGGTCAAATAAATCACAAAATATGAAATTTAAAGGTAGCACAAGCATAAAGAGTATTATATAATTTAAAGATACAAGGAAAATAGTCATTGGGTTGATATAAAATACTTTTGATGCACTTATAAAGAATCTCATAAGTGTTCCAACCTATACCCTTACTTATTACTTAGTATTTTTTTGCTTTAATTTGTGGGAATTGAAGGTGAAGCTCGCTCTAAATAGGATAAATAAATGAAAAAAGTATAAGACAACAAGTTTTAATGATTATCAAAGATATGATAAAAACTTAAATTGTTTCAAAAATAGTGGAACTCCAATATAAATATCTTGAAGACAGTTTGATGAAACTATCCACTGGGTAAAATGAGGTGAGTGAATCCCTTGAGGGGGATCAAACATAAATTATATTATATCAAGGATTTTTACATGAGTGGATGGATGTTCAGTTCATCTCTATATAAGATGAAATGGAGGTAACCCAATTACACTTCTTTCTTTTTTCTTGATTATATCACTTATGTGTATAAAGGGGGAGTGTTAGTTGATAAGAATCTCATAGATAGTGGAGTAGATTATCTTTTCACATGAAATTTCTGATGTATTTGTTGAGTGAAGTGTTGGGTATATATTTCTTGAAGGAAAATTTGGTTGTAATATCCCAAGGATGAAAAATATATAAATTGTATCACATGTTAAATTAATTAATAGAAAGCATTGATCTTATGGTAAAATCCCTCTTATTTTTTATACTGGTTAAGCCCATTCATACATAGAGTTGACTAACTAAAGACTCATTGTTATATCAATATGTGGTATCATCCTCCTCTTTACAAATTAACCAAATAAATCTTTCAATTTATTCTCAATAAGGGAGATAATAGACATTGACTTTATTTATGGAAATTTTATATAAAATAAATCCAAAGGGATAAATTAAAAATCCCATGTGGATGGTTAATGAGTATGATTTTATCTATTATCAATATATGATAATGAATAAAAGTCAATGTATGATCAATTCCTACATGATTAGTGATTAATCATGGAAATATTTAGATGGAAATAATTTGAAAAACAACGAATAAATTTAATGATGGTGCTTAGATAATTATTATGGATTCATTAGATATCATTTTGTAATATAATTCTTCATGTTCAACTATGATGATTGTTGAATCATTCTTAACTCTCAATGAATTGTGTTATTAGTAATTTTTGTACACACATTTTCTACTATAATGAAGAATGAAGGTAATCCATCAAATGGTATTTCAATTTGGATAAAGTTAGAGGAAGTTAAATGAAATACATGAAATATTTCATTATTTTATAAAGAGTTTCATGAAGACCATGTAAATATTTATTTGCATGAAGATTGACACATTAGTTGTGGAACATGTTTGAGTCCATGAAAAATATAATTTCTTATTACATATGGAGATTTTAATAATTATTTTAGTATTTTAGAAGAATAATTCAAAGAATATTTTTGAATATCATGAAAATTTATATTTTTTCATGCCAAATATTTCAAATAAGGGTTGTATTGTAAATTTCATACTTAGTATTTTTTTTCTTAGTATATATTTTATGGGTGTTTACAAAAAAAGATCCCAGCTAGATCTAACTAGGATAGGCTATCTCAATCCCACACATGTGGGAGAAATATCAACCATGTGGCAGAGATAGCTAGGATAGACATCATAGAAGTATTAAGTGGTAATGATTAGAGCCCCCAAGGAGTGAACAGTGGGAAACATTGTGTATGTAGGATACCCAAGAGGACCATACAATGTTGTAGCATGGCTCATGTGGGTAGTGTGTGAAAAGGTGTTTTGAGTTCTAAACCTCAGTGTTGGATTGAGTGGTATATGAAATAACTTAACTTATTAAGTGGTTCTCAACAGAAGCAAAGTCCGATATTGGATAAAAAAAGAATAGTGAATTTTTATTTTGTTTAAGAAGATAAAAATATAATTGTGACCATACGATCAATATCATCTATTCTATATTATAAAACCTACTCAATATCTTAAACCTCTAAACAATGATTCTCTATTGCATCTAACTCCAATGTTCGACGATAATGATCCCGGACATCTTCAGTGATCACACAAACACTACTGGAATTATAGATATTTGTGACGGGCTATTTGCGATGGCATCCCATTGAAAATAGCCCGTTGTAGAAAACGGCGTCGCAAATAAATTTTTTTGTGACGGGCCCATCCCCAAAAATGGTATTTGCAATGGGAAACTATTTTGTCGCAAATAAGCCTTCGATTATATACCTTATATATCAATCAACCTTTTGCGACGGGCCCGTCGCAAATACTATTTGTGATAGGAAACTTACCCGTCGCAAATAACCGTCCGATTATATACATTATATATATATAAACATTTTGCGATGGCCTCACCATCCCATCACAAATACTAATAATAAAAAAAATTATTTATATTATTTGTGACGGGATCCCATCCCAAAATGTCTCGTCGCAAATACTAAACATAATAAAAAAAATTAATAAAATTATGATTAATGAAAAATTATATTATTATTATTAAAATGATAAAAAAATAAAAAATATTATTATTAGTAAAATAAAAAAACATTAAAAAATATAATACTAAAAAAATATATTTAATAAAATTACGATTAATAAGAAATTAATATTAATATTATTAAAATAATAAAAAAATAAAAAATTATTAAAATTCTCAATATTTACAAAAAAAATATAAAAAAATCATAAATTATTATTATTATTAGTAAAATAAAAAAATATTAAAAAATATAATACTAATAATAAATAATAAAGTATTGAAAATAAAAAAAAATTATGAAATATTTGCACTAATATAAAAGATAGAAACTATAAATAGTTCATATTACTAGAAATCTTGAATTCAAATGTTTTTAACTTAAAAAACAAATCACTAGGGGGTCGTCTTCTGGAGGAGGTGGAGGAGGTGGAGGAGATGGGGGAGGAAACTCCATCCCTAAACTATGAGTCAGACGGCGCATGTACTCCATCTGCTCGTGATGTTGTTGTTGTCATTGCTGCTCCAATCGACACATCTCCTCCTCGTGTTGTTGCTGCAATTGTCGTCGACACATCTCTTCATGTTGCTTCTGCAAACTCTCTATAAGCTCAGCCTGAGTTTGCAACTTCTCTTGATACTGTGAGGCAGAAGATTATGCCTCTCCACGATCTCCTCTCGAGATGGACATCGACATCGCAGCAATACTATAATAAGTATCAGGAGTCAAATGAGAGCTGATACCAACTACTCGGCCCTTCTTAAAGCCATACTGAGTCACCTTCATCCATGCCACCTCATCAAAATGGTGGGCACTGGTCTGCTCAGTCGTCTCGTCTTGACTCTCAGCCTATGTCTGAGAGGTCGCAGCCTCATATGACTACTTCAATTCCAATTTGAAATTAAAATGGTAAAAATATTATATGGAGTTAATTTTCAAACTAAAAAATAATAATACTAGCCACAATCTGACGCTGGTGATCACCTCTAATCTCTCCAGTGGCTAGATCATTGTACATCCTCCGATAAACATTGAACTTCGTAATATCGGGATGCTCGATTTCCTGTAGAAATATAAAATAAACTGTTTATATTTAAAGTTATATAAAATATTTAAAAAATATACTTACCAGATGCTCTCTATGCATACTGAATGTACGCCTACCAGCTCAATGTCTCACCTCCTGTCTCCCCCGATCCTACCATCCCACTAAAAATCTCCTCTGAAATCCACCACCCAACCAGTGTAAACATAATCAATCCTAAAAGTGAGATTAAATGTACTCTGGTTGGTGGGCTCTACACAACTCATCAAGTTCTATCACTCATGCTTTCTTAATGGTTGTTCTTCTCAAATTGTGCAAAAACTGAAGGAAACGGTCATGCATAGACACCTACCATGCCGCGTGGATAGCATCATGCATGCTATCAGTAATGAGATACCATAAACCCTACAAATAATTTATAATATCAAGTTATTAATAAAATAAAATTCAAAAAAAAATATTCTTTATTTACATACCATCCAATGATCAAACATGTCACGCCGCATATCAATGGGAATCTGTTCCCATGTGATCCATGGCTGAGAAAAATAATTGTGCAAGATAGCGCTCCCCTGTCCAATAGATACATGCGCAAAACTGTGAAAAAGGAATAAATAATCAAACAATTAGTATATATATAAACAAATTAAATGAAAGCTAACTAAAATATACAGGTTATCATACCTCTGTGTGTGTGTGTGTTGAATCCAATACGTGGACGTTGCTCGATGATAGGGTTAGGAATCATCAGTTGCGCAAGACCATGCCCCCTCCGCGTACCCCCTGAACCACCAGTAGGTTGAGGGTCAAATGATCCAAAATCCCCCTCATCCAAAGGTAGATTAGCCTCCTGCAACTCACAAAATATATTAGGATCCATCTAAAACACAAAATGATTGTTGTTAACAAATAGTTGAAAATAACTATTATATATAGATATATATTAGTTATTTTATAACCATCATTTAACTATGTCAATGTCCATATTCATCCTCATCTTCATAGCTTTCCATGTCACTATATTCATCTTCATCCTCATCATCATCAATATCCATATGAGTTTCAGTTTCATCATCTCTTGTCATTTCAAATTCATTTGTAGCATCATTAACATCTTAGTCATCATCGGTCCTTAATTGTGGGGTTTCATCATCGATATTCACGTATCTTTATGAAAAATATGGATTTTGAGCAGTCTCTTGAAAAATTTCAATTCCTTCCACTTCAGCGGAACCACATTCAGTTTGAGTAAACTGATTTTCCCTAGATTTCATTTTTATTTTTCTCCACCAATCACTCATGTCTCTTGAAGTAGCATAGTACTTTTCTTAATAAATTTGATGTGCCTGTTGATCCAGTAAAAATGGTTCATTTACTCCAATAAGACTTTTATATTTAATATCGATGATTCCATGAGTCGGATGAATATGAAAGCCTCTCTCAGTATCCAACCACCAACATTTAAACATCTCTATGTAATTCTATCCTAGATAACACAGCTCAGTAATTTCATACAGAATTCCATAAAAGTCAACTTCAATTTCTTTGTGATGCGATCCTCTCAATCAAACTCCAATTTTCATTGTTTTTTCTGATTCCCAATATGCACGTGTATGAAATCAAAAACCATTCACCACATATGCACTATAAGATATAACCATTTTGGATGGTGGGTTACTCAATATACATAGTCGCTTATCAATTTTATCAGCATGTTGAGACACCTAAAAATTTTTAAAACAATTATCAATATGATAAATAATAAACGGAATTGATATTAAACCATCAATAATTTATGTTACCAGTTTTTGAAACCATTGAGAAAAACAAATTTGTCTGTGTTCTTCAAGAGCAGCTGCTATAATTTGTGAAAGTTATTTCTTGATATGATTATCATATAACCTAAAAATAAAATAATTTTACATAATGCAACATAAATTATAGAATAAGTGATGGAAGCACTCACAACACAATTGATTTCATTTCTTCACCGCTGAGTTGAACATATGTATGAGCTCTGCGATGTTCATCATCTGAAATCCATCATTCATGAACTCCACTGAAACCAATATCTGGCTGATTAAAAATAATAATTTATTTTCCATTTCATTATTAAAATTACCCTCATTTAATCCCATGCGATTGTGTTTTGAGGGATATTGAGATTCAAAATAATGAGAGCAGAAAAAAGCAATTTCCTCTTCCAAATAAGCTTCAGCAATTGAGCCTTCAACTGATGCTTTGTTACGTACTTTTTTCTTCAATTTATGCATGCATCTCTCAAATGGGTACATCCATCAAAACTATATGGGACCTTCACATTTAGCTTCATGTGGAAAATGTAATATCAGATGTTCCATTGAGTCAAAGAAAGTCAGTGGAAAGATTTTTTCCAGATTATATAATTACAGCAACATCTTCTTCCAGTTTTCTTAGGGCATCATAGTCTGTTTTTGCTATAAAAATGTCTCGAAAAAAATATGATATGTTAGTTATCGAATCCCAAATCATATAATTCAACAAACCTCTGAATCCAATCGGCATAATTCTTTCCACTATAATAAGACAATCATGAATTTTTAATCCGGTAATCTAACCATTCTTAACACATCTACCCAAATTGGAAGCACAACCATATGGAAGTCTCAAATATATAATCCACTGACAAAATAATAAGCGACTCTCTTTGGACAGTGTATAAGCTACTTTTGGCTTCATTAACCTCTGTGATCTGACATTTTCAAATAGTTCAAGTTCTGGTCGCCTGTAAATTTGGGCAAGATCTAATCATGCCTTTACAGTATCTTTGGTATTACCTGGTGTATCCAAAACAGTATGAAATAAATTATCAAAATAGTTCTCCTCAATATGCATGACATCTAACATGTGGCGGACCAATAAATCAGACCAATATGGAAGATCCCAAATAACGCTTCGTTTTATACAATTATGTTCTTTCCCAAAGCCATCAATTTTCTTTTGGTTTATTATTGGCCCAAATGTGATGGGAGGTAATGAAAATAAAACTGATTTTAACTCAATACCTAAGATCATCTTTGGAGGTTCATTCTTTTCAATTGTACCTTTTCTGAAATGAGATTTGTTCCTTCGAAAAGGATGATCGGTTGGAAGAAATCTGCAGTGATAGTCATAATAGCAAAGTTTTTTTCCATTGACAAGCATAAAGGCTTTATTATCTTTCATACAGTAAGGACATGATTTCAGACCATGTGTACTCTAGCTAGATAACATTCCATATGTCATAAATTCACTAATCATCCACATCAATGCAGCTTTTAATATGAAATTTTTTTTCGCAGCAACATCATTTGTACTAACACCATCACTCCATAATGCATTTAACTCATCAATAAATGGCTTCAAATAAACATCAATATTCTTTTTCGGATGTCCTGGGATTAATATATTCAAAATGATATAGGGATCCTTCATCAACATCCATGGAGTTAAATTGTATGGAATTATAAAGACATGATAGCATGAATACTGACTACCATAAGAACTAAATGGACAGAAAACGTCAGTAGAAAGACCTAATCGCACGTTTCGGGATTATAAATAAAAAGACATATGAAGACGGTCAAAATGTTTCCATGAATCACTATCAGGTGGATGATTCAAGATTTTATCAGTTTAAATCTGGGTTTTGTGCCATGACATCATTGACGCTGTGTTCTGAGACATAAATAAATGCTGCAACCTGGGTGTAAGGGGGAAATATCTCAACTGTTTTACTAGAATCGATCCAGACTTCCTTGGTTGAGCTTCTTTATACCTCAATTGTCCACATGTGGGATAACTATCCAATGAATCATTTTCACCAGAATATAAGATGCAATCATTTGGACATTCATGAATCTTCTAATAACTAAGCCCTAGATTACGAATCATCCTCTTTCTCTCATAGTACTTTTCAGGCAACACATTTCCTTCAGGTAACAGTGTTTTAACCAAAGAAAATATTTGATCAAAACAGTTGTTTGACATTGCATTATCGGATTTAATATACATAAATTTTGAAACCACTTCTAATTTTCTTATCTTGCAACTAGGATATAATGCATCCTCAGTAGACCTCAACAACTCATAAAATTCAAATGGTGGTAACTCAGGAGTTAAATCGCTATCATCTTGAGTTTCAGTTGGTTGAACAGATGGACCTACAACATCATGTACTAAATTTTGAAACCATGATGGATCCAGAATCAAGTTATTAATATATTCTCTGGAACTCAATTCACTGTGTTGATACCAAAAAACATAATCTGGTTGAAAAGAAAACTGTAAGAGATGTCCCCCAACCTTGTCAAATGTGTCAAACGTTCTCAGAGCACATTTTTTACTAGGAAACTTAATTGTGCCTTCTAAAACATATTCTGGTTTTGATGATGCAAATGATAAGAAAGCTTCTACACCCTCAATATATATAGAATTTAAACCAGAACCATTTGGAATTCTACACTAATTTATCCAAGTGTGATCATCTAATAATGACTGATGTCAATTTCCTTGTTCCATATTTATCTACAAAATATAAATCATCACTATTTTTGAATAATTTGAAATTATAAAAACACTATCTGAAAAAAGAAGACAAATAATTACAACTACTTCTTAATAATTACCATTAAATTTAGGCGACACAATTTCCAGTGGATTGACGGCTACTCTTTTATCTGGAAACTAATTTACTTGCATCTTTCTCACACTAAAATCATAATGAAGAATATGCTCAGAGGTACGCTTATTCATTCTCAGGAATATGAGAATGTATAAGTGTACCTCTGAGCAGTTTCTTCATTGTGATTTTAGTTTGAGAAATATGCAAGTATATGAGTTGTTGGACAAAAGATCCCTTTTTTTATCGATGAATTGTCTTTTTGCAACTATCACTACCTGAAAACATTATAAAAAATGTGGTTCTATGAATGCATATTTAAACTCATGCATATGAGATTGGATATGAATACGTAGAAGCATACTTTTCATAATGTTTTGAGTCTGTGAAAGTTGAAATAATAAGAGTCATCGAGAAAAAGGAGTATCGTCAATCCACTAGAAATTGTGCTAAGTTATTACAATTTATTACAATTTATTCATATTTATTCCTATTTATTTATATTTATTCCTATTTATTCTTAATTACTTCTTTTTATTCCTAATTACTCTTGTTTATTCCTAATTACTCATGTTTACACTTAGTTACTCCTGTTAATTTCTTATTACTCCTGTTAATTCCTAATTACTCCTTTTAATTCTTAATTACTCCTATTAACTCCTAATTACTCCTATTAACTCCTAATTACTCATGTTAACTCCTAATTACTCCTGTTAACTCCTAATTACTCCTATTACCTCCTAATTACTCTTGTTAACTCCTAATCACTCCTGTTAACTCCTTATTACTCCTGTTAACTCCTAATGACTCTTGTTAACTCCTAATTACTTTTGTTAACTCCTAATTACTCCTACTAACTCCTAATTACTCCTGTTAACTTTTAATTACTCCTGTTTACTCTTAATTACTCTTTTTTACTCCTAATTACTCATGTTTACTCCTAATTATTCTTCATTACTCCTAATTATTATTAATTATTGCTATTTATTCCTATTTATTATTAATTATTCCTATTTCTTATTAGTTATTTCTATTTATTACTATTTATTCTTATTTATTACTAATTATTCCTATTTATTACTATTTATTACTAGTTATTCCTATTTATTACTAAGTATTCCTATTTATTACTAATTATTACTATTTATTACTATTTATTTCTAATTATTCATATTTATTAATAATCATTCATACTTATTACTATTTATTACTATTTATTACTATTTATTACTATTTATTTCTAATAATTCCTATTTATTTCTATTTATTCCTATTTATTACTAATTATTCCTATTTATTACTAATTATTCCTAATTACTTCTAATTATTCCTAATTGTTGCTAATTAATCCTAATTATTGTTATTTATTCCTATTTATTATTATTTATTACTATTTATTATTAATTATTCCTATTTATTTTTAATTATTTCTATTTATTACTATTTATTCCTATTTATTACTAATTATTCTTATTTATTACTATTTATTGCTAATTATTCCTATTTATTACTAATTATTCCTATTTATTACTAATTATTACTATTTATTACTATTTATTTTTAATTATTTCTATTTTTTACTAATTATTCCTAATTATTACTATTTATTTCTAATTATTCCTATTTATTACTAATTACTCCTATTTATTACTAATTATTCCGATTTATTAGTATTTATTATTATTTATTCGTATTTATTACTAATTATTTCTATTTATTACTATTTATTTCTAATTATTACTATTTATTTCTAATTATTCCTATTTATTGCTAATTATAAAAAATTATTCCTAATTATTCCTAATTATTCTTAATTATTCCTAATTGTTACTAATTATTCATAAGTATTCCTAATTATTCCTAATTATTCCTAATTATTACTAATTATTCATATTTATTACTAATTATTCCTATTTATTACTAATTATACCTATTTATAACTAATTATTTCTATTTATTACTAATTATTCCTATTTATTATTAATTATTCCTATTTATTGCTAATTATTCCTATTTATTACTAATTATTCCTATTTATTACTAATTATTCCTATTTATTACTAATTATTCCTATTTATTAGTATTTATTATTATTTATTCCTATTTATTATTAATTATTCCTATTTATTATTAATTATTCCTATTTATTACTAATTTTTTGCTATTTATTACTATTTATTTTATTTATTACTAATTATTCTTATTTATTAATATTTATTCCTATTTATTACTATTTATTAGTATTTATTAGTATTTATTATTATTTAGTCCTATTTATTTCTATTTAGTCCTAATTATTACTTATTATTCCAAATTATTCATATTTATTACTAATTATTCTTATTTATTACTATTTATTCCTAATTATTCCTAATTATTCCTATTTATTACTAATTATTCCTATTTATTACTATTTATTCCTATTTATTACTAATTATTCCTATTTATTACTAATTATTCCTATTTATTATTAATTATTCCTATTTATTACTAATTATTCATATTTATTACTAATTATTCCTATTTATTAGTATTTATTATTATTTATTCCTATTTATTAGTGTTTATTATTATTTATTCCTATTTATTATTAATTATTCTTATTTATTATTAATTATTCCTATTTATTGCTAATTATTTATATTTATTACTATTTATTCCTATTTATTACAATTTATTCCTATTTATTACTATTTATTTCTAATTATTCCTAATTATTCCTAATTATTACTATTTATTTCTAATTATTTCTAATTATTACTAATTATTACAAATTATTCCTATTTATTGCTAATTATACCTATTTATTTCTAATTATTCCAATTTATTGCTAATTATAAATATTTGTTCCTAATTATTACTAATTATTCTTAATAATTACTAATTATTATTATTTATTACTAATTATTCCTATTTATTACTAATTATTCTTATTTATTACTAATTATTCTTATTTATAACTAATTATTCATATTTATTACTAATTATTCCTATTTATTAAAAATTAGTACTAATAATATCAATTTATTATTACAAATAAATATTATTAACAAAACAATTTAAATCTAATTAAATTAAAACTAATCAAAAATAATTAAAATTAACATTAAAAAATGAAATAAATATTAAATTAAATAAAATATAAATACCTTTGAACTTGATCTTCTATTGATGTAGACGGCTTCAAAACTTTTTTGTCAAAAAAAAACTAACACAAACAAATTTTCACTCTGAAAATAGAGTTGAGAGAGAGAGAGAAAGTGAGAATTGAGAGGAGGATTTGAAAAAATGGATGGGGGTATATATAGGTTAGATTAGTTGCGACGGGACATTTTGTGACGGGAATACCATCGCAACAGGTATTTGTTGCGACGGGGCTCGTCGCAAATACCTTTGCCCGCATTAATTGTTGTCGGCAGTTAAAAGGGTATTTGCAACGGGCCCCGTCGCAAAAGGTACCTGCCGACACACGTTTTGCGACGGGGCAACATCCCGTCGCAAAAACCCATTTACCGCCGCCGGGTATTTGTGACGGGTCCCGTCGCAAATACCCTCCGAGCAACGAACTATTTGCGACGGGGGAATTCCCTCGTCGCAAATAACCTTCCGGTCCTGAAAACTCATTTATCACCGCCGAGTATTTGCGATGGGACCCGTCACAAATACATCCGAGTGACGAACTATTTGCGACGAGAATATTCCTCTCATCGCAAAAAACCTTCCCACAGTTTGGCATACAAACTGCGCCAGACCGCGCATTAATTTTTGTGATGGGCCGCCAAAACCCGTCGCAAATAAAAAGTTATTTGCGACGGAATGACCCCCCCCCCCCCCCCCGTCAAAAATAATCTCTGGACTGGATTATTTACGACGAGATTATTTCCCATCGCAAATATCATGTCGCAAAAGTTTGTTTTTCCAGTAGTGTAAGAGAATGAGACTCACTTGATCATCTCAACATCATGCATGAAATATACATCTTGCATGCATGAAATAATTTGAAGTTTATGAAAACTTATGAGTTTGATATGAAGTTACAATGTTCCATTTATACAATCATGAGTTTTAGCATTTAAAAATGATGGATCATGTGATTATCATTGCATGAATGTGGGGATTTCATTACAAAGACACCATTATTTTCCGCATCAATAGAAGCCAAAGAAATAGAAGGAAGCCTAAATGAAAATATTTAATAATTTCGAGATCTTAGAGAATACTAATATAAATATTGACATGACATTATTTTTTTGTATTTTAATTCAGATAAGAAAAAAAAGGCGGTGGAACTCACCTATAAACAGAGAATCACCGAGGCTAAGAGAGGTGTTGCCTCTTATGAGGGAGCTTGCATTTTCCATAAAAATAGAGTGTTCATGAAACCTTTTTTTTAAGAGGAGATCCACATGATTCATTCATGTGATTGGAAGAAGATTATGTCAACCATTATTTGCTTTTTCAAAGAAAGAAATATAAGGGCCTCTTGACATGTGAATCTCATACTCAAGAGTTTCATTATGAAATTGTGAATGAGTACCATGAACTTCATAGATTTTTAAATAACATAGATTTCATCTATTATTTGTGTGAAGGTATATCATGGGATTCTTAATGCAAGAATATGATAATATGAATTCATGAGGTTGAGTGATAGAGTGTCGTGAGTTTGAGGGTTTCATGAAAAGGAATTGAAACATTTTAAAAGAAGAAGTGAGCCATTATGAAACTAAAAAATAAATAAAATAAATACCAAAGGTAGTACAATGAGTTTCATGCATAAAAGAAATATTTTGAGTGTATGAATTTAATGAAGAGTAAGTTTTAAAGGGTGAAGATAAGTGCGATAGTGTAAGTGTGATTGCATACAAAGTTTAAATTCACATGAAATAAGTATATTAAATAAGACCATACTCTGTATATTACATGCATTAGATTTTATAAAACTACATGCAATATATAATTCATGAATAGGGTGCAGTAATTTGAGAATGAAGTCGGGTAGTATTTCACAAGGCATTCATACCAGAGTTATCAATGTGCAGAGAATTCAAGAAGAGAACAAATCAATATTGTTCAAGATTATTCTTGTATAAAATATTCTTGAAGATATTGTGTGCATCACTTTTACACATCTCATTGATGTTGGGAGCTTCATTAATAGAAGGAGTACCTGTCCAAGCATTTTATAGTTGAGGAAGAAGGTAACATGGATTATTCTACATTCAATAACTTTTGATCATTCTGATAGTGAGATGATATAGTAGGACCAACAAGAATGTAATAACTTTGAAATTACTTTGGCTATTGAAGATCTATTTTTTGAGGAAGATGGTCTTATTTAATTTGATGCATTGAAATCCTTGAGCTGGCTGAGAGATCTTATTCAGAAAGCTATTAGAAGGAGTCCTTATAGAACTGATGGTGCTGGTATAAAAAATTACATTGAAGAATTGGTGGTATCAGCATAAAGAATTCCATTTATCCTTTAGAGTAAGTGTATTTTACAAATCTAATTTTTTTTAAAAAATTGTACTTCACTTGTAATTACTTCAAATTATAGTGATAAGAAAATCAGCAAAACAACCACTACTTGATAATGGAAAGGAGTAGGCTTTCTCATTTAGGCTGAACCTTGTAAAAAATAAATGTGTTCTAGTATCTCATTTATTATATGTATTATATATGTATGTGATTCTTTAGATTTAATATCATATCCATACCTCTTAATCAGGGTAAAGTTTCAAGATTAAGAGGAGATAATTGAAAATAAAGTATAAATATGGGAAAAGTTGGGTACAGTGATTCACCCCCCCCCCCTTCTCAGTGTTCCTGCATGATTGATCTAGGCTTTAAAAACACTCAAAAACTTTTATATTCCAACCATTCCATTTTTTTTATTCGGGAGGTTATTATCCTCTTGATAATTCCTTACTTCAGCTGACCAATTTTCACTATGGAAAACCATTCTAAACAAACATGGATTAGATGACGCAATGTGTAAATCTTAAAAATTTATCTCATGATAATATAACCATAGATTTAGAGTAGTGTCTTTAAAATTATCCTAACCTCTATGGGTATTTAAACCTTTCCTTTTGTACCAACTATAAATCCCCATACCTTAAATAGCCAATATTTACATGATTTATAATAAGTGTTTTACTTTCACTCATTTAGAGAATCTTTTTGTCATAGTTTTAGATAATTGGGTAAAAACATTACATATGAAAATAGACAATTTCACATGGTATACATTTTTTCAACAAAAACAAAGATTTATATTTACACCCATGTTTCATTCAATACCCATTTACTTTGTTTAAGATAAGTCCACATAGAGTAATTCTTAACCTTTCTAAAATTTACACTCATACTTTGATCCTATGAAAAACAATTTAAAATTTGGTCTGAGAAAAATATGTCTTATTGAGTTATATAAAATTAAATGAATTTCATTAGTCTAGTGAAAAATATAAAAACCCATAAGAATATTTACCTTTTTCACAAAAAAAATGAGCACATAAATAAAACATTTACACAAGTGAAAATAAACCATTTCTCAAAGAAAATACTTGAAACCCATTATAAAGCATAGGAAAAGTCAAGAAAGAATATTGTGGCATGTGGTAACTCATGAAAATATTCCTTTGAAAAACAAACATTACACCTTTAAACATTTATTACCTCATGGAATTAAAATATTTCCATAATAAACCTTTTTGTAAGAATAATATATATAACTTAGAGCATCATATTCATAAAACATTTTCACTTGTGTTTAACCCATTAAAAAATAACTAAATCCTAGTTTGTTTTATAGGATTAGCTAACCTATTTATCTTCCTCATATTCACATTTGAATACTACATCATTGCCTAATGCATTGGAGGGCTATATCAAGATCACCCATCGTTATGAGCTATATCGAGCCCACTCATCATCATTTATGAAGATCAAGTACCATATCATGAATTAAAAATTTATAATATTTCACTTTTCTTCATATAACCCTATAAAAACCCATTTGAATCCATAATTTAAACAGTTTCTATTTTCTAAAAATCATATGGGTGGAGATCCTTTTTCTTTCAAAACTCTTAAAAATAAAAAACTCCCAAAATAAAGAGAATAATATATTCTTTTAAATCCCATGTGAAGTTGTAGAAAAATATTGATAAATAATAATATCTATGATGGTGGTAAAATACACTCAATCTGTATAAGTCAAAAAAACATTCTTTTTTGATTTGGTTAAAAAATAGTCAAAATGATCCATATAAACAAACAGGTGCAGATTCCGGGAAAAACCTACCCCTATAAAATTATTAAAAAAATTAAAACGTTGTAGAGCAAGAAGGTTTATAAAGCTGAGAAAATAACACACCATGGGCATCCATGTCAACAAGATGTGAGAAAACATCTAGGGTAACAAAAGACCATCTCAAGGAGGCCTCTATTATAGATATCTGGGACAGAGCATCAGAAAATTGGTTTTCCTCCCTATAATAATGGGTGACATTTAATTTAAGATGTTCAAGAATATGTTGGCATGAATTCCATGATGGAAGAATTCTCCAAGGGACATTCCTAGACCTTGTTTAAGTTCATGTTGGACGTTTTGGGGTCATTCGGTTTATAACCTCAAAATAACATCGGTATGTTAACCATGGTCAAAGGGTTTATGGTAAAATTACCTCCACAATATTAAAAATGTTATAATTATCATATTTATATATTAAATACACTTCTAAAACCAACCATGTAAGGTAGTCAAGAAAAATTAATCACACCGTTTTATGAAGACTGTATTTCGTACATACGTATGAACGACATTTTCTTCTTTATATTGAATAAAAAATAAATATAGTAGATAATATTTTAATTTTCAAAAGTAATAAATATGTTAAAATTTTAATATTTTTTAATTATTTCCATCCTTATGACCATTCTTGTATCTTGCAAATGAAAATTGAATCACATCACTATGTGGAGGTGGTATTCCACAGGTACGCGCAAGCGATGTTATCAATTTCAAAAGGATGAAAAGGTTAAGAAGGTAAGTAATATATTATCTTTACAGAAAAATAATTATGTCATATATATTCATTTTATCTATCATTTTATCCGTATATATAATCTAGTGATGAAAAATAAAACACTTCGCTTTGTGGGGGTGGTAGTCCACATGTACGCACGAGCAATGTTTTTGTTTCCATTGGGATGAAAAAAATAGATGAAAAGGGGTTTTATAATAATATTTATAAAATTAAATTATATTTAAGATTTTTATTCTATTATTTCAGCATGGTTAAATAATATTTGAATGATATAGAATAAGAAACAAACATGAAACACTTGGTAAAGAGTTATACCTCTTTTTTAGGAAACCTCATTTGGATTACACCTTTATCCTTATATGTTTGGTCAATTGGTGAGACCAGGACCTCTAAGAAATGGAGAGCGATGTCTGGGAGATATTTAGGTAGGTCTTGTATGAGATATAGTGCTCAAAACTTATGAGTAAGAGAGGATGTGAGGTTCCCTTTTATAAGTGAAGGGGGTGTCACACTTGTAATTTTTTAATGTTTTAAAACAATATAAACTATTAATCCTAGGGAAGTCACCCCAAAACCATCAAAATTATAAGATAATGTGATAAGGGTCCAAATAAAATCATCCAATAATATTTAATATGAAATTTTTTGGTCTTATAACAAATTATTTACCCTAATTAACTTGATTTACCCTTTACAATGGTGACACATTTTTACCATGGTTACTATTCATAATGACCAAAAATTCAATTTAAATAATTACTAAATTTGAACCTAATGATTCAAAATATGGAATTAATTTTTCAAGATTAAATTTTCATAAGTTTCAAAAATTACTTTTAATACAAGTTCACAAAACGCAATGAAAAAACAGATTCTATATAATTATGTTTTTAAGCATAAAAATGAACTTATAAAAAAAATACTGATTCCTATGAAATTATTTAGATTATTATTAATAAAATGGATATTATTATACTTTAAACCAAATTCTAAAATATAATGGTATATTTAAATTAATTTATTTAAAGAAAAGAAATGACACTTTTGCAACAAAAAATCAGTATTTTTTTACTATTCACTAAGAAATATTCTCAGAAAAATACCAAAAATTCATAATAATATATATTTTATATTTTAATATGAAAAATTGATTAAATTTTATCAAATTAAATTTCTAAAATAGATAATTTTAACTTTTAAATAAAACAATGAGATTCACAGAAAAAAAATTAGTTAAATAAAACTATTCCTTTTTTGACTGAAAATTATATAAAGTCATTTATAAAACTATGATGAATATAAATATATAAAATAAATATTATAAATAATAAGATTAATTTTTTTCTAGAATGACCTAGTTTTTCACACACATACCCTTTCAATGGTTCAAATATCCTAAAATATTAGGCAATATCTTCCATTAATTTGTGACACATGATGATCCACTCCATGAATTCATGATGTTCTTTCCATAGATTTTATAGAAACCCTAGACTTTTACATATAAAATTACAAGATTTTAAGTGTAATTATACATCATAGTGCAAGCTAAGGATCATAAATTCTAGTGTCTTAGAAGACTAGGTACATTAAACTGAAAACATGGAACTAAATATAATATTTATTTATTTAATCTTCAAATTGAGATCCTAACATCTATTGTGCTCAAAAATATTCATAGGGTACCTTGGGAAACACATGAACAAAGTGATGAGCTAAATAGACCAGTAATGGAATAACCAAAAGAACAAATCATTATCACGTGGTATAGAAGGCGTGACATGATGATATAGAAAGAAATGTAACATATGGAATCATAACATATAAACATAGAATCATATAAATATGGAGTAATAATAATGTTTCAGGAACATAAAAAATGTATTTATAATTATTCAATGATAACTTCCAAAACCATTGCACACGGTAGCACAAGCTAAGGCAAACTTCCAAAACCGTCACACATGGTAGCACAAGCCAAGGCTAACCGCCAAGACCATCACACATGATGTCTCGTGAGACTCAACTTTACCCAATTCATTGAAGCACTATCTGGGCACACATATATTAACTTTTTATGAATATTTTTTCCACATAAGTAATCATACATAATCAATCTTACATAAACATAAGGGTTACCCATGGAAAGAATTGGGTACCACAGTCATGTCATAAAGCATAAAAAATGGTCATATCATAGTGTCCATGAAAGAAAGGAAATAGAATATACATGGAAATTAATAAGTTATAGTAGTCATGTATCATGTTAAGTGATGTCAAGTATAAGTGACAACATGTAAGAAAAGTATTTAAGAAATTTCAGCATTAAAACATTTTTGTACGGTTTTAAGGAAAATGTTATAGATCCTTTAAAATAGAAAAGGGAAAATCCCTTATATAAAACCATAAGTGAACCAGTAAGGTTTTCTAATAAAAAAATTATTTTATAAAGATAATGTTTTATTAAAACATAATATATAGTGCACTTGAAATTAGGTAAGAATTCGGGAAGTTCCTTCAAAAATAGGTTTGCTTAATGGGAAGTATTGAGGAGGGAATAACTTGAAAACATGTATATCCCCGAAAGATAATGATGAAAGGGTATTGATAATTTAATTTGGTACATGTACAAAACATTTCTAATATTCATATAAAAATATAAGATAACTTCGTTTTTTAAAAGGAAGATAAGGCAACCCGAAGGAATAAAGGTGGTTCATGTAGAATCCCTTACGGATTATCGGCATGGTATCGGGTGTACTTAAGAGGGATTAATGAGAGATAATGGCTTTATCATCACCTATAAATCATTAAGGACGTATGTGGGAGGTGATAAATCATACCTCATCATTAGGTATTACACATAAAAGGTCATAACATTGAGGACATTCTTGGATAAAAGTGAAATAGAGAGGATCCCTTACCTTAAGTCTGATGGTGTTCTCCACTTGATATTAATGACCTAAATAATAAAATTAGGTTCATTAATTAATAATTATAGAACCTATTATATATTTAAAACATTTATTATAACCTTTTTAAGTTCATTTATAACCATTTTTATTGGTTATGAGGTTCAATTTTATTATTTAGGTCTCTTTGCTTCCTTGGTTTTAATGATCGGTTTACTTATTTTCATGAACAGAGAAACATGTAAAATAGGAATGGTTTTCCAGAATTGGAGTTATATTTTATTATTTAAAATATATAATGTTAAATGGTTTTAAATTTAATTTTTTACTTGGAGTTAAGTTGAATCATTATATAAAACTTTAGTGATAACCTTATGGGTTAATTGGCGGTTTTGCTCATAATTAACTTGTTTTGTATTATTATTTTACATAAGATGTGAAAAAGGATTCTAGAACATCACATAAGATAAAATAAATATATTATGATATGTTTCAATCATTAAAATGGTTTCATGACCAGTCTATAATATGGTAATGCAAATTGAAAACTCGTTGTCCTTGAATGTGATAAATCAACACATCTCGGATGTTATTTTCATTTATAGAATAAAGGGAGGGTTAGGGAGAGATTATGATAAAATATACCATTTGAATAATATCATTCTAGTACATTTATTTTACTGGATTTATCATACCATTTTGTTGAAGGGAGGTGAGAAAAGAAACAATAAAAGAAAAGAACTTGAAATAAAGTAAAAGAATCGGAAAAAGGAATTTACCTCTTGAGTTTATCTCCTTTTAGAGCTTCTTAAGGGGAGAGTATTTGGTCTTTTAAGGAGAAAAATGGATGTTGGACGTGGGGGAAGATTTTGGGGAGTGATTTGGGTATAACTTAGGCAAGGCACAAGGCTTAAGATGAGTGAAGAGGAAAGGGGAGTGTGGGTGGTTTTTATAGTGGGGGAGGAGGGTTTTCTTAATATTTAATTCCTTAGTTTATTGATTTCCCACAAGACTAGAAATAGCGATTATTTCATGACCAAAAACAAAAATATGTGCATTTGTGTTCTAAACCAATGTGCTTACATCATCCATGACTCAATAAATAGTTTATTTAACATAAAATGTATATATATAAGGTAATTTACAGTATTTTACTATTCATCAATAATTCATGTATTTTAAAAAAATCCCAAAAAAACACCCAAACCATTTATTTACGTTTAGAATCCAAAAATGAAATCCATTTTTCAAAAATAAATTTATAAATATTATTAATTTAATTATTAATTAAAATCCTAATTTACTTGAAAAATACGGATTTTAAAACTATATCTGATTTTATAATGCTTTCAAAAATTACATAAGGTCTTATAAAATTATATTAAAATCAGAAGACATAAAATTGTTAATTTATGAACACCTTTTAGGAAAATGAATTTTCATATAAATTAATTAATTAATTGTCATTAATTATTTATGACTTACTAAAATACCAATACTTTTACTATGATCATATTACCACTTATAAGATTCCTAAATTTTAATTATATATTCATGGATTAGGTTAGTATTATTTTAGAAGATTTAATATTCATAAGGGTCAAATTACTATTAATAAGGCTAGGTTACTATTTACCAAAAATTAATTTTGTTCCATTAAACTCCAAACATCTTACTGATCGCAACTGTGTATGTCAGATTTTCGAAATTCAAATCAAAGAGGTGACAATATTTTTTTGAAATGTCACATAGTACTTAGTAGTTCATTAGGTTGTAATTTCATGTGAGCATATGACATAAATATAAAAAGGGAATTTCCATTGATAAAACATTAGGTCGTTACATTATTCTCCCCTTATGAAATTTCTCCCTCAAAATTTTGTTTTTCATTTTAATCCAAAAATAGGTCTGGGTACATTTCCTTTATTACCACCTCTAGTTCTCATGTTACCTCTTCGTACTTATGATTCCATCAAAGTACTTTGAACAGGTGATTAGTCCTCTTATGTAGAACTTTATCTCTATGATCCAAGATCTTCATGAGTTGCTCCTCATAAGAAAGATAATTCTCCAATTGTACTACCTTTGAAGAGATTATATGTGAAGGGTCTGGTATATACTTCCTTAATAGGGATACATTAAATGCATCATTTACTTTGGACATGGTAGGTGGAAGTGCTAGTCGATAGGCCACGGCCCCGACATGGTCAAAAAATTCAAAGGGTATAATGTACTAGGGACTTAGTTTTCCTTTCTTCCCATACCTCATGACATTCTTCCATGGAGATATGCATAGAAATACCATGTCTCAAACTTTGAACTCAAGGTCTTATCAACAATTGTCTTCATAAATCCTCTATTGACTTTGGGCTACCTTGATGTACTACTAAATGGTTTTCACCTTCTCCGCCATTTCTTTGACTATTTCAGGTCCTAGTAGCTTACGCTCATCGACTTCATCCCAACGTGCTAGTGTTATGTACCTTTTCCCATAAAGGGCTTAATATGGTTCCATTTAGATTCTATAGTGGAAACTATTGTTTTATGAGAATTTTAATAGTAGAATATGTTGGTCACATCCTCCTTTGAAGTCCATATAACATGCTCTCAACATATCTTTTAGTGTATTAATAGTTTACTCAGATTGGCCATCAGTTTGAGGATGATAGGCCAAACTGAACTTCAGTTCAGTGCTTAAATAAGGTTGGAGAATCTTCCACAACTTCAAGGTGAATCTCAGATCTCGATTAGATACAATAGATAGTGGTACTCCATTCATCCTTACTGTAACGACCCAAACTTTCATTAATGAAAATCCCTCTTGATCTAATTAAATGTCTCTTTATATAAAATGTTTATATAAAATGTCAAATTATTTGGTTTTATGTTTTTGGATATTGTTAATAATTGTGACCATTGCAAATATAGTCGTTGAACAATGATCACATGATTAGTATAAATATAGGGCTTTAAAAAATCCAATTTACTCAGACAAAGGAAGTGATGGCCTCATCCAGTCGAATTGCTCCATACGAAGCCCATTTGTCGAAGCTCATAAAATATTTGGCATCATTGGGCTTCACTCTTGACCAATCCTAAGATGAGTTTCATCATGTCAAGCTCGAATGGAACCGTCTATGGGATAAGTGGAAGTTGATAGAGATCACCATGTGTGCAATGTTATCCGAGCGATCCCAAGAGTCTATCACCATCGTGCACCTTACCCTTAGGTCTTATGTGACTGTTTTAAGGGGTTATGTAACAAATACCTAGTACTATGGTTATTTATATTATTTTTGTATATAATAATGAATATACTTTCATTTTAGTATTGTTACCATGTAAATATATTTTAAAGCACAAATAGTATTTTTAGTAAATGTTCTACTAAGAAATATATTTTTATGAATTAATGGATTTTTAAATTAAATAATATTTTAATAAAATATTATTATAAATATTAAATTAATTTTTATTAAATAAAAATGATCTTATAATTTTATGAATGCAATTATAATTTTTGTTAAGGTTTGAAAGCCATTTTCGTCAAAACCCATGAATTTTTTATAAATGTCGGTTTTTATTTTAAAAGTGAAAATTAACATATTTAGACAATTATATAGATAAAATGGATATTATTTCTATAATCAGGATGTCGAAATTATCCAATGGTGAATTTTTCATAATTTTCTGAGACAGTCAAATTTTTGGGTAGAAATTAAATACCATTTAAATATATAATGTGTTTTATGACATCATAATGACCCAATAGTGATGTAATAAAATACTATAAGCCTTATGTTCGGCCAATATATGTTTTACCATTAAAATAATTTGATTTTGGGTTTGTTTTAGTTATTTTACAAAGCATTAATGGACCCTTCAAGACTTATTAAACATCTTGTCTTTTTAAATTGTTTTCCATGGGAGTGTGACTCACCTCCACATAAGCAGCCCCATTATTTTAAGAAGTTCGGAGTTTGGAATTATAAAATATTTTTTTACACTTCCCTTTTCCAAAAACCATGGGCAAAAACCATGGGCTGGTTTGTGGTTTGGATTAGTTTAATGTGAGGGTCCCAAACCTAAATAATAAAGAATTCCCTCACCTTTGCTATATAAACCCACCCAAGCTCTCACTTCCTCCTAACTCAAAGAATTTGGAGTTCATAAAACCTCTTCCCTCCTCTCTCTAAAATCCTCCCAAGGTTCCCCAAGCTCCCAATAAGCCTCTCTCAATCCTCTCTCAAGCCTTTGGAAGCACACTTCCAAGTAAGGGTTTTTTCTTCCTTTATTGTTTTTGTCCAATATTATTTAAATTTTTATTCCCTTTTAATTTCAATTATAAATGTTGGGGTATGGTTTCTTACCTCCCCCATACTACTCTATTTATTTTTGAATTATGGTAGACCCCTTTATCTCTCAATGAATTCCTCCCATGTACACCTGTTACAATGTCGAAATTCCAAAAGGAATTTCTCTCTCCTCATTTACATTCAAGAAATTCTTTTGTATCATGAATATAAATACCATTAAATTTGTTGGGACATGTATCTATATGACCCCATTACTGTACATATCATTTAAATATGATGAGACACCCCTTTCTCTCTCATCAAGCATTTTTATGAGTTCTTTTTCCACGTCATTATGCTGCTGAAATTGCACTGTGCTTTTCCAAGCCAAAGTCATTGTGTAGTGAATACCATGCCAATTTATCTATCAAGGGTATTCAACTTTATGCACATTTACACATTGTTTAAAGATTTTCATGTATGTATTATACATTCATTTATTGTGGAATAAATGATTATGTTGAATGATTCAATGTTTTAGGATCCATGTGGCACACTTTTGCATGAAATAAAATGTTTAAGAAGGGTGCACCCTTATAGCACTCAAATGCATTGGGTAAAGTATAGTATCATGATACACCATGTGTAATGGGTGTTTAATCATTTTAATTCAAGTTCAATGAGGTTTTACTCATGTTTCATGTGCAATGATGATTTACTCAAGCTCCATGTGCAATGAGCCTTGGCTCATGCTAGTTCCATGTTAAGTGTTGTTGCCACATTTCCATGTTATGATTATCATGCTTTATCATGCCTTTATGTTTATGCTTCTCTTGTTCTATATTGATATTCCTATTTTCTAACATGTATTGTATTCCTCATGTTATTCCATGATTATTACCTTATTGGGCTTTATAGATCACCCTTTTCTTATGCATGTCCTCAAGTTATCCCATGCAATGCTAAGTACGAGAGAATGTAGTGGTCATGTAAAGAAAGTTTTCAATAAAGATGTTGTATTGCATGTTTTAAGTTGTTATGTAATTATCCTAATCCCAAAAGACACTATAACTTGAAATATTCTATGTTGTATCAAGTGAAGTTTATGTAATAAATTATGTTTAATTGTGTAATAAAACGCAGGTTTATCATAGTTGGTATCAGAGGATAGGTTTAGTTATTTTTGGGATTTTGATTAGAAAAACCTAGTAAATCCTTAAAGATAAGACTAAGTATAATAAAAGCATCCCTAATTTTTTGTGAGTATTGATTAAGTCGTTTATCAAGAAAATACATCCCTGTCTGGATACGAGCAGGTAGATGCAGCCCTGGAACAGATGTATCCTAGGGGTAAAACCCAAAAACACCACTTTGAGGTAGACTCGAACAGAAACTGGTGCACCACAACGGGCCTTGCTGCACTCTTAGTTACGACACTTATGGGGGATATGCTTTGGTAAATTCACAAGATAAGTATGAACCATTATTAAGGGACAAAAAACCCTAAAAATATATGTTAGAAAGTAGATCATGGATAACATAGACTAAAGCCAATAGATTCATCTGTTAAGGAAATAAAATTTATTTATAAGTCATCAGTTTTGTCCTTGTATTACCCTTTATGTGTTACCCCTAACTTTCCTTTTATTCCAGCCAATGGCTGGTAATAGGAGGACTCGGGCTAACAACCGATGTGAAGATCAATGTGATGACTGTACTAATAAGATTCCCAATCCAATGGGAGCAGGAATCGTGAACTTTGTCACACTTCTCTCTCAGATAACTCAATATTTGAATAGAAATATGGGTCAATAGGAACATTAAACCCCCCTAAGAAAGAACAAGTCACTATCTAGAGATTCATGATACAATGGCCTCCTACTTTTAATGGATCATCTGATCCCTCAATTGTTGAACAATGGATCAACTCCATTGAAAAGATCTTCTCCATCCTTCAATGTTTTGAACACGAGAAGGTTCTTCTGGCTGCTTATCGTATGGAGGGTGAAGATTATCAATGGTGGATGTTGATCAAAAATACGAAGCCTAAGGAGGATATAGAGGCATTGGAATGGAAGGATTTCCAGAAGATGTTTTTCATTAAATATTTTTTGAACACCCTCCGGCTTAAGATGGAAAGGTTCTTCCTTTCCCTCAAGAAAAAAGATGATGAATTTGTCGGAGCATATGAGGAAAACTTCACAAGGCTTGTATGATACACTTTCGGCTTTTTCATTACACCCGAATGCATGGTTGACCACTTCTTTGGTGGGTTGAAACCTAGCCTACGGAAAGCGCTGACGATCTGTGACTTCAAAAACTATGAGGAAATTGTCTGATGTGCCCTCAAGGTTGAAATGGAGATCGGAGAATCTCAAGGGTATCATGGGGATAAGAAGTATAAGGTGGAATTCAATGTTTGTGGTCCGATGGATAAATCCAACGGTGCTAAGAAGATCCAGCACCCCACTTTCCAAAGGTACGGAAAGAAGCACCCTAGAAATTTCCTGAAGGAGACAAGGAAATGCTTTAGGTGTGGAAGAGAAGGGCACCTAGCCGTTAACTATCAACAAGAAAGACCTGCGGTTGTGATAGAGGATAGGAACGCTCCATTCAAACCTCAATGTGTGGTTCATTGCTACAAATACAAAGAACCAGGGCATCTTGAAAATTAGTTCCCTAAGACAAGGGTTTTTAGAGGCAACCAATAACCTCCAAGGCAGCAAGGGTGAGCTTTTTCCATCACTACTTATGAAGTGAACCCTGAAAATGAAGTGGTGACAGGTACGCTAGTTATTCATTCAATAATAGAGAATGTACTTTTTTATTCAGGTTATACGCATTCTTTTATATCTTTAAAGTTTAGTATAAAAATCCCAACACCACCACAAATCATGGAAGTGAAGATGTCTGTGAGTACGACAAATGGGTCAATCATTTCATCCCATGAATATAACTCCTCCCCTATCAAAATTTGTGGATTGAACTTCCAGGTAAACCTCATCATACTCCCTCTGGTGGAATTTGATGCAATTCTTGGCATGGATTGGCTTTCCTTATATAGATCCAACATAAATTGCCATGAGAGGGAAATCACTCTCCATGTGGAGAATCAACCCCTGATTCTTTACAAGTACAAGGAGGAAGATGAATCTTCTTTAGGTCCATCATCTCAAGTGTGGATATTACTGCCCTATGAGCACAAGTATCTAGATCAGATGATTGAGTCCAAGTAAGCAACCATCCTTGAAGACATGCCTATTGTGAGGGAATTCGTTGAAGTATTTCTTGAGGAATTGTTTGGTCTTCCTCCTAGAAGAGATGTTGAATTCTCAATTGATCTTATACCTGGGGAATTTCCAATATCCAAGACTCCATATAGAATGGTTGTTGTGGAGCTTGAGGAGCCGAAGAAACAACTACAAGAGAATCTAGATAAAGGGTTTATATTCCCAAGTGCTTCACCATGGGGTGCACCAGTCCTCTTTGTAAAGAATAAGGATGGGTCAATGTGCCTTTGCATCGATTATCGTGAGCTCAAAAAAATCATGATAAAGAACAAGTATCCTCTCACACGAATTGATGACTTGTTTCATCATCTTCGTGGAGAATAATACTTCTCCAAGGTGGATTTGTGGTTAGGATATTATCAAGTAAGGGTCAAGAAGGAAGATATCCCCAAGACTTCATTTCGTACAAGATACAGGCATTATGAATTCATAGTAATGCCTTTCAGACTCACTAATGCTCCAAAAATCTTCATGGACTTGATGAATAGAGTCTTTAGATATTACCTAGACAAATTTGTGGTAGTCTTTATAGATTATATTCTGATATACTCCAAAACCAAGGAGGATCATGAGGAGCATCTAAGAACTGTACTAGAGACCTTGTGGAAGGAGAATCTCTATGAAAAGTATAGTAAGTGTGAGTTTTGGTTGAAGGAGGTCTCATTCTTGGGCCATATCATCACAAGAAATTGGATATCTATGGATCCCTCCAAAACAGATGCAATTGAGGGATGTAAGAGGCCAACATCGGTAACGGATATACGTAGATTCTTGGGGTTAGCTGGATATTATCGATGATTTGTGATAAATTTATCATGATTGTCCGACCCTCTTACTAAGCTAAATCAGAAGGGAGTAAATTTTTATTGGAGTGATGAATGCGAAGAAAGCTTTAGGGAGTTGAAAAGGAGGCTTATCACTGCACTCGTGCTCACTTTACCCACAAGTGGATAACTTTCTGTTGTATTCAGTGATGCTTCAAAGAAGGGCCTGGGATGTGTGTTGATGAAAAATGACAAAGTCATTGCCTATGCTTCAAGGAAATTGAAAGTTCATGAATAGAACTATCCAACACATGACCTCGAGTTGGCTGCAGTGATCATCACTTTGAAAATTTGATGGAATTTTTTCTTTGGTAAGAAGTGTTAAACATATACTAACCAAAAAAGCCTTAAGTATATATTCACACAGAAAGAGTTGAACATGCGCCAATGAAGATGGTTAGAGATGATCAAAGACTATAACTGCTCAATCCATTACCACCCTGGGAAAGCGAACAAGTTGGTGGATGCCCTAAGTAGAAAGGACCCAGTGATTCTATCATTGATGATAATTGAAAAGGATCCTATCTTCTTATATTTTAAAAGGATAGACGTGGTAATCATAAAGAAAGGAACATCATCAATCCTTTCCCAAATGATTGCGCAACCGTCACTTTTGGAAAGGTTAAAGGATTCTCAAAAGGATGATGTGGGAATTTAGGAAAAATTGGAAGCTATCAGAAAAGGTAAATCCTTGGAGTTTAGTGTTAATGAATAAGGAATTGTGAGATTTTGGAAAAGACTATGTGTTTCATCAATTCTGGCGCTGAAGAAGGAACTTTTGGATGATGCACATACTTCAAATTTCTCTATTCACCCAGGAAACACAAAGATTTATTGAGATATCCGAGAGCATTATTGGTGGGATAATATGAAGAAGGAGATCGTTGAATATACATCAAAGTGCCTAGTGTGTCAGTAAGTGAAGGCAGAGAGGCAGAAGTCTGAAGGGATGATGCAACCATTGCCCATACCAGAATGGAAATGGGAGAACATCACCATGGACTTTGTCACCAGACTTTTGAAGACATCCAAAGGAAACAATGAAATCTGGGTTGTTGTGGATCATATTACCAAGTTTGCACACTTCATTGTTATTCGAAAGGATTTCTCATTGGATCAATTGGCTTGGATATATATCAGGGAAGTAGTAAGGCTGCATAGAGTACCACTATCTATTGTGTATGATTGAGATCCAAGATTCACCTCCAAGTTTTGGAAGTGTCTTCAACATGCTCTGAATAATGAACTGAACTTTAGTACGGCTTATCATCCTCAAACTAATGGCCAATCTGAACAGACTATCCAAACACTAGAGGACATGTTGAAAGAGTGCTTAATGGACTTTAAAGGAGGATGGGATCAACATCTTCTTCTAGTTGAGTTCTCGTATAATAACAGTTTCCAATTGAGTATCCAAATGGCACCATATTAATCCCTTTATGGGAAAAGGTGCAGAACACCGGCATTTTGGGATGAGGTCGGTGAGCATAAGCTTCTTGGACCAAAAATGGTCGAAGAAATAGTAGAGAAGGTGAAAACCATTAAGTAGAATATCAAGGCAGCCCAGAGTCGACAGAAGAGTTATGTAGATAACCGTTGATGAGACCTTGAGTTAAAAGTTAGAGACATGATATTTCTATGCATATCTCCATGTAAGATCATGAGTTTTAGAAATAAAGTAAAGTTAATTCCAAGGTACATCGGCCCCTTCGAGATTCTTGACTGTGTCGGGGTTGTGGCCTATAGACTAGCACTTCCACCTACCATGACCAAAGTACATGATGTATTTCATGTATCCCTCTTAAGGAAGTACATACCAGACCCTTCACATGTACTCTCCTGAGAGGTAGTACAGTTATAGGATGATCTTTCTTACGAGGAGCAACTAGTGAAGATCTCAGATTGTAGATAAAAAGTTCTACAAAATAAGACAATTCCCCTCGTCAAGGTGTTTTGGCAAAACCACAAGTTTGAAGAAGTGACGTGGGAATCGGAGGGAATGATGAATCAAAGCTACCCACATCTATTTTAGTGTGGGAAAATGAAATTTTGAGGGTGAAATTTCTTAAGGGGGAAGATTGTAACGACCCAAACTTTCATTAATGAAAATTCGTCTTGATCTAATTAAATGTCTCTTTATGTAAAATATTTATATAAAATGTCAAATTCTTTGGTTTTATGTTTTTGGATATTGTTAAGAATTGTGACCGTTGATAATATAGTCATTGAACAGTGACCACATGATTAGTATAAATATAGGGCTTTAACAAATCCAATTTACTCATACAAAGGAAGCGATTGCCTCATCCGGTAGAATTGCTCCATACGAAGCCCATTTTTTGGAGCTTGGAAAAGAGGTGGAATCATTAGGCTTCGCTCTTGACCAAGCCCAAGCTGATCTTCATCATGTCAAGCTCGAATGGAACCGTCTACGGGAGAAGTGGAAGTTGATAGAGATCACCACGTGTGCAGTGTTATTCGAGCCACCCCAAGAGTCTGTCACCATCACGCACCTTACCCTTAGGTATTATGTGACTTTTTTAAGGGGTTATGTAACAAATCCCTAGTACTATGGTTATGTATATTATTTTTGTATATAATAATGAATATACTTTCCTTTTATTATTGTTACGTTGTAAATATATTTTAAAGCACAAATAGTATTTTTAGTTAATGTTCAATTAAGAAATCTATTTTGATGAATTAATGGATTTTTAAATTAATTAATATTTTAATAAAATATTATTATTATTATTAAGTTAATTTTTATTAAATATAAATGATCTTATAATTTTACGAATGTAATTATAATTTTTGTTAAGGTTTGAAATCCATTTTCGTCAAAACCCATGAATTTTCGATAAATGTCGGTTTTTATTTTAAAAGTGAAAATTAACATATTTAGAAAATTATTTACATAAAATGAATATTATTTCTGGAATCAGGATGTCGAAATAAAGTAAAGTTAATTCCAAGGTACATCGGCCCCTTCGAGATTCTTGATTGTGTCGAGGCTATGGCCTATAGACTAGCACTTACACCTACCATGACCAAAGTACATGATGTATTTCATGTATCCCTCTTAAAGAAGTACATACCAGACCCTTCACATGTACTCTCTTGAGAGGTAGTACAGTTATAGGATGATCTTTCTTAAGAGGAGCAACCAGTGAAGATCTTAGATCGTAGAGAAAAAGTTCTACGAAATAAGACAATGCCCCTCATCAATGTGTTTTGGAAAAACCACAAGTTTAAAGAAGTGACGTGGGAATCTGAGGGAATGATGAATCAAAGCTACCCACATCTGTTTTAGTGTGGGAAAATAAAATTTTGAGGGTGAAATTTCTTAAGGGGGAAGATTGTAACGACCCAAACTTTCATTAATGAAAATTCGTCTTGATCTAATTAAATGTCTCTTTATGTAAAATGTTTATATAAAATGTCAAATTCTTTGGTTTTATGTTTTTAGATATTGTTAATAATTGTGACCATTGATAATATATTCATTTAACAGTGACCACATGATTAGTATAAATATAGGGCTTTAACAAATCCAATTTACTCAGACA
The DNA here is from genome assembly GCA_963277665.1 of Viscum album. NCBI lineage: Eukaryota > Viridiplantae > Streptophyta > Magnoliopsida > Santalales > Viscaceae > Viscum > Viscum album. The sequence continues at coordinate 1,231,848,159 of OY728155.1, forward strand.
AAGGAAGCGATGGCCTCATCTAGTAGAATTTCTCCACACGAAGCCCATTTTTTGGAGCTTGGAAAAGAGGTGGAATCATTAGGCTTTGCTCTTGACCAAGCACAAGCTGAGCTTCATCATGTCAAGCTCGAATGGAACCATCTACGGGAGAAGTGGAAGTTGATAGAGATCACCACGCGTGCAATGTTATTCGAGCCACCCCAAGAGTCTGTCACCATCGCGCACCTTACCCTTAGGTATTATGTGACTTTTTAAGGGGTTATGTAACAAATCCCTAGTACTATGGTTATGTAAATTATTTTTGTATATAATAATGAATATACTTTCCTTTTATTATTGTTACCTTGTAAATATATTTTAAAGCACAAATAGTATTTTTAGTTAATGTTCAACTAAGAAATCTATTTTGATGAATTAATGGATTTTTAAATTAATTAATATTTTAATAAAATATTATTATTATTATTAAATTAATTTTTATTAAATATAAATGATCTTATAATTTTATGAATGTAATTATAATTTTTGTTAAGGTTTGAAAGCCATTTTCGTCAAAACACATGAATTTTCGATAAATGTCTATTTTTATTTTAAAAGTGAAAATTAACATATTTAGAAAATTATTTACATAAAATGAATATTATCTCTGGAATCAGGATGTCAAAATTATTTAATGGTGAATTTTTCATAATTTTCCGAGACAGTCAAATTTTTGGGTAAAAATTAAATACCGTTTAAATATATAATGTGTTTTATGACATCATAATGACCCAATAGTGATGTAATAAAATACTATAAGCCTTATTTTTGGAAAATATATGTTTTAACATTAAAATAATGTGATTTCTGGTTTGTTTGACTTATTTTACCAAGCATTAATGAACCCTTCAAGACTTATTAAACATCTTGTCTTTTTAAATTGTTTTCTTTGGGATTGTGACTCACCTCCACATAAGCAGCCCCATTATTTTAAGAATTTCGGACTTTGTACTTATAAAATATTTTGTTACACTTCCCTTTTCTAAAAACCATGGGCAAAAACCATGGGTTGGTTTATGTTTCGGATTAGTTTAATGTGAGGGTCCCAAACCTAAATAATAAAAAATTCCCTCACCTTTCATATATAAACTCACACAATCTCCCACTTCCTCCTCACTAAAACCATTTGTAGTTCATAAAACATCTTCCCTCCTCTCTCTAGAATCCTCCCAAGGTTCCCCAAGTTCCCAAGAAGTCTCTCTCAAGCCTCTCTCAAGCCTTTGGAAGCAAACTTCCAAGTAAGGGTTTTTTCTTCCTTTCTTATTTTTGTCCGATATTTTTTAAATTTTTATGCCCTTTTAATTTCAATTATAAATGTTAGGGTATGGTTTCTTACCTCCCCTATACTTATAAATTTATGTATTAATGATAGGATACCCCTTTCTCTATCAATAAATTCCTCCCATGTACACCTGTTACTATATCGAAATTCCGAAAGGAAATTCTCTCTCCTCATTTACATTCAAGAAATTATTTTGTATCATGAATCTAAATTCCATTAAATTTGTTGTTACATGTATCTATATGACATATTTACTTTAAATATCATTTAAATATGATTATAAACCCCTTTCTCTCTCATCAACGATTTTTATAAGTTCTTTTTCCACGTCGTTATGCTGCCGAAATTGCACTGCGCTTTTCCAAGCCAAAGTCATTGTGTAGTGAATACCATGATCATTTATCTATCAAGGTTATTCACATTTATGAACATTTACATATTTTTTAAATAGTTTCATGTATGTATTCTACATTCGTTTATCATGGAATAAATTATTATTTTGAATGATTCAATGTTTTATGATCCATGTGGCACACTTATGCATGAAATGAAATGTTTAACAAGGGTGCGCCCTTATAGTGATCCAATACATTGGGTAAAGTATAGTATCATGATACATCGTGTGTAATGGGTTTTGACTCATGCTAATTCAAGTTCAATGAGTTTTTACTCATGCTTCATGTGCAATGAGGATTTACTCATGATCCATGTGCAATGATCCATGGCTCATGATAATTCCATGTTAAGTGTTGTTGCCACATTTCCATGTTATGATTATCATGATTTATCGTGCCTTTATGTTTATACTTATCTTGTGCTCTATTTATATTCCTATTTTCTAACTTTTATTGTATTCCTCATGTTATTCCATGATTATTCCCTTACTGGGCTTTATAGCTCACCCTTTTCTTATGCATGTCCTCAGGTTATCCCATGAAATGCTAAGTACGAGGGAATGCAGTGGTCATGTAAAGGAAGTTTTCAATAAAGATGTTTTATTTCATGTTTTATGTTTTTATGTAATGATCATAAGCCCCAAAGACACTAGACATCTCGATCTTATATGTTGTATCAAGTGAAGTTTATGTAATAAATTATGTTTAATTATGTACTAAAAAGCAGGGTTGTCATACTTACCGCCTATTTGATATATATATTTGCAATTTGATCCAATTATAATTCCTCTCGAATCATGATAAAGTGATATATCTTTGTAATATGATCCACAATGACCCATATAGAATAATTTTCTCTAGATTTCCTTGGAAGTCTAGTGACAAAGTCCATAGTGATGTTTTTCTACTTCAATGTTGGTATGGGTAGCGGTTTCATCATCCCATTATACTTATGTATTTCAGCCTTCACTTTTTGATATACCAATAACTTTTATTTATACTCAATAATCTCCTTCTTCATATTGTCCTACCAAAATTTCTCTCAGAGATATCGATAAATCTTTGTGCTCCCTACTTGAATAGGGAAGTTTGAGCTATGTGTGTCAGTAAAAATATACTTACATATCTCTGGATATTATGGTACACATAGATGTGACCCAAACCTTATGACTTCATCTTATCAATCTTTAACTCAGAGGATTTGCCACTTCTGATAGCTTCCACCCTTTTCAGAATTTCCACATCTTTTCTCAGAGAATCCTTTTTTTCTCCATGAGGGATGGTAGAGAAATCATTTGAGAAATGATTAATGATTTTCCTCCCTTAATGATTCCCATGTATATATTATTAAAATCTAAGAATATTGTATCTTTTTCAATTCTCACCATTGATAAAGATGCAGGATCCTTTCAACTTAGAGAATCTTCCACCTTGTCTGCCTTACTGGGATAATAGTGGATTGAGCATCCATAATCCTTGATGAGCTCTATCTATCTTCTCTAGTTCATATTAAGCTCTTTTTGTGTGAATATATATTTTAGACTCTTGTGATTAGTATATATCTCACACTTCTCCCCAGAGAGATAATTCCACCATATTTTTAATGCAAAGATCACAGCCGCCAACTCCAGATCATGTGTAGGATAGTTTTCATAATGGATTTTCAGCTGACTTAAGGCATAGGATATCACTTTATCATTTTCCATCAATACACGACCTAAGCACTTCTTATAAGAATCAATGTACACCACAAAGATTTCTCCACTTATTGGGAGTGTGATTACTGACGTAGTGATTAGCCTCTTTTTCAACTCTTTAAAACAATATTCACATTCCAAAGTCCAGACAAACTTTAGTCCCTTCCGTGTCATCTTGGCCATTGGGTTTGACAATCATGAAAATTTATTCACAAATCATCAGTAATAACCAGATAGACCCAGAAAGTTGTGGATCTATATTACAGATGTTGGCATGGGCCAATCTTTAATTACCTTTGTCTTGGAATGGTCCACAAGTATCCCTTTACTAGTGATAACCTGCACCAATAATGATACTTCCTCTATATAGAACTCACATTTTCTGTACTTTTCATATAAATTCTCCATTCCCAAAGATTTTAACATAGTATTAAAATAATCTTCATGTTCCTCCTTGCTCTAGGAGTATATCAGAATATCATCGATAAAGACTACCATAAATTTGTTGAGGTAATCTCTAAAGACTCTATTCATTAAATCCATGAAAATTTTTAGAGCATTAGTGAGTCTAAAGGGAATCCCTATGAACTCATAGTTTCTATACCTCGTTCAAAAGGTAGTCTTGGGAATATCTTCCTTCCTCACCTTTAATTAGAGGAATCCCGATCGAAGTTTCACCTTAGAAAATAACTGGCCCCACGAATTTGATTGAACAGGTCATCTATCTGTGGAAGGGGATACTTGTTATTTATATTGATTTTATTGATCTTATGATAATCAATTAAAAGGTTCATTGATCCATCCTTCTTCTTGACAAATAGAATAGGCATACCCCATGGTGAAGCACTTGGGAGTATAAAACCCTTCTCTAAATTCTCATGTAACTGCTTCTTCAGATCTTACAGCTCTACGGTGGCCATTCTATAAGTTGTATTTGATATAGGTAGAGATCCAGGAATAATATAAATTGAGAACTCAACCTATCGATCAGGAGGAAGACCAGGAAACTCTTCAGGTAATACATCAGTGTAATCCCTCATGATGGGCATATCTTCGAGTGAGATTCTCTCCTTTGTCTCAATCATTTGAGCTAGAAATGCTTTCTAATAAGGAATTAATATCCAAACTTGAGACAATGATTCTAATGGAGATTCATCTTCATACTTACACTTGTATAGAATTAGAGGATTCTTCATTATGTGAATAGTGATCTCTCTTTCCCGACATTTGGTGTTGGCCTTGTATATAGATAAACAATCCATGCCCAAGATAACATTGAACTCCACTTTTGGGAGGTTCATTTCATAAATTTTAACTGGGGAGGAGTTATAAACCATGGATTCAATAATTTCCCCATTCACCGTTCTCATGGATAACTTATCCTCCAAATTTTGAGGTGGTGTTTGAATAGTTATACTAAACTTTAAAGATATCAAAGAATTCGTAGAATTAGAATCAAATAGTATGTTTTCTATTATTGAATGAATAACTAGTGTACCTGTCACCACATAATTATTCAGCTCCACCTTATTATTAGTGATATAATAATCCCTTTCTTGTCACCCTAGATGTTGTTGTTGACTGCCTCTGACAACCCTTAGCTTAGGTAAATTGTTCGCATAATGCCCATGCTTCTAACAGTTGTTGTACTGCACTACAGGTCAAGTGTTGATCTGAAACTTACTTTCTTCTTCCACATTATCAGGATTCTTCATATCTCGTCAGCAGTTTTTATCCATATGTCCCAACTTTCCACATTTAAATCAATTCCTGGTTCCCTTTAGATAGTTTCCAAGATGCTTCTTCCCACAATTTTTACACGTGGGGTGATCAAGCTTCTTTCCATCATGGAATTTATTTGCGGAACCGCCCACATTAGATTCAATTTTACTCCTTTTTTCATTGGTCCCATGATGCCACTGAGAGTCTCTAGTACTTATTTCAACCTTAAGGGAAAAACAGACAATCTTCTTATAGCTGTCGAATTCCTGAATTTCCAACTCTTTTCATAGACTCATCATGAGTCCACTAAAGAAGTTATACACCTTGGTTTCGGTGTTCATGACAAAGCCATAGGCATACCTTGAAAGCCTTGTAAAGTTTGCTTCATAAGCCCCGATTGACTCATCTTCCTTCTGCATGTGTCTAAGGAACTCTCTTTCCATCTTGAGACAGATGGTTTGGGGAAAATATTTATTGAAAAATATTCTCTTGAATTCCTCCCAATACATGAAATAAATTTCCTCCTGAGGCTTCATATTCTTGATCAGTGTATACCACTGATCAGCTTATCCATCAAAAGAATAGACCTTCAGTATGACTTTCTCTTCTTTTGAGCACTAGAGGATAGAGAATATATTTTCAATAGAGTTAATTCATTTTTCCATGAAGAGGGGATCATAATATCCACAAAATAAGGGAGGACTTTTCCTCATGAAGGATTCAATAGAAACTTGCTCTTTACTTGGAGGAGGAGGGTGTTTCACATGATTCAAGTTATTAATCATAATTTTAGCTAGTTGATCAAGTACTTACATGAAGTTTTGATCACCTGTTACCATCATATCAGGAATTTCATTATGGAAATATTCACATTCCCTATCACATTGGTTGTCAGCATGTGTTCTTCTATTTCCCACCATTAACTAAGAAAAATAGCGTACAATTAGAGGGATTGAATACATAGTTATTAATCATAAAAATGAAGCTTTGAACATAAGAGAATAAACTTGTAAATGAGAATTATATCCTAACTTGTGATTCCCTGGGTTTCAATCTATGTTATCCTTGATCTATTTCTTAACTTATATTCTTATGGGTTTTGTTTCATTCCCTTAGTAATGGTTTTTAAAAAGCTAATGAATTTACCAAATCATATCCCCTGGGAGTGTCAAACCAAGAGTGCATCAAGGCCCGTTCTCATGCACTAGTTTCTGTTTGAGTCTAGCTCAAATCGGTATTCTCAAGTTTTACCCCTAAATACATTTCTACCATATCCAAATCTACCTATTTGTATCCAGACATGGATGTATTTTCTTGATAAACCACTTAATTTATACTTAAAAAAAATTAGGGGTGTTTTCTTATACTTAGTATTATCCTTAAGATTCTTTCTAATGTGATCTATTCCGAATCTCTAAAAATAAATAGACCATCCTCTAATACCAACTATAGAGACCCCATCCTTTTATATATAACATTACATGATTTTAAGCGTAATTATACATCAGAGTACAAGACAAGGATCATAAAGTCTAGTGTCTTGGAAGACTAGGCACATAAAACTGAAAACATGGAACTAAATAAAAAATTTCATTATTTTATTTTCAAATTGATCTCCTAACTTCCATTGTGAACAAACATCTGTATAGGGTACCCTGGGGAACACATGAATAAAGAAATGAGCTAAATGGCCCAGTAAGGGAATAACCATAAGAAAAAAGCATTAGAACATGGTATAAAAGGCATGAAATGATGATATAAAAAGGCATGTAACATATGGAAACATAACATATGAACATGGAATCATATAAACATGGATTCATAATAATGTGGCAGGAACATAAAACATGTCTTTAACACAAGTCAAGGCTAACTGTTAAGAATGTCGTACATAACATCTCATGAGACTCAACTTCACCCAATGCATTGGAGCGATATCTAGGTGCACCCATCTTAACTTTTCATAAATATGTATGCCATATAAATAATCATACATAATCAATATTACATAAACATAAGGGTTACCCATGGAAAGAATTGGGTACCACAATCATTTCACAAAGCATAACAAATGGTCGTATCATAAAAGTGCCCATGAAATAAAGGAACTAAAATATAAATGGACATTCAGAATGGAAAGCAGGCATATATCATGGTAAGTGATGTCAAGTATAAGTGACAACATTTAAGAAAAGTATTTAAGAAATTTTAGCGTTAAAACATTTTTGTGTAGTTTTCAGTAAAATGCTATAGAGCCTTTAAAATAGAAAAGGGAACGATCCTTTATAAAAAATAAGAAGTTAACCAATAATCTTTTCATAATAGAAAAACTGATTTTATAAATACAACGGTGTCTTAAAATATAATATAGAGTTCACTTGAAATCGGGTAAGAATTCGGGAAGTTCCTTCAAAAAAAGGTTTGCTTAATAGAAAGTATTAAGGAGGGAATCACTTGAAAACATGTATGTACCAGAAAGATAATGATGAAAGGGTATTGATAAATGCACATAAAAAGACAAGATAACTTTATTTTGTTAAAATTAAGATAAGACAACCCAAAGTAACAAAGGAGGTTCGGGTAGAATCCCTTATGAATTATCAGCAAGGTATTGGGTGTACTTAAGAGGGTTTAATGAGTGATAAGGGGTTTCAAATCACTTATACATAATGAGGTCAGTATGGGGGAGGTGTTAAATCATACCCCATAATTTTTTATTACACATAAAATGGAATAACATTGAGGACATTCTTGGATAAAAGTGAAATAGAGAGGATCCCTTACCTTAAGTTTAGTGGTGTTCTCTACTTGATATTAATGAAATGAATAATAAAATTAGGTTAATTAATTAATAATTAAAGAACCCATTATATATTTAATGTATTTATTATAACCTTTTTAAGTTCATTTTAACCATTTTCATTGGTTATGAGGTTCAATTTTATTGTTCGGGTTCGTTTTCATCCTCGGTTTTAATGATCGGTTTACTTATTTTCATAAATGGAGAAACATGTAAAATGGGGATGGTTGTCCAGAATTGGAGTTATATTTTATTATTTAACATATATAAGGTTATATGTTTGTAAATTTAATTTTTTTACATGGAGTGAAGTTGAATCATTATATAAAATTTAGTGATAACATTTTGGTTTAATTGGTGGTTTTGCTCATAATTAACTTGTTTTGTATTATTATTTTACATCAGGTGTGAAAAAGGATTACAAAATATCGCATAAGATAAAATATATGTATTATGATATATTTCAACCATTAAAATTTTTTTATGACCATTCTATAAATTGGTAATGCAAATTTAAAAACCTTTATCCTTGAATGTGATAAATCAACACATCTCGGACGGTATTTTCATTTATAGAATAAAAGGAGGGGGAGGGAGATATTGTGATAAAATATCCCATTAGCATAATATAATTACATTAAATGTATGTTACGGGAGTTATAATACCATTTGGTTGAAGTTAGGTGAGTAAAGAAACAAGAAAATAAAAGAACTTGAAAGAAAATAAAAGAATCAGAAAGAGGAATTTACCTCTTGAGTTTATCTCTTTTGAGAGCTTCTTAAGAGGAGAGGATTTGGTCTTTTGAGGATACCAATGGGTGTTGGATGTGGGTGAGGATATTGCTGATTGATTTGGGTAGAACATAGGTAAGAAACAAGGCTTGATAAAAGTGAAGAGAAGAGGGGAGTTTGGGTGGTTTTTATAGTGGAGGGAAGGGGGTTTTCTTAATATATACTTCCTTAGTTTATTAATTTCCCTCAATACCAGAAATAGTGATGATTCCATAACCAAAAACAATAATATGTGTAAGTGAGTTCAAATCCAATGTTATTACATCATCCATGACATAATAAATAGCGTATTTAACATATAATGTATATATATACGGTAAATTACCGTATTTTACTATTCATAAAAAATTCAAGTATTTTAGAAAAATCCCAAAAATTTACTCTAACCATTTATCAACATTTAGAATCCAAAAATGAACTCCATTTTTTAAAAATAAATTTCTAATTATGATTAATTTAATTTTTAATTAAAATCATAATTTACTTGAAAAATACGTATTTTAAAACTATAACTGATTTTATAATGCTTTCAAAAATTACATATGGTCATATTAAATTATCTTAAAACTAGAAGATATAAAATTGTTAATTTATGAAAACATTTTAGAAAAATAAATTTTCTTTTAAATCAATTAATTAATTGTAATTAATTATTTATGTCTTACAAAAATACAAATACTTTTACTATGATCATATTATCACTTATAAGATTCATATATTTTATTTATACATTCATGGATGGGGTTACTATTCTTTTGAAAGATTTACTATTCATAAGGTTCATATAATATTCATAAGGGTAGGTTACAGTTTACCAAAAATTAAGTTTATTCCATTAGACTCCAAACATCTTACTAATCACAACCGTGTATGTCAGATTTTCAAAATTCAAATCAGAGAGGTGACAATATTTTTTTTAAAGGTCACACAGTACTTAGTAGTTTATTATGTTGTAATTTAATGTGATTATATGACATAATTATAAGAAGGTAATTTCCATTGATAAAACATTCAGTTGTTACATTATTCCCGCCTTATGAAATTTCACCCTCGAAATTTTGTTTTTCATTTTTATCCATAAAGAGGTCTGGGTACATTTCTTTCATTGCTGCCTTTAGTTATCATGTTTTCTCTTAGTACTTATGGTTCCTCCATAGTACTTTGACCAAGTGAGTAGTCAGATTATGTATAATTTTATCTCTATGATCCAAGATCTTCATTGGATGCTCCTCATAAGAAAGATCATTCTCCAACTGTACCACCTTTGAAGACAGTATATGTGAAGGTTCTGGTATGTACTTCCTTAAGAGGGATACATGAAAGACATCATGCAGTTTGTACATGGTAGGTGGAAGTGATATTCAATAGGCCACATCCCTGACATGATCAAGAATCTCAAAGGGGGTGATGTACTTGGGACTTAGCTTTCCTTTCTTCCCAAACCTCATGACCTTCTTCTATGGAGATATGCATATAAATACCATGTCTTTGACTTTGAAATCAATGTCTCATCAACAATTAACCGCATAAATCTTCTATCAAATTTGGGCTGCCTTGATGTACTGATGAATGGTTTTCACCTTCTCCGCCATTTCTTCAACTATTTAAGGTCCTAGCATCTTACGCTCACCGAATTCATCCCAGCACGCCAGTGTTCTACACCTCTTCCCATAAAGGGATTCATATGGTTCTATTTGGATGCTATAGTAAAAAACTATTGTTGTAGGAGAATTTTACCAGTAGAATATGTTGTTCTCATCCTCCTTTGAAGTCCATAGAACATGCTCTCAACATATCTTCTAGTTTCTGAATATTTTGATCATATTGGGCATCAGTTTGAGGATGATAGTCCGTACTAAACTTCAGTTCAGTTCTTAGATCATGTTGAAGACTCTTCCAGAACTTCGAGGTGAATCTCAGATCTCGATCAGATACAACATATAGTGGTACTCCATGCATCCTTTCCACCTCTTTGATATATATTTGTGCAATTTGATCCAATGAGAAGTCCTCTTGAATCACGATAAAGTGAGTTGTCTTTGTAAGATGATCCACTATGACCCATATAACATTGTTTCCTCTTGATGTCCATGGAATTCTAGTGACAAAGTCCATAGTGATGTTTTTTCACTTCCATGTTAGTATGGGTAGTGGTTGAATCATCCCATTAGACTTATGTCTTTCATCCTTCACTTGTTTACATATCAGGAACTTTTATGTATACTCAGCAATCTCCTTCTTTATATTTTCCCACCAAAATTTTTCTCAGAGATCTTGATACATCTTTGTGCTCCCTAAGTGAATAGAGAAGTTTGAGATATTTTCATCAATAAAATCTCTTTATTTATCTCTGGATCAAATAGTACACATAATTGTGATCCAAACCTTATGGCTCTATCCTTATAAATCTTTAACTCAGAGGATTTCCCATTTCTGATAGCTTCCACCCTTTTCTGAATTTCCACATCTTTTATTTGAGAATCCTTTATTTTCTCTATAAGGGATGGTTGAGAAATCATTTGAGAAATTATTGATGATGTTCCTCCCTTAATAATTACCATTTACAACCTCTAGAAATCTAAGAAGATTTTATTCTTTTCAATTCTCATCATTGGTAAAGATGTCGGATCCTTTCTACATAGAGCATATGCCACCTTGTTTTCCTTGTCGGGATGGTAGTGGATTGAGCAGTCATAATCCTTTATGAGATCTATCCATATTCATTGGCACATATTAATCTCTTTTTGTGTGAATATATATTTGAGACTCTTTTTATTAGTATATATCTCACACTTATCCCTATAGAGATAATGCTGCCATATTTTTATGCAAATATCACAACTGCCAACACCAGATCATGTGTAGGGTAGTTTTGCTCATGGATTTTCAGCTGTCATGAGGCTTAGGCTATCACTTTATCTTTTTAATCAATACACAACCTAATACCTTCTTTTAATAATCATTGTACACCACAAATAGTTCTCTACTTATTGGGAGTGTGAGTATTGGCTTAGTGATTAGCCTCTTTTTCAACTCCTTAAAACAGTCTTCACATTCCTGATTCCTGAAAAACTTTACTCCCTTCAGTTTCATCTTGGTCATTGGGTTTGAAAATCATGAAAAAATCTTCACAAATCATCAGTAATACCCAACTAGACCCAAAAATCTATGGATATCTGTTACAGATGTTGGCATGGGCCACTCTTCAATTGCCTTTTTCTTGGAAGGTTCCACAGATATCCCTTTACTAGTGATAACAAGCCCCAATAATGATATTTCCTCCATCAAAAACTCACATTTACTATACTTTGCAGAAAATTTCTCCCTTCTAAAAGTCTTTAACATAGTATTCAAATGCTTCTCCTATTCCTCCTTTCTCTTGGAGTATATCAGAATATTGTCAATAAAGACTACCACAAATTTTTCGAGGTAATATCTAAAGACTCTATTCATTAAATACATGAAAATTTTTGGAGAATTAGTGAGTCCTAAGGGAATCACTATGAACTCATATTGTTCATACCTCGTTCAAAAGGAAACCTTGGGAATATCTTCCTTCCTCACCTTTAATTAGTGATATACCGACCGAAGGTCCACCTTAGAGAAATAACTGGCCCCAAGAAGTCGATTGAACAAGTCATATATATGTGGTAGGGGATACTTGTTCTTTATCTTGATTTTATTTAGCTTGTGATAATCAATGCAGAGGCACGTTGATCCACCCTTCTTCTGGATGAAGAGGATGGGCACACCCCATGATGAAGCACTTGAGAGTATAAAAACCTTATCTAAATTCTCCTGTAACTGCTTCTTTAGATCTTTCAGCTCTACGGTGGACATTATATAAGTTGTATTTGATATAGGTAGAGATATAGGAATAATTTCAATTGAGAATTCAACCTATAGATCAGTAGGAAGACCAGACAACTCTTCAGGGAATACATCAGTGTAGTCCCTCACAATGGTCATATCTTTGAGTGAGATTCTCTCCTTTGTCTCAAACATTTGAGCTAAAAATTCTTACTAATAAGGAATTAATATCCACAATTGAGACAATGATTCTAAAGGATATTCATCTTTCTCCTTACACTTATATAGAATCGAAGGATACTTCAGGATGTGAAGATTGATCTCCCTTTCCCAACAGTTGATTTTGGCCTTGTATACAGATAGCCAATTCATGCCCAAGATACCAATGAACTCCACTGCTGGGAGGTTCAGTCCAAAAACATTAACTGGGGATGAGTTATAAACCATGCACACAATAATTTCCCCATTCACTATTATCAAATATAACTTATCCTCTAAATTTTGAGGTGGTGTTTGAATAGTTATACTGAACTTGCAAGATATGAAAGAATGTGTAGAACCAGAATCAAATAGTACATTCGCTATTCTTGGATGAATAACTAGCTTACCTATCACCACATCATTTTCCAGCTCCACCTCAGCAGTAGTGATAGAATAACTCCTTCCTTGTTTCCCTGGAGGTTATTGTTTATTGCCTCTGACAACCGTCATCTTAGAGAAATTGTTCGCATAATGTCCATGATCCTTACAATTGTAGCACTGCACTACAGGCTGAGTGTTGATCTGAACATTCCTTTCTTCTTCTACATTAGTGGGATTCTTCATATCCTATCAGTAGTTTTTAGCCAGATGTCCCAACTTTCCACATTTGAAGAAATTCTATGTTCTCTTTAGATAGTTCCCAAGATGCTTCTTCCCATAATTTTTACACGTGGGATGATCAAGCTTCTTTACATTATGGAATTTATTTGTGTAACCACCCACATTATATTCTAGTTTCCTTTTTTTTGCAGGCCCATGATTCCACTGAGATTCTTCGGTCCCCATTTCAACCTTAAGGTCACAACAGAAAATCTCCTCATAGTTTTCGAAGTCCCAAATTGCCAAATATTTTCATAGACTCGACTTCAGTCCACTAATGAAGTGATCCACCTTGCTTTCTATGTTCAAGATAAAGTCATAGGTGTACCTTGAAATCCTTGTAAAGTTTTCTTAATACACCCTAATTTATTCATCTTCCTTCTGCTTGAGTCCGAGGAACTCTCTTTCCATCTTGAGACAGAGGGTTTAGGGAAGATATTTATTGAAAAATATTATCTTGAATTTTTCCCAATACATGGAGTCAATTTTATCATGGGGCCTCGTATTCTTGATCAGTGTCCACCACTAATCACCTTCCTCATCAAAACTATAAACTGTTAGTACGACTTTATCTTCTTCTTAGAACTAGATTATAGATAATATCTTTTCAATGGAGTTAATACACTATTCCTCAAGGAGGGGATTAGAAGATCCACTAAACAATGGAGGCCTTTTCCCCATGAAGGATTCAATAGAAACCTACTCTTTCCTTAGAGGAGGAGGGTTTTCCACATGATTCAAGTTATTATTCATAACTTGATCCGGCTGAGTAAGTACTCTCATGAAGTTTTTTAGCACATGTTCTCATCATAGCAGGCATTTCATTAGGGTAATCTTCATATTCCATATCACATTTTTTGTTGGCATGTGTTTTTATATTTCCCACCATTAACTAAAAAAAAGAGTGTACAATTAGAGGGCTTTAATACTTAGCTATTAATCATAAAAAGTAAACTTTGAACATAAGAGGATAAACTTGTAAATGTGAAGTATATACTAACTTGTGATTCCATGTGTTTCAATCTAGGTTATCCTTGATCTATTTCTTAACTTATATTCTTATGGGTTTTTTCTCATTCCCTTAGTAATAGTTTGTACCAAGATCATGAATTTACCAAAGCATATCCCCCAGGAGTTTCAAACCAAGAGTGCAGCAATGCCTGTTATCTTGCACCAGTTCTCGTTAGAGTCTAGCTCAAAGTGTCCTTCTAAGGTTTTACCCCTAGATACATCTATTCTAAATCCACCTCTTCATGTTTGTATCGATACATGGATGTATTTTCTTGATAAACCACTTACTTTATACTTAATAAAAATTTATGAGTGTTTTCTTATACTTAGTCTCATCTTTAATGTTCTTAATAATTCTTTCTACTCTGAATCTCCAAAAATAACTAGACTATCTTCTAATACTAACTATAGTGACCCTAGCCTTTTATATATAACATTACATGATTTTAAGCTTAATTATACATCAGAGTACAAGACAAGGATCATAAAGTATAGTGTCTTGGAATACTAGGTACATAAAACAAAAAACATGGAACTAAATAAAACATTTCTTTATTTAATCTTCAAATTGAGCTCCTAACTTCCATTTTTCTCAAACATCTGCATAGGGTACCTTGGGGAACACATGAACAAAGGGATGAGCTAAATAGCCCAGTAAGGGAATAACTATAAGAAAAAATCATTATCACGTGGTATAGAAGTCATGACATAATGATATAAAAAATCATGTAACATATGGAATCATAACATATAAACATGGAATCATATAAACATGGAGTCATAATAATGTGGCAGAAACATAAAACATGTCTTTATCATAAGTTAAGGCTAACCGCCAAGACCACCACACATAACATCTCATGAGACTCAACTTTAACCAATGAATTAGAGAAATATCTAGTTGCACCCATCTTAACCTTTCATGAATATATTTTCCACATAAATAATCATACATAATCAATCTTACATAAACATAAGGGTTACCCATGGAAAGAATTGGGTTACACAATCATTTCACAAAGGATAACAAATGGTCGTATCATAAAAGTGATCATGAAAGAAAGGAACTAAAATATACATGGAAATTCATAAGGTAAATTAGTAATGTATCATGGTAGGTGATTTCAAGTAGAAGTGACAACATCTAAGAAAATTATTTAATAAATTTTAGCATTAAAACATTTTTGTGCAGTTTTAAGGAAAATGCTATAGATCCTTAAAAATAGAAATGGGAACAATCCTTTATATAAAATAAAAATTGAACCAAGAAGGTTTTAATAATAAAAAAATGATTTTATAAATACAATTGTTACTTAAAACAGAATATAGAGTGCACTTTAAATTGGGTAAGAATTCAGGATGTTCCCTCAAAAAAAAGGTTTTCTTAACAGGAAGTATTGAGGATGGAATCACTTGAAAACATGTATATCCCAGAAAGATAATGATTAAAGGGTATTGATAAATTAATTTGGTATATGTACATAAAATTTAGAATATGAACATAAAAAGATAAGATAACTTCATTTTGGTAAAAGGAAGATAAGTCAACCTAAAGGAACAAAGGAGATTCGGGTAGAATCCCTTACAGATTATCGACATGGTATCAGGTGTACTTAAGAGGGATTAATGAGATAAAATAATTTTATCATCACTTATAAATCATGAGGTAAGTATGTAGAGGTGTGAAATCATACCTCCATCATTTTCTATTACATATAAAAGGGCATAACATTGAGGACATTCTTGGATAAAAGTGAAATAGAGAGGATCTCTTACCTTAAGTCTGGTGGTGTTCTCCACATGATATTAATGACCTGAATAATAAAATTAGGTTCATTAATTAAAAATTAAAGAACCAATTCTATATGTAAAATATTAATTATAACCTTTTTAATTTTGTTTTAACCATTTTTATTTGTTATGAGGTTCAATTTTATTGTTCGGGTTTGTTTGCTTCCTCAGTTTTAATGACCGGTTTACTTATTTCCAAGAACGAAGAAACGTGTAAAATGGGTATGGTTGTCCATAATTGTAGTTATATTTTATTATTGAAAAACTATAAGGTTACATTGTAGTAAATTTAATTTGGTTACTTGGAGTGAATTTGAATCATTATATAAAACTTTAGTGATTACCTTTTAGGTTAATTGGCAGTTTTGCTCATAATTAACTTGTTTTGTATTATTATTTTACATCAGGTGTGAAAAAGGATTCCAAAACATAAAATAAGATAAAATTAATATATTATGATCTATTTCAACCATTAAAATGGTTTCATGACCAATCTAGAATATGGTAATGCAAATTGAAAACCCATTGTCCTTGAAGGCGATAAATCAACACATCTCAGATGGCATTTTCATTTATAGAATAAAAGGAGGGGAGGGAGAGATTATGATAAACTATCTCATTATCATAATATAATTCCAGTACATGTATGTTACTGGAGTTATAATACCATTTGGTTTAAGTGAGGTGAGTAAATAAACAAGAAAATAAAATAACTTGAAAGAAAATAAAAGAATCAGAAAGAGGAATTTACCTCTTGAGTTTATCTCCTTTGAGAGATTCTTAAGGGGAGATATTTTGGTCTTTTGAGGAGATAAAGGGATGTTGATCTTGGGGGAGGAGATTGGGGAGTAATTTAGGAAGAACTTATGCAAGGAACAATGATTTATAGCAATGAAGATAAGAGGGGAGTGTGGGTGGTTTTTATAGTGGAGGGGAGGGGTTTTCTTAATATTTAATTCTTTAGTTTATTAATTTCCCTCAAGACCAGAAATAGTGATGATTTCATGACTAAAAATAATAATATGTGCATCTGATTTTTAACCCAAGGTTATTACATCATCCATGACACTATAAATAGTGTATTTAACATATAATGTATATATATACGGTAAATTCCCATATTTTTCTATTCATCAAAAATTCAAGTATTTTATAAAAATCCCAAAAATTTACTCTAAACATTTATTGAAATGTATAATCAAAAAATGAACTCCATTTTTCAAAAATAAATTTTTAAATATGATTAATATAAATTTTAATTAAAATCATAATTTAATTGAAAAATATGGATTTTAAAAATATAAATGATTTTATAGTGCTTTCAAAGATTACATAAGGTCTTATAAAATTATATTAAAACCAGAAGACATAAAATTATTAATTTATGAACACCTTTTAGGCAAATAAATTTTCTTTTAAATTAATTAATTAATTGTGATTAATTATTTATGACTTAAAAAAATACCAATACTTTTACTATGATCATATTATCACTTATAAGATTCCTAAATTTTATTTATACATTCATGGATGAGGTTATTATTCTTTTGGATGATAAAATATTCATAAGGTCCATATTACTATTTATAAGGGTAGGTTATTATTCACTAAAAATTAAGTTTCTTCCATTAGACTCCAAACATATTATTGATCGCAGCCGTGTATGTCATATTTTTGAAATTCAAATCACAGAGGTGACAATATTATGTTTAAAGGTCACATAGCACTTAGTAATTCATTGTTTTGTAATTAATGTGATTTTATGACATAATTATAAGAAGGGAATTTCCATTGATAAAACCTTGGGTCATTATATATTTTCCATATATCAGCTAACAAATAATACTGAAAATACAATTTCAAGGTGATTAAAAATCATAATATACATTAAACATCTGACTTCCAAAGAAAATATAATTTTTTCCATATATCTTACCTCGTTTTCCTTTCAAGTTTATTACCTCTTTTAAAATCTAATATGTCTTGCTAGATGATCCAAAACTGACTTACATCCGATCATAGAAAACCTCTAGATGACCTTTTGGGTATAATCCCTTTAATATAACACTAAGATCCAATTTCTTCAATCTCTTTCAATCATCATTCAAATAATATTATTTTCAACACTAATATCCTCCATTTCAAATGTTCTTTAAAACTTATATTTCATATTTTAGATCCATTGAATGCATAGACCCACCAAAAGAATATCATCAACATACAGGAGTGGGATGATAATGAAAGAATCCTTATACACCTTATGATAGAAAAAATGATATTTTTTTGCTTCACATGATACTGTTATCAACCATGAAAGATTCAAATTTTAAGTTCCATTGATATGGTTCTTATTTCAATCCATAAATTCTTCATTTAAGATTACACACCAAGTCCTTCTGATTAACATCAAAACCAATTGGTTGCTTCATGTAAATGTCTTGATCCAAATCTCTATGAATAAAAAAATTATTTACATCCATTCATTATAAAAATAAATTATTGATAGAAACTATATTTAAAACCATATGAATAGTAGTAAGTTTTACTACCAGTGAAACAATCATGGAGAAATACACTTCATATTTCAGTTGAAATCCTTTCACCACTAGCCTAGATTTATACCTCCCACTTCTATAAAATTATTCCTTCAATTGGAAAACCTATTTATTCTCCAACAGTTTCTTTCCTTATGGTTAATATTTTATCTCATATGTCTCATTGGAATACAATGAATCAATTACTTCCTCTATATATAGCGTCCACTTACTAGAATCACTGAGTGATTTTACTTATTTCAAGATCTCAGGTTCTACTCCATCTATTAGTAGTAGATAGTTCAATTCATGACTATATCTTTCTACTATTCATCTAAATTTTTAATACCTTCACAACTCAATCCATAGTTTTTCTCCTTTTGGTGATACATATTACAGTGTTTAATATTTCAATATCTAAGCTTCTAGATATATGTTTCAAACCTCTACAACCCTTGAGAATTCAAGTATATCTTGTACTGTTCTATCTTCTAGAATACTTAAATCAACATATAAACTCACTGAAACTATAGAACTTCTGGTGATACTACCTAGATCAAATTGAGTCTTACAAATTGATTCTTTTAACTCAACTTTAGTCTCATCCAAATTATGATCTTTGTATAAGACCCTGTCATTAAAGATAACATTTCAATATTTGATTATATTTAAATTATTTTTATCCCAAATTTGATAAACAAAGTAATCATCTCCATACCCCATAAAAATATAAATTTTGGACTTAGCATCAATATTTTACCTTTTCTTAGCATCAATGTGAAGATATACTAGACTACCAAAAAAAATTCATATGATGAATTTATGTTCTTTTATCATACCATAATTGTTCAAGAATATCCATCACCATAGGTACTGATAAATTTTTTTTGATTAAGTGAAAAATTAAATTCAATGCTTCCACTAAAATTTATATATACATTTTAAAGTGAATCCTCATGTTGTGTTCCTTATAATTCAGTATTATATTCATCCATCCAGCCACACCATTTTATTTTAGTGTACCAGGAATCATTTTATCATGTCAGATTCACTTCTTCTAGAAGTACTGCTTGAAGTACCTTCCACTGTATTAAGAACCATTATCCTACCTGAGTAATTTAAGCCTTCTTCCAATATCTCTTCCAAACATGGCTTTCTATTAAGTGAAAAATCTAAACACTACTGACTTGTGATTCAAGAAATATACACACACCTTTCTTGTTGCATCATTAATAAACATAAAAATGTATAATTAACATCTGTGAGAATGAACTGGGCTTGGTCACCAAACATTAGAAAGAACAAATTCGAGCTTCTAGCTGTGATTCTTCCTTTCATTCAAATTAAATGAAACTTTACTCTATTTCCAAAGTATAAAACTCTCATAAGTTCAAACATCAGTATAATCAGGATTCAGCACACCCTTAGCTACTAAAGATTTCATATTATTCTTACTAAGATGACCAAGATGATTGTTCCATGACCTTAGAATTTCGATATTTATAGTTATGGCATTCCAACTTCCATTTTAACTTCAAGTTAGATACAATGTCCCATCCTTAACTCTTCTATCCACAACCATCGATCCTTGGGTAATTTTATACACACCATTAACAAAGCTCATCATATAACCTTATTCATCTATCTATCACATGGAAATGATAATTGTTTATAAATCTAGGATGTTTCTTACTTCCTTTAACTTCCAAAAGTTCCCATTCAACATTCATATATTCACATAAAACTTTCTAAGGACTTCAAGAGCCTCATCATCTATAAAGTGCACCATTATGAATCTTCTAGATACATAATTATTCATGTACCCCTACTATGATGTGGAATGGAATTATTCATTATAATCAAAAACCCATGATTCCACAAAAACATTGACAGTAAAAACCAAAATGGTGCTAATATACACTAAATTTGTGGAACTAGAAATTTTGGAGGATTAATCTTTTGGAACTCATTGTTCATTAATTCTAAAATTTCATGAGAAGCCCCTTCTTACTGTAGTTCCAACAAACAGGTTTGGGTCTGGAAGATTTACCTTTAATTTATTCTCTAGATTTGTTCTCTTTCTGTCAACTAATCTTTTAATTTGGTGACTTCCCTCTACCTTCAGAATTTAAAGTATCACTAATTGGTGCCTCATCTTCACTACATCTAAGATCTTCATTCAGAATTAACTTTATAACATCATTAAATACTAAGTTGGTTTCTTTAGTATAATTAATTACAATAGTAACCATCGCCTCATAACTCTATGGTAGTGATGATAACTGAATAAATGGTATATATCATCCATGAAAGTGACTTTTTATAACTCAAGCCAACTTTGAATCATGTTAAAATAATTTTAATGGTCTGCAGTTGGTCTTTATTCTGGAAGTCTCAGGTCAAACAATATATGCATCATAAACACATTGTTTGAAGTTTTTCGTTTTTCTTACATGTCATTCATATCAACCATTGATTCTACTATTATTTTATTTCCTATATGTTGAAAGAAAAAATATTTTCCAATGAAATCATTTCCATTCTAAGTGCCTTGCAATACAGCCATCCCCATTCATCTTTCTCCAACTTCTCTAGTTTGACTTCACTTAACAAAATTTAAAGGTCTTTATGGGTGAGATAATATTCCATATACATTCTCTATAGGACAAATTCCATTCCCTCAAATTTATCAATCATGATATTTCTATCTATTTTCACCATTATATCGATACAGTAACTCCCACTGATTCAAATAACATCAAATAAGAAACTAAAATGAAGTTACCTAAGTATTCTAAGAATAATACCTTTTAATGGAATATGATATAATATAACTTGTTAAAAAATGCATGTTTCAATCATCATTTCATTATATTTAAACCACTAAAACAAATATATTGAATCTACTAGATGTTAAGCTCCACTAAAATTCACATGTAGTGGCACGTTATACCTCCCTGACTAAATGATGCAGAATATAGGACGTTTTGAATACACCCTAAATCACCATATACAGAGTCTACCGAAAAACATACACACAAGCATATAAACAATAAAAATAAATTAGTAAATTAAAGAACATGTTTGATCTACATGGTTTGGATTTTCATCCTATGTCTATGGGAGAACATTACAGATAAAATATTTATTCAAAAGTACAATTGTTAAAACTTTTGAGACTTTTCATATATGATTATCAATTTAGAGTTAATAATCTAATTATATGTGAGTGTTTGGTTCCACCCCTATTTATAGTGGGGTCTAATAGGTCTTATGGTTACACTGACCTCTTAATTTCATTATCCTCCACCTATTTTCAACAGTGACCATTGATCTCCTATAGAAATCCTCAATTCCATTAGATGCATATAGTGAATTGAGAACATCACCATATCCTCAGATACCTATTCTTATTGTGTGATATAACTTTCACCAAATACAAACTTCCATCATAAATTCCATCCAATCAATATATTATCTTTTGGAGACTTGTTTCCTTGGACTACTTTCAGTGAACTGAATCCTAAAGTTTTAGTGAACTTAATATGGATCCATGGAGATTCCTCACAATCCTAATTATGAAAAAGGTAGTTAGGGATAGTTTCTCAAACCTCCCCCACTAGGAACCCCTACTGGTATTATAGTGAAGATTAGAGTGACCCTTGAGGCCCCCTCTAATAGGCCCTAAGTTGGAGACTAGCACTGAGGGTATAAAACATAAAAATGGGAGACATCACCCTTATATAACCTTTTAAGATATAAATAAACCACTTATCAACACCATAATATAAATAAATAAAAATAACCAATAATCTCACAATGTATTAATATGTCATAAGAATACAAATATCAATATAAAATACCAATAATGTCCCAGGCAGTGACTCCATAACCAATCCCAAGCTTCGAGATAGTATTGTCTAGCTCGGTCACAAAACTCACCCTAGAAACCTGAAAAATAGTTTATATATACATGGGTTAGAATAACATATATACATAGTAGGATCATACTCAAGACTTATCATGAAAATGTAGAAGAACCAAATTGATGATCTGGTGAAAATTTGTAGAATTAACTAGAACTTATCGAGTTAATTACCGCCCAACCACACCTAGGGATCACTCACCAAGTATTTCATCCATGTTTAATAAAATAATATCAAAAATATTTAAAAATAGGCACCTAAAAACCACTTTCCCACTGATTTTCCTCTCTCATGCCCCAATGAAAAACATCCAATGTCAAATCCCTTCAACATTAATGTGTATCGGGTCACAACTCTACCTACCCCCAACCTCCTATAGGGTCCAGCAACTTGTGATGGAATTGGTACATCCTTACCATAATCAAAACCATGTCACAATCCTCATCCACATCATCAGTATCATATCATATCCAAATTAATGCATCGCATCTCATCTAGACATCACATATCTAGTATAATAGGGTACATGAACGTGAAGTACATCTACCATATTCTCTACTCCTACCATGAATGATCCCCACCATATCTCATCACACCATCCACATAGCCAATCCACTATACCACACCTAGTGGGGAGAGTGGGGAAGAGGGTGTAGTTTTATATTCCTCGTCACCAAACTAGATGTTAGGAAAAACACCCATAACCCAAAAAGTTTGGGCATCAGTAAGGTAATATAAATTAGGTGTGGGGTGTAAATAAATAAAAATAAATAAATAAAACATATATATATATATATATATATATATATTTGTGTGTGTGTGTCACACAAATTCTCGGTATAAAAGGTCTTCACTAATATAACACTATCACAACCCACAATAATCATTAAACTACCATCACCACACACTACCTTCATTACCATCTATAACACCACAACAAACCCACTTTCTTGCACAAAACATACATTACAAGCATTCACAATAGCTCCGTTAATCATGCCAAGACACCATTTCTAGATTAATTGTTACCAACTATGTTATTTCTGTTAGGTATACAAGGATGAATACCCTGAGAGGGGGGGTGAATCAGGGTATGACTAATTTAAAAATAAAGCCTGTTCTGATCTTGTTTTGCTGTTAAGTAAAACACTCTTCTCTCACTTTCCTATTCCAAAATATAAACAGAATGTAAAGAAAGCACAGGACACAGCAATTTTACTTGGTTCACCGCTAAGGGCTATGTCCAAGGATCATATGCCGAAAAGTTTTCGGTCGTACCAAATTCCACTAAACTTCACTAGCTGTGGATTACAAGGTTCGGGCACAGTCACTCTGTCCCAGGATCACTTCCTTTACAGTGTTTAGGGTCAGCTCACTGCTTTCCCAAGGGTCACTCCTTGTTTCTCTCTCCCTGGCTCACTGCCAGTGGAGAGGATCACCTTCTTCCTCTTCCTTCGCTCAATGCTCTGGAAAGGATCCACTCACAGTTTATAGACCTATAGGTCTCTTTTTTTTCATGAAGGAATGAATATTCCTATGTATGTAGATGCTCTGTTGAAGTCCAACTTTCACCCGTAGATAAATACCTCTTTGCACCGAAGGTATCAGGAAAACTTCCAGCTTCCAGGCAGCCTGAAAACACTGCTGGAAAAACAACCTTACTTGGCGCACAAGTCTAAGCTGGCACGCAAGTATCGGCACGTAAGTCACAAATGGCGCGCAAGTCTTACTCAACCACTTGCGCGATACAAGCTTCTGCAACTCCAAACCTGCGTGACTCACTTCCTTCCTCGCCTAAATCACCTCTGGCGTGCAACTAACACTTGGTGCGGAACTTCCAACACTAGCACGCAAGTCCCACTTGCGCGACACAACACCACCTGCGCGACCACCACACCTACACAACGGGAGATCTAAATCTTCAAATTGTTAAACTCCGGTGAGAAATGAGGAGGGGTGGTCCAGTATTTATGAGCATTTTGAATACCCTGTGTGACGGTGCGCAAGTCACCCCTCAGCGCGAAAGTTTCGGCATGCAAGTATTCTGTCATCCTAGACACTTGCGCGACCAAAACAAATACTTGCGCGACCCTATTTCTTTTTCCATATTTTGATCTTCTGATATTGAAAAACAATAGGCGCGCAAGTTCCCAAGCCTCCTAGGCATCGGCGCGCAAGTCTCTTCACGGCGCACAAGTCACCTGCGCAACCACACCAATACTTGCACGACCCTAATCTCTTTGCCATATTTTGATGATATGATCTTCAAAAACATATGGCGCACAAGTTTTCTATTCTCCAAGACCTCAGCACGCAAGTCCCTTTGCCAAAAACACTTTTCTTCATTTGTCGATTTTTAGGCCCAAAAATTTGGCAAACACTGGAAAACAGTGCCACCTTGTATCTGTTCTTTTTATGTCTCCTCCAGATCATCCATTCATTTTTCAACATTCTTGAATAAAACATGGATCGTTGACCACAGCTCTTGAACTCGACATTCCACCATGAAATCCCCTTTTTAAACAAATTGTTATGTCATAGTTTGTATTGTCAACAATCACAACACAGATGTTCACTTTGTCAACAAACACAATCACCTCAAAAATGATTCAATGATACCATGATGGATTTTTTCCCAACAATCTCCCCATTTGGGTTTGTTGACAACTATTCCATAAAAAGATATGGAATTAATTATTTAGCCTCCATTCGCCTTTGAGATTCCTGATAGCGATCAAGGATTTACTCAACACATACTCTAAGCCCACATGAGCAATGCTCGGTGTGAGAAATAAGAGTAAATGAAAAGTTCATCAATGAATCACTTCATCTCTAACATCCACTGTTGATACCAAACGGATACCAATTTTTACCAAATTGATACCAATTGTTGGAAATCTTCTTACCAGATTCCAATATCTCTCTTTTTCTTTTATCAAGATCACCAGTTGTCGTGATATCTATTCTTTGATCGATCACTTCTAGCATCGTCTGATTTGATAATCTCCCCATTTCTGTTCACAACTTCATCCCTTATCAGATTCAAAACCTCTTTAGCCCTATTTCCTGTGTTGTCCAAGCTAAGCTCTGGCTAAGCACATTCAACTAGCTTCAACTCCCCCTATCTGGCTGCTCCAGCTGTCAGCTTCTCCCCATTTCATCCATGATTTATCAAATTGCCACACTATCTCCCCCTTGAAGAAACACTATTTTATCCCCCTTTGTCAATGAACCCAAAGGTCACTCCTTGGCAGTCTATAACAGAGTAGAGAACTCATCATCACATTAGGGAAAAACACATCATACCTCAGGGAGAGGGGGATTGGTTCCACATCCACACTATTTCAAGTGCGGGGAGTCGACTGAACTCCCAGAGCCAGTTGATGCCTCTCAAAAGCTTCCTTGGGTAAGGCCATTATTAGAATATCTGCAACCTGTAGCTTTGTAGGCACATACTCCAACTTCACAATTCCCTGCTCAACCTTCTTCTTGATAAAATGATATTTGATCTCAATGTGCTTGGTCCTTGAGTGATGAATTGGATTTTTGCTAATATTGATAGAACTTGAGTTATCGCACTAGATTCCTATCGGAGACTTCACTTCAAATCCCATATCTTCAAGCTGCTGCTTCATCTACAATAATTGTGTGCATGCTTGAGTGGCTGCAATATACTCAGCTTCTGTAGTGCTTAATGAAATGCAATCTTTCTTCTTGCTTAGCCAATAAATACACAATCCACCAAGATAGAATGCACCTACTGATGTTGATTTTATGTCATATACTGATCCGGCCCAGTCTGCATCAGTATATCCCAATAACTCTTTCTGAGATTTGTCATTATATGTCAAACCGAAATCCACCGTGCCCTTGATATACTGAAGTATTCTTTTTACTGCAAGCATGTGAATTTCCTTGGGATTACTCTGATATCTCACTTCTTGGCATGTGGTGAAAACAATATCAGGCCTTGTTATGGTCAAGTACAACAAACTTCCAATGATTTTCCTGTATTCTGTGATATTAACTACCTTGACATCCTTATCTTTTGATAATTTCATCCGAGTAGCAACTTGAGACTTCATCTCCTTGTAATTTTCCATTCCAAATCTTCTCATAACCTCCTTAGCATACCTTGATTGAGAAATAAATGTTCCATTCTTTCCTTGTGTCACCTGAATACCAAGGAAAAACATTAGCTCTCCAATCATTGACATTTCAAACTCATTTTTTATAAATTTGAAAAACTGTCTGCACTAAGCTTCATCTAATCCACCAAATATTATTTCATGGACATAAACAAGCACCATCATCCTTTGATTACTATTGTTGTTGAAATAGATATTGTAATCAACTCCCCCTCGTTGGAAACCAAGATTCTTCAAGTACTGATCAAGCCTTGAGTACCATTCTCTTGGTACTTGTTTCAGCCCATGCAATGCCTTCTTCAGCCTGAAAACTTTGTTCTCATCCTCATGAATGATAAAACCATCTGGCTTCTCAATATACACCTCCTCTTCTAGAACACCATTCAAGAATGTGGATTTGACATCCATCTGGAACACTTTGAACTTTCTTTGCACTGTTATGGCCAAAAATAATCTGATTGTCTCCAGCCTCGCAACCGGTGCAAATGTCTCATCAACATCTATTCCCTCTATCTGGGAGTATCCCATGCACACTAGTTGTGCTTTATTCAAAATCATTATTCTGTATTCATTCATCTTGTTGTGATATACCCATTTAGTCCTGATTACATTCTTGTCTTCCAGCCTCAAAACAATCTCCCGTGTCTGGTTCTTCTCAATCTGATCAAGCTCTTCATTCATAGCCTGAACCCAGTTTTCATCTTCAGTTGCATCAGAAAAAAATTTCAGCTCCACCTAAGATAAAAAATATGTTTTCTATAATGACTTCATTCTTCGAGTTTGAATTGGAGTTGTCTGATCACCAATGATATTCTGCCTATCAATTTCAGCTCGACTCTTTGGCTTCCTTGTAGACACAGACTTGACACTTTCTTGTTCATCATCAGTATCTTCTTATGAGTTAGCCTCTGCCACTTATACTCCCCCTGTGTTGCTTACCTCATCATCACTTTCATCCAGAAACTATTCACTGGGTCATTGAGCTTTCTGTTCATTTTCAACTATAGTGACATCCTTACTCTCAACAATTTTTCCCAGCCTTTTTTTGAAGCATTTATATGCTTTTCTTTTCCCTGAGTAGCCAAGGAATATCCCCTCATCTCCTTGTGACTCAAACTTCCTGTGATTTTCTTTGTTGAGAATGAAACACTTACTTCCAAAGATTCAAAAGTATTTCAATGTTGGCTTCTTTCCATACCACATTTCATACAGATTCTTCTCTTGCTTCGAACACAATAGAGACCTGTTCGAAATATAGACCGATGTCAAAACTGCTTCCTTCCAAAATTTCTCTCATAGGTCCTTTTAAATAAGCATTGTTCTCGCCATGTTGTTGATGATTTGATTTATCCTTTCCACAACTCCATTCTTTTGGGGAGTTCTTACTGATGAAACTTTATTCCTTATCCCGTGTTTCTCGAGATATTCTTCCACTTGACTATTTGTGAATTCTGTACTGTTATCTGTACGAAATTTCAAAATTTTCTACCCAACAATCCTTTCTGATTCCCTCCTGTACTGCTTTATGCAACTGAACACCTCTGTCTTATGGGTAATGACAAATACCCAGGCCATTCAGCTATAATCATCAATGAAAAGAACATAGTACCTTTTCCTATTTATAGCTCGTGGTGAGATAGGTCCACATACATCAGCATGCACCAATTCGAGCACTCTAGTTGATTTCTGTTCCTTTGGCCTATATGTCTTTCTGATGATCTTCCCTTGTTGGCAAGCATCACACGTATGAGTGAGATCATGTGATAGTTTGGGAAGGTCTCTAACAGCATCACATTTTACCAGATCTTCCATAGATGGTTGAAATAGGTGACCAAGTCGCTTATGCCAAAGCTGGTTTTCTTCCTCTCTGGATAAAAGGAACATATCTTCTTCCTCACTTATAAGGTAAAGATTTCCCTTTGTCCTTTTTCCTTGTAGAACAATTGCTCCATATTTTTCTATCACAACACACGTCTTCTTAGTAAATCAGATAGAGTTCCCAGAGTCACATAGTTGACTGACATTGAGCAAGCTATGACTAAGACCCTCTACTACCAAGACATCAGCATGTCTCATTTCTTTTCCCCCAAACTTGGCTTTCCCTGAGCCAAAAATCTTCAGGCCTTCATTGTTTCCAAATTTGACAACTCCTTCTTTGTCATATTTTATGCCTGTAACAAGATCCTTATTACCCGTCATGTGGGATGTGCAACCACTATCAAGGATACACACCAGATCGATATGATGCTTTAAGGGAAATCTCTACCACCACGGCCTTCTCATTTTTCTTCTTCTTGGTCCATACTTTTTCCTTCACACTCGGGATGGATTGAGGCTTCTGTTTTTTCTCAGAGTACGATGGACCAGCTTCATCTTGCAGAGTCGCAAATCTATTCTGCATTTTTAACTCACCTGTTGGTTTATAGATCTGCTGCCTACGTACATTTTGATTTTGCTTTGGCACATTTCTCTGAATGGTTGAAGTGAAGTACCTAGCCATGTGCCCAAATCCTCCACACCAAAAATAGTGTCCTTTGAAATATGTTCTGGAAAACTATTCTCTGTTTGGATGCCACCACTGTTCTTGTTCCCTTATATATCTCTTGGCTATAGAACACACATACTGTGAATTTCCCATCTTCCCACAATAATAACACCTGATATAAGGTGCATTCCTTCGTGTTACTTCAGCATAGCGATTTTATCTTTGGGATCTCTGAATATTCTGATTTTGCTTTGTGCCCAAATCAACCTTCAATTTAAGGACGGGTGATTGCGGTCTGACCTCAATTTTCATAGATTTTTGTTTCTGATTAAGCCCTGAAACAGCCTTAAATTCTGAGCTCAATTGCTGTTTCTTCCCTGCTGAACTACTAGGATCCTCTTTCATCTTTTCAGTCTTCGTAACAACCTGCCTTCCCAGGAATGTGTTAGCAATCAAAGGTTTTTTCTATTATTTTACTTTTCTCCGTAGAATGACAATTTCCTCTTCAAGATCTTCAATATGATTTATGTGATCTTTTAATTTTTTGTTCAATCCATCGATCTCCCTTTTCTGTTCTTCAATCTTGAGCTTATGCTCATCAACCTTTTCTGTGCTCTCTGGCCTTGAAGACTTGAGGTTTTCTATTTCTTTTACAAGCTCAGACTTCTCGTCTTCCTTCTGTTGCATATAGAGTTTGGAATCATGTACCACCTTGTTGGCTTTCTTTGTTTTTGCTCTCCAAATATCTATCTCTTCAAGAGCTTCTTCCAATTCAGCTTCCATGTCAACTCTACCTTCAATTTCTTCTTCTTCTTCAACAGCGTTGGTTTCTTCCTTTTCCTGAGAACTACCGAAAACAGCCACCATTGCATTTTGTCCATGATCTTTACAATTTTCAAACTCCTCAACCTCTTCATCCTCAAACTCATCTAAACTGTCTATTTTATGTGAAAGAATATTCTTCTTCTTGAAGAAATTTCTCTTGAATTCTTTCTTCCCTTTCACAAATGCTGAAGACTTCTTCTTGGGAATTTCAACTTCTTCATCATCATTATCATTATCTTGAAACTTTTTAGGGTACCTTTCTGCAAGATGACCAACCTTTCTACATCGAAATCATGCTAGTGGAAGTTTCCCTTTAAACTTTCCTTTTCCTCTTTGCAGATTTAAAGAAAGGAATGACATCACCTCATCGGTCTCTTCTTCTTCCTGAGAATCTTTAATGGTGAGCTTCTTCATGGCCTTAAATGCCATCTCTTTGGATTTCCCCTTTTACACATCCTCGTTATCATCATTCCTCATCTCATATGCAACCAAGGTACTGTTCAAATTGTCCAATGTTAGCTCTTTGGGATCTTTATCTTCTAGTACTGAAACTTTCAGATTGAACCGAGGTGGAAGCTTCCTCAAGATGCGCTTTACGATCTTTATGTCTTCAATTACTTCAATAAGTCCTCGCATATCTTCCACAACAATATTTACCCTGTCAAAGAATGCATCAACAGACTCATTCGGGTTCATCTTCAGATCTTCATAATTATTCCAAAGCACTTGCAGCTTTGCCTCTCTGACCTTTGTATCTCCTTCATATATATTCAATAGTTTTTCCCACATGGCATGTGATGTTTTTCATGACATCACCTTTGTGTAGATGGGATTTGAAATGGCTCCCCCTAAGGCATTGATTGCTTTTGCATCTGCATCCAACTCTCTATGCTCAGCTTCTGATAATGCACCACTATTAATATCAGTTGTGATACCATGCATAGCTGCTGAAAAAACATCCATTCCCAAAGATCAGAAATAGTGTTGCATTCGATTCTTCCATATCTGAAAATTAAATCTGTCAAAGATCAGAATCCCTTTATGATTAGTGACCTCCATTGAGAGAAGAAAAAATATCAACCTTTCCCTATGATACCAATTGTTAGGTCCATAAGGATGAATACCCTGAGAGGGGGGGTGAATCAGGGTATGACTAATTTAAAAAACAAATCTTGTTCTGATCTTGTTTCACTGTTAATAAAAACATTATTCTCTCACTTTCCTGTTGCACAATATAAACAGAATGTAAATCAAGCACAGGACATAGCAATTTTACTTGGTTCACCGCTAAGGGCTATGTCCAAGGATCATACACCGACAAGTCGTCGGTCATACCAAATTCCACTAAACTTCACTAGCTATGGATTACAAGGTTCGGGCACAGTCACTCTGTCCCAGGATCACTTCCTTTGAAGTGTTTAGGGTCAGCTCACTGCTTTCCCAAGGGTCACTCCCTGTTTCTCTCTCTCTGGCTCACTGCCGGTGGAGAGGATCGCCTTCTTCCTCTTCCTTCGCTCAATGCTCTGGAAAAGATCCACTCACAGTTTATAGACCTATAGGTCTCTTTGTTTTCATGAAGGAATGCATCTTCCTCTGTATGTAGATGCTCTGTTGAAGTCCAACTTTCACCCGTAGATGAATACCTCTTTGCACCGAAGGTATCAGGAAAACTTCCAGCTTCCACGTAGCCCGAAAACACAGCTAGAAAAACAACCTTACTTAGCGCTCAAGTCTAAGCCGGTGCACAAGTATCGGCACGCAAGTCACAACTGGTGTGAAATTCTTCCTCAACCACTTGCGCGGCACAAGATTCTGCAACTCCAAACCTACGCGACTCACTTACTTCCTCACCTAAATCACCTCAGGCATGCAACTAACACTTGGCGCGCAACTTCCAACACTGGCGCGCAAGTCCCACTTGCGCGACACAACACCACATGCGCGACCACCACACCTGGGCGACGGGAGCTCTGAATCTTCAAATTGTTGAACTCCGGTGAGAAATTAGGAGGGGTGGTCCAGTATTTATAGGCATTTTGAATACCCTGCGTGATGGCGTGAAAGTCACCCCTCGGCGCGCAAGTTTCGGCACGCAAGTATTCTGTCCTCCTAGATAATTGTGCGACCAAACCAAATACTTGCGCGACCCTATTTACTTTTCCATATTTTGATCTTCTGATCTTTAAAAACAACAGGCGCAAAAGTTCGCAAGCCTCCTAGGCATCGGCGTGCAAGTCTCTTCACGGCGCTCAAGTCACCTATGTGACCACACCAATACTTGCATGACTCTTATCCCTTTGCCATATTTTGATGATCTGATCTTCAAAATCATATGGCGCGCAAGTTTTCTATCCTCCAAGACCTCGGCGTGCAAGTCCCTTTACCAAAAACACTTTTCTTCATTTGTCGATTTTTAGGCCCAAAAATTTGGTAAACACTGGAAAACGGCGCCACCTTGTGTATGTTCTTTTTATGCCGCCTCCAGATCATCCATTCCTTTGTCGACATTCTTGAATCAAACATGGATTGTTGACCACAGCTCTTGGACTCGACATTCCACCATGAAATCCCCTTTGTCAACAGATTTGTATGTCATGGTTTGTATTTTCAACAATAACAACACAGATGTTCACTTTGTCAACAAACACAATCACCTCAAAAATGCTTCAATGATACCTTGAGGGATTTTTTCCCAACAATTTCCATTTATCCATTTAATTCCATATTTAATGAAAAACCACCTCCAGTCAATATCAACATTAATTACATCCAATTACAATTCATTAACATTTTTTATATTTCAGTCATAGAACATTATTCATTCAATTATAAACAACATCCATTATAAATTTTATCATTAACTTTCATGTTCCACTACTATTGAGTGACTGCAAAGAAAACCCACAACAACCAATCATGCCATCATCCCATGATAATCTTTGTGTTCTATTTTTCCAATCAAAGAAGGGATACCATAGCCTCACTACAAAATCCACACTAACAACCCATAAAAAAAACTAACACCATAAAACCATACCACAATGCATCCTGTGTTAACCAATGTAGTCGCATTACCCCACACATGCCAACCAATGAAACCCTACTGCCCAATAAATTCCAATAAATACATACTCATTACACAAAAAATTCCAACCAATGTATCTGAACCTAACTATAACAATCACCCCATAACATCTCCTATAAAACTACATAAATAAATACACAAAAAATTCCCAACAAGCTTATGTAACCATGAAAATCACATAAAAACCAATTTCAGTAACAAACACGGTTGTAGACCCTTTATTTTGAAACCAACACCATTTTGATATCAAATTTTTCACACAACAAGTTCAATTACCATCTTTAATTTATTATTATTTTATGAAAGGTGATTTTGACAGAAAATTCATAGAATCAACACACAAGTCTTACCAAAAATGATGATTTTTAGCAACAGCAACGACCCAAAAAAACTCATGAGCAATATCACATAAACAAGTAAACACATATGATTCACTCCATCCACCTTTAATTCTTATTAGGTCAGGTTGATTATCTTTATTAGTCTGATATATACTCATCACATAAAGAAAAAAAGTCACATTAATCCCATAATTTACAAATAATAAAGGATAGTTATCAAATCTCCTACTTTAATCAGAGAAATAAAATCCATTATATAAGACAAAGAGAGGAAGAGATTATAAGAAGACCTCAATTGAAAATGGGAATCATTGATAAACTTATATCACAATAATTTGTCATAAAAAATACATCACTAACATCCCCCAATTCAAATCGACACAACTTCCAAGGATTCATAAAGAAATAACGAGAAGAAACCAACAAATAAAGAAGGAGAATCACCTTGGATTTCCAATAGTCAATATTCTAAAGGAAATGATCAAATCCAAGGTAAAGGGGATGAATGGAATCTTAAAATATCCTTGAATTCATCCAGGAGTTGGAGGAAAGAGAAGGAATAAAATGGGATTCATGATAACATCAAAATTTATATTCAATCTAAAAAATATATAAAATCATAGTGCAACACCTATATCATGCCATAGATCCTATATTTTCAAGAAAACCATAGCGCAACTCATTATGCTACACTAAAATGACCCTATTCAAAACCAACCTTCATAATTAATATTTTGGTCAAGTTTGTGATTTTATAAAACTAGGTAATAACCACATCACATCCTTTTAACTTCCAAACTCAACCACAACATAGAGAGAGCACCATGACATAGGTCCACTCGAAATGTCAAGACCCTGATGTTAGCCTCCAAACACTCCATGACATAGTAAATATAATCATGTCACAATTATAAACCTCCCCTTTATCTCAAATGATCCTTAGACCAAATTCATGGTGCAACTAAAGTTTCATGCCGCAAGGGTCCCTAAAATGGAAGGTCTACCAAATATAACCTCTTGATGTCCTATGCCACAACCACCATCACCATGATATAGCTAGACCTTCCAAATATCCCCTAACAATGTAACATGAACCTATACACTATAATCCTATTGTAACATCCCAACCCAATACCCACTTAACCAGTGCCCCGATCTGGTGGGTCACATGGCCTCAAGCGTGCCTCTCTATATACTAGAGGCTACCAACTAGCAGCAAGGGTGTAAAGGTGATATGATGTAGAGACTATACCATTATGTTAGAGTGGAATGGTGGATAAAACCATAAACATACTACAAAATAATCATATATTAAACATATAGAATAATAAAGTATTGGAAGAATAAATAACTGAACAACTTAATAAAAAGTCAAAAATCATTAGGTAGTGTTATGTACATGGACGCATGGAATGCTGGTATACAAAAGGGGAGTAGGGGACAGGAAGATAAAAATGTGCTATAAAATACTATAAAAATAAAAATAAAACCACTCCACTAATATCTTGAGCAAATGCGTAGTCCTCTGCTCTTAAGCACCATCTATAAGTACGGCATATCAAGAACCTATAGAAGGGCGCTTTCCCTTACCCATACCTACAAGTAGATAATCTTCTCAGGTACCAAATTCAGCTCGAGTAGGGTGTGAGATAAAAATATTAGTAGGAAAACACCAACAGTTTCTACACATGATCCAATTAGTGCTTGTAACTAAACAATGTGCAGGAATAAGTAATTAGTTAACAATACTGAATAAAATAAATAACCACCCACTCAGGTTCTGAATGGACACTCAGCGCCTCTACCTACTTCAGCTCATGGATGGAATGGAAGTCTGATCAGTCACTATATATATAGTAATAATATATATATATATATATATATATATTATAGTATAGTATAGTCATATATATATCATCTACTTATATGAACCAAGTACATGTGGACGTAAGTGGCCATATACCAAGATTACTAGTTACTGGCTGGACTAGGGTGTAACTCAGACATCCATAACCTTTCTAATTTGACTATAAGCTCAATAAATAGGATACATGACCTATATCTCATAATTAGTGGGATACATTATGCTCATCACTCTAGATGGTGAGTTTTCCATCATGTCAGCACTCGTATAAGGGACACAGTGCATAAAGCCCAATGTCCAACTAGTGTCAATGGTGAAAGACATCATCCTAAACACTCGATGTAAGGGAGCATGATACTTCTATGCTCAAAAGGCCCCTTACCATTGTACCATATCCCATAAAAAGGTATAATCATATTTATAAATATAGACATGAGGCATTACCTCTCGTACATTTAATTCATTAGGATCAAATGTATAAATATTGCATAACCATTCAATTAAACATATAATAATGAATGCAACAATAGTTATGTCCTTTACACCCTTTAATAATTTCATTTAAACCATTTAATTCATTTAAGTAAAAGTATAACAACATGTTTAAGCTATCCCATATGATCGAAACCATTTAATTCACTAAAATATGGCATTTCCATTTACATGGTCCAAAGGGTCATTTAGGAGGTGATATGGTCGATAAGGCAATTACCTATATGGGAAATTCCAATTATAGTAGGGTCTAAGTACTTAAAGAAATTAACATTTATAATCTAAGACAAGGTCTAAATAGGTGTTCTGGGCATTTGAAATAATTAACCATGATGGATAATTCCATTTGGCACACCCAAGGGGAGACCGTATAAGGGGTATACATTCTCTAAACTACTAAATAAGGATCAAAGGACATGTATCATGGTGCGATGATAAATTTGATATGAATAACTCAATAAAAAGGGGATGCTTGGAAAAATTCAACATGCGGCATAATGTCATAGCTACGAGATATCAAAACTCATAGGGAAAAACAATGAGACCACCAATCTCAAGGTCATGGATGACTTTTTGCTCAATATCAGCCTCCGATTCGGGGTAGGTTGGAAGAAATTGATGAAACGGTCCAATGAACTAAAAATAGGGAAAATGATCTTGAACCTAAATAGCATGATGGATTCAAAGATAAACTTAGATAGGAATGGATAGGACTCGAGAGCTCACCTTAAGGAATCCAATTCTTCCTTCGGATCTTGAATCAAACTTCAGATCAAAGAGTTGTATCAAAGCCTAGGTTGAGGGAGATTTGAGCTATAAGAGGAGGAAAGGGTGAGTTTCATTCGTTAGAGGAAGAAGATAAAAGGAAATATGGTTTTTATATTAAAATAGGTAAGAATTTTAATTTCACAATAGAAACAAGGGCACAGGGTTTGTTCGCACAGTTTTCCAAGTTGTGCACAAACCATGCATCGTTCACTACTTCAAAGGGGCACACCGCATGGTTAGGTGCACAGTTTGTCTAACTATGTGAAGACCATGCGAATGGGATCTATACAAAAATCATGTAGCATTTCATGGTCATGTGCCCGGGTTTGCACGATTTCATACAAACCATGAAGCCCCTAGGTGCCCATTTTCTACAATCATAAAGTTTAGGGAAACTATGTGGGATGGGTTGAACGGTTTCTTCTAACCATGTGTCCCAGTCTTTTCTTCCCATTTTAGGGCTCTGAGCTCCAAACAAGACCCAGACACACCCAAGATCACCTTTACTTGATTAGGAATCATTATTAGGGCCATTTAAAGGAATCAAAACCAAAAACCAATTATCTATAACTTTTTGAAAAATATGATTTGTTACAACCTCCCCTCAAAGAAACTCATCCTTAGGTTGGATTTGTAAGGGTAAAGAGGTATCATCATCCAAGATCTATGGCCATTGAGCTCATATATCATCTTCCCATTCTCAGGTTTTTTCATGTACCTGGTCGTGCTTCAATATCACTCGTACTAAAGGAACTGACCTACCTCAGAGTGTCTTTACATTCTAATCCACAATATGAAATGGATACTTCTCAAAGGAAGCATCTACTTCCAGCACAACCTCATCTAGTTGGAAAACATGCGATGGGTTTGGATAGTATCAATAAAAGCTAAGACACATGAAGGGCATCATGCATTGAATGGTATCACTGGAAAAGTGTTATCTGGTAATCCACTGGTCTGGTCTATTTTATAACCTTGAAGGGTCCGACGAACCTTAGTGAGAGCTTACCCTTACCCTGAAAACATCTATAGACTAACCTAGGTGATACTTGCAAGAAAACCTGGTCTTCAACCTTGAACTCAAGAGGTCGTCAGGTTCTGTTGGAATACGACTACAATCTATACTGAGTTGTCATCATATGATTTCTAATTAGATGGACAAGCTATGTGGTCTCCTGGATGAGACATAGTCCAAGAATAGCCAAATCCCATACCTATAGCTATCACATAGGTGAATTAAAATGCCTATTATATAAGGATTTATAAGGAGTCATCTCAATAGTAGCCTAAAAGTTGTTATTATAAGAGAACTCAATTAGGGGGATGTGCTTATCCTAAGAACTCCTTAAGTCAAGGACACATGCACTGAGTATGTCCTCTAGAACCTGAATTGTACACTCTTTCTATCCATTAGTCTGTGGGTGATAGGCCATACTTATAAGCACTTGTATACCCAAGGATTTCTATAACCCCTATCATAACTATGACATAAAGTGAGTGTCTCTGTTAAAAATGATATAATGGGGATCTCCATAAAGATGTAAAACCTCCCATATGTATAACCTTATAATCTCATATACTATGAAGGTATCTCACATAGGTAATAAGTGTGTGACATTTTTCAAATGATCAATGACAACCCACACTATATCATTTCCATGAGGTGATCTGGGTAGACCAGTCATGAAGTCCGTTAAAACATAGTCCCATTTCCACTCAATAATGGACAAAGGTTGTAAAAGACCTTCCAGAAAATGATGCACAACCTTCACCTACTAACAGGTGGAACATCGATTAATGAACCTGGAAATCTCACAATTCCTATCGGGCATCTAATACTGGCGTCATATATATCGATGCATTTTGGTGACACCGAGGTAAACCACCCATGTTGATGCATGGAATTTCTGTATTATCTCCTCTTTTATGTCTTTAGGGACCCATACACACCCATGGAATAGTAAAGTATCAACCCCATCCATGGACCAACCTAAAAATGTATCATCATCTGAGACATTTTCCCTTAGGATATGGCCCTCAGGATCAGATATTTTCCCCATTCTTACTCATTACAGAAGAGTAGAGGTCACTAATAAGACAAAGAGGATAGTCTAACCATGTTCCTTCTGAACCTCAACGTGCATCTTTGAGAATAAGGACATGATCTTCCATTCACTACTAGCCTCCTAAACTACCTGTGTCTGAGTATTCCAACTCATAGAATCAGCCACTGCGTTTCCTTTACCAAGTGTGTAGGCAAGATCAAAATCAAACAAATTTAGGTATTTAATCAACCTATGCTACCTGATATTCAGATTCCACTATTTGAAGATGTATTTGAGGATTTTTTGATTAGTGAATACAAAAAATTATCTCCAAGTAGATAGTCTATCCAACAACATAGATCATGAATTATAACATCTAGATTGAGATCGTGCATCAAGTAATTCCGCTCGTGAGGCCACAACTGATGAGACTCATATACAATAACTCACTCGTCCTATATCATAACAGCTCTAAGCTCAATACTTGATGCGTCGTAGTATATGGTTTAGCTCTTACCAAGATCTAGAAGAATTAGTATCAATGTTGAAGTCAAATGACCCTTAATCTCTTAAAATGGTTCTTCACAAGATTATATCCATATGAATTTCACACCTTTCTTTATCAAGCTTGTAAGTGGAACTGCAAGATGTGATAAATCCTAGATGAAGTGCCTGTAATATCCATCCATCCCTAAGAAATTCCAAATGTAAAATATGTTCTTGGGCTTCTCGTAGGAAACTATCGCTCTCACTTTCTCTAGGTCTAATTAAAATCATGATTCCAAGATAATGTGACCCAAAAAGTGGAATTTTTTATCCAAAAGTGGCATTTACTGAGCTTAGAATAGGTTTGATGCTCTCTCAGTGTATTCAGCATGATCTCAAGATGGTTTCATGGACATGTCTAGAGCATGAATACACTAAGATATCATCAAAAAAGACTACCATTAATGAATCTAAATATGGGTGAAAGACCTGATTCATTAGATCCATAAAGACTATAGGTGTGTTCATGAGTCCAAACAGCATGACCAAGTACTCGTATAGACCATACCTTCTCTTGAAATCTTTGTGAGTTATTTATGATGACCTGACATGCACCTAATGATAGCTCGGCCTCAAAACTATCTTTGAAAACACTTTCTATCATCAAATATAATCAAAGAGGTTATCTATTCTAGGTAGTGAATATTTGTTCTTTATCGTGGGCTGGTTCAATCAATGATAATCCATGAAGAGCCTAAGGGTACCATCCACCTTCTTGGTGAAAAGGACCATTGAACCCCAAGGAGAAGTTATGAGGTGTATAAAACCTTTTTCCTCCAAATCCTCCAATTGCTTCTTGAGCTCCAAAAGCTCCATAGGTGCCCTCTTATAAGGAGTAATGGTCACTAGTGGTGCTCTTAGAAAAAAGCTTGATAGTGAACTCCACATATCACACTGAAGTTATACTAGAGAAGTCATCAAGAAATACATCCCTGAATCATTCCACTACAAGAAGGAAAATAGTTAGTCATAACCCCCGGTCGTCCAGGAAAAGACTGGCAATCTGAGATGTCACATTTCTCAACCTCTACTGCTCGGGTCCTTCTCGTGTCACACTAACATTCCATCCTCCATTATTCACATTCCTAACATCCTCTTGTGATGTAAATTTCACCCTCCAATGATAGAATTCAATATGGTCTTAATAGAGAACCAACTAGTCAATCCCAATGATTACATCAAATCCCGCCATGTCAAGGATGAAACTATTCCAAACGAATAGATATCTGTCTATATCAAGGGTAAAGTTATTACAATGGTATACACGCTCTGATTGGATACCTAATACGGTATCTAGGTCCACAACTCCCCAAAAGTGAAAAATCCAGAGGCCTAGAATCCATATGATTTCCTCAGATATAAATGATCTAGACATGCATGTGTCAAATAAAGTAGAAACTAAAGTGGGGGATATTAGAATATTACCTCATATTGTATAAGGTTTGGCACTCTACTCCTATGGAATAGGCTAGACTGCATGTAACTGGCTTGGAACATGGCCCTGAGTCACTGTCTGACTACCCTGAGCAAGCCCACTTTTCTAGCACTAAAATTCATAAGTATGACTGCCTCTACCTCAACTGTCACCTCAGACTGAATGGATGATGGTATTCTAGAATCCTTACTGGTGTGATCATATTGTCCCCACTTATGAATCTGAGTTAGGAGTAGATCTATTCTCACTAGTCACTGGTGGGAAAGTTCTACAAAAGCGCTGAATAAGGACCATCTTTTCATAGCCTCTACCTTTGATTGGATCATGTAATCACTAAGGTTTCATGTGACCTAGCTTCCTATATTGGTGAAAAATTAAAAAGTTGTCAACATGTGGGGCCTGAGTGCTACTACCTCCATGAGTAGCCTCAAAAATCATCTTTTTCCTATAAGAAGAAACATTGATAGATCAAGGTATCAAGACACCTGGACTCGCACCATCATCTTCCCTCAAATTCCCCTCTATGATAAGGGCTTGGTTGATAATTTTAGAAATAGTAGTCAACCTGAATACATTGACCTGTGATTGTATGGTGTATACCAACCCATCCTCGAATTTCTTAGCAGTCATAAGATCATCACCCACTAGAGTAGGAGAGAACCACTGTATCTTAGTGAAATGATCAGATTATTCTATGACATACATTCTCCCATACTTTAGGTTCATGAATTATATAGATTTTTCATCCCTTAGAGTCTAGGGAAAGAAATAGTCATATAAGATCATTTGGAAATCTACCCATACCATATCCCTACGCCGATATGACTGGGTGATTACGTCCCACCACCACTTGGAAGAATCACATAGCATATACACAGTAAGTTTGACCCTCTACTCTAGAAGTGTCTCCAAATGATAGAATATAGAAAAGATATCTTTGAGCCAAGACTCTACAGCATGTGGTCTACCATCCCCTGAGAAGGTGGCAGGATGATTCTGCTGGAATTCATGATTAAACTCTTCCATTGTTGGGGTAGGTCAAACAACACCTTGCATATTCTGAAACATATAAATAAAACACTCTCATAACTAGGAATCAATTCACATATTAGAAACAATAAGGGGATCCATAGGTGGAACTGCAAGAGTAATCACTGAAGGCTCAGGGCTCTCCACCTTAGGTAAATAGTCTTCATTGCCTTTAGGTTGTGTGACTAGAGGACATCGTGGAGGCATAATGATACAATGACAAACACACACATCAGAATAAATTTTAACAATTGAAAGGATTTCAATTTGAAAACTATGACAAGGATAAATCCTTCCTATAGAAATGATCACACCTCTCTACCTACTTCAAAATCTAGGTCTAGACAGTAAAACAGATCCAAAGGTCGTGAGAATTAAAAGGATGCCCCACTACCCACTACTAAGGCCAGGTTCGAGTCTAATTCTATGTTTCACGAGTATGGGATAGATAATTCCACTTTATAAGTCATATTCATTTTAAACTTATGCTTATTTTTATAATTATATTCATTTAAAATGGTTGAATTAGATAGATTTCCATTTTTGATCCATAAGGTATCATACTCCTTATGAACCAAAATATGGCATCCACTTAACATGAACAATAACATGTTCCATCCCATGCGACCAAAGGTCCATGGCTCAACGTGTCATAATTGACTACTTAAGGTGTCTACTTTAACCTATTTAGGAATACACTATTAGGTTAAGGCATGTACTTTAGGTATCAATTATGTTTTCCAATCCCTACAAGAAATTTCATCACAATTACAATATATAACCAAGGCACTAACAATATGCAATAGGAAAATTCACGCTGAAAATAGATCTAACATGGAAAAATTCATGGCATATTAGACCTAGTGTGCCTATTAATGATTCATGGTATAATTCAAAACCCTCATTTCATTGGTCCATATTAAAGAAATACTCATTTATATAATACCAATATAAATAACATCATGAGGCATGTGTGTCACCCAATAATGAAGTCGTATCAACTAT
This sequence comes from Viscum album, assembly GCA_963277665.1. Lineage (NCBI taxonomy): Eukaryota > Viridiplantae > Streptophyta > Magnoliopsida > Santalales > Viscaceae > Viscum > Viscum album. Next base: position 1,231,890,887 of record OY728155.1, read on the forward strand.
AAATTTCATATTCAATAATAACAATTTCCTAGTCCAGGAAATTTGGGTTTCTCCTGCACATGGGTTAACTATGTCTAGGAATAGGGTCAATTCAAAATCTCATTAAATCCTGGTCTCATGTCTAATACCCAAACAATAAGACAAAGTAAAAAATTTCCATCTGATACCACTTTGTAACGTCTCGACCTGGGATCCACTTAACTTGTGCCCCAAGCCAGTGGGTCACATGGCCTCAAGCACACCTCCTCATATGCTAGAGGCTGCCAACTAGAAACGAGGGTCTAAATTCTGTACGATGGAGAGACTATAAACTCATATCAGAGTGGGATAGTGGATACAACCATAAACATACAAAATCATAAGCATATATTAAACAGATAGAATAATAAATCTGTGGAAGAATAAATAATTGAACAACTAAATAAAAAGTCAAAATTCACTCGGCAGTATCATGTACATGGATGCATGAAATGATAGTATACAAAAGAGGAATACGGGATAGTAAAATAAAAATGTTCTATACAATACTAAAAAAATAACAAAAACCAATCCACTAGCATCTCGATCAAATTCATGTTCCTCTGTTCCAAAGATCCATCTATAAGTAAGCCATATCAATAACCTATAGAAGGGCACTTGCCTTTATCCATACCTTCATGCAGATAATCTTCTCAGGTACCAAAAAAATCCCGAGTAGTGTGTGAGATAAAAATATCAGCAGGCCACCACCAATGGTGTCTATAAATAATCCAAGAAGTTCTTGTAAGTAAATAGTTTGTAGGCATAAGTAATTAATTAACAATACTGAATAAAATAAATTACCACATGCTCAGGTTCCATGAGGACACCCAGTGGCTCTACCTTCTTTGGATCATGACCAAAATGGAAGTTTGATCAGTCACTATATATATAGTAATAATATATACATATATTTATAGTATAATTATATATATTTCATCCATATATATTAACCAAGTAGGTGTGGACATAACTGGCCATAAACCTAGAATACTAGTTTTTGGCTGGATCGGGGTATAAATCAGACATCCATAACCAATCTAATGACTTTGTAAGCTCAAGAAACAGTGTACATGCCCTATATCTCATAATGAGTGGGATATTTTATGCTCATCACTCAATATGGTGAGTGTTCCATCATGTCAACACTCATACAAGGGATGCGGCACATCAAGCCTAACGTCCAACTAGTGTCAATGGTACAAGACATCATACTCAACACCCAATATAAGGGAGTGTGATACCATCATTCTCAACAGATCCATTACCATTGTACCACAACCCATAACAAAGCATAATCATATTTATAAGTATGGACATGAGTCATTACCTATCATTTATTTAATTCATTAGGATCAAATGTATAAATAAGGAAAAATAGTTCAATTAAACATTTAATAATGAATTCAGCAATAGGCATGGCCTTTCCACCCTTTAATCATTTCATTTAAAACACTTAATTCATTTAAGGAAAATCATATGAACATGTATAATTCATCCCATATGATCAAAATCATTTAATTCACTAAAACATGGAATTTCCATTTACACGGCCCAAAGGGTCATTTAGGAGGTGATATGGTTGATAAGGAAATTGCCAACATAGGAAATTCTAATTTTAGAAGGTTCCAAGAACTTAGGAGGTGCCTTGGTTACATTAAAAAAATTATATAATGGGGAAATTACAATTTATGATATAATTTTAGGGCTAAATAGGAGTTCTGGGAATTTGAAAAAATTAACCATGATGGATAATTCCATTCAGCGCACCCAAGGGGTGACCATATAAGGGTTATACATTCTCTAAACTATTAAACAGGGATCAAAGGACATGTATCATGGTGTGATGATCAATTTTATATGAAAAACTCAATAAAAAAGGGATGCCTATCCAAATCCAGTGTGCGACACAACATCATGGTAATGATACATCAAAACTCATGGGGGAAAATGAAGAGACCACCTACCTCAAGGTTGTAGATCAATCCTCACTCTATGTCAGCCTCAGATTGTTAGTAGGTTGCAAGAAATCAACGAAACAGTCCAACACCCTAAAAATAGGTAAAATGAGCTTGTACCTAAATAGCATGATGGATTCAAATATAAACTTAGATAGGAAGGGATAGGACTCGAGAGCTCACCTTAAGGAATACAATGCTTCCTTTGGATCTTGAATCAGACTTTGAATTAGAGGGTTGTCTTAAAGCCTAGGTTGAGGGAGATTTAAGCTATGGGAGGAGGAAAGGGTGAGTTTCATATTCTAGAGGAAGAAGAGAAAATGAAATATGGTTATTATATTAAAAGAGGGAAAAAAATTTAATTTCACCTAAAAAACAAGGGTATACAATTTAGTAAAATGGTTATCCAAATTGTATGCAAACTATGTGAAAATCATGCACTATTCACTACTTCAAAGGGTAACATTGCACGGTTAGGATCATAGTTTTTCTAACCATGCACAAACCATGAAAATGGGTGCTATTCAAAAATCTTGCAGCGCTACATGGTTATGTTCCTTGGGTCATATGGTTGCAGAAAAACTATGTGGCCCTCAGGTACCCACTTTCTACAACCATATGGTTTATGGAAACTGTGTGCACTAGGAAGCACGGTTTCTTCTAACTATACAGCCTAATATTTTCTTCCCATTTTGGGGCTTCGGGCTCCAAACAATCCCCAGATGCACTCAATACTACCTTGTCCTGATTAGGAATCATTATTAGGTCCATTTAAAGGAATCAAAACCAAAAACCATTGATTTATACCTTCATGAAAAGACAGGCCTTTACACTTATATCCCAATATAAATTTCAACTCAAACACCACATTATCATCCTCAAACAACCTCCTAGAACCCTAAAATCAAAAAACTCACAATGTAACAAGTTGGGAAGGTTTATATTATTATATTTGGACCTAAAAATCTTAAAAAATATCATTTCCCATGATCTAGAATGATTTTTTTGACCTAAATTGAGGTTGTAAGTGGATATTATTTGAAATAATATCTACTTTGTTACCCCTTCCACCTTGTTTCCTTAACACGAGGGCTTATAGGGGTTACCCTAGGTCCATCCATAAAGGTATTCAAACTGAAGAGTTTATTTAGACTCATTTGATGCTAGAAGACTTGACTCACAAACTCATAAGAGTATACTTCACTTTGTTCAACTGTTGGGTGTGATACTTGCACAAAAATTTATCTTGGAAGGTATTTGGGTTATATGATACCAATATACTATATGATTGATTCATGGGAATTATTTGTAGACTTTAATTATAGACACATCCAATAGACTCATAAGATTTTATGGTCTTGTAACCGAGTTTGTCAAAAAACAAGTTCTAAAGTGAGAAAACTTGTTGGTCTGAGTTGACTTACAAACTAGCCTTTTTAACTATTATGATAGTGAGTGATTGTAGAATATAGCCCCTAAAAACATGAATTATAATGTTGTAAGGTACAAAAAATTGTATAAATTTAATGATATCCAACCAACTAATATAGGGTTGATCAAATCATAATGTTGAACTACTTCCACATGTTTTTGTTGCATTTAAATTGATTTTTTCAATATGGATATTCTCATATGTATATGCTTCCATTTTCATGGATTTGTTCACATTATATATATTTTCACTATATAAATTCTTTATTATTGTTCTTATTTCCCTAAAATTCAATTTTAATTCCTAACATAGTTTTTCCCTTAAATTTTATTAGGTTGCAATTTATCAAGGATCATCAATCTTGGCTAATCTGATGATCCTCATGCTATTTTGGTGTGTTTTTTTATTGTACATATTACCTCTCACAAATCTTCATTGACCCTAAACACTCCCTTGTGGTCCATCAAAATTTATTTCATGTTATTATAGCTTCCTCGCATTATGTTATTTGAATGAACCTTTTGATTTGGGTTATCCATTTAGATTTCATCCTACACATCTGACTATACTCACTGACGCATCTCCTACCCATAATTATTTCCCAATGGATTTATCTATTTGAATTCAATCAAAATGATTTATTTTTCAATTTGGTTATGCTTGAGACATATTTGTGAGTTCTGATAGAAATCTTGGTTATTAGTGATATTTCAAAGAAGAAGAAGAAGGGGAAACTGAGGTTTCTTGATGCCTACTTCTCCCATGATCCTTGGTGTACCAACCTACTATGATTGGTTCTTAAATATGGTGGAGATTTTATGGTTACACTAGTTTATTGGGTGTTAAATAGTGACATGATAAACCTAGAGGCTCCAAACTTGATCCCTTTCATTATAACTAGGTTTTGATGAAGAAACTAGTTTCTATAAGCAAATCATTTTTTCACATTCTATCATGTCTGTTTTTTATCCTTTTGTTCGTGTGTGTGTGTGAGTTTTTTTAGGAGTGGATGACATAGAATCCTCATGAAAAGTTTCATCACCTCCATCGTAGCCTAGGGTGGTGTTCTCATCATCCACATAGGATAATTAAATTCTAAATCATGTTATATATCAATATAATTTTACTATATTATGTTTTCATATTCCAGAATATTGATCATCTATTTTTGAAAATTAATTCATGTTTTTGTAAACAAAACTTACTTAGCTAATCGCTATGAAAGCCACAAAATATGACTCAGTGAATATCATTCATTATTAAGGACAAATTTAATAATGATTCCCCAAAAATTAGTATAAGGACCATCTAAATCATAGATATGGAATCTATGAAGTTTGAGATAGATAATTTCGATGGTGAAAATGATTTCAACCTATGGTGAATAAAGATGAGTTCTTTCTTATATCATAATGAAATCCTTGATGATCTTGGTGGTCCTAATAAGGACACCACCCAATCACTCAATGGAAAAACTACCACTATCTATATTGATTTTTATGAATTTTTCCTTAGGAAATCTCTAATACTCCTAATGATTTTATCTTTAGGCAATAAAGTTCTTAGGGTGGTTGTTTATGATCCCTCTACTAATGGTATTTGGTCCAAATTAGAAGCCTTATACATGACTAAATCATTATTTGGTTGAATGTATGATAAAATGAAATTATATACTTTCAAAATGCACCATGTAACTATAGTCGGAGCTCACATTGATGAATTTAATAAAATATTGTTAGATATTTCCAATATATATATAGAATTATTGGATGAGGAATAGAAAATAATATTTTTAACATCATTATATAACTCTTTTAATTATATAAAAGATTCTATGATGTATGGAAAATACATTTTAACTCTCGAAGAAGTTAAATATTCTTTGTTAGATAAAGATATTCAAAAGAAACACAATGTTAAGAATGATGTTGGGGGGGGTCTAAACATTAAAGATAGGAGTGTGTTCAAGGGTATAAGAAGATAAAGCAATTATTCTAAGAGGCATAGTTTTAAATCTAATAATAATGCCATAAATTTATTTCAATGTAAGTAATATAGACATATAAAGAGTAATTATCCTAACAAGAAGAGTGATTATAAAGATAATAGTAATTATCATTATTATTTAGATGAACACAGCTTTGGTGTTATTGATGCAATAAATATTTTTGACCATTCCTTCTCTAAGGAGTGGATCCAATATTTTGGGTGCTCGTTCCACATGTTTCATGGGAGAGAATAATCCACTGAGTTGAAGGAAGTTGAGTTAGGAGATGTATTATTGGGAAATAACATGATTTTTCATATTATAGGTAAATTTTATATCTTGTTATAACTTCATGATAGGACTATAAAAACTCTTGATAGGGTTAGATGGGTACCCAAGTTGAAGATAAACCAATTTTATTTAGGAGTCCTTGATTAGAATGGTTACACCTTTCAATCAAGCTCTGGTCGCCTAAGATTTTCTCTTTTATCACATACTATTTTTAATGAAAATCCATTTAATAACCTATATGTATTAGAAATTATAACTCACATGAAATAGTTGGACACCTCTCGTGTTCCATTTCTAGATTATACTATTATTTTTCATAGAATACTTGGGAATGTGAGTGATAAAGTGATTGATGAATTTAGGAGGTAAGGGTAGTCGAGTGATGTTACTCCTAGTAGTATCCCATTTTGTGAGGTTTGTGTGTATGAGAAATTTAGACAATTAAATTTTATTAATTCTTCATACAATGATATTTTCCCTCTCATGTGTGTCCACTATGATCTATAGGGTCTCTTTAGGATTGCTTCCCATGATGGAGGTTATACTTTTTCATGTTCATTGATGATTAATCTAGGAAGGTTTGGATATACTTACTAAAACATAAGTCTGATACTTTTCAAATGTTTAAGAATTGTAATTTAGTGTAGAGAATTAATATGATAAGAAAATAAAGGATATTAGTATTGATAATGGTTTAGAGTATATATCCAATGAATTCATTGAGTTTTGTAACCTTGAAGGTATCAAAAGATACCAGACTATTGTGTAAACCCCAAAATAAAATGGATTATTAGAGAGGATGAATAGGATTTTATTAGATAGGGTTATATTCATTCTCTCACATTATGGTCTTCCTAGGTCATTTTGGGTAGAGGCTGCCACTATGACAGTATGTCCGATCAATCATTTTCCATCCAAAAATAATAGTTGTAAGACATTAGAAAAAGTTTGGAAAGGTATAACCATAGTATTTCAAACCATATAGTGTCAGGATCCATCGCTTATACACACATTAAGAATGATAATCTATAATATAGGGTTGTCAAGTGTATATTTGTGGAATATCTAGAGAGTGTTAAGGGTTACAATTTATGGATAGATAAACTTAGGTATCATAAATACATCATCAATCATGATCTTGTATTCCATGATCCTCGTATATCTAAGAAGAAGAGTGTTGATCCTAGTGTTTCTAAATACAAGAATGTTGAGTCTAGTGAGGAATCACCTACACCCCAAACATTGGGTGTTGAAGTTCCCTTAGATCCTAGAGAATAGTTCGAACCTAGGTCTATCTCGATTGAAATTCCTCTACATAATCAAGGTAAGTATAATTATGATTAGAACTCTAAACCTAATGTGAATAAAGATCATAATATCGGAGATTATCAGCTTACCAAAGATAGAGAGAGGAGGGTAATTAGACCTCCATCCTAGTTTATCTACATTGATGTGGTTTCTTATACATTTAATATAGCATAAGAATTTTATAGTTATAAACCCCAAACCTATAAGAAAGATATGAATTCTAAATAATCTAGTAAGTGGTTAGCTTCTATGAAATATTAGATAAACTAACTTTTTAATAATAAAACCTAGATTGTTATTACCAAACATAATAATGAAAAGATTATAGGTTTCAAATGGATACTCAAAATAAAAGAGATTAATACTGGGGAATCTAAAATCAAATACAAAGACAAATTATTTGAAAAGGGGTTACTTCAATGTGAAGGGATTGATTATAGTGAAATATTCTCCTCTATTGTTAAGAATTCATAAATATGGATTTTTCTTTCCTTTACTATTAAATTTTATTTTCATATTGAATAATTGGATGTTAAGACTACCTTTTTGCATGGAATATTTGATGAATAGATTTATATGAGGCCTCCTTAGGGATATTAAAAAGAATGAAAACCAAATAAAATATGTATTTTAAATATTCCCTTTTATGAACTCAAAAAAAATCTTAAAGGTAATGGTATAATAGTTTTGAGTCATTTATGATTGAAAATGGTTTTAACGAAAGCAAGTTTGATGCATGTGTTTACTTTAAGAATGTTAAGAATAAATTTATTTACCTAATTTTATATGTTGATAAAATGATCATCATTTGTAAATATATGAGACTTAAAACCCATGTCAAGGGCTAACTTGATTCTGTATTTGAGGTGAAGGATATTGGTAGTGTAAAACAAATAAATGGTATGGACATAATAAGAGACCAAAAGGAATGAACCTTTCATCTGTCTCAATATTCTTATGTAAGAAAATGTTTTAAAATGGTACCTATTTGAGAATAATAAACTAGTTAACATCCCCTTAGGACATAACATTAAATTTTTCTTGAATAAATCCCCTAGTAATGAATCATATGTTACCTTTATGAGTAATATTATGTATATTGGTGTAGTATAAAGTCTTATTTATGAAATGGTTTGTTTAAGGCTAGATATTTCTTTTGACATGTGTAATTTGATCCGATTTATGAGGAATCCTGGTAAACCTCATTATCATTATTTAAATTGGATCCTCATGTATGTTTTAATGTCTAGTAAATTGTGCATTTGATAAGGAAAAAATGATAGTTTTGGTATTGAAATTGTCACACCCCGACCCATGTTTTTTGACATTTTAATTATTTTATTTGGGTTTTAAAATTTTGTTTGAGTTTCAGGTTGAATACCAAACGAGATTGTTGAGTTTTATTAAAAAGTGTGTGTTTCTCAGCTGACATCATTGGGCGCACTAGTAAGGCACAGTTCAGAGACCGTGCGGCCTGCCCAGTTTTCAAGATAAATATTATTGTTATTATTAAAAGTGCTATTAATATTAATATAATTATTAAAAATGTTAGTAATATTATTTTTATTAAAAATGAAATAACTATCATTATTTTCATTATTAAAATTATTATCAGACGTGCGGGTTAACCACGTAGTTTCCCGGAATTTAAAATGAAGTGAAGAAAGTCTTAATGATAATAATAATATTATTAGTGATGCATATGGTAATAATATTATTATGAATTTTTTTTCTTGTTTCTTTTTGTAATTATTAAAATTATTATTATTATTATTATTATTATTATTATTATTATTATAACTATTATTATCAACATTATTATTATTAATCTTGTTATTTTATTATTATTATTAGGGATATTATTATAATTAATAAAAATATTATTATTAGTATTTCCCTTATTATTACTTTATTTATATATATATATATATTGGGGTTTAACACTTCTTTCCCCCTCACCTGTTGCGCCCCCTTTCTCCCCTCACCCCCACGCGACCAGACCTCCCCCCACCCTGCCCCTGTGCATCCTGTCGTCGTGCACCCTCCCTACTAGCCTCGCCCCTCAACGACCCCATCCCACCATCAAGCGCCCCCATCCCCACCAGTCTGGCGCCCTCCTACAATGTGCGCTCCAGCTTCCCTATACCCAGTTGGCACTCCCCTACCGGCAACCACAGTCCAGCCTGTTGCTGACCTCCTAGTCACCTCCTCATTAGCTCGCCCTTCTACGCCTCCCTGCACCGCATGCCCTGGTCGGACATCCTTCCTACCCCCCCTGCCCCACCATCCCCTTTTCCCTATTCCTGTCGAGCGAGCCGGACCCCCCCCCCCCCCCCAGCCTCCTTCTTCATGCCCTATAGTTGGTACAGCAATGCTCCCCACCTCTATCCAGCCGTGCGGACCCCTCCGGCACGCACCCATGTCCGATCGAGCCCCTTGACGGTGTTTTCTGGTCACCGTGCGCCCTCCTAGATAGGCCATTCCCTTCTCCAGAAAACTTCCTAACCCTCACCTATTTTCACCTCATCTGGGTCTCCCCCATTGGTAAATTTTTCATCCTCATTTTGGTGTTTATCCCTTTCGCGGTTAGGGTTAAATTTTTATGGTCAAATTCTTGATTATTGGGTCCATTTTTAGTAGCGTAGGGTTGGATTCACCTTTATGTTGATGTGATTGTGGTTTGATTGGTACTTTGTGTAGATTCCTAGAGATTCTTCATCAGTTGATGTAGGACCCCTTACACATTGCCTTTAAATTCATGATTTTATTGGTTTCTTGTTTTTTGTACTTCCTTAGTTATTAAATTAGTAATGTACTATTTTTATGATATTTGTTCTATGTGAAATGAAGTGTTTTGTCTGATTGCTTTGAATGTGTGATGTGGATATGAATAATGACACAGGCCTCGTGTTTGGTTGATAGCACGGTTGGCTCTTGCAAATGGTTATAATTTTTAGAATCATGTTTTGGTCTTAAAAATATATTTGTGATGTTTATGAAAACGGTTATTGAAATTTTCTCAAATGGATTTCCAATGTGTTTTGGGTTAAAATTGGCTTGTTGCACTTATGTAAGATAATATTTTGTTTGAGGAAAATATGTAAGGCTTGTTTGGAATTTTTCAAGTGGTCTGATTGTGCTCTGCAAACTAAGCATTTATCAAATTCCTTATTGCCTCTTATAAATGTTTTATGGATTTAAATAGGTAGTTGGTTTTCCTTAAATGAGTTTCCAAGTGGGTCTTTGTCATTCAAAGTGAGTGTGTATGGTTTTAAAAATGGATTTTTGAACGTGTGGGGTGTTTTTGTTAGGTTTTGCACACTAAGGGTTGGTTAACTGCCCTTTTGGATTTTCTAAGTAGTTCACAATTTTAAAGGAATGAATTGCTTTTGTAAATGATAGTTTAACATTAAAATGGTGTTTGGTGTTTCTAAAGTGGGTTTATAAATTGGTTTGGCATTGAATATGGCTGGTGTGTAGTTATTTATCAAAGGTTTGATGCGTGAAATGACCTAAGGCCAGTTTGGCTAGGTTTATGTAAAATGAGGTTTGGATTTTATTTAGAAATGGTATTCTAAATGGTTTGATAAATGTTAGAGTATTTCATAGGTAAAATCCTGGTTGGCACTTTTGAATTTTTATTTGGAAAACCCATCTTGGGTTGGGTCTCTTGCCTCATCGATTGATCATGAGATGGGAGAGTCCTCAGTATGGGACCTCCTTGGTTAACTATTATTTAAGGCAATGGACTAACCTTGAGGTGGCCTGGGTGGTGCCGAGTTTTGTGGTGTGTTCGGTTATATATATGTGGCTTGTTATTTTAAATGTATGGCACACCCTATTGAGAACTATACATGGGAACCTAACATAGAAAAGAGGTTTACTGAGAATGATTGCTACACTAGTTTAGACTATGCACTGGCTAGTGTCCCATAGTAGGGAGATGTTTTATTATTATTATTATGGGATTGGACCCCTTGACCAGGCCAGGTAGAGTGATGTTCATGCGTTAGGGCATTATGATGTCATTGAGTAGGGTATGCCTTCAGGATGAGTCACATGAATTAGTACGTTCTGGTTTTCTTATGAGTTCCTAGGATTTCTTGTGTTACTTTGACATTAGTACAGTTGGTATTATTACCCTCTCAATATGAATTGATATCCCTGGTACTTAGTTTTGGTGTTTTCTTGTAAAATTGTAAATGTGTGGTTTCCTAAAGAGGTTTCCAAGAAAAATGTTTTGAACGAACAATCACTCTTTCCTTTGTCACTTTTATGAAAAATTAATGATTCCTTTTTGGTATTATTGTATTTCCTCCTCCTCTTGAACATTATTTTAACATTAGGGAAATGGATTTTGATTGTGGTTTGTTTTCCTTAAAAAGAAAAGTGTAGAAAATTCTATATTTATATATTGTATTTCAAACCTGAAATTAATGTTTTCTTTATTTAAAGAATGTGCATTGGGAATAGATTAGTTGGGTCTAACTACTGAGTTTTAATACTCATGCCTATAGTATTTTCTTGTTTTTAGTTTCTCTTGCAGGTTCTAGTTCTGGTTCGGATCGTCTTGGGTGATGTTTGGTTTCGGTGCCAGAGAGTAACCCATCGGATTATGTGGAGTTTTAGACAATGACAGGTTAGTCGTGTGGTTGGTCGTCCTTTCTCTTTTCCTGTCGATTATTTATTTTGCGATGTTCTTTTGGTTTCTACTATTTATTTTATTTTCTATGGGATAAATCATTACCTTTTTGTACTTTTTTGATTCCCTGGAACTTTTCGCCAGCCCGGGAGGATCAGGAGCACCTCTCGGGCCTTGCAGCAGATCGTCTCGAGTGACCAGTCTAGGGTCGACCCAGGTTGGTTCATTACAAAATGGTATCAAATGAGGTCAAATCTTAAGTGAGCCATGTTTTTCAGAGTGCAAATCCTTATTTTCTATTGTCATGGTAGGAGTAGAATTATTAGGACTCGAGGCATAGGGATGGGAAGGACATCATGAACCCTTGCTCGTTCCAAACCTTGGGTTACCATGGGAAGTCTGGGTTGTTGGTTTCTTTCTGGTTCCTTTAAATTGGTTTATGTTGGGAAATGAAAAGGGAGTTGGGAAAGGAGCCCTGTGAGCTCCCAGGGTATAGAAAGACGTGTGGAGCCAAGGAAAATACCCTAGAATGCTCTCTGTGATGGTGGATTGACTGGTGTATGGCCACCAACCATATGTCTGACTCACCCATCGGCACTATTTTACCCCTAGTGAATTGTTTGGGTTTTCCTTAATTCTGAAAATCATTTTGAAAAGTGTTATTTTGGTATTTAAAATGACAATGACCATGTTTTGATTAAGTTCTTTGTTTCCTTGTTCTATAGTGTTCTCCCCCATGAAGGTTTGATGAATGCCCAAGGTGCAGCTTTAGGTGGTATGTCCAAAGAAAATCCTCCAATTGATCAACCTGTAGACTATGTTCTGGAATTTTAGAAGTTGAACCCTCCCCTCTTTTATGGTCAAGCATATCCTCTTAAGGCAGATGAGTGGTTGTGGAAGATTGAGAGGAACTTTAGTTTCATTGGGTTACCTGAGTCATTAAAGGTGAAGTTGGATACCTTCATGCTTGAAGGTCCAACCTGAAAATGGTGGAAGTGTGTGTCTCGAAGCAAGCCTCAAGAAGATCTCACATGGGAGTTCTTCAAGTCTTCATTTATCCAACAATATTTCTCTAAGTTGATGAAGCTGAGGAATATAATGGAGTTGTGTTGTGTTCAGCAAGGCGTTGAATAGGTACTAGAATTATATCGATGTTTCTTAGACATAATTCCATATGACCAATGTTTTGTTGAAAATGATACCAAAAAGGCTCAGCAATTTGACTTTGGGCTCCAACTACAGTTTAAAGTGACAGAGCTCAACCTAACCACCTTCTTAGATGTTGTGGGGAAAGCCTTTCTGGCTGAAGTTGAGTTAGTAGGAGGACATGAGGTGGTGAATCCTCTTTCATCCTTGGGAAGTAGTGAAAAGGATGGTGATAGAAATAATTGGAAGCGGCCTGATGCTGGTGTCTCTAATAGAGGAATCAAGAGGCCTTCAGACCTTCAGTCATCTTCTTCACTACGCAATTTCGTGATCTGTCACTAGTGTAGTAGGCAGGGTCACAAGAAGTCGACATTCCTGAGTGCTCCAAGAACCTGCCACACCTATGGATATCTGGGTCACTTTCAGTGATTCTGTCGAGGTGTTTCCAAGAAGCGTGTTGAACCTAGACCAGGATTTTTGAAGGTCACCTCAACCCATCAGTAGGAGTAGGGAAATGTTTGGGATTAGTTTGGGGTTTTCTCTTTGTAGTGTTCTTTTGATGTAGTGGTCATCTCTTGTAGCATTATGTGGTGTTTCTTTTCCTTCAGTTGTAAGAATAGTTATTTTCAAACCTCTTTGAAACCTTTATTTGAATGGAAGTGTGCTTGGTAAAATTCTAGTTCATGTGTTATGTTTGGGAACTTCTAAATCCTGATAGTGAAGTAGGAGATGCTTCAATCATCAGTGCTCCAGCCATAGGTTCTGGAGCGAAGCTGGCGCATAGTCAAGAGAACCCCAATGGTGAAAAAGGGACTTGGTTTAATCTTTGCCCTTAATGTGTCATCGTTTCTGTTCTTCTGAGGGTGTGATGTTGTTGATATGGTGATTGTGGTAGTTTTGATGCTTTATCAGTTGGTCCCTTCCCTTCTCCCCCTCGTGGTGGGGGTTTTTGGTCTGTGTGGGAAGTTTTCAAGTTCAGTTAACCTTGTCAGTTCTTATGGTGGGGATACCCACAGTGGGTCTCATAGAGTTACACATAAAGTAATTTAGTGTTAGCCTAATTGTTATGGTGGGGAGTCTGTTTGGGCCTCCTCGTGTCAGAATCAGAGGTTTGTTCTGGGTATCGTTCTAGGTGGTGGGTGGTCTTATGCAGAACCACCCAATTTTAAGTTCTTCCTCTTTGGTAAACTTTGGGACTAGAGTACACCCAATGGTTTAGTTAGACTAAGATTATAGGGATAAGTATCAGAGGTTATTTAAGTTCGTCTATTCCTTAGTTGAAATGCATGATTTGGGTTATGTTTGGTAGTGGTTAAGGTGATCGTGTTTTAAGGATGAGTTGTGTGTCATGAGATTTTAGTGTCTGTTTGGATCGATCAACTGGATGCGCTTAATCTTTTGGTGGTGGGTGACACTTAAAAAGTTTTATCTTTGGGTCTAGATATTTTTGTGCCTTTCCAGGGGTGAAAATTGTTATGGTGGAGAGAATTGTCACACCCCAACCCATGTTTTTTGTCATTTTAATTATTTTCTTTGGGTTTTAAAATTTTTTGTCGAGGTTTGAGTTGAATCCCGAATGAGATTGTTGAGTTTTGTTAAAAAGTGTACATTTTTCAGCTAACGTCATTGGGCGCACGAGCAAGGCACATTTCAGAGACTGTGCGACCTGACCAGTTTTCAAGATAAATATTATTGTTATTATTAAAAGTTCTATTAATATTAATATAATTATTAAAAATGTTACTAATATTATTTTTATTAAAAATGAAATAATTTTCGTTATTTTTATCATTAAAATTATTATCAGTCGTGCGGGTTAACCACGTAGTTACCCAAAATTTAAAATGAAGCGAAGCAAGTATTAACAATACTAATATTATTATTAGTGTTGCATATGATAATAATATTATTATTAATTTTGTTCTTGTTTATTTTTGTAATTATTAAAATTATTATTATTATTATTATAACTATTATTATCAACATTCTTATTATTAATCTTGTTATTTTGTTATTATTATTATTATTAGGGAGATTATTATAATTAATACAAATAGTATTATCAGTATTTCCCTTATTATTACTTTATTTATATATATATTTATTTATTTAGGATTCAGTGTTTATTTCCCCCTCACCCATTGTGCCCCCTTTCTCCCCTCACCCCCTCACGACCCAAGATCTTCCCCACCCTGCCCCTGTGCATCCCACCATCACACGCCCTCCCTACTAGATGTGCCCCTCGCCGACCCCATCCTGTCATCGCAAGCCCCCATCCCCACTAGTCTGGAACCCTCCAGTCGTGCACACTCCAGCCGCCCCATACCCAGCCGGCATGCCCCTACCAACAACCATCATCCAAACCATTGCCGACCTCCTGGCCACCTCCCTATCCACATGCCCTCCTATGCCTCCCCTACACCGCATGCCCTGGTCGGCCATCCTCCCTACATCGGGCCCCCTGCCAGCCCCTTTTCCTTATTCTGATCGAGCGAGCCTAACCCCCTCCTCCTGGCCTCCTTCCGCACGCCCTCCAGCTGGCGCAGCAACCTTCCCCACCTCTATCCAACCACGCAGACCCCTCCAGCATGCACCCTTGTCCAGCCTAACGCCTTACCGATGTTGTTTGGTCAACACACGACCTTCTATCTAGTCCATGCCCTTCACCAATGAACCGCCTAACCCTCGTCTATTTTTGCCTCATCTACGACCTCCCCCTTTGGTAAATTTTTTCTCCTCCTTTTGGTGTTTAGATCTTCCGCAGTTAGGGTTAAATTTTGATGGTCAAATCCTTGATTGTCGCGTCCATTTTATATTGTGTAGGGTTGGATTCACCTTTTTGTTGATGCGAGTGTGGTTCGATCAGTGCTTTGAATAGATTCCTAGAGATTATTCATCGGTTGAGGTAGGACCCCTTGCACATTGCCTTTAAATTAATTATTTCATTGGTTTCTTTTTTTCGTACTTCCTTAGTTATTAAATTGGTAATATACTATTTTTATAATATTTGTTATATGTGAAAATATGTGTTTTGTCTGGTTGCTTTGAATGTGTGATGTGGATTTGAATATTGATGCATGCCTCGTGTTTGTTTGGTATCATGATTGGTTCTTGTAAATGGTTATAAGTTTTAGAAGCATGTTTTTTTCTTAAAAATATATTTGTGATGTCTAAAAAAATAGTTATTTAAATTTCCTAAAATGTATTTTTAATGTGTTTTGGGTTAAAATTGTCTTATTGCACTTATGTATGAGAATAGTTGGTTTGAGAAAAATATGTAAGGCATGTTTAGCATTTTTTAAGTGGTCTGATTGTGGTGTGAAAACTAAGCATTTATCAAATGCCCAATTGAATCTTATAAATGTTTTCTGGATTTAAATAGGTGGTAGGTTTTCTTTAAAGGGGTTTACAAGTGGGTATTTTTCATTCAAAGTGAGTGTGTATGGTTTTAAAAATTGATTTTTGAATATGTGGTGTGTTTTTGTTAGGTTTTGCACACCAAGAGTTGGTTAAGTGCCCGTTTGGATTTTCTAAGCAGTTTGTGATTTTTAAAGGCATAAATTGGTTTTGTAAATGATAGCTTGACATTAAAATGGTGGTTGGTGTTTCCAAAGTGGGTTTCTAAATTAGTTTGGCATTGAATATGGCTGGTGTGTAGTTATTTATCAAATGTTTGATGTGTGAAATGGCATAGGCCTATTTGGCCAGGATTATGTAAAATGAGGTTTAGCTTTTCTCTGGAAATGGTTTTCTAAATGGTTTGAAAAATGTTAGAGTGTTTCATATGCAAAGGTCGGGTTGGAACTTTTGAATGGTTATTTGGAAAACCCATCTTGAGTTGGGTCTCTTACCTCGTCAATTGATCATGAGACAGGAGAGTCCTCGGTATGGGACCTCCTTGGTTAACTATTATTTAAGGCAATGGACTAACCTTGAGGTGGCTTAGGTGGTTCCTAGTTCTGTGGTGTGTTCGGTTATATGTGTGTGGCTTATGATTTGAAATGTATGGCACACCCTCTTGAGAACTATACATGGGAACCTAGAATAGCAAAGAGGTTTACTAAGAACGATTGATGCACTAGTTTAGACTACACACTAGCTAGTGGCCCATAGTAGGGGGATGTTTTATTATTATTGTTATGGGATTGGGCCCCTCGACCAGGCCAGGTAGGGCGACGGTTGGGTGTTAGGGCGTTATGACATCATTGAGTAGTGCATGCCTTTAGGATGAGTCACATGTATTAGTACGTTCTGGTTTTCCTCTGAGTTCCTAGGATTTCCTGTGTTCCTTTAACACCAGTGCAGTAAGTATCACTACCCTCTCAATATGAAGTGATATCCCTTGTACTTAGTTTTTGTGTTTTCTTGTAAAATTGTAAATGGGTGGTTTTCTAAAGAGGTTTTCTAGAAAAAAGTTTGGAATGAACAATCACTCTTTCCTTTGTCACTTTTATGAAAAATGAATGATTCCTTTTTAGTATTCTTTTATTTCCTCTTCATCTTGAACATTATTTTAACATGAGGTCAATGGATTATGATTGTGATTTGTTTTCCTTAAAAATAAAAGTGTAGAAAATTCTATATTTATAGATTGTATTTCAAACCTAAAATCAATGTTTTATTTATTTAAAGAATGTGTATTGGGAATAGATTAGTAAGGCCTACTTACTAAGTTTTAATAATCATGTCTATAGTATTTTTTTGTTTTTAGTTTCTCTTGCAGGTTCCAGTTCTAGTTCGGATCACCTTGGGTGATGTTTGGTTTTGGTACCAGAGAGTAACCCATGGGGTTACGTGGATTTTTAGACATTGATAGGTTAGCCGTGTGGTTGGTCGTCCTTTCTCTTTTCCAGTCGATTATTTATTTTGTGATGTTCTGTTTGTTTCTACTATTTAGTTTATTTTATTTGGGTGAAATAATTTCCTTTTTGTACTTTGTTGATTCCTAGCACTTGTCTCCATCTCGGAAGGATTGGTAACACCTCTCGGGCCTTTCCGCGGATCGGATCGGGTGATCGGTCTAGGTTCGACCTGGGTTAGTTCGTGAAAAATGGTATCAGATGAGGTCAGATCTTAAGAAGCCCTTGTTTTTCAGTGTGCACATCATTATTTGGGGTTTTCATGGTATAGGGAGTATAATTATTGAGACTTGAGGCCTAGGGATGGGAAGGATGTCATGAACCCTTGCTCATTCCAAACCTTGGGTTACCATGGGAAATTCTGGTTGTTGGTGTCTTTTTGGTTCCTTTGAATTGTTTTATGTTGGGAAATGAAAAGGGAGTTAGGAAAGTACCCATGTGAGCTCACAGGGCCTGGAAAGCCATGTGGAGTTGGGGATGATACCCTAGAATTCTCTCTGTGACGGTGGATTGACTAGCATATGGCCACCAACCATATGTCTGACTCACCCATCAGCACTAGTTCCCCCCTAGTGAATCATTTGGGTTTCCCTTAATTCTGAAAATAATTGTGAAAAGTCTTATTTTGGTATTTGAAATGACAATGACCATGTTTTGATTAAGTTATTTGTTTCCTTGTTCTATAGTGTTCTCCCCCATGAAGGTTTGATGAATGCCCAAGGTGCAGCTTCAGGTAGTGCGTCCTTAGAAAATCCTCCAGTTGATAGACATGTA
This sequence comes from Viscum album, assembly GCA_963277665.1. NCBI lineage: Eukaryota > Viridiplantae > Streptophyta > Magnoliopsida > Santalales > Viscaceae > Viscum > Viscum album. Next base: position 1,231,909,302 of record OY728155.1, read on the forward strand.
GACTATGTTCTAGAACTCTAGAAGTTGAAACCTCCCTTATTTTATGGTCAATCAGATTCTCTTAAGGTAGAATATTGGTTGCAGAAGATTGAGAGGAAATTCAATTTCATTGGGTTGCCTAATTCATTGAAGGTGAAGTTGGCTACCTTTATACTTGAAGGTATAACCTGGAAATGGTGGAAGTCTTTGTCTCGAAGCAAGCCTCAAGAAGATATCACATGGGAGTTCTTCAAGTCTTCATTTATCCAACAATATTTATCTAAGTTGAAGAAGCTGAGGAATAGTATGGAGTTGTGTTGTGTTCCGTTGGGCGTTGAATCGGTACTAGAATTATATCGACGTTTCTTCGACCTAATTCCATATGACCAATGGTTCGTTGAAAATGATCCCGAAAAGGCTCAGAAATTTGAGTTTTGGATCCGACCTAAACTGCAGTTTAAAGTGGTAGATCTCAACCTAACCACCTTCTTAGATGTTGTGGGGCAAGCCTTTCTGGCCGAAGCTGAGTTAGAAGGAGGACATGAGGTGGAGAATCCTCCCCCGTCCATGGGAAGCACTACAAAGGATGGTAATAGAAAGAATGGGAAGTGGCCTGATAATGGTGGCTCTAATAGAGGAATCAAGAGGCCTTCATACCTTCAGTCATCTTCTTTATAGCACAATGTCGTGATCTTTCACTAGTGTAGTAGGCAGTGTCACAAGAATCCGACATGCCAAAGTGCTCTCAGAACCTTCCACACCTGTGTACATCTGGGTCACTTGCAGCAATTTTGTCAAGGTGTTTTCAAGAAGCGCGCTAAAACCAAACTAGGCTCATCGAAGGTCACCTCATCCCATCAGTAGGAGTACGACAATGTTTGGGATCAGTTTGGGGTTTTCTATTTGTAGTGTTCCTTTGATGTAGTGGTCGTCTCTTGTAGCATTCTATGGTGTTTCTTTTCCTTCAGTTGTAATAATGGTTATTGTCAAACCTCTTTGAAACCTTTAATTGAATGGAATTGTGTTTGGTAAAATTCTAGTTCGTGTGTTATTTTTGGGAACTTTTTAAGCATGGCTATGAGGCAGGAGATGCTTTAATCATCGGTGCTCCATCCATAGGTCCCGGAGCGAAGATGTCATGTAGTTAGGAGAACCCCAATGGTGAAAAAGGGCCTTGGTTTAATATTTTTCCTTAGTGTGTCATGGTTTGTGTTCTTATGCGGGTATGACTTTGTTGATATGGTGATTGTGGTAGTTTTGATGCTCTATCAGTTGGGCACTTCCCTTCTCCCCCTCGTGGTGGGGATTTTTTTTTCTGTGTGGGAAGTTTTCAAATTCGGTTAACCTCGTCAGTTCTTATGGTTGGGAGACCCACAGTGGGTCTCACGGAGTTACACCTGAAGTAATTTAGTGTTATCCCAATCGTTATGGTGGGGAGTCCGTTCGGGCCTCCCCATGTCAATATCAATGGTTTGTTCTAGGTATCGTTCTGGGTGGTGGGTGGTCTCATGTAGAAACACCCAATTTTAAGTTCTTCCTCTTGAGTAAACATTGGTACCGAAGTATAACTAATGGTTTGGTTGGACTAAGATTATAAGGATAAGTGTCAGAGGTGATTTAGGTTTGTTCATTCCTCAGTTTAAATGCATGATCTGGGTTGTGTTTGGTAGTGGTTGAGGTGATCATTTTTTAAGGATGAGTTGTGTGTCATGATATTTCGGTGTTTGTTTGGATCAATCAATTGGATGCCATTAAACTTTTGGTTCTGGGTGACACTTAAGTAATTTTATCTTTGGTTCTAGATCTTGTTGTGCCTTTTAGGGGGAAAAAAGCATTATGGTGGGGAGAATTGTCACACCCCGACCCAAGTTTTTTTCCATTTTAATTATCTTATTTGGGTTTTAAATTTTTTTGTCAAGGTTCGGGTTGAATCCCGAATGATATTGTTGAGTTTTTCTAAAAAGTGCGCATTTCTTAGCTGACGTCGTTGGGCACACGAGCAAGGCACAGTTCGGAGACTGTGCGGCCTGCCCAGTTTTCAAGATAAATATTATTGTTATTATTAAAAGTTCTATTGATATTAATATAATTATTAAAAATGTTACTAATATTATTTTCATCATTAAAATTATTATAAGTCGCGCGGGTTAACCACGTAGTTGCCTGGAATTTTAAATGAAGCGAATCAAGTCTTAACGATAATAATATTATTATTAGTGTTTCATATGATAATAATATTATTAATAATTTTTTTCTTGTTTCTTTTGTAATTATTAAAATTATTATTATTACTATTATTATTATAACAATTATTATCAACATTCTTAATCTTGTTGTTTTATTATTATTATTAGGGAGATTATTATTATTAAAACAAATATTAGTATTAGTATTTCCTTTATTATTACTTTATATATATATATATATAGGATTCAACGCTTCTTTCCCCCTCACCCACTACACCCCCTTTCTCCCCTCACCTCCTTGCGACCCCAGCTCCCCCCACCTTTCCCTTATACATCCAGTCATCGTGCACCCTCCCTGCTGGATGCACCCCTCGCAGACCACATCCTATCATCACGCACCACCATTTCCACTGGTCCAGCGTCCTCATATCACACATGCTCCAGTCACCCCATACCCGGCAGGCGCACCCCTACCGACAACCATTGTCTAGCCTGTTGCTGACCTCCCAGTCGACTCCCTGTCTGTGCGGCCTCCTGCGCCTCCCCGCACCGCGTGCCCCGTCCGACCATCCTCCCTATACTGGCCACCCCGCCGGCCCCTTTTCCCTATTCCAGTCGAGAAATCCTAACCCCCCCCCCCCCCCCCCGTCCTCCTTCCTCAAGCCCTCCAGTCGGCGCTACAACCTTCCCCACCTCTGTCCAGCCACGTAGACCCCTCTAGCACACACCCTTGTCCGGTCGAGCCCCTCACTATTGTTGTCCGATCACCGTGTGCCCTCCTAGCCAGGTTAGGCCCTTCGTCGGTGAACCGCTTAACCCTAATTTGTTTTCACCTCATTTGTAGCCTCCCCCTTTGGTAAATTTTTCCTACTCCTTTTGGTGTTTATCTCTTCTGTGGTTAGGGTTAAATTTCTATGGTCAAATCCTTGATTGTCGGGTCCATTTTCAGTTGTGTAGGTTTTGATTCACCTTTCTGCTGATGTGATTGTGGTTTGATTTATGCTTTGTATAGATTCCTATATATTCTTCATCGGTTGAGGTAGGACCCCTTTCACATTTCCTTTAAATCCATTATTTCATTGGTTTCTTGTTTTTCGTAATTCCTTAGTTATTAAATTAGTAATGTACTATTTTTATAATATTTTTTCTATGTGAAATGGAGTGTTTTGTATGATTTATTTGAATGTGTGACATGGATTTAAAGAATTATGCATGCCTCGTGTTTGGTTGATAGCATGGTTGGATCTTGCAAATAGTTATAATTTTTAGAAGCGTGTTTTGTTCTTAAAAATATATTTGTGATGTTTACAAAAAATGGTTATTTAAATTTCCTCAAATGGATTTCCAATATGTTTTGGGTTAAAATTGGATTGTTGCACTTATGTATCAGAATAGTTGGTTTGAGGAAAATATGTAAGTCCTATTGGACATTTTTCAAGTGGATTTATTGGGTTGTGCAAACTAAGCGTTTATCAAATGACTGATTGGCTCTTATAAATGTTTTTTTAATTTAAAGAGGTGGTTGGTTCTCCTTAATTGGGTTTCCAAGTGGGTCTTTTTCGTTCAAAGTGAGTGTGTGTGGTTTTAAAAATGGATTTTTGAACATGTGGTGTGTTTTTGTTAGGTTTTTCACACCAAGGGTTGGTTAAGTGCCCGTTTGGATTTTATAAGTATTTTTTGATTTCTAAAGTTATGAATTGGTTTTGTAAATGATATTTTGACATTCAAATGGTGGTTGGTGTTTCCAAAGTGGGTTTATAAATTGGTTTTTCATTGAATATGGCTGGTGTGTAGTTATTTATCAAAGTTTTGATGCATAAAATGACATAAGTCCTGTTTGGACAGGTTTATGTAAAATGAGGTTTGGCTTTGCTTTGGAAATGGTTTTCTAAATGGTTTGATAAATGTTAGAGTGTTGCATATGTAAAGGCCCATTTTTCACTTTTGAATGGCTATTTGGAAAACCCCTCTTGGGTTGGGTCTATTTCCTCACCGATTGATCATGAGATGGGAGAGTCCTCGGTATGGGAACTCCTTAGTTAAAGATTATTTAAGTCAATGGACTAACCTTGAGGTGGATGGGGTGGTGCTGAGTTGTGTGGTGTGTTCGATTATATATATGTGGCTTGTTGTTTGAAATGTATGACACACCCTCTTGAGAACTATACATGGAAACATAGCATAGAAAAGAGGTTTACTGAGAACGATTGCTTTACTAATTTAGACTACACACTGGATAGTATCCCATAGTAGGGATATGTTTTATCATTATTGCTATGGGATTAGGCCCCTCGACCAGGATATGTAGGGAAACGGTTGAGCGTTAGGGAATTATGATGTCATTGAGTAGGGTATGCCTTCAGGATGAGTCACATGTATTAGTATGTTATGGTTTTCCTCTAAGTTCCTAGGATTTCCTATGTTCCTTTGACGCCAATAAGTTAGTATTGTTTCCCTCTCAATATGAAGTGATATCCCTTGTACTTAGTTTTGGATTTTTCTTGTAAAATTGTAAATGTGTGGTTTGCTAAAGAGATTTTCAAGAAAAAAAATTTGAACGAACAATCACTCTTTCCTTTGGCACTTTTATGAAAAATGAATGATTCCTTTTTTGTCTTCTTTTATTTCATCCTCATCTTGAACATTATTTTAACATGAGGGAAATGGATTATGATTTTCATTCATTTTCTTTAGAAAGAAAATTGTATAAAATTCTTTATTTATAGATTGTATTTCAAACCTGAAATTAATTTTTTCGTTATTTAAAGAATGTGCATTGGGAATAGATTAGTTGGGCCTACCTAATAAGTTGTAATTCTCATGACTATAATATTTTATTGTTTTTAGTTTTTCTTGTAGGTTTCAGTTCTAGTTTATATCACCTTGGGTGATGTTTGGTTTTGGTACCGAAGAGTAACCCACGGGGTTATGTGGAGTTTTAGATGTTGACAGGTTAGTCGTGTGGTTGGTCATCCTTTCCCTTTTCCTATCGATTATTTATTTTTGCGATGTTCTATTTGTTTATATTGTTTATTTTATTTTCTTTAGGCAAAATCGTTCCCTTTTTATACTTTGATGATTCCCTAGCGCTTATCGCCAGCCCAGGAGGATCGAGAATGCCTCTCGGGACTTGCGGAAAATCGGCTCAGGTGACCGGTCCAAGGTCGACCCAGGATGGTTCGTGATAGAAATTTTTGTCATTGTGGATACTGATTATGGTGAAAATATTGACACGTATAAATCATTCACATATTTTTTAATTCTAGAATATTGAGGAACAATCTCTTAGAAATGAAATATACAATTTTTTGTTTCACTTTTCACCACTAAGGAAGGATATATATCACTGGTTGAGGTAATTAAGATGGCTATATGGTTTAAAGGTTTTATTAAAAAATTATTTTTATATGCTGATAGCATAATAGTTCACTGTGATTGACAATCTACTTTATATTTGTCTAAAAACTATGTTTTTCATAGTAAATAAAAGTATATAGAAATTAGGATTCATTTTATTAGGGATATTATTGAATATGGGATGGTGTGTGTTATAAAGATACACACTGGGGATAACCCAACTGATAGTTTTATTAAGGTTGTGCCTTTTTCCAAGTTCAAACATTGTTTGAAGTTAATAAACTTAGTCCCAAATCAATAATGTAGCTTGTGAGAACAACGTATGTAAATCTTTTTAATTGTAATGTGGATATTTTTTGAAACACTTTAGAATGTTTTAAATTTAATTTAAATTTATTTTTTCCATAATAATATGATCATATATACTCACTTCTATTTTCAATTCTATGTTCATATAGCATGGTGTTTCACTGTATGCATGCGGTATTGTTTTTCATATTTACCTACTATTCAATTTGAATTCCCAAATTTGTTTTTCCATTAAATTTTAGTGGGTTACAGTGTGTTAAGGACTGTTGATATTGGTAGATATGATGACCCTCATGATGGATCAGTGTGTTTGTTTATGGTTCCTGTTGCCTTTCACAAATCAACATCGATCCTTGCCATTCCCTTGTGGCCTGTCACCATTTTTCACTTGTTATTCTAGCTACCCCGCATTTTCTTACTTGAAAAACCCTTTTGATTTGGTTCATGTATGAAACCTTCATCTTACACATCCAATTGAACCCACTAATGTCTCTCATGCCCGTCATGATTTTCTGTAAGCTTTATCCCCCAATGTTTGATCAAAATGATTCATTTTTTGATCTGGTTATTCTTGAGAGAGCTTAGCGAGTGTTGAGGGAAATATTGGTTCTTGGTGAGACTTTAAAGAAGAATAAGTAGAAACTGATTTTCCCAACACCTATTTCTCCCTTGATCCTCAACATGCCAACTTCCTATAATCGATTCTTTGTTTTGGTGTAGATTTCGTGGAGATGTTTTTTTCTTGGATGTTGGACAATGACATGACAAACCTAAAGGCTCTAAAATTTATACCTTTCATCGTAACTAGGTTTAAATGAAGAAATGTGTCTCTATAAGCAAGTTATATTTCCCATTCTTCCACGTGTGTTTTTGTATCCTTTTGCTTGTGTTCATGAGTGAGTTTATTCAGGAGTGAATGATGTTGAACCCACATGATGGGGTTTATTATCACCACCTGGTTCAGCAAGTTCAGCCACAGATAGTTTCTATAGTCTATCTTTTTCATACATTCGAGTCCATAAATCTTTTATGTTTTTTCTTAGTAATAAATAGTGGACCAGGGTGGTGTTCTTATCATTCACATAGGATCAAAACGAAATAAAGCATGCTATATCTTTACCTCCTTTTACTTATTTCCATTTTCATATTACAAAAATAATGCATATCTGTTTTTGAAAAATATTTCATATTTTTTAAAACAAAACTTACTTATCTAATTACTTCATAATCCATCAAATATGACTCGGTGGATCTTGGTCATTCTTTAGGGAAATCCAGACAATTCTTCCCTCAACATAGAACGAGCTTCCAATTCATGTTAGGATAGCACGAAAACTCAGTTCATTTTTTGGAAAGATTAGAAATTAGACACTAATGCAGATATCCCTTTTATCATCACTACAAAACACCTTTATCAGAGCTAAAAATCCAAAATTTTCTAAGCGCCAATAAAATGGGGTCCTTTATCAATGCTAGAAATAGCACTAATAAAAACCATACTGCTGGTGGAAAATACAGAATTTAATTCAAATAAAATTTACATAAAAAATACAATAAAAAACTAAATTATATACATTTCAAGAATTGTTTTGTATAATTACATTAGTATGTATGATTTATCACAAACATTAAAAAACATTAGTGTTTCACTGTCTTTGGCCCCCAACCCCCTCTCAAAAGAGTCTGATCATGCTATCTGTTTTAGAACAAATAACTCCATCTCAAGAAAAAGAGTTCACCTATATAAGAAAATAATTATTATGTTAGTAATACTATAAAGAAATAAATTAAACATAAATATGAAATAATACATTAATAAAATGAAATTTTTAAACTGAAATCACACACTTTGGGTCATACTGGTCACACCATGCATTGGATTGAAATGTAGTTGATTTCTACCAATAAAAAATGACTTATGGATCATTTTCATAAAGTATCAAGACAATATAAATATTTTCTCTTGGTTTTGAGTTTTCCACATGTCTTTTTTACTAAAATGTCAATTTAAATTGAAAACATATAGTTTTAGTCATAATGGTCACATCATGTGTCAGTTTTACATGAAACCAATTTCTATAAGTCACAAATAACTTATGAATTATTTTCCTAAAGTATCAAGACAATTTGAGCAAGTTTCCTTGGTTTTTATTGATTGAAACTTTTTTTAAACTAAAATGTCAATTTTAAACTGATAACATGAACTTGGAGTCATACTAGGCACACCATGTATCATATTGAGGTGAGGGTGATTCCTAAACATAAAAAATGACTTATGTATAATTTTTATAAAGTTTCAAAACAATATGAATTAGTTTGGTTGATTTTGAGCATGTAAAGTGTATTTTGAAATAAAATTTCAATTTTAAATAAAAACGCATACTTTGAGTCATATTGGTCACACCGTGTATTTTATTTGTGTGAGGTTAATCTCTAGACATCACAAATTAATTATGGATCATTGTACTAAAGTATCAAAATAACTCGAATGTGTTTTCTTGCTTTAGTATGGTATATATATTTTTTATTAAAATATCAATTTAAACTAAAAACATGCACTTTGAGTCATATCAGTCACCTCATGTGTTAGTTCGATGTATGACTAATTCCTACACATAAAAAATGACTTATGAATCATTGTACTAAAGTATCAAGAAAAATAAGTATTTTTTCTTGTCTTTTAGTGATGTTTTGATCTAAAATGTAAATTTTAAACTGATAACTTACATATTGAGTCATATCGGGTACACCATGTATCAGATTGAGGTGAAGCTAATTTCTACACATCAAAAATGTCATATGGATAATTCTACAAAAGTATAAAAATGATCCAAATTTTTTTTTCTCAGTTTTGAGTATCTTACTTGTGTTTTGAACTAAAATTTTAATTTTAAATAAAAACAGACTTTGATTCATACCGGTCACATCGTGTGTTGGATTGGAAAGTGGTTTATTCATACACATCACAAATTACTTATGGATTGTTTTTATAAATTATCAAAATAATAAAAATGTGTTTTACCATTTTTGAGTACGTCACATGTCTTTTTTACTAAAATTTCAATTTAAACTAAAAAACGCACTTTGAGTCATACTATTCACATCATGTTTTGTTTTGATTTGCAGTTGATTCATACATATAAAAAATGACTTATGAATAATTTCACTAAATTATCAAGACAATCCAAGTGTTTTTTCTTGGATTTTAGTGAGTGAAACATATTTTGAACTAAAATGTCAATTTTAAACTAATAACATACACTTTGATTCATACCGAGCACATCATGTATCAGACTGAGGTGTGGATAATTCCTAGATGTTAAAAATTAATTATGGATAATTTTCCTAAATTATCAAAACAATCCAAATGTATTTTCTTAGTTTTGAGTATGTAAAGTGTGTTTTGAACAAAAATGTCAATTTTAAATAAAAACACACACTTTGTGTCATATCTGTCACACCGTGTGTGAGATTGAAATAAATTTGATTCCTACACATCATAAATGAATCATTGATAATTTTATTAAACTATAAAAATAATATGAAAGTGTTTTCTTGGTTTTGAGTGTGTCATGTTTCTTTTTTACTAAAATTTCAATTTAAACTGAAAACACACAATTTGAGTCATACCAGTCACATCATGTGTTGATTTTACATGTAATTAATTCCTACACATCAAAAATAACTTATGAATAATTTTCATAAAGTTTCAAGACAATTCAAGCATGTTTTCTCCATTTTTAGTGAGTGAAACACATTTTTAACTAAAATGTCAATTTTAAACTGATTACATACACTTTGAATCATATCGGGAACATTGTATATCAGATTGAGGTTCGTTTGATTCAAAAATGTCAAAAATGAATTATGGATAATTTTCTTAAATTATCAAAATATTATAAATTTGTTTTCTTGGTTTTGATCATGTGGCATGTGTTTTTAACAAAAATGTCAATTTTAAATAAAAACAAACACTTTGAGCCATATCGGTCACACCATGCATCAGATTGACATACGGTTGATTTCTACATGTCTCAAATGACTTATGAATCATTATATGAAATTATCAAAACAATATGAATGTGTTTTATTGATTTTGAGTATATCATGTGTCTTCTTTACTAAAATGTCAATTTAAACTTAAAACACGCACTTTGAGTCATATCGGTCACATTGTGTGTTGGTTTTATGTGTGACTAATTACTATATCTCAAAAATAAATTATGAATAATTTTACTAAATTATTAATACATTTAAAGAGTTTTTTTATCATTTTTCAGGGAGTGACACATGTTTTGACCAAAAATGCAAATTTTAAACTGATAACATGCACTTTGAGTCATATCAGAAACACCATGTATTGGATTGAGGTGTGGTTGATTCCTACAGGTCAAAATGAATTATGGATCATTTTTTTAATATACCAATACAATCCAAATTCATTTTCATAGTTTTGAGTGTGTGATGTGTGTTTTGAAGTAAAATGTCAATTTTAATTAAAAACATGCACTTTGAGTTATACCAATCACACTATTAATTTGATTTACATGTGGTTGAAACCAACATGTAAAAAATGAATTAAGGATAATTTTTATAAAGTATAAAGATAATTAAAGCATTTTTTCTATGTTTTTAGTGAGTAGCATGTGTTTTTAACTAAAATGTCATTTTAAAACTGAAAGCATGAACTTTGAGTCATACTGATCACACTGTGTATCAGTGGTGTGCATAATTCCTACACATAAGAATGACTTATGAATTATTGACCTAAAATATCAAACCAATATAAATTATTTTTCTTAGTTTTGAGCATGTGGCATGTATTTTTAACTAATGTGTAAATTTTAAACTAAAAACATACACTTTGAGTCATGTCGGGAACATTATGTATTTTATTGAGGTGTAGCTAATTACATTACAACATAAATGTATTATGAATCATTTTCCTAATGTATAAAAATAATATAAATGTGTTTTCTCAATTTTTGTTATGTTACATGTGTTCTAAACTAAAATATCAATTTTAAACTAAAAACATAAACTTCGAGTCATACTAGGAATACCATGTATTGTATTGAGGTGTGACTAATTCTTACACGTCACACTGCATCTTTTTATTCTATAATTCAATCAAAATTTAGGGTCATCTAATAATATTACTATTTAATAACCCCAAATATTGGATTCATTATGGAAAAAAATGAATGTGTGACATCATGAGTGCATCATCCTTGTTGATTTCATAATCATAGTACATGAGTGCATCATCCTTGTTGGATACATCATTTATAATTATTTTTTCTCTGATAATTTTATGCTCTTAATATAGAATAAAATGGTTGCATAAAAAAATTATAGATGATTCATTTCTTTATGATCTCTATGAAAATTAACAAAATAAGTATCATATAAAAATGATAAGGAAATTAACTATAAACATTAGATATAATGATGAGAAAATTAACTAAATAATTATTATGATTTCACCAATTCATGATGTTTGTAGATATTATGACACCATGTATTCTACCCATTATTTTCTAAAAAAATATATTTTCTATTTTCAATACGAAGACTGTCAACAGTCTTGATAGTATTGGAAAAATATAAATAAACAAAGGATTAATAAATTTTTTAAATTAAATTATAATTATCATCAAAAATACCTCTTCGAGGATGATAGTTTGTTGATGGAATGGTATATATTTCATAAATTTGAAAACATAATAACTACAATCTTTTCCATTAGTTTGTTTCAGGTGCTATATAAATATTGAAAAAAATAAGTAATTTTTTTTATATATGTTTTTACAATGATATATTATTATATATACCCTAATACTTATTGAGTTGTCGGAGTTTATATGCTTTGTCTACTCATGGACCATCCTCATGCCATGATTTTGATGATATTTAAACACTACCCTATCATAACATAATTTTCATTAAAACATAATATAAAATGTATAACATGAAGATTATTTGTAAAATGTTAAATGTAGTGTATTTCAAATTGAAAAAAATCATCATGTGTGGTCGTTTTGTTGGGTATCTATGCATTGAATCAAGAAAATAAATCTTTGGAGTATCCAAATTTATTGCAATAGGTAACCAATGATTCCTAAAAACAAAAAGAATAAGTAATGAAAGGGGTGAAAATATATTTTATATAATTAAATTGTAGATTTTTACCTCTGCATCGTGAGTATTAAGAATATTCTATCCTCTGTAAGTTTTGTTTCAAATATCACAACCAGTTTTTCCGATATTACTTCATATTACTTTGGTTCCAATGATAATAGTTGTGTAAAAGTGATGTGAGGACTAATGAGTCAAAATTTCTGTTCACAAGGTTTTCTATTTAAATAGTCTTGATATATATGCTTGTAGAAAATATGAATATTATTTAGTCATAATTAACATAGTATATCAGTTATTGGACAAAAAAATTATAAAAATGCACATTATTTATACATTTACTACTGAGACCCCTATCCATTCATACTTGAGGATTTCATTTACATTCTCAAGAGAAATATTGTATGTAATGGACACTGTATACATTTTTTTCAAAATCAATTATGGTCATATCAACACTTTTTAACATTATATCCACATGAACTTGTAAAGTGAGTAAATGAGGAAGTTAAATGGGTGGGGTAAATGTATTTTCTGAAGATCCATTCAATTTTTTGGTTAATCCTTTAGATCATTTTGATTCGACCTTCTATTTCACCCCTTCCCTTTCTTCATCTGTAATAACATTCATCAGTTTATGAATTTTTCATTAATTATTAAATATTTTTCATAAAAAATAAATAGCAAAGGAATACCACCTTATCAACATATATTTTTACAAGATCAAACAATCATACTATGAAAGATCCAATATCAAGATTGATCGAATGAATATATATATCATTAAGTGGAATAGATATCTCGACACTCAACTCATGAGCTACATGAATCCCCAATATCACATGATCTATTGGAAGTTGTTTGTTGTGTAGAATATCTCCTTGGATATTGTACATTATACCCCTCATAACAAGGTGATGGGTGGGTACTGATAGATATAAATCACAATCATTTTTACCCTACAGAATATTATTACAGGAAAGGTATCAATGTATTCCTGAATCATATTTCATAGAAACAGTTATCGTAAAGTTGATTACCTCTTGTAAGGAATCCCTTTGAGGGTAATGGATCACCTCAAATATGGTGGGGGTGGGGGATCTTAACGTAGTAGTTGTTTTTGTGTTTTTTCTCCTCTTTGATTCCTTTCCATAACATTTTCTGACAAATCATACTACTAATTATGTTTTTCTTCTAGAGAATCTAATCAGGCATTCATATTTTCATTTTCTTATCTTTATATCCCTGATCATTTATTTACTCAAAATATGTTTTTGGGTGACACCCCAAAACCCGCACCTCTGATAAAACCATTTTATTTTGGTTGATTTAAGGATACTGATAGAAATCGTTCATCAGGTGCAGCTAATGATGATTCTTGTTTCTAAGTCAGATAAAAAATATTGGAAATAATGTAATCATTGTTATGAAATACCGATTTAAAGTAAAAAATATATTATTATGTCATACTTACACATGATTCCCATTATTTTTGTATGTTTTCATCTATTATTATCCCATATTTATTTACATGGTCCTCCTTCTATAGAACATGACATGGGATGTAAGTGGATTTGGATTTGGATTCATCAATCTGTATATAAACAAAGGAACATAATTATGTTGTTATTTCATGTTGTAACATCCTGGATCTGGGTGCCACACAACGGGTGCCCCAAACCTGGTTGGTCACATGACCTCATGCGCATTTCCCCAAATGCCAGAGGCTGTCGACTAGCAGTGAGGGCCTAGGACAGATAGTGGGGAAACTATGCCCTCATTTGTCAAAGTGTAGCGCAGCGGAAAAAAAATATAAACATACAAAAGCGGAAGCAGTAAACAATATAGACCTGAAATGGACAACAGAACTGAAGTAAAAGATAACCAACAGTCATATATATGACGATGTAACATTTCTCTAATTCTAAGAAAGTAGCCAAAACAGGATACACTGCAATCTAATACAATACAGCATAAGGTACAAAGTACAACAAAACAAAACCAAAGCAGTGCAACAGGAATGCAGTAGCATCGCAAGCCTAAGCTCGGTCCCATGCTCTCCTACTCCTCTGCAATAATCATGTAACTTTATAGGGACCGTTTCCCTTATTGACACCTGCAGCAATATAATTTGTTTTGGCCCAAGACATGACCCAAACAGAGTGTGAGAAATAAATCCTAGTAGGAAACCATTAAAGGCTCGTGCCCAAATATCAGTGAAAATGTGCAATAGCAGTGTACAATAATGAAATGCAGTAAACTAGGAAGTAATCAAAAGTAACCATTCCTACTAGTTAAATTGTCATTTAATAATCATTTAACAGTTCAATATAATTGAATTCTGAGTTTTACGAGACTCGGCCTTGACCGATAATATTCTATACCAGTGCCACAGCAGAAACCACAATAGGCTATCTAACAAGTAAAAGATAATAATAATACCAAGCTTGTGTTTTAGCTTGGCAGGTATAACCTAAGAAATCACCACAGTGAATATTCAAAGTAAACATTGTCCTCGGACATGAAAATCCTTACCCTCGGGCAAGAAAAAACAAAACCATCAGGTGACTGCCCTCAGGCATAATGAATATTGCCCTCAGGCTAACGAGATATCATCCTCAGGCATAGAAGCTACTACCCACAAGCATAAGAAACATTTCCCTTGGGCTAAACCAAACATTTCCCTCAGGCTAAACAAAACATTTCCCTCAGGCTAAACAAAATAGTTCCCTCGGGCTAAACAAAACATTTCCCTCAGGATAAACAAAACATTTCCCTCAGGCTAAACAAAACAGTGCCCTCAGGCTAAACAAAACATTGCCCTTAGGCTAAACAAAACACTGCCCTCAGGCGTTCCATAGGAAAATAAAGTAACTGGGTCGAGCCCAATGCATAAGCAAGAAATTTATATACGTTTCCTCTCAAGAAAACTCAAAACATGCTATAATCATGGCATACCCATGGGTATCCTGGCCAAACATCTAAACAAGGGAAGCACACCCTTGGGGTGGCCCTAGATCAAAACAATGATCTTAAACAGTATTTTATACTTATTCATTAGATTACCTATGCAATTCTAGGTATCTCAACAGTCAAAGTCTCAGCCATACGACACCCCGGACATGGGCACGTGACACAACGGTACACAAAATCAACTCTACATTTGGAATTAAACACAAGACCACCTACCTCGATCTCCTCTGATCGATATACGTGAAAGGTGCCTCCCGAAACAACCAAGAATAACGTAGATCTGAGATAAACAATTACACATTCAAACCTAAATAACTTCCCTTAGGGAAATAATTGCAAGGAAATATTCAAGAAGAGGGAATACCATACCCGCGTGGTTCAAACGAGATTGACGGCGGAAGAATCGGAGTCCCGGTGTGCGACCGGGAGCTCCTCCAAGTCTCAGCCTCCTCTCCCGCTGCTCCTGGTGATCCCTCTGCCTCCTCTGTCAAAAGAGGAGGCTACTGCCTGTTTTTAACAAAAAAATGACTACACGGCATGTACCCTCAAGTACACGGTGTGTACTATCCTTTTTAACTGTTCCTCTATAGCTACTTTCCACCACCTCACTATTCATATACCGACTGATTACACATTGTGTATTACTAAGTACATGGTTTGTAGTTAGTTTTTACACCCTTAACAGCCGACAAGCCTACACGCCCTGTATTCTCATCCCATACAACCAAATTACACGGCATGTGTACAAAAGTACATGGTGTGTAGTTTGTTTTTACACCCTTAATCACCGACAAGACTACACTCCCTGTATTCTCATCCCACACAGCTAAAGTAGATGGAATGTGGTGGGTGCGGGTTTATTTTCCCTTTAGAATCTTTGAGATGATACTTCATAAGAATAATATGAAATCCTCTATGATACTTTCTAGTGAACATTAATACAAATTTTATTCAATAGTCATCTACTATAAATTCACTCTATAAGAGATAATAAAGAGTAAATCAATGTTTCATTATTTTGTTTTTTAGTAAAATAAATACATTATATTATAATGATTCTCTAATCTCTTCCCAAATTAGTACCTTAAGATCAAGCACAACATTGTGTCATGAATCTATATCATCCAGCATGTGTATTTGAGTGGTGATCCCAATGTAACTACTAAACATGGTTGTGTTTGGGTTAATAGGTTGGTCGCTTGCTTTCCATCCAACCTCAAATTTGATGCCTTTGTTTCTTACCTTAATAATTTTTATTAACATTATCACACTACATCGCTCCTATTTTTTCTATGACATAGGTTATTCATTATCTATCATTTCCTCATATTTATCATCGTAAATATGTTGTTACTTTGGATTGGTAGAATCTTCATGTGCAGAATCTTGTTGTTCCTCTGTATTGGGAGCATCATCATATTGAGAAACCTATTTTTATTCATAATTAGGAGCATCTTCATGTGCAAAAGTCACTATCTGCAAAAGTGGTTGAACAATTGATATTTAAATTATGTATATTTAGAAGTGAACAAATAATAATATGAGGTAACATAATATATATTACAAAAAAATATAACAGGATTATTAAACTCTATTTTTTAAAAGGTTGAAGGGGTTTGACCTCTTGATCGAGTATCCAAATCCCCTCATTGTGATCTCCTCTGACATACAAGAACCCATATACATTGGAACCATCATGGAATAATTACAAAGTCCTAATGAAAGGGTCATCCTCAATTGAATTTACATCTAAATTTTCAATGGTTTTGTTCGATAGCATAATAATTAACCACTTTTAGTTTGTAGGATCTGGAACATAAAATAATTGTACATCCTATGATGCCATTATAAATGGTTCTTATTTGTACTCTTATTTACTAAAATATACTTTCACAAATCCAAATTAATTTATTTTAACTTCAATCTTGTTATCAACTCACTTTCATTAAAAAATAGTAACTTGGAATGTTGTATAATCCAACTCCCATATTTTTTGATGATGTAGAATTATGACATATTTTCATAAATTGGATTTTTTTTCCTTGGTACAAGATAAATGCATCTCATTATCCATAACTTTAAATTCACTATTTTTCATGTTACTTCATTCATCATGTTCATTTTTATAAAATATATGACCATTAATTACATAATCATTATAATATAATACATGAAGACTTGGTCCTCTAGCTATCCATCTAAGTCATTCTGAAATTGAATCTAGATTTTTAGTTTACTTATTAAAAATATGGTCTCAAAAAACCCTATAAAGTATTGATTATGTGTATTTGATATCCATATTTCATCCCTTGATGGATTCAAATACCTAATAATTACTTTGTGGGTTTTAACATACATCGCAACCTCTAAACTATTATGAAAAACATAAAGGTGACCCTATTCCTACTCTGTAATAGTAATTGTGACAACATCTATTTTGGAAATTCCTTCACCCAAAAGCCACCTAACGTGATGAGATTTAGGTAGACCAATGCTTTCCACATCAGATAGGTAGTCATAATAGAATTCAGAATCTTCCTCAATAATATATCGATCCATGATAAAACCTTCTAGATTAATTTGATTTTTGATATACCCTTTCAAAATCTTTATATACGATTCAATGGGGTACATCCATATATAATGTATAGGATCACATAGTCAAATATATCTAACCAATTGAAAAATCAAGGGAACCATTGTATCAAAGAATGATGGTGGGAAGAACATCTCCAATTCACATAATATTAGAACAATTTCCTTTTCCATAGTTATAAATTTCATTGGGTTTAAAACTTTACTGCATATAGATTTGAAAAAAAAAAGAGATCTTGGTGAATGTATGATGGATATAATTTGGAAAATGAAACATAAAGTTATAGGAATTAGATATTTCATCAAAACATGATTGTGATGTGATTTCAGACACTTTAAATTTAAATCACTCATTGAAAATATATTCTTGATGTTTGGTGAATACCCCTATGAAACATTTACATCATTCAATAAGTTTTAAAAATGATATCTCTCTTTCTTGGAAAGAGTGTAAGTAGCTGGAGAAAGAAAATTCAATATTTGATCCTTCATTGGTGCCAACTCTTCATGTATCCCCATATCAATCATATCCAACCTAGCCATAATTACATCATTTTTTTAGGTTCATTTAGTAACATTCCAGTGAAACTATCATATATATTTTTTCCCACATTCATAACATCAAGAAAATTCCTGACATACAAACAATTCCAGTATGGTAATTCAAAAAAAGTGATCACTTTTTTCAATCGATTTTTGTAATGTTTTTCAAAGAAGGTTAACCAAAAGTAGTGTCTATATATTTTACTCTATCATATAGTTGATTACCTATTAGTGGAGGTGGTGTTGTACCTTCTTCTGAACTTTCATCGAATTATGTCATCCAAGATTAGTATTTATGTCATCAGGTTAGAAATTTTTTATGTCCTAGAAATACAGTCTTCAATGAATGTTTCAATCTAATTGACTATGTACCTTGTTTATAAGGGGGATTCCTTTGAGTTCCTTTAATGTTATATCCTAATAAATTTCTATAAGTAGGAAAGTTATTTATCATCTCATACAATATATCTCTCAATGTGAAAATCTTTATTTTTGTAAGCATCATGCAGTATAAAACCTAAATCTCACAATAATTTCAAATATTTGATCAATGGATAAAAATAAACATCAATATCATCACCCAGTTGTTTTGGTTCTGATATATGCATAAATAACATAATGTACTTCCATTTCATGCATAACTATGGTGGAAAGTTATAATTTTATAACATAGTTGGCCATGTACTATGAGTGTTTCTTTGAAAACCAAAAGGATTCACTCTATATAAAGGTTTCTTGACTCATTTCCAAATTTAGGATACTTGTGATCAATTTTATTTCACTATAGAGAGTTTATTGGGTGATGAAGTTTCCAATATTTATTTCTTGTATCTATATGCCATGTCAATTTCCTTGTAGTCTCCTAACTTCCATATAGGTTCCTAAACCTTGTAATGACTGGAAAGTACTATAAAAATTTCATAAGACCTAATTAATTTTTCTTGTATTAAGATGCACCACACATTGGGCATTTTTAAGTGATTTTTAGTCCTTGAGTAATAGTATAAAGTCATTTGGACAAGAATGTATTCTTTCATAGATCATACCCATTGAATATAACATTCATTTAGCATCATATCTTTATCAAGGAAACTCATTATCTTTTGGGAGCATCTCATTAAAGAGAGAAGTGGTTCAATAAAGCTGGCATCACTCCATCCATTGCCAGATTTTATATTATATAGATTCAGTATGGATGAAGATGTTGTATATTTAGTATAAATAACATACAATGGCATCTTTTCACCACTCTTTAACTTCTCAAGAAATTTTGGACAATCACAATGTTTATCTTAAAATTTCATTTTCAGTTACTCAATATGATATTTAATATCGTTCACATTTGTAATCATATCCTCAATATAGTCTTCATCATTGTTCTAACTTGTAATCATATCATATGATCAACAAATACATTGTTATCTTAATCACTAGCTATATTTAGTTTTTCCCATGTTTAGTATAATATTTATAACTTCGATCTATTTTGTGACAGATCAAGTGTTTTTCCAACCCCTCTAGACTAATTAGTCTTGAATAACAACAGTGTAAACATGGAAAAAGGATTTGTGAAGTGTCGTATGAATGATCTTTTAAAAACTTGATGAACTATTTCACCTCATGCTCATACTCTTTTGTCATATAATTGGAATCCATACATTTTCAAATCATATAAATCTTATTTGATTTGGTAATATTAATATTTAACCAAATAAATAAATACACAAAATTATGAGCTTAGAACTCATAAAAGGACATTCTTATAGAATCATTTAAGCTACATGAATTCATTTTTCTAAGATAATAAGATCTAATTAATGTGTATTAAGATTTTTTTTTAGTGGTGGAAATCATTGAAGGAAATGAATGTGTGATATCTATAAAGTTACAAAGAATCAAATTGAATTTTCATCTATTGGAAAACATAGAAATAAAGGATGGTTTCTATAACTTTTATATGTGGGAGTACAACATGGGGGAGTAGTATGAGTGGATATTTAAAGAGATTTATGGGAGTCCCTGTAACTGGGACCACAGTTTAAATAAAATTATGGGTCTATCACGGTGGGATGAACCGATAAAGTCAAATAGAAAAAGCTCAAAATATTGATGAATTAAAGAAATCTAATGGTGGTCAGAATGAATGCAAGTGGGGTAAAGAGAAAGAAAACACTAAAAATAAAAACCCACTTTTTATTTGGTAATGAGGTTGAAATTAAAGTTGAAGGAATCCTAAATAGAGTCAACAGGGTGAAGAAACTATTACAAGTGAAAATTTACAGAACTAGTTCACTAATAATGAAAAGGAGGGTGAATTAACCTACATAATAATGATCTAAAACTTTCTATTGTGCACACTCACTTTTTTTATCATTCTTACCATAAGTCATTTTTAACTGAACAAAAGGTTAGGGGTTTGTGTTCCAAAATGTCTATCGTAGATTTTCATGGAAATGAAAATATAAAAAGGATTGGGTTTCTTCTACCAGAAAATGGAATCAAATGGGAAGAATTGTTTTATTTTAATACATGGGGGTAGGAACTATACCTAAAACTTGGAGTAGATTATCATTTATGTACTATAAAAACTCTATCTACTTATAATTTGAAATTTCAACCTTACATGATAAGTGGGAAGAGTTTTTACAGTGAAAAGATGGTCCTTTCAACTAGATATTCATTCAATTAGGATCTCCATGCAATATAAGTGAGAAATTTACAAAATAATATATCACATATGATTAATCTGATGATATCTCATATGATTAAATAGACAATTCAGATCCAGAAAAAGTAGCAAGCGGTTGAAATCAAAAAGAGGGGGGAGTTTATATTTATTCATTTCTTCACTTGGTAAGTAGTGGTCCAGGTGGTGTTTTAGTGGTAGGATGCTTAGGAGCTGAAGTTTTTATTTTTTCAGATGATAAAAATGTTGATAGGGCCCAATCACATGGTCTTAAGAACCCAATGTTTGAAGAAACTTGTGAATTTAATTGGGGTTTGACAAATAAAATGGTGGGTTTATCTCAATAGGATGAACCCATAAACTCAACTGGAAAAAAAAGATCAAAATGATGACTTAAATAAATCTAGTGGTGTTCAGAATGAATGCAAGAGGGGTCAAGGGAAAGAACGTAATGAAAAGAAAGACCCACACATCAACAATTTATGTTAAATGACACAAATAAAAAAATTTAAATAAATTTGGT
Source organism: Viscum album (assembly GCA_963277665.1). NCBI lineage: Eukaryota > Viridiplantae > Streptophyta > Magnoliopsida > Santalales > Viscaceae > Viscum > Viscum album. The sequence goes on from OY728155.1 coordinate 1,231,930,591, forward strand.
GTAAGATACGGGTAGAGGCTTGATAAAATAAAATATGAAGAGGGGAAATATATGAAATTTGAAAAAATTAGCATTTTTTTATTTGTTTCCTTCCAAATCACCCTGATTTTGAGGTGATTTGAAATCTTCAATCGGGGAGAAATCAATTTCTCCATGTTTATTCCCAAATAATTTCTCTCTATCCAACATAACCTCACCAAACTTTGGAAATGTGTTCAAATAGCTTCATTTCATTTCCATTTTCCCCAAATCATCGGTTCCAAATGAGCTTTTAAGGTAATGGCAATAAATTTATCATAGAGTTTAGATTGCACCATGATGTTCTCATTCATGTTGTAACCTGGATAAGAAAATAAATCCATTTTGAAGTCAAAGAATATAGGGAAAGTTTGAGGATCTATTAAAGAGGGGCTTGAAAGGCACGAAGGTTATGAGCATGCAGATCGAGTGACATAAGATTGAATAAAGAGGAGTAGAAATAATCACATACCTTGGGTTTTGAAAGGATTGATTTGTCTGAGAAGTTCTAGGGGGAGCAGCAGTAGAGATCGACTTTCGTGGGAGCTAAAATGGTGTGTTGGATAAAGTTCTGTTATGATTGAATTTATTTGATTGGGGAGGGTTTTATCTGCATTTTCCAAAAAATGCTAATAAAGATGAGTTTTATTATCCTTTTCCAAAAAACACTGATAAAGATGAGTTTTATCGGTGCTAAAATAATAATCACTAATAAAGGTTTAATTTTATTAGCTCTATAATTATAGTTCTGATAAATATTATTATTTTATAAATAAAATTAAAAAATATTAAACAAATATAAATTAAATATGATTAAATTATAAAAAATAAAATGAATTACATTAATAAAGAATATATAATCTTAAATGCATGAATAAAAAATTGAGTGAAATTGAATAATTAAAAAAGGAATAGACTTCATAAATATTAAAAAAATTGATATGTTTTATTAATTATACAAATTACTAAAAATTTAAAAATAGATGTATATTAAATTGAAGATGAATACATATTAAAAATATGAAAACATAGTAAATAAATATATATAAATAAATATTAGAAAATGATTGAATTATAAAAAATATAAAAAATAATAAATATTAAAAATTAATTAATAATATTAACTAAAATAATATTAAAAATGAATAAATAAAATTTAATAAATAAAAAATTATTTAAAAATGAATTTTTAAGATTAATTACATGAATTGTAAACATGCAAAAAATGAATAAAATAATAAGAAATTCATTTAAATGGACTAATTATATAGATTTCAAACATTTTAAAAATATTACAACTTAATAAATAAAATTGAATGAATAGTAATCATATAAATCAAAAACATGCTAAGAGTATTAAAACTTAGTAAATAATTATGTGTAGCTCATAATATTAACTACATTGGTTGTATACACGTACAAAAATGAAGAAAATACTAGAAAATGCATTTAAATAAATTAATTATATAAACTTCGAACATTTTAAAAACATTACCGCTTAATAAACATAATTGAATAAATATTAATTATATAAATGAAAAACATATTAAGAATATTAAAACTTAGTAAATAATTATGTATAAATAAATATTAAAAAATGAATAAATCACAAAATTATTAAAAATTAATAAATATTACAAATGAATTAATAATATTAAATAAAATAATTCTAAAAATGAATAAATAAAATTGAATAAATTACAAAAATATTCAAAAAAGTGAATTTAAACCATTAACTACATTAATTATAGACACATAAAAATGAATAAATAGATATTATTAACTATATAAATAAAAAATATTAAAAATAAATATTATATTGACTACAAAAATATTAAAATTAAAATGCATTTATAGGAATAAATTATATAAATTTCAAACACATTAAAAATATTAAAACTTAATAAATAAAAATTAATAAATATTAATCATATAAATTAAAAACATATTGAAAATATTAAAACTTAGTAAATAAAGAATTATAAATTTTAAAAAAATGTACAAATTCTGATTGGCTCACGATCTTCAACCTCTTTCAGGTCTCCCACCTCACCCCAACTATGTCAGACCATTATCTGATTATCATTCAACTTGATGCGGACCACGCAAATCCAAGACGTGAAAGACCTTTTATTTTCAAAAGCTTCTAGATTGGGGAAAGGGTATGTGAAGAAGTGATCAAAGTAGGATGGACTGCGAGCGGACCCGACATTCATGCTAAAATTCACCAGGTTGTGCATAACCTCAAAAATTAGAGTGGTAAGTGGTTCCACCAACCAAATTGACAATGTGACACCATTGAAAAAAGTCTCTCCAAACTCCACTCTCTCTCACCATTATCCGTGATCATTTCTAGAATTGCAATGCTTGAGACTGAACTCAATGAAACCCTCAAAATAAAAGAAATTTGTTGTTCTATGCGTGCTTGTGACATTCATATCAAAGAAGGAGACTTAAATACACATTATTCCCACCAGAAAGATTCTGCAAGGAATCACAAAAACTATATTTCATGTCTTATCTCACCGGATGGAAGAATAGTCTCGAATGATGAGGAGATCCATAACCTTTTCCATCATTTTTTTAGGATCTCTACATAGGTAGTAAGCCCTCCATTCCCACTGAGGTCACATCTTGTATTATGTCTACTGTCATAGAGGCTATGAACGAAAACCTCTCCCTGGATATTATTGATGATGAAATCATTTTCACCCTCAACCAAATCCACTCGACTAAAGCCCCAAGCCCATATGGATTTTATGCCCTCTTCTTTAAAAACTTCTAGTACATTGTTGGTCTTGACGTGTCGAACCTGATAAAGGATCTATAGCATGGGATGGCCGACTTCACCTCCATCAATGAAACCCTCATCACTCTCATTCCTAAAACCCAAAAACCCTCTCATGTTTATGAATTCCACCCCATTAGCCTATGCAATGTCACCTATAAAATTTTCTCCAAGATTCTGGTCAAATGCCTTCACACCTTTCTTCCTTATATTGTTTCAGAAAACAAATTGTCTTTGTTCCCAATTGGCTTATCTCTGACAATGAGATTATTTCCTATGAAACTTTTCACTCCATGAAGACCTTCAATGTGGGAAAACAAGACATCACGTCCTGGAAGCTATACATTACTAAATATTTTGACGAAGTGGAATGGTCGTTCATCCAGTCCGTCCTGAGAAAAATGGGAGTCTGCTCAAGATGGGTTGACATCATTATGAAATTTGTTACATCCGTATCATTAAATATCCACATTAATATAGGGATTTCACTAAGCTTCTCACCCTCTACCCTTCTCTATTCATTTTAATGGATAAAATTTTATTCAATCTCATTTCAACATCAACTAAGGATAAACTTGTTCATGGAACAAATGCTTGTCGTCAGGGGGGCCCCATTTCCCATATCTTCTTTACCGATGATTATCTCCTTTTCTCCAGGGCCACATTGGAAGAATTCAAATGTATTTTCCTTCTTATCCACCTCTATGAGAACGCTTCAGGGCAAGCTATCAATCCCTCCAAATCAGGAGTTTCTTTTAGCACGAGTGTGCCCCCAAATTGGAAGGTTGAGCTCCAATAGGCATTTGGCTTTAAAATGGTCGATAAACACCACAAATACCTTAGGCTTCCTATGATTTTTGGAAGATCCAAAAAAGAATTATTCTCCACTATCTTGCATATGGTGGATAAAAAAAATCCAAGGTTAGAGCTTCAAAAGAGTCTCCAAATCAAGCAAAGAAATTCTCATTAAATCAATCACAAAATTTATTCCATCCTATTTTATGATGCTCTTCAAGATCCCCAACTTCATCACAAATCAACTCCACTCCCGCTTCGCAGATTTTTTATGGGTTATCAATGAAGGAAAGTACAAGGCTCACTAGATCACTTGGGATAAACTCTGAAAATCCAAGCCTCTTGGGGGAATGGGGTTCAGGGACCTGCACCTCTTCAACGATGCTCTTCTCACCAAACAATGATGGAGATTCATTCAACAACCTCTATCTCTCTACACAAAGGTTATCAAGGCTAAATACTTCCAACATGTGGGTTCATTTTTTGGAAATATTATAAATTAGACACTACTATAGATCTCCCTTTAATAATCACTAAAAACACCTTTATTAGAGCTAAAAATCAAGAATTTTCTAAGTGCTGATAAAATGGGGTCCTTTATCAATGCTAGAAATAGCACTGATAAAATTCATACTGCTAGCAAAAAATACATAATTTAGTTAAAATAAAATTTACATAAATAATAAAAGAAAAAAACACTATATTATAGAAATTTTAAACATTTTTTTTCTATAATTACATTATTATGTATGATTTATCACAAACATTCAAAAACATCAGTGTTTCATTGTCTTTGGCCCCCAACCCCCTCTCAAAAGAGCCTGATCATGCTATCAGTTTCCGAACAAATAACTCCATCTCAAGAAAAAGAGTTCACCTATGTAAGAAACCAATTATTATGTTATTAAAACTATAAATAAATAAATTAAACATAAATATGAAACAATACATTAATAAATTGAAATTTTTTTAACTGAAACCACACACTTTGGGTCATACCAGTCACACCATGTGCTGGATTGACATTCATTTGATTCCTATCAATAAAAAATGACTTATGGATCATTTTCATAAAGTATCAAAATAATATAAATTATTTTGATTTGTTTTGAGTTTTCCATATGCCTTTTTTACTAAAATTTCAATTTAAACTGAAAACATGCACTTTTAGTCATAACTGTCACATCGTGTGTCGATTTTACAAGAAATTGATTATTATAAGTCACAAATGACTTATGAAATATTTTTCTAAATTATCAAGACAATTTGAGCATGTTTCCTTGGTTTTTAGTGATTGAAACATGTTTTAAACTAAAGTGTCAATTTTAAACTAATAACATGCACTTTGAGTCATACCAGGCACACCATGTTTCATATTGAGGTACATGTGATTCCTATACATAAAAAATGACTTATGGATCATTTTTATAATTTATCAAAAAAATATGAATTAGTTTGGTTGATTTTGGGTATGTGATGTGTTTTAAGAACTAAAATGTCAATTTTAAATAAATACGCATACTTTGAGTCATATCAGTCACACCGTGTATTGTATTTGTGTGAGGTTAATTTCTTAACATCAAAAATTAATTGTGGATCATTTTACTAAATTTTCAAAATAAATTGAATTTGTTTTCTTTTTTTTAGTATGTTACATATATTTTTTATTAAAATATCAATTTAAACTGAAAATGCCCACTTTGAGTCATATCAGTCACCTCATGTGTCAGTTTTATGTATGAATAATTCCTACACAACAAAAATAACTTATGAATCATTGTACCAAAGTATCAATAAAATATGAGTGTGTTTTCTTTAGTGAGTGACACCTGTTTTGAACTAAAATGTAAATTTTAAACTTATAGCTTTAACTTTGAGTCATATTGGTCACACCATGTATCAGATTGAGGTGTAGCTAATTTATACACATCAAAAATTTCTTATGGATAATTTTCTAAAAGTACCAAAATGATCCAATTTTTTTTCTCAGTTTTGAGTATGTTGCTTTTGTTTTGAAATAAAATTTTAATTTAAATAAAAACAAACTTTGAGTCATACTGGTCATACCATGCGTCAGATTGATAAGTGGTTGATTCCTACACATCACAAATTACTTATGGATTGTTTTTATAAATTATCAAAATAAAAAAATCTCATTTTTGAGTATGTCACATGTCATTTTTACTAAAATGTCAATTTAAACTGAAAACATGCACTTTGAGTCATATTGGCCACATCGTGTGTCGTTTTGATGTGTGGTTGATTCCTACAGATAAAAAATGACTTAGGAATCATTTTAATAAAGTATGAAGACAATCTAAGAATTTTTTCTTGGTTTTTAGTGAGTGAAACACATTTTGAACTAAAATGTTGATTTTAAACTAATAACATACATTTTGAGTCATATCGAGCACACCGTGTATCAAATTGAGGTGTGGATAATTCCTAGATGTTGAAAATTAATTATGCATAATTTTCCTAAATTATCAAAATAATCCAAATGAATTTTCTTGGTTTTGAGTATGTAAAGTATTTTTTGAACAAAAATGTTAATTTTAAATAAAAACACACACTTTGAGACATATCGGTCACACCGTGTGTCGAATTGACATAGAGTTGATTCCTACACATCAAAAATGAATTATGGATAATTTTATTAAAGTATAAAAATAATATGAAAGTGTTTGATTGGTTTTGAGTATGTCATGTGTCTTTTTTACTAAAATGTCAATTTAAACTGAAAACACACAATTTAAGTCATACTAGTCACATCATGTTCTGATTTGACATGTATTCAATTCCTACACATCACAAATAACTTATGAATCATTTTCCTAAAGTGTCAAGACAATTAAAGCATGTTTTCTTGATTTTTAGTGAGTGAAACATGTTTTGAACTAAAATGTCAATTTTAAACTAATAGCATACACTTTGAATCATATCGGGAACATCTAATATCATATTGAGGTTTGTATGATTCAAAAATGTCAAAAATGAATTATGGATAATTTTCATAAATTTTCAAAATAGTATGAATGAGTTTTCTTGGTTTTGAGCATGTGTTGTGTGTTTTGAACTAAAATGTCAATTTTAAATAAAAACACACACTTTGAGTAATATCGGTCACACCATGCATTATATTGACATATGGTTGATTCCTACATGTCATAAATGAATTATGGATCATTATACTAAATTATCAAAACAATATGAATGTGTTTGATTGATTTTGAGTATGTCATGTGTCTTCTTTACTAAAATGTCAATTTAAACTTAAAACACGCACTTTGAGTCATATCAGTCACATTGTGTGTTGGTTTTATGTGTGACTAATTTCTATATTTCAAAATTGAATTATGAATCATTTTTCTAAATTATTAAGATGTTCTAAGAGTGTTTGATCATTTTTCAGGGAGTGATGCATGTTTTGACTTAAAATGTCAATTTTAAATTGATAACATGCACTTTGAGTCATACTGGGAACACCATATATCAGATTGAGGTGTGGTTGATTCCTACATGTAAAAAATGACTTATGGATCATTTTTTTAATATACCAATACAATAAAAATTTATTTGCTCTGTTTTGAGTATGTGGTGTGTGTTTTGAAGTAAAATTTCAACTTTAATTAAAAACACAGACTTTGAGTTATACCAATCACACTATGCATATGATTTAAATGTGGTTGATTCTTACATGTCAAAAATGAATTAAGTGTTATTTTTCTAAAGTATCAAGATAATTCAATCATGTTTGTTATGTTTTTAGTGAGTGGAACATGTTTTTAACTAAAATGTCATTTTAAAACTGAAAACATGAACTTTGAGTCATACTATTCACACAGTGTATTAGAGGTGTGGATAATTCCTACATATACAAAATGAATTATGGATTGTTGACCTAAAATATCAAACCAATATAAATTATTTTTCTCATTTTTGAGCATGTGGTGTGTGTTTTGAACTAATGTGTAAATTTTAAACTAAAAACATACACTTAGAATCATATTGGGAACATAATGTATTGGATTGAGGTGTAGCTAATTCCATTACATCACAAATTACTTATGAATCATTTTCCTAATGTATCAAAACAATATTAATATGTTTTCTTAGTTTTTATTATGTAACATGTGTTCTACACTAAAATGTCAATTTTAAACTAAAAATATAAACTTTGATCCATACTAGGAATGTATTATATTGGATTGAGGTGTGATTGATTCTTATACATCACACTATGTCTTTTTATTCTCTAATTCATTCAAAATTTAGGGTCATCTAACAATATTATAGTTTAATAACCTGGAATGCTGGATTCATTATAGAAAAAAAAAGGAAAGTTTGAAATCATGAGTGCATTATCCTTATTGAGTTCATGATCATAGTACATGATTGCATCATCCTTGTTGGATAAATCATTTATAATTATTTTTTCTATGGTAGTTTTATGCTCTTAATATAGAATAAAATAGTTTCATAAAAAATTATAGATTAATTCATTTCTTTATGATCTCTATGAAAATTAACAAAATAAGTATCATATAAAAATGATAAGGAAATTGACTAAAAATATTAGATATAATTATGAGAAAATTAATTAAATAATTAGTAGGATTTCACATCTTCATGATGTCTCTATACATTTTGACACCATGTATTCTACCCATTAGTTTCTAAAAAATATATATTTTCTCTTTTGGATATGAGGATTGTCGATAGTCCTAGTAGTACTGGAAAATATAAATAAACAGAGGATTAATAAATATTTTAAATTAAAATATAATTATCATCAAACATACCACTTTGAGGATGATAGTTTGTTTATAGAATGGTATATATTTCATAAATTTGAAAACATAATAACTGCAATCTTTCCATTAGTTTGTTTTAAGTACTACATAAATATTGAAAAAATAAGTAATTTGTTTTAATATGTGTTTTTATAGAGAAATATTATTATATATACCCTGATACTTATCCAGTTGTAGGATTTGATAGGCTTTGTGTTCTCAAGGACCATCCTCATGCCATGATTTTGATGATATTTAAACACTACCCTATCATAACATAATTTTCATTAAAACATAATATAAAATGTATAAATTGAATCTTATTTGTAAAATGTTACATGTCGTGTATTAAAAATTAAAAAACATCATCATGTGTGGTCATTTTGTTGGGTATTCATGCCTTGAATCAAGAAAATGAATCTTTGAAGTATCCAAATTTATTACAATAAGTAACCAATGATTCCTAAAAACAAAAATAATAAGTAATAAAAGGGATGAAAATATATTTTATATAATTAAATTGTAGAATTTTACCCCTGTATCATGGGTATTAAGAATATTCTATTATCTATAAGTTTTCTTTCAAATATCACAACTAGTTTTTCCAATATTACTTCATATTACTTTGGTTACTATTAGAATAGTTGTGTAAAAGTGATGTGGGGACTAATGATTCAAGTTTTATGTTCACAAGGTTTTCTCTTTAAATATCCTTGATATGTATTCCTGTAGAAAATATGAATAGTATTTAGTCATAATTAACATGTTATATCATCTATTGGACAAACAAATTATGAAAACACACTTCTTTTATACATTTAAAACTGAGACCCCTATCCATTCATAATTGAGTATTTCATTTACATTATCAAGAGCAAGATAGTCTATAATAGACATTATACATTTTTTTTCAAAATCAATAATGGTCATATCAACACTTTTTAACATTGTATTCACATGAACTTGTAAAGTGAGTAAATGGGTAAGATAAATGGGTGGTGTAAAGGTGTTTTCTGACGATCCTTTTGATTGGTTGGTTAATCCTTTAGATCATTTTGATTCAACCTTCCATTTCACCCCTTCCCTTTCTTCATATATAATAACATTCATCAGTTTAGGCCTTTTCATTAATTGTTAGATATTATTCATAAAAAATAAATTTCAAAGAAATAACTCCTTATCGACATGTATTTTTACAATATCAAACAACCATACTATGAAAGATCCAATATCAAGATCAATCAAATGAATATATATATCATTAAGTGGAATAGATATCTCAACACTCAACTCATGAGCTACATGAATCCCCACTCTCATATGATCAATTGGAATTTGTTTATTGTGTAGAATATCTCCTTGGATATTTTACATTATACCCCTCACAACAAGGTGTCGGGTGGGTGCTGATAGAAATAAATCACAATCATTTTCACACTATATAATATCAGTACAAGAAAGGTATCAATGTATTCCTAATTTAAGTTTAACAAAAATAGTTATGGTAAAGTTTATTACCTCTTTTAAGATATCTCTTTGAGGGGAATGGATCACCTCAAATATGGTGGGGGTGGGGGATCTTAACTTAGTAGTTGTTGTTGTGTTTTTTATTCTCTTTGATTACTTTCCATAATATTTTCTAACACATACTTCCAATTAAGTTTTTCTTCTATAGAATCTAATCAGGCCTGCATATCTTCCATTTTCTTATCTTTATCTCCCTATTCATTTATTTTCTCAAAATATGTTTTGGGTGACACCCCAAAACCCGCACCTTTGATACAGTCATGTTATTTTGTCTTCTTTAAGTAAATTGATTGTAATTATTCATTGGGTAAAGTTGATGATGATTCTTGTGCCTAAGTCAAATAAAAAATATAGGAAATCAAGTAATCATTGTTATGAAATACTAATTTAAAGCAAAACAATTTTTTATTATGACATACTTACACATGATTCCCATGATTTTTGTATGTTTTCATATATTAGTATCTCGTCTTTATTTACATGGTCCTCCTTCCATAACACATGATATGGGATGAAAGTGGATTTTGATTTTGATTCATCAATATGTATATAAACAAATGAACATAATTATGTTATTATTTCATGTCGTATAAAAGTATTACTATAGATTTAAAATATATACCATTCTTTTAAGTGAAACATACCCTATCCTTGATTTATGGTAGGGGTATGTTGGTTTTGATGCATGTTGTTTATTTTCAGCAATGAGTTGGTGTTTCATAAATTAACAATTCTTAATCAAATTGATTAATACATGTATTTTCAAGTAATGTATTACCAATGAAAATGTACCAAAAAATTTGTCTCCTCATGATGACCAATAAATGTATTCCACATTTGTTGGTTTATTAGGTGTGTATACATATGTGGTGGGTGAGGGTTTATTTTCCCTTCAGCATCTTTGAGATGATACTTCATAAGAATTTTCTGAAAGCCTCTGTGATACTTTCTAGAAAATATTAATACAAATTTGATTCAGCATTTATCTATTATAAATTCACTCTATAAGAGATAATAAAGAGTACATCAATGTTTCATTATTATTTTTTTAGTAAAATAAATACATTATATTATAATGATTCACTAATATCTTCCCAAATTAGTACCTTAAGATCAGGCACAACATTGTTCCATGAATCTATATCAACCAACATGTGTATTTGAGTGGTGATCCCAATGTAACTACTAAACACGGTCATGTTGGGGTTAACAGGATGGTTGTTTTCTTTCCATCCAACCTTAAATTTTATGCCTTTGTTTCTTACCTTAATAATTTTTACTAACACTATCACACTACATCACTTCTATTTTTTCTAGGATGTAGGTTATTCACTATTTATCATTTCCTCGTCTTTAATGTTGTTAATATGTTGTTCCTATGGATTGGTATCATCTTCATGTGCAAAAGCATGTTGTTCCTCTGCATTGGGAGCATCAGCATATTGAGAAACCTATTTTTCCTCATAATTAGGAGCATCATCATGTGATAAGTCACTATCTGCAAAAGTGGTTGAATATTTAATATTTAAATTATGTAAATACAGGAGTGAAAAAATAATAATATGAGGTAATGTAATATATATTACAAAAAAAATATAACATGATTATCAAGCTCTCTTTTTTTAAAGGTTGAGGGGATTTGACCCCTTGATCGAGTATCCAAATCCCCTCATTATGGTCTCCTCTAACATACAAGAACCCATCTACATTGGAACCATCATGGAATAATTACAAAGTTCTAATGAAAGGGTCATCCTAAATTGAATTGACATCTAACCTTTTAGTGGTTTTGGTCGATAGCAGAATAATTGACCTCTTTTATTTTGTAGGATTTGGAACATAAAATACTTGTACTACCTATGATTCCATTATAAACGGTTCTTATTTATACCCTTATTTACTAAGAATACTTTCACGAATCCCAATTCATCTATTTTAACTTCAATCTTGTTATCAACTCACTTTCATTAAAAATAGAAACTTGGAATGTTTTATAATCTAACTCCCATATTTTTTTGATGATACCAAAGTATGGAATATTCTCATAAATTGGATTTTTGTCCTTAGTACCAGATACATGCATCGCATTAGCCACAAGTGTAAATTCACTATTTTTCACATTACTTCACTCATCATGTTAATTTTTATAAAACATATAACCATTAATTACATAAGAATTATAATATAATATATGAAGGGTTGGTACTCTATCTAGCCATCAAAGTTATTCTGAAATTGAATCTAGATTTTTAGTTTACTCCTTAAAAATATGGTCTCAAAAACCCTATTAACAGTTTATTATGTGTATTTGATATCCATATTTCATCCCTTGATGGATTTAAATACCTAATAATTAATTTGTGGGTTTCAACATGCAGCGCAACCTCTAAACTATTATGAAAAACATAAAGGTGATCCTATTACCAATCTATAATAGTAATTGTGACAACATCTATTCTGGAAATTCTTTCACCCACAAGCAACCCAGTGTGATGAGATTTCGGTAGACCAATGCTTTCCACATCATATTGGTAGTCAGTATAGAATTCATCAGCTTCCTCAATAATATATCACTCTATAATAAAACCTTTTGGATGACTTCAATTTTTGATATACCCTTTCAAAATCTTTATATACCATTAAATGGGGTACATCTATCTATAATGTAGAGGACTAAATAGTCATATATCTAACCAAGTGAACAATCAAGTGAACCATTATATCAAAGAATGATGGTGGGAACAATATATCTTATTCACATAATATTAAAACTATTTCCTTTTCCATAGTTAGAAATTTCATCGGGTCTATAACTTTACTTCATATAGATTTGAAAAATAAACAGATCTTGGTGAATGTATGATGGATATTATTGAAAAAAATGAAGCATAAAGTTATAGGCATTAGATATTTCATCAAAACATGATTGTGATGTGATTTCAGACTCTTTAACTTTAAATCACTCATTGAAAATATATTCTTGATATTTGATGAATACCCCTCCAAAAACTTTACATCATTCAAGAAGTTTCAAAAATTATATCTCTTTTGCTTGGAAATAATGTAAGTAGCTGGAGAAAAAAAATTCAATATTTTATCCTTCACCAGTGCCAACTCTTCATGTATCCTCATGTCAATCATTTCTAACCAAGACTTAATTACATCCTCTTTTTAGGTTCATTTAGTAACATGACAATGAAACTATCATATATATTTTTTTCCTACATTCATAACATCAAAAAAAATCTCGACATACAAACAATTATAGTATGGTAATTCAAAAAAATGATCTCTTTTTATAATCGATTTTTATAAGGTTTTTCAAAGAAGGTTAACCAAAAGTAGTGTCTGTATCTTTGACTTTCTCATATAGTTGATTACCTATTACTGGAGGTGGTGTTCTACCTTCTTCTGAACTTCGGTCGAATGATGTCATCCAAGATCAATATTTATGTCATCGGGGTAGAAATATGTGATGTCCTAGAAACAGTCTTTAGTGAATGTTTTAATCTAATTGACTATGTACCTTGTTTATAAATGGGATTCTTTTGAGTTACTTTAATGATATATCCTAATAAATTTCTATAAGAAGAAAAGTTATTTATCATCCCATATAATATATCTCTCAATGTGAAATCTTTATTTCAATTAGTATCATGAAGCATAACACCTAAATCTCACAATAATTTCAAATATTTGACAAATGAAGAAAAATAAACATCAATATCATCACCCAGTTGTTTTGGTCCCGATATATAAGCAAAAATAACATAATGTATTTTCATTTCATGTATAACCATGGTGGGAAGTTATAATTTACCAGCATAATTGGCCATGTACTATGAGTGTTTCTTTGAAAACCAAAAGGATTCACTCCATATAAAGATTTATTGACTCATTTCAAAATTTAGGATACTTGGATCAATTTTCTTTCACTATGGAGAGTTTTTTGGGTGATTAAGTTTCTAATATTTATTTCTTGTATTTGCATGCCATGACAATTTCTTTATAGTCTCCTCACTTCCATATAGGTTCATAAACCTTGTAATGATTGGAAAGTACCATACAACTTTCATAGGAACTAATTAATCTTTCCTTTATCGAGATTCACCACAGTTTGGGAATTTCTAAGTGATTTTTAGTCCTTGAGAAATAGTATACAGACATTTGGACAAGCATGTATTCTTTCAGAGATCGTACCCATTGAATGTAACATTAATTTAGCATCGTATGTTTGGAAAGGAAGCTCATTATCTTCTTGGAGAATATCATTAAAGAGAGATATGGTTCATTAAAGTTGGTGTCACTCCATCCATTTCTAGATTTTATATTATGTAGATTCAGTATGGATGACAATGTTGTATATTTAGTACAAATAGCATACAATGGCATGTTTTCACCACTCTTTAACTTCTCAATAAATTTTGTACAATCAAGATGTTTATCTTCAAATGTCATTGTAATTTACTCAATACAATATTCATCATCATTCACATCTATAATCATATCCTCAATACAGTCTTCATCGTTGTTCACACTTGTAATCATATCATATGATCAATAAAATACATTGTTATCATGGTTACTAGATACATTCAATTTTTTCCCATGTTTAGTCTAATATTTATAACTTCAGTCTATTTTTTGATAGATCAAGTGTTCTTACAACTCCTCTGGACTAATTATTCTTGAATAACAACAGTGTAAACATGGAAAAATGATTTGATAAGGGTCATATGTATGATATTTTGCAAACTTGATGAACTATTTCACCCCATGATCATACTCTTTTGTTATATAATTGGAATCCATCCATTTTCGAATCATATAAATCCTATTTTATTTGGTAATATTAATATTTAACCAAATAAATAAATACACAAAAATTATGAGCTTAGAAACCATAAAAGAACATTCTTATAGAATCATTTAAGCTACATGAAGCCATTTTTCTAAGATAATAAGGGTTGATTGATGTGTATTGAGATTATTTTTTAGTGGTGGAAATCATTGAAGGAAATGAATGTGTGATATCTATAAAGTTACAAAGAATCTAATTGAATTTTCAACTATTGGAAAACACAGAAATCAGGGGTGGTTTTTGTAACTTTTCTATGTAGGATTACAACATGAAGGAGCAATATGAGTGGATATTTAAAGAGAGTTATGGGAGTATTCATAACTAGGACCATAGTTTAAATAAAATTATGGGTCTATCACAGTGGGATGAACTGATAAAGTCAACTATAAAAAGATCAGAATATTGATGACTTAAAGAAATCCAATGGTGATCGGAATGAATGCAAGTGGGGTAAAGAGAAAGAACAAATTGAAAAGAAAAACCCACTTTGTAATTGGAAATGAGGTTGAAATGAAAGTTGAAGGAATCCTAATTGGAGTCAACATGGTGAAGCGACTATTAAGTGTGAAAATTTACAGAACTAGGGAACTAAGAATCAAAAATTAGATGAATTAACCTACGTAATAATGATCTGAAACTTTATATTATGCACATTCACTTTTTGTATCATTATTACCATAATTAATTTTTAACTGAACATGAGGTTAGTGGTTTGTGTTTCAAAATTTATATCATATATTTTTATTTCAATGAAAATATAAAAAAGATTGGGGTTCTTCTACCTAGAAATAGAAGAAAATGGGAAGAATTGTTTGATTTTAATCCATGGGGGTAAGAACTATACCTGAAACTTGGAGTGGGTTATCATCTATGCACTG
This sequence comes from Viscum album, assembly GCA_963277665.1. Lineage (NCBI taxonomy): Eukaryota > Viridiplantae > Streptophyta > Magnoliopsida > Santalales > Viscaceae > Viscum > Viscum album. Next base: position 1,231,946,251 of record OY728155.1, read on the forward strand.
TAAAAACCCTATCTACTTATCATTTGAAATTTCCACATTACATGATAAGTGGGAAGAGTTTTTACAATGCACATATGGTCCTTTCAGCTACATCCTCATTCAGTTGGGATCTCCATGCAATCGAAGTGAGAAATTTGCAAAAGAAGATATAGCATATGATTAATCAGATGATATCTCATATGATTAAATAGATAGTTTAGATCCAGAAAAAGTAGCGAGCGGTTGAAATCAATAAGAGGGAGGAGTTTATGTTTTTTCATTTCTTTACTTGGTAAGTGGAGGTCCAGGTGGTGTTTCATGGCCAGGATGCTTAGGAGCTGAAGTTGGTCTTTTTTCAGATGATTAAAACATTGATAGGGACCAATCACATTGTCTTGAGAATGTTTGAAGAAAATCTTGAATTTAATTGGGGTTTGAAAAATAAAATAGTGGGTTTATCTCAATGGGATGAACCCATAAACTCAACTAGAAAAAAAAAAGATCAAAATTATGACTTAATGAAATCTAGTGGTGTTCAGAATGAATGCAAGTGGGGCCAAGAGCAAGAACCTAATGAAAAAAAGACCTACACATAAACAATTTATGTTAAATAACACAAATAAATTTTTTAAATAAATTTGGTGCAAGATAAGGGTAGAGGCTTGATAAAGTAAGATATGAAGAGGGGAAATATATGAAATTTTAAAAATTTAGTATTGTTTCATTTTTTTCCTTCTAAATCACCCTGATTTTGAGGTGATTTGAAATCTTCAATCGGGGAGAAACCAATTTCTCTTGGTTTCACCCCAAAGGATTTCTATATATCTAACATAACCTCACCAAATATGGGAAATGTGTTCAAATAGCATCATTTTGTTTCCATTCTCCCCAAATTGTCACTGCCAAATGAGCTTTTAAGGTAGTGGTAATAAATTTATCATGGAGTATGAATCGCACCATGGTGTTCTCATTCATGTTACAACCCGGTTAAGAAAATAAATCCATTTCGAAGGCGATGAATACAGGGAAAGTTAGAGGATCGATTAAAGAGAGCTTGAACGATGTGGAGGTGATGAGCATGTAGATCGAGTGATATAAGATCGAATTAAGAGGAGTAGAAATAATCACATACCTTTGGTTTTGAAAGGATCGATTTGTCTGAGAAGTTCGAAGGGGAGCAGCAGCAGAGATTAACTTTCATGAGATCTTAAATGGTGTGAAGTAGAAAGTTCTATTAGGGTTGAATTTATATGATCAGGGAGGGTTTTATCTGCATTTTCCAAAAAAATGCTAATAAAGATGAGTTTTATTAGCGTTTTCCAAAAAATGCTAATAAAGATAAGTTTTATGAGTGCTAAAATAATAAGCGCTAATAAAGGTTTAACTTTATCAATGCTATAATTATAGCACCGATAAATATTCTGCTTTTATAAATAAAATGAAAAAATATTAAACAAATATATAATAAATAAGATTAAATTATAAAAAATAAAATGAATTACATTATTAAAGAATATATAATCTTAAATGAATGAATGTAAAAAATGAGTGAAATTGAATAATTAAAAAAGGAAGAGGCTTCAAAAATATTAAAAAAATGGATATGTTTTATTAATTATATAAATTATTAAAAAATTAAAAATGGATATATATTAAAATGAAGATGAATACATTTTAAAAATATTAAATAAATATTAAATAAATATGTATAAATAAATATTAGAAAATGATTGAATTTCAAAAAAAAAATATAAAATTAATAAATATTAAAAATAAATTAATAATATTAAGTGAAATAATATTAAAAATGAATTAAAAAAATTTAATAGATAAAAAACTATTTAAAAAATGAATTCGTAAGATTAATTACATGAATTGTAAACACGCACAAAAAAATAAAAAAAAATAAAATAAATGCATTTAAATGGATTAATTATATAGATTTCAAACATTTTAAAAATATTACAACTTAATAAATAAAATTGAATGAATAATAATCATATAAATCAAAAACATGCTAAGAGTATTAAAACTTAGTAAATAATTATGTATAGTTCGTAATATTAACTACATTTGTTGTAAACACGTACAAAAATGAATAAAATACTAGAAACTACATTTAAATAAATTAATTATATAAATTTCAAATATTTTAAAAACATTACCACTTAATTAACATTAATCATATAAATGAAAAACATATTAATAATATTAAAACTTAGTAAATAATTATGTATAAGAAAATATTAAAAATGAATAAATCCCAAAATTATTAAAAAATAATAAATATTACAAATAAATTAATAATATTAAATGAAAGAAATTTAAAATTGAATAAATAAAATTGAATAAATTTCAAAAATATTCAAAAAAGTGAATTCACACCATTAACTACATTAATTACAGACACATAAAAAAATAGATATTATTAACTATATAAATAAAAAAATATTAAAAATAAATATTATATTGACTAAAAAAAATATTAAAATTAAAATTCATTTATAGGAATCAATTATATAAATTTCAAAAATATTAAAAATATTAAAACTTAATAAATAAAAATGATTAAATATTAATCATATAAATTTCAAACATATTGAATATATTAAAACTTATTAAATAAAAATGTATAAATTTAAAAAAAATGTACAAATTCCGACTGGCTCACCATCTTCAACCTATTTCAGGTCTCCCACCTCACCCCACCTATGTCAGACCATTGTTTGATTCTCATTCAACTTGATGTGGATCGTGCAAAGCCGAGATATGAAAGACCTTTTATTTTTTAAAGCTTTTGGGTTAGGGAAAGGGGGTCTGAAGGAGTGATCAAAGTGGGATGGACTACGAATGGACCCGACATTCATGCTAAAATTCACAAGGTTACACATAACCTCGAAAATTGGAGTGGTAGGTGGTTCCAAAACTAGATCGACAATGTGAAACCATTGAAAAAAGTTTCGCCAAGCTCCACTCTCTCTCACCATCATCCATGATCATTTCTAGAATTGTAATGCTTGAGACTAAACTCAATGAAAACCTCAGAAGAAAAGAAAGTTACTAGTCAATGTGTGCTCACGACATTCATATCAAAGAAGGAGGCTTAAATACACATTATTTCCACTAGAAAGATTCTAGAAGGAAGCACAAAAACCTTATTTCATGTCTTACCTCACCGGATGGAAGAATAGTCTCGAATGATGAGGATATTCATGACCTTGTCCTTCATTTTTTTTCAGGATCTCTACACAGCTGGTAAACCCTCCATTCCCACTGAGGTCACATCATGTATTATGCCTATTGTGATGGAGGCTATAAACGAAAATCTCACCCTGGATATTACTGATGATGAAATACTTTTCACCCTCAACCAAATCCACTCGACCAAATCCCCAGGCCCAGATGGATTCCACACCCTCTTCTTTAAAAACTTCTGGCACATTTTTGGGCCTGACGTGTCGAACCAGATAAAGGATCTCTAGCATGGGAAGACTGACTTCACCTTCATCAACAAAACCCTCATCACTCTCATTCCTAAAACTCAGAAACCCTCTCGGGTTTTTGAATTTCACCCCATTATCCTATGCAATGTCGCCTATAAAATTTTCTCCAAGATTCTGGTCAACCACCTTCGCACCTTTCTTCCTTCCATTATTTCACAAAACCAAAGTGTCTTTGTCCCCAGAAAGCTTATCTCGGACAATGTGATTATTCCCCATGAAAATTTTCACCCCATGAAGACCCGCAATGTGGAAAAACAAGGCATCATGTCCTAGAAGATAGACATGACTAAAGATTTTGATGGAGTGCAATGTCCATTCATCCAGTTTGTCCTGAGCAAAATGGGATTCTGCTCAAGATGGGTTAACATCATTATGAAATGTGTTACCTCCATCTCATTCCAGATCTACATTAATGGATGACTTTCGCTAAGCTTCTCACCCTCTAGGGGACTTCTCCAGATATACCCCCTTTCCCCTTCTCTGTTCATTTTAATGGATAACGTTTTCTTCAATCTCATTTCAGCATCAGCTAAGGATAAACTTGTTCATGAAGCAAAGACTTGTTGTCGGGGGCCCCCCATTTCTCATATCTTCTTTGCCTATAACTGTCTCCTTTTCTCTAGGGCCACATTGGAAGAATGCAGAAATATTTTCCTTCATATCCACCTCTATGAGAACGCTTTAGGGAAAGTTGTCAATTCCTCTAAATAGGAAGTTTCTTTTAGCACGAGTGTGCCCCCAAATAGGAAGGTTATGCTCTAAAAGGCGTTTGGATTTCAAACGGTCGATAAACACCACAAATACCTTGGGATTAATATGGTTTTTGGGTGATCCAAAAAAAGAATTCTTCTCCACCATCTTGGATAGGGTGGATAAAAAAATCCAAGGTTAGAGCTACAAAAGAATCTCCAAATCAGGCAAAGAAATTCTCATTAAATTAGTCACCTAACCCATTTCATCATATTTTATAATGCTCTTCAAGCTCCTCAGCTTCATCACTAATCAACTCCAATCTCGCTTCCCAAATTTGTGGTGGGGTCTCAATGAAGGAAAGTACAAGGCTCACTGGATTGCTTGGGATAAACTTTGTAACCCAAGCCTCTTGGGGGAATGGGGTGCAGGGACCTACGCCTTTTCAACGACGCTCTTCTCGCCAAACAAGGATGAAGATTCATTCAAAAACCTCTATCTATATGTGAAAAGGTTATCGAGGATAAATACTTTCCACATACTGATTTATGCAGCACCCCATTAGGCCCCCGCCCCAGTTTCCTCCGGCGTAGCCTGCGGGGATCACACATGACCCTCTTGAGGGAATTTTACTGGAGAATTGGTAATAGATCCTCCATTGATATTTGGAAGGAGCCATGTCTGGTTGATGGAAATGGGATCAAAGAAACTTCCCCCTCCCCTAAAGGTCTTAAAGATATAAAGATTCTCTCCCTTTTTAATGAGTAGGGAAGTTGTTGGTGCCCCGAGAAAACCTCCTCCTAGTTTAATGAAAGGGATATGAAAATTATTCTTAGTATCCCAATCGCTAGGGACCTGGGTCATAATCGCTTATGCTAGAGTAGGGATAACTATAGTACTTATACTATTAAATTTGGGTTTTCTCTTGCTTCAACTACTCCGACTCTGGAGGCGGAGACTCTATGGAAAACTATCCGGCACCTACGCATTCCCTATAAAGCTTGCTATTTCAGGTGGCAAGTCTGCACCAGGATCCTTCCTTCTATGGGGTTCCTTACCTCTCGCCATGCATCAGACAACCTAATATGTCATATTTTCTTGTTCATGTCAGAATCTCCCATGAATTCCACTGCCCACTACCTCAGAGCAAGGAACTTTTGGCACGCCTTCAACCCTCATGTTAACATCCTCCTGGATATGGCTCCTGATCTCGCGACTCTTCTCGCAAAATGGTCTTCACACCTCGTCGTCAAGGACCTGGCCTCCCATTGTACAATTAATTGGATCATTTGGGTTAGTATAAACAACATTCTCTTTAACCAGGACTTCAATCCATGCACCTTTTGGGTCGAGAACGCATCTCAATAGTTATCAGTGTGAAACTACAGCGAGCATATGTTTGACGACCCACCTTTCTAGCACGATCCCTATACCTGGAAACCCCCCATTGGCAGCACCATGAAAATTAATATGTATGCATCACCTTTTGATAAAGGTATCACAGTTTTTGGCGCCATCACCAGGGACTCTCATGGGCTTATCGTTGGGGCTTTTCACTCTTCCTTCTTGGCATCACTCTCAATCGCAATTGTTGAAGCTCAAGCAATTGTTCTTGGCATATAATTTGCTCTGGAGCAAGGATGGAAATCCATCACTTTGGAATCAGACTGTCTCACTATCATACATGTTATCTCCACTCCAGAAGCTAACCTCCAGTATTTTGGTCTTCTGATCTCCAAGATCCAATCAATTCAACTTTGCTTTTTGGCATGCTCCTTCTCCTTTTCCAAAAGGAAGGGTAATATGGCGGCTCGTCATTTAGCGACTCAAGTCCTATCGAATGACCCACATGTCTGGCTGGATTTGTTCCCCAGTTTGTTGTCTTCTCTTGTTTTATCAGATCTTCAATCTTTTAGTATATAAGTTACTCATTTTCCCTAATATATATATAAATTCAAATATCACATTTTTTAACAAGTAGGGGGAGTTTCTGTTTTTTTATTGAAACGCAAGCACCCTATTGTTATTATGAGCAGAGGGGTCTCATTACATGGTCATTGTAGACCCAGTGGGCATTAAACCTCATCACAATAAGCTCATTGGCCCCAGACCCTAATACATATGGACCGTAGGCCCAATCAACTGGAGGCCCAAGGTTGAAATCAACCTGCACGGCGTCGCCCGTTGAATTCGCCAGCACCGATCAACCCAGCCCCAACCGCCTTCCCGAGCACATGCCTCCATCCGGATCGTTGTCACTGCCATCCTGCCCCAACGTTGTTGATCACCCCTCATCGAAGTCATCTGCATTGGCTGACCAAACCCTTGTTGCCTGAGCCTCCATCTGCCTACTTCGTCTGGGAGTTTAAACCCTAGAACCTCCAAGCGCTCAATGTAGCCAATGTGCTTGACTACATGAGGCCCGGTTGGGGAACCCTCTCCAAGATTGCTCTGAAATAGAGCCTTGGAGATCTCAAACCTTTCCTGTCTTGCTCTCTCCTGGTATAGACCACGGAGGTGCTTGAGCATGCTATAGGCATCCATGTCTTCATGAGACTTCATGAGCTCACTAGACATTGATGATAGCATCAAACATTGAACGTCAAGTGCATCATTCAAATGTTGATCATAGACCAGGAAATCTTCATCACTCGCCCCTAGGGCAGGGGAATCAGGAAGTGAGGACTCCAGCACGTAAAACTTTCATTCATGGCGTAGGATAACCCGAAGGCGCCTAAACCATTCCTGAAAGTTACTACCGGTGAGGATGTTGTCTTTATCCAGAATTGATCACAGAGAAAATTTGGTTGATGTGTTTGTCATTTTGATTCTACAATTTAAAAGAGAAGATTTATCAGTACTTTGTTGATTACATTTTATGAGAAATAATAAATTTTATTAAGTCTCCCACTATTTTATCAAGCCCCAATGGCCCTCACCATTGAACTCGGAATGTCCAGTTGCTTTGACATTCTAGTGGCAAGGATCCATATTCCCCTTCGCATAACCCCAACAAGGGTTGGTCAAGCTATTTGAAGGTATTTAGGTAGGCAGGTCTTTGCCAACTGTGAGCTTACAGTTCCTTGATCTGTTGAGTGGACTCCCCAATCCTGAAATCCTGACTTGGATTTCCTCAACTCGTTCCTCCAATATTACATAAAGTCTAGTAAGGGCTACTCCTCTTGATGTAATATGGTTAAGTTAACCTGAAACCTTTCATAAGGGATTCCTTTATAAAAGTAAGTGTCTCGGCAAGGGTTGGTCAAACACATAGTTTTATTGAGTCTTTCCCTTAATCAAGTAATGGAAGGCTTGGTCTGACTTAATATGTTATTGAGGGATTTTATTCTTTATCCGTAGTTTATCATTATCACATGCTTGTTAATATTAATTGATGCTTGCTTAAGTGATTAACCATGTTCTAATAATGTTTACGCATAGTCTGGTTTTTATTTTATTCCATATTTGCATGCATGTTCATTTTATTAATTATGTGATCGCGACAACGCATACATAATAAATAAACCATGCAATCACGTAGAAATAAAATAATATGGTATGATCATGAGATTCTATTGGTTAGCTTATCTAGCGGTTTGATAAGCTAACCCTGACCTAGGGAAAAACACCTTGAACCGATGGTTTGTGTTTTTGCAGCTCCCACCTATCCACCTTTGTATCTTCTTGGGTTGGTTTCGCCTCAACTTTGGGTTTTGAACCGTCTCCTCTGGCTTGGGAGATCCTCCATTACATGGGTTTACATTAAAGAAACCATGGGCACGCAGGCCCTACATTTTATTGGAAGAAGGCTCGCAGGCCAACAAATTTAAATTAAACAGATTTAAATGAAACCATACACACATACAAAGGGTCTTTGGTCTAGCTCATGATCATCCATAGCATGCAATGACATTTACGCATATTTAGAATTCAAATTCTTTTAATCGTTCTATTATTTAAGATAAGTTGCGCTTGAATTCAATTAATTATGATCTTATAATTAATCAATTCTTTATCTTAAATTCCTTTCTGAATTTCCTTGAGATTCTTCTCATCCATATCCCTTGTACAGGTCTTTGTACTTTTGGAGGAAACCTGGAGAAATTTATGAAAAGTACACAGCGTGTAGTTTATATTTACACGGCGTGTATTTCCTTTCACCCTTTATCCAAAGTACACACCGGGGTCTTTGGTGTGTTTTCTCTACTTTGTAAATTTTGGAGTACACGGCGTGTAGATAAATCATACACGGTGTGTACTTCCTTGTTATGCGGTAATCGGCCTGGCGATCCCGTGTATGTGGTACGTGGCTTCTCCTTTGTACACGGTTTCACTTGGGCCGGATCGGACTACACGGCGTGTTGCTCCAATATGCACACCGTGTATTCCTGTTTTCCACGCACCGTTCATTTCTGGTCAACACGGGGTAATAATTACATAGGAATACTCAATTCACATGGCGTAGTTTGGCGGACCAGTGCTGGTTCGTTGAACCTAAGTACACGGCGTGTAGTTTTAATTACACACCATGTATTCCTATGTTGTACAGACAGAAAGAGAGGCTCCTCCAGATGAGTTCCTCATTTTTATTTTAATCAAAATTAAAATTAAAAGGTCGTTTCTGTGATGTGAATCGAGAAATGAAGGAGTAAGAACAGATCTCGTTTATTCAGATTTATAGAATGATTTATTTCGAATTGAATCAAATATAAATGCGTAAATTATCAACGAAAATTAAATAACTATAATCAATGTTGTAACCTCCCTCTAATGCCATTGAAGGTTATGGGCGTAGCGGAAGCACGTGGGCGGATGTGCCCACTTGGATTTTTGTCATTAACAATGATCAATCCGGGATCAATACGACGATAAATTCCAGTCTCCATGGATCAAATCACAGAAATGGATAAATAAAAGGAATGTCTCGGAACCACAAAGTAGGATCATTACAGGTTGATTATAATTAATTTAATCAATTGAAAAGAAATACTTTTTGTGTGTTCTTTCTTCATTGATGTTCTTGATCACGTTCTGATGTGATTCGTCATTGCGTCGCAGAAGCCAAGTGTAAACTTCCTCTAGCGGTGATCCACACGTGCACCTCGTATCTCAAGACGTCGCCAAAGGAGTCTCTGGGTGCTAGCGTGGAGAAACCTTTGCTTGTGTTGTCCGCCTTAGATCGTCTTGATCCGATTGAAGAGGATCTCTCTCGGTCTTGAGAGTGTTCTTGGAGGAAGAGGTTCTTTCGGCCTTAAAAGAATTCTCCAGAATTGTTGTGCACAACGATTCTCTTATTTGTTGGAAAAGAGTTGGGGTTGTGAGGATATTTATAATCAGGTTTGAGGTTGTAGAGTTGTGACAATAAATAAACGTGTTATGAATTTTATCTATTTCATTGACTCTTATTTAAAACCCCCATGTCGAATAATTAATTCCTTGACATGTTCTCACACTGATTATAATAAATATCATTTAATAAAACGATATTTCCTCAAAATCCCGACTGGAAAAACTACACAGCGTGTATTAATAAATACACAGCGTGTACTTGTTTTTCATTGAAAACTACACAGCGTGTACATTCAATGTACACGGCGTGTATATCTTGTTTTCATTAATTCATTTCCTTTCCAAAATGAAAACTACACGGCATGTACATTTAATAATACACGGCATGTACTTATTTTCAAAATAAAACTACAAGGCGTGTAATCATTGATACACGGCGTGTACTTGTTTTATTTTATTCTTCCTCCAATCATTAAAACGATTTAAGCTTACTTGAATAATTATTAAACCACGTATGAGAATAATCTTTATTCTACTTGAGATACTTGAATACACTTAGTGTGTGACCCTCTAGGACTCTTTCTCGTTGGCCTTAGGCGGGCTTGCCTAAAGTCCAAGATTACTGTCTAGCAACGGGTCAAGGCACCCAAGAGAAAGAAGTTGACGCCGCATTGACGTATCACCTCATACGAACGCTTACTATGTAATTTAATCTCTTTGTCTCAATATCTCATCAAGCATGTTTCATGGCAGTGTCATAAACCTATATGCTTGATCCGTTTTTCTTTGACTACCTGAAATAAACTTGTCGTTCACACCATGGCCATGGAATTTAATGTGACAGTTCTATTTCAATCAAAGGGCCAAGATATCAACTTCCATAAATGGAAGGAAAAAATCCTTCCTCGACTTATCCATTAACAACATGTCACTCGTGACACACCCAACGTACCTTACTTCCCGCCAACTGTCTGCATGACGGTTTTCGTCAGTAAATCTAAGTGTGTGAGTCATGACATGAATTAATGATAATCTTCCAGTCTAAGGATCATTACACACGCTCATAGATAGCAATGTATGATGACACCAAGACATGCAGAATTGCTACTGGTGGTTATGTTCTCATAATCTCCCATCTTGGAGATTACCAAGTGCGAACTCCATGAGAGAGTCTCGTCTTCTTATGAGTACTCGCACATGACGGTCTGTATACTATGTGTCCTATCATAGTATGTCATCCAACAGTAGAACTTTATTTAAGAATATTTTTATAGCATTTCAAGGTTATCATCATAGCGGGGATCTCCCATGACCTTATTAATGAAACAAATATTCCAGGACATTATTATATTATAGTCATGCAGAACAATGAACAATATATAATAAGTGAACATTTATGTAATCAAAGTACAAAAAAGTTGGTTCTCAAGACACCATCCCTAACACGGACAATGTGATTATTACCCATGAAAATTTTCACTCCATGAAGACCCACAATGTGGACAAACAAGGCATCGTGTCCGGGAAGCTAGACATGACTAACGATTTTGACAGAGTGGAATGACCATTCATCCAGTTTGTCCTGAGAAAAATGGAATTTTGCTCACGATGGGTTGACATCATTATGAAATGTGTTACCTCTATCTCAATCAAGTTCTGCATTAATGGAGGAATTTCGCTGAGCTTCTCACCCTCTAGGGAACTTCTCCAGGGATACCCCCTTTACCCTTCTCTGTTCATTTTAATGGCTAACGTTTTCTTCAATCTCATTTTAGCATCAGCTAAGAATAAACTTGTTCATGGAGAAATGGCTTATCATCGGGGCGGCCCCATTTCCCATCTCTTCTTTGTCGATGATTGTCTCCTTTTCTCTAGGGCCACATTGGAAGAATGCAGACATATTTTTCTTCTTACCCACCTCTATGAGAACGCTTCAGGGCAAGCTGTCAATCCCTCTAATAGGAAGTTTCTTTTAGCACGGGAGAGCCCCCAAATAGGAAGTTTGTGCTCCAAAAGGCGTTTGGCTTTCAAATGGTCGATAAACACCACAAATACCTTGGGATTCCTACGGTTTTTGGGTGATCCAAAACAGAATTCTTCTCCACCATCTTGGATAGGGTGGATAAAAAAATCCAAGGTTAGAGCTACAAAAGAATCTCCAAATCAGGCAAATAAATTCTCATTAAATCAGTCACCTAACCCATTCCCTTCTATTTTATGATGCTCTTCAAGCTCCTCAGCTTCATCGCTGGTCAACTCCACTCCCGCTTCGCAAATTTGTGGTGGGTCTCAATGAAGGAAAGCACAAGGCTCACTGGATCGCTTGGGATAAACTTTGCAACCCAAGCCTCTTGGGGGAATGGGGTTCAGGGACCTACGCCTCTTCAACGATGCTCTTCTCGCCAAACAAGGATAAAGATTCATTCAACAACCTCTATCTATCTGCGCAAAGGTTATCAAGGCTAAATACTTCCCACATGCTCATTTATGTAGCACCCCATTAGGCCCCCAACCCAGTTTCCTCTGGCATAGCCTGTGGGGATCATGCGCGACCCTCCTGAGGGAATTTTACTGGAGAATTGGTAATAGATCCTCCGTTAATATTTGGATGGACCCATGGCTGGTTGATGGAAATGGGCTCAAAGCAACTTCCCCCACCCCTAAAGGTCTCGAAGATATAAATATTCTCTCCCTTTTTAATGAGGAGGGAAGTGGTTGGTGCCCCGAGAAAACCTCCTCCTGGTTTAACGAAAGGGATTGGAAAATTATTCTTAATATCCTAGTCACTAGGGACATGGGTCCTAATCGCTTATGCTGGAGCAAGGATAACTATAGTACTTATACTATTAAATTTGGGTTTGCTCTTGCTTCAACTACTCCGACTCTGGAGGCGGAGGCTCACTGGAAAACTATCTGGCGCCTACGCATTCCCTATAAAGCTAGCTATTTCTAGTGGAAAGTCTGCACCGAGATCCTTCCTTCTATGGGATTCCTTACCTATCACCACGCATTGGACAACCTAACATGTCATATCTGCTTGTCCATGCCTGAATCTCCCATGCACGCCATTGCCCACTGCCTCGGAGCAAGGAACTTTTGGCGCGCCTTCAACCCTCATATTGACATCCTCCTGGATATGGCTCCTGATCTCGCGACTCTTCTCGCAAAATGGTCTTCGCACCTCGTCGTCAAGGACCTGGCCTCCCATTGCACAATGAATTGGATCATTTGGGTTAGGAGAAACAACATTCTCTTTAACCATGCACTACGGGAAAAATGGATAATAGCGACAGGGTATTTGCGACGGGAATTATTCCCGTCGCAAATACCTTATGCAAGGGCTTATTTGCGATGGGTTTCTTTTACCCGTCGCAAATGGTTTGGCGCGAAATGCGCGCCAAACCGGGCGAAATTTATTTGCGACAGGGTTCTAACCCCGTCGCAAATAACCGGCGGCGGTTAAAGACTATTTGTGACGGGTTTATTTTAACCGTCGCAAATGGTTTGGCGCGAAATGCGCACGAAACCAGGTGAAATTTATTTGCGACGGGGTTCTAACCCCATCGCAAATAACCGGCGGCAGTTAAAGACTATTTGCGACGGGGCTGCAGGCCCGTCGCAAATCTTCCGACGGCATGGGTTATTTGCGACGGGACCCGTCACAAATAACCGTTTTAATGTCGCCCATAATTAAATGCGGCCGGGGTTATTTGTGACGGGGGCCGTCGCAAATATCTTTATTTGCGACGGGAATCTCGTCGCAATTAATCTAACCTATAAATACTACCAACTGTTACAGTTTTTTTCACTCTGAACTTCTTACGGCGATCAGTTGTAAAAAAAAATTTCCGACTTCGAGGAGTCAGTTGGTGGTGTCCTACAACTACAGCGGCTCGACATTGACATCGACATCAAGTTCAAGGTTTTTATCTGAATTTTAATTTAATATTTATTTTATTTATTTTATTTTTTTATTTTAAATTTTTTTATTTTTTTTTCTGATTTCTAATTAGAAATAATTATGAATAACTATTAATAATTAACAGTAATTAGAGACAATTAAACACTAATTAATTTAAAATAGTTAGGTGTAATTACAATTAATTAGCAGTAATTATGAAAAATTAAAATTAATTTGAATTAATTAATAATAATTAGAAATAATTAACATTAATTAGTAATAATTAATAATAATTAATAATAATTAACAATAATTATCAATAATTATGAATAATTAGTAATAATTAACAATAATTACCAATAATTAGTAATAATTTTCAATATTTACTAATATTTACCAATAATTGTCAAAAATTGTCAAAAATTTTCAATAATTACCAATATTTACCAATATTTACTAATAATTGCCAATAATAGTCAATATTTACCAATAATTAGGAATAATTACCAATAATTAGAAATAATTACCAATAATTAGGAATAATTACCAATAATTAGGAATAATTACCAATAATTACCAATAATTAACAATAATTACCAATAATTTGTAATAATTAACAATAATTAGTAATAATTAACAATAATTAGTAATAATTTGTAATAATTACCAATAATTGCCAATAGTTGTCAATATTTACCAATAATTGCCAATACTTGTCAAAGTTTACCAATAATTAGGAATATTTACCAATAATTAGGAATAATTACCAATAATTAGGAATAATTAGGAATAATTACCAATAATTAGGAATAATTACCAATAATTAGGAATAATTACCAATAATTAGGAATAATTACCAATAATTAGGAATAATTACCAATAATTAACAATAATTACCAATGATTAGTAATAATTAACAATGATTAGTAATAATTACCAATAATTAACAATAATTACCAATAATTAGGAATAATTAACAATAATTAACAATAATTAACAATAATTAACAATAATTATCAATAATTAACAATAATTACCAATAATTAGGAATAATTACTAATAATTAGGAATAATTAGTAATAATTACCAATAATTAGGAATAATTACCAATAATTAGTAATAATTATCAATAATTACCAATAATTAGTAATAATTACCAATAATTAACAATAATTACCAATAATTAGGAATAATTACCAATAATTAGGAATAATTAGTAATAATTACCAATAATTAGGAATAATTACCAATAATTAGTAATAATTATCAATAATTACCAATAATTAGTAATAATTACCAATAATTAGTAATAATTACCAATAATTAGTAATAATTACCAATAATTAGTAATAATTACCAATAATTACAATAATTAGTAATAATTAACAATAATTACCAATAATTAGTAATAATTACCAATAATTACCAATATTTACAAATATTTACCAATATTTACCAATAATTACCAAAAATTAGGAATAATTACCAATAATTAGGAATAATAACCAATAATTAGGAATAATAACCAATAATTAGGAATAATAACATTATTACATTATTAGTATATTTTATTATTAATATTAAAATAATATAATTTTCTATATTATATACAATTCTCCTTTCATCTGTGTGTTTCTGTCTCCACATGTAATATTTGCATTCTTTTTCAAAATTATCAACCTACTCACCAATGGAGAGGTGAAAGTGAATGCAAATATTACATGTGGAGACAGAATGTTAAACACACAGATGAAAGGAGAATTGTATATAATATAGAAAATTATATTATTTTAATATTAATAATAAAATATACTAATAATGTAATAATGTTATTATTATATAATTAATATTTATGAAAAAATAATATTAGTATTATTAAAATAATAAAAAATTTATATAATATTAAAATTATCAATATTTGTAACAGGTTTTGCTTTATTCTTAACATGTCCAATTCTTAAAGGGTCAATTTTTAGGTCTATCCCAATAAAAAGTTTGCGTCAGTCGTGTCTGATGTAAACTCTATAATTATCCTTACTTGAGTGTTTTTTCTAACAAATTATTCAAAACCAGTAATGTTTTTATATTTTATAGAAAAATATGGAACAATGAGGTCATCAACAGTCATTATTAGATGACCGCATATGGATAAATCAACATAGAAATCCAAACGGTTCTGGTTTAAATCCAGTATATATAGAGGGTGTGGAGACTTTTTTATCATTTGCGGCATCAAATCCAGAATTTGTTTCAAAAGGCACAATAAAATGTCCTTGTAGAAAATGTGCATTGAGAACGTTTGACACATTTGAAAAAGTGGGGGAACATCACTTGCGTTTTGATTTTCAACCAGATTATGTTTTTTGGTATCAACACGGTTAACGCAGTTTCAGAGTAGGTGATACCAACTTGATTCCAGATCCATCCTGGTTTCAAGATTTAGTACATAATGTTGCAGGTTCATCTGTTCAACATACAGAAACTCCGGCTGATATAACTTCAAATCCTGAGTTGGCACCGTCTTAATTTTATGAGTTGTTGAGGTCTGCTGAGGGTGCATTATATCCTGGCTGCAAGATGAGAAAATTAGAATCAGTTTCAGAATTTATGGCTATCAAATCAGATAACGGAATGTCAAACACCTGTTTTGACCAAATATTTTCTTTGCTTAAAACACTGTTACCCGAAAGAAATGTTTTGCCTGCAAATTACTATGAGAGTAAGAGGCTGGTTCAAAATTTGGGACTTACTTGTCAGATAATTCATGCATGTTCAAATGACTGCATTTTATATTCTGGGGAAAATGAGTCGTTGGATAGTTGTCCCACATGTGGGAAACCGAGATATAAAGAAGGGTAACATGGGAAGTCTGGTTTGATTCCTGTAAAACAGTTGAGATATTTTCCTCTTACATCCAGACTACAGCGTTTATTCATGTCTAAGAATACAACGACAATGATGTCATGGCATAAAACGAATATTTCAACCGGTAAAAGATTGAATCATCCAGCCGATGGTGATTCATGGAAACATTTTGATAAAGTGCATCCATCCTTTGCTTTAGAAGCTAGAAATGTTCGACTGGGCCTTTCCACTGATGGTTTCTATCCGTTCGGATCTTATGGTAGTCAGTATTCATATTGGCCTGTTTTTTTAACTCCATAAAATTTACCTCCATGGATGTTGATGAAGGAGCCCTATATCTTTTTGACTTTACTAATTCCAGGACATCTGAAGAAGAATATTGATGTTTATTTGAAACCATTGATTGATGAATTAAGTTTATTGTGGAGTACTGGTGTCAGTATATATGATGTTGCTACGAAACAGAATTTCATACTGAGAGCAGCATTGATGCGGACAATTAGTGACTTCCCGGATTATGGGATGTTATCTGGATAGAGTACACATGGTCAGAAATCATGTCCTTACTGTATGGGAGAGAACAAAGCATTTATGCTCATTCATGGAAAGAAACCTTGTTATTTTGACTGTCATCGCAGATTTCTTCCAACTGATCATCCTTTTCGCAGAAACAGATCTCATTTCAAAAAAGAAACAATTGAAAGGGATGGACCTCCAAAAATGCTATTAGGTTCGGAGTTAAAATCAGTTGTATTTTCATTACCTCCTATCACTTTTGGTCCCACAATAAACCAACAGAAAATTTCTGGTTTTGGGAAAGAACACAATTGGATTAAACGTAGCATATTTTTGGATTTGTCATATTGGTCTGCTTTGTTGGTCTGTCACATGTTAGATGTCATGCATATTGAGAAGAACTGTTTTGATAATTTGTTTCATACAGTTTTGGATACGCCAGGAAAGAGCAAAGACAATGTAAATGCACGTTTAGATCTTGCCCAAATTTGCAGGCGTCCAGAATTGGAACTGTTTGAGAATGTCAGAACAGAAAGGTTACTGAAACCAAAAGCAGCTTATACACTGTCTAAAGAAAACCGTTTATTATTTTGTTAGTGGATTGAAGATTTGAGACTTCCAGATGGTTGTGCTTCCAATTTGGGTAGATGTGTAAAGAATGGTCATATTACTGGATTAAAAAGTCATGATTGTCATGTTATAATGGAAAGAATTCTACCCATTGGATTAAGAGGTCTGTTGAATTCTGTGATTTGGGATTCCATAACAGACATGTCATATTTTTTTCGGGACATTTGTGTGGCTACAGCAGATTATGATGCTCTATGAAAACTTGAAGAAGATGTTGTTGTAATTATATGTAAACTGGAAAAAATATTTGCGTCGTCTTTCTTCGACTCAATGGAACATTTGATATTACATTTTCCATATGAAGCCAAATGTGGAGGTTCAGTACAGTTTTGATGGATGTACCCATTCGAAAGATGCATGCAAAAACTGAAAAGAAAAGTACGTAACAAAGCATCTGTTGAAGGATCTATTGCAGAAGCTTATTTGCACTAGGAAATATCTTTTTTCTGCTCCCATTATTTTGAATCTGATTATCCTTCAAAACACAACTGAATGGGATGGAACGAGAGGAATATTGATGAAATCGACAACCAATTATATGTTTTCAACCAGCCAGAGCTTGGTTTTGGTGGAGTTCATGAACGCTGGCTTTCAGATGATGAACATCACAGTGCTCATACGTATGTTTTTCTCAACTGTGAAGAGATGAAATCAGTTGTACTGTAAGTGTTTATATCACTTATTCTATCATTTATGTTATAGTAAATAACTTTGTTTTTTATAGGTTGTATGATAATCATATCAAGAAACAAATTCCACAAATTACAGCAGCTGCTCTCGAAGAACGCTGACAGAAAAATTTCTCTCATTGGTTTCAAAAACTGGTAACATAAATTATTTATCTTTTAGCAACTCATTCAATGTATAGTTTACTATATTGATAATTATTTCACAAATTTGCAGGTGTCTCAACATGCTGATAAAATTGACAAACGGCTGTGTATATTGAGTAACCCACCTTCCAAACTTGTTAAAACTTATAATGCATATATGGTGAATGGATTTCGATTTCATACACATGCATACGGGGAATCAAAAAAACAATGAACAGTGGAGTTAGCTTGAGAGGATCTCATCATCGAGAAAATGAAGTTGACTTTTATGGCATGCTTGATGAAATCATTGAACTCTGTTATCTTGGACAACATTACATAACCATGTTCAAATGTCGGTGGTTGGATACAGAGAGAGGCGTGCGTGTTCATCCGACTCATGAAATCATCGATATTAAATGTAAAAGTGTTCTCGCAGTAAATGAACCATTCTTATTGGCTCAACAGGCACATCAAGTTTATTACGCAAAGTACTGTGCTACGTCAAAAGACTTGACTAATTGGTGGAGTATAATAAAAATCAAAATTCGAGACAATCAGTTTAGTCAAAGTGAATGTGCTTTCACTGATGTGCAAGGAATTGAAGTTTTTCAAGAGAGTACTCAAAATCAATCTTTTTTACAAAGAGACATGACTATCGATGATGACACCCCACATTTAAGAGTCAGTGATGATGATGATGTTAATGATGTCACATATGAATTTGAAATGGTAAGAGATGAAGCAACTGGAACTCGAATGGATATTGATGATGTTGAGGAGGAATATGAAGATGACATTGACATATATGAAGATGATGATGAAGATGAACACTGATAGAATTCCATGGTAGTTATATATAATCATAACTAATATATATGTATATATAATAGTAATTATCAATTATTTTCTAACAACATTAACATTTTCTGTTTCAGATGGACGACGACGCATTTTGTGAGTTGACGGATGCTGACCTGTCTTTCGATGCGGATGAGTTGCTGGCAGATGACCCTCAGCCTGCAGGCGCTTCAGGGCATACGCGGAGGGGGTGCGGTCTTGCACGATTGATGATTCCTGACCCCGTCCCCGAGCGACGTCCACGTCTTGGGTTTGATCCACGCACACGGAGGTGTGATAACCTGTGGATTTGACTAAGATTTCATTAATCTATTCACATAATAAATGTTTATTATTTTTACAGTTTTCCGCATATAGCAGTCGGACAGGGCAGCGCTATTTTGCGCAACTATTTCTCTCAGCCTTGGACCACATGGGAGAAGATTCCCATTGATGTGCAGCATGCCATGTTCGGCCATTGGTTGGTACGTACGTAAATAAATATTTTTTATTTTGATAATTATTTCATTTCTAACTTGATATTTTGATTTATTTGTAGGGTTTATGGTATCCGATCGAGGATACCATGCGTGGCGCCATCCACGATGCATGGGAGGTGGTCATGCGTGATCGCTTTCGTCAGTTTTTGCACAACTTGAGGAGAGCGGCCATGAAGAAAGCAGGAGTATCCGTTTTTGATGACTCCTGTAGAGCGCACCGACCACAGTACATTTCATCCCACGTATGGGATGGATTATGTGCGCACTGGTTGAGTGATACCTTTCAGAGGAGATCATCGGTGGGGAGGCAAAATCGGGGAAGACAGGAGGTGACTCATCGAGCTGGGAGTCGTACTTTCAGTACTCATAGACAGCATCTGGTATGTACATTATTTATAAATATTTTATATAACTATAAATATTAACAGTTTGTTTTTTATTCTTATAGGCTGTCGAGCACCCCGATATTACGGAGTACAACGTATATCGGAGGATGTATAGTGATCCTACTACTGGGGAGCTTAGAGGTGATCGTCAGCGTCACATCGTGGTCATTATTATTTGTTTTCAAGTTTAAAAATTAACTACATATAATATATTCACAATTTTAATTTTAAATTGCAACTACAGGAGTCATATGAGGCCGCAGCGTCACAGACCCAGCCTGAGAGTCAAGCCGAGGCATCAGATCAGACCAGTGGCCGTTAGTTTGATGAGGCGGCATGGATGCAGGTTACCCAGTATGCCTTCGAGAAGGGCCGGGTAGTTGGTATCAGCTCTCAACTGACTCCCGGAGATTATTATGGCAGTGTTGTGATGTCGGCGTCCAGCTCGAGAGGAGCTCGTGCATCTTCTTCTGCTACACAGTATGAGGATCAGTTGCGATCTCAGGCTACACTGATAGAGAGTCTCTGACAGGAGCAGGAGGAGATGCGTTAGCAGCAGCAGCAGCATGAGGAGGAGCGTTGACGCCAGCAGCAGCTGTACGAGGAGCAGATGAGTCGGTGGCAGCAACAGCAGCAGGAGAAGATGGAGTACATGCACCGACTCACTCGTGCTTTAGGGATGGAGTTTCCTCCACCAGCATCTGCAGATCCCCCCCCCCTCCCCCCCTTGGGTGATCCAAAACAGAATTCTTCTCCACCATCTTGGATAGGGTGGATAAAAAAATCCAAGGTTAGAGCTACAAAAGAATCTCCAAATCAGGCAAAGAAATTCTCATTAAATCAGTCACCTAACCCATTCCCTTCTATTTTATGATGCTCTTCAAGCTCCTTAGCTTCATCGTTGATCAACTCTACTCCCGCTTCGCAAATTTGTGGTGGGGTCTCAATGAAGGAAAGCACAAGGCTCACTGAATCGCTTGGGATAAACTTTGCAACCCAAGCCTCTTGGGGGAATGGGGTTCAGGGACCTACGCCTCTTCAACGATGCTCTTCTCGCCAAACAAGGATAAAGATTCATTCAACAACCTTTATCTATCTTCGCAAAGGTTATTAAGGCTAAATACTTCCCACATGCTGATTTATGTAGCACCCCATTAGGCCCCCAACCCAGTTTCCCCTGGCATAGCCTGTGGGGATCATGCGCGACCCTCCTGAGGGAATTTTACTGAAGAATTGGTAATAGATCCTCCGTTAATATTTGGATGGACCCATGGCTGGTTGATGGAAATGGGCTCAAAGCAACTTCCCCCACCCCTAAAGGTCTCGAAGATATAAAGATTCTCTCCCTTTTTAATGAGGAGGGAAGTGGTTGGTGCCCCGAGAAAACCTCCTCCTGGTTTAACGAAAGGGATTGGAAAATTATTCTTAATATCCTAGTCACTAGGGACCTGGGTCCTAATCGCTTATGCTAGAGCAAGGATAACTATGGTACTTATACTATTAAATTTGGGTTTGCTCTTGCTTCAACTACTCCGACTCTGGAGGCGGAGGCTCGCTGGAAAACTATCTGGCGCCTATGCATTCCCTATAAAGCTAGCTATTTCTGGTGGAAAGTCTGCACCGAGATCCTTCCTTCTATGGGATTCCTTACCTCTCGCCACGCATCGGACAACCTAACATGTCATATCTGCTTGTCCATGCCTGAATCTCCCATGCACGCCATTGCCCACTACCTCGGAGCAAGGAACTTTTGGCGCGCCTTCAACCCTCATGTTGACATCCTCCTGGATATGGCTCCTGATCTCACGACTCTTCTCGCAAAATGGTCTTCGCACCTCATCGTCAAGGACCCGGCCTCCCATTGCACAATGAATTGGATCATTTGGGTTAGGAGAAACAACATTCTCTTTAACCATGTCTTCAAGCCATGCACCTTTTGGGTCGAGAACGCATCTCAATGGTTATCAGTGTGGAACAACAGCGAGCATATGTTTGATGACCCACCTTTCAAGCACGATCCCTATACCTGGGAACCCCCCATTGGCGGCACCCTGAAAATTAATATGGATGCATCACCTTCAGATAAAGGTATCACAGGTTTCAGCGTCATCGCCTGGGACTCTCATGGGCTTATCGTTGCGGCTTTTCACTCTTCCTTCTTGGTGTCACTCTCACTCGCAGTCGCTGAAGCTCAAGCAATTGTTCTTGGCATAGAATTTGCTCTGGAGCAAGGATGGAAATCCATCACTTTGGAATCATACTGTCTCACTATCATACGTGTTATCTCCGCTCCGGAAGCTGACCTCCAGTCTTTTGGTCTTCTGATCTCCAAGATCCAGTCACTTCAGCTCTGTTTTTTTGCATACTCCTCCTTTACCAAAAGGCAGGGTAATATGGCGGCTCATCATTTAACGACTCGAGGCCTCTCGAATGACCCACATGTCTGGTTGGATTTGTTCCCCAGTTTGTTGTCTTCTCTTGTTTTATCTGATCTTCGATCTCTTAGTATATAAGTTACTCATTTTCCCTAATATATATATAAATTCAAATATCACATTTTTTTAACAAGGGAGAGTTTCCATTATTTTTTTATTGAAACGCAAGCACCCTATTGTTATTATGAGCAGAGTGGTCTCATTACATGGTCATTGTAGAGCCAGTGTGCATTAAACCTCATCACAATAAGCTCATTAGCCCCAGACCCTAATACATATGGATCGTAGGCCCAATCAATTGGAGGCCCAAGGTTGAAATCAACCTGCATGGTGCCGCCCGTTGAATTCGCCAGCACCGATCAACTCGGCCTCAACCGCCTTCCTGGGCACGTGCCTCCATCCGGATCGCTGTCACTGCCAGCCTGCCCCAACGTTGTTGATCACCCCTCGTTGAAGTCATCTGCATTGGTTGACCAAACCCTTGTCGCCTGAGCCTCCATCTGCCTACTTCGTCTGGACGCCGTCGGTCGCTTGCCCTCGCCTAGTCGAGACCATCGCCAACCGCTGCGTCCCATTCGCAACCTTCCTCTGCCTCTGGATTTATCCGGCAATACATTTGCATCAGCGGCCAGCCCACACGAGGGGCAATATTGGTGCAATTGGGAATCGATCCCAGACCGCGTGATGAAGTGGTAGTGACCATGTACCACTTGGGACACCACACTAGCTACACAAATATCACATATAAATAATACGCATTCATTTATATTTAAATAATTGATTAAATTATCAATATATATATATATATATATATCAATATATCATATTTATATTAATGATATGCATTTGCAAATTAATATATATAATTAAACATTGATTTTGGAATATAAATATGATAATTTTATATATATTGCTAATATTTTTTTATTAAAATTTATACAACCGTTAGTAAAAGCACTGATAAATATAAACTTTTTATCATTGCTAAAAATGTAATGATAAATGGTACACTTTTATCAACGTTTTTTTAGTGATGATAAAATCAATAGTTATCATCACTTTTACCTAGTGGTAATAAAAAATTCACTTTTATCAACGCTTTTTGGTTAGCGTTGATAAAAGCTAGTGATGTATATCATGCGATATGTGGTAGTGAGAATAAATGGTTGTTTTGGAAACCATTTTTTCAACTTTTTTTTAATAGGGTTTGTAAAATTTATTTTCAAACAGGCTTTTATTATCTTTTTTATTTTCAAAACTTATTCCACAAAACAATTTTGTAGAATTGTTTTTGAGATTAAAAAAAACAATTTCAAACTCACCCTAATGCTTTACTGATCATCAGCCCTCGTAAAACTTCCTAAAAAAATATGCATTCATTTATTATGTCAAATATGTTTAACTTTTATTGTAGTAAAGATTACCAAAAGAGTAAAATGATTTTCACGTTAATGATAATTTCAAGTTTTGTCATTACACGCAACCACGAAGGCCCTCTTGCTCCGTTGAGGCAACGCCCAATCATATTATATCAAAATATGAATAAGAAATGATGGCTTCTGATGGCTGGTCATGCTGAAGATAAATTAACCGTTTTTTATTTGTGAAGATAATCATTTCTCTGCGGGTGTTTTACCATGATTAAAGGTGTGGGGTATTATTCTAAGTGCGTCATTATGTCATGAATCATGCATGGTTGTAATTAAATAATTTTTATGTCTCCATAATACTAGATGTATATATATTTCACATTGAATTTAAATGAAATGAAATTGTGTGATGTTTTTTTATAATAAAAAAAGATAGTGAAGTTAATATTATGAGAATCCTTATTCCATACCTTTTAGAATAAACTTTCATACCTTAAATTGCAATTATTTATGGATATGGAATAAAAAAAATGTAGATAATTTTTCACATGAGTGGAAAACTTGAATATAATAAATTTCAATGAAACACACTCACATGAATTTGATATATATCAATGTTTTTTTATATAAACTTTGCTCGGGTCAATGTTGATGTTTTAAGGTGCAATTCTTCATGTGTTGTTTTGGCTTCTCTGCAACATACCTTCACTACTAGATGATGTATGTAGATCACTGAAAGGTATTGCAGTTTGTGTTAACCTGAAGTTCGCATATTACCAAAGTTGGATTAATATTAATTTGGAATTGGATTGTTTTTATTTAATCTCTTTACTCAATGATTGTTTAGGTGTTTCAATTGATTTGAGGCTCATTATGAATAAGATTTGACATGTTTCATTGTTGTTTTCCTATTGAGAAAATAGAAAGAAATATGGTTATTGTTTGGGTGTGTGTCTATAGTGTTCTCATTTTTATCCAAGGATTTGGATCTATTTTGATTAATGATTATAGTATCATTGTCAAAAAATAAAAATAAAAAAGAAACCTAGTCACACATAAAATCATTGAGAAAAATAAGTGGGTTGGTATTTAATTGATCTTAATTTTTAGTTTTGATTAATAGTTCTCGTTTAATCTATTTTGAGTTAAAAAGAAAGCAATATAAAACCCCAAGAAACGAGAAAAGGATGGTAGGCCGCCGCCGTATACAGAGCATAAAGCCGACTCCTGGGTCCTCAAATGCAAACCCAACCAGAGCAAGCTCGCAAAGGCCGAAGGAAGAAGCAAAACAGAGGCTCGAAAGCTGTCAGTCTCTGGACAGCCGGAGAAGACGAAGATGAAGAGGGACGGCTGCAAGGGAACCAACCCTGCAGATTTCATTGTTTGCTTCCCTCCAAGGGCTCGTCTGAGTTTCATGTCCAAACCCATCTGCAGCCCGGCGCGGCATCCTGAGCCCGCCACCCGCTGCCGCTCCAGGAATCCCAGCGGCCGGCGAGGCTGCGCGAGCCCTGTTCCGTGGGCGAAGGGCGGGCCCGGGGGCTCGGAGATGGCCGCCTCCCCGGAGCCCACCTCCCCCAAGGTCACCTGCGCCGGGCAGATCAAGGTGCGGGCCAAGGCTGCCAGTCCCCACTGCAACAACTGGCAGTCGGTGATGGAGGAAATCGAGAAGATCCACGGCGGCGGGAAGAAGAAGCAGGGGAGGTGGCGCGGCTGGGCCCAGTCCCGGGGGCTCAAAAACGAAATCCTGCACCTCATCACCTGTCTGCGGAACGTCCGGTTTGATTTCCGGTGCCTCGGGTCGTCAATGCCGGCGGCGGAGATCTTCTCCGACGGCGACGACGCAGACGGAGAAGATGAACACGCCGTCCGGAGAAGCCGTCGGGCCCCAGCGTGGGACGAAGCCTGCAGGTCGTCTTCCGGGACGAATATGTCGAAATGGTTCATGGTTTTGCAGGAGAATCCTCCTCGGAGCGGCGGCCAAAATTCCGACCGGAGGCACGAAGAGGAATCGGCGGCGGCGCCTCCGTCGAATGCACTGTTACTGACGCGGTGCAGGTCGGCGCCGGCGAGAACGCGGATCGAGGAGAAACAGGGAGTGGAAAACACCAAAAAGCGAGAAGAAGCAGAGGAAGAGGAAGAAACGAAGAAGGAAGATAACACGGCGGTGATGAGATGTGGGTCTAATTTTTACAGATTTTCTTCCGAAATCGAGAGGGAGGCGTGGGTTGTTGGCGGGATGAGGGAGCCGTTTTGCAGGAGCCGAAGCTGGAGGAGATGATCAGAGTCCATCGCCATGGCTCTGTTTCGTAAAAGCTTTTTCATTGGAATCTTCGATCATGGGTTTGGCTCTCCTTTTTCCTTTTTTTTTTGCGGCAAAGGACTGGTCTAATATATTCAAAATAAAGCTAATCATGATTCAAACTGTTAGGGGAGGCACACTGGGCTCCTCCCAAGGAAAGAGGAATAGAACACAGAATCAAAGTAACCCAAGACAGATTATACTAGGAAACAAGAAAAAATAAAACACAAGAAACCATACTGAACCAAAGAACAATGTCAATGCCCAAGAAACACACCAAAGAAAAACAATCAACAATAAAAAGTCGAAACCCTCTTACTAGTATTCGACCTCACCTGTCGAAACCCTCTCACTAGGATTCGACCTCACGTGTCGAAATCCCTCTGAAATGTTGTGGTTGTTTTCCTTCTCAAAACTTGCACAACCACGACCTCACCATCAGAACCAAGTTCCCAGCCTTGACTGTGAGCACCATACCCAAAGGCCTCAAAAAGAGCCCTCCTCACTTTGGATCGTCTAGTTCCCACCCTCTTGATCTCTCTCAGCTCCAACCTTCTCTGAGCTTTTGATCTATCTCACTACAACACAAGGAGGGATCTCGCCCACTTAAACTTCAAAGAAACAAACCCTCAAACCAACTTTTGGACACACATTTGGCAAATGAGCATGTTGTAGAAGCCATTACAACAATCCCCATAGCTAACAAACAAACTCCGTGTAAAGATCTTCAAAGCGCACTACACAAGGGTCGATCCACGCCGCGTAAGGGTTCTCATGGTGCCATGTCAGGGTATTGTGAACCGCTGTGTAAAGGTCACACCTACTGTGTAAGGATAGTTCGACACTACGTAAGGGTTTAGCGGTCCTTACATGAGGGTACAACCTCCAGTGCGCTACCTGTGTAAATGCAACCCTCGACTTGTGTAAGAGTAGCCGCTCCAATCCATTGGTTACGTAAAGGTGCCTCAGACCTCACGTAAAAGGTATCACACTCCTGCGTAAGGGTAACCAAATTCAAACCAATGCCAAATAAGGGTAAAATCATACCTACGTAAAGGTAAGACCCACTTACATACGAATAAACAAAGCCCCACATAGGGGTAAAATAAACTTACGTAAAGGTAAAGAAATCAAGCCATAATCTTCCAAACTAATTCTGAACTTAATAAAACTAAAAAATAAAGGGGAAAACATGCAAACAAGAGATCATTCATGGCATTATCAAATCAAAAACCATACCTTTTAATTTGTAACAACAAATCATGCTAAATTTAACAAATCTCCACCTTTCAAAATAAAATGTAAACACAGAGTCAATGTTCTTGTAGGCTTATACTAGCCTAACATATCAGTTGGTTCAGTCAGTCTTACCTAAATTTACGTGTGCATAATTTCTTAAAGAAGATTAGATATCTCCTAAACAGAGTCTCAGATTGAAAATCTGACACCACGATTGAATCCAGAACACAATATTTACTATAGGTGTGACCTAAAATGGATCGACGCAGGACATTCAGATAAAGCAACCATTGGCAGTATGTTCAGTGGATTAATTAAATAATTAATTTAATTAATTAATTAAATTGACCTAAACGTAAATCCTTTATAAAAGCACTGTTATGGAAAATCGCTAGAGTTAGCCACATGACCCTGTGACTGTTGAGAAGGGATTTCTTCCACCCTCCGTTGGGGAATCAAGATCAGACGATAGCGGGCCTCCAAATCCAAGCAAATCGTGACACAACGAATGTAACAACTCTTATTCATTGGTGAACACGTTCTTCATCGACAAACATTTCAATCACGAGGCAGGACTTGTCAATTTGTGGATTCTTTCCCAATTGATTAAAAGATTGAGCATGATCATTCTTATTTCCTTAGATCTATGCTAATTGAGCCTCTGCATGTGCTCGCGCATTAGATTTAAATTGTTTATTCAATTATTTATCATCTTGGATATCCTCAATTGTATTCGTTGTCTAAAAATGCTTGGCCAACAATTTTTGCACATCTGTTTCTTGTGCTTTTCTCCCCTTCGTTCTTCACGTTCTTCATCATTGGACCACAAGGTCATGATTCGACATTGTTGGGTGGGATCGAGGTTGACCGATCCCCCGGATTCATGGAGGATTCTCATGCAACGAACAGTTTGGAGAATCAGGGATGGATTCAGATGGATTGCAGGATATAGGTGATTTCACCGCAGATTAGAATACTGGTGAGGCAATGAGAGGCGCCATGGGCTAAAGCGACGTGTATGACTTCGAACGGGTGAATCATAAATCAGTTTCCCAGCCAACAGATGGTCATAAACAACAAATGAAGGCTTCCCCTTTGATTTCAAATGGTCTAGAGGTGGGATTTGATGTGATGGGTGTGGATATGGAACGCCAGAGTAGATCTAGAATTTCTGTGAAAATCCTGACTACATGGTGTGTACTTGGATGAACACATGTTGTGTAGTACCCCTATGGCTGCAACACCAGGGTTTTGGAAAAGTTAAGGATTTCATGCTGTGTAACTGGGCCAGATGCCATGTGACCCTCCCTGGGTAGATAGGTCGTGTGATAGAAGCACACAGGCAGGACCTTGTGCGGGAAGACACGTAGTGTACTGAACTACATGGGCGTGATCAAGTTTACATGGACATGATTAAGAGCACGAGAATGACCCTAGGTTGTTGAGGCATGTCATGTAGTACCCTTACACTTTGTGTAGGGATACATGGGTAATGATCCATGTACTGGAAGGGACACAACCAGACAGTGGAGCGGGACCACACGACATGTGAGACCCCCTTACACGCCATGTAACCCCACTTCCTTTTTGTGGAAGCTCATACCTCTTGTACCTCCTTTGTTTGGACTCAGATTTTGGACAACGAGTAGCCCATCCTAAGTGTTTTTCCATGTAGAACCTGATGGTAGCCTTCATGGTGGATTTTGAGATACCATGCGAGATGTTAAGAGTGTGACGCTTCTTTCAGCGATGCTTGATGATGTTAGTGATTTGGAAGGATCATCAGAGATATCAGAGTGGCACCCTCTTGCTGGGACATGACATGAGTCCTTTATCTATCCATAGAGTGGCACCCTCATTCGAGGTAGGGAGTGGGTTCTCTATACTATTAGAGTGACACCATCCTACTGGGCAAGAAATGAGTCCTCTATCTATCTATCTATCCTAGTGGAACCCTCCTACAATATCAGGGTATGAGTCCATGACTATTAGAGTGGAACCCTCCTGCTAGGCAGGGCATGATACCTCTATCTATATATATGAGTGGTACCCTCCTATGATATTAGGGTATGGGTCCTTGACTACTAGAGTGAAACCCTTGTACTGGGAACGGAATGGGTCCTCTATCTGCTATCTGAGTGGCACCCTCCCATGGTATCAGGGTATGACTCCTTGACCACTAGAGTGGCACCCTCCTACCGAGCATTTTAGGGGTCCTCTATCGATCATCAGAGTGGAACCCTCCTAAAGAGTTAGGGCATGAGACCTCTATCTATTGAGTGTCACCCTCCTATTGTACCAAGGTGTGGGTCCTTTACCTAGAGATTGTGCCCCCTTGGCTGTTCAGAAAAGTGGTGAGGCATGGATCCACATGGATGTTTCTTCAGACAGATGTGTGAGATGTTGGGCATCATTGATTGACCTCTTGGAACTCTTGACACTCTTTCCCGGGAAGGGCATGGGTCCTCCATCGATCATCAGAGTGGCACCCTCCTACAGAGTTAGGGCATGGTTAATCTATCTTTTGAGTGAAACCCTCTGGTTGTACCAGGTCATGAGTCATCTACCTAGAGATTTTAGCCCCTCGACTATGTGACACATTGGAGAGGCATGGCTCCACATGGATGTTTCTTCAAAAAGACACGTGAAATGCTGGGCATCATTGATGGAACTCTTGGAACCGTCGACACTCTTTCATGGTCTAGGCTGTGAGATGTAAATCCACTTTCTCTCTCATTTTAGCCTCTTTCATTGAATATATATATCTATATCCATGTTGTTGGATTTTTTTACTCTCTTGCTTTGGGTTGAGTTTTCTATTCCTATCGTGTCTTTTACTGCTCCCCCTTCATATTTTGGGGGGTCCATATAGCTATGTATATACTCACCCCTATATGGATTTTCCCACATGTACCATGTCTTATGAAGATGACGAATAGGTCAGTGGAAACTACAAAAGAGAATAGGGATACCTGGTGTATTTGACTGTGTATGATGGTCAGATCTTGGAGATTCGGATCTGGGTTCTCTCAGCATTTAATTTTCTAGTTTTGTCATTTGGGACAAATTTTTGGTTGGACATGTATTTCCACCTTTTTTAGTTTACACCATCATATTCTTATACTCCCTAGAGGTTTTACATGCATTGTTTATTATCTAAATGTTGTATCTTTTTTTTATTCCTCTGTACTTCTATATGGAGATGGTTTGGCATGTGTGTACAGGTACTTAGGCAATGACCTCTCATATTATTTATTCCTTTCAATACTTGTCACCAACCCCTATCCTATGGAGGCAGGCTTGGGGTAGTTATGGATTGTGCCCCATTGAGTCAGGTCATGACAAATTGGTATCAGAAGTGGTTCATTCCTTGGGATAGTGTTTGGAGTTGTCTTCTTATGAGTATTTGGTTGGGATTTTTAGGGTAACCGTGTCAAAGTGTCTCGAGTGTGGCTCTCAGGCCAGGGAACCCAATGTTAGTGTGGTGATTGACATATCCATACATCAGGACTCTTCTTACCCAACTCAACATAATAAGACATTGGTTGTAGGAAACATTGGCACTTGTATCACATAAGATTGAGTTTTTTGAATGTCCTTCTTGAGTCATATCCCCATATATATATATATATATATATATATATTCATTTAACCATGGTACATTTTGATCAAATTTTTAGGATTACTCCGTGATAACAACCAGCCAGGCTACCAATTCTGGATCATGATGATGATCTGATGAGTGATGAGGCCTCAATTCAGGGTACATCCCATGAGACCCTTCCTCCATGTGGATAGGTAGAAACACCCCCAATTATCAAGAAAAAGATCATAACAGTAGATCAGGCTAAGGATGCACACAATATTAGCACACTCTATGAGTTCCAGTGCTAGAGGCCGTTGAGGTTCTGCAGTGAGTCAAATCCCAGGTAGCGAAGGATTAGCTAGAGTCAGTAATATGTGTTTTCAGGCTTATCCAAACACTGACTAATCAGGTGGTTATGCTGACATTCAACCTTTTCCATAGATTAGTTGGTGGAGTCTAGTTACACATATTCATGATGAGTCGACACTCTCATGGATTGACTTTCAACAGGTGTTTTGTGAGGAGTACTACCCCTCATGCTTGTGCTCTATTCAGATTTAGGAGATTCCAGAGCTATAGAAGTGAGGGATGACAGTTATAGAGTATGATGCGAGGTTTATAGACCTTACACATTTCTCCCTTGACATGATTTGGGATGGCCACTTCCAGGAATAGAAGTTTGACCAGGGTCTCTACAGAGAAATATGTGCCAGTGTAGTACCCTTGTGCATTCCCACCTATGTAGGGGTGTTGGATCAGGCACTGGTGATGGAGATATTTTTATTAGAGGGACTCCAGGTAGCTGGAGTTGGTAGTGGGTGTTATAGGGTCGAGTAATCTGTAGTATCTAGTAGATTCTAGTTGACAGGATATTGGCATGGAAGATCTTCCCAAGATCAAACTCGGGTATGTGTTGAGGAACAATGCATGGGACAAAGGCAACCCAGAGCGGTGTGGTGATATGCTTGTGATGGGCAAGGTCACATGGTGCATTATTTCCTGACCTGACATGTCATGGAGGGTAGGCAGATAACAGATGGACCTCCATGGTAGAGGTAGCGCCGCGATCATAGATCTCCCAGACGAGGGAAGGGTGGCCCCCTAGGGAGGAGGAGCTAGTAGAGGAGTAGGTGAGGATCTAGGGAGAGTAGCTGTGGGTGGTGGGAGAATCTATGCAATCCTTCCACCACTACCACTAGGCATCCCACATCAAGTTCAGGGATCTGGTGGTCGGGGATGCAGATAGCTACAAACTATGAATGCGTATGACCCAATAACACATGAGATGATTAGAGGTACAATATGTGTTTATTCTACTCTTGATTCAGTATTAGTAGATACAAGCATGAATCATTCCTTCATCTCTTTACTCCCAGTGTGATATTTAGAGCTCCTAGTTGAGGCTTTAGCCCAACAGCTTTGTCTTGAGGTTCCTATGGGGAACACTTCTTCTATATATCTTATTTTCCCATAGTGTGAGCTATCACTTGGTAGAGAGAGGTTCTCATGGGACTTTTTGGACATCACAATGGAACCATATGATGTCATCTTAGGTATGGATTGGTTTTCCATGATCCAAGACCAGATTAACTATCACCATAGATGAGTTAGATGCCTTCAGTACTGGAATGGTGGGCTATACCTATGGGCCTATATGAACGATTTTCAAAAACAACTAGTATAGGTGTGACAATCCCAATAGTTCATAATAACCATTGGGATGGGATATTTATATTAAGAATATCCCAATGATTTTTCAAAACTATTGGGATACATAAATCTATCTCAATGGTTTTTTAAAATAGTTGGTATGGAGGTAGCTATACTAATGGTTTTAAAAAACCTTTAGGATAGACCTCACCCAAATACACACCTACACAAGTTCCCCTCCTCCCATCCAGATATCATCCATTGAACCCTAGAAATAACTTTAGACATTCTAGTTTCTTCCTACCCATGACAATCTCTCATTTTATCTTGTATTATTTTCATTCTTCTTCAATATTAAATCAATGAATTCCAAATCCTTTAGGTATTCTACCAACCATCAATTTCATTTTTATTATAGGTCTAAAACACCATGGTAGATTATTTCTTTTTTCAATATTTAATTTCTTTTGATACTAATTAATTTGGTTTAATTTAGGATTTCTTATATTTGGTTCATGTCTATTTGGGGCATTTTAGATGAGTTTGGCTGGGTTTGGGTTCATTCAGTTCAATTTGGATTGGTTCATTATCGTTTGTTTTGCTTCATTTTGATTTTGTTTGGTTTCATTTAGTTTAGTCCAATTTTATTTGATTCAGGTGTTATTCAGCTAATATTTTATCATTATGGTTGGTTTCATTCAATTATGTTTGGTTAATTCTGTTCAGTTTGGTTTTCATTGGTTTTCCATGATTTAGGTTGGTTTGGTTTAGTTAAGACCAAGTCCCTTTGTTCTATTCAGACCCTACCTGACCTAAATTGAACTGTTATGAACTAATTTGAATTAAAAAACCTTAATTTGAAATGAAAATAACAAACTAACTTGACTAAAATCAAACAAAACAAAATCAAGTTAACTCATCATAAACCAAACTAAATAAAACCAAAATAAATGAAACTAAACTATATAGAATCTAACAATATAAAAATAAAAAAAAAACAAAAAACAAACAAACTATGTTGATGAAAATAAAACCACACTAATCAGACCCAACCCAAACTACATTGAACTAAACTAAACTAAAAAAATGGGAACCAAACCTACTTGATTGGAAATGCTTTAGACCAACCCGATCCAAACAAAACTAAGCTGACATTACCCTAATAAACCTAACTCTAATGGGATGAAATGGATCAAAATTAACTCTAACCAAATAGAACCAAATTGACTTGAAATGACCTAACATAAACAAAAAAACACAATCGAACCAAACTAAACAAAAGTGAAATGTACCATGAAGACATAATTCAACACCAAATAAACTAAATTGAAATGAATTGATCGGAACCTAAGTAAACTGAATTGAACCAAACTGAACTAACTAGGCTTGAAAATAAATGAACCGAACCAATCAAACCTTTTCACACCAAAACCTAACTGAACTAACAAATCCTATCTATATCATAACTGAACCAACTCGACCAAACCAGATGAATTGAACTCAGATGACTTGATCTGACCCAACTAGACTTGATTAAACATGAACTATACTAAAATGTATCATAATGAACTAAAATAAAAATAACTTAACTAAATTGAACATAACTAAATTAAATTAAATAGTAATAAACAAAAATTAACTCACTTGAAAAATCTTAAATAAAACCCTAATAGGCATGCACCGACCTAACCCAAATAAAAAAATCAAACCCAACCAAACTAAATCAACCAGAACCAAACCAAACATAAAAAAATTGAACCGACAAAAACTGGTCCGAATCAAATAGAAAATATAGAACGAAAGAGAATACATGTAATGAATTATCCCAACCCAACCCCAAACAAAACAAACAAACCCAAGGCAAACCAAACAAAATCAACCATCCAGAATATAAAAAAATGAATTAAAGAAATACAAAGTGAATAAAAATTAATTGAACTTATCTAAACTGAACTTAACCCACCTACATGATATATTATAGATTTAAACTAAACCAAACAAAAAAAAACTAGAAATGAAAAAATTTGAACTAAACCAATTCAAATTGACACAACATGAATAAAACCAAACTATACCAAACCATATCAAATAATACCAAAACAAACCAAATAGAATTGATTCAAACCAAAATAAATAGAACTGATTTGAATCAAACTAACCCACTTTGAATTCCTTAGCACTCCTCTTCAAAATTAGATCACTCACTCATGCGAAAGTCTACCATGTGCACACCCACAACACTGGAAATGTTTCATAATCCACAACATCAAACCACACTTTCTCCACCCAGCATCTACCCATTTAGAGTCACCATCAAACATCACATTGAAAACCACAAAAGAAAAATTCTATAGGATTAGGCATCCAAATTATACTTTCATCAAAACTGTCATAGATACCAAGGCACTTCCACTGAAGGTTCATTACTCATAGAAATACAAGGCATAATCATGATTGCAACAATATAGAAGCACCTTTCTTGCACTGATCTCAGGGCAAGGAAGGATTCACTTTAACATCCCTCAATATGAGAAACCACTAATTATGGATTTATCCAACCTAAATTCATAATTAATGTGTTCTATAAAAGATGGTTACTTAGAAATAGTAATCTTTTATACATGAATTTATAGAATAAGAATAACATTAGTTAAAAAGTGAATTGAATAAGAGAAAAAAATAAAAACAACAATTATAAACAGAATTTTGTGTAGTATTATGTATAGTTATTACTCATTAATATAATGGGATTCAATATCATGGTTTTATATTTATAGTATTTTGTTATATATATATAATATTTTTTTGTATTTTATTTTATGATTCTCATATAGACTAGCATATCAGTTATGGTTTCATATAAAGTGAAAAAATATCATTTCTTTAAATATATTTTTAATTTAACTTCAATCTTATATCATTGCTTTTATGACATTATATATAACATTTTTTTAAAATCTTTGAAACTAATCAGATCTTAAGCGATTTTCAAAACAAGTTAGAGATATTTTTAGATTTTTTATTTAACAATGCTTCATATAGTGGTCATATACACTTCCCATGTTATAATTGTGTTAGAATAAATTGGTTAAGTCATGAAGAATTTAGAAACCATATAACCAAATATTGGTTTAAAACAAACTAACATGTGCGGTATCACCATGAAAACCGTATTCTTTTTATTGCATTCATACATGATTTAATGACATAAAATTAAAATTAATACAACCCAAAATATTGAGAAGTCTAGTGTCTTAGGAAATTAGAAAAATTACATAAAAACTTAAAACATGAAATATAAAATCATTATTGAAAACTTCCTTTACATGACCACAACATTCCTTCATACTTAACATTTCTTGGGATAACCTGAGGACATACATAAGAAATGGGTGAGCTATAAAGCTCAGTAAGGGAATAAACATGGAATAACATGAGGAAGAAAACACATGTTATAAAATAGGTATATCAATGGAGCATAAAATAAACGTCAACATAAATTCATGATATATCATGGTAATCATAACATGGAAATGTGGAAATAACTAAAAACATTGCATCATAGGTCAAGGCTAAACTGCCAAGATATCATAGTGGAAAAATTCCCATAAATTAATCAGGAAAACCCCTATCCCAAAATGTCATATCATGATACTAAACATTAACCAATGTATTGGAGTGCTATATAATTCTGATCACACCTGTAACTTTTATTTCATTCTCATGCTTAAGTGTACTACATAGATCATAAAGCACAAATTCATTCATCATCATAATTTATTCCACAATCAAGGGGTGTGGAATAAATACATGTAAGTACTAAATAAAAATTTATATGTATATAAAATTTAACACCCTTGATAGGGAATGAGTATGGTATTCACTACACAATTGTTTTGCAATAGAGATTCACGGTGCAATTTCGGAAGCCTAACGACGTGACATAAAAATTCATAAAAAGGGTTGATGAGAGAGAAATAAGTATCTAATAATATATAAATGAAATATAAAGTAATAGGGTCATATAAATACATGTACTAACATAAGTAATTTGGAAATATAATTCATAACATAATAAAGAAACTTGAAGAAAGAGGAGAAATGAAATAACTCTTATGAAATTTCGGCATGGTAACGGGTGTACGTGGGAGAGATTAATGAGAGAGAAAGGGGTACATAATAATTAAAAAATAATAAGGTAAGTATGGTGGAGGTGAGAAAACATACCCGATCATTTTTAATTAAAAATAAAAAGGTGTAACAATATAAGGAAACTTGGATAAAAAATGAGAAAGGAAGGAACCCTTACTTGAGTGTGTGACTTCAAAAGCTTGAAAAGGTTCTTCTTGAGAGATTGGGGTGGCTTGGGAGGATTATATATAGTGGAGGAAAGATAAAGGAAATTATACAAGTATTTTTAGTGAAGATAAGTGGGATATTGGGTGGGTTTATATAGGAAATGAGAGGGGAATTCTTTAATATTTCACAAACTTATGTTTTGGAATCTATATAATGAAATATTCAAAACCAAAAAACATCCCATGATTTTTTACAAATAAAAATGGAAAAAATTATTTTATAAGGCTATCGGACAAATATATTAAAATATTATCCTTTATTATGTGGAGGTGAGTCACATTATTAAAGAAATGAACTTAAAATCATAAAATATATTATACATTTTGGAGGATTCACTAAGGCTTTATAAAATAAGTCAAACTAACATAAAATAAAATTATTTTAAAGGAAAAAATTATATTTGGATGAATATCCTTTTTATAGTGTTTATTACATCACTATTGGGCCATTATGATGTCATAAAACACACTATATATTTATATGGTATTTAATTTTTATCCAAAAATTTGACTGTCTCAGAAAATTATGAAAAATTAACCATTAGATAATTTTGAAGTCCTAATTATAAAAATAATATTCATTTTATCCAAATAATTTTTTAAATATTTCAATTTTCACTTTTAAAATAAAAACCGATATTTTTTGAAAATTGACAGGTTTTGAGAAAAATAGTTTTTAAACCTTAATAAAAATTACATTTGGCCTCATAAATATTATATGATCATTTATATTTAATAATAGTAATTTAATAATAATATTTTATTAAAATATTATTTATTAATTCATCAAAATAGATTTATTAATTCAATTTGAATATTAACCAAAAATACTATTTCTACTTTAAAAATAATAATAAAATAAAAGTATATTCATTATTATATACAAAAATAATGTAAATAATCATAATGCTATGGTATTGATACATATCCATTTATTACACCAACATACGCCCTAAGAGTAATGTGTGCGATGGTGGGGCTTTCATGGGGTCATTTGGTGAACATGTTTTGGGCTGTGATCTCGATGAGCTTCAACTTCTCCCGTAAATGGTTTTGATCATACTTAAGTTGTTGGATATCAGCTCGGGATTGGTCTAGGGAAAATCCTAGAAATGCTATCTCCCTTTGAAGCTCTGATAAATGAGCTTCATAGGAAATGATCTTACTGGTTGAGGCCATCACCTCCTTTGTCTATGCCGAAAGCATTTGTTAAAACCCTATATTTATACTGGTCATGTGATCACTGTTCAATGACTATATTATAAACGGTAATGATACTTAATTTTAATTTAAATCCAATTGTATATAATAAAATAAGTTGAGTGCATGTGTTTTCTATATCCATTTTACAAAATAAGACATTTAATTAAATCGAAAGGAAAATTTTACTTATAATAGTTCAGGTCGTTATAATCTTCCCCCCTTAAGAAATTTTACCCTCAAAATTTTCATTTCCCACATTAAAACAGATGAGGGTAACTTTGTTTCATCGCCTCATTCAGTTCCCATGTTGCTTCTTCAAACTTTTGGTTTCTCCACAACACTTTGACCAGGTGCATTGTCTTATTCTGTAGAACTTTGTCTCTAAGATCTAAGATCTAAGATCTTCACTGGATTATCCTTATAAGAGAGGTCATTCTATAATGGTACCACCTCTATATTGAGTACATGAGAGGGGTCTAGTATGTACTTTCTCAATAGGGATACATGGAATACATCATGTACTTGAGATAGGTTAGGTGGGAGTGCTAGTTGGTAGGCCACCACTCCGATGTGATCAAGGATATCAAAAGGGATGATGTACCTTAGACTAATCTTTCCATTCATCCCAAATCTCATTACTCTATTCCATGGAGATATGAAGAGGAATAACTTGTCTAAAAAATCAAACTCTAGGTCTTATCAATGATTGTCAGCATATATTTTCTATCAAATATGATAATCCTTGACGTGCTTTGTTCCCCAACATCATCCCAGCATATAGGTGTCCTGCACCTCTTCCCATAAAGGGCTTTATAAGGAGACATTTGGATGATTGATTGGAAACTATTTTTGTAAGAGAACTCAACCAGATAAAGATGTTGATCCCATACTCCTTTGAAGTCCATTGAGTATGCTCTCAACATGTACTCAAGTGTTTGGATAATCTGATCATATTGGCCATAAGTTTGAGGGTGATAGGCCATGCTAAAGTTTAACTTAGTATTCAAAGCATGTTGGAGACTCTTCCAAAACTTAGAGGTGAATCTTGGATCTCAATCAGATACAATCGATAGTGACACACCATGCAACCTCACCACTTCTCTGATGTATGTCCGTGAAAGTTGATCCAATGAGAAATCCTCTCGAATCACAATGAAGTGTGCAGTCTTTATAATATGACCCACCACAACCCAGATATCATTGTTTCATCTAGATGTCTTAGGAAGTTCGGTGAAAAAGTCCATAGTGATGTTTTCCCATTTCCATGTAGGTATGGGTAATGGTTGCATCATCCCATTATATTTTTTCCTTTCCTCCTTCACTTGATGACATACAAGACATCTTGATGTATATTCTTTGATCACCTTTTTCATATTGCCTCACCAATAGTGTTCCCAAAGATCTCGATACATCTTTGTGATTCTAGGGTGGATAGAGAAGGTTGGGCTATGTGCATCATCCAAAAAATCCTTATTTAACTTAGGATTTGATGGTACATATATTCTTGACCCAAATATTACAACACCTTCCTCATTAACATTGAACTCCGAGGATTTCCCTTTTCTAATAGTTTTCACTTTCTTTTGAATTCCCATATCATCTCTTTGAGCGTCCTTTAACCACTCCAGAAGATATGGTTGAGCAATCATTTGTGAAAAGGTTGAAAATTTTCCTTCCTTTATGATTCCCATGTCCATCCTCTTTAAGTATAAGAAGATCAGATCCTTCTCAATTCTCATCAATGAAAGAGTTGAT
Organism: Viscum album; assembly: GCA_963277665.1. NCBI lineage: Eukaryota > Viridiplantae > Streptophyta > Magnoliopsida > Santalales > Viscaceae > Viscum > Viscum album. The sequence goes on from OY728155.1 coordinate 1,231,986,057, forward strand.
GGATCCTTTTTTACTTAGAACATATGCCACTTTATTCTCTTTCCCCATATGGTAGTAAATTGAGCAGTCACAGTCTTTGATCAGCTCTAACCATCTTTATTAGTGCATATTAAACTCTTTCTATGTGAATATATACTTGAGGATTTTATAATCCATATATATTTCACACTTCTCCCCAAAGAGGTAATGTCACTAAATTTTCAAAGCGAAGATCACTGCAACCAACTCTAGATCATGTGTTGGATAGTTATGCTCATGAACTTTCAAATGCCTTGAAGCATAGGTAATGACTTTGTCATTTTTCATCAATAAAAAACCCAACCCCTTCTATGAAGCATCAATGAATACCATGAAAAGCTCTCCACTTGTGGGTAGTGTGAGCAAGAGCGTAGTGATAGGCCTCCTTTTCAACTCCTTGAATCTATCTTCACATTCACCATTCTAAGAAAACTTGACTCCCTTATGAGCTAGCTTGGTTAGAGGGTTTGACAATCACAAGAAATTTCTCACAAATTGACGATAATACCCAGCTAATCCAAGGAAACTATGAATATCTATCACAGATGTTGGCCTTGACCATCCTTTAATTGCCTTAGTCTTTGAAGGGTCCATAGATATCCCATTGCTTGTGATGATATGCCCCAATAAAGAGACTTCCTTCAACCAGAACTCACATTTTCTATACTTGGAATAAATATTTTCCTTTCACAAGGTATTTAGCACAGTACTTAAATGCTCCTCATGCTCCTTCTTAATTTTGAAGTATATTAGAATATCATCAATAAAGACCACCACAAATTTGTCGAGATAATATCTAAAAACTCTATTCATCAAGTCCATGAATATTGTTGGAGAATTAGTGATTCAGAAAGGCATTACTATGAACTCATAATTCCCGTAATTTGTACGAAAAGAAATTTTGGGGATATCCTCCTTCTTCACCCTTACTTGATAACATACCTACCATAGATCCACCTTGGACAAGTATTATGCTCCACATAGCTGATAAAATAAGTCATCAATTCATGGAAAATGATACTTGTTCTTTATCATGATTTTTTGAGCTCATGATAATCAATGCAAAGGCGCATTTACCCATCCTTCTTCTTGGTGAAGAGGACTAGTGCATGCCATGGTGAAACACTTGGGTGTATAAACAATTTATCCAGATTCTCCTACAGTTGTTTCTTTAGATCCTCAAGTTCTACAATATCCATTCTATATGAAGTCTTGGATATTGGAAACACCCTAGGAATAAGATCAATCAAGAATTCAACATCTCTTCTAGGAAAAAGACCAGACAATTCCATGAGAAATACATCAGTGAATTCCATCACAATAGGCATGTCACTATAGGAAAACGGGCGTTTCGTGGCGGTTTAAAAACCGCCGCTAAATGTGTTAATTTTATTATTATTATTTTTTTTATTTTTTTGAGGATTAGTGGCGGTTTTTTAAAAAACCGCCGTGAAATAGCGGCAGTTTGGGTAAAACCGTCGAGAAATGAAAAGAAAAAAAATAAAAAAACATGAGAAACTCTGAAATCACTAAAACAACCATAACTTTTGATCCGAGCATCCGTTAGAGCACCACGACCAATCAAATCGAAGATTATGAAGAGATCTAGAGGCACGTATAATCAAAACAATGAGAGGGTCTAAGGTGCATAAGATATAAGAGTTATAAAAAAGTTGAAAAAAGTTCTCCAACTTCAAACGACCATAACTTTCGCTTCGGGTGTCCGTTTGGGCTCTACCACATATCGAATCAAAGCCAGAAAAGAGAGCTACACACTGGTTCGACAGCAGAAAGCTTTTGTTGTGTTTTTTGACCCCAAAAACCCATACAAAGGCCTTCGAAACCCTGTTTCCATCATCGGTGTCCCGTCGAACTTGTCTTCAAACGGACCTAACTTTCGATCCGCGTGTCAGTTCAGACTCCTCCTCCTGCCAGATCGTAGTTTGTTCTATGAGATTCAGTTTGAATGGTCGCGGCACCCACATGGACTTCTGGATCATAAGTTATGGCCTTTTTAATGGGTATTAGGTTTGTTATGTTTTTTGATGCCTCGTTTCTAGCACCCGTTCTCCGTCATCTTTTTTTTAAATAGTCGTAACTTCCGATCCGCCTGTCCATTCGGTCACTTTCACCTATCAGGTCGAAGATCGTTTCAGGATCTTTGATTTGACTGGTCGCGGATCTGGAACAGACTCTCGGATAATAAGTTATCTCCGTTAATCTGAGTCCAATGTTTTTGTCACTTTATGACCGTTTTGACGGGTTTTAACGGTTGCTCCATTTATTACTGTTTATTTGGGTTTCCATGACTTGTTATCTTTATCAATGGTTTTTTGTGGGTTATTATGATGATTCTGTTGAATTCTTAAGGGATTTTCTAGAGTTTTCAGGAGTTTTCATGCATTCTCATGCTTTCTAATGCTTCCTTCTTCATGCTTCTCCACCCGTTTTCATGCATTTTCACGATTTTCATCCCTTATCACGCATTTTCATACTTTTTCATGTGTTTCATTTATTATTTATTATTTATAATATACTTTAATTTATTTATTATCTATTATTTGTTACTGGTTATTTATTTTTTATTTTTTATATTTATTTATTATTTATTATTTATTATTTATTATTTGTTATTATTAATAATTAAATATTATTATTATTAATAATATTTTTTACTGGTTATTTATTATTTATTATTTATATTTATTTATTATTTATTATTTATTATTTATTATATATATTATTTATAATTTATTATATATTATATATTATATATTATATATTATTATTAATAATAATATTTTATTTATTATATATTATATATTATATATTATATATTATATATTATATATTATATATTATATATTTAATATTATTTATTTAATATTATTTATTATTATTTATTTATTATTTATTATTTATTATTTATTATTTTTATTTATTATTTATTATTATTATTTTTATTATATATTATATATTATATATTTATTATTATCTATTATTAATTGTTGTTTATTATTTATTATTTATTATTTATTTATTTATAATTATTAATTATGTGTTATTTATTATTTATTATTTATTATTTATATTTATTTATTATGTGTTGTTTATTATTTATTATTTAATATATTTTTATTTAGTATTTAGTATTTAGTATTTATTATTTATTATTATTTAATATTTAATATTTAATATTTGTTTATTATTATATATTATTTAATATTTATTATTATTTGTTATTTGTTATTTATTATTATTTATTATTTATTGTTTATTATTATTTATTGTTTATTATTTATTATTTATTATTTATTATTTATTATTTATTATTTGTTTATTATTATTTACTATTATTTATTATTATTTATTATTTATTGTTTATTGTTTATTGTTTATTATTTAATATTTAATATTTAATATTTAATATTTGTTTATTATTATTTATTATTTATTATTTATTGTTTATTATTTATTATTTATTATTATTTATTATTTATTATTTATTATTTATTATTATTTATTATTTAATATTTAATATTTGTTTATTATTATTTATTATTTATTGTTTATTATTTATTATTTATTGTTTTTATTTGTTATTTATTATTTATTATTTATTATTTATTATTTACTATTTATTATTAATTATTAATTATTAATTATTAATTATTTATTGTTTATTATTTACTATTTGTTGTTTATTATTTATTGTATTATTATTTTATTGTATTATTATTTTAATTTCGTAATTTTATTATTTTATTATTTTAATTTCATAATTTATAATTTATGTAAATATTATTATAATTTATTTGTTATTTATTATAATGAACAGTAAATAATAATAAATAAATAAATAACTTAATAAATAACTAAAAAATCAATAATTTTTAATTATTAATTATTGATTATTAATTATTGACTCTTGCTTATTGTTTAATTATTATTGAGTTTATATCTATTAGTTATGTATTATTTGTTTTTTCAATTAGTATATATAAGTATATTAAATTCTGTTTATTAACCATATGACGAGCTTGCTGGAGTGGTAAAGTCTTTAGAAAATATGCAAGAGGTTAGAGGTTCAAATCTCACCAAACGTAGTATTTCTTTATATTGCATGAGCATGTGCATGGATAAAGTAAATAAAGTAATACAAATTAAATAAAATAAATAAAATAAATACGAAATAAATAATATAAATACGAAATAAATAATATATAATAAATAAATAAAATATAATAAATATAATAAATAAAAAAATAAAAAAAATAAAAAAAATAAAAAAAATAAAAAAAAATAAAAAAAATAATTAAAAATAAAAAAATAATAAAAAAAATAAAAAATAAAAAAAAAAAATAAAAAAAAATAAAAAATAATAAAAAATAATAAAAAATAATAAAAAATAATTAAAAAAACCGCTGTGAAACGTTCTACAACGGTTTTGAAAATCACCGCAAATAGTTTCCCGACGCACAATTTAGCGGTGGTTTTTCAAAACCGCCGCCAGTCGATTTAGCGGCGGTTTAAACCGCCGCCAATCGATTTAGGGGTGGTTTAAACCACCGCGACACGGAAAAAAACCACCGCTAAATACGCATTTTTCTGTAGTGTGTCTTCAAGGATGGTTCCTTCCTTAGACTCAATCATCTGAGCAAGATATGCATGCTTATATGGTAGTAATATCCATTCTTGGGATAATGGCGCTAAATAAGATTCATCCTCCTCCTTGAACTTGTATAGAATCGGGGGTTGATTTTCCATATGTAGAGTGATTTCCCTCTCATGACAATTTACGTTGGATCTATATAGAGAAAGCCAATCCATGCCACAAATTGCATCAAATTCCACCAAGGGAAGTATAATAAGGTTCACCAGGAAGTTTAATCCAAAAATTGTGATAGGGGAAGAGTTATATACATGGGATGCTATAATTTTCCATTTTCCATTTTCACTGACATCACTACTTCCATGATTTGTGGTGGTGTTTGGATTTTCTACGAAACTTTCAAGATATGAAAGAATGTGTAGAACCAGAATCAAAAAGTATATTCACTATTCTTGTATGAATAACTATCGTACCTATCACCACTTCGTTGTTGGGATTCACTTCGGTGGTAGTGATGGAAAAATCTTTCCCTTGCTACCTTGGAGGCTGTTGGTTTCCTCCGAAAACCCTTAGATTAGTGCATTGGTTTTATAAATACTCTTATTCCTTGTAGTTGTAGCAATGAACAATGCACTGAGGGTTTTCTGAAGCATTTATTTCCTCCATCGTAGTGGTGAGTTTTTCTTGATGACAATCCCTGGCTTGGTACCCTTCCTTCCCACACCTAAATAATTTCCTTGTCCCCTTCAGGAAATTTATGGGGTGCTTCTTTTTACACCTTTGGAAACTGGGGTGTTGAAATTTCTTGGCACTATTAGATCTATCTATCAGACTATCAGAAATTGACTCCACCTTCCGATTTTTATCCCTATGATACCCATGAGATTCATCAATCTCCATTTATACTTTGAGGGAACATCAGATAATTTCCTCATAGCTATCAAAGTCACAGATTTCTAGGGATTTTCGTAGGCTAGGTTTTATATCACCAAAGAAGTGGTCAAACTTGCATTTGGGGGTAATGAAAAATCTGAAGGCGTATTGTGAAAGCATTATGATGTTTTCCTTATATGCTCTGATGGATTCATAATCTTTTTTCCTGAGGGCAAGGAATTCCCTTTACATATTAAGTCAGAGGGTGCGAGGAAAATATTTATTGATTTTTTAATTCCAGAAATCCTTGCATCCCATCACCTCAATCTCTTCCTCAGGCTTTGTATTCTTGATCAATGTCCACTATTGATAAGATTCACCCTTCATACGATAAGCAGCTAGAAGAACCTTCTATTGTTTAGAGGATTAAAGGATGGAGAATATCTTCATAATGGAGTTGATCCATTATTCGACGATTGAGGGATCAAATGATCAATTGAAAGTAGGAGGTCTTTGCCTCGTGAAGCTCTCAATTATGACTTGTTCTTTCTTGGGGGGGGGGTTGGACTTTACTCTTGATCTAGGTTTCTATTAAAAACTTGAGTTAACTGAGAGAGTATCGTGACAAAGTTTTTGATTCCCACTCCCATCAGATTGAGCTTCTCATTAGAGTAGTCATTATATTGATATTCACATCAGTTTTTAGCCTAATTCCTCCTATTACTGACCATTGTCTAGAATAAAAGGAAAATTATGGGTAAGTATTTTAAACTATTAAACACATAAAAGGGAATCCAATGACATTAAAGGGATAAATTATAAATTACATTTATTTCCTTAACTTATGAATTTATAAGCTTCAATCTAAGTTATCCAAGATCTATTTCCTAACAAATATTCTTATGAGATTTTTTTGTTCCCTTAATAATGGTTTGTACTAAGATTATGAATTTATAAAATCATATCCCTCAAGAGTGTCAAACCAGGAGTGCAGAAAGACCTATTTTCATACACCAGTTCCTATTCGAGCCAAGATCAAAGCGGTGTTTTCGAGTTTTACCCCTAGATATATCTGTTCCAGAGCCACATCCACTTGTTTGTATCCAGACAGAGATGTATTTTTTTTTGAAAAAACACTTAATATCTACTCAACAAGATTTAGGAATGTTTTTCTTATACTTAGTCTTATCTCTGAGGATTTCACTAGAGTTTTATAATCCCAATCCCAAAAATAACTAAACTTTCTTCTGATACCAACTATAACAACCCTATTATTTTTATTACATTCATACACGATTTAATGACAAAAAATTACACTTAATAAAACTGAAAGATTAAAAATTCTAGTGCCTTTGTAAATTAGGAACATTACATAACAACTTAAAACATAAAATATAACATCATTATTGAAAAATTTCTTTAAATGATCACAACATTCCTTCTTACTTAGCATTTCATGAGATAACCTAAGGACATACATAAGAAAGGGGTGATCTATAAATCCTAGCAAGGGAATAAACATGGAATAACAAGAGGAAGACAACACATGTTAGATAATAAGAATATCAATAGAGCATAAAATAAACATGAACATAAAGACATGATATAACATGATAATCATAACATAGAAATGTGGAAACAACTTAAAACATTGCATCATAGGTCAAGGATAAAATACCAAGAGATCATAGTCGAAAAAGTCCCATAAAGGAATAAGGTAAACCCATATCCCAACATGTTTCATCATGATACTAAACATTACCCAATGCATTGGAGTGCTATATAATTCTGGGCACACCCATCACTTTCATTTCATTCTCATGCTTAAGTGTTCCACATATTTAATGACTCAAATTTTCCCAGTTCTATTTTTTAGAAAATTATTGAGAAAATTATGAGACCAAGCACTGATACGGAATGCGATTCTAAGGTTTGGAGTGCTCGGAATGATCCATTGAAAAATGTTAAGTTTTTAAATAGTACGTATGAGTGGTTTTCCTAAAGAAGTGGAATAACACATAAACGGTTTCCTAGATCAGAAATCTGAGGGAACCATTGAGTTTGGGATGGTGGGTTTACCTTAGGCGTGACTTAATTTTAGTCAGCACGGTTCTCTAGTGAGAGAACCTGAAAATGAATAACCGTAAATAAAATAATAAAATAAAATAATTTTATTTTTCAAATCCTTATAACTCATAAACGGTAACTCGGATTGGAAATCTGAGAGTACCATTGATCTTGTGAGGATGTTCTTTCCTTAGGCGGAGCCTAACATTGGTTGGTGTGGGCCAACTGTGGAAAGTAGTTTTTGGGATGTGACTATAAATAAAATAATTAAATAAAAATTATTTTATTTTTAAAATCCTTATAACCCATAAATGGTAACTCATATTGGAAATACGAGACTACTGTTGAGCTCGTGAGGGTGTGCTTTCCTTAGGCGGACCCTTACCTTGACCGGCGCAGGTTGAGGGTAAAAAGTTAATTTTTGAACTTTTTAAATGAGAATAAAATAAACTTAAAGAAGTTTTTTTTATTTCCTTTTTAATGTTTCACACCATGGCGACGCTACGACACAACGACTGAGCAACTCATTCTCCTTTCATAAATGAAGCAGTGCGGCGATGCTATTTCAAAGCGAAATAGTAACGCTGAAACGAATTAACATGTTTCCTCCATTAATTGGGGATAGGGTCCAACGTTAGAATTCATAACACTGGAGAATTCCTCTGGATCTTCCCTGAGGCAAGGAGGAGGAGACTCTCTCACCAGCGACGATGGATCAAAGGTTGGGATTTGATCAAGCAGCGATGAATCGACAAACACCAGCGGAACAAGGATCGATGTAGCAGTGCGACTTCAATAAATGTCTACAAGCGATCCAAATCAAGGTAGGTGTTGTTATTTATATTCTATCCTTTCCCATCTTTGAATTCCTATGACGAACGTGAATCGATCAACGAACGTATCGATTCATGGATCGTGCGCATTGTTGCAGGATGGGTTCCACCTTGTGGGGTTTATTGGGGATTAATGATTGTTTGATTGATTTCTAGTTTGTTTTTTATTTTCTTGATCCTTTTAACGGATCGAATTGAGTCCGGAACGAACAAACGACCGAGGTTCGATCCTCAGGTTGATTATGGTGCTTTTCTCCCCCACGTTCTTCACATTCTTCGCAGGTTGATGAACGTTCGATCATTGGGCAACCGTTACTTAGTGAAACGATCCAACGTCTTGGATCTAGAATGGACACGACATGAAGGAGGTGCAACGACGATGGTGGCAAACAGATCAAGGCGGTGCATGAGATATCATCACCCGAACGAAATTGCACCGTGGTGGATTACAGTGAGGATTCAAACCCATGGAAATAAAGAACATGACTTGAGGACCCCATAAATTCTTATATATCAAAGAATAGACCACCAGAGCACATTCGGTGGCCCGCGGAAGACCCCACCGATGTGCCGGTGGACACACACGGTGGTAGCCGCGTGAAGGAGGAGGTGCGCGCCGCGATAGTGCAGGCCGCGACCAGGCGGGTTGTGGCGGTGCAGAACAGTGACGCCGGAGAGGCTCCACATCAGGTCACGAGTGTACGATGTCATGCAGTCTGCGGGACCAAACACGAGGGAGGTAGCCGACCAGCTGTCAGTCGTGTGGTGTGAAGGGGACGTGGTGAGCTGTCGCATCCGGGCTGGACAGGGCTTGCTCGCCAGCGCGGGCCGAGCCGAAGGAGACCAAGCCACTAGGTGGTATAGCTGGATGAAAACTGGCCTACCAGTGTGGGTTGGGCCAGAGGAGAACTAGTCTGGGTCATCCCATACCCGGTCGGGTCAGCCCATACCTGACTAGTGATCGCATCGCGATTTACTATTCAAATTCACCCTTACACTGTTGCTTTAAACTAGTTTTGTAATGAATATTAAAAATATAATAATAAATTTAACTTTATATTTTAATCAATGAATTAATATTTATCACTGTTTAATAGTGAAGTTTTACTTTTTTTGGTGTTTACATTGTTGGAGGAGGTGATTTGGAGAGCTCGTGATGGAATTCAAGCAAAATGGGCCAAACTGCGTGAGATCCCAAGCATGCATGTGGAAAATTATTTGTACTGTAGATAATCCATGTATACAATTGGTCTAAAATGGGTGTATGAGTGAAAAAAGTGTGGGATACATTTCTATAGAAGATCATGAAGCCCAATTCGTCCATTTGCAGGCCCAAAATAGGCCCATAATGTGAAGAAATTCTGGGCGGGCTATATTGGACCACCCTTCTGTATTTGGGCCATAACTTAGGCCTCAAAGATCCAATTGGATTGATTCCACCTCCCTTGGACATCTAACTCGAATCATTGAATCTCCACCTAAGTTCAAGTCATTTTCACATGATTTAGTTAGTTAATGAGCCAGATAAAGATGGAGTAAAAAATATGCCTTGAATAGTCACCTAGCCCTTTAGATAATTAACCACTTTATGTGGAAATATGGATGTAAATTTCCCATAAAATCACTCCTCACCCTCATTATCTATGTTGTACGACCATGGGTGAAGGTTAGTCTAATTGGAGAGCTCTCTTCACCCATTTTATTTCTCTTCTCCCTCATGTACTTCTAAACCTCTTAGTGATCAATTTGGGAAGTGTCCTTTGTTGTAATTTCGATATGCACAATTATAATCTTCATAAGGCAATTGATTTCTAGATTTGTTGTCAACTATTCTTCATTTCTAACTTCTAAATTTTTGTTTATTCTGGTATGATAAAATGTAAATCAAAGGAACAAGAATCAACACGCTTCCATGCATAACCCAGATCTTGTGATGATTTGAGTGTGGTTGCCTCTTTTCTCACCCCTCCATTTCATGAGTGTACAAATGAATTGTATCGGTTGATAAAATCAAGGAGATTGAACCTATGAATATGAATGTTCTTGTCTTGTGGAATATTTTTATAATTTACACAAATCTGTTCATCTCATCACGTTGTTGATGTGATGCCTTGATTGAGTTCTGTTTTTTACATCAATTCATGTTTGTTGATTTTGAGCGGTTGCCGACAATCAATATTGTTGATCAATAAAATATTAGGTGGAAACCTAGTAAGAACTCACATACCATTACTAGTTTTAGTATGTATAAAATCAAGGAATCAATGATCCTTACCTTTCCCTTGAGAGCAATGACTGATTGAGCATTAAGGGACACTTACCCGGGTTGATCATGATTTCTCCAACCGGTTTATTTCAGTAGTAATAAACTTTCAATTTCTGTTCTTAAAGAAAAAAAACCCAAGTTTTATAACACCCCATTAACCTTTTAGTTTCTTAATCATAACCTAATTTTGTAATTAATGATCTAAGGCTCCTTTGAGAGACGACCTAGGGTTGCTATTATATTGCAGAAATTCTAGTTAAAAATAAACATCTAATTTGACGCGCTCGACAACGCGATCAAATTTTGGCACCGTTGTCTGGGATCCAATATCATTTTTTTCTTTATTTCCTTTTATTTATTTATTTTACTTATTAATTATTACTCCTTTAAATACCCCACCCCCATTTGATTGTTTTTGTTTTGGTTTTCTATTTCTATTTTTGGTTGTTTTTGTGTGTTCTCCCTCTCTATATCTATCTTTATCTCTCTTTTCTTCTCCATATAAAATTATATTCTCCCTTCACCCTTATTAAGTGATTTTATCCATATTCAATAAAAAAAACAAACTTCACAACTTATTTTCATGACCCGATCAGAAAAAGAAAAACTGCTTGAATTTGACCTAGAAATTGAAAAGACACTTCACACACAAATCAAGGCATCTAGAGAAGGTCAATCAAGTAACACTAAGAAACCCCTTTTGGAACCTCAAGTGGTCATAAAACAATAAAAAATTGAACCCAATCAAACCAAAGAAAACATGGATGCAAATAATCGAACCTTAAAAGAACTGACCACCCTGGATGTGGAGTACCAACCTGCGTACATCCAATATCCTGGGGAAGAAGCCAACTTTGAGCTGAGATCAGGCCTCATGCACCTACTTCCCAAATTCCATGGTCTTTCTGGTGATGACCCTCAAAAACACCTTAAAGAGTTTCACATAGTGTGCTCCACCATGAAACCCCAAAATGTCTCTGAGGACTTAAATAAGTTTAGGGCCTTCCCTTTCTCCATTGATGGTGTAGAAAAAGATTAGATATACTATTTTTCTACCACAACTGGGGGATGGAATGGCCGAAAAAGAATATTTTTAGAGAAGTTTTTCCCTGCCTTCCGAACAACATAAAATAGGAAAGAAATTTGTGGCATTAGGCAATCACAAGTAGAGACCCTTCCTGAATACTGGAAGAGATTCAAACGACTCTGCTCAAGATACCCCCACCACCAAATTAGTGAACAACTATTAATCCAATACTTCTATGAGGTACTTATCCCCATGGATCATGGAATGATTTATGCAACAGCTGGTGGTTCCTTGGTTGATAAAAATCCTTCTGCCGCTCATGACTTAATAGCCAACATGGCTCAAAATGAAAAAAATTTGGTACATGAGCTATTGCACCAACTCTAGGAGTTAATGAGGTAAGTCATTCATCTATAGAAAAAAGGTAGATAACAATCTTGATGATATGAATACCCATATAAGGAAATTAGCTCAAGCAGAAGGTAACTCACAATCTCCTCCCGTTCCATTACATTGTGGTATTTTTTCTGACAATAATCATTTTTCTGACCAGTTCCCACAACTTCAAGATTAACCCAAGTCTTGTGAAGCTGTGTTCCTAGGGAGTCCATTCCAATAAGCAACTCCCTTCAAGCAAGAACAATTTGGTCCAAATACAAATCCCAGGTGGCAAGCACAACCCCAATACTGACAAGGAGGAAACTCAAGCTACCCCAAGTAGAATTGGTATCAATAAGGACAAGATATGCAAACTTCTTATCCTTCAACTTCTCAAAGTAATCTTTATCCTCCCAAATGTGAAACAAGCCTCGAGGACATGGGGAAGCAAATGGAATCCCAAAAACTCTAGTTCCAACAAACCACACAATCAACTATTCAATACCTATGAACTCAAGTGGGGAAATTAGGAAACACCATCGGTGATCTTAAGATTCAAGGTTCTGGAAAACTACCATCCCAACCCATTGCTAATCCAAAGGAAAAAGGTAATGTATGTGCAGTTACAATTCATAGTGGTAAAGAAGTCTCTCCTTATACTAATTCTGCACAACAGGTATGCCCCCTACTTGAAAAATATCTTTCCCAACCCTCAAAAATTTCAAGTAATTAAAAACAAGACAAAAAGGGTAATCGAGTTATCATTGATGATTAAAATGAAAAATCCATTACTCTTCCTTTCACCCAAAGACTCTTTAAATCTAAGAAGAATTTTTATAATGAGATTGATAAAGAAATAATGGATACATTTAAAAAGGTTCAAGTTAACATTCCTCTATTGGATGTAGTTAAACAAATCCCTCAATATGCCAAATTTCTTAAAGAGATTTTCACCCATAAAAGGAGACTAAAGGGGAATGAGAGAGTCAACTTGGGAAGGAATTTATCAGCCTTGATTCAACCAAAAATTCCAACCAAATGAAAGGATCCAGGAACATTCATGATACCATATACCATAAGGGAGACCTTATTTTCTGATGCTATGCTAGATTTAGGTGCTTCTATTAATGCAATGCCTCGCTCTGTGTACACTTCTCTATAGGTTGGAGAGCTTCAACCAACGTGCATTGTCGTACAACTTTCCAACCAAAGTACTACACATCCAATATGAGTGATTTAGGATGTCATTGTATGAGTGAAGAATCTAATCTTCCCTGCTGATTTCTACATTCTTGATATGGAAGATACCCAAACCCAAGGACATGCTCCTCTCATACTTGGGAGGCCATTCCTCAAAACAAAAAAGACAATCATCAACATTCACAATGGTACGCTGTATATGGAGTTCGAAGGATAAAAGGTAAGTTTTAACATCCTTGAGGCTATGAAACACCCCATCGAAGAGAACTCCAATCTTCTTTTATATTCAATGGAAGTGCTCTCAAACAATGCACACACACACAAAATTCTCTCCTCAACCCATACTATGATTCATTTTCCTCTTCTTCACCCATGGATGATTTGAGTTTTGATTCATGTTTTGAGTGTTGTGTGGGTTCTGAAAAGGGTAAATTTTGTGCTTTAATTGATGAGTGTATTCATTCTAAGGTACCTATGACCATCGATGATTCTGCAAATCTCATTTCAATAGATTCTCTATCTTTAGATAATAAATATGAGCAGATAGATAGTTTAATGGACCTCACATCCCCTAAATCCCCTCCATCAATCTAGAAACCACTGGTGTTAGAACTTAAACAACTTCCTTCTAATTTAAAATACACATATCTTGAGGGTATTGACCAATTACCCATCATTATTTCCAATAACCTCTCCCCACAACAGGAATCGAAACTGCTCAACCATTTGAGAGAGTGTAAAAAGTAAATAGGATGGAAATTTGCTGATATTCCTGGGATTATTCCATCTATTTGTATGCACCATATACTTTTTTATGATGAGGCTAATCCCATAAGACAATCTCAATGCCTGTTGAATCCCACTCTCCTTGAAGTGGTAAAATTGGAAGTCAGTAAATTACTTGCTGCGGGTATCATTTATCCTATACCTGATAGTAAATGGGTTAGCCTAGTGAAAATTGTTCCTAAAAAAATAGGAATAATAGTTGTGTCAAATTAAAGGAATGAATTTGTTCCAACACGTGTGAAAAACAGTTGGTGAGTCTGTATTGACTACCGTCGACTGAATCAAGCCACGCGGAAGGACCACTTTCCTCTACCTTTCATTAACCAAATGTTATAACAATTGACTGGTAAGTCCCATTATTGTTTCCTTGACGTCTATTCAGGTTATTTCCAAATCCATATAGCCCCTGAGGATCAAGAAAAGACAAAATTTACTTGTCCATTCAGCACATTTGCATACAGAAGGATGCTATTCGGTCTATATAATGTTCCTAGTACTTTTCAGCGATGTATGTTAAGTATTTTTACTGAGTACCTTGATAGTTATATGGAATTATTTATGGATTATTTCATGGTATATGGTTCTTCTTTTGTTGATTTTTTGGAACACCTAGGTTCTGTCCTCCGCCGCTGCATTGAAAAAGATCTTGTTTTAAATTATGAGAAATGCCATTTTATGGTTGAGCGGGAGATAGTTCTTGGGAATTTCATTTCAAATAAGAGAATTAAAGTTTATAAATATAAAATTGAATTAATTTCATCCCTTCCATATCCAAAATGTGTTCTTGAGGTGCGATCTTTCTTGGGTCATGATGGTTTTTACCACCGATTCATTAAAGACTTTAGTAAGATTGCACTTCCATTGTCCCAATTATTGCAAAAAGATTATGAGTTTTTGTTTGATAAAAATTGTGAGGATGCATTAAATTCACTAAAAATGAGTCTCACATAACCTCCCATCATCCAACCACCAATCATAAAATGCTAGGGTGAAGGATCAATCATGGTGGTAGCTGATCCGAATGCCATCAGTCAACGAATGGAATCCTTCAAATTCTCAGTGCTAGGTCACATTTTCTATGAAAGAGGGTCAAAGCCTTGGTCCTACTCAAATATTAAGGACCATATTTATCACTATTTTAAACTATTAAATTGGTGTCCTATAAAAATTGTCAAGGTCTATTTTCAATTCATATTGCGAATCCAAGAAGATCTTAATGCAAGCTAGTGTTTGGGTACTCTCAATCTGAAACCAGGGATCCTGAGACTCTTAGAATGGGATCCTAATTTCAATACCTTAATGAAAAAACCTTCCATCATGCAGGTTTGGGATAGGATTCATGGAATCCCATAGATCAAATGGCACCCAGAAATTCTAAATGATCTGGCCTCTAGCATTGTAAATCCATTGCGGATTGATCAGCGAACACTGAATGGAGACCTTGGTCTTTATGCTCATGTTCTTATTGAGATTGATATGGAATTGTCTCATCCAGAACATGTATATCTTGATGTGAATGATCATCTTATTGAGTTAATATTTGAATTATAAAACATACCAAAATACTGTGAACATTGCAGGATTATAGGCCATGCCATTGACAAGTGCATAATTGTTTAGAAATTCTCCAAGACATCTGCTCATAATACTTTAGTGAAGGAAGCTCACAAAGGGAAAAATATTAATAACAAGAACTATGTGAGAAAGGAATCCAATGATGGCTCAAAATTGGTCACCTGGTATAACAATGATGGGGTGATTAAATCCTGGGAAGTCTTAGTAGAGAAAGAAGAATCCCATGGACGTGATCATGCTGAAACTGGTATCTCCAATGATGTAGAAATACTGAAATATTATGCTCAAGAATATTTAATTTTTCAGGAGTTATCAGATGATATTCTCTCCTTGTATTTAAGTCTACAGTTTGAATACCTTTTTTTTGGAGTTTATTACCTCATAATTATTAAATACAGTTGATATGGATGACAGACTTGTAGCTGGAGTTTCTCAGGCTGCTTACTTGATGCAAGGGTCAGAGCACATCCCTTCCCAGCATATAGACATTAGTATAGTGGATTCATCCCCTATAAATCCAAACTCATGGACCATGTAATATTCTGTTAAGTCGAGGACCGAGTCCACCCTAAAGCAATAACATTTTACCAACTGGTCCAACAAGAGGGAATTGAGAAGCTCTCATAAAAATAAGGAAACTGAGAAAAAACAGAAAGGGGGACTTGATGATTAGTCACTGAAAGTGGCTAATATTCATTGTTAATATCTTTATATTAATTTTTACAAAGTCCATAAACATTTTTTAGTGCATTACATAAATAGAACTTCATTTCTCATCTTAAATGCAATTAATGTTTAAAATGAAAATTTGGGCTCAATCATTCATTTGTTTGTGGACAACATTATATTCATTTTATGAATTTGATATTTTGGGATCTGATTGATCGCTTCTTTTAGAAAATTTTTTCTTTTAGGATCGATGGATGAATCCCAATGGAAGATGAATATTTTTGGGGATGAATGTAGAAATTTTCTGGAGAAAGCATAATGGGCCTAAGGCCCATCAAACAAAAGTGGGGCCCACACACCAATCTCAATGAAGCTCAAATTTTTACTGAAGAAATATAAAAATATGGGGATAATTTTATTCAAATGTGGTCAGAGCTAATTCTTAAGTTTTCATGATGATAAAGGCATCTAAAGTTGAGATTTAAATGGTGGGCCCGATATGAATGCACATAAAGTCATCCCACCATTTCGACCATAACTTCCAAAATACTGTGCCAAATTTTCTTAAATTTTTAAAGATAATAGAGGACAGATGGAAGAGCATATTTTGTTTCTATGACCCCTCAGGATTCGGCCTCCTTCAATTCCAAATTTACACGTCAAAATGGTGGACGAATCTGGACAAAAGTTCTGGGTCAACTTCGAAACGCCAAAATCCCTTAATTTTCTCACCCTCCTTTTGACTCTCTAAATCAATGAAGATGGAATTTATTATGGTGGGGTGTCTCTAAGGCTCCTAATATTCCTATATAAGGATCTGGTGGTGAAGGGAATTATCAACTAATATTTTTCTTTCAATTGATGTTTTTTCTTTCTTCCATTGTATTTCTTTCAATTGTAATTTCCCACTTTCGTTTTGTAATAACATCATCAATTTGTCTAATGTAAGTTTTTCTTTCACATTTAGTATTTTAATAAAAATTATTGTTCTTCTTCTTCACTTTTTATTTTCCTTTTCTTCACACGTTGATACCGTTTAATCAAGGTGTGAATTTATTCACACCAACACTTGTGAGTTTCTCACACAATGATGGAGTGTTCATTTTTATTAATGTTTTTATTCTTCAATACCACTTCTTTAAGTCGACTTCTAACTTCCATTGATAGAATAACATCGATGGAGGGCTAAAAATTAAAGGTTTAGTCCTAGAGAGTTGCATGAGATAGATTGGATGTTATTTCATGTACTTTAATTTTTAAATATGTTTGTTATTTTAAGATTTACATTCGATGAGTTATGTTCTTCTTCGTCTTTTCCAAGTTTAACGACGACACATTCTGAGTGCTAGTATGATCCAATTCCTTGGAGTGATCATGAAATTGATCCTATAAGTGCATTGGTGATTGGTCTTGTAGATGTGTAAGAACTAAATTGGTGAATGAGGTTGTGGAATTATCTAGTTTTGTGGATTAATCTTGAATTAGTGATCTCAAACCTTCTAAGAAACAAATGCATCCAATCCACCAAAAGAAACAACCTAGGATCAACCCATATTAATTAATTGTTTCAGATCAAGTAAATTTGTCTTTTTTAATTGTTATTTAAATTAAATAATTAGTTATCCAATCAATTCAAAACCCAAGTTGGCCACTTCATAGCCCATCCTCCAAAAAATCATAGTGTCTCAAGGTTACTTCTTCGGTCCCTGTGGATTCGACCCCTACATGTACTACATTGACCGCTTTTACCAGTAGGGTAAATTTGGGCACAACCACTTGCCCCCACTCAGGAGAAATGATGCGTATCCTCTTTTGGAACTGCTAGGGGCTGGACAACCCTAGCACTTTATATTCCCTCAGTCTTCTTGTGAGTAAACATAAACCTAATTTCATTGGAATCTCTAAGACAAAATATAATAACATCACTTTTAGAACCCTTCTTAACCAGAGTGGTTATTCTTCTCTCAGTTTTGTGCAAGAAAACTCTGGTATTGATAGAATTTGTTTGATTTTACATCATTCTATTAATAATCCTACTATTGTTTGTGTGGACAACCAAATCATCACTTGAAGATTTCTAAAATAGGGTCATCTCTCTTTTTGTTCAGTGGTTTATGCTTTCAACTGCTACATTAGTCGAATAACTCTTTAGTAGCACATCAAAGAGCTTTACAGAGTTATTTTAGACCCCTAGGTTATAATGGGAGATTTCAATTCCATTTTACATGTAGATGAGAAGATTGGAATTGTCTCTCTAATGCCACCTCTATGAGAGATTCCAGAGCTTGTATCAAGGAATCAAACCTTATTGAATTCAGTATGATTGGTGTCAAATACAATTGGTATAGGAGGAATCTAAATGGAACCAGGGCCAGTAGAATTGACCATGCCTTTGGTAATCACTCTCTCCTTGGAGGTTGGAAAACCATCTCTTATGTCACGCTTGTAAAGCACAACTCTGATCACCATCCAATTCTTACAACCTTCACTGCCAAGGGAGACAAGCTGCCAATTCCCTTTAGATTTAATAATGCTTTGACCACTCTTCCTGAATGCTCTCAGCTGGTTAAGGGCACTTGAAATATGGAAGATCACAATATTAACCCTCTCTCTTGTATTTCCAAGCTAAAAGCTCTCAAGATTAACATGAAACATTGGAGCAAGAAAAAATTATGCCTCCTTGACCAGGAAATTGACTCTCTGGAAAGATCACTTCATGATCTTCAAGAGGACACCGCTAAGACCAATTATATGCTAAGCTCACATAGTTCCACTTCTGGATGGATAATATTCACTTCATGGGTCATATTATGTCATATACGGGAGTATCATTTGACTTAGAGAAGGTGAGAACTATAGTTTCCTAGGATCATGCAAAGAACATATTTGACATAAAAAGTTTCTTGAGGACAACTGGGTATTATATGAATTTCATATAGGAATTATCATACCTAGAATCACTACTTACGGGATTGAATAAGAAGGGTGTGAAGTTTTTATTGCCAGATACCTATGAGATAGAATTTTAGGAGCTGAAAGAGAGACCGACTTCATCACCAGTCCTAATTCTTCTAGAGTAGGGTAGAAGATACACCATGTTTTGTGAAACATTAGGTATTTGGTTAGGAGTAGTGCTGATGTAGGGATAAAGAATTGTGGCATACGAGTCTTGGTAACTGAGGCCACATGAAAGGAATTACTCAACACACAAACTCGATTTAGCCATAGTTGTTCATGCTTTACGCTGTTAGAGACATTACTTACTAAGAGATCATTTTGTTGTGTACACATACCATAAAATCCTCAAGTATATATTTACACAGCATGATCTGAATTTGAGGTAGTGAAGGTGGGTTGAGTACCTATAGTCTTTAGACTTTAAGCTTGCCTATGTTCCTAGAAAGGGAAATGTTGTTACCAATTCATTGAGTAAGAGGACTTAGATACAAACATTTCACGAGGCTAGTATCAAGTGTAAACTTAGTTATTTTTTCTATGAGATTCACATGGTGGTGAAATATAGTTAAAGGGAAAATTTTTCTTTCATAATTAGCTATGATATTTACCCTTCTAGATAGAGTGAGTATGAGGTAGATATCGAATTTTGAGGGCCTAGTCTTACAAGAGAGTGTGGAAGGTGAGGACCCACCTCCTAGTTGGACTGTAGTCAAGGATGATATTCTACATATCCATGGTCACGTTTGGGTTCCAGTGGATATATATGAGGAGCTTGTGTGGGAGTTTCATGCCTCAGTTTGGAAATTCAATCTTGGTGTCATCAATATGTACCGTGACTTGCGATGTTAGTATTGGTGTCTGAGTATGAAGTGATAGGTATCTAGTTTTTTATGAGGTGTTCCACCTGTCAACAGGTGAAGGTAGAAAATCAGTGAGCACTCGACTTTTACAGTACTTACCTATTCTTGAGTGGAAATGGGATGATGTAGTAATGGATTTCATGACTGGTTTTCCAAGGCCACCTTAAGGCAGTAATGTAGTGTGGGTTTTTATTAATAGGATCACGAAGGTTTCACATTTCCATCCTATCAAGGAGATATTCAGTGTATATTATATTGTGAAGTTGTATATCCATGGGATATTATGACTTTACGGGGTCACTCGCACTATCATTTCAGATAGGTACGCCTGGTTTATGTCTCATTTATGGAAGAGTTTTCAGAGGGAACTAGGTACATAGGTTATTCTAATCATGACATACCACCCTCAGAATAATGTCTAATTAGATCATATGATAAAAGTGTTTGAAGATATGATGTGAGAATACATCCTAGATTTTGGGGGCTCTT
The DNA here is from genome assembly GCA_963277665.1 of Viscum album. NCBI lineage: Eukaryota > Viridiplantae > Streptophyta > Magnoliopsida > Santalales > Viscaceae > Viscum > Viscum album. The sequence goes on from OY728155.1 coordinate 1,232,006,668, forward strand.
GGGAGAGGCATATACCTCTGGTTGAGTTTTACTACGATAATAACTATCAAGAGACTATAAAAATGGAACCTTATGAGTATTTTTATGGTAATCCAGGCCTATATCCCTTATGATGGTTATAGGTAGGTGAGGAATCTTTACTAATATTGCATCATGTGTAAGAGACTTATGATCAAGTCCAATTGATCAAGAAGTGGATGGTTACTACACAATCTTGACTGAAATATTAAAATAATCAAAAAAGATGACCTATAGATTTTGAGGTCATGGATTGGGTATTTTTATGCATCTCACTGAGGTTGGGACATAAACAAATCAAGATATAGAGAAATATTTCACCGTGATATGTTGGTCCGTTCAATATTATGGAGAGATTTGGGCTGATATACTATCTGTTGTAGTTACCTCAGAGGTACCGGGCTATGCATGAAGTCTTCCTTGTACCCCATATATGTTACTATCACTCATACCCATCTCATTTTCTACAGCCTGAGGAGGTGTAGTTACAAGTTGATTCATCCTTTAAGAAGCATCCTATTTGTATTGTTGACAAGAGCATAAATGTTCTCCAAGGCCAGTAAGTTCCCCTAGTGAAGGTGCTATGGAAGAATGACTGTTTGTAGAAAAAGACATGGGAGAGGGATACCGATGTATGTGGTTAGTGGCCATAGTTATTCTTGGGATATTATTGAACATCCTTGAGAGTGAAATTTGGGGATGAATTGATTTAAGAGGGGAAGATTTTAAGATCCCAAGTTTTCTTGTGAGGTAATGATATTTTTAATTTCAATTTAAATGCTTGTTTGTGGCCCAATGTGAATATCCTTTGAGATCATGGGGGTATCAAGGGTGTTCAAAGCTTGTTCAGAGCCCGAAACATATCTTTCTAGGAGAATAAGGTAGGCCACACAGTTATTAGAAACCATGTGGGATAGGCCACATGGTTACTACTAACCATGTGAGGCTGGACAATGGGGTGCTACAGGTCACACAGTTTGAGGAAATCATATAGATGGAGGTATATACCTGTACGAGGGACTATATAGTTTTTGATAGTGGCCACAGGAACATTTTTTACACAGTTAGAAAAACCGTGCATACTAACCATATGAGGTGCCCCTCCTTACAGAAGATGATGCACGTTTGGTGCATGGTTTGGCCAACCATGAGGCCAAACTATGTGACCAGTGTTTTGAGGTAAAATGAATGTTTTTCCCTTAAAATATATATTTAAACCTAAAATCTATTTATTTTTTATTCATTAGATAGTAGGGGATGTGGGATCTCTCCTTTGAGGGTAAATTTTAGCCTTTGATCCTGTTTCTCTATCCGAACTCAAAATCGAGCACTGTCAGACCTGTTGAATCCACAACAATGAGTAATAAATTACTTTTGTGACATTATTCTTTTAACTTTGGATTAATGAAGTTATTTAGGTGTAATATAATATTACCTATTTCCAGGTTCTTCATTTGTTCTTAATTTTTTTCCAATCTAAGTTGAATTAGGAAATGATATTGGATGAGAAATATACTACGGACCAATGGTAGGTGGTCTATACTTTTTCTAAGTGGTTTGGTTATTTATAGAGATAGTTTCCATTGTTATACTTGATGGAATTCCTGTCATGGTCCTAGAATTGAATTGAATAATTGAATTGAACATAATGGAACCTGTTAAGGATTTCCACTAGTTACTTGAGACTTTTTTGAGGTTTCTATCCCATCCAAAGTCACCCATGGGGCATGCCTTTAAGATTTACCTTTGTTAAACCACCCATGGGGTGTGTATTTAAGTTTTCCTAGTTAGAGTAATCCATTATATAAATTAATTGAATTATTTTAATTTATTGGGATATGTTTTTACTCCTTTTCATGTTGATTCTTTTATTAAATGGTATATATGAAATTGTTATATAAGTGGGTAAACTCATTGGTTTTAATTGAATGTGACTTTATATATGAGTGGGTATAATCATGGAAAATTAATTATTGTGAGTTGATGAATGGATTGGGATGTAAATTGGATTGGCAGTGGATGCCTTGATTGGTATACCATAGATCCTAATTTCATTTAGATACCATGGATGTTTCACCAATGAGTCTTGATTTATGATATGAGATACGTTGGACCTGTATTCTCCTTGGATCTTGATTCCATATAATTCTAGGGAAATTTATACCCCTTGGATCTGACTTGATGGACTCGCATTGGACAAGCTATGTTGAAATGATCCTTAGACCCCACTAGTGCCATTACCAAGTTTCCACCGAGATGCTCTTATGACTCGATGAGGATGCATTGAGCTTCTATACCTTGGATCCAAACCTTCATGGTTTGACATTTCTGATTGTATGACATGGCCATGGTAAATGTGATATGCCTGGTTTTACGACACGACCATGATTGATATGACACTTCTGGTTAAATGAAAAGGTCATGGTTGTTTGATACACAAGATATAAGAAATAACCATGATTGGTTTGGTATGATTAGATATACGACATGGCTATGGTATTTATTTCTATATTATTTTTAGATTCCATGTTATAGGAGCTTGAACCATGTTTTAGAGGGATCCTTATTGGGATATATAGTATCACTTGTTTGTAGTTTGTATAACATGGGAAATTGACATTTTATTACTCCTTACCTATGATATATATATATATATATACATATATTGAACTTTTCTTTATCTTGTATTGCATATAAAATTTTTTTTATAGACACTTTGGGTGGTGACTTACCAATATTTTATCTCACACCTTGTTTGTGCTATTGTTGGGTACCCAGACAGACTATTTGGATATAGGTAGGGATGGGGAAAGCTTCTATAGTTTGATGCTTGACTTTGTTCCATGCTTAGGAGTAGGGGAGCATGGGGCCGAGCTGAGACTCATGATGATATTTTGAGAGATAACTTTTTGGATTTTTGGTATTTTATTACATGTATTTTACCGATTCTTTTATACCTATTTTCGATTCTTTGTAGATACATGAAATGACCATCATTTTATATGATATTACTTGGCATTGTTGTATATATATATGTTATCTATATTTTTACCTTCTATCTATATATTTACTAATTCCACTATTTATCTGTTGCTATGTATCTGCTGTGTTCAATCTAGTAATGAGGGAATAGTCTCCCTATAGACACACCCTTGGCCCTTTCTTCTACTCAACAGTCTCTAGTGTTTAGGGAGATGTTCTTGAGTCCATGTGGCCAATCAGTCTTGGGGAACCATTCAGTGGAATCTGGGTTCGAAATGTTATAATGGGAAATATAGGCTCAATCTGAGGCCAAAAAACTGTTCATACAAGATCATGAATATAATAAAAGGTCCAATGATGAATTTATGAAATTTATGGAAGGATTATAACCATCACTTACACCAGATACCACCACATATTGTGATGTATATATGTTGATGATGCGTACATTATATAGTGCACTAGACAATGGTCCTAGTGGTGGTCAGAATGATGATGTTCTTAGAGATGGTGATAGCGATAGTAAGGGTGATGGTGGGAATAATAGTGAGGATGATAGTGAGGATGATGAAAAGGATGATGATGAGAATTATTTTTAGGATAACAAGGATGACAGTGAGGATGACGATGATGATGGTGATGGTGATAAGGGATAGATTGATCCTTTACATTTTTGATTTATATCTATGACATTTTACATTTGATGATTAGTTATGAATGAATATATGTGATGTTTTGAATGTGTGTTATCATTGGTTGAATGTATTAATTTGTTTTTTGTGGTATAATTGTTTTTTATATTATTAGTGATGTTTTTTTGTAGATAATTGAACAAGGTGGGGTGATTATGTGGCTTTTGGTAGTTTTTTGAGTAGGTTCTGGTGGTTTTTTGGGTAGGGTGGGGGTGATAAATGTTGGGAAATTGGGGGGGGGGAGGGGTCTATACCAACAATTTCAAATTTTTTTGTATAGACCTATACCAATGGTTTTGTTAGAATCATTAGTAAACTAGAATTCTATTATCCATATTCTAATGGTTCACTAAAAACCATTGGTATAGGCCTTTCCCAATAGCCAATTAACAAATGGTTATATAGACTATACCAATGGATTTTAATAGTTGGTATATCCAAGAAATCTAATAGTACCTCAAAATAATGGGATGAGATTATCTTTTGTGGGAAATAGATATCTCATGGATGGTTTAGTGGGTTTTTATAGTAGGAGGTTGAAAACCATTACCCATAACTTAGAGAGTGTATCCCTTGGTGAAACATGCTTTTTAAGAATTTATATTCCTTAATTCATGGAGGATTTTATGGATTCATTCCCTGAGGATGTTTGGGGACTACTTCTGAGGTGGGAGATGGAGTTTTTCATCGAATTTTACCCCAGGACAACTCTCATATCTTCTATAGCATATCAGATTCCACCTACCGAGCTAAGGGAGCCACGATTGTAGTTAAAGGAACTTTGAGAGAAGGGTTTTATCAGACCCAGTGTGTCCCCCTGGGAATCTATAGTGTTGTTCATGAAAATGGAGGATGATATATTATTGATTTTTGTAGACTATCGTTACCTAAACTAGGATATGATAACGAAAAAGTACCCTTTTCCAAGGATTGATGAACTCTTTGATCAGTTTCAAGGTGTGAGATGATTCTCAAAGATTGATCTCAATTCTGGATACCACCAGGTGAGAGTTTGTGAGGTTAATATTCCAAATTTTACATTACAATGTCACTATGGAAAATATGAGTTCCTAGTGATTCCTTTTATTATGATGAATACCCCTGATGTGTTTATGTCTTTGATGAACCAGATCTTCCAGCCATACTTGAACCAATTTTTTGTTTTATTCATTGATGATATAATCATATACTCTACATCAGAGGAGTATGGAGAGCACTTGAGTATGGTCCTAGATTTTCCTTGGGAGCACAATATTTATGGTAATATATCAAAGTTCCATTTTTGGATCCATGAGGTTCACTTCCTGGGGAATGCCATTTCTAAGCATGGATTAGCTATGGACCCAGTGAAGATCAATATAGTGATTTCTTGGGAGCCTCCCAAGAGTGTATTAGAGGTGTGTATTTTTCTTATCTTTGTGGGGTACCACCATAGGATTATGTTAGACTTCTTCAGGATTGTAGTCCATCTAAACACCCTAATATGGAAATGGCATCCTTTTAATTGGACTGAGTATTGCCAGAGGGCCTTCAAGGAGTTGAGGTTGAGGTTGATGAGTACTCCTATTTTAATACTACCAGAGTAGGAAATAAAGTATGTAGTGTATTGCGATTCCTCAGGAGCTAGGCTAGAATACGTGTTAATGTAGAGGTAGGAAGTTATCACATATGGGTTGAGGTAGTTGATACCTCACAAACAGAACTATGTGAATCATGACCCATAACTATCAGTGATAGTATTTGATCTGAGGATGTGAAGGAGCTATCTTCTGTGGGAGTGATTTATTGTTTACTCATACCATCAGAGTCTCAAGTATGTCTTCATATAAAGAGACTTGAACCTAAAATAGAGGTACTATTTGGAGTTCTATCAGGACTATGACGTTAATATAGTCTATACTATGAGGAAGGGAAACATAGTGGCATATTCCCTTAGTAGGAAGTATGAAGCTCATTTGGTGTAGGATATGTCAGAGTAGTTGACTTCCTTACAGTTGACCCTAGTTGACCATGGGGTTATGGATTTTATTAGTCTATGGTATTAAATTCTCCACTCCTCCAGTGTGTGAGAGAGTCCTATTTGGGAGACATTCACTGTGAGGTCTTACGTGACCAGATCTCCTTAGGAGATTCACTAGATGGATTTTCTATTAGATAGATTCACATCATCCTTTTCTAGGGAAGGATGGTGGTCCCAATCACATTGTAGGAGGAGGTGATGAGAGGGCTCCACACATCTCCTTCAGATATACATATTAGTATGGGAAAGATGTACAGAGACCTTGAATATAAGTTTTGGTGGGCCATCATGAGACAGAGCATGGCTGAGTTCATCTCTTAGTGCATCACATGTTAGCAGGTGAAGGATGAGAACCAAGTTTTGATAGGTTTATTGTATCCCCTTGATATCTCATATTGGAAATGGGATTTCATATCCATGGACTTTGTGATAAGACTTCTATGGATAACGAGAGGCCATAACACCATCTGGGTGATAGTTGACCAACTCATGAAGTTTTCACACTTCCTTTCTATCATAGAGCAAAGTTTGATGGATAGTTTGGGGAAGTTGTACATTCAGATTATTGTTCACCATAATGGATATCCCTTAACTATTGTCTCTAACTATGATGCATGGTTTACATCACAGTTTAGGAGAGTCATGTAGGAGGAATTCAGGACTCAAATGAGGATGAGTACAACCTTACACCCCTATAAAGATTAGTAGACTAAGTGCACTATCTTGGTGATGGAGGATATACTGAGGACTTTCATGTTAGATTTTGGCTAGATCTGGGAGGATCACTTTCCCTTGGTATAGTTTGTATAAAATAATATCCACCATTCTACTTTCAACATGGAACCTTTTTAGGCCCTGTACAAGAGACCCTGTAGGTCACCTTTATACTAGACTGAGAGCAGTGAGGCATCTCTTATTGGGCTAGAGATAGAGCAGAAAATTATGGAGAAGTCCCAGGTTATCTGTGAGTGGATGAGGATACCCCATAGTAGGTAGAAATATTATACAAATCGATGATGTAGGACCTTGGAGTTCGAGTATAGAGACCACATCTTCCTGAGAGTCTCCCCATGATGAGGATTGTGAAGATTCAATCGAGGAGGAAAGCTACCCCTGAGGTTTATTGGGACATTATAGATCTTTTATAGGGTTGTTGAGGTTTCTTATTACCTCAATATACCCCCACAATTAGAGCGATTGCATGAAATCTTCCATGTGTCACAATTGAGGAGATTCGTGCATGAACCCATGTACGTTATTGACTTGGGTAAGTTGGAAATCAAGGATGGAGCCAATTTTGTAGAGAACCTGATGGTGATTGAGGATTAGTATTATAGGACCCTATGTGGATGGACCATACCCTTGATTTGTGTGTTGTGGCTGTACATGAGCATGTAGGAGAGCTCCTGGGAGTGGGAGAGCTAGATGAAGGATCAATATATTTAGCCTTTTGTTTAATTTTTTCTTAACAGGGATTAAAATATTGAAGGTTGTAATAATGTAGAGCAATTATTTTTTACATGTATAAATTTGGAATATATCTAGAAATATTTTTGGAGCTAGGCACTGAGGCAGTGCATGATTTTGAGGCCTAGTGTGACTGAAATTAATTTTGTAAAAATATTAAACATATTTTATATTATAGATGCAAGGTTTATTAAATAATATGAGATATATCCTAAAAAGAGTCTTGTATAGAAAATATAATACCATATTAAAATATGGAATGTGAGGTTTACCCTAGGCACAACCTAAAATAGATCGACATAGGACGTTCAAATAAAGCGATCGTTGGCGGTATGTTTAGTGGATTAATTAATTAATTAATTAATTTATTCAATTAAATTGACCTAAAAAAATCATCTATAAAAGCACCATTATGTAGGATATATAGGGTTATCATCATAACCATGGGATTTCTGATAGAATATTTCTTACACCCTTCATTGGTGAATCAAGATTAGATGACAACAAGCCTCTAGATCTAGGAAAATCAATGTGACCGAATGAAATGACTTATCTTATTTGTTGTAAAGTTCATTATTCATTGATGAATGATCTATTTTAGAGGTATCACTCATCAATTTTTTTATTCTAGCAAAATTTATTAAAATATTGAGCATGATCATTCTTATTTTCTTTTATCTACGACAATTGAGCCTCTTCATGTTCCTGTGCATCTGATTTAATTTTTTTATTCAATTGCTTCTCACCTGGATATCCCCAATTGTATTCTTTGGTCAAGAACACTTGTCCAAATTTTTTTAAACATCTGTTTATTGTGATTTTACCCTTATGTTCTTCATTTTTAGACCACAAGGTCACAATTCAACATTTCTAGGCGGGATCGAGGTAGATCAAACCCCCAAATTTGTAGTGGATTCACGTGTGATGAACAATTTGTAGAATTAGGCATGGATTTGAATGGATTGAAATATATGGGTGATTCCATCATGAATCAAAATATTAGTGAGGTTATGGGAGGCTCCACATGATACGATGACACATACACCTTCAAACAGGTGAATCCAAATTCTATTTTCTAGACAACGGATGGACATAAATAATGAACAAAGGACCCCCTTCAAATTTATATGGATTGGAGGCTAGATTAATCATAGTGGGTTTAGATTTGGAATGTTGGTGTAGATCTATATTTTTTGTAAAAACCCCAACTACACATCGTTTACTTAGATGAACACATGCCATGCAGTACCCCTATAGCTACAATGCTAGGTTTTTAGAAAAGTTAAGAATAACACATAGTATAGATGGGACACAAACCATGTGACCCTCCCTAGGTAGAAAAATCATGTGGAAGAAGCATATGGGTAGGACCCCGTGCGGGAGGACACACCATGTACCAGAGTACATGGGCAAGATAAAATTTACACGGACATTTCCAGGAGCATGGGAAGGACCCCAGGTGGTTATGGAACACCACGTATTCCCCTTACAAGCCATGTAGGGATACATGTGAAGTAATCCATGTACTATTAGGGACATTACTAGGTAGTGTAACGGGACCACACAACATGCATGACCCACTACAAAATGTATACCCTACTTTCTTTTTGAGAATTTTTTTTACCTCTCATATCTACTTCATTTGAACTCAGATTTTGGCCCATGAGTAGCCTATCCTAAGTGTTTCTCTATGTATAATTCAAGGATATACTTTTTTTTTTATTTTGAGACACTATGTGTGATGTTATAAGAGTGAAATTTCTTTATGAGATGTTTGATAATGGCACAGATCAAGAAGGATCATCAGAGAGATCAGAGTGGCACCCTCCTTCTGGGGTTGGGCATGGGTCCTATATCCATCCATAGAGTCGAAAACTCCTATGGGGAAGTTCATGGGTCCTCTGTTTATTATTATAGTGGCACCATCCTATTGGTTAGGGCATGATTCAATTATCTATCTATATATTCAAGTGGCACCCTCCTATGGTATCAGGGTATGGGTCCATGACTATTAGAGAGTTACCCTCTTTTTGGGTAGGGAATGATTCATCTATCTATCTATATGAGTGAAACCCTCTTGTGGTATTAGGGTATGGGTATTATAATACTAAAGAGGAACCCTCCTCCTGGGCAGGGCATGGGTTCTCTATCTGCTATCTAAGTGGCACCCTCTCTCAGTATCAAAGTATGGGTCCTTGACCACTAGAGTGGAACCCTCCTAATGGGTAGGGCATGAGTCTTGTAATGCCCCGAACCCATAATCCTGAAGCTGGTGTATTATTTTAATACAATGGCATGATTACAAGTAATCAAGTACCTAAGGACCAATCATTTTAGTAGTCTTGGAAAATAGGTTACATACATGAACGTTACATTAAACATTCAAACATAAAACACAAAATAAATAATCTTTTGATAATTACATTATTTCCCTAGCTTAACCCTGTATATAAAAAATAATACACTTCTTGGAATCCTGGGAAAACAAAACATAATAAAGGGGTGATCTCAGATGCTCAGTAAGGGTAAATAATTTAGCAGAAGCTATAAAATTTTAAGGCAAGATGTGTAATAAAAACAATATCCTTTTAAACATAAAATTGAACATAATATGGAGAAAATAAATCAAACATTACCATATAAACATGCACATGGATATTCTATTATTCAAATAATCACATTTAATAATTAATTTCATAATTAGGGAATGCATAATGTCGGACATCATTACCACATAGTCAAGGCCTCATGCCAATACTACTAATAATTTTTTTGTCAAGGCCTTGTACCAAGACACTAATTTGTCTCATGATACCTACCGATACATCGAGGGGCTATAGCGGGCCCCACCCATCACTTACTAATTCCACTGTATTCCTCATATGAAAATGTTGAAACATAACATAAACATTCGTATTAAAACTAGCATACAAAATGTTAATACTTCAACCATAAACCATGAAGGGTATAAAAATAGCACATCCACATTCAAACATATCATAACTCATTCAATACAATATGGAAGATTTTATTATAATAAATCAACCTTAATCAATAATAATATCCAAAAAGGATGTTGACATAGTTTAAAATGACCATTAAAGCTCTTTGAGAGAAATATCCCTTTTTCATGAAAACATTTAAAAGTCACACAAATTATAAAGGAAGAAATTTAAAATAAAATTTTGAATCAAAGTGTCCCATACAACTTTGAAACTTTTTAAAGGAATTAACATTTTAAAACATTCATGTCCATATAAATAAATCCTTTAAAAACTATTTTGAAAACATGGAAATTAATGAGAACGATTTAGAAGAATAAATATTTAAACCATTAAAATGATGTTTTAGTTAAAGAGTACCTTAAAATAATAATTTTGAAATTTATTTTATGAAACATGTACATGGACAATAAATATTTCCCAAAAAATACTTACACATAATTAATCTTGGATAATAATGAGATTGAAAAATTAACCCTTACCTTGCACTTTCCTTTGGTCGAGGGTACGTTTAACCTGCTGTATAATGACCATAGTATATTATTAAATTATACCAGAACCATATTAATATATATTATATCATAAATGATTCATTTATGACTTTATACTACCCATTTAATAATTATTTCCATGTTAAATTAACATTTTGGCTAATAATCGCTTTCTTTATCGTACGTGTTTTAACTTGTTATTTTTGATCGTATCATTTAGATAATGATTTAAATACTTCCATAATATAAAAAATGATTTATATATAATATATATTTATAATATAAATATGTATAATATATAGATACAAGAAATGGAAAACACCATTTATGGAGATGGTAGGCCATACGTACGTGTAAACGCTGTTTCCATTTTCATATCGTATTGAATGAAAGTAAGTGAATAAGATATATGTAACCACACACACACACAAATATATATCCAATAGAATTATTATGTCATATATTAAATATTTATTAATAATATATATTTTTATAATCATCATTGAATGGTGAACCTAGAAATGAATCGCATCGCGTTGTGGAGATGGTAAGCCATACGTACACACGAGAGGCGATATCATTTTCTTAATGATTAAAAGGTGTGTAATTGTATTGTATATTAATTTTACAGAAGAATTATGATGTTATTTTAATTATTTATATACATATTACTCATCATTATATCCATCCAAATAATATAGTGTTGAATAACAAATTACACCACAACGTGGAGACGATAAGCCGTACGCACACACACATGGTGACATTATCATTTATAAGATGGATTAAATAATGAGTATGGTTATAACATATTTATAATAGCATCACATTATGTATAAGGTACTGGAGTTATTATTTTGTTATGGAAATAACAAAGAAAGAGAAAGTGGAAGAAGAAAAGAACTTTGGAAGAGGTGATAAAATAATCATCTCTTCTTTGGGTGTTTCCTTTTCATTTGAACAAAAGGGCTCCTTAGGTTGGATTTATGCTTAAGGGAAGGACTATAGGTTAAATTTAGGGAAGTTGGGAGGAGATTTGGGCAAGGGTTGGCCAACCCAAATAGCTTTGGAGGTGTGATTTTGAGAGAAGGGGAAGTACCATTTTATAAGAGAGGTGAGGGTCACTTTAGGAAAAGTTTGAAATATAATTTTATTATAAAATAATTTTCAGTTTCCAATGGCTTAAAATTAATTTATTTAAAATATAAGGTGGGTATGGGTATAAATAATCTTAACCAATAGGTTTTAGATAAGTTTATGCCACCATATTAACCATATCTTTTAGATTTAACTCTTAGTTAAATAGTTTAACTTTTACCATGTCCTCTTGTATTATTATAATAAATGGTTAATAAACTTACTGTAAAAATCCAAGAGAAATGAAAGTGGTTAATTATTGATATATCTAATCTTATCTAAGTTCTTTGGATGAACCTTATATTATTATAAATATTATATCAATTAATAATATAGTATTTTTTTTAAAACTCATTTATGACAATTTTGACACTATTTGGTATTTTGTTTTTGTTAGTCATAAAAACTTTATCACTTCAAAAAACAAATTATTTAATAAACCATAAAATGTAATATCAACCAATAAAATTCTTTTATGGCATAAAAATCCTCAATTTACATTTATTTTTATATTTATAATATCAATTATTTTAATCTTTCATTGATAAAGTAATTACTGCATCATCATTGTATCATAAATAAATTTAATTATTTAATCTCTAAAAGTTACAAATAAAATACCATTATGTAGTAAATCTTTTTATCTTTCTAATATATATTTATAGTAAAATTTAAATTATGTATAACCCTATATTAAAAATGGTTTATTTATTAAACTTTGAATTTAACACTTTTAACACTTTTAACTCTTCTTTAAATAAAATAATAATAAATGTCCTAATCTAATCCAAGTGGACCAAAAGGATAATATTTTATTCCTAAGGTTGTTTTTGGTTGAAATAAACTTATCCAATAGAATTAGGACATGAGTTATGGTAATTATAATATCATTTTTACCTTTAATTACCCTATTTACTTTTAACTGTGATAAATAAAAGTCAAAAGTTACTATTCACCAAAAATTATTTTCATCTTATAGAACCAAATTTTACTTAATTATTTCAACCATGTCTCTTGTATTTTTTAAATTCAATTCACAGAAGTGGTAAAATTACATTTTATGCAAATTTGCAAATGTGCCTAGAACGTGGATAAAAGACGTTAAAAAGTTCAATAAAATTTTATATATCTAATTTTAGTATAAAATTAATCCAATGTAATACATTGAACTTATATAGGTATTATATATCTATTTTGAATTAAAATAAATTAAAATAAAAAAATAATTATTTAAATAAAAAGTCATTTTTAAACAATAACGCAGTGTTTTTCACTATTCATCAAGAATTGAAAGTTTTCAGAAAAATACCAAAAATTCACCCTAAGATAATTTTGATATTATGAATTCAAAAATAAATTCTATTTTACCAAATTAAAAACATTTAAGTTTAATTAATTAATTTAAAATTAATTCTTGTTGTCACAACCCAAAAGCGGGTTTTTAAAAAGTAAAAACTATCAAAAGATTGACACGTGTTTATGTCAAATTTAAGTGTGAAATTACTTATAATAACCTAAATTGTATTAAATGATAAAAATATAATCTAACTATACTTAAAAACCATTAAAATTCATAATTTAACACTATAAATTATTTCGATTTAAAAAGTTGATTTCAGTTAAAATTTAGTATTTTTCACTATTCATCAAAATACAAAAGTTATCAGAAAAGTACCAAAAATTTATTCAAACTAAATTTTTATGTCCCGCTTATAAATAATAATTTAATTTTATTAAATTTAATATATAAAAGTGTCAAATATTGGTCTTAAAAAAGGGTTTTCCATTAAAAGGCGGTAAAATTGCATTTTTTGAAAAATACTTCTTTTATCTGAAAAAAATAAACTTGTTCTCATATTATGTCTAAGAGACACATAATATGGATTATAAAATTATATGGAGTATATAAAATTCAAAATTCAGTTAATACTATTCATAACCACTTTTTGAATAGCTTGTTTGGTAAGTCGTGGTGTGCTCGAACTCCATATTGCGTGTAGCACAAGTTATTGAATTACTTTGAAGCGATAACGTACTATGAAATCTTGGGGTGTTACATTATCCCCTACTTCAATAAATTGTATCCTCACAATTTGAAATAGTTTTTCTAAAATAAAAGGTTAAAAATAGAAAAATACCTTTGTGGAAAACCCACATCGGAAATTAGGTTAATAAAATTTAGTCTTAATAAGAGGGAAAGAGAAATGAAAAAGTCACCACCAAATTATGATATCTATTAGGAGAACATTGGTGGAAATTAGAGACACATAATTGGAGGAAAAATGTAAATATTTATAGGAAGTGATTGAGGTCATCAATCACAAACAAGTGTAAAATTGAAGGCCTCAAAGCCATCAATCTATGATGATTTAAAATATCATCGGTTCAAACAAACATAAGGTATTAGGATAACACATTTTTGATTTTTATATACCTCCCCTAAAATTTAAGAATTAATTTATTCATAGAATAAGAGGAAAAATATATACTTGGAAAGTAGAGTTTCATCCTTCAACTAATTCCTACCACAAACTCATCTTTCACTCCAAAAGATAATAGAATTCAAAAATATTCTATTTATCCTAATCGTATAGGGTTCCAAAAATAATGAATTTATAATTCATTTGTCAGAATATTTAAAAAAACTACATTATACAAACCAGGACATCACGTAGGCCAGTGGTAGGTGATGTACACTTGTCACCTGATTGCAGGTTCAAGTCTCGCGGCCTTGACGGGCGCGACGGGTTGTCGTCCAACCTACGGGTTGTCATTTTTATAACAATCTAAAAATAATCTTAAGAAATTATTTAACCTTAAAAATAGTATCCAATTTCAAACTTAATCCATTCCAACCTTTATACTTATCCAAAATACTTCTGTCCAAACTCACAGTCCAAAATTTATAAGGAAGGTAAACACAATGAAGATCTTTTTTTCCATGTAATAACATGTGAATACCTTCATCATGTATTCTTTTAAAACACGGTAACACTATGAATTACTATAAAACTTTATTGATTACATTCAAGCTCCCTTATTCCTTATAGAATACTAGATATATTTCTTATATCCAAAATTTTTGTAAACTCCAACAATAATTGAATAACCAAACAATTAATTAGTTTCAAAGTAGTCAATAATATCAAATATAATTTATCCAAATCAATCATATCTTATTCCAAAATCACTACCTCAGTATCAAAACTATATTAAGGTTTATATTTCCTTCAACCATGCATTTTCCAAAAAGGTTAACTTGCTATTGAGTTACTTTTCTTAGAACTATATAATCTCAAATCTTCATTGAAATAGTACTACAATATAATACTTATTTATTTCCATAATTCATATAACAAGTAAATTGTTGATACAACACTCAAATAAAATAATTATTTAATAATAACATAAGAACACCAGTCATTCCTCTTCATCTGTGGTAGTATCATAACTTGATTATTATCCAATAGCATCATTTGGGTCATACTCTGATGATTTGGACATTGATTCACATCGTGTACCAACTCCTTAAAGATGAAACATTGTACATTTGAAACCTTTTTCTTACCCTCGCAATCACGTACTTGGTGTCATTTTTCTCCACACTTATAAAAAACTCTCATTCCCTTCAAGAATTTACCAAGTTGATTCCTTCCACAGTTATCACATATGGGAAAATCCTTCTTTCCCCTCTTCCTTTTATCCATCTTTCTCTCTACCACCCTTTTATTCTCTTGCTTCTCTTCAAAGTCATAGGAATCAGAGAATTATTTACATATCTTATTAACACATGATACTATTTCTTCATATGATGAGAATACATAGAAGACTATTTCCCTTCTAAATGTTGGCATAATACCATGAAAGATATCACCCTTCTTACTCTTTGGATCATGCGTATTGCTGGAGTTCTCGTTTCTTATACTAGAATCCATTTATAAATAATTTCATACACTAGGTTAGTTTATGAATTGAAATGCATAATTCCACACTTTTAAAATACCTAATGTAAATCGAAAATATTATGCATATAATCTATAATCATAAAAAATGTTTTCTTTGAGGAAGTATTTACTTCTAAATCCTTCATAATGTATTGTAAAGAAAATTTGAATTTTCCTACGAATATCCCACAGGAGTGTTGTAACCAAGAGTGCAGCAAAACCCATTACTGTGTACCAGGATACCCTGGGTCAAGCCTGAAACTCCTTGTCAGAGTTTTGACTCCTAGGTACATCTGTGCCAGAGATGCCTCTACCTGCTCATATCCAGACAGGGATATATTTCTTGGAAAATACACAAAATCTATACATTATGAAAATTCTAGGAAGTTCTTCTATAATAATCCTCAAAGTCTATCTTAGGGTAATGTTCTCTAATCAGAGTTTTTCTAAATATAGTTTCTAAGGTTTTTACTAAACTTCCTCTGATACTAACTCTAACGCCCCGACCCCAGAATCTTGAATCCAGTGCATTATTTTAATACAAATGCATGATTACAAGGAATCAAGTCCCGAAGGACCAATCATTTTATTAGTCTTGGAAAATAGATTACATACCTGAATGTTACATTACACATTAAAACATAAAAACAACACAAATAATCCATTGAAAATGCCATTATTCTCCTAGATTAACCCTTCATATCAAACATAATACACTTCTTGGAATCCAAGGAAAACAAAATATAAGAAAGGGGAAAGCTCAGATTCTCAGTAAGGGTAAATAATTTAGCGGAAGCTATAAAATTTTAAGGCAAGATGTGTAATAAAAAAACATCCCTTTAAACATAAACTTGAACATTATATGGAAAAAATAAATCAAACATTACCATATAAACATGTACATGGATATTCTACTAGTAGAATAATCACATGTAATAATTAATTTCATAATGAGGGAATGCTGAAAACCGGACATCATTACCACATAGTCAAGGCCTCATGCCAAGACTACAAATAAATATTTTGTCAAGGCCTTGTGCCAAGACACTAATCTATCTCATGAGACCTACCGATTAATCGAGTGGCTATAGCGGACTCCACTCGTCACTTACTAAGTCCACTTAATTCCTCATATGAAAATGTTGAAACCTAACATAAACATTCATATTAAAACTAGCATAAAAAATGTCAGTACTTCAACTATAAACCATGAAGGGTATAAAAATAGCACATCCACAATAAAAAATATCATAAATAATTCAATACAATATGGAAGATTGTATTATAATAAATCAACCTTAATCAAGAATAATATCTAAAAACTATGTTGACATAGTTGAAAATGATCAGTAAAACTCTTTGAGAGAAATATCCCTTTTTCATGAAAACATTTAAAAGTCACACAATTTATAAAGAAATAAATTTAAAAGAAATTTTTGAATCAAAGTGTCCCATACAAATTTGAAACTTTTTAATGTAATTAACATTTTAAAACATTCATGTCCATATAAATAAATCCATTAAAAACCATTTTGAAAACATGGAAATTAATGAGAATGATTTAGAATAATAAATATTTAAACCATTAAAATGATGTTTTAGTTAAAGAGTACCATAAAAGAATAATTTTGAAATGTCTTTTATGAAACATGGACATGAATAAAAAATATGTCCTAGAAAATACTTACACATAAACAATCTCAGATAATAATGAGATTGAGGAATTAACCCTTACCTTGCACTTTCCTTTGGTCGAGGGCACGTTTAACCTCCTTTATAATGACCACAATATGTTATTAGATTATACCAAAACCATATTAATATTTATTATATCATACATGATTCATTTATGACTTTATAATACCTATTTAATAATTATTTCCATGTTAAATTAACATTTCAGGTAATAACCGGTTTCTTTATCGTACGTGTTTTAACTTGTTATTTCTGATCGTATCATTTAGATCATGATTTAAATACTTCCAGAATATAAAAAATGATATATATAATATATATTTAGAATATAAATATGTATAATAGATAGATATATGAAATGGAAATCACTGTTTATGGAGACGGTAGGCCGTACGTATGCATAAACGTTGTTTCCATTTTCATATCGTATTGAAGGGAAGTAAGTGAACAAGATATATGTAAGTACATACATACATACATACATACATACATACATACATACATACATACATACATACATAGATACATACATACATACATACATACATACATACATACATACATACATACATACATACATACATACATACATACATACATACATACATACATACATACATACATACATACATACATACATACATACATACATACATACATACATACATACATACATACATACATACATACATACATACATACATACATACATACATACATACATAGATACATACATACATACATACATACATACATACATACATACATACATACATACATACATACATAAATACATAAATACATACATACATACATACATACATACATACATACATACATACATACATACATACATACATACATACATACATACATACATACATACATACATACATACATACATACATACATACATACATACATACATACATACATACATACATACATACATACATACATACATAGATACATACATACATACATACATACATACATACATACATACATACATACATACATACATACATACATACATACATACATACATACATACATACATACATACATACATACATACATACATACATACATACATACATACATACATACATACATACATACATACATACATACATACATACATACATACATACATACATACATACATACATACATACATACATACATACATACATACATACATACATACATACATACATACATACATACATACATACATACATACATACATACATACATACATACATACATACATACATACATACATACATACATACATACATACATACATACATACGTACATACATACGTACATACATACATACATACGTACATACATACATACATACATACATACATACATACATACATACATACATACATACATACATACATACATACATACATACATACATACATACATACATACATACATACATACATACATACATACATACATACATACATACATACATACATACATACATACATACATACATACATACATACATACATACATACATACATACATACATACATACATACATACATACATACATACATACATACATACATACATACATACATACATACATACATACATACATACATACATACATACATACATACATACATACATACATACATACATACATACATACATACATACATACATACATACATACATACATACATACATACATACATACATACATACATACATACATACATACATACATACATACATACATACATACATACATACATACATATATCTCCAGTAGCATTATTATGTCATATATTACATACTTATTAATAATATATATTTTTATAATCATCGTTGAATGGTGAACCTAGAAATGAATCTCATTGCGTCGTGGAGATGGTAAGACGTATGTACACACGAGCGACGATATAATTTAATTAATGATTAAAATGTGTGTAATTGGATGATATATTAGTTTTAAATAGAAATTAGAATGTTATTTTCATTATTTATATACATATTACTCATCATTATATCTATCCAAATAACATAGTGTTGAATAACAAATTACACCATGACGTGGAGACGGTAAGCCGTGCGTACACACGCATGGTGACATTATCATTCATAGGATGGATAGAATAATGAGTATGGTTGTATCATATTTATAATAACATAACAGTATGTAGAAGGTACTGGAGTTATTACTTTGGTATGGAAATAACAAAGAAAGAGAAAGTGGAAGAAGAAAAGAACTTTGAAAGAGGTGATAAAATAATTACCTTTTCTTTGGGTGTTTCCTTTTCATTTGAAAACAAGGGCTCCTTAGGTTGGATTTATGCTCAAGGGAAGGCCTCTAGGTTGAATTTATGGAAGTTTGGAGGAGATTTGGGCAGGGTTTGGCCAAGCTAAATAGCTTTGGAGGTGTGATTTTGAGATAAGGGGAAATACCCTTTTATAAGAGAGGTGAGGGTCACTTTAGGAAAAGTTTGAAATATTATTTTATTATAAAATCAATTTTGGTTTATAATGGCTCAAAATTGATTTATTTAAAATCTAAGGTGGGGATGGGTATAAATACTCTCAACCAATAGGTTTTATACAAGTTTAGGTCACCATATTAACACTATCTTTTAGATTAAACTCTTAGTTAAATAGTTTAACTTTTACCACGTCCTCTTGTATTATTATAATAAATGGTTAATAAACTTACTATAAAAATCCAAGAGAACCCCAAGTGGTTAATTATTGATATATATAACCTTATCTAAGTCCTTTGTCTTAACCTTATATTTTTAGAAATATTATATCAATTAATAATATAGTATTTGTTTTAAAAACTCATTTATGTCAATTTTGACACTATTTGGTATTTTGTTTTTATTAAAGTCATAAAAACTTTATCACTTCAAAAAAATAAATAATAAACTATAACATTTCATATTGATCTATAAAATTCATGTATGGCATCAAAAGCTTCAATTTATATTTATTTTTATATTTATAATATCAATTATTTTAATCTTTCATTGATAAAGTAATTATTACATCATCATTGTTTCATAAATAAATTTAATTATTTAATATCTAAAAATTATAAATAAAATACCATTATTTAGGAAATATTTTTATCTTTCTAATGAATATTTATAGTTGAATTTAACTTATTTATAACCCTATATTAAAATGGTTTAGTTATTAAACTTCTAATTTAACACTTTTAACTCTTCTTTAAATAAAATAATAATAAATGTCCTAATCTAATCCAAGTGAACCAAAAGGATAATATTTTATTTCTAATGTTGTTTTTTGGTCTAAATACACTTATCCAATAGAATTAGACATGTGTTAGGGTAATTATAATATCATTTTTACCTTTAATTACGCTTTTTACTTTTAACCGTGTTAAATAAAAGTCAAAAGTTACTATTCACCAAAAATTATTTTCATCTTATTGAACCAAATTTTACTTACTAATGGCAACCATGTCTCTTGGATTTTTTAAATTCAATTCACAGAAGCTATAAAATTACATTTTATGCAAATTTGCAAATGTGCCTAGAAGGTGGATAAAAGATGTTAAAAAGTTCAATAAAATTTTATACATCTAATTTTATTTTAAAATGACTCCAATGAATTACATTTAACTTATGTAGGTATTATATATCTATTTTTACTTAAACTAAATTTAAATAAAATAAATAATTATTTAAATAAAAAGTTGGTTTTAAACAATAACGCAGTGTTTTTCACTATTCATCAAAAATTGAAAGTTTTTAGAAAAATACCAAAAATTTACCCAAAGATAATTTTGATATTCTGAATTCAAAAATGAATTCTATTTTAAAAAATTAAAAACATAGAAGTTTCATTAATTAATTTAAAATTAATTTTCATTGTCAAAACCAAAAAGCGGGTTTTTAAAAAGTAAAAACTATCAAAAGTTTGACATGTGTTTATGTAAAATTTAAATGTAAAATTACTTATAATGACCTAAATTGTATTAAATGATAAAAATATACTCTAATTATACTTCCAAATTATTAAAATTCATAGTTTAACACTATAAATTATTTCTATTAAAAAAGTTGTTTTCAATTAACATTTAGTATTTTTCACTATTCAACAAAATATGAAAGTTATCAGAAAAGTACAAAAAAATTATCCAAACTAATTTTTTATGTCTAGATTCTAAATAATAATTTAATTTCATTAAATTTAATATATAAAAGTGTCAAATATTGGTTTTAGAAAAAAGGGGTTCTCCATTAAAAGGCGGTAAAATTGCATTTAAAAAAAAATACTTCTTTTATCTGAAAAAATGAATTTGTTCTTATATTTTGTCTAATAAACACATAATATAGTTTATAAAATTATATAGATTATATAAAATTCAAAATTCAATTAATACCATTCATAACCTCTTTTTTAACGGCTTTTTTGGTAAGTCATGGTGTGCTCGAACTTGGTATTGCGTGTAGCGCAAGTTATTGAAATAATTTGAAGAGATAACATACTATGAAATATTGGGGGTGTTAAAAGTCCTCTATCGATCATCATAGTGTCACCCTCCAGAGGATTCAAGGCTTGGTTCCTCTATCTATTTAGTGGTACCCTCCTATTGTACCAGGGCATGGGTCCTCTATATAGAGATTATGCCCCCTTGACTATGTCGTAGAGTGGCAAGGCATGGATCATTATGGATGATTCTTCAGAAAGATGTGTGATATGCTGGGAATCATTGATAGACCTCTTGTAACTATCAGAATTCTTTCCTGGGCAGGGCATGGTTCCTTAGTCAATCATCAAAGTGGAACCCATTTATAGAGTCAGGGCATGGGTCATCTATCTATTGAGTGGAACCCTCCTATTGTACCAGGGAATGGTTTCTATACCTAGATATTGTGGACCATAAAATGTTTAGAATAGTGGTTAGGCATGGATCCACATGTATGTTTCTTAGGATAGATGTGTTAGATATTGGGCATCATTAATGGACCTCTTGGAGTTGTCAGCACTCTTTCCTGGGATGGGCTGTGAGATGGAGATCCCCTTTCTCTCTAATTTGGTATTCATTTTTTGAGTATATATATATTTTTATCTATTTAATTGGATATTTTTACTCTCTTGTTTCAGGTTGATATTTCTATTCCAATCCCGTCTCTTACTACTCCCCCTTTAGATTTTGGGGTGACCTACTGGGTATGTATATAATCACCCTTGTATGGGATTTAACCACACATGTAACAACTTATACAGACAATGGATAGGCCTAAATTTATTTCAAAGGATCAAAACGATACCTGGTGCATTTGACAGCATATAGTGGTTAGATCTTGGAGATTTGGAGCTCGGATCTCTTATCATTTACTTTTCTAGTTTTTTTAGTTGGGACATCTTTCCGGTTGGGCGTGTATCTTGCCCCTTTTTCCTTTTCATTTTACACTGTCATATTATTTTATTCCCTATAAGTTTTAAATGAATTTTTTATTCTCTAGATGATTAATCTTTTATTATTATTCCTCTGCACTTCTTCATGGAGATGGTTGGGTGTGTGTGTACAGGTTCTTAGGAAAATACCTCTCATATTATTTATTTCTTTTAGTGATTTTTTCTAGCCCCTGGTCTATGGAGTTAGTCTTGGGATAATTTAGAATATAGACCCATTGGGTTGGGTCATGACATTACATTAACCAAAAATCATTGTAATCCCCCAACTTGGATCACTCTATAAATTGTACCTGGACTATAGTCACCACATGGCCTCAAACATGCCTCTTCATACACCAGAGGATACTATAACGAACCAAAATTTTCTCAAGTATATGGTTCACTTGTTTTTTAGTTTTAACTATTTTTTTATCTTGGTAAACGTTCCTTATTGACTAGGTAAGGTTTTGGGAGCTTTTGATGCTTGTTCTGAGGCCAAAGTTCCTGGAATTGGAGAAACAGAGTGGGCCGCATGGTTAGTGCACGGTTAGTTCTAACCATGTGACTCAACCGTGCAAGGTACATAGTGAATAGGGGAGTCTGCATAGTTTTTAGGCAACCATATGAGATAGTATGCACACCTGTGCAAAGTTGAAAACATTTTTGATAGTGAATTGTTTCATAGATTATACATAATTATCTAAGTGGTTCACCTTGCCCGTGTGAAGGGGGTCCTTAGGCAGTGGAGGCAGCATGATTAGTGCATGGTTTGGACAATAGTGTGGCCATACTATGTGACCCAATTTTGAGGGTGATTCTATGATTTCAACATTGAAATTTTTTAAACCCTTTCCTTTTTTCTTCTTCTTCTCCAGTAGAAAAAACTCATTCATTTCCCCCATGAGAGCTCATCCTCAAGATCCCCACCTAGAATTTTCCATTAATCCTCCATCTAGTCTCCGTTTTCATCACTATCAAAAGCATTTGATTCATATTAGTAATCACATTAATCTAATTTTTTCCTATCTTAGTTTATCTTATCACCTCTTTCACTGTTTTGGTGTAAGATCATTTTTCGTATTTTAAAGTCATTTTTTTTTATTTTGGTGATTTCTTTTATTATTATTTTAATTAAAGGCTGATACCTGATGAGTGGTAATCCAAAGAAAAAATATATGTGGTATAATAACTATCCCTCAATGTTTAGGTGTTTTAATAGCTTTTTTTTATGTTCCAAATGCCAAATTTTACCACGTGTTTCCTTAAGATGTGTTAAACATCTTTAAATAATTATTCCATGTTTAATTACTCATTTAGACTATATTAAAATGTTATAGGATACTGATCTTGTTGATTTATACCCCTTTGGGTGTGATAAATTTAATTTCCATCTTTTATATAAATGTTCAAATGATCAAACACTATATAAGTGTCTAGACTAACTTAGAAATTGAATTTCCTTGCCTTGTAAATTGAATGGATTAATTATCTTGAATGAGAGTGGGTGGAAAGGACACAACACATGTTATATATTTTTAAATGTGGATTATGAATTTCTCACCCTTGGTTAAATGTGCTAAATAATTATAATGTATCAGAGGTAAAACATCATTGCTATTATTATTAGCATTCCAATGAAATTGGCTATTGAAAAATAGTTAAGGGACTTCTTGAGCATGAAATTTCACACTCTATTATGTTGGGTAATGGGCATTATGTCTCACATCATTATACTCTTATCTGGATGATGGGAATGACACTCCATTTTTCTTTACATACTGTTCTGGGAATGACAACTCACCCCACCATCTCAAGTGATAGGAAATATGTTTCACATTAATATGAGATTTAGGGCTTGTACCCTTTTTGTTGGAGCCTATAGATTGTTAGACTAGTTATGGATGCTTGAGCTACACCCCGGGTCTAGCTAGCACCTATTATCCACATATATTCCTATATATTTCCTCACATATCTAGGAAGTACACATGTATACACATTATATGTGATTAATTATATATATATGGATACACATGGTTACTAAATATACTCATTCTGGACTATGCCAAAGTAGGTAGAGTCAGCTAGGTGTCATATAAGAACCTAATCCAACTAGTATTTATTTTTACAACATTTTTTTATTTGTTATACTTGCACATTTCTATGATATGTACATTGGATGGATTATTCTAGACATAAATGGTGGTGTCCTATTGAGTTTATCTTACACACTACTTAGGAAAAAATTGGTACATGAGTATACTTCATGTATGAAGTTATGGAAAAGGGAGAGATCCCTATTACAGATGATTGATCTGTTTCACTTCTATCTTGGAGCATGGGAACAGAGGACCAAGCATATGCTTGTGATACTAGTGGAGTAGTATTTTGGGTTTTTTTTATTTTCATATATAATGATGTATATAACTATCCCCTTTCCCCCCTTTTTGTATATCATCATTCCATGACATCATTTATATATGAATCATTCTTTGAATTTTAATTATTATTTTAGTTTCTTGGTTGTTTACAATTCTGCAGTTGACTATTATAATTTTTTTCTATTTTGGAATCCATTAAATTATGATTCCATTGTTGTCTATTTATTTATTATTACCATAGTTCCACTTTGATATGATGGTAAAATCTCCCCACTATACCACCTTGGACCCTCACTACTAGTCGAAAGCCTCTGGGGTGTGAGGAGGCATTCTTGAAGCTAGGTGACCCAATGACTCAGGGCATCGATTAAGGGGATCCGAATTCGATACGTTACAAAGTGGTATCAAAGGGGTTTATTTTATTCTATCTTAAAATTTTGTTATTATATAGGAGAATAGGATGTATTAAAATTTGGTAATGAGTCTGTTCCTGGGAGTAAGTAACCCACGTACAGGGGAAACCCAAATTACCTAGGATGGCTTATTGTTGTTTTAATTTGTGCTTGTTACAATTGATATGATTTCACCATTGGGTGACACACTTGTTTTGCGAAATTATTGATATTGATATTATTATTGTTTTGTACTTTTTTTCCTTGGCCCTCCAAGGCATAGAATTAGCATATCATGCATCATCTTAGGCATCTTAGGACTAATGTTCCACACATTTTTCCATGTCATGTTTTCTTTTTCATGAATTTCCTACTACCTATAGTTAGTGCATGGTTATTATATATGTAAATGTACTAATGCTTACTATAAGGATAATATAATAGGATTAATTAAAGTGAATACATCAATATAAATAGATTTTTCTTTCATATATTGGTGTGGACACCTTAATTGGCCAATTATACCATGTTGTGGGTTTTGGACCTTCTGGTTAAATGGACCGAATCAACATTATTTGATTAGATTACCTAAATTCCAAAGGTGATTTATGGAGAAAGTAATTATATAAATCATAAAGGTGATTCATGTAATCAAATCATTTCTTATGACCTATTATATCCTGATACCAGATGTAAAGGTTAGGTTTCATTTAAATAATGTGCCAATTTCAATTTATAAGGAGTATTACTTTTATAAATTGGAAACAACGATGCATATAACTAAGACATGATATATATATATATATATATATATATATATATATATTTTATTATATAAAATAGTATGAACTGAAATTAAATCTTTTAAATGAAATAATTATCACTAAATGGTGATTCTGATTTCAAATTAAATTGTGTTTTACTCTATACCTTATAATTGAAACTCCATATATCATAACCTTTATGGTGTTTTGTGAGATCTAGACCTAAACCTGGCCTTAGTAGTGGGTAGTTGGGCTGTATCTTATAAATCTTATGGAATATTATGGTTTTTCTTTATCACCTAGGCTTGGATTTTGGATTAGGAAGAGAGGTGTGATATTTCACATAGGAAGGTTGTGTACCTATCCTATTGTGTATATTCAATATTTAAACCAATTAATTCTATTTTGAGACATAAATTTGACATTATAGAATCATGCCATAACAAAAAACTCAAGTCATATGCTAGGAGGGTAGTGAATTCCATGCTACGAAGGTGGTGGGACTCAAGCCTCCAGTGATACCTTATGTAGTTCCTTCTATGGAACCATATACTGTTCTTGACATGGGAATTAATTCCTAGTTTTGAGAGGGTTTATTTTGAATGATTTAGTAATCCATGGTGTTACCCGACCTACCCCGACTATGGTGGAGTTGGATTGGGAGTTCCAATAGAAGAATCCTACCACCTTTTTGGGGTATAGAATAAATATTGCTACAAATTCATGGATAGAGGCCATTCTTTTTATATTAGAGCATATAGAGATGCCACCAAAGCGAAGAGTCCAGATCACTACTTATATGCTACATGGTTCTGACAAGAGATGGTGGGATGTCATTACCTAGATAGACTGACATCACGACATGATCTGGAGGGATTTCTTGATAACCTTTTACGGATACTTATTTCCACATATGTTGATGGATGACTGTGCTAGTGAGTTTATGAATTTTTAGTAGGAAACCATGTATACTCTGAAGTATTCTGCTCTCTTTACTGAGATGCATCGATTAACAATGACCTTATATGGTGATGATCTCATTACTACTAGGTGATTTGAGGATGGGATGGTGTATTCCATCTTATCTAAGGTTACCGTCTTCTGCTTGACCACTATTTCTAATATATTCAACTAGGTCCTCATTACTGAGCATAATTTGAGGGAAGTCACAGTGTTAGCCAGGGTGGTTCAGCACCATAACCTGTTGGTGATTCTTCCAGTGAAAGTAAGTGTTGTTTCAAGGTTTCTTATTGGGGATCTAATAGTTAGGAAACTCATACCTATATATTCCTTATATGTCACCAGTGTAGGAAGACATGACATATTAAACCCAAATTTATGTGAGATCCATTTGAGTGTAGAGGCTGTGGAAGGATGGGCCATATTCATCATTTCTATAGGAATTTTCCACCATTACCAAGTGAGAGAGGGTCTACACCAACTCTAAGATCTGGAGTGAGACCAATAATATCTCACCTGGTAGGAATATGGAATACCACAAGTTTCTCAGGACAAGGTAGTGTTAAATGCATAGGGAATTATTCTCAAGACATACAACACCAGTAGAGTAGGCCTACTTAGGGAAGTCAGGTTGTGACTCAGGGACACGTTATAGACCAATTACATGCATTGAAACCTATTATAGAAGAGTAGAGAACCTTAAATTATACTATTTGAGAGTATTTGTGTGGCATCATGGCAATCAACACCTATTTGGGTATCCTATCAGACAGTGTTCATCGATGTAAGGATTTCCCCTTTAATATAGGCAGACATATTTTCACGTGGAATATTTTTTCCCTCAACATGATAGGTTTTGATGTAATTATCGAGATGGAATGGTTAGTTCTATATCAAGACCATATTGATTTTTATCGCTGTAGGGTGACATTTACATCATCAAAAGGTAGAGGACATGTACACAAGGGAGAATCATTTGTCCATGCATCTCGAGATGTACCTAATCATCAAGGGCTAGGAAGAGTGATAGCCCAGATTTCCAGTATCTTCTTGGATGATTAGGGAATAAAACCTACTGTTTCCCCCTATGCATTGGATCATTTTAAGGATGTATTCCCTGATGAATTTTTTAGGATTCCTCTAGTGATAGAGGTATAATTAACCATTGAGCTAGTTCCAAGAGTGAACCAATGTCTAGGATAGAACCTATAGAGATTATGGAGCTTAAAAAGTAGTTGGAAGACCTGAAGGATAATGGTTTTATACACCCCGACACTTCTCCTTAGGGTTCACCAGTCCTTTTTTCTCTAAGAAGGAGGATGGTACCCTTAGGTTCTATGAGGATTACTGATGGTTGAACTAGATCATGGTAAAGAACTGATATCCACTACCTCAAATAGACGGCCTATTTAATCATCTCCAAGTATATTGGGTGTTCTCAATTATTTATTTGAGGTTGGGATATCATCAGGTTCATGTCAGGCCTACAAACATACCTTTCACAACTTTATAGAGTAGGTATAGTCTTTATAAATACCTGGTAATGCTGTTTGATCTCATGAACATGACAACTATTTTCATGGATATGATGAATCAGGTTTTCCACCCATATCGGTATTCCTTCATTGGGGTCTTTGTGGATGATATCATAGTGTATTATCATTATCGACATGACCATGTCCAATATCTTGATATTTTACTGAATGCACTAAAAGAGTACCATCTTTAAGCTAAGCTCAACAAATTCCACTTTTGGATTGGTAGAGTCCACTTCTTGGGTCATATCATATCAGAGTCAAGATTATTAGTAGACCTAGAGAAGGTGAGATATGTAGTTTTCTAGGAGAATCCCAAGAATAACTATGATATACAAAGTTTTTTTGGGTTATCTAGGTATTAAAGATACTTCATCCAGGATTTCTAACACTTAGAATCACCTCTCATGGGCTTGGATAAGAAGTGTGTGAAATTAATACGGCTAGAATCTTATTAATAATCCTTTTAGGAGTTAAATGGAATATTGAATTTAGAACCAACCCTTATTCTATTATATCTAGTAAGAATCTACATCATTTATTGTGACACATCAAGTATCAGGATGGGGGTGGTTATAATGTAGTATGATCAAGTCATGAAGTATGGGGTTTATTAGTTATGGAATCATGAGTGGAATTAACTGATGAAAAACCTTGAGCTAGTAGCTTTCATCCACGATCTACATTATTAGAGGCATTATTTACATGCAGATAATTTGATGGTATTCACAGATCAAAAAATAATCAAGTAAATTTTTACACAGTGTGATCTGAATCTCAAACAATGTAGATGTTTTGAACACCTGCAACCATTTAATTTAAATCTTTTCTAAATACCTGGAAAATTAAATGCAGTAACTGATGCTCTGAGATAGAAGAATCAGACATAGTAGGTTCAGGAGGCCAGTGGTGAGTGGAATCTCATGTAATTGTTTTCATAGATGCATGTTGAGGTTTAGGATGATCACAGTCAGACAATACTACCATCTTTAGTAGTGACCTCTACCCTCGGAGTAAGTGGGATTTAGGAAACTCTCAAATCCTGAGGGACTAGTCCTAAGGAAAAGTATCATATATGATGATTAATCTTCTGGTTGGACCATGTATAAGGATGAGACGTTATGCTATCATGGTTGTGTTTTGGTCCCAATAGACATCTAGGAGGATTTGATGTGTGAATCTCATACCAAAATTTGGTTAGTACATCCCTATGTCACTAAGATGTATCAATACTTACATCACCTGTATTGGTGTCTTGGAATGAAAAGGGAGATAGCGGGTTTTATCAATCGGTGTTCCACCCATCAGCAAGTGAAGGAAAAACATCATCAACCTACATGAATCTTGTAGCTATTATATATTCCCAAGTGAAAATGATATTATCTCTCTAAGTACTTCATGATAGGTTTGCCTAGATCACCTTGAGGAAATGATATTTTTTTTTAGTTTTTGATTGTTTGATAAAGTTTGTACACTTCTTACCAATTCAAGAGACTTTCTTGGTAGACAAGATAGGGAGGATATATTCTAGGGAGGTCGTATGTCTTCATGAAGCTCCATGTTTTATCGTATCTGATAGGGACACTCATTTTACATCTCAGTTATGGAAGGGTTTACATAAGGCCTTAGGTACACAGGTGTTACTAAGCATGGTCTATTAACCTGAGACTGATGGACAAACATATAATAATATTTAGGTGTTAGAGGACATGCTTCGTGCATGTGTCCTTGACCTTGTAGGTTCTTGGGAGAAACATATACCCCTAGTTTATTTTTATTATAATAAAAGTTTTTAGGCTAATATTAAGATGGATCCTTACGAGGCCTTATATGGTAGGCCTTACTGATCACCTCTATGCTGGTTTGAGGCAGGGGAGGTAGTTTTTCTTGGACCACGTCTTGTTCAAGAGACTTCAGAGTAAGTTCAGTTGATTAGGAAGTGCATGTTGATAGCTCAGTACTGACAACATTCATATGCTAATCGAAACTGATTACCTCTTGAGTTCAAGGTTAGGGATCAAGTTTTCTTGTGTGTTTTACCCAGGTTAGGCCATCAATGAATTTGGAAGCAGGGTAAGCTCTCACCTATATTCATCAGTCCTTTTTAGTTCTTGAAGGGAATTGGGCCAGTGGCTTACCATATAACACTTCCTCAGAGATACCAGTCTATGCATGAAGAATTTCACATATCTTCACTCCACCGATATTATATGGACCAATAACATGTTTTACAAACTAATGAGGTTGAGTTATATGTATATTTTTCCTTTGTGGAGTATCCAGTGTGCATTGCGGATCATATCATGAAGAAACTACGAGGTAGGTCAGTTCCTTTAGTATGGGTGCTATGGAAACAAAAATGAGTAAAGGATGAGACATGGGAGTGAGAATATGAAGTTAAAGCCTAGTGGCATGATCTTTTATTATAAATTTACTCTTTACGTTTAGAAGTCCAACTCAGGTATGAGTTTCTTTAAGAAGGGGAGGTTGTGACAACCCAAATTTTCTCAAAGGTATGGATCTTTTTTTTCACTTTGAATTATTTATTTTATCTTGGTAAATGTGATATATGACCTAAGGAAGGTTTTAAGAGTATCTGAAGCTTGTTCAGATCCTAGAGTTATAGAAATTAGAGAAATAGAGTGGGCCACATGGTTAGCGCATAATTAGTGCTAACCGTGTGACTCAACCATGCGAGGTACCTAGTTCACATAGGAGGCCATAGAATTTGTCTATAACCATGCTATCCAGGCTGCATTTCCATGCAGAGTTTCATAAATTTATGATAGTGTCTTTTCACATGGCTTGTACACCATTAGCCAAACAGTACACTTAGCCTATACAAAGGGGGTCCTTGGACAGTGCATCTAGTATAGTTGATGCACAGTTTGGCCAAACATGTAACCAAACTGCATGAAATAGTTTTTGAGTGTGATTTTAAGATTTATCCCTTGAAAATTTTTAAACCCTTTTCTTTCTTTTTCTTTTTCTCTAGTAGACAAACCACCCCAATTTCTCATGTGAGAGATCCTCCTCAAGCTATCCACCTAGGATTTTCTATTGCTCCTCCATTTGGTATCTATTTTAATTGTTATCAAAATCATTGGATTCCTTTTGATAATCTTCTTAATCCTCTTACTTCCTATATTAGTTTATCTTCCAATCTATTTCACTATTTTGGTGTGAGATTATTTTCCCTATTTTTAGATAATTTTTCTATTTTGGTGATTTCCTCCATTCTTCTTTGAATCAAAGGATAATACCTAACTAGTGGCCATCCATAGACCTATGGTAGGTGGTCTAGTAATTATACCTCAAAATTCAGGAGTTTTCATAACTTTTTATAATATATTTCATGCCATACCTTCCCATGAATTTTATTAAAATGTGTTAAACCAATTTAAATAATTTTACCATGCTTAATTACTCCTTTGAGCTATGTTAAAATCTTATAGGATGTTGAACTCATTGATTTACAACCATTCAGGTGAGATAAATTGAATTTACTTCTTTTATATAAATTTTCAAATGACCAAACATCATCCAAGTGTTTGGATTAACATGAAAATTGAATTTCCTTCCCTTGTAAATTGAATGGATTAATTAAATTGAATGATAGTGGGTGGAAAGGTCATGCCACTTGTTTTATATTTTTAAATGTGAATTATTAATTGTAAACCCTTAGTTAAATGTGATAAATGATTATAATTTATTAGTGTTATACCCTCATTGTTATTATTATGAGTATTCCATTGACATTGGTTGTTAAATAATAGTTTAGGGAATTTTTGAGCATAAAATTTTATGCTCTATTACATTGGCTGATGGGAATGATGTATCACACTATTATAATCTTATCTGGATGATGGGATTGACACTTCACATTCCTTTGCATCGGGTGTTTAGCATGGATATTCACCACACCATATCGATTGATGGTAAATATATACCTCATTTATATGAGATTCAGGGTTGGTACCTTTTTTTGGAGCCTATATCTCATTAGACTAGTTATAGATGCCTAAGATATGCCCTGGGTCTAGCTAGCACCTAGTATCCATGTATATTCCTACATATGTCCTCATTTATCTAGTAAATATACATGTATAAATATTATATATGATTACTTATATATATATATATGGAGACACAAGGTTTATGATCATACTCATTCCAGCTTATGCTGAAGTAGGTAGATTCATCTAGGTGTCCTATAGGAACTTGAGATGACTAGTATTTATTTTTCTATCATTTTTTATTATTCATTATACATACAAAATACTATTTTATGTAAACTAGATAGATTGTTATGGACATCATTTTTTTGGCCTAATGAGTTTATCTCACACCCTACTAAGTCCTAATTTGGTACTCGAGTTGGCTTCATGTCTGTAGGTATAGATAATGGAAAGAGCCTTGTTATAGATGCTTGATCTATTTCACTTATAGCTTGGAGCATGGGAGCATAGGACCAAACATATTCTCGTGATGCTAATGGAATAATCTTTTGGACTTATTGTATTTTTAGATAGCATGATGTATATTCCTATCCCATGTTTCTCCTTTTTGTATACCATCATTCTATGACATAATTTGAATATGTATCAGCCTTTGTATTTTGATTATTATCATAATTTCTTGGTTTTTTTCACTTTTTTAGTTGACTATTATACTTGTTTACACTATGCCATATATTACATTATGCTTCTAATCTTGTATATTTATTTATTATTACCACTATTCCACTCTGATATGAGGTTATAGTCTCCCCACCATACCACCTTGGACCCTTGATACTGGTAGGTATCCTCTGGTGTGCGGGGAGGTGTACTTGAGGCCCGATGACCCACCAAACTGGGGTACTGGTTAAGGGGCTCCTAGGTCGAGATATTATAGCTACCGAATAGAAAAGATGACCCAATGATGGTATGATAGGGAGACTATACCCTAATTATTAGAGTAATACAATGGTACATAACAAATAAATCAATGAAAAAGTAGTATAAATGAAAGTTTGTGGAAATAAATCATCCCAATGATGATAAGCGGACCAATCCATAACAATATCATATACAGAATGCTGTCACATCAATATTAAAAAGGAAATCATGAAAAAATAGTAGTAGGAATATGATACATGAATAATGAAAAGAACTAAATCCCAAAGGCTATCTCTTTAAGATTCCTAAGCACCCGATCAGTCATGTTCTCCTAAGATCCTAGATCCAAGGGTAACCTTAAAAAATTAACAACAAGAATGAAGACAAATCCATAACCTAACCCTACAACCATGAGGTATGTATGGGTACCAAACTATGACCCGAATAGGGTGTGAGATAAAATCAGTAGAACATCAAAATCAACATCTAGTGCAATCCAATTTGTGAATATAAAATACATTAGTGTGCGGTTAATAATAAATTCTATGAATGAAATACATAAATCACATGTCGGACTGGGTTCCAAACAGGATACCCGTTTGATACCACATGCTTCATACTAATCCATAATATCTTTGAATGATTACCAATTATGATTTAATTTATAAAAATGGCATGGGAATCGGCTCTTATCCAAGGTGTCCCCCATGATCATATCCGTATAAGGGATGAACACATCCCATAACATTTAAAAATTAATAAAGGAATAAAGGAAGGCCAAGATGTAGGTAAAGCACTAAAAAAATCCAAGTATGTTCTTTGACTTGGTATACAAATTTCTTAAATTAATTACTCAATTAATTATTTGGAAACCTAAGACCATACAAGGAATTTCATATGAGGAGCCCAAGTATTTATCCAAGTTTATTAATAACCCATAACCCTACAAGTCCATCCATGAAATTTCTCATAGGAACCCAAGAATCGCACTACTAATGGTATAAAGTCATTATCATATGAGTCCATCCATGTCATTCCATTTCATTCCATGTAGGAAGACCAAGTTTCTCTCATGGCGTAAAATAATAATTTGCCATCAGAGCTTGTCCTTGGAATTCCATGAAGGTAACCAAAGTGTCACTCATGGAGTATGATAATTTCATTTAACCTATAATACCATCCATGAAATTTTGTGTAAATAACCCATGTTTCAATCAAGGCATAATGTAATTCACCTAAATAATGATCCCATACAAGGAATTACAACATGGGAAACCAAGGTTCAATCAAGGTGTAATATAAGGGTATAGACAAGTTGCCTTTAATATGTAAATATTGACTATGAGATTATCCATGCCTTTTGTCCATTTACACATAAGTAATAAAGAATTCCATGTTAGTAATCATGCTATATTATAAATCAAGTATGAACAATAAAGAGGACATGTCCAAAAGTATTCCTAATCACAATCCAAGTATACAATGTGGGCCATTACATTTATAAGTAATTAAAGAGGCCATGGAAAGGTCCATTCCATTTATCATTTCAAATAACTCCATTTGATTTTCCATTTTTATTTAAATAAGGCAGCACACCACATTGGTGGTTTTATTACAAAATGGGGCATGGTTATCATACCAACTCATTTAATTCAATTCAAACATTTATTACATTATAATTAATCCAAAAAATCTAAAAGGTGATTAAATCATACTATGAGCTTTATAATCATAAGAATTTACACTAACACACCCCAATGGTGGTCTAGTTTCCTAGAAAAGGTATAAAAGTCATGGAGTATAAGAAAAACATCCCAAGGGGTGGTTCAAGTCAAGGTGAACAACCACCAATTGTTAAATTAAATGCACAATGGATATCCAATTTAAGGTATTAGGTTATACATAACTAATTTCACATTTTAAGGGAGACAAACCGAAAATCTGGTGTACAACACAATGGAGTATTTTATAAATCAATGAAACTTTAAGGGAAAATCTATAGATCACATTCCTCATTATTAGGATGATTCAATTTTCCATTATAAAGTTTTTATTCAATCTAGATCAATATTAAATGGAAGAATAGACAAACAACTTGAAAATAGGATGTATTAGCTCACATTGAAATATCATTCAATATGGAAAGATAAAATAAGAAAGGTGGAAAGAAGAATTATAGACTTACCACTACACTCCCTACACACCTGAAAATACTCGATTTCAAGTATGAATGATGAAGAACCATGGAAGATTTGGAGGAAGATAGGAGAACTCAAAATGTAGGGAGAATTTTTGTGTGAGTGAGTATAAGAAAAGGAGGAGGAAGGTTAAAATAAATAATGGGTAGAAATGTAATTTCACCCCTTTAATGTGGTTTACAGTTTGGTCACATGGTTGGCCAAACCATATGCCAAAACTTTCTAAGGGGACACCCCCTTGCACGACTAAGTGCATGGTTTGTCTAAAAATGCACAACCCATGTGGTTATCCACTACAGCAAGTCTGAAATTTCTTATTTGGCAATGTCACCTCAGATGCATAGTTTGAAAAACCATGTAACACCCCATTAGGTTTGTAAGATTTGGGTGCACAGTTTCCACTAACCTTGTAAAAAATGTACGCCCCATTTAACCTTTCTAAAAACTAGGTTTTCAAATCCCGGCGCTCTTGAAACTCTATTAAAGACTTGATTTACATATCAGTCCTTAAACCCTATCTATAAACAACACTTTTAAATGTTCCAACCCTCATAATTGTATTTTAAAGCTCAAATTATGATTCAGATCATCAACAAAATGAAAATTTCAAACTCCCTATAAAATTTCCACAACTAAAAAACAAGGGTCATTATAACCTCCCCACCTTGGAACTTATCATCCTCGATAAGTCTTAGAGAACATTGAAATATCACTCGTCCAAATCAAGTTATGGAATTTATGCTGAAACAGCTACATTGAATTTTAAATTCCCAACACACCTACAAGCATCACTACAAAAAACATGGTTCTTAAGCCACTGAAAATTGAGACAATGATAATATTCGAAAATAAAACATCAATACAATGCTTATCTGAGTTCGTCTAACATGATACATGATCTTGTTTTCATATCTTACATCAACTGACTTATGGTACTCCACACCATATGTTCTTTATTGAATGATCAATTTTGAGTCATGGTGAATCCACTATCATAATTTCCTACTTAAGCATGCCCTTAGCATTCTAATGATGCTATCAACATGATTATTAATTGATTGAATAGTTGATTACCAATTGAAAACATTTATCCTGGTTATTCTAGATTTTCCCTGAAAATCCTCAGTTGAAATTTTCACTATACTCATCTCATCATGATAATTTGATTTAATCGGTTCCTCACTGACCACATTTAGTGAACCTAGAGAACGGAATGTCGAGCTACTACCATATGACTATCTCAAAAAATGATCAGCTTCCACATATTATGCATCCAAAACCCAATGATGACACATTTAATCAAATACACACTTTGAGATCACTTTAAGAACACTCACTAAGGCCCTTAACCAGTTTCTAGTGTTGTCTCTTACTGAATTGGTCATTTATGTCATCATGCCACAACAAAAACATAGGTGTATACCTAATCTAGCACCCTTGGATCTACACACACTAATATTATCAATCAAGATCATCCATAAGTCTAGGGTAACCTCAGAATCAACTACCTGAGTCTAAGAAGTTAATC
Organism: Viscum album; assembly: GCA_963277665.1. NCBI lineage: Eukaryota > Viridiplantae > Streptophyta > Magnoliopsida > Santalales > Viscaceae > Viscum > Viscum album. Next base: position 1,232,044,189 of record OY728155.1, read on the forward strand.
CAAGGTAGTCAATTTTCAAGAGTTTACATGTGAGATGTCACTATATAGCCAATACGTCCATGTATGAAAATACTAACATATCCCAAAAATGGTATCTTTCCTAGAGATCAAATCAAAAAATTAGCTGGTGTCCATGAGTTCATATAAGGTTTTCCAACATGGGAATCCCAATATCACTCAATAAATTCCATGCCTCTACAATTATCCATGCTCCTAGAGCACAACTCTAAAAGAGTCTATTTAATGAGCCAAGAGGACATTTAATTTTTTTCTTTAGATCAATGTATAATTGAAACTCTCTTTGTATAACCTGTATGATATCAAGATAAGGGCATGCTCATCTCTAATCCAAGAGTACACTAAGAGGATATCAATAATTACAGATAAGACCCGATTCATGCTCATCATATCCAAGATGAAGTGCCTGACATGGTTTCTAACCAACCATAACCATCTATAGGTAAGAAGAACAAGAAAACCATTTTATTATTGTGATACCTAGAAATAACCAAAACATGTTAGAAGTCTCACATCATGGGTCACTTACGCACCTTGAGTCTGAATCTAGTATCCAAATTTGATCCAAAACCATAACTAGATTATATTTTGTGCATCTTCTCAAGGACTAAAACTAAAATACACCAGCATAATGGGATTTTAAGAACAAGGTTGACTATTCCCAAGTTCTATTTTATGGATGTTCTCCCTATACTTGGAAGGAAACACTAAAACACATTCAATATGATTCTGCACGCCTTTAGAGTGTCTTAGTCATCGTTTACTGAGAATGGGAACTCATCTCATAGCACATGGTCAATCCACCACCAAACATGGATTAAGGTTGCGGCCAAAACACCTTTAAAAAGTTATAATTTGAAAATATAGAAAAAAAATACTTAAAATCATGCCAGATCATATTTACTATATATATATGTGTGAAACTCTCCTGATCTATGCTCACACACTTCATTAGTATCAATCATATAAGACAAAACTAAACCGATCAGTAGTTTTACTAATAGAGCTAATATTTTAAACATTTTTGTATGCATTTAAATTGTTTTAATCATCCCAAATTATCAATTTGAGATTTTATGAATCAATTTTGGATTTATGGTGTGTTTTGAGAAAAATTATGAAAAGTGCTTAATTTTGGATTTTTGACAGATTTTTACGTCAAGGGTATTTTAGTCATTTATTTAAAAATATATTATAAATTGAGTGATTATTTTTTAGAATAATTAATTTATGTACTTTAACTTTTTCTTCTGGACCAGGGGATTATTTGATAATCTAGAGGCCTTAAAAAATCAATGAAGTTGAAGAATTTTCTGAGTGGACTGTGTGGACCCCACCACTATAATGGAAGAACATATCGGCCTATACACCTCCAATGGAAGTGATTATACTTGGAATAGAACTAAGAAACATAGTAGAGTCTCTAAAAGTAATTTTAGGGTGTTTTGTAGTCATTAAGGTTTCCATTAGATGTTATATTTTTGAAGGAAGCTTTCAAGAACCTTCATCCAGAAAAAGTAACACTCAATAAAAAATTCATAACTCCTGAATACAGTGGCCAAATAAGTTGAAATTTTTATAGGAGATGATAAAGAAAATGGGGAACAACTTTAATGTAGGGGACCATGCGTGAAGTTTTCATTTAATAGGTCCAAAATGTGTCAGCTCTCAGATTATATAAATCTTCCTATAAAAGGAGAGGAGATCCTACCTCTCAAATAATTACTTCCCATCCCCATTACATCTAGGCACCAAGGATATGAGGACAAGGGCCATTTATAATTTTTATTTTATTTTTATTTTCCCATGTAACACATTTATCTTTTTTATTTAAGTGTTTCCCATTTCTTTCTTTCATCCATATTTTTCTCCCAACTCTAATTCTCATTATCTCTCTTCCATCTTTCCATTGTGATATCTTTTCACATTGTATTGGAAAGTGATTAAATCGAGGCTTGAACATGGGAGAGGTTTCATAGTGTTATTAATTATTGTGCTTCAAATTGAAAATGTTTTAAATCTATTTTTGGTGGATGGGGGGGGGGGGGTGGGGGTCATTACACGGGTGTGATGGTCGTCCACCATGACACTATTTCCAAATCCATTTATTTTCCTTGATTAATTAGTTTCCCCTCACCTATCTTAGTAAAAACCTTTATACGGTGGAGTTGGGGTTTCTATAAGGGTTGAAACGGCATATGGTGGAGCCAGGTCTTGTAGGAATAACATTCTTGGTTGAGGTGTTACCCTATTTGACTATTGGAGGAGGTGCGGTTTGGTGTTCCGAACACATGCTAAATTATCATACTCAATAAATCAAGGGAAAGTAATTCATTAATGAGGTTTCACTAAATGAATATCAAATTGAATTTAAAACAAATAAAATGATGAATGAACCCATGTTATCCAACCCTAGGACCAAGACCTTTCTTCCATAATTTCATGATGTCTGTATCTACATCTGCATTTATATTTAACATTTTCATTTCATTATTTTAATTTCATGTTTTCCAAAACCCTTAAAAACTTCATTTTCAATAAATATTAAAAAAACAAAAAAGAATTATAAAAGGTGAACTAGAATAATTGATTGAAACGACTACAATTATCCTCAAGTGAGATGAACCTGGTAAGCCATTGTGCTGTATTAAGAATATAAATTTTCTTTTACCATACCCTATGACAAGTGTGCATCAAAACTATTGCCATTTCCAGGGATTTAAGCAGTTATTTTGATCAATTTTTTTAAAATACACATTTTTGTAGATATTTTTCTTTATTTTATTTATAAATAAAACTAAAAAAAAATTCTCATGATGTTTTCAACTGAACATTTTTTCAATTTAGGGAATGATTACTTACAGGTGCAAGAACAAGAAATTGATTATACTAAGGAGGAAATCCAAAAAAGGGGTGACTCTCTTATGATAATGTTCAAATAGTTTATAAAAGGCCAAAATACATAGATCTCACCACTTTTTTTGATAAGCATGATCGAGGAACTCCAAACTGACATGCAATGATTCAAGGCCAAGAAAGAAGTGCCACTGGTATTTCCATATTTCACTGAATACATCCAAGAAGTTGAGGCCAAACTTGATGTGGAGGAGCCTAAATACCTACCTCCATCCACTAAAGATCAACTCCAATAAGAACTTTCAATTAAAAATGAGATTAAATCCAAACCAACTCAGGGAGATGATACAATCTTGAGCTCACACTCTTTTAATTTTATTGAATATGATTTGAGTATAACTCCCAACTTTTTTGAATTTTTAGAATTGAGCGGACTCTTATTATGACTTGAAGGATGATGTGGAAAAAGACACACCTGTTGAGGAACAAATAGAGCTCCTTGAGGACATTGAACATATACTAGAGGAGCCCAATCATGAAGAGATCCAAGTTCCTGAGCCTGTGAAAACCAGACAAGAGGTTGAAGCCCCCATGAAGACAAAATTGGAAGGTAAGATAATTGCACAAGTAGAAACAAAATAAGATGAGGTTCCATAATTCATCCAACCCCCTCCATGCAAGCTGTACCAAATTACAAAGGGGGAGGATCTAGTGTACTTTATCCATGGATTCATCTTCAACAATAACAAATAAATGCAAGATGGGAAGAACGACATGTGGTGGTTCATGTCAAAGAAGCCCCAAACACCATCAGACCTTGGATAACATCTGGTACTATCCATTAGAGGTAGTAAAAATTTAGGGCCCACTTGGGGGGTCATACCAAGATTTATCTTTACATTATTTTTATATTTAAATTTCATTTTTTTAATAATAAGTTTAGTATACAACCTAGTCCTCCTTATCTTTTTAAGATTTAATTAGATGATCCTTGTTATCAAGTGAGAAATTATATTTTGTAGGTTCATAAATGGGACAAGGAAGCCTTAAATAGTGGAAGAGAAGTACTAATATTCATGGGAAATGGATTTCATTTTTATTGTTTAAAATTTTAAACTCCTTACATTTTTTGATCCAAAACATGTTTTGAGATTTAATGATAAGAATTTCATGCCCACGCTTGAATTATTATTTACTTGAATTATCTAGGAGACATGAGTTTCTTAGGAATACTATGATACCATGTTTTATATTTCAATGTTAATTATATTTAATGAGTAAAATGGAAAATTTAATGTTTAAATTGAAGCATGGATATTGAAATGGTGACTCTTGATTTAAGGGAATTAGTTGATTTATATAAATAAAATTTCCCTACCATTTTTCATGCATTGAATTTCTGAAATTCATATGAATTGATTTGTTATTATAAATCACTTCTTGAGTGATTGTACAATATCATATTTCACATTCTCAAGAGGATTTATAGACCAAGTACTTCCTATTTATTCTTGAGCATATTTCTTGAGTGATCTTGGGACATGTCACATGCCAGAACTTGAATTTGAACTTGTTAAAGCTATGAATGTACAACAACACATTTAAAATGATTGAGGAATCTTTTGAAAATCCATTATCCTTAAATACCACCTTTACATCAATACTTATTTCAGCCCATAGAGACCATGAATGATCTTTATAGGGATGATCCATGTTTCAAGCCATTTTTATCCATTTCTACCATATTCTTGGTATTTTCTTGATATTTTAATAATGAAGTGTGGGGGTGAAGGGATTTATGGTGGATGGGATTATTTACTTTGTAAGGAAAAAGTTTGGGGGTTCTATTGTGAGAATTGTAAAAGGTTGTGTAATAATTCCTTGTACTTAATTGTTTTCCCCTCTTAAATTTAAAAAAAATGAAAAAAAATTAAAAAAAGAGAAAAAAAGAGAAAAATGGGTTGTGATTTGGGAGAAACAAAAATAACCATTTTCCAGACCAAATATATTCTAATATTATGTGGTTAGGTGATGGATTTGAGGTTTTATCTAATCATAACTTTCAAAAAAAGGAAAAAATTACAAAATTAAAGGAAAATCAAGAGGGTACATTAATCATTCATTATTCTTTACTTTGATAATGAACTTACTTTGAGTTTTGAGGGAAAAGGGTGTTGATACATTGAAGGGGATAATTTCATTAAACTTTTTGATATCATGTATTTTAATTAAGAGATAAACCTCCTCCTTGAATCTTAATTTTTAAAGCATCAAATCCTACCAACCTTAAGCCTTAGAGTCATTTGAACCTTTATTTAAAGTCCTCATGATTTTATGCACATTTTGTATTTACAGAGTGGAGAAAGTAGTTCTTTTATAATATTATGGATAAGGAGCATGTTATCATGATATGAGAATAATTCCATTTGAATTTTATCATGAGTGATGAGAGAAAATATTGAAAATTTAGGTAGATCAAGATTTGGAATATTTAATAATAATGAATTGAGGAACTTGAATAAATTAAAGGAGAAGTTCCATCATTTTTCAAATGGGAAAATTAAAACATTTGAATTGATTGTTTCTTTGAAAAATGAGAAATTAAATTGATTCTTCATGTGTATTTTTGAAAATTTGATTTTTAATGGAAAATTGTTTGATTTTATTACTTTGGAATTTGGATATTGGTAACATTGGTGCCCTTTGAAATTTAATGTTGAGATTTTATGATTGAGGACAAGCATGGTTTAAGTGTGGGGGAATTTATAGAGATAATATTTTATATATTTTTATATGAATTTAAATTATTTTAATCATCCCAAATTATCAATTTGTGATTTTATTAATCAATTTTGGATTTATGATGTGTTTTGAGCAAAATTATGAAAAGTGCTTAATTCTGGATTTTGGAAGATTTTTAAATCAAGGGTATTTGAGTCCTTTATTTAAAAATATAATTCCAAATTGGGTGATTATTATTTTTATAATCATTATTTTATTTCCTCAAACTTTTTTATCTATACCAGGGGCTAATTCGAACATCTAAAGTCCTTAAAAAATCAACGAAGTTAAATAATTTTCCAAGCAGACTATGTGGACCCCACCACTATAACGGAATCACATCTCGACCTACACACCTCCAATGGAGGTGATTCTAATTTTAATAGAACTAGGACACATATTAGCATCTATAAAAGTAATTTTAGGGAGTTTTAAAGTCCTTAAGTGGTCCGAAACACTTCAACTTTTAGAGTATATATTTTTTTCCTATAAAAGTAGAGGAGCTCATACCTCTCAAATCATTCTTTACCATCCCCATTATATCTAGGAAACAAGGAGAGGAGGACAAGAGATATTTATCATTTATCATTTTATTTTTATTTTTATTTTTATTTTTATTTTCCCATGCAACACATTCATCATTTTTATTTAAGTGTTTCCCATTTCTTTCTTTCATTCTTCTTTTTCTTTCATCCATTTTTTTCTTCCAACTCTAATGATCATTGTAACTATTCCATATTTACAGTGTGATCTCTTTTCACATTTCAATAGAAAGTGACTAACTCAAGTATTGAACTTGGGGGAGGTTTCACAGTGTTCTTCATTAATGCGCTTCAAATTGAAAATGTTTTAAATCTATTTGTGGCGGATGTAAGGGTATTGCATGGGTGCAACAGTCATCCACCAAGAAACTATTTCCAAATCTATTTATTTTACTTGATTAATTCATTTTACCTCCCATATCTTAGGAAAAACCTTTATATGGTGGAGTTGGAGTTTTCATAAGGGTTGAAATGGCATACGACGGAGCTGGGTCTTATAAGAATAACATTCTTGGTTGAGGTGTTAACCTATTTGACTATTGGAGGAGGTGTGATTTGGTGTTCCAAACACATGATAAAATCACACACTCAATAAATCAAGGTAAAGTGATTAATTAATGAGGTTTCACTAAATGAATTATCAAATCAAATTTAGAACTAATAAAATGATGAATAAACCCATGTTATCCAACCCTAGGACCAAGATCTTTCTTCTATAATTTCATTATGTCTATATCTACATCTGCATTTATATTTAAAGTTTTCATTTCATAATTTTAATTGTATGTTTTCCAAAATCCTTAAAAAATCCATTTTTAATAAATATTAAAAAAACCAAAAATAATTAGAATAGGTGAACTAAAATAAGTGATTAAACTGACTAAAATGCTCCTCAAGTGAGACGACCCTGATTAGCCACTGTACTATATTAGAAATATAAATTTTCTTTTTCCACACCCAATGACAAGAGTACGTTAGTTACAATACCTGATCCTTTTGTAATTTCATACCCCAACATCAGGATAACTCAATTACTCTAACACCTAGGTCACTCTACTCCGAAGATGACCCCAGAATGTAGCGTAATAAATTATGGATTAAATAATTTCTACCTAAATCATATAGTTCACTGTACCCTTTTACTAACATAATGGGTACCACGTGTATTGACGTGCACTACCATGATATTTCATCAACACAATGGAACATCATTTGATACTATCCATAGGACTATCAACCCTATTCATTCCAAAATCTGATAGACCATACAAAAAATTTAGGCTAGAGTCATATTATCCCATACAAATGTTAATTCCAAGCTATATAGAAAAACACCCTTTAGGTTTTAACTGACATTTTAATTAACTAAATCCTTATTTAAAAATAAGGGCCAAAATTATACCACAAGTTCTCTATTATTTGAAGGAAAATAGTTCAATAATATGCTTCTATAAATTTATATGTAACACCATATAAATGTCTATTGGCACTTTAAATAACAATCCCTATGTATCATGAGTATACCCCCATGTAGTTAAGTAGCAAGGAATATCAAAATAAAGGTGACTTATGAGGGTCCCATCATTCCAACCTTAGTTAATCTAAATGAAACTCAATAATAGTTTATTTATCAAATATTTTTTGACCCTTAGTAGGTTCATCTCGTGAGCATAATACACAATAACCGACCTACGTGGGTCAAGTCAAGTCTAAGAATAATCTAGTTATATAGTTCATCATTCAAAATTTATAGAGGTACCTACTTTTATAAGTTGTAATGATATACCATTTAACTGACATTAATTTCATTTATGTGTTAAAATTTAACAACTTTTATATTTATACAATGGTCAAGTTAGATTAATTACTATTCCTAAGTTATAAAGTTACTTGCCTTTATAAGTTACAATTAACATTCATGTAACCATGACTAGGTTGTTACCTTTAGTAACAAAGTATAAAAAGGCTATATATGATGGTTTGATTATATGGGTCCCCATTACCCAATTTATAGAGGCTCATACATTTTAAAAATTTCAATTTGGAACCAATTTAATCACAACCACTAACATTTTATCCTATGAAATCAATGGTCCACAGCTCAAACATATCACAATTAGTTAATTAAGGTGCCACCATTAATCTATAAGGGAAAAAATTATTTAGGTTATTGCAGAAACTTTAAGAACTAATCATATATCACAATTATAACAAGGCATGCTATCACATAATAGTAAATATAGGTGAACATGGAGTTTTATCACATAACATGATGTGAAAGTAAGCATGATAAATAATCACCTAAACATGGAATATAGATAAATATGTTGTATAATCACATAAGGAACATCAAAAATGTACCAGTAAGTCTGCTACAAAATCTACATGTAAATAAATATGCATGACATGTGAACCTCTATGCGCCTATAGTGATGAATGTAACAATACTTCCTTACCATGTCGGTTCAAGGGTAAAATACCATAAATCAATATACAACCAAAAGTAGATCAATCACTCAAGTTTAAATAATAATCAACTGTAATAATGAATAATATGAACATCAGTCCCATCCTTGTAAACTTAGTACTTTACCCATGCATGGGTCAATCACTCCCAGACACGACTATTTACCAAGTACCAACACATTTCTAGTATCTTGTCTTCCATACCAAAATTTTAAGGCAAAGGAAAATAAAGATATTATTCCACTTTTAATTCCATGACCTGATTCACTCTATAAACAGTAGTCAGAATGGTTCCCACATGGGCTCAAGTGAACCTCTCTATATGCCAAAGGCTACTGATTAGCAATGAGGGTCCAATAATGGTATGGTCAGGAGACTATACCCTCATGATCAGTGTATAACAATGGTACAAAAAAAATTAATTTGGAAGCGGTATAAATGAAAGGAAGTGGAAATTAATTATCCCAATAATGATAAACGATGAAATCCATAATAGAATCATATACAGAATGATGTCATATCAATAATAAAAATGAAAACATGTATACATGGAAGAAGTCTCACAATACTTTCATAAAAAAAATTAATAAATAAAAAAGTATTTCTCTATGAGAATCCTGAGTACTGGATTAGTCTTGTGCTCCAAAGATCCCATGTCTAATGGTAACCATGCAAAATTAACAAAAATAAGAAAGATGAATCCATAACCTGATCCTACAACCTTGAGGTATTTCTGAGTACCAAATAGTGTCCCAAATAGGGTGTGAGATAAACTTAGAAGGCCACCAACAATTCTGTGTAGTTCAATCATGTTTGTGAATATAAGATATATCAGTGTGAAAGTAATAATATAAACTGTAAATGAAATACATTAGTCACATTTTAGACCAAGTTCTGATCAGAACACTCGTTCGATACCACTTGATTCAGCCTAAGCTATAATATCTATGAATGATTATCAATTATGATTTAATTTATAAAAAGTTCTTGGGACCTGTATGATATCCAAGGTCTCACACATGGATAATATTAATATAAGGAATGAACATGTACTATAGAATTTATAACTTGAAAAAGGTATAAAAGAAGGCTGTTATGTAGGTAAAGCACTAATCTAATCCATATATGTTATTTGACTTGGAAGACACATTTCTTAAATTAATTAATCAATTAATTAATTTAAAGCCTAAGCCCATCCAAGGAACTTCGTATGAGGAATGCAGGTATCACTACAGGTGTACTATGAGACCATCACTCGACAAGACCATCCATGGAATTCCTCATAGGAACCCAAGTATCACTCTAGGAAGGGTATAAAGTAATTAACCTATGATTCCACCTTTTTAATTCCATGTAGTAAACCCAAGTTTCACCCATAGCATAAAATAAAAAGCTACCCTCAGATCCTATCATTGGAATTCCATGCAAAAAACCCAAGTGTCACTAAAGTCATATGATAATTTCATTTAACCCTTAAGCCAATCCAAGGAATTCTATATAAGTAACCCAAGTTATACTTAAGGCATAATTCAATTCAACTAACCAATTACCCCATACAAGGAATTCCTACTTGGGAAACTAAGGTTTACTTAATGTGTAATATAAAGGCATAGTAAAGTTTCAATTAATATGTAAACTTTTCCCATGAGATTATCCATGCCTATTTTCCATTTACATATAAGTAATAAAGAAGGCCATGTTAGTAAGCATGCTATATTTCAGTTCAAGTATGAATAATAAAGAGGCCATTTCTATAAGTATTCCTTATCACAATTCAAGTATACAATTTGGGATATTCAATTTATAAGTAATTAAGGAGTCTATAAAAAGTTCCCTGCCATTTATCATTTAAAATAACTCTATTTGATTTGTCATTTTTATTTAAATAATACAGTTCACTTCATAGGTGGTTTTATTACAAAATGAGACATTATTATCATACCAAATAATTTAATTCAATTTAAACACATCTTACATTATAATTAACCAAAACAACTCAAAGGAGATTAAATTGTACTAAGAGCTTTATAATCTTAATAATTTACACTAACACACCCCAAGGGAGGTCTAGTTGTATAGAAAATTCACACAAGTCATGTAGTATAAGAAACACACCCCAAGGGGTGGTTCTAGTTGAGGTGAATAACTATAAACAATTCAATTAGATGCACATTGGCTATCCAATTTAAGGTGTTAGGTTCTATATAACCAATTTCACATTTTAAGGGTGACAGATAGAAAATACAGTGCATGGAACAACTATGTATTTTATAAATCAGTGAAAACTTAAGGGAAAATCCATACACCACCCACCTCATACTTAATATGATTCAATTTTCCATTATCAAGATTTTATTTTTTCTAGATCTAGAGAAAATTGAAGAATAGATAACCATACTGAAAATAGGGTGTATTATCCCAAATTCAAATAAAATTCAATTTGACAAGATAAAAAGAGAAAGTAAGAAGGTGGAATAATAGACTAACCATTACGATTCAAATTCACCTAATGATGCTCGATTCCAAGTCCGAATGAAGGATAACCATGGAAGACTATGAGTAAGAGAAGAGAGATCCATGCATGGGGAGCTTCAGTGCTCGAGTGAGGAGAACAAAGGGTGGAGGAAGGTTAAATAAAATAAAGGACAAAGATGTAGCTTTACCCCTTTAATGTGTCACATAGTTTGGACACATGTTTTTCTAAACCATTCTCCAACCATGCACCATCCTATCTAAGGGGACACCCCCTTGCACAACTAGGCACATGGTATCTATAACTATACACAACCTGTGCGGTTCTCCTCTAAAACAATACTGAAATTTATTACATGGATGTGTGGACTATGGTTCATGGTTTGAAAAACTATGTGACACCCCCTAAGGTATGCATGGATTGGGTGCATGGTTTGTACTAACTATGTGCAAACCATGCACCCCCTTTACCCTTTCCAAAAACTTGGGTTTTGAAGCCCAGTGCTCCCGAAACTCCACCAAATACCTGAGTCACATACCAATCCTTAAAACCTATCTAAAAACAACACTTTTAGACATTACAATGATTGAAATTACATTTTTAATCTCAAATTATGATTCATACCATCCACCAAATGATAATTTAAAACTCCATAAAAAACTTCCATGGATAAAAAATATGAGACGTTACACTCATACATTCACTTATTTGATCCCCTCATCCGTATAACTATAACTAGATGAACACATTTCATCATCCCATGCCTGTAAGAAACCCAAAGATACCAAAGTAGCACCCTAATCCTAAAACATAAAGAAACATGGAAAAACAACAATGATAAGTATAAAAATATCAAAAGGGAAATAATTATAAATGAAAGAAATAATAAAACAATAGAATACAATAAGGAAAAGAACAAGATGACTAAAGAAAAGTCTCCAACTGATACCAAACAACTCATTAAAACCATCCCTACCCACACAATCTATTTTAACTAGGGGTCCCTGAAAATAAAATGCATATCCAATACTAGGAACATAAAAGAAAAACAACCTTGATCTAAAACTAATATATACTAAGGTATTCTATAAAGACTCAAATAATGTCAATACTATCAAAAAATAAGGCGTACCACATTGTTATAGGCCATAATTTCCCTTGAAAAATCCTCAAGGTAATATCTCTAAATGTGGTCATGTTTTCCACATTAATTTCACATTAATTTCTTAAACTGATTACAAATTTTTATTATATTTTATTTTACCTTTAAATTGACACTTAACGCTACACAACTTAGGCCCAAAATTCACCCTACTTACCTCTACCTTTAAACCCTGAATTTAAAGATCCCTAGAAAAGATAAATGATTTTACTTCCTCTAAAGTGATACAATCCTTAGTATACATCATAAAATCTCTAACAAAATTGAATGAATCATCAAAGGAATTCAATAAAAATCAAGCCAGGTTATCATAATTGTTATCAGTATCTACATTGGATAATTCAATGACCATCTTATTAAAAATATCTAAAATTTTCCATATAGAAGTGATATAGACCATTTTCAAATTATAAAGATGAATTTTATTTTACAACCTTACTAAAAGGGATCTAGTAATGTAAATATTTTCAAGATTCATCTAGATTGCACTGGATGAGGTTTCATGGACCAATTATTTCAAAACCCTTTCGACTAGGGTTAACAATAATAAAGAATGGAATATCATTAAAATATTAGGGTCAATTCCCTCCAAATAAATAGAGGTATCTCCAGTTTAAAAAGCAGTGTTGATCTTCCTCCTAGATCATAACAAAGCCTTATCTAGTCAATTTTAGAAAAGAAGTGAACACAATTTAACATCTAAAAAATAATTCTATCCAGTGAAAAAAATGAAGAAAATCCCTCTAAAAAAAGAGAAACTAGCTCAAAGAAAAGTTCAGACTTGAAGAAACTAGCTCTAATACCACTCTTTATAGGAGGGTAGAATGTGAAACAGACTAAAATCCTAAGGCAGGAGGTGGTATCCCATGATCCACCACAAAAAAACAAAACAAATAACATGATATGAGCTGAAACAATGATATCTGAAAAGTAAAGAGAAATATAATATAGAATCAAACCCACGATGGGAACAATAACATACATTAATACCACATCAAGAATAAAAAATATATATAGGAAATAGAAATAAGAAACATAAGAATTTAACATTGTTTAGACCCATTTTTCCTACTCTACAGAAAGAACACCAACCACACACCATTTTTATTATTATTAATAAATGAAAACCATATTATATTACATAAGGAAATAAGAATGGGAAAACATAAGAAACTAGACCGAACCATAGAATAATGCAATGGCACTCATCCATGTAAGAATAACAAAATGTAAGAAACACACAAGGGAAAAATAATTGATAAGAAAAATAAAAACTAGGTTGAAACCATCTTACTAGGGTTTGACATCACCCATTGAAATACCTCTGAACTATTGTAGCTTCTTTCCTCCTCCTCCACAGAACTCGTATAATGGTGATCTCTCCACTAGAACTAACTTCCCATTATAAATAGTGAGCATCATCACCAATAAGCCTAAAAAAGAGCCTTCCTCACTATGGATTGTCTCCTTCCCCTCTATTTAGATCTCTCTTGGATTCAAACTCCTCTAATATTTTTATATGCCTCACTACAACACAAGAAGGGATCTTGAATACTAAAACTTCAAAGAAAAAACACCCTCGAAAAAAATCCAAAAAATTTTGGACATGAATTTGATTGAGGCACATGTTGTAAAAGCTATTACAATAAACCTCACAGCTAGAAAACAATATCCATGTAAAGGTCTTCAAAGCACACTACATAAGAGTTGATCTACACTATGTAAGGGTCCTCGTGGAACTGGGTCAGGGTACCAGAAACCACTGAGTAAGGGTCTCACCCACTATATAAAGGTAGATTGATGCTACCTAAGGGTCTGGCAGTCTTCATGTAAGGGTATAACCTCCAACACACTACCCACATAAGGGTAATTCTCATCTTCCATAGGGGTATCCACTCTAATCCATTGGTGACGTAAAGGTACCCCAAATCACATGTAAAGGTACCACACTCCCACATAAGGGTAACCAGATCCAAACCATTATCACGTAAATGTAAAATCATACCTACATAAAGGTAGACCTACTTATGTAGTGGTAAAAAATTCCTATGAATGGGTAAAATAAAATTATGTAAAGAAAAATAAATCAATCCAGAATCTACCAAACTAATTCTAAGCTAAACACTACTCAAAAATAAATGGGAAAAACATGCGAATATGAGATAATTTATGTCATTATCAAATAAAAAAATAAATATTTTAATTTTTAAAATCAAATCAATCTAAATTTAGCACAAAAAAATGAAAATATTTTTTTTACACTCCATGTGTCACCCATATCTAAATAAAATCATTTCTTGAATTAAGTGATTATGATATGTTAAAATTTTTGTGTTTTTTAATTTATGTTTAAAATTAAATTATCTATTATTATTGAGGTTTTTACTATATGAATGTCTAATATAGGCATTATTATGCACAATATTACTAAAATTACACTATTACTTATTCTATGTAGTTTTAATAACTAGATTTCTATTCATATATTAGTGCTAATCCCATTATTGGGTTGTTTGTTATTGATTTAATTAAAAGTATTTAGTCGTACCATGTACATGACTTGATCTGCGTTAACATTGAGGGATTGTACATAAGAATTGGGGGAAGTGTTGAGTGGATTTACATCATACAAAGACCTAGGATCAAATAGATATGGGATTGGTTTCTATTATTTTCATATAAATAGAAAATGAATGGTAGGGTAAAAATTATGGTTGTAGAAGAAGATAGTTTTGGAAATTATAGAAGGGAGAAACCAATAATGAAATAAATAAAAAACAAAAGCAGTAAAGAACACATTTATTTAATGTAATTTAGATTAATTTGATCCTATGTGAATGGTAATAACACCACTCAATCATGTTTTTTATCAATATCAAGAAAATAGAATACAAGAGAGATAACCAGAAAAAAATGATCAACAAAAAAAGTATAAGAAACAAATATCATCAAAGAAACCCGAAAATGAAAAGGAAACACATGAACCAATATGCTTACCACTAAATAATTTACGTGGTTGGAGGCTTTGAGGTGAATAGGATCATGATTATAGTTCTAGAAATGCATAAAGATAATATTCATCATTATTTATGAGAATTGGATTTCCATAAAACCTCTTAACCAGAATTAGCTCTCATTTGAAGCAATGAAACTAAGACGAAGGTTGTACCAATGAGAGCTTATAAAGATCTATCTTTCTAGGATATATCACCAAGGTTTATGTAGATATAAAATGAGGTAGATATATGAATATTGAAGAAGTTGTACACAAAATGATTAAAATAATTACCTGACAAAGAGTAATGATGCATCTTCCAAGTGAAATAGTCGTGGAGTAATATAACATCTCAAGAGATGAGCATCAATTTTGTGGATGGCCTAGATAAATCTATTCAATGAAAATAATCAATTAATAAGACAATAACCAATAAAAAAATTTCTATGTAAAGGTAAATTGGCATAAGGTTCAACCCAGAACTATGTAAGTCATAGATCAAGCACTTTGAAAGGGAAAGTAGATATTTCCTAATGTTAAAAAAGAATAACTTGCTACTTCTTATAAGGGTAACCCAATTGATAAAAATTCTGCATATGAGTCCTCATGGACTCCATGTAAGGGTCAATATTTTCTCATGTAAAGTAAATAGGATCAACTTCCATGTAAGGGTAAAAGATATTTAGATGCATAAAGATAACTAACTAAATGCATGAGCTACATAAGGGTACCAAATCATGAGAAAACGATTACAATGCATGATAATTATAAATATAAATGGCTTATCAATGAAACTTAATTTTATATAGAAATCATAATTAAAAAATCTATAATATTTTAAAAAATTGAATTCAATGATGTTTTTTCACCTTGTGTTATTGAATTGGAAGCATGTTCAAAATACTTAAACAATGGTTGAACTTGTAAAATGTCACAACCTTAGTCAAACTACCAACTAGATTATTTTTTGTGTGTATCTTATAGACACACACTATTCTAACTTCAAAAAATTCTCTAATAAACCATAGTCAAATATCTATATGTTTGGATTTACCTTGGAAAATAGATTGTTAGAAAATGTGATATAGATTGAATATCACTATAAACTATAATAAAAAAATTAGATAAAGAAACTTCATAAAGTAACCCATTTATCTAAATATATTCTTTAATAGCCTTATTAAATTAAATTTACTCAGACTCAGTGGGTATGAGGGACACTACAGGCTATATATTTAATTTACATGAAATTGGTCCTTTATAGGTAGTAAAAACATAGTCTGTAAGTGAATTTTAGGTATCAATGTTTCTTAAATAGTAAAAATCTACAAAAAACTTCATTAATTCATTCGAATTAACATTTCTATTATAAAAGAGTGACAATAATAATATAAATTATATATATCTAAGAATCAAATTAAGTTCATTTTGATGTAGCTTACCTAGATTATCGATGAACCATCTTAAAGTGAAAATATAAAAGCTAAAATTTAGTATTATGAAGATCATAACATATATAATGATACCCATAATACCGAGATAATTAATTTTACACATGTAATAAATATGAGAATTTTAGGTAATCGAATATGTCGAAGACAATTTTATGTGTTGTGAAATGGGTATAATAACTGGTTTAAGTGACTCAAGTAGGCATATTTTTTGAATTTTAAAAACATAAGCATGATAATATAGGTAAATTATTTTATTATTTATATCCCCAACTATCTCCATTCCCAAAACTACTTAGAAAATGTAAGTTCATTCATTTCAAAATATTCTTCAATTGTTATTTAATAGTAGAGATGATTTTCATGTATTTATAAACAATCAACATGTCATTGACATATAGATGAAAGTAAATCATGGAGTTTCTAATAGTATTTTATTAAACACATGAATCATATTTAATCTGGTTAAAATGATTATCTAACACAAATGAATCAAATTTATTATACCATTTATGTGAAGCTTTCTTCAAACCATACAATGATTTATTTAATAAGAATACCTGATTTGGATTGAATTTTTTCATGAAACCAAGAATATGATTCATATATAATTTATCATAAATATCACTATAAAGAAAATGTTTGGAAAAAATCCCTCAAGGTATCATTGAAGCATTTTTGAGGTGATTGTGTTTGTTGAAAAAGCGGGACTCTGTGTTTAGTTTGTTGACAAAGCAGACCATGATATACAAATTTTTTGAAAAAGGGGGTTTACATGGTGAGTTTTCCAGTTAAAGGGATGTTTTCAACAATATATTATTGATTAAATAAACTCAACAAAGTAATGGATGATCTGGAGGTGGTACAAAAAGAGCAGATACAAGGTTACACCTTTTTCTAGTGTTTGCCAATTTTTTGGGCCTCAAAATCAAAAAATGGAGAAAAATGTTTTTGGAAAAGGGACTTTCATTCCAGTGTCTTGGAGGGTTGTAAACTTGTGTGCCATATGTTTTTCAAGATCATAACATCAAAAAATGGCAAAGGAAAGAGGGGTTCCCAAGTTTTGGTTTGGGCGCCCAAGGTGACTAGGGCAACGAGACTAGGGCGTCTGGACTTGTGCGCTAGGAGGAGACTTAAACACCAGTGCTCAGGGTACCCAAAATGATTATATATAGAGGTAAACCCCTACTCATTTAGATTGAAGCTCAAAAAATATATAAAACTTGAGCTCAAATCATGCAGGTGGTTTGGGTGTGCAAGTGGTGGTGTGGGCGCACAAGTATAATGTTATTCAGAAGTTGCATGCCAGTTGATAGTTGCACGCAAATATTGGTTTGGGAATAAAAGGGAGTGAGTTTCCCAAGTTTTGTGTTAAATAAGGGAGTGTCGCGCAAGTGGTTAGGTGACACTTGCACGCCAAGCTTGGAGAAGCGCCCCATGCATTAGAGAAGCGCACCAAGCATAGAGAAGCGCACCAGTCACTCTAGGGGTGCACGAATGTTGGAGAAATTTCCCATTTCCTTCGGTGAAAAGTGAGATTCATCTACGGTTTATTGTTGGACATAAATAGGGAATCTACATATAGTGAAAGATGCATTCATTAGTGATAATGAAGGGACTTTCAAGTCTATAAACTGTTAGTGGATCCCTTCAAGTATAGTGAGCAAATGAAGAGGAAGAATGTTATCCTTTCTACCGGCACTAAGCTAGAGAGAGAGAAATAGAGAGTGACCCTTGGTAAATCCATGAGATGACCTTAAACTTTGTAAAGGAAGTTAGCCTATTCATATAAGTGATCTAGCCCAAACATTATTGGCAGTAAGATTTAGTGGATTTGGTACAACGTCACATCATCGTTTTATGCTCCTTGGACGTACCCTAGTGAGGGTGAATAAAGTAAAAATCTTTTTGTATGCCTGAATGCTTCCTTACATTGCATCCAAAGCATCATCATCAGATAATGAAGAGATTAATTGATCATAATAAACACACAAGTGCAAACAAAGTGACCATTGTGATAAAGAGATCAAGATCTAGTGGGGCATGAAGAATTTTGAAAAAGAATATCCATACCCTAATTCACCCCGCTCTTAGGGTATATAGGCCCCTATTGGTCATAATAGAAAATAAATTTTAACATCAAGATATTCAATATGAAGGTTATTAAAAGTATAAAAATAAGGTAGTAAATTAATGGATTAATGCTTTACAATAATAGAAAAAATTCAAAAAATAACCAATTCCCTCACATTGAAGGAATCCATTGGATACTTATATAACCTTATATTTAAATTTATTATCTCTAGTATTATCTTTTTTATTTTTAAAATTCCCCTTAAAATTTATCACTTTAGAATTTTTGGATTGTCGACAATGGTCTAGAAATAGTTTTTTATTAAGGAGTTTATTTTATCATTCATAGCAGTGATCCAGTGTTTGGAATTATTGTCATTAACTGCTTATTTATAGTTTTAGGGATCCTCAGTTATGAGATATTGGGAAATATTAAAGGAAAAAGAGACCATATTAGAATGTGAATAACAAGTAATAGGCCTAATAACCCTCCTAGATCTATCTCTGGTGAGATGGCTGTCATGAGAAATATTAGAGGGATCACTTTCTAACTCATAATCAGAGATAGAATAAGGTTGGGACTCATGATAAGGATAAGGTGGAGAGGGATAAATAAGATCCTAAAACTTGGTTGGTTGTATAGTCTCAACATCCTTAGTTTGAGGTGAATTTCTACTATTTTTAGTGGGAGAATTGGACTTAGGATAAATTGAATGATGTGATATTACATCACATCTAATTATAAATTTTTGATAATCTAGTTTATCAACATGGAGATTATATCCCTCAACTCCATCAGGATAAATTATGAATTTAAACTTAAGTGATATAGGTTATAATTTATTAGTTTTAATGTGGGAATATGATGTGTACCCAAGTAACCAAAAATGATAATAATAAGGATTTATATTACACCATAATTCTTTTGGAGTTTTAAATTCATCAATTGTAAAAGGACATCTAATTAATTAGATAAAATAAAATGGTTGCAGCTTCAACCCATAAATATTTTATTAGGACCCAAAGTGAAATCAAGCTATAGAACCAATCCAAAATAGTGCCATTAATTTTCTTATACATACCATTCTATTAGGAAGTATCTCTATCAGTATAATGTTTAATAATTCTTTAAGACACATAGAATCAAATGAAATAAAATGAAAAGTATTATAGAACATTATTAGTTCTCATTATTTTTATATTTCTTCCATTGTGGTTTTCAATAGATAATTTCTTAGGTTTAAATGTTTCAAACACATCATATTTATTTTTCGAGGATATAGATGTACACTTTCTGAGAAAAATCATCTATAAAATTTAAAGTGTCCAGAAATGAAGCACCACTAATGGGGGGTGGGGGGGGGGGTGGGGGTGGGGGTTGAATCATTGGAAATATTTTTAAATTTCATTCACCAATAAATAAACCTATAAAATTTTTTAGCGTTTAAATCTACTCAATTTTATAACTCAGCCACACTCATATATAAAGATAAGAAAGGTAAAATTCATGGAACACAATTTTTACAAGGTTCAGTACTAATGTGGTTACCTAATCCTTATTGTGTTTAGAATCACTCAAGACATATATTATTAAATAATATTTATCATAGATAGAAATTTGGGTAGTAAAGAAATCACCCTTAACCTAATTAATTCTAGAAAGGAATTACCCTCAACCCAAAAATGTTTTTATACTGGTTTCTTATATTTACAAAAGTCTCACTTACAATTTTAAGCCTAAGAAATATATACTGAACCTCCATATTCTTAATATATTATGAATATATTACTATGAGCCTTTATTTAAGAAATATATAAGCCTCTAATTCAAACTCAATCTTTTGGAACTTTGTGTCTGGTACTTCATTTCCCTGAACTTTGTACATTAGGAGCTATTATTCTTTTAATATTCCTTTGGGAATCCCACCAAAGTCAATATTTTCAACCACTTTATAATAGACCCTTTAACCACTTTATATATTCATATTTCCCTTGAAAAAAAGGAAAAATCACAATATCAAAATTTGAAAATCTTCCTCAACTCAAGTATTGTTTGAGTGCCTTTAAATCCTATAATTTTCTCAGATTCAACATTATTTATAAGACTTTACTTAAAACTATTCCTCAAATATCAGTGAGAATCATGAAATATCCTTCATGAATGTTGAGTAATTAAACATTCAGATTAACATCATCATAATATTTAGAGTGTATAAATATGAAGTCAACTCCCTCTGTTTGATGAAATTGTACTACTCTGTCTGAAAACATCACAAAACTTCATCCGATGACATTAAATTACTCTTTCTAATAACATCATAATTCTTCATGTGATGAAAGTTATTAAAATTTTATCTAGTCATCTTCATCATTATTTATTCAATATAAATTTTTAAAATTTCTTCCGATAAAATTTATAATTCTCTATCTAATACAACTTTGTAAAATTATATCTGATAACCTTCATAATTCTATGTATGGTACATGTTTGTAAAGGTATGTTTGGTAACCTTAATAATTATTTATCTAGAATAACTTCATCCAATATGGTATATCTAGTGACCTTCAACTTATTTTATCTAGTTAGATTCACAATTTTTTTTTCTGATAGATATGAATTTATCTATCCAGTATAGCTTTATAGATTTCTACTTCTGGTAGAACATCAATGATTTCTCCATAAAAACTCTTATTTTGTAGGAGTTACAAAGTCTCTGCCGATCATTCCATGTCTAAGAGAATCATTATTTTAATTTCACAGTTTTCCATATAATAGAATTATTTTGGTAAATTTCCAATCATTCATCTAATGGACTTGTTATAGTAACCTTCATACTTATTTTTCTGATCATTAACTTTAACTTCACCACATCATAGCTTAAACCTTGTATAACCTCAAATCCTAATTTGTAATTTAAACATTATAAAAATTCAACCTTTGAACAAACTCATCTAGAATAATGAATATATTCATGATGTTTTGAAGCATTGAGGAATATTAAAACATGCATCACATGAATTTATATCCATACATTCCAGAAATATTCTTATAGAAACATCCATAGATACACTCTTTTATATCGACAACAAATGCAAAAACTTTAACAAAACCATGGATTCTTTAATCCCCACTTTGTATTTATTTTATTTATTAACAAAACTCAAATTTTCTTCAAACCATATATTTTATTAAAGATAAATATCCTGACACCATACTACTAAGTGATACAATTATTTTGAGAGAATTCTATCCCTTGATGACAAGCAATTTGTTCCTGTGATATTGATACACTCCCCTTAATTTTATCATCTTATTGAACCTTTAATCTCTATTTATATGATAACACCAAAATTAGATTCACAGTAAGAAATATTTGGCCATGAAATTGATATAACCCCTTAATTTTTTTATCTTCTGAAACCTTTTCTACCTATTTATATGATAACACCAACTTCATATTAATAATAGGTAAAGAAAAAAGTTGTAATTATTCTCCCCATTTGACAAAAGAATTAAAAGAAACATGAGGGTTACCAAAGAGATTTTTATAATCCATTAGTGGAATATAAACATGAAATTTGATTCTTAATTCATTAAAACTTTACCTTGGAAAATCTTTAGTGAATACATCTGATATTTTTATTTTTTTGAAGATACACTCTATATTTACATCTCCAATTAAAACCTTTTATTTCATAAAATGATACTTAATATCAATTTTATTAGATCAATAATATTGAACATGATTTTTAGATATATATATTAAAATTTTGTTATAAAAAATAACCATCAATGGTTTTTAAACATTCACCCTAAAATCTTTAAGATGTTTCTCATCCACATCATTTGAGTACATGCATAAGTAGAAGCAATACATTAAGATTAAATTTTACTCAAAGTTACCAAAATTTATTTCTTACTATTATAAGAAACAAAACTCACTCCCAAAAAAAGTTCCTCCAAGTCTTGATTTTTAATCATCAGAATCAATGTACCAATCATAATCCCTGAACCCAAGTAAGTTCATATTGTTTCATTGCTTGTGAAATAAGCCATAGTTCAAAGTTCCTTTTAAATACCTCAAAATTCTCTTAGATCCAACATGTGAGATTTTTTAGTACCAAATTGATACCTAACACATAATTTTTCAATATAAAAAATATCCAATCAATATGTTGTAATATAGAGTAAACTTTTTTTTAATTTTAGAATATTATTCTGATTCACACTTTATCATACTTTATCTTTACTAATTTTTATACAAAAAATAATAGGTGTAGAAACTTCCTTATAATATACAATGAAAAAATTATTTAATAATTATATATAATTTGTTTATTATGAAAGATAGATATTGTTTTTAGTTTTCATGATTTGTATCCCAAGGAAGAAATTAATTTTCCTAAGTATAGACATCTCAAAGCACCTCTTCACCTGTTCTAATAACTCTTAACACATGTAATATTTTTCAACTAAAAATATTATGTCATTAATATAAAAAATAATAATTAAATTTCTTATTCCTATTTTATTTACATAAATATTTCTATAAACTTTTCCTCTATAAAATTTTAGTATTTATAGTAAATTATCATGTTTTAAATACTAAGCTCTAGGATCCTATTTCAACCCATACAAGGATTTTTTCAGCTTACAAAATTTTCCTCTATTGTTTTCAAGGATTAATCCATAAAATTATTGAATATTAACTTATTATTCAACTTCCCTATTTAATAATGATGACTTAACTTCTATATGATAGACCTTATATCTTTGATGAATAGGAATTTCCAAGAACATTCTGATAGTTTTGGCTCTTACAATATGGGTGAATGTTTCTTCAAAATAAACACCTTCAACCTATGCATACCCTTTATATAAAATCCTATATTTTTTCTTGAAACTCTTCCCTATTCATTCATCTTATTCTATAACACCCATTTTATCCGTATGAAACTTTTATCTTATAGTCTTGGAAGAATTTACCAAGTATTATTATTATCAATATGATCTATCTCTTCATTCATAGCCTCCAACCATTATTCTTTTTCAAAAATTTATATGATTTATTATGGTTCTATTTGAGAAATGAGTTCTGTTTGATTCTCCATTCCTAGTTTCCTTCTCTTTTACATTAGATCTTCACTTATTCTGATAATTTTGGTTGGTTCAGCCTATTTTTGTATCTTACAGAATTTAGAGTTTTTTTTCCATCTGTTTCTTCCTCATAACTAGAAGATTCAGAACGAATTTATTATAACTCCTATAAACTTATTTCATTCTTCACTTTAGTTTTTTTGGAAGGTTATAAGATTCCTTCCATTATAACTTCAGTACAACCGTTTCCTTCATTTGTTTCTTTGAACTTATTTTCAATAACCTTGATAGCACATGATTCAAAAAATTTATGTGATTGTTTACTTCATTAATTGTATCTTATTCCATTGGTTGTATACCTCATTAAAATTTCTTCCTTAATCACTTCATAAATTTTATATAAATTTTTGTTTTTAATATTTGTCAAGAATAGAGTTCTAAATACCATGAAGTTTATAACAAAATTACTCATTTTGTACCACATTTCATTAGGAGTTTCTTCTACTTTTGGTCTTAGTGTACATCTATTTTGAATATATAAAACTATAAAAAATTCCCATCTTCAATACTATTTTGAGAGTTTATACCTAGAAAGTATAACTCAAACCATTTAAACTAGACTTTGGTTCTTCCTTCATAATAATTTATTTTATTGTGGAGTATAGGGAGTACTGTATTAATGTCTATTCCCATACCTTGATAGATAGGATTCAAATGATTTACATTTAAACTCATTTCTATTCCATATTTTAAATTTCCTAATATATACACCTTGTTCCTTATGAAACTCCTTCAAAATATTTTGTAAATTTACACATCCTCAAATTTATATTTCATAAAAATTACATGATTCTTCCATGTAAATTTATCAATGAAGGTTATAAATCATTGATTACCTTTGGTGGAATGATGTCTCATTGGTCTACATAGGTCATAGTGAATAAGATCAAGATATTGAGAAGACTGAATCTATACCCTCCTATGATTTTTTTGACCATTATTTTTTTTCACATGTCTCACAAATGATCTATCTTTCTTGATTAAGTTATTAAAGACCACTTATATATTATTTCTTATATATTCTTCTTAGGTTTACTTAACCAAGATCACCAAGTCTCTTGTATCACAATTCATTTTCATCTTTGGCACTCAAGTAACAAGAATTACTTGGATCTCTAATTTGAAATAAATTACCACTAGTTTTGTCTCCCATTGGTAATAATGTTTCCAAATTTTGAAAATTTTATAATGAAACAATATATTCTGAAGATAACTTCATTCCCATCAAAAAAAATCTATCCAACACTTAGTAAATTATGTTTAAGTCTATCAAAAAACAAAACAATATTAGACTTGAACTTTCTTGATTCAATTTCAACTAATACAATCCCTTTGATTTTAAGAGAACATTAATTTCTGAATATAATAGCACCTCCATCATGTTATTTGATATTTTTTTAGACTTTTGTATCTCCTAAAATATATTATGAATATCCAATATTAATAATAAAATTATTACCACTTTTTATAGATTTAAATTAAACCTTAAAAAGTAATGTTTTATCTTCAATATTTCCTTTACCAACTTCCTTTTATTTTATGATTATAGGAACTTGTCTAGGAATAGTAGTCATACAATCTTCCGAATGATGACCATATTAATCACACTATCCAAAAACCTTATCATGAAATTCATACCAATTATAATATTTAAACTATTTAAAATATGTAATTTTATTCTCAGTAAAAAATCTTCAACTTCTCAAACTTTTAACTACTATGTTAATAATTTTTTATTATTTCAGTATTTCACCCCCTTAAATCATGCCTTGCCAAGGAAGTGACATGTTGTACCAATAGTTATAATATTTATTCCCAAAATCACTAAAAAACAAACAATAAACTTTAGATCTTAGTCTCCCATGGTAATATTAATGTTGGATGAAATATTATCATTGAGTTGCATTGATATTTTTAACTTCTTTCTTCCTTTAATGTGGAATGTTAGTCTTTTGGGTGTAACCGTATGCTTTTGGTTGATTTTTAAAGAAATTAAAATTTCCACTATCCATTTTAATCCACAAATCCCCTTCCCTTTTCATTAAACCTACATAGTTAGTTGAAAAAATCTTAGAAACATTTTTATTATTAGGTTGAGCTCTAACCTATTTTATACAATGAATTCTCTAAATATTCTTGAAGATTGTTGTTCAAATTTATTTTCTTTTAAAAAATATTAATTAACCCCTTTTAATGATTTTTAGCATTAATAAATCTTTATTGAGTCTTTACCAATTCTTATTTATTCATAAAAAGTTTCGTATTAATATATTTTAAAATATTTTCTTATTATAAAACTTTTACTTAAGGGATTTAGTTTCCTCAAGATATTCATATTCTATTTTAAGGAAATATTCTTTTTCATATTTCTTATTAAGAAATATGGATTCCTTATTAAGTTTGGAGTTTTTCTTGAGAGACACTTCAAGTTATGATATCAAAATATATTCTATGTATGTTTCTTCACCCTCTCCTTATTTACTATTATAAGTATAATCATGTTTCTATATATGATACATGAAGTTAGAAATTGTTTTCTGAACATATTAATATGATGAATTACTTTTAGTTGAGTAATTATCATCTTATTTACAATCCATGATTCTTTTTCTTCTTCTGAAATATCTTCATTTACTCTCCCCATATTGTTTTACATCTTTAAAGTTTTTACCACACTTATTCTGATGAGGATTATTCATTCATTCATCTTCTTAAATCTCGCCCCTTTCATTTCTTGGGAATTATGAAGCAAAGTGTCCAGATAATGAGAATGTTGTGAATCTCATCAAGAGAAACAATTTCTCAATCTTTGATAATATAGATTTTAGGATCATTTTTTTATAAAAATTCAACATCATTTTTTTAAAATAGTTTAATGTTACAAAGTTTCTCTAAAAACTCCAGTGTTACTAACTATTTTATTAACCCTTGTGAAATATTCATCGATGGTATATTCCTCTTACATGTTAATATATTCAAATT
Organism: Viscum album; assembly: GCA_963277665.1. NCBI lineage: Eukaryota > Viridiplantae > Streptophyta > Magnoliopsida > Santalales > Viscaceae > Viscum > Viscum album. The sequence goes on from OY728155.1 coordinate 1,232,071,146, forward strand.
TACTTCTCCAGATTTAAAATTTTTCTTCCTTCAATTTAACATCACCTTAAGAAATGCTTTCAAATTTAGCCCAAATATCCTTATTTGTTTTAAGTCCCATCATTTTTGTGAGGACTATTTTATAAAGATATATAAAAATAACATTTAGATACTTACCATCATCTTCTAGATTTATCTTGTCAATAAAATTCATTGGAGAATCCTTTTATCTAGGTGAAAAACTAGAAATTACTACATCCACTACTTCTAGGCTAAGTAAAAGTAGACAGGGTATTATCCAAGTCTCAAAAAAATAATATTTCCTTCCATCAAAAGTAGAAACTAATATATTGTTAAATGAATTTAAATTATCTATATTTAAATAAAGGGATCCATAGAGAAACCTTTCTCTAATACCAATTGAAGTGACTAGGAATGTAACACCATTGAGAGGGGGGGTAGGGGTCTTGAATTAGTTGTAATATTTTTACAGTTTATTTTACCTAGAAATAAACCACTTTTACTTTTTAAAGTTTTGATCCACTTGAATTTTTAACTGAGCCTTACTCGTATGAAAAGATAATAAAGGTAAAATATAAGAAACATAATTTTTACAAGGTTCAATACCAATATGGGTACCTACTCATTGTTATGTTCAAAATTACCTGAGACACATATTATCCACACAGTTCTATCATAGATATAAATGTGGAAAGGTAAGGAATAACTATTAAACCAATTAATGGTGGGAAGGAATCAACCTCAACCTAATAATGTTTTATACTAGTTTCTCTAGTTTATAAAAGTTACACTTACAATTATTAACATAAGAAAGATCTCTTGAATATATTGATTCTTCAGCTATTATGAATATCTTCCTTTGATCCTTTATTTAATAAATATGTAAATTTATGATCCAAAACTTAATATTTTGAAACTTTTCATCCGATACTTCTTATCCCCGAACATTGTACTTCAAAAACTTATTCGTTTTTTGATCTTCCACTTGGAATATCAAGAAAATCAATTTTTTAATTTTTTTTGAATGGATCCTATCACCCATTTATATAATCATATTTCCTTTAAAAAATAATGAAAAATAATAGAATCCAAATTTTAAAATACTTCTCAACTCAAACTTTGTTTGACCGCCTTCAAAGCCTCTAATTTTCTCATAGTCAAAATTCTGCATAATAATTTCCTTAAAAATTGTTTTCAATAAAAATTTCAAAACATACACAAATATAGGTTAGAATCACGAACTATCATTTATGAATTTTGATTCATTTAATATTTAGATCAATATCATCATATTGTTTAGAGTATATGAACAAGAATCCAAATTTATCAATCTTATGAAATCACAATAATCCATCTGATGAAATCGCAAAACTCCATTGATGACATCACATTACTATGCCTTATGAAATCATACTTCTCCCTATAATGAAACTTCATAACAGTTATTATAATCACTTTCATAATTCTCTATCTGGTATAATGTTTTAAAATTATATTTGGTAACCTTCATAATTTTCAATCCTGTACACCTTTGTAAAATTTCATATGGTAACCTTCATAATTATCTTTTTGGTACAATTTTTAAAAGTGTATCTAGTAACATTTATAATTCTTCATTTGGTAAAACTTCATATGATATGGTCCATTCGATAGCCTTTAAATCTCTATGTCCAACGACATTCACAAAAGTTTGTTTGATATAAATGCATTTCTCTATCTTGTACAACTTAACAACTTTCTAAATCCTATAAAACATTAGATATTTCTCTATCTAAACTCTTTATCTACTAGAGTTACAAAGTATGTATATGATTATTTTGCGTCAAATGGACTCATTCTGGTAGCTTCATAGTTATCAGTCTGATAGACTCATTTTGGTAAATTCCTAATCCTCTATCCAATGGAATTATTATAGTAACATTCATACTTATTTATCTAATTATTAGCTATAACTTCACCACTTTATAGATTGAATATTGTATAGATGAAAATCCAACTTTTTAACTCAAAATTTGTATGGTCTTCAAAACACGAACTTTTTACAACTCAAAACTTTGAACAAATTCATCAAGAATCTTAAATATCATTATGATGTCTGGAAGAATTGAGGAAGAATATATCATCAACTAACTTTATATCCTGATCTTCTAAAAAAATTATTATAGAAACATTCAGAGATACACTCTTTCATGTTGATAAAAAACACAACATCTTCAACAAAACCATTGGTACTTCAAGTAACAAAATACTTGCCTCCACCATGAGAATCAGTCCTTTCATTACCCCATAAGTCTGAATAAATATATTCTAGTGGGTTATTAGCCTTAAAATAGGATCTATTAAAACTCAATCTCTTGGATTTAACCAATATGAAATACTTATAGAAATTAATATTTTTAGGTGTTATATCATTTAGATAACCCTTTTTACATAACTCTTAGAGAACCTTAGAGCTAACATGCACTAATATCATATTTTATAACATAGTATTATCACTTTTAGTGAATTATATATTACCCAACTTCTTATAATGGGTTTTCCCATCTAACAAATAAATCCCATTAGCTAGAGAACCACTAGTGACGGTATGATATCCTTTATAAATTTCAAGACAACATAATTCTGATTTAAAGGTAATTTTTTTATCTAGAACACCTAAGGAGATAATATTTCTATATAGGCTAGAGACCCAACTAATATCAAGTAACGAGATAATGTAATGATCATTAAGATCTAGAAAAATAGAGCATCTACCCTAGACATGAAATCTATTATTATTTTCTAAGATGAATTACCCATAAAATAACTCAATCAATTATAAGAAGGATTCTATATTCGGACACATATGAAAGGAACACCCTTATTATAAGACCCACTCACATTATAGATCATACTTGGATACATTTAGTACTGTATAACTGTCATATCCTATATCTATAAACCGGGAGTGATCAATAGGTTCATTCAATTTTTATTTTTGTTTAGGATTTCAAAATAATATAATTACGTTACTAGGATAACCACAATCATAAAAAGTAACTTTTTTGACTAGGGATTAGAAAAAATATGAATAAATTGATTATGGTTTTGATTATTTCTATTTATATTATGATTATATTTCTTCTTACCTCTGTTATCCAATTTACCCCTATTGTGAAAACTTTCTACATCAGTCTTAACTTAGTTTTTTATATGAAGTTCTTTAGAAAGTAAGGTAGAATTGAATTCTTCCGGAGTTAAGGATTCATGACCATATATCGTAGTAAAAAAAGTGTTCTTTATGAATTATATAGAGAAATAATCATAAAAATATCATTATATTTATCAAGAATAGAAATGTTAATGTTTGATAAATCAAGACTTATTTTATTACATTCATCAAGATGCACTCTGATAGGAGTTCTAGGACATATTTTGAAGGTAAATTTTTTATTATTTTTATATAAATAACTAAATATGGATGTAATCATATACAATTTATATAGATTTAACTAGATACTAGTAGTTTACGATTCATATGAAACTTCTCATAAGACCTTATCACCTAAAGAAAATAACAAAGAATTATTGGCCTTTATAATAACGTCACTATAAACATCTTAGTAGGTGGTAGTAGAATTTACATTATAAAACTAACCAATTATAGGTTTCTTAGGTCTATGAAGAGAATCGATGAACATTTACTTGATGTCAAACACCCATATCTTGATTATCCAAATATTAAAGATGTTATCACCATTAAACTATTCTATTTCATACTTAGTAGAAGCAATCACCTTATCTAGTATCTCTGATACCAATTATTGGGAACAAATTTTAATTATTTCCCCCATACAATGACCTAGGATCAACTGGATATGGTATTTGTTTATATTAAGTTTGTATAAATATAGAATTAATGACAAGGAAAAGATGATGGTCATATAAGAAGTGATTTTTGGTGAGTCAATATGGGAGAAACCAAGAATAAAAGAAATAAAAAACAAAATCATTAAATAAAATGATTATTTGACTTAATTCAAACCAGTTTTGTCTTATGTGTATGATAAGATAACCACCCACTCACTCATTATATTAAGATCAATAAAATATAATAAAAGTAATATTACCAGAAAAAATATATCAAAAATAGATGAACATGAAACAATTATCATTGAAGCAATAATAAAATGAAAGGAAAGAACATAAACTAGTCAGTTTAACACAAATTTCTTTAACTACAATAAGGTGTTTAGGTGATTGGATCTTGATTTTGGATATAGATACATGAAAAATGATATTAATTTCTTGGTAATAGAAATGGATCTCCATCAGACCTCTATACTTGGATTGGATCTCCTTTGGAGGGAGGGAATTAAGATGAAGGTCCCACTGATATTGTCTTAAAAGGATATCTCTTTATTTGATCTCTTAATAGTGTTTATATGGATCTATAATGTGGGTGAGAGAGGAATTAGAAAGGATTTTCCATCAAATTACTGAAAGGATGAACTTCCAAGGAGTAATAATTTGCCTACCAAGTATAACAGCTGAGGAGTGGTGTAACAACCCGGGCGATGAGTATAATCCATACAGAAGGGCTAGATAAGGCCGTGAAGAAATAATAATCAATGAATAAGATTATTCTTAAAAAAAGACACCGTATAATGGTTAAGAAGTGTAAGGTTCAACCCAAACTCATGTAAGTTTCAAATACTACATTACAAAAGGTTAAGTGACTAGTTCCGAATTCTATTAAATATAAACCAAATACCTTGAATAAGGGTATAAAAAATGATACATAAGTTATTTAAGGGTACTCATGGAATCTACATAAGGGTAAATTGAAGATCACATAAAGGTACATATAATAAAATTCACATAAGGGAAAAGATACAATGACGTGCTAAGATAACCCACTAAATACACAAGCTAAATGTGGGTAAAAAAACATGAGAAAAATATTTTAATAACTAGGAATTAAAATTATTAATGGAATATCAATGAATAGAAATTTTATATATAAGTGATAATTGAAAACAAGGTTTTTCACATGTGTCTCTATGGTATGTTATGTTAAGAAAATAATCACATGCTTCTTGGTCATCCAAGTGTCCTTAGGATTCACACTTTCATCATTGGCCATTATTTTTCTTGGCTGCCACTTCTTGATGGTTGATTATGTTTTCAAGTCATGATTTGAGTGTTTTATTCTCTATCTATCGAGGCTCATTTGTTTTTGTGTCAATGTATCTCTATTAATTCTAGTTTATCCATATTTATTACTTTTATTCTCTTGATATTGATTCTATTTATTTCTTAATAGTATACAATCCTTATTGTTCCCCTTTAATATTAGATATTTGTTGGCTTATACCTTGGTATCCCGATGAGACATTGAATTTTCATTACACTCCTACTGTATTATGATGGAGAATAAAATATATGTGTTCTTGAAGTAATTGACCTATATCTATTGAGTTCATATATATATATATATCTTAATTATTATTATAGTCTTAATGTATTTATTATGTTGACTTGTAAAGTCCATGCATCTATGTGCGGAGTTTTTTCCATTGAGTATGAATGTTGACTCATCAAAAAAAAATATTTATTATTACTATTTTAGTATGGGTCATATCTCAAATATTTTGCATGATCTCATTTTTTGCTATTTTGTTACATTTTTTACCTTTTCATTAGTAAAGATATTTCTCTATTGTATTCTTTTCATGTATGCGAGTCTAATGAGTATTGAAACATGTAAATCAATTGTGTTTTTCATTCTAATGAATTTTTTATTGTTTCATATTTTTAGTGTTTTTATTTTAAAACCTTAATTTTATTGTTTTTTTGTATAATATTTCAATCAATCCATTTTTTTACCATTCTCATATTTTGGATTTTCATATTTTATTAATATAAAACTTAAAAATTGGCATGAAAGTATTTTTTATTCAATTCTTCTAAATTAAAAATTAATAAATTTTACGGTGAAAAATTATTTCAATTTTTTTTAATATTAGTGTTTTAGCTATAATTTTCTAATAAGAAATCTTGAATGATATTTATGAATATAAAAATAAAATCAATTATTTTTCTATTAACGATTGGAAATTCATTACATCATATATTGATATTTTTGATAAGAACCATAATCCATTTCTATTATATTATACCAATAATGTTCTTTATTAATTTTCCTTTGACACCACTATTACTTATGTATTTCTCCAACTTAAATAACCTACATGAATAAATCATTAGTAGGAAAATTTTACAAAAAGAATTTTTTTATACATTTGAAATGAATTAAAGAACTGCATTTCAATACCATTTAGATAAATTTAATAAAGTGATATTATATCTTTCTAATATTTATTTTGACGCAAATCAAGTTTATCAATCCATTATTATATTTTCATTTTTATATTCATTATACAGTAATTTTTGGGAAACTAAGGAGTTATAATTTTTTTAACTCTATATGAGTTTAAATCATTTTTTTATAGTGAGATTCAATTTGAAAATAGTCTTAAGAATAAGGATGATATTCTATATGTTAGGGGGATAAGTGAGTAGATGACTAAAAAATATAATTATAACTGAAGGATTAGTTTGTTTAAGTCAATAGGTATAACTATTAAATGTTTATTTTTTAGGAACATAACCAAATTAAAAGGAATTTACATAATAAAAATAATTATAATAATAATGTAATTTGTTATCTAGGATATATCTATATTATCTATAAAAGGATTATTCATGGAGATGTCTTGGGGTTCACCACTTTAGACCACCTTAATTGTATTATTTTCTTTTGGTCTCAAAATACACTTAATAATTTTTTTAACTTTTTTATGGAATTATAATTTTAAAGAAATGGTGATCATTATCTATAGAATAGAAAGATTATGAGAGTATTGAAGTGTTAAATGTTTCTATTCATAAGTAAAAAGTATCCTACAATTTGGTGGAAAGTGAGAAAGGCAGTTTGATCTTAGGTACTAAAAAAGTGGTTAGCATATGGGAGATAATCTTGGTTGAAATAGATATTCATGATAAGGTTATTAAAACCTTTAGAAATTTGAGGTGTGCTCTTAAATTAAGGAGAAATATCATAAATTGAGGTGTCTTTGACCAATTAGAATACTATTTTATACACGATGGAGGTGTTACTATGATCAAAGGGTCCCTCATTATTATGGTGAATGATATATTTAGTGAAATTTATATTCTAGATGGAAGCACATACATAAGGCACATGGAAATAAAAAATATTGTTGTTGAGGGTGTTACAATCCTTTCGTATAGAATATTGAGAAATTTAAGTTCAAAGGATCTTTAAGGAATTAGTAAAACATGGGTTATTGAAGGGGATAAACCCTAATAGCATTATATTTTGTAATGATAATGTATATGAAATTTAAAAATAATTAACTATTAATAATTATCTCTATAATACTACCTAACCCCTTGAAAATTTTCATTAATACTCATGGGGTTTATCCAGGAAAATTTTCTATTGCAGGGACTATTACTTCCTTAGTATAATATATGAATATTCTAGTAAATTTTGGATTAACATTCATAAAAATAAATTTGATACCTTTAAATTATATAATAATTTTATAGTTCATAAGATAGTGTGTAACGAACACAAAGAGGGGGGGGGGTGTAGGTGAACCAATTTTTACCAATTTTTCTTTGATTTTAATACTTTTTTCACATTTTTATGAATTCTCAAATTAATCTAACAATTTTAAAATTTTAGAGTACTTATTTATATTTTCACTCAAACTCATCATTATGCATGAATATAAATTAAATTTACATTAAGAAAAAGTTTTTTTACAAGGTTAACTTTTAGTGTGTGAGTTATAACTTTTATGTGCATGGTTTTTATCCATGACACAAATAAAATATTCTTTTCATAAATAATAATACATAGGGGTGTGGGGATCTTCTATGAAATCTAATTTATATGGTCATCCAACCTATTTAGAAGAATCACACTTGTAGTCTTCTTTTTGTAGTGTGAACAACTATTGAAGAACTCCTTCCCCATATCCTATAGATGTTTTGATAGTAGATGATGGAGTTATTACACTTATAAAGAACTGATTTAGTGTAACATACCATGAATATATGATATTAAACTTCTATTATCTCTACCATATATAAGTTCATAAATAGATTAATGGACTTATGATCTCAAGCACACAGATCTAACACCTTTTCAGATATGTGATTCTTATTATTCCTTTTATTCTTATTCTTTAATTATCCTCTTCTTGGAACTTATTTTAAGTCAAATCATCAATATTGGTTTAATATCTCAAGGATTCAAATATTCATGAACAATATATACTCCCTATGGATTTAGTTTCTGAATTATGATCCATCGTTATTATGTGAATTATATAATTTTAAATCAATTCCTATATATATAAAATATCTCCCATTAAATTCTACTCTAAAATAATTTGTTTTTAATTATAAATTACTTAATAATTTTGTAGTATATTATATATCTTATTCCTATGAATATTTATAGAATAATAATTATTTTATTTTTTATTCCAATCATTAAAAAATAAAATCAATTTTGGATATAAATTAAAAATTAATTTTTCTATATTTAATCATTAAATAACTCAACTAAATAAACCCTTTAAATTATTAAATAATCTCCAAAAATTTATTTGAAACTTTATTTTTAAATATCAAATAATATATCTATTTATTTTCATAAATATTATAATTAATTTTAGTATATTTATGAAATATAGTATAAGATTCCATACTTATATCTAGTCTAATTTTTTAAAGATTTTTTTTTAAAATTATATAATTAATCTTGAAATAATTTTTAAATAACACTCAAAATATCTAGATTAAAATATTATCAAATTTCCAACATGCCTAGTTTGTATATGTATATGTTATTTTTTCATATAATTTGTGGAATTTCTTTATTCCCAATACTTTAACAAATTATTGAATCATGATAAATGTTATGTAGGATAATTCTTAGTATATGTTTTATGGAACATATCAGTCTGAAATAACTATCAAATATATTCTCTAAATAATTCATAGGTACTAAAATATCAAGTGTTATGTGAAAAATTAACCTCTTACATAAAATATTCTATGAAAATGCTTGATATGTTCTATCCAATTGGAATAAATACTACCTTTATAGAACGATTAATAAAAATTATCAAATAAAATTATATGGAATTATTAATTATCATAGATAATCCACTCATCAATATCAAACTAAAATAATTTTTACAATCAGCTTAAACAAAATTTTGTTTCCATTGGTCATCAATATGTTATATCAAGGAACATTATCATGTAAGCTTGTTTCATCATGATGGAAAATTTTCAAAAACTATTTAGAAACTATCCATATAAATACTTAATATATATCAATCTTACCTTTAATAACTCAATTGTAAAATTAGAAACACTACTAGAATTCACAAATGTAACCAAATGTTCTTCCCTACTGATAACTTCATGTAATAGACTATTTTTTCAAAAAAAACTTTTGAATTAGTCTCAATGAATAATAATAGTTATATTAGTGATACCAATTTATTTTTTAAATTTCAACTCAAATGTTTTGGGCCATTAAACATTTATGGATTTTATGTTCTATGTTTTTAGTATATTTTTGAGCACTCAAAATTATCTCTACAGTCTTCAACATCAACTTTAATATGTAATTAAAAATTTACCTCAAAAAACATGTATAAAACATTTACCTATTATTATTCATTCAGAAAAATCAAATTGAGTAAAAAAATTTCCTCTATTGGACCATGAAGTAATCATACATATTTCTTCTATGAGTGTGTTTTTCTATACATTTAATTTGGTACACATTTTAATATTATTATATTTATTAGAAATTATTTTTATTAAATATATTATTTTAGTGATTTAGTTTATTATCACATAAAGTTTTGTAATAAATATTTATTTTTGAATAAAAAAGGTAAAAATGTAATTTACTCCTTAACAAAGAATCATATTTGGAAATGGACTTCATCATTGAGTCAAGAGTGAGAATTTATACTTTTGGGTGTGATTTTTGTGTCAATGTGACACCAATGGGAATTTTAGTGACAATGGTTAGAGTTTTTAAAAATATAATATTTATTTAAAATATTTTTTTATCTTAAAAATATACTATATATTCAAATTTTATATGATTTAATGAAGGTGATAGTGTTAGTAGTTTTTATTAAAGTAGTTTTAAATAGTAGTATGATAATTAACTAGAGAATGAGGATTCGATATAGAAATAGGCATATTTATCTAATTCAATTTTTTATGAATTATTTTTTAACCTTATCATTCACCACTTAATCCATAATTTTTGGTTCTAATTATCTCATAAAGTCTTTATATATTATTGATTAAACAATTGTGAGTATGATAAAGATGTATTTACAATAATCCAATTTATAGGTTGAGGTAAATCTTAGAGGGAAATTAAACAATCCTAAAATTCTCAAAAAAAATTTGAAGTATGAAAAATAAAATTCATAATAATTGGATTATATAATTTGATTCTATATCTCAATATGGTTTCTAAAACTTAATTTTAAGAAAATTTGGGTTATGATTTTAGAGATATTTTAGAGTGATGGTGTGATACCAATTTCAATAAAGTCTAGAATAACCAAAAACGTTGAATAATTATTTATAAAATGATATATTTTTGTATATAATATAATAAAAAAAATGAAACCAAGTGCATGAGAAAATTAAATATGGGTTAAAAATTATTGAATAGAGAATTTACATTAATTTTAAAATTCTCTGCAACTTTTCATACATTTTATTATAAATTCATATATCAAAAAACACATTATTTTTCTCCTCATAATGAGATTAATATTCAATGAAATATTTTAATAAATAAAATAGTTTCTTTATCTATGTTTCAATAAATGGAAATGGTGGACAACAATAGCAGTGTGCGGTGCGATGAAGGCATGATGTTGAGTGAGTTCCATCCGATCATATGATTGGAAGGTGGGAAAGAATCCACTTCATACCTAAGGGGTAGAATATAGATGAATGAGTGCATATAGTGTTTTATTATTCAATCAACTTAATTTAACGAGAATTCATGTTTTCATATCACTACATGGAGAAAAACACACCCTATATATCTTGATTGTTAGATCAAATTCATCCAAAAAACATTTATGTGGCCAAATTACCATATAGTGAATAATATTTTCACACCCAAACCTTCTATTTCCTAATTAAATTGTTTATTTATTGGTTTTTAATATTTTCCTTTATTTTTAGGTATTTACTTTTTTGAGAATTTTATAAGATATAATAAATTTTCCAGTAAAACAGTTAACGCATGGTTAGTATAAACCATGTGATAACCATGAATAAGGGGATATAGTTTTTTTTTCAAAACCGTGCACTCAGTTATTGCATGGTTTGTCCAAATATATGGCCAAAACATGTGGAATTTATTTTCTTGTACAATTATCCTTACCTAGTTGGATCCTGGTTTGGTAAACTCTACAACTAAACAGTACGAACTACCCTACCTTCTAAATTTTGAGTTTACAATTATACCCATCATAAAATTGTGACCCAAAATGGGTATCCTTCCATACCATTCACTCAAATCATACAACTGATCCCTAGGAGTGGGTATCCTAATCACCCTTTAATTTTGAGCCTCATCCTTCGATTCTAGGTTAATTATCCAAGGTAATACATTATTTTTTTCTTATCTCTCCATTATTATACTAAATTGGCTCATGTTGACCAACCCCTAGGGCAGGGTTTTAATGAAAACCTTTATGAATATTGTTTTTAGAGTGTACGGGTTTTTACTTAGGTCTTATTCATTCTATATTAAAATTTTTGGAACATTGATACTCAATTCGAATTAGGTGTTTCTATGATTTTTACTTTTATTAACACACAATGAGATTCTTGGGTTTTTTATAATGGTTTTACTTAAAATTATTCACGTTTTTTGAATTTTTATAAATTATTAAGCAAAATTAAAAGGTTTCGTAGGTTTTTAAAATGAATTCTCCATGGTTTTTTTAAGTTGAGTGGTTTTGTATCAAAATAATATAAATACCATATGTTTGATAAAACAAATAAGAGGGATTTGATGAATAATTTAGATATCAAAATGATATCTTAAATTACTATTTTATTTCACATGATTTCATTTTTAGTTTGAGGTCTGAATTGATTTGTTTTTCTTGGTTTATCTATTTTTAATGGGTTTGATGGGAAATATATGTTTTATTCATATGTGAGATTCATTTATGATTTTGTTCTATTTTTGACCACTCATTATTTCAAAGAGGGTTTTAAAAGATGGTACATTATTTTCAAATATAGCTTTAAAAGGGGTTTTAAAATGATCTTTATTGGAAATGGTTTTTAAAAGGAATTTTAAAATATAGTACTAGCTTTAAAAATATGAGGCCTAGTTAGAACCTTCTAAATGTTTTTATCAAATGAGACGAACCCTCAATATAATATCCAATATCCTAATTGTATCTATGAGATTTTAAGTTTATGTGAGTGTGATGTTTTCATGTATAACCTAGAGGGGATTCTCATTGGTGGGTGTATGAAGGTTGGATGATGATATGATATTGTGATATGTTGATTCTATTTGAAATAATATAAAGTATACCTCTCCTCCTTTCACTAACTTCTTAGGGATCCTAAGAGTCTCAGTGAGGGATTGAGAGATGATTACCTTCTAGTCATAATGAGACTAACAAGACCCCCATGGTATAGGATTTTCCTTGGACATGGAGGCATGACACTGTTGATGCTAGGTTAGAGTAATTAGATGGTTATAGACTAATAACTCTATCTATAGGTCCAAAATGGTTCCATATAAGTATGTAATGGATAAAATCATGAGATTTATATGATTTTCCAATGATTAAGTACACTTTAATGATATTTTTTATTTCACTTTAGTTTTGCTATTGTTTTAATTTTATCACTAGTATTCCTCTATTATATATTATATTTTCTTTAATTTTTTGATATGATACTATTGAATTTATACTCTAGTAGAAATTAATATTGATTATTTTGTTTTCTTATTATAATAGCGCATGGATTATTCTATTATATAAATTCTATATTTAATTGTTTTGATTTACTTGTTTAGTTGATGTTATTTTGGATTATTTATGAATTATTTCTTATGTAGTTTTAAAAGTGGATTTATAAAAAGGTTGTGTTTTAAAGATTAAGTATTTTAAATGATTTTTTTGAAAGGAATTCATTAAAATACTCTTTAAATATTGTTTTGGTTTTGAAATAAAAAAGGACTTAATAATGCTATGAGTTTGTTTTCCCTAAAAAGAAAAAAACTATATTTTTAAATAATGTTTTTGAAACTAAAATTTATGGTATATTTTGGTAAAGTAAATTCTTGGAATATTTAATAAAATTATACTAGGATTTTTATGATCACAATCTACTTGCACCACTCTATGTTTGTATAATGAGCTATTTTTTAAGGTTAAGGTCTTGTTTCTGATCGATCATGGGGCAGGAAGATTCATAGGTTTTATAGTGACCTTGGGGTCAAATAGAGATCATTAAAGGTATTTTTTTGTATTATTTTATATCATATATGCTTCATTTGGGTTATCCTTATCTATTATTTATCATACTTTTATTAAATTTTGTAAATTTATTCTTACTATATCTTGTTTATTTATATTTATAATTTGAAATTTCTCATTTGGTTTTTGATAGTATTCTAATGTATTTACGCAACATATTGGAAATATGATATAATTCCACCATGTGTTTATTATTATTTATTGGATCAAATCATTACCAATGTGAACACATTGATTCCTTAAAACTAGTTATTAGCTTGTGTGGATCAGTAACACTCTTCAGATCATGTCATGGACCTGATCAAGTGCTCGATTCAGGGGTGACTCAAATTGGTCCATGAAAAGACTTGAATGGAACTGATCTGAGACCACAAGGGCTGTTAAGGGATTTATATCTAGAATAAATGACATATGTGAGTAGATCCATGACCATGATCATGTGTACAGTGCTACATGGAACCATTTTATTAACCATGAGGGGTTTTAGTGCATGGGAGTGTGCAGAGAGAAAATTTTGACACTAAAAATTCTATCATACTCCTTTAATGATCTTGAGCCTAATTGGTCACTATTCAGATTTTTTTTTATTTTTAGTACACCAAATTAACTAATTATTGTTTATAGTGACTCATGATCTTATGCCCGTTTTTTTCATGCCAAATTTTTAAAAATTACATTAGTTGGAATTGTGTATTTATTGTATTATCAATTTAAACATTTTAAGGTGATGTATTAGTGTAATTATAATGGTATACTAATTGAAAATAAATAATAAAATGAAACCATTAAATTAAAAATGATTTTATTTATGTTTATTTTGTTAACATGAGAAGTAAATATTAAATTATTATGATGTTATAAGATTCATATAATGGAATTTAATATTTGAGATGGATTTGAAATATTTATAATTATAAATATTGAAAATAAAGAGTAAATTCTAGATAATTATTGGAAATAAAAATAATTTTCTTAAAATTTATGATAATTTTAAATATAAATATTTTTCTGAATTATGTTATCTTAAAGAAAAAATTATTATTATTTTAAGGAAGGAATTTTTTATGATGATAAATATTTCTTAAAAAACATGAATTAATTATATAAATTAGTATAATTATTAAAGTAGACTTGGTGAAATTATTTGTGAGATTAAAGGGGAAATCTAGTTCAGGTGACTTATTTTTGTGTATAAATTTAATTATAATAAAAATGAATTTAGATCATGAATTATAGAAATAATGTGTTGAATAATAGTAATGTGAATCAATAAATAAAGAAGAATAAAGTCAATAATGAAGAAGAAAATATTCTAGTAATGAAGAATCGTCTCCTTGATAAGGTTATGATAATTAGTGAATGACATATATTTCTTATGAAGATGATAAAGAAATGTTGAGATGAACCTTCTAAGTTGAAGTGATTGATCTATTATGGTAAATTTTGAGTATAAACATGATAATGATGTGTATATTTATATTTACATATGGTGATTTTAGTGAACTGAAACATATAATAAATTAACTTGAATTTTCATTGTATTTTTATAAGATAAAGATATGTAATACTTGAATATAATTATAGCGATATTATAGATTAATTTTTAGAGGTTATATGTAATGATAAACTGATCATTGATGGGGTTGTGTGTTTTTTTCACTTATTAGCCTTACTTTTTACATATAATGCAGTTCAAAGGTTAAAAAACATCAATCACGATGATGGAGTAATTGTTCTTGAACTCACCCACTGCTTTAGGTTAAAGAATAAAGATGATTTATATGTGTTTATAATCTCATTATCACTAATAACATTGTATTGAGACTATTTATAATATTCTTCTCACCCATGATCGTAGGTCTAAGGTCAATGATGATTCAACCAAGTGTTTACACGCCTTTTCTTTCATAGCCTTATGACCAAGTGCTTACACTTTTCTCATCCACGACTCTGGGTTTGGGGTAGACTACCTATAAAAGTGAAAATTTTATATGAGACTATTTATATAAGTACACCTCTACATGATGGGATATAAGATAATGATGTATCCTAGATGTATCATCGAAAGAAGAATTGATGATGTGATGTGATATATGTTATTATTATTATTTTGATATGTTATTTATATTACATTACCACCATAAACATATGGGGTAGATTATTTCCAACATCACTTGATGGAGGTGCATGATGACTCTCTAGATAGATATATAATTATGACCACTAATCCTATTTAGATAATCTAAGACTAGATTGTATCAATGTCGGACTTATATATTGGGTACTATTACCCATCTCAAGGTTTTTGAGGGTTAGATTGTACCATATTGATGTTGGTAGATAGTTTTCTAGTGACCAATAGTGGGACGTAGTTCATAGAGTACCTTTTTATTATGATATTTAGAATGTGAATATTATATGTTCACACACACACACACATGAATATGAAACATGTATCAGGGAATTAACTTGGAAGTACTGAGATAACCCGATTGGATAGCCTATTTAGTGATGGGTTATACAATTATTGTTTAGTTACTATTTGATTTTTATGATTTTGTAAGAGTTCCTACTAACCCATAAAAGTTGTATTTTCACAAAAATAAAAATTTTATTTAGAGAACACACATAAATATATTGTTATTTTATGAGTGTGATAATTTTTAAATTTGGGTAGCTTTATGATAAATTAATTTGAATAATATTTTGGTTGATAATGATGTGTTATATTTTTAGTTTTGTGTACACTTTACTTATTTAGGATATATATATATATATACACTAGTGGTTTACAGAGCTGGATTGATACTTAGGATGAGTATACTTAATATTATTTATTATCCCCAAATATAGACTTACAAATAATCTAATATTGTGTTTATATATATTAATAAATAAATATAATGAATTATTTTAGAGGATAGTGATTAATAATGATATAATTGTTGATTTCATGGAGTTTATTAGGGTGACCACTTTGGATTCATTAGAACCAGACTTATATTTCCTTACATCTTCTTATCATGTGTTATTTATGGAGTATTGGTCATTACTTGGTCATCTAATTTTTTGATTTTATAATTTTTAGGTGATTATGATTCTTTTAGAGAATAATGGTGAAGTATTAGTAGAAATTTCAGATGTAAGTATATATTATTACATAATGAGTTTTGTTGCGGTATTGGATTAAGGTGTAATGGATAATCTATAAGATTTTAGTATTTCTATATTTAGGTATTAATAGTTCATTGAATTTTGGTCTTATTGGAAGTGTCATGAAGATTCTCATTGTGATTTTGGATTAGTCTTATATGAGAGTTGTTCTATTATGGTGGTGGGTGCTGCATAATTTTTCTAATATGGGGCAGACCAACTTTGAGGGGTGTGGGGGAGGATTGTACCATGACTTCTAGATGTCTTGATCATTGCAACATGAAATTACCCATTGCATCATTTTCTTCTTTGATCACATCAATTTCAAATAGTTGTTGATTGAATTTAAATAATAATACTCGGAAGATCACACCATGATTTTTGGATTTTATTTACATTAAATCATGAATCTATGCATCACATCCTGATATACGAGTCCCTAAAATTTTAATATACATTAAGGTGTATTATTGAGTCCTATTTATTTCCTTTTCATCTTACTAAACCCAAAATGTTTGTGTGTACTATTCTTAGTGATTTTAGATCTCTATGATCAAATATCAACCCTCTTCTTTGATCCATCAAAAATACAAGGTGCTCTTATTCTATTTCTATTTTATTCCTTATCATTATTTATCTTATAAGGGGCCATGAAATGGGATATAGTTTAGCTTTATTGGTTTATATATGAGGGTATGATGGTGGGATGATACCTATAGTTTGTTGAGGGTTCCTCTGGGAATCTTAGTGGGGTTCAGTTTTCATTATTCTTCCCACTATTGCACAATGATTATTAAATCTCTATTTAAGGTAGGGGATTCCAAATATACCTTCTATAAAATGTGTTAAATTTTGAATTATCATCATTTTTTCATTGGGTTTATGGATTAAATTAACTTAAAGAAGATAATGAACTATATTAAGGGAAATTGAAAGGGAGATGTTATTTTCATCCTCTTTATGTGATTTTTATTTTATTTCTTAGGAATAATTTTTTATATTTATTGATAAGTGTTATTGTGATATCATTGGTGTTGTTGTTGACATATTTTTTCTAACTATTAATCAGTTATATTACTTAAAAATGGGGAAAAAAGGTGATATATAGAGATATGAATATAATATTGATATTATTTATACATGGAGTGTTGAATGAGTGTTGATGTATGAATGAATGAGAATGTTTGAAAGTTTTTCTTTTCTATTATAAATGATATTTTTACTATTAAAATTATTGTAGTTTTTATGCATTCATATAGTTATAGTAGAATTAGAAAGGTTTTTTTACTATGATTGAGAGAGAGGTGATTATGTGTTATTATTGCGGTGGTGGATTAATGCGGTTGGCATGTATAAAACCCTATGCCAAATGGATCCTTGGGGTGGGGGGGGGGGGGTGAATCATTGGTTTTATTTTATTAATTCTTATCCTTTAAAATTTAACCTCTCCAACTAGTTAAAGCTCTTAATCCACTCATATATTTCTCCCAATTTCCAAATGACCACTAGGAACTCACCGTCAATCTGTCTTACTTCATACTATTAGTTATCCTATCTCGCCTCTCATGATCGATCATCCAACCATGTTACCCATGGTTGATCATCCTACCATGTCATACATGGTTTATCATCTTGGCATAGAACAGTTGATCAAAATTACCTCATGGTCAATGAAACTTACTTTATATAGTAGGTTTTCTAGCTACACAAACCTTATGATATTCATCTTTAGTTATATTCTCCTTGAATTATTGATTGAATTATGATCATTTGTTAATAATAATATTTGAATCTTAAATCATAGTTTTATTATAATAATCATATTTAATACAATATATTCTTTATTTATTCAGAATATTTATTCTTAAAATATTAGAACTTCCCCATAAACGGATTTTGTATTTCACCTTTACATAGATCCTTGAATATTAGCCTGGTATTTACATAACTCTCAGGTCACCTTAACACAACTCCTGTGATCCTGAATTTTACTTTATGTAACCATTGTGATACCTTTATGTTACTCCTAGATTTATTAATTACCTATACACTTCAACCAAACTACCTTTACATAGCTAATGAATATCTCAAACTAATAATAGGCCTTTCTTAATCATTACCGAGGCATTCAAACTTTCATCGAATGTTTTAGATAATGTTATATCGCTTATTCATTTACCTAAAGATCATTAAAACATTAATCAAATTATTTCTTAAGGATATTAAACATAACAATCCTCCAAGAATCACCACTTTCTATAACCAAAAACATATTGAAATATTGAAAAAAAATGAAATCAAGAACTTTGGACACAGTAATCTCCCCTTTATAATTGTTTTCAATATCACTATACATACTTAAAGTTAGTATGTGTGCTCATTTATCTTCCACCCTTATTGAAAATAAAATTTATTAGGAATATGAGAGGTTTTATCATCTTATATCTCTTATTTAAGTAAATATAATCTTTTACCCTTTACAGATCTAAACAAGAACTATTATCTTCTTGAGAGAAGAATAAAATCACATGTTCTTATTAGAAAAAAGGCCTTAATTACTATACTCTATGTCTAAATGGTAAAACATGGTGTAAAAAAAGATATAGATATAATCAATGATGTCCATGTTGTTCATAAGACCTGTACATGTGATACCATGCTCAAAATATCGATTTAGGGGACTTTGAAACAAAATTATCAATAGAAACATAATCCTATACACACTTTAAAAATCACGTCCCAAAGTTCAAGTGTAAGATGAATAACTCTCCCCTTGTCTCATATTTTCTTTAAAAAACACCCACTTCTTAAATGTTTAGAATAAAATCATAATAAATGGTTGTATGTGTGATTTTTATACCACATTCTAGATTTTATGAGGCTTTCAAGAAGTTATAGATTTATATAAAATGATGTTTTGTAAACCTTATTCCCCAATGTTTCTCTCCCTTAAGGGATGTGCTTATTTTCTTCTCTTTATGGTAGTTGGGAAACTCTATGAGGATTCATTTTCCTTTTTATCTTAGGATTTATAGCCTCAATAATATTATTTAATTCCCTATATGTTAGATAAAAAATATACACGAATATGGGAATAATGAGGTACCTCTTTGTTCCTTTAGAATAAACATTCTAGGTGAGAGTTTCCTCTCATACTTGACTTATTTTTTCTTCCAAAATCAGCATAGGAAGAATTATTTATACTTGTTTTCCTATTTTTATCCTCAATAGTTTTCTTGTATTCTTTATTCCCTTAAACTTATTCATTTTTGTGATTTTATTTCTCCACCTAAGTGACCAATGCAACATCATCTACTTTTTCTTGTATCATCATTTTCATTCTCTCTTATTAGGAAAGTAGGGTTGTCATGCAATCATTTACACCATGCCCAGACCGATCATATCTTTCACATATCATGTTCTAGATTTTTAATTCACCATTTCTAGATGACTCCCCAAGTACTTCAAATTTTTATTCTTTTATTGCATGTTATCCTTTATCCTTAGAACTAATTTAGGATTTATATATTTTTATTTCTTTGGATAGTTGGTCAGGCTAAATGATAAATCACACTTTCATGAAATTGTCAACATTATTATGCTTATCTCATTCCCATTTGATTTAATTAGTAGTACACAACTTTTATTTTTTCACTATATAAAACCAATCCAAGGAGTTTAGTCATGAATACCTCAACTTTATGACCATCTTCTAAACACCTATTATAAATTTTCAAATATATTCTGAGTTGAATTTTTTTGTGAAATTATTATTATAGATTGTTTCCTTTGTGAATTAGATTTAATTTATCTTATAAGACACCTTGGTTATTTTATCATTCCTAATAATGACATATTATAACAATATTAATATTTATTGTTTCTATACCTTCCAAAAAACTAATAATATCATCTAAAATTGGATCTTCCATTTTGATAAACAATCTATCAATTAGTCTTGTGTTGTTGTTTTGATGCAAAACGAGCCTCCTTTTTCATGGGGGGGGGGTAGATTTTTTGGACTCATTTATTACATTAATGGGGAAGAGTGTTTATCATGATTCTTATTGGGTAAACAAGTTATTCCTTATGTTTCTCCTATAATATTATAAATTGAAGATCTTTTTTGAAATTCATTAGTTTTAAATCTACCTATTTCTTTTGGACTATCCTTTTAACCTTATTATGATGAATCTTATTTAACTTCAATATAATTTATAAAGTATTATATGAGTTTATTAAACTCACACTAAACTATGACACATTTAGAGTGTTTCTAAAATATATCCTCTTCCTTTATAGACAAATTTTCTTCAAGATCGCACACTATTTTTCCTTGTTCAACTTTCATTATTTTTTTTATTTTGACCCCATCAGCATAGGCTAACTCCTTTCTATCTAGCTACTATTTCTACTCATCCATATTGATTTTCTCAAACTAATCATTTCCATTATTCAACTTATTATTCTTTTTTTACATCCTCCACTTTTCTTTCTTGATTTATGTAGTTTTTTCAAGGGAATATTACAAATTATTTTTCAGTTCCTACTCAAGATCAGTCCTTAGTTCTTCATTATCACCACTTCTTGATGAATCAAATCCATTATCAACTTGAGAAAATAAGTTTAATTCATCATTTGTTGAACAAAATTAGTTGTATTGTTCCTTCTTTCACATTAAATTTCTTCTTTTTTATAATGAAAAGCTTATTTGTATTTTTACCCTTATACTAATTTTTTATTTTCTCATCCTCCTAATATGATTCAGAATTTTCAAACTTCTTATTCATATAATTTTTTGTAATATGATCAGTACCATAACAATATTAATATCTCACAAATTTTTTACCTTCACATCACCATTTTTAATTCTTTAATATCTTTGATAAAAGATTTATTATTTAGTTGATATATTTATCAACTTTCTCATCATCTGAATTAATTGATTCAATATATTTTTTGACTTTTCCTTTTATCATGGATTCAAAGTCCACTTCATCTTTGGATTTATTTTTGAAAGATGGGGCCTTCCTCATTTCATTGGCAATAATGATGTTGTGAAGTACATCCAAGGTTAGATCTTACCTATCCCCCAAAGATGAAACCTTGAGATTAATTTTTTTGGGAAATTTTTCATTAGATTCTTCATGACGATTGAATCCTCCATATTCTCACAAAATACTAAAATTTTACTAACTATTTCATTTACAGTAATGAAATAATAATATATATTTTCATCATTATCTATTTTTATATATTTAAACCTTATCCTCCAAATTTTTAGTTTGTATTCCTTTACTTTGATATTTGACTCATAGCTACTCAATTTTTACAAAATTTATTTGAATTATTCAAGTCCCATTACCTTTGTATATACTATTTTTGATCGAGGAATAAAGATATAATTTTGGTATTTTCCATCAATCTTTGTATTTCTCTTATTATCATAGTTTATAGAAGTACCTTAAACAAATTGGTGGGAAAAATATTTTAATAGAATCTTTAACTTCCAGGTCAAGTGAAAGGAGGTTGGGAAACATCATATTCCTCTAACTATGATAATTCATTCCATTAAAGATACATACTCCTTGGATGTTCACATAATTGAGAGTATCCATTTTTAAAAACTTGGTTGGATCTTTTTAGAGAACCAGGTACTCTGATACCACTTATAGTAAACGATACTAGATGTACCAATGGGGTGGATGGGTGGGTGAATCAATGGTATTAATTTATTAATTATTCTCCTTTAAAATTTAACTTCTTTACCAGTTAAATTTCTCGACCCACTTAGTGATTTATTAAAATTTATAAACGACCACACATAAATCATGGTTGATCCACCTCACTTTATACAGTCAATTATCCTATAATGTATTCCACATTAAATCATCCTACCATGTCACCCATGGTTAATCATCCCACCTTTTCAGTCAAGGTCAACCATCTCTTTATGGCACAGTTGATCGACCTTACTTTATGGTCAATGTAACTTACTTCATTTGGTATGTTTTCCTACAATCTAAAACTCACCATATTCATCTTTTGTTGAAATCTCCTTAAATTACAACTTGTAATATGATTATTTTTTACAATACTGTTTGAATCTTGAATCACAGTTCAATCAAAATTAATAAATTTACTTTAATAAATTCATCATTTATTCAAAATAAGTATTTTAAATATCTTTTAAATTCCTTATAAATTAATTCTTCATTTCACCTTTACTTAGTTCCTTGAATATCATATTAACCTTTATATATCCCTTAGATTCATAAATTTATATTCACGCATCATACTGGTTTACCATTACACATCTTCCAAAATCCCAAGATGACCATTATGCAGGTCACCTTACACTTACACATCCCATAGGATGTTTGATTTATATGGTTCTCAACTACCTTTATGAAATTATTCATAAATGTAGGTTACCTTGATGTAGCTCTTGATATCCTGACTTTACCTTTATATAACGAGTGTGATACCTTTATATAGTGCCTGTATTTATTCATTACCAATTTTCAACATCTAAAATACCATTATGTAAGTAATTTATTTACCATACTAATCTTTATCCTTCTTGAATCATTTCCAAGGATTTAAAACTTTCATTATTTTTTTTAAATTTCTATCACCTTTACATTTTCTTGAAGATCAGTACAACAATCATCTCATTATTTCTCCAGGATGTAATCCATAACAAAGCTCCAAGCATCACCACTTCCCATAACCAAACACATATTGACATATTAAAAATAAGTGCAATCAATCACTTTTTGGAGAAAACATGGTTGATGTAGAATAGAGTGAATGATGTTATAAAAGAGCTATAATTAATGTTGCGGATATTAAAATGAGATAATCCAGTTATTTATACAACAATATAGAGGTTGATGTGTGGTAATGTCAATGTTTACTTGAATAAGGGGTGTATATAGAATTAATTAAATGAATAATGAGAATAAAATATAATAAAATGGGGTAAAACTAATCAATTAAATAAATAGAATGATTAATTATAAATGAAATTTAAAATTATTGGATAATTATGTGTGATTATAAAGGAAGTGTTGGATGTATGATATGTGGTAAATTGAATTAAAAATAATAAAAGGAAGTATTGAAAATATATATGTAATAGTGAATTTAATGTGGATGGTAAATGTTAATGTGGTTAATAATGATACTAGTATTGAATGTAAAAATATATAAATATTTTATGAAACACAATGTTGTTTTGTAATTAGTTATTGTGAGATTGATTATCATATGAGGTATGGGAAGTTGTGTGGATATTGTGTCTTATTGAGGGAGTTAATTATGTAGTGATGTTGATGTGAAGTGGAGTTAGTTGTAGTAGTAAATTCATAACATTAGGTAACATAACCTTAGGTTTGGATCGTGTAATATTATATATACACTATAACTTTGTAATTTCTTACACACCACTATCCAAGTTAGGAAACACGTCTGGAACCATTATGAGGTACTGAGTTTTAGGTGTTTTTCCCAGCATCTAGGATGTCGGTGATACATATGGATAACTACTCATTCCATTTTCTATCTTCCAAACATAGTATGAGATATGATAGCTTCTAGATATATGTTTATGATATGGGTTCATGGTGGATGTTGATATGGGAGAAGATGGGAACAAGGTTAATGTCCTTCATGATTACATTACCTACCATGAGGTGTTATATGACATGGTATATAGATTTGGTAGTGGTTTGGTTATGGATATGTAGTTATTTTTGTGGTTTTGTGGATGTGATTACATGTCCATGTGGTTATTTGGATAAAGAATCACACGATAGATTTCGTTTGGGGCATAAAGGTGATTAATTTAAACAAGAAGTGGATGTGGGTTACATTTTGTTATATTTCCTAGATTATTATATTACTATAATTATATTTGGATTTGGGTGAGTGAGTCTTTTTTAGGTTGTGGGATTAGTTGACCTAGTATAGGTAATAAGTTGGTTTCATTGTTTATTTATTGTGGTATTGGTATGATTCTTCCAAATTTTCATGATAGGTTTTAGGAAGGATCCAACTAAGTATACTTGTATGATCACCCACACCCACACACACACACACACACATAGATATATATATATATATTGTAGGTCTAAAATTTTATGTTGATGAATGGGATGGCCATTAATAGACCAGATTTATCATTAGAGCTAGTTGGTGTTCATGATGTCGATACTTTAGGAGTTACATTGGAAGAATTTATTTAGATACTTTGGTTTGTGTATTAAATTGCATGCATTAAAAGGTTAGTTTAATTATTTTTAAATGGAGTTTATTGGAAGTTATTTCCTTTATTCATGGGATTATAAGGTTAATTCCTCCCATTTGTGTGTTTCTATATATAAAGTGCTAGTGACCAACTTGTGGCTTATTAGAGGTGATTTTTTAGGGGGCACACTCAACATTACTACTAGACTAAGAGGGGTTCTACTAGAAATATTTCATGAAATTATTTTTATATATAGATTTTTAGAATAAATTAATTGATTATTTTTATTTGTTTTTATGCTAAATATTTATCTTATTGTATAAAAAAATCTAAGAAACTATCATATTTTTTTTTGTTTTTAGTGTCATTTAGAACCAATTTGTGAATTTTTATTTTTTATTGATTTAAATAAAAATTATATATATTAAATTAATTGAAAAAATTTAAATTTTATATTGATATTTTATTTTCTAAATATGAAAATCATCTTTTTATATTTTGGTTTTGGTATGTGGTGAAGAACCCCACAAATCTAAAAACCCATATGATAAAATCAACACAAGAAATGTAACCTTCTAGTTAAATATTCCTCATGTAGAAACCATGAAATGAATACTTGGTCCATACCTAGACCACACCGTCACAACCCCTTAGGAACACTTCTCAGTCACCATAGGCTATCATAATAATTGGGTGTTAAATAAAACATAGGTAGGAATCATTTCCGCCTATATTACAAGAGAAACCTAATGTATGATTTGTTAAAAATTAGGTATAACCCAAGGGGTCATCAGACATGTGAATAGAAATTACATCATCCACCATTAACGTAGTTACTAAATAAACAATAATGACCATACATGATGCAATAACTATATGATATAGATATACATAACAAACCAATCCAAAATATCATATAAAGTTTATAAAGGAATATGAAATAGGAAGAAATAAACTATACATAAATAATTCAAACTAAATTAAGATTTAAGCTTCAAAATGATGAGGTTTAATTTGCGTAGACCTCATGAAAAAAATAATGGGTAAAACCTATGAATCCACTCAACACATCTACCAAAAACTCCAAAAGGCTCCACTCGAACCTTGAACTTAATAAGGGTTTGAATCCCCTGAATCCCTATTTAAGAATGGTTATAAACAATCCAATTATAAGAAGGTAGCCAAGAAATAACACACAAAGTGAGGTATGTATAACCAGGTTTCCATATGAGGTATGATCGTATACACACTTAGTAGAGAACCACTAACATGGCTCAACTTTGGATTGAATAATTAGGTGTATGTCTGACCATGTTTACATTTTTATACTCATAAATTAGAAAACATTTCAATAGATATATAATAAATATAGCATGAAAATAATAGTAAATAGAGATTAAATAGATATATTAAAACTATAATATGTAATTCCCAATACTAGGAGGTCCACAGATTAAAATTACATTGAATTTAATTTCTTTGGGAAAGCCCAGTATTTATGTTAGGCTGAAGGTAGGGAAATATTATATCCCATACCATCCATTCCAAGATAAGAAAATATTATAGCTTATCCCACATAGGTTAGATGATAGATTATGGGCCTAAACTCAACCCATGGAAAGGGGAGGGTGTATACAAATTCAGGGCCTCATCCAATACCATGTAATAGGGTAATGGGTATACATATTCATGGAATTGTGATTCTATCACACCATCATTCTCTAAAACAAGGTGTACATTCTTTAACAGTTTATATGGAAGAAATATATATATACATGAACACAACATAACTTTAATTTTTATTATATATAAAGAAGTAAACATTCTAAAAAATAATTCAATCATAATAACCGTCATTCTATTTAAACTATGAACATTTGACATTATCCAATACTAACACTCACTAGCATAATAGAATAATGGTATTAAAACTATAAAATTATATACATAACACATATATGAGTTCAAGGTGACCAATCTAAAATAATTATCAAGTTTTAGATTCATTACTAAACAAGTCCCAAGTTATGATATGGGAAATTATTTATGACAATCCAATGAAACATCATATCATATCTAAGAATTTGGATGAGAAACAAATCTTAGTTCACAAAAGGTATAAGTAGTTAAATTCCATCAATTATATGGGTAACAACTAGTATTACATTAGAAAATAGAATAATTATATTATTTTTCATAATAAATACTTACTCTTTATATCCCAAAAATGAATGAAGAATAAAACAACTATTGAGTGTAAAGTTTTAATTCACTAGGTAAAGTTATCTTTTAAATAAGTTTTTTATTATTTAAAATTTGATTATAGAAAAGAAATTATTTAGAAAGGTGACACTTGAATTTAAGGGAAATATCCACACTTAAAACATACATTACTAAAAAATAATCTCTATTAAAATAAATTTTAAAATTATAACTTGAAATATATACTTTTTCAAGAATAATGAAGTTGTAATTCCATAAGGGGATGATTTATTTTATAAATTCAAGTTTAGTTATAAGAACCAAAATTTACAGGAATGACTTTACAACTTTTATATAGAAACCAAGTTAGAGTTTAAAAAATGGTGTTTTATTTAGAAAACATCCCTGAAGCATGGAAAAAAACTTAAAAGAGTCATTATTTCATCCCACCTATCTAACCTCATCATCACTTCACTACGAGTGATAATATTAACTAAAATAATGTTTATATATTTGGATTATAACTCACTCAGTTTATTGTGGGATTACATGACCTTCCTTAGTGTCACATAGTAATGATTAAAAGAAAATTTTACTTAACAAGTCATGGCCACATTACCTGAACCTTAAGTTTAAGGGATTTATCATGATCTTATAAAAAAAGTGAATGAAATATTTTTAATTAGATCACAAAAATTATAAATAATGTTCTCTATGATTAACCATTTAGACAAGGATAACAAGGAGTTTTGGGTATTTAATTTCTATACAAGAATAAGATAATATATGATAAACACCAAGAAATAACCCTATTCAAGATGTAAATAATTTCATGTGCTCATGTAGTATACTAGAATAAATAATAAATATCATGCTAACTATATTTAATGACATTTTTTAAGGAATATTAAATACTGATCCACATAATATATAATTTGTTTTAAAACATTCCTTTAGAGAACATTAACTTGTTATATGGAAATAACATTTAAAAATACACTCAGTTATAAATATTAAAATAATTTATTACTTTTGATTATTAATTTATGATAAAAACAATAAGAATATTATTGGAATATCATGATAATTCACTCCAATTGTTGAGGCCTCCTAATTTAACATTTTTAGATATTTTCCCAATTTAATGATCACTGAATCGCAATATCATAACTAAAAAATATCCCCTAGAAACTATTAATAAAGAATACATAAAAAAATAACACCAATAAAATAACCTCTAAAAGAATGGAGGATTAATTCCTAATAAAATAGTTGGTGGTTAATTGCTAAAAATCCATTAAAAATCACAGTATCCTAAATCCCCAAATAAAAAAACTTTATCATACTTTAATTTCAACCAAAACCCATTAAGACCTTAAAAGAAATAAAAAAAAATTATTCCCCTAAAAAAGTGATAAATAAATATAAAATTATACACTAGGGCCTCCAATAAATGAGGGAAGTAGAATCCCTAATCCAAAATGGCATTTCATCATGATTTGGTGAAATCTCAGTTCAAAATCCCCAACCAAAGCACAAAAAATTAGAAAATAAATACAGATAAGGAAGAAGTGATGAGAGGAAGATCACCATGGATTTGGTAGAGGATATCCCCTTGAATCACCCATTAAGTATGGAAAATAAGTAGGGTTAAACACCCTAATATTTTAGAATATATTTATTTTTAAATAAATTTGATTTCTTCAATAACTCGTGTCACAAACAACACCGAGTTTAAATAAACTATGGTATACTAACTATTAAAATTAGTTGTATGAATAGTAATATCCACATTTTTAAAATTATATATAAAGTTTTTATAAAAAGAAAATATATTTATAAATAAATAACCAATTTTTGGTAAATTCCTTATATTATTCAAAAATATATTTATCCTAAAAAAGTATTTTTATTGATTTTTTGTGAGAAAATAATATAATTAATTTAAACCATTTTCAGAAATTTTATTTTATAAAATTAACTACATTTTAAAAACCATAATTTAATAATTATTATAGAGTTAATTTTTCATAATTTTTTGAAAGAATTGACTTTTTGATGAATAATGAAAAATAATTCTTTTTTAAGGAAAACTATATTTTCATTTAAAACATTTTAAAAGTTACATTTTGTTTTAAATGGTTGAAAATTAAAATATGTTTATTTATATTATGAATAATTTAATTAATGTTATTAGAATTAATTTTATGTTGGATATTGGTTTAAAAATTTTAATACTTTAGAATTAAATTTTATAGGAAAACACGTTTTGTCACTTTTTTCAGGTTTAATTTTAAATTAAATTATACCAATAATATGAATTGAATCTTAAAAACTATATTAAATATTTATAATCATGTGGATAAAATTTATTAAATGTTTTCCATTATTTTTTTATAATAAATTTTAAAAACAGTTAAAACATTTCACAATAGTTAAGGTTAAAACAAGTTTACCAGTGGGATAATAAAAATATATATGGGTTTAAATGAACTAAAATCTTGATTAAACCATATTTTTTGGTTTTATTAATACCTTAAACATATAAAATTAAACTATGATCCCTTTTGGAGCCATTTTTCTTAGATATTAACTTAATAATATATTATAACTTTGAAACATTTCAAGTGCACCACTCTCCTCAATTATAAAAGGGCACCTCCTCCCCTCACTTATTGACACCTTTTAAGCTATATATTACAACCAAAACCTAAATTAATCCCCCCAAATTCATTATAAAGAATTTATAAGAGTTTTTATTCCTAGAATTCCAACCCTAGGATCCTTAAAATGAGATATAAATAAGTTATTTCAAAGAATAGGTAATCGTGTTAACCGATCATTGTATTTTTTCAATTACTATTTTAAATAATATAGATATTTTTTATTTATCAAAAAATAATAAATTAAGTATTCTAAATATACTTAAATATTATTATGATTATTAAACCACAATTATCCATTCTCTTTTTCATCAAATGAAAAGTTAAATTCTCACTCGTGAACGTGTAGACTACCGCCTCCATATAACGATACAATTCATTTTCCATAACCATTTTTAATGGATGATTACTATAATGGGTTTTATGTTTATATATTCTATTTATGAAATAATTATTCTTCTAGAATTATAATATTATATCTATCTTCTTACCTTCAAGTATATTGGAAAACGTTAACGTCGCTCGTGTGTAAGTGTGGACTACCACCTCCATGAAGTGATGTGGTCCATTTTTCATTTTTGATTTACATAAATGGTAATAAGGACATATTTTATAAATATATATTATATATATGTTATAATAATGAATATATAAAGGTGAATTATTATTTACCTTTATTTTGTTCCATCCTTCAAGAAGTTAAAATATTGTTCTTATGTATGTACGACCTAACATCTCCATGAACGATGTGATTAATTCCACCCAAATATCTCTATTTTATGGATGATTATAAATAATAAATTAAATAAATATGGTATTTATATAATGATTAAATTTCTATAAATTATGTAACCATGATCAAAGTACCCGTAACTAAATTTCTGAAGTAAAACATACATAAAAATGAAGTAATTATTATATGGAACAATAACTTTAATAAAGAATTATTAATAAATAGAAGATATAAGGTTATAAGTAAATAATAAATGATATGATATATATGATTGTTTTTATAAAATATATATATAATAAATCAATATTTATTATACAGGATGTTCGAACATGTATGAAGGATTTCATACCTGAGGTAGGGGTTTATTTCCTAATCTCATCACTATTAGGGATTGTTTATGTTTAAGTATCTCATGGGAGAATTATTTTATATTTATATCTTAAAACATATATATTTTATTTTCCTATGTTTATTTCTAGAAATAAAAATTTTCCTTTCATTTTCCTCCTTTTACGTACTCAATATATCAAAATAATGTTTTTAAGAAAAATTGACTGTTTTTTTACTCAGTTTAGATTCTTTTCATCCATGTCTATATTTTTCCTTGAAATATTTTAATTAATATTTTTAATATGATATAATTATTCATTGAATTTATTTTTATCCATGTTTTAATTTTTACAAAATGTTTTAAAAGGAATCTTCTTATCATTTTCTGAACGAGGTTCTTTTGACCATTTTACTAAAAATGTGAAAGGAATCGTTATTTTATCATAACAAGAATGGAATAAATTTACTACCATCATGACCACCTACTAATTTAAATCTTAATTTAAAATTTTATAAGTCTCCTTTTAGAGAATATTTTTTCTTAATATTTGTAATTTTTTTTATATTTTAAATAAGTGATTTCAAAGTGAAAAGGGTATTTTCCTCAAGAAAAACTTCATGGTTATTTTTAAATTATTTACATATATTTCAATATAATTTGTTGAATATTATGATTTAATGAGGATATAATCTAATGATACCATCCAAAAAATTTCTCTAGATGATTTATGATCAATTTGAATGGGGAAAGTATTGAAATTCTGTATGCTAGTTATTCTAATATGGTCAATTATAGATTTTTTAGGCATGTTGATTAATTTGTATTGTTTATGTAACACCTTGAGATTTTATGAGAAATATTTTGTTTTTATGTATTATGTTATACGCAACACCAAAATAATCTTTAACTATACACAACAATATCTTGGCTTGCATTACACGCAAGAGCAACCTTCCTCGATAGCTTGCATTGTACGGAATACCGAGTTTCACTAAACGACGATATGTTATTAAAACTAGCCGTTATGAATAGTAATACCCACATTTTGAAATTTTATAAATTTATCTTTTAAAATGGACTTCATTTTTGGATTCGGAATATTGAAATTATCCTAGGGTGAATTTTTGGTATTTTCCTGAAAACTTTCAATTTTCGATGAATAGTGAAAAACACAGAGTTATAGTTTAAAATCGAATTTTTATTTAAATGATTATTTATTTTATTTAAATTTATTTTATGTAAAAATAGATACATAATACCTATATAAGTTCAAAATAATTCATTGGAGTCATTTTATAATAATTTTAGATATATAAAAATTTTATTGAACTTTTGACTCTCTTTTACCCACCACCTAGGAGAATTTGCAAATTTACATAAAACATAATTTTACCACTTCTGTGAGTGTAATATCAAAAATATGAGAGACACAGTTGATATCATTAAGTAAAATATGGTTCAATAAGATAAAAATAATTTTTGGTGAATAGTAACTTTTTACTTTTATTTACCACGGTTAAAAGTAAATAGGGTAATTAAGGGTAAAAATGATATTATTACTACCCTAAAACGTGTCCTAATTCTATTGGATAAGTTTAATTTGACCAAAAACAAACTTAAGAATAAAATATGACCATTTAGGTCCACTTGGGTTTGATTAGGACATTTATTATTAATTTATTTAAAGAAGGGTTAAAATAGTTAAAATCAAAGTTTAATAACTAAATAATTTTTAATATAGGGTTATATATAATATAAATTAGACTATAAATATTTATTAGAAATATAAAAATATTTCCTACATAATGGTATTTTATTTATATTTTTTTGACATTAAATAAGTTAATTTATTTATGACACAATGATGATGTAGTAATTACCTTATTAATGAAATATTAACATAATTGATATTATAAATACCCAAATAAATGTAATTTGAGACTTCTTATGAATTAAATTAGTTTTCTAGGTTAATATAACATATTAGGGCTAGGTAGATGATTTTTTTTGAAGTAATAATGCTATTATGAATTTAAAAAAAACAAAATACCAAATAGTGTCAAAATTGACATAAAGGAGTTTTTAAAACAAATATTATATTATTAATTGTTATTCTATTCATAAAAATATAATTCTTGGTCAAAAGACTTATATAATAATATATATTACATTAATGAACCAATTGGGGTTTGATTAGAAGTTTATAGTATGTTTATTAACCATATAGTGTAAGAATACCAGAAGACACGTTAAAAGTTAAATTATTTAACTTAGAGTTAAATCTAAATGATAAGGTTAAAATGGTAACCTAAACTAGTCTAAAACCTATCGGTTGAGATTATTTCGACCC
Organism: Viscum album; assembly: GCA_963277665.1. Classification (NCBI taxonomy): domain Eukaryota; kingdom Viridiplantae; phylum Streptophyta; class Magnoliopsida; order Santalales; family Viscaceae; genus Viscum; species Viscum album. The sequence goes on from OY728155.1 coordinate 1,232,104,481, forward strand.
ATACCCACTGTAGAGACCCGAAGCCTAACTTACATGGACATTAGATTACTTTTGCGGAATACTTAGTACATAACAAAAACACACACACAAGGATCGTAATAGTTTAGTGTCTTTGGAAACTCGGAACGTAATCTTCTAATCGTGGTGAAAGATCTTCAATATCTCCCATAAATATCTTCAATTTTTTTTACCTAAAACCTTTCTTTATATCCTGGGGAAAAGAAAACATAAAAGGGTGAGCTCAAATGCTCAGTAAGGGTATACAAAAGAAAAAATCAATCACATCATATTCATAAGAACATAACTTTTGGAAATCTTAACCTGCAAAAGAGAGCATAATTTCATAACATGGGATAAATCATGGCAGTGAAATGTAATCACAATAATCATAACTTAAAACATGAAACTTTGTGGCATTCACACATAATCATAGAGAATCATTTCTTGTTAGTCAAGACTCATTGCCAAGACTATCTTAGTGGACAAAGTCCCTTTCTGAATCGAGTAACCCTCGTTTCAGTCCTGTTTCACTGAACCGGTATGACCTACCATTCCAGCCATGTCTATCTCATGAGATATGAAATCTTTACCCAATGCATTGGAGGGAGATATAGGTCCCACCCATCTTATAATGAATCCTTTCTTATGTGTGCCACATAATCATAAACCATACATCATAGCGTAACCCATGTAATAAAAATGGGATTCTTAAACAACATGACATCATAAAACAATTCATATAAGATAAAGGAATTCATAAAAAAATATTCCATCACAACATGATCAAATCAATGTAGTAATATGGATAAAAACAGAACCCTTTATTATCTTAGATGGAAAATAATTTTGATAAAACACTTGAACTCCATTCTTGAGGAAAATATACTTTCTTCTTCAAAAACATTTTTCCTTTCTTAACATGTCATATGACTTTAAAATAAAAGAAGTTTATTAAAAATAAACTTGAAAACTTGTAAAGTAATCTTCTTGGAAATAATGTTTTAAAAATCCATTCATGCCGTATAAGTTAAAAATAACATTCTCCTCGTACTTTTGTTGGAAAAGTCAAAAAGTACCTTATATGGTAACCAAAGGAAAGATTCCATTCATACAATGTGGTAAAAAGTAAATAAAGGGTAAAAATGCCTTTAAACATCCATGTAAGAATGGTAAACATTTTATGAAATCATTTTTAGAAATCATGGTCATGGATGATAAACATAACCCCAGTAAATACTTACGTATACGCAATCTCAGATAAAAATGAGATTGGAACTTTATCCCTTACCTTAGGTTCGATTTGCTTCGAAAGTGTCTGAACCTCTTGTATAATGATTTAAATAATGTCATTGACTTATTACAGAATCATATTCATTGTTATTATATTATATATGGTTCACTTATGACTTTATATTACCCGTTCTTTTGTAAATTCATGTTAAAGTAGCGTTTTGGGTAAAATCATCTCATTTGTCGTTCGTGTTTTAACTTGTAATTATTCATATGATTACTTAGATAATGATTACTTAATTCCAGAATATAAAACATGATTTATATATAATATATATTAATAATATATATATATATATATATATAATATCAGTAAATGAAAAGAAATACACCGTTCATGGAGACGGTAGACCCTTCGTACGCATGAACACTGTTTTCGTTTCCTTATTGAGTTGAATGGAATTAAGTAGATGACATACATATATATAAACATAAATCCAGTAGCTTTATAATGTCATATATTTCATTATTATTTCTTATATATACTTTATAATCATTCTTAAATGGTTAACATGGAGAATGAATCTCATCGCGTCGTGGAGACGGTAGTCCGTACGTACGCACGAGCGATGATATCCTTTCCATAATTATTGAATTGAATTGGAGTGGATGATACAATATATCAGAATCATTATTATGTTATAATAACTATGTATAGTTATTCTTTACACCATAATACCCATCCATGTAAGGTGTTGGTGGAAAAGCAGATTACACCACGGCGTGGAGACGGTATTCCGTACGTACGCACGCGCGGTGATTTCCTTTTTCCGTAGGATGGATAGAAGATTAATTAGAGTTGTTTCATATTTATAATAACATATCAGTATATGAGTGATACTGATGTTATTACTTCATAATGAAACAACCTTAGAAGAAGAAGTGGAAGAAGAAATAAAGGTGAAAGAATTGGTAACGGAAATTACCTCTTCTTTGAAACGCCTCTTTGAATCCTCCACTTAGGGAACTATGATTGGTCTTTGAAGAAGACCAGGACCTCTAGGATTATTCTAGGGAAGTGGAGAAGGGATTTTTTCAGGGGTTGGCCGAGCTTGAGTGCTCAAATTGGTGTGAGGAGGAGGGGTAGGAGGTGTCCTTTTATAAGGGAGGAGAGAGGCACCTTAGGAATATCTCAAAATATTATTTTATATTAAAGTCAAAATCGGTTTATAATGGTTTCAAAGGGTCTTATTTTGAAGCTAAAGTGGGGATGGGTCGAAATACTATCATACAATAGGATTTAGACAAGTTTAGGGTATTATTTTAACCTTATCAATTAGATTTAACTCTAAGTTAAATAATTTAACTTTTACCGTGTCTTTTTGTTTTCTTTCACTATATGGTTAATACACTTACTATAACATGCCAAACGAACCCCAAATTGTATATTATTAATAAATATATCCTTTTATAAGTCATTTGGCCGAACCTTAGATTTTTAGAAATAAAATAACAATTAATAATATAATATTTGATTTAAAAACTATTTTGTGTCAATTTTGACACTATTTGATATATGATTTTTGTGAAAGTCATAAAAGAATTATATGTTCGAACCAAGTTAATTAAATCAACAATAATATATCATAGTAACCTAGAAAATTAGTGTAATTCATAAAAAGTCTCAAATTACATTTATTTTGGTGTTTATAACATCAATTATGTCAATATTTCATTAATAAGATAATTACTGCATCATCATTGTGTCATAAATAAATTAACTTATTTGATGTCTAAAAATTACAAATAAAATACCATTATGTAGGAAATCTTTTTAGATTTCTAATTCATATTTAAAATTGAATTTATCTTATGTATAACCCTATATTAAAAATGTTTTAGTAAATAAACACTGATTTTAACTCTTTTAACTCTTCTTTGAATTAAATAATAATAAATGTCCTAATCTAATCCAAGTGGGCCTAAATGGTCATATTATATTTATAAGGTTGTTTTTGGTCGAATTACACTTATCCAATAGAATTAAGACATGTGTTAGGGTAATAGTAATATCATATTTACCCTTAGTTACCCTATTTACTATTAACCGCGGTAAAAAAAAGTAAAAAGTTACTATTCACCAAAAATTATTTTCATCTCATTGAACCACATTTTAGTCCTTGATATTAACCGTGTCTCTCGGATTTTCAAAATTCCATTCACAGAAGCGGTAAAATTAAGTTTTATGAAAAATTCAGTTTTTTAACTTCCACTTAGTAGTTTCACTATTCATCAAAAATTGATGTTTTTCAGAACAATGCCAAAATTTCATCCTAAGCTATATTTCATATTCCGAATTCAAAAATGAAGTCTATTTTACCAAATTCATAACATAGAAGTTGCATTAATTAATTTTATAATTAAATCCCGCTGTTAAAACAAATAGCGTGTTTTTAAGAGATAATAAATATCAAAAGATTGAAACTTGTTTATAAGTGGTTTAAATGTGAAATTACATCCAATGACCATTATTGTATTAAATTGTAAAAATATATTCTAAATATACTTTAAAACCACTAAAATTAATAATTTATCACTATTAATTATTTCGATTGAAAAAGTTGTTTTTAATTAAAATTTAGTAATTTTCACTATTCATCAGAATATGAAAGTTATCCGAAAAGTACCAAAATTTCACCCTAAGCTAATTTCGATATTCCGAATCCAAAAATGAAGTCCATTTTGAAAAATAGAATTTACAAAATTTCAAAAAGTGGTTATTACTATTCATAACGGTTAGTTTTAATAATATTTTAATAGCATATCGTTGTTTAGTAAAACTCAGTATTGCGTACTACACACGCTATCAAGGAAGGTCGTGATTGCGTGTAATGAAAGGCAAGTCAAGGATGCGTGTTGTGCAAGATCCTTTTGGTGTAGCGTACAACACAAGACATTAATAATATTAAAAAGAATATTTTTCATAAAATCTCGGGCTGTTACATTCTACCCCCCTTAAAATGAATTTCGCCCTCGAAATTCGTCGGGGTTATAAATGGTTTACTATTTGAAAGTTTCTTTAATAGAAACCCACATCGTAAAAAAGAATACCAAAACTTGGCTTTAAAAACTAAAGTATGAAATGTAACGATTACCCAAATAAACTAATAACTGGGTTTCCACATAGGTGAAAATATGGATATGGAAGAGAAATTTAACCATCATGTTCTGATGGAGAGTGGTAGAGAACATGGCTATGGAAAAGCTAGCAATCACAAAGCCATAAATTTGTGATGATCTAGGGTACCATCTGATTCATCGGATATAAGGGCACTAGGACAACATTTTTGGTTTTCAAGATCATTTCCCTAAAGTTGAAAATTTGAATTAGAATAAATACTTACTTTATTTTGGTACAATCTCACTGTTGTTCGTGCCTTGAACAATTTCCACTTCATCTCTTAAATAAATGAAGTTGAATTTGCTATTTGTGAAGTGTTAACAGATCATGTGATAGAATGACGGGTCATTCCATCTGTCTCAAACAAAAGGTTAGCAAAAATTATATACATAAGTCGATCTATAGTGAGATTAATCATATATTGTTCCTAAAATGGACTTATACTTCATATATCATACTGCTTAATATAATAAAACTAGTTTCTACTAAACAAGGACTTCCTATAGGCCAGTGGTAGGCGATAAAGGCCAGTCGCACTTCGGTTGTGGGTTCGATTCCTACAGCCTTGTCTGACGCGATGGGCTGTCGCCCGTCCTGCAGGTTGTCCTTTTTCTAAAACTACATTACTATAACATCCCATCAATAATATCGAAAAAAAACTTCTATCCTTAAACAATACTCACTTATGTCCAACATAATCCATTTCAATCTTTAGGCTTATCCATAATACTGCAGTCCACTCTCATAACATAGTGAAAACGATTACCAGAGATTTAATACCATCGTTGATCCCCATATATCATAAGATATGTTTTGTTGGTCACATTCCAAACATTCAAAGTCCTTAATCATGTATTCTCTTGAATACCTTAGTGAAAACATGAATGCAGTTCAAAGTTAACACTTTCCACATACCAAAATCCTCAAAATTCTATATACTCAAACCATGATATCACTTAGTCCTTATATCAATCATGAGCTCATGAATACTATTAAACATTTAATTTTCTCCTTATCCCTTCATTATGCGCATATCATCTACATTCCAAAAATATCTGAATAACCTTTCATGGATACTGGTAACATTAATCATACACTTTCAAAACTCAAGGAAAGACAACAGTGTAACAATCCATAGATGTCTCTTTATTCCACAGTATCATGAGATTACTTATACAAAATTACACATGATAAACATGTAATCATTCCACTATATTCTTAAACCATTGAACGAGCTTCAAAAATTCTTTCATCTCACATATCATTTGTAGTCTCTTCATCATCATCCACATAAATACTACCCATATGACCATACTGATTCTCTTCATGAGTCTTTCCCTTAGGGCATTTGTTTGCATAATGCCCATACATTCTACATTTAAAACATTTAACCATTGTTGATGTCGTAGCAATACCATTATCCTCATCCATGGTGTTAACCGACCCTTTTCCTTTGCACTTACTTGCTTTGTGTCCTTCTTTTCCACACCCAAATCATCTTCCAGTTCCCTTGAAACATTCTCCTTGATGCCTATTCCCACATGATTTATATATGTGAAATTGAACTTTCTTTCCTCTATGGTCATCATGAAACTCCATCTTTCTCTTATTAGCCGAGTCAGGAAACTTACCAAATTTTACTTTATTGATCATATTATGAGATTGTTGATTCGGCATAATAATTATGTTTGGACTTCCAAATACCATTTCATTATGAAGAATATCATTCCATTGTCCATCATATCCTCCATTATCGTGAATCATCTTGTTTCCAGCCATTTTCTAAAACCCAAAAAAAAGAATAGTGTGAGAGGCAAAAATCATGCTAGGGAAAACAACATAATAAAGGTAGAGTATCCTCAATATCTAACATCTTAGGTTAAATTCTATGATCGTTATCGTAGTTCTAGGACTGTATCCTATACGTATACTTATCCTTAGGGACATCCCTAGACATACCTTATAAATATCTCTAGGGATCTCACTAAAGTTCTCGCATCCTAGTTTCCAAAGGTTGACTAAACCTTTCCTCTGATACCAACTGTAGAGACCCGAAGCCTAACGTACATGGAAATTACATTACTTTTGCGGAATACTTAGTACATAACAAAAACACACACACAAGGATCGTAATAGTTTAGTGTCTTTGGAAACTCGGAAGGTAATCTTCTAATCGTGGTGAAAGATCTTCAATATCTCCCATAAAGATCTTCCCTTTTTTTTACCTAAAACATTTCTTTATATCCTGGGGAAAAGAAAACATAAAAGGGTGAGCTCAAATGCTCAGTAAGGGTATACAAAATAAAAAATTAAATCACATCATATTCATAAGAACATATCTTTTGGAAATCTTAACCTGCAAAAGAGAGCATAATTTCATAACATGGGATAAATCATGGCAGTGAAATGTAATCACAATAATCATAACTTAAAACATGAAACTTTGTGGCATTCACACATAATCATAGAGAATCATTTCTTGTTAGTCAAGACTCATTTCCAAGACTATCTTAGTGGACAAAGTCCCTTTCTGAATCGAGTAACCCTCGTTTCAGTCCTGTTTCACTGAACCGGTATGACCTACCATTCCAGCCATGTCTATCTCATGAGATATGAAATCTTTACCCAATGCATTGGAGGGAGATATAGGTCCCACCCATCTTATAATGAATCCTTTCTTATGTGTGCCACATAATCATAAACCATACATCATAGCGTAACCCATGTAATAAAAATGGGATTCTTAAACAACATGACATCATAAAACAATTCATATAAGATAAAGGAATTCATAAAAAAATATTCCATCACAACATGATCAAATCAATGTAGTAATATGGATAAAAACAGAACCCTTTATTATCTTAGATGGAAAATAATTTTGATAAAACACTTGAACTCCATTCTTGAGGAAAATATACTTTCTTCTTCAAAAACATTTTTCCTTTCTTAACATGTCATATGACTTTAAAATAAAAGAAGTTTATTAAAAATAAACTTGAAAACTTGTAAATTAATCTTCTTGGAAATAATGTTTTAAAAATCCATTCATGCCGTATAAGTTAAAAATAACATTCTCCTCGTACTTTTGTCGGAAAAGTCAAAAAGTACCTTATATGGTAACCAAAGGAAAGATTCTATTCATACAATGTGGTAAAAAGTAAATAAAGGGTAAAAATGCCTTTAAACATCCATGGAATAATGGTAAACATTTTATGAAATCATTTTTAGAAATCATGGTCATGGATGATAAACATAACCCCAGTAAATACTTACGTATAAGCAATCTCAGATAAAAATGAGATTGAAACTTTATCCCTTACCTTAGGTTCGATTTTCTTCGTAAGTGTCCGAACCTCCTGTATAATGATTTAAATAATGTCATTGACTTATTACAGAATCATATTCATTGTTATTATATTATATATGGTTAACTTATGACTTTATATTACCCGTTCTTTTGTAAATTAATGTTAAAGTGGCGTTTTGGGTAAAATCATCTCACTTGTCGTTCGTGTTTTAACTTGTAATTATTCATATGATTACTTAGATAATGATTACTTAATTCCAGAATATAAAACATGATTTATATATAATATATATTAATAATATATATATATATATATATATATATAATATCAGTAAATGAAAAGAAATACACCGTTCATGGAGACGGTAGACCGTTCGTACGCATGAACACTGTTTTCGTTTCCTTATTGAGTTGAATGGAATTAAGTAGATGACATACATATATATAAACATAAATCCAGTAGCTTTATAATGTCGTATATTTCATTATTATTGCTTATATATACTTTATAATCATTCTTAAATGGTTAACATGGAGAATGAATCTCATCGCGTCGTGGAGACGGTAGTCCGTACGTACGCACGAGCGATGATATCCTTTCCATAATTATTGAATTGAATTGGAGTGGATGATACAATATATCAGAATCATTATTATGTTATAATAACTATGTATAGTTATTCTTTACACCATAATACCCATCCATGTAAGGTGTTGGTGGAAAAGCAGATTACACCACGGCGTGGAGACGGTATTCCGTACGTACGCACGCGCGGTGATTTCCTTTTTCCGTAGGATGGATAGAAGGTTAATTAGAGTTGTTTCATATTTATAATAACATATCAGTATATGAGTGATACTGATGTTATTACTTCATAATGAAACAACCTTAGAAGAAGAAGTGGAAGAAGAAATAAAGGTGAAAGAATTGGTAACGGAAATTACCTCTTCTTTGAAACGCCTCTTTGAATCCTCCACTTAGGGAACTATGATTGGTCTTTGAAGAATACCAAGACCTCTAGGATTATTCTAGGGAAGTGGAGAAGGTATTTTGGCAGGGGTTGGCCGAGCTTGAGTGCTCAAATTGGTGTGAGGAGGAGGGGGAGGAGGTGTCCTTTTATAAGGGAGGAGAGGGGCACCTTAGGAATATCTCAAAATATTATTTTATATTAAAGTCAAAATCGGTTTATAATGGTTCCAAAGGGTCTTATTTCGAAGATAAAGTGGGGATGGGTCGAAATCCTATCATCCAATAGGATTTAGACAAGTTTAGGGTATTATTTTAACCTTATCAATTAGATTTAACTCTAAGTTAAATAATTTAACTTTTACCGTGTCTTTTTGTTTTCTTTCACTATATGGTTAATACACTTACTATAACATGCAAAACGAACCCCAAATTGTATATTATTAATACATATATCCTTATCTAAGTCATTTGGACGAACCTTAGATTTTTAGGAATAAAATAACAATTAATAATATAATATTTTATTTAAAAACTATTTTGTGTCAATTTTGACACTATTTGATATATGATTTTTTTTGAAAGTCATAACAGAATTATATGTTCGAACCAAGTTAATTAAATCAACAATAATATATCATAGTAATCTATAAAATTAGTGGAATTCATAAAAAGTCTCAAATTACATTTATTTTGGTGTTTATAACATCAATTATGTCAATATTTCATTAATAAGATAATTACTGCATCATCATTGTGTCATAAATAAATTAACTTATTTGATGTCTAAAAATAACAAATAAAATATCATTATGTAGGAAATATTTTTATCTTTCTAATGAATATTTAAAATCGAATTTATCTTATGTATTACCCTATATTAAAAATGTTTTAGTAAATAAACACTGATTTTAACTCTTTTAACTCTTCTTTGAATTAAATAATAATAAATGTCCTAATCTAATACAAGTGGGCCTAAATGGTCATATTATATTCATAAGATTATTTTTGGTCGAATTACACTTATCCAATAGAATTAAGACATGTGTTAGGGTAATAGTAATATCATATTTACCCTTAGTTACCCTATTTACTATTAACCGCGGTAAAAAAAAGTAAAAAGTTACTATTCACCAAAAATTATTTTCATCTCATTGAACCACATTTTAGTCCTTGATATTAACCGTGTCTCTCGGATTTTCAAAATTCCATTCACAGAAGCGGTAAAATTAAGTTTTATGAAAAATTCAGTTTTTTAACTTCCACTTAGTAGTTTCACTATTCATCAAAAATTGATGTTTTTCAGAACAATGCCAAAATTTCATCCTAAGCTATATTTCATATTCCGAATTCGAAAATGAAGTCTATTTTATCAAATTCATAACATAGAAGTTGCATTAATTAATTTTATAATTAAATCCCGCTGTTAAAACAAATAGCGTGTTTTTAAGAGATAATAAATATCAAAAGATTGAAACTTGTTTATAAGTGGTTTAAATGTGAAATTACATCCAATGACCATTATTGTATTAAATTGTAAAAATATATTCTAAATATACTTTAAAACCACTAAAATTAATAATTTATCACTATTAATTATTTCGATTGAAAAAGTTGTTTTTAATTAAAATTTAGTAATTTTCACTATTCATCAGAATATGAAAGTTATCCGAAAAGTACTAAAATTTCACCCTAAGCTAATTTCGATATTCCGAATCCAAAAATGAAGTCCATTTTGAAAAATAGAATTTACAAAATTTCAAAAAGTGGTTATTACTATTCATAACAGTTAGTTTTAATAATATTTTAATAGCATATCGTTGTTTAGTAAAACTCAGTATTGCGTACTACACACGCTATCAAGGAAGGTCGTGATTGCGTGTAATGAAAGGCAAGTCAAGGATGCGTGTTGTGCAAGCTCCTTTTGGTGTAGCGTACAACACAAGACATTAATAATATTAAAAAGAATATTTTTCATAAAATCTCGGGCTGTTACACCCACCCTAGATACAAATATTCCACTTTGAAGCCATTATAAACCGAATATGACTTTATTATAAAACAATATTTTAAGTTTTTCCTAAGGTGCCCCTCTCCTCCCTTATAAAAGGGCACCTCCTCCCTCTCCTCTTCAGACAATTTTGAGCCTTCAAGCTCAGACAAAACCTGAACATTTATCTTCTAAACATCTCTAGTTATATCATAGAGGTTCTGGTCTTCTCAAAATATCAACTCTAGTTCCCTAAGAGGAAGTTTAAAAGAGACACGTCAAGGAAGAGATAATCTCTTCTACCGATTCTTTCAAGTTTCTTTCTTCTTCTACTTCCTCTTATTTATTTGTTTCATTATAAATTAATAAAATAAGTATCACTCATATACTTATATGTTATTATAAATATGAAACAACCCTATTTTACCTTTTATCCATCCTATGGAAAACGAAATCACTGTGCGTGCGTACGTACAGAATACCGTCTCCACGCCGTGGTGTAATCTGTTTTCCACCACCACCTTACTTGGATGGGTATAATGGTGTAAAAAATAACTATATATGATTATTAAAACATGATACTGATTCTGAAATATTATATCATCAACTCCAATTCCATTCATATAATTATGTGAACGATATTATCGCTCGTGCGTACGTACGGCCTACCGTCTCCACGATGTGATGCGACTCGTTCTACATGATATTCATTGAATAATGATTATATAAAAGAATTTAATGAATATATATGATATATATTATACTAATTCCATTCTGTAAATGAGTTATCTATAACCTAAAAAGAGGAATAATAATCTATTCGACAAAACACGCATAAGAACATAAAGCAATGAACACCTGAATAACAAGTAGTAATGAAATATTACTAATAAGAAGATAAGAATATGAAAACATATGATATCATAACAATTAATATGATTATATAAAAAGTAAATGACATTATTTAAATCATTATACAGGTGGTTCAGATACGTACGAAGCTTATCAGACCTAAGGTAAGGGAAAATCTCGCAATCTCATTTTTATCTGAGATTGTTTATACTTTAGAATTTACTGGGGCATATTTATCATCCACATTCATGTTTCCTAAATATGTAATATTATTTCTATCATGCTAAAAATTTTTAAATCTAATTTTACCTATTTGTTAATTTTTAGTAAAATTTATGAATGGAATCTTTTGTCGTTTTCAGTACGAGATACTTTTTGACTTTTTCAGCCAAAGTACGAGAAGAATGTTTTATTAAATTATACGGCATGAATGGATTTTTATGATTTCATAGAACATTATTTCCATGAAGCTTACTTTACAAGATTTCAATTTTATTTTTAATTAACTTCTTTTAGTTTAAAATTTTATGACATGTTAATAAAGGAAAAATGTTTTTGAAGTAGAAATGATATTTTCCTCAAGAATGGAGTTCAAGTGTTTTATCAAAATTATTTTACACCTAAGATAATATAGGGTTCTATTTCTATCCCTATTTTTACATTGATTTGATTATTTTATGATGTAATTATTTTTATGAACTCCTTTTATCTTATATGGATTATGTTATGATGACCTGATGTTTAAGAATCCCATTTTTATTACATGGGTTATGCTATGATGTATGATTTATGATTTTATGGCACACATAAGAATGGTATCATTATGAGATAGGTGGTACCTATATATCCCTCCAATGCATTGGGTAAATATTTATATCTCATGAGATAGACATGGCTGGAACAACAAGTTAATTCAGTTCAGTGAAACAGGACTGGAACGAGGAGTGAACTCAGTTCAGAAATGGACTTTGTCCGCTATGATAGTCTTGGAAATGAGTCTTGACTAATATGAAATTATTTCCTATGATTATATGTGTATGACAAAAAGTTTCATGTTTTATATTAGGATTATTGGGATTACATTTCACTACTATGATTTATCTCATGTCATGATATTATGATCTCTTTTGCAGGTTAAGATTTTCAAAATGATATGTTCTTATGAATATGATATGATTGATATTTCCTTTTCTTACCCTGACTGAGCATTTGAGCTCACCCTTTTGTATGTTTTCTTTTCCCCAGGTCAGGAAAAAGGGTATTAAGTAGTATATGCTAAAAGGGACTCTAGATATGATAAAACAGTGACAATGTAGGTGCTTTATGAACCAGTTGTTTATGTTTCCGAGTTTCTAAAGACACTATACATATACGGTCCTATCATGGTTTTGTTATATGTTGTAATAAGTATGCTTCAATTCTGAAGTAATAACAATATATGTAAAGTATGGGTTGTTATAGTTGGTATCAGAGGAAAGTTATAGTCAAACTTTGGAAACTAGAATGAGAAAGCCTTAGTAAGAACCCTAAGGATATATCTAAGCATAAAACACAATATTAGTATTTTAGAAATGGACATGAATAAACTATGATAAGAACTTAAGTGTGCAATTTTATTCTTGATTATGTGGTTTTCCTATTATGATTAATGTTTCTCACACTATTCTTATTGGTTTTAGTCAATGGCTGGAACCCGAAGGAACCGTGTTAATGCTAAATGTGATGGGCAATGAAATGATTGTACCCTTGAGAAAACAAACGTTATGGGTGCTGGAATGAAAAATCTTGTATCCATGCTCACACAACTTTCTCAAGCTATGAATCATGCAGGATTTCCAAACGAGCAAAGGAAGGAGCAACATTCTGTTGAATCCTTCATGAGGCAGCGTCCACCCTCATTCAGTGGGTCTACTGATCCATTAGTGGCTGAACAATGGATCAGTACCACTGAAAAGATATTTTCAGTTCTTCAATATTCTGAACATGATAAAGTCATCTTAACAGTATATCATTTGGAAGGTGAAGCTGATCAGTGGTGGAATCTTATCAAGAATATGAGGCAAAGAGACGAAATTGAGTCCATGGAATTGGACGAGTTCAAGAACTTATTTTTAAATAAGTACTTCCCTCGTATTCTTCAAAAAAATATGGAGAAGGAGTTTCTTGAACTAAATCAAAAGGATGATGAATTTGTTGGTACCTACAAATCAAATTTTACAAGACTTGCAAGGTATGATTCCAGAATTATTATCCAACCTGAGAGTAAGATCGATCTATTTTTTAGTGGCTTAAAACCAAGTATTCTAAAAGCATTAGCCATAAGGGACTTCAATAGCTACGAGGAAATTGTTTGATGTGCTCTCAAGGTTGAGATGGAGATTGGAGTAACCCATCAGTCATATGGGTTTGATAAGAAGAGGAAAATGGAATTCAAAGGGAAATCTAAAGACCACACTGAAAATAAGATGAGTTTTCTCTTATGCTCAAAGTGTGGAAAGAAACATGGAGGGAATTGTCTTAAAGGGACAAGACCAACAACAGTAACTGAGATACGATGTTTTCTTGGTTTGGATGGATATTATCAACATTTTGTGAAAGATTTTTCACGATTATCTAATCCACTCACCAGGTTGACTCGAAAAGGATTTAAGTTTGTTTGGACGAAGGAGTGTGAAGAGAATTTCAAGGAGTTAAAAAGAAGGTTATCCATTGCACCTGTTCTCACACTGCCTTGTAGTGGAGAAAGGTTTGTGATCTGCAGTGATGCATCCAAGAAGGGATTGGGGTGTGTTCTCATGAAAAAGGATATGGTGATAGCTTATGCCTCATTACAGTTGAAAATCCATGAGCAAAATTACCCAACTCATGATTTGAAATTAGCTACGGTAATCTTTGCATTAAAGATTTGGAGGCATTATCTTTATGGTGAAAGGTGTGATATTTATACTGATCATGAAAGTTTAAAGTATATTTTCACACAAAAAGAGCTGAATATGCACCAAAGAAGATGGTTAGATCTGATTAAGGATTATGACTGGTCAATTCATTACCACCCTTGGAAAGAAAACAAGGTAGCAGACGCATTAAGTCAACAAGACCATGCTAGCTTATCCATGATGAGGATCACAAAAGATCCAATATTTATAGATTTATAAAGGATGGATGTTGGAATTATAATTGAAGGGGAAAAGTCTTATCTTTCTCAAATGAATGTTCAACCATATATACCTGTGAAGATTATAGAGGCATAGAAATAAGATGTAGAGTTACAAAAGAAGGTGAGAAATGTTCCTGAATTCAACATTGATTATGATGAAATAATAAGGTTCAGGAATCGGGTTTGTGTTCCTCCCATCCCAAAATTAAATAAGGAAATATTAGATGAATCTCATAGTTCTTAATTCTCTATTCAACCTGGAATCATGAAGATGTATAGGGACCTGAAGGAGTACTTCTAGTGGGATGACATGAAAAGATATGTTGCTGAATAAGTCCCTCGAAGCTTGGTTTTTAAGCAAGTTAAAGCTGAGAGAAATAAGTCTAAGGGGATGTTACAAACATTACCCATACCAGAATGGAAATGGGAAAACATCACTATGGACTTTGTTACCATACTTCCCAAAATATCCAAATTCAATAATGCTATCTGGGTTATAGTAGATCGTCTTATGAATTCGGCACACTTCATTTCTATTAGAGAGGATTTCTCTCTTGATCAGCTTGCCATGATATATGTAAAGGAAGTGTTAAGATTGCATGGAGTACCACTTTCCATTATATCTGATTGGGATCTGAGGTTTACCTAGAAGTTCTGGCAAAGTCTTCAGCATACTCTAGATACAAAGTTGAGTTTCAGCACTGCTTATCATCCTCAGACAGATGGTCAGTCTGAGAGGACAATTCAAACTCTAGAAGACATGTTGAGAGATTTCTCTATGGATTTCAAAGGTGGTTGGGATCAACACATACCTTTGGTTGAATTTTCTTATAATAATAGCTTTCACTCCAGTATTCAGATAACTCCTTATAAAGATCTCTATGGAAGGAAATGCAGAACTCCAACTTGCTGGGATAAAGTTGGGAAAAGAAAGCTATTAGGACCTGATCTTGTTGATGAGATGGTAGAAAAGGTAAGATCTATTCAACAATACATAAGAGCAGCTCGGAGTCGACAAAAAAGTTATGCTGATAACCGAAGAAAAGACCTAGAGTTTGAAGTGGGTGATAAAGTGTTCTTACGAATATCTCTATGGAAGAGCGTAATGAGATTTTAAAAGAAGGGTAAGCTGAGCCCTAGGTATATTGGTCCTTTCGAAATACTGGATCGTGTTGGGAAGGTAGCTTACCTATTGGTGCTTCCACCGAATCTCTCTCAATTTCATGATGTGTTCCTTGTATCTCTCCTGAGAAAGTACATACCTGATCCTTCACATGTACTAAGCTCAGAAATTGTACTGATGGAGCAAGATCTTTCTTATGAAGAACAATAGATTATGATTCTGGATCGTAGTGAAAAAGTTCTACAAAACAAGACAACTCACTTGGTTAATGTTTTATGGAGGAACCACCAATTAGAAGAATCTACAAGGAAACTTGAGGATATGATGAGGGAGAGGTATCCTCATCTGTTTGTTACGAAGTGAGGAATTTCGAGGGCGAAATTTTTTTTAAGGGGGGTAGAATGTAACACCCTGAGATTTTATGAGAAATATTTTGTTTTTATGTATTATGTTATACGCAACACCAAAGGAATATTTCACTACACACAACATTGTCTTGGATTGCGTTCCACGCAAGATCAACCTTCCTCGATAGCTTGTGTTGTACGCAATACCGAGTTTCACTAAACGACGATATGTTATTAAAACTAGCCATTATGAATAGTACTACCCACTTTTTAAAATTTTATAAATTTTATCTTTCAAAATGGACTTTATTTTTGGATTTGGAATATCAAAATTAGCCTAGGGTAAACTTTTGGTATTTTTCTGAA
Organism: Viscum album; assembly: GCA_963277665.1. Taxonomy (NCBI): domain Eukaryota; kingdom Viridiplantae; phylum Streptophyta; class Magnoliopsida; order Santalales; family Viscaceae; genus Viscum; species Viscum album. The sequence continues at coordinate 1,232,121,004 of OY728155.1, forward strand.
AACTTTCAATTTTTGATGAATAGTGAAAAACACTGAGTTATAGTTTAAAACCGATTTTTTATTTAAATAATTTTTTATTTTATTTAAATTTATTTTAGTTCAAAATAGATACATAATACCTATATAAGTTCAATGTAATTTATTGAAGTCATTTTATAATAATTTTAGATATATAAAAATTTTATTGAACTTTTGACTCTCTTTTACCCACCTCCTAAGAGAATTTGCAAATTTACATAAAACTTAATTTTACCACTTCTGTTAGTGGAATTTCAAAAATCCTAGAGACACAGTTGATATCAGTAAGTAAAATGTGGTTCAATAAGATAAAAATAATTTTTGGTGAATAGTGACTTTTTACTTTTATTTACCACGGTTAAAAGTAAATAGGGTAATTAAGGGTAAAAATGATATTATTATTACCCTAACACATGTTCTAATTCTATTGGATAAGTTTAATTCGACCAAAAACAAAATTAGGAATAAAATATGACCATTTAGGTCCACTTGGATTAGATTAGGACATTTATTATTAATTTATTTAAAGAAGGGTTAAAATAGTTAAAATCAAAGTTTAATAACTAAATCATTTTTAATATAGGGTTATATAGAAGATAAATTCAACTATAAATATTAATTATAAAGATAAAAATATTTCCTACATAATGGTATTTCATTTATATTTTTTAGATATTAAATAAGTTAATTTATTTATGACACAATGATGATGCAGTAATTACCTTATTAATGAGATCTTAACATAATTGATATTATAAATACTCAAATAAATGTAATTTGAGACTTTTTATGAATTAAACTAGTTTTTTAGGTTAATATAACATATTAGGATTAGTTATATGAACTTGGTTCGAAGTAATAATGATATTATGAATTAAAAAAAACAAAATACCAAATAGTGTCAAAATTGACATAAAAGAGTTTAAAAAAAAATATTATATTATTAATTGTTATTCTATTTATAAAAATCTAAGGTTCGGAAAAAAGACTTATATAATAATATATATGACATTAATGAACCAATTAGGGTTCTATTGGAAGTTTATAGTAATTTTATTAACCATATAGTGTAAGAATACAAGAAGACAAGGTACAAGTTAAATTATTTAACTTAGAGTTAAATATAAATGATAAGGTTAAAATGGTAACCTAAACTTGTCTAAAACCTATTGGTTGAGAGTATTTCTACCCATCCCTACCCTATATTCGAAATAAGACACTTTGAAGCCAATATAAACCGAATATTACTTTATTATAAAATAATATTTTAAGTTTTTCCTAAGGTGACCCTCTCCCCCCTTATAAAAGGGCACCTCCTCCCTCTCCTATTCACACAATTTTGAGCCTTCAATGTCGGCCAACCCCTGCACATTTCTCTTCTCAACATCTCTAGTTATATCATAGTGGTTCTAGTATTCTCAAAATACCAACTCTAGTGCCCTAATAGGAAGTTTAAAAGAGACACGTCAAGGAAGAGGTAATCTCTTCTATCGATTCTTTCAAGTTTCTTTCTTCTTCTGCTTCCTCTTATTTATTTGTTTCATTATAAAGTAATAACATCCTTATCACTCATATACTGATATTTTATTATAAATATGATACAATCCTATTTCACCTTCTATCCATCCTATGGAAAACGAAATCACTGCGCGTGCGTACATACGGAATACCGTCTCCACGCAGTGGTGTAATCTGTTTTCCACCACCACCTTACTTGGATGGGTATAATGGTATAAAAAAATAACTATATATGATTATTACAAAATTATACTGATTCTGAAATATTATATCATCAACTCCAATTCCATTCATGTAATTATGGGAACGATATCATCACTCGTGCGTACGTACGGCCTACCGTATCCACGATGTGATGCGACTCGTTCTACATGATCTTCATTGAATAATGATTATATAAATGAAATGAATTGAATGAATATATATGATATATATTATAATAATACCATTCTGTAAATTAGGTATCTATAACCTAAAAAGAGTAATATGAATCTATTCGACAAAACACGCATAAGAACATAAAGAAATGAACACCCGAATAACAAGTAGTAATGAAATATTACTAATAAGAAGATAAGAATATGACCATATATGATATCATAACAATGAATATGATTCAATATAAATTCAATGAAATTATTTAAATCATTATACAGGAGGTTTGGATACGTACGAAGCATATCATACCTAAGGTAAGAGAAAATTTTGCAATCTCATTTTTATCTGAGATTGTTTGTACTTCAGAATTTACTAGGGCATATTTATCATCCACATTCATGTTTCCTCAATATGTAATATTATTTCTATCCTCCTAAAATTTTTTAAATAAAATTTTACCTATTGGTGAATTTTTAGTAAAAGTTATGAATGGAATCTTTTGTCATTTTCAGTACGAGATACTTTTTAACTTTTTCATCCAAAGTACGAGAAGAATGTTTTTTTAACTTATACGACATGAATGGATTTTTATGATTTCATAGAACATTATTTCCATGAATCTTCCTTTACAATATTTCAATTTTATTTTTAATTAGCTTCTTTTAGTTTAAAATTTTATGACATGTTAAGAAAGGAAAAATGTTTTTGAAGTAGAAAGGATATTTTCTTCAAGAATGGAGTTCAAGTGTTTTATCAAAATTATTTTCCACCTAAGATAATATAAGTTTATTCTCCTATCCTTAGTTTTACTTTTATTTGATTATTTTATGATGGAATTATTTTTATAAAGTCCTTTTTTCTTATATGGATTATGTTATGATGGCATGATGTTTAAGAATCCCATTTTTATTACATGGGTTATGCTATGATGTATGATTTAGGATTTTGTGGCACACATAAGAATGGTATAATTATGAGATGGGTGGGACCTATATCTCTCTCCAAAGCATTGGGTAAAGATTTATATCTCATGATATAGACATGGCTGGAACAACAAGTTAATCTGGTTCAGTGAAATAGGACTGGAAAGAGGAGTGAACTCGGTTCAGAAATAGACTTTTTCCGCTATGATAGTCTTGGAAATGAGTATTGACTAATATGAAATGATTTACTATTATTATGTGTGTATGCCACAAAGTTTCATTTTTTATGTTAGGATTATTGGGATTACATTTCACTACTATGATTTATCTCATGTTATGATATTATGATCTCTTTTGCAGGTAAAGATTTTCAAAATGATATGTTCTTATGAATATGATATGATTGATATTTCCTTTGCTTACCCTTACTGAGAATTTGAGATCACCCTTTTGTATGTTTTATTTTCCCCAGGTCAGGAAGAAGGGTATTAAGTAGGATATTCCAAAAGGGACTCTAGATATGATAAACAGGAGACAATGTAGATGCTTTATAAACCAGTTGTTTATATTTCCCAGTTTCTAAAGACACTATACTATACAGTCCTATCATGGTTTTCTTATATGTTGTAATAAGTATGCTTCAATTATGAAGTAATAACAATGTATGTAAAGTATGGGTCATTATAGTTTATTAATATGATTAATGCATTGGAATTATTTTATGTTGGGTGGGGACTGAAATTAAAAATCCCCTTGATGCATCAGTTGGTATCATGAGACAAAATTGGTTGGGTATTTGGCTGATGCCGTAAACATTTATGTAAGATGTCTTGGCATGAGGCCTAAATGATATGTTTTTGATGTATTGTCATGAAGCCTCAATGATAAGTTTTAGATGTATGAAACTATGAATTCCTTAATTATAAAATTATTTATTTTCTCTCATGTGGTTATTTGAATAGTTTTTATATCCATAGATAATTTTTAAGTTCATGTGATTATTAATATAACATTATATGATCATCATTTATTCCAATGATATTATTCATGACTTATTCATTACATGTTATATTTTGATATATGTATACACTTACTGAGAATATGATCACACCCCTTTCTTATGTTTTCTTTTTGGAGGATTCTAGGAAGTGTATTATGATTTATATAAAATCATATGATATAGGTAAGAATGATGTTCTCAAATAAATTACCATGTTATATTTAATGTTTTCTAATAAAATTTTAGATTTAAGTATGTATCTAATTTTACAGGACTAATAAACTATTCGATACTTTGTTTTGTGATTGATTATATCTAGTACCAATGTAATAAATTTTCCACTGGATCTGGGATAATAGGGTTGGTGTCTTTACAATTAGCATGCGAGAATGTTTAGTAAAAACCATGGGAACTAGAATTAGAAAAACATATATTAGGGAACACAACCCTATAACTAACATTGAAGATAAGTCTAAGTATTGAATAACATTCTAATGTTTTTATATGGTGGATATTATTTGGTTTTTCTAGAAATATATCCCTTTTTTGGGTTCCACAAGTCAATATGGTTTTTGAATAGATGCATCTATGTGTAATAACCCTAAAAAGAGTCGGCCAAGTATATCTCAACCATTATTCTTGTACACAATGAGTCTGAACTTACTATGCACCTATTTTTACACTCATGGGGGATATTTTGAGTTAATTCACATTTTCTATACAAACCATTATGAATTTGTTTATGATTTGAGAATATTTCCAAATAAACCAAGTTTATGATTCTGGGAGTAGTTATGCATAAATTTTCTATTTAAGTGTTTCACTAGTTTCAGAATTATATATTTTGATTTATAATTTTATGACCTAGTATAGTGCATGACATCATCTAGAAATAGATCCTAGAGGAAGGAATGAAAACTATATCAATGCACATAATCTATGTTATGATTTTCATCATGATAAAGATTATAAAGTTGTAGTTGGAGCTTAAGATGGAACCGAAAAAATTATATCTATATTAGGGAACCTGAATCATGTAATAAACAATAAAATTTCCCTCATGTATCATCTTACTTATTTGAAAAATGGTGTAATAGTATTATAATGTTTTATGAAACAAAAAAATTCCATCATTAAGTGGGACCACAAATCCATTTGTAACTGAATAGTGGATAAGTTCCTTAGAAAAGATATTTCTTGCTTTAGGAAGTAATGAAAGGGAGAGGGTTTTCATGTTATTTTATAATCCCATATGGGATTTAAATCAATGGTGGACATCAATTCAAAACAATAAGGATGAGGAGAAAATAGAAAGCTTATTGTGGAAGGATTTTAAGGAACTTTTATTAGAAAAAATATTTTCTGCATGAACAATAAGAAAATATAGAGATGAAATTACAAAGTATAATTCAAAATAAAGAGGAAAATTCTTCTATGTATGAAGATAACTTTACAAGGTTTTCAAGTAATTTTACATACTAGGTACATAATCCAAAGAGAAATATTGACCATTTTTTGACGGTCTTAAGAAACTCCTTCAAAGGGCACTAGTTTCCCACATATTCTCATCATATGAGGATATAATATCATGTGCTATCAAGATAGAGAAATAATTATCCTAGTCTTATGGATTCAAAGGAAATCAATATAAGAATAGGATGATGAATAAAAAATGGATAAGAGGAAGAAGATAGGGGGAAATTTTCTACCATGTGATACTTATGGAAGGAAACAACTTAGTAAATGCTTAAATAGAAACATATTTTTCTTCAAGTGTGGAGAAGAATTCCATCATGATCATGAATATAAGGTTAAGGGATAATTTATCAAATTATTATAATGAAAAAAAGCTTAAAGTACATGGACATTACATTACTTTGTCAGAATACTTAATACATAATAAAAAACAAACATCGAACGACCGTAATAGTTTAGTGTCTTTGGAAACTCGAAACAAAATCTTCTAATCGTGGTGAAAGATCTTCAACATCTACCATAAAGATATTCCCTTTTTTTTCTTACCTAAAACCTTTATTTATATCTTGGGTAAAAGAAAACATATAAAGGGTGAGCTCAAATTCTCAGTAAGGGTAAGCATGGATAAAATTAAACAAACCATATACATTTGAACTTCAAAACATGAATATAATATTTAAACATCAAAATCTTGAGCAATGACATAAAACATGGTAGTACGTAAGGCATAGATCATAAAGAAACATTAATCATGATAAAATAGCATGGGAATAAAACATGTAATTGTGGAAAAACATTAATCACATGATATTATTTCCATAATAGCCAAGACATTACTGCCAAGACCATCTTAGTGGACAAAGTCACTTTCTGAATCGAGTTCACTCCTCGTTTCAGTCCTGTAACACTGAACCGAATTAACTTACCATTCCAGACATGTCTATCTCATGAGATATAAATCTTTAACCAATGCATTAAATGGAGATATAGGTCCCACCCATATCATAATGAAATCATTCTTACTTGTGCCACAACATAAACATAAATCATTCATTATAACCCAAAGAATAAAATGGGTTTCATAAACATCATCCCATCATAACATAATCCATATAAAACAAATAGATATCATTTCATCATAAGAAAATTGAAACCATTTAAATCATAGAGAAATTATACTTGAAACATACACATATGAAATAATGTCATCTTAGATGGGAAATGGTTTTGATAAAACACTTGAAATGAATTCTTACAGAAAATATCCTTTCTTCTTCAAAATCATTTTCTTTTCACAAAATACAATGAAATTTTAAAAGAAAAGTATTTTGTTGAAAATAGTCATAAAATCTTGTAGAGTAAGCTTCATGAAAATGAGGCATTATGAAACCGTAAAAATCCGTTCACACCGTATAAGTTAAAAATAACATTCTTCTCATACTTTTGTCGGAAAAGTCAAAAAGTTCCCTGTGTGGTAAAAAAAAGTAAGATTGCTTTCATAACATGTTGTAAATTTCAAAAATGGGTAAAAGGAATTTAAAAATACATGAAAACATTTTTTAGAAAACATGGGCATGGATGATAACAATAACCCCAATAAATACTTTCGAATAACAATCTCGGATAAAAACGAGATTGGAATAGTTATCCCTTATCTTATGTCTGATATGCTTCGTACATATTCGAACCTCCTGTATAATGATTTAAATAATGTTATTGAATTATTAAAGAATGATATTCATTGTTATTATATCATATATGGTTCACTTATGACTTTATATTACCCGTTATTTTGTAAATTCCATGTTAAAGCAGTGTTTTGGGTAAAATTGTTTTATTTATTGTATGTGTTTGTACTTGTTGTTTTTGATATTATTATTAATTATATCTTGATTTACTTACTTCCAGAATGTAAATAATGATTTATATGTAATATATATATTCAGTACATGTATATATATATATATATAATAAATAGATAAATGAAATGAAATACACCATTCATGGAGACGGTAGGCTGTACGTACGCATGAACGCTGTTTTTGTTTCCTTGTTGAATTGAATGAAATTAAGTAGATGACATACATATATATATACATAAATCCAGTAGAATTATTATGTCATATATTTCATGATTACTTATTATATATACTTTATAATCATTCTTGAATTGTTAACATGGAAAATGAATCTCATCGCGCTGTGGAGACGGTAATCCGTACGTATGCATGAGCAATGATACCGTTCCCATATTTATTGAATGGAATTGGAGTGGATGATATAATATCTTAGAATTAGTGTGATTTTATAATAACCATATATAGTTATTCTTTACACCATTATACCCATCCAAGTAAGGTGGTGGTGGAAAAATAGATTACACCACGGCGTGGAGACGGTATTCCGTACGTACGCACACGCGATGATTTCATTTTCCGTAAGATGGATAGAAGGTGAAATAGGGTTGTTTTGTATTTATAATAAAATATCAGCATATAATTAATACTGATGTTATTACTTTATAATGAAACAACTAAAAAAGAAGAAGTTGAAGAATAAGGAAACTTGAAAGAATTGGTAGAAGAGATTACCTCTTCTTCGACGCACCTCCTTTAAACTTCTTCTTAGGGCACTAGAGTTGGTCTTTTGAGAAGAACAGAACTTTTATGATATAACTATATAGATTGATAAGAGTAATTTTTAGGGTTTTTCCGAGCTTCAAGGCTCAAAAGGGTGTGAAGAGAAGAGGGAAGGGGTGCCCTTTTTATAAGGGAGGAGAGGGGCACCTTTGGAAAAACTTAAAATATTATTTTATAATAAATCATATTCGGTTTTTAATAGCTCCGAATTGATTTATTTCTAAGATAAGGTGGGTATGGGTCTAAATACTCTCAACCAATAGGTTTTAGACAAGTTTAGGTTACTATTTTATCCTTATCATTTAGATTTAAATCTAAGTTAAATAATTTAACTTTTACCGTGTCTTTTTGTTTTCTTACACTATATGGTTAATAAACTTACTATAACAAGCCAAAAGAACCCCAAGTGGTTCATTATTAATATATATATATCCTTATCTAAGTCATTTTTCCAAACCTTAGATTTTTAGGAATAAAATAACAATTAATAATATAATATTTGTTTTAAAAACTATTTTATGTCAATTTTGACACTATTTGGTACTTGATTTTTGTGAAAATCATAAAAAGCATGATTAGTTCGAACAAAGTTAATTAAATCAATAATAACATGTCATATTAACCTATAAAATTAATGGAATTCATAAAAAGACTCAAATTACATTTATTTGTTTATTTATAATATCAATTAATTTAATATTTCATTATTTAGGTAATTACTGCATCACCATTGTGTCATAAATAAATTAAATTATTTAATGTCTAAAAATTATAAATAAAATACGCTTAGGTAGGAAATCGTTTTATCTTTCTAATGAATATTTATAGTCGAATTTATATTTTGTATAACACTATATTAAAAATGTTTTAGTTATTAAACTTTGATTTGAACTATTTTAACTATTTTTTAAATAAAATAATTATAAATGTCCTAATCTAATCCAAGTGGACCTAAATGATAATATTTTATTCCTAAGGTTGTTTTTGGTCGAATTACACTTATTCAATAGAATTAGGACATGTGTTAAGGTAATAATAATATCATTTTTACCCTTAATTACCCTATTTACTTTTAACTGTGGTAAATAAAAGTAAAAAGTTACTATTCACCAAAAATTATTTTTATCTTATTGAACCACATTTTACTTACTGATATCAACCGTGTCTCTCAGATTTTTCAAATTCCATTCACAGAAGCAGTAAAATTAAGTTTTATATAAATTTTCAAATTCTCCTAGGAGGTGGGTAAAAGATGGTAAAAAGTTCAATAAAATTTTTATATATTTAAAATTATTATAAAATGACTCCAATGAATTACATTGAATATATATAGGTATTATGTATCAATTTTGACCTAGAATAAATTTAAATAAAATAAATAATTATTTAAATAAAAAGTCAGTTTTTAAATAGTAACCGAGTGTTTTCATTATTCATCAAAAATTGAAAGTTTTCAGAAAAATACAAAAAATTCACCCTAGGATAATTTTGATATTATGAATCCAAAAATGAAGTCCATTTTGAAAAATAAAATTTCAAAAAGTTGGTATTACTATTCATAATGGCTAGTTCATAATAATATTATAGTAATATCTCGTTTAGTGAAACTCAGTATTGCGTGCAACACATGCTATCGTGGAAGGTCGCGATTGCGTGTAATGCAAGCCAAGTTAGGGATGCGTGTAGTGCAAGATCCTTTTGGTGTAGCGTACAACCGAAGACATCAATGAAATTAAAAAGAATATTTTTTATAAAATCTTGGGGTGTTACATTCTACCCCCCTTAAAATGAATTTCTCCCTTGAAATTCGTCGGGGTTATAAGTGGTTTACTACTCGAAAGTTTTAATAGAAACCCACATCGTAAAGAGGAATACCAAAACTTATCTATAAAAACTAAAGTATGAAACGTAATGGTTACCCAAATTAACTAATCACTGGGTTTCCACATAGGATAACATAGGTGAAAATATGGACATGGAAGAGAAATCCAACCATCAAGTTCTGATGGAGAGTGGTAGAGAACATGGCTATGAAAAATCCAACAATCACAAAGCCATAAATTTGTGATGATCTAAGGTACCATCTGATTCATCAGATATAAGGGCACTAGGACAACATTTTTGGTTTTCAATATCATTTCCCTAAAGTTGAAGAATTTGAATTAGAAGAAATAATTACTTTATTTCAGTATAATATCACCATTGTTCATGCCATGAATAATTACCACTTCATATCTTAAAGAAATGAAGTTGAATTTGTCATTCGTGAAGTGTTATCAGATCACGTGATAGAATGATGGGTCATTCCATATGTCTCAAAAAAAAGGTTAACAAAAGTTATCAAATATACATAAGTCCATCTATGGTGAGGTTAGTCATATATGATTCCAAAAATGGACTTATACTTCATCTATCATACCGCTTAATATAATAAAACGAGTTTCTACTAACCAGGGACTTCCTGTAGGCCAGTGGTAGGCGATAAAGGCCTGTCTCACTTCAGTTGTGGGTTCGATTCCCACAACCTTTTCCGAAGCGATGAGTTGTTACCCGTCCTGTAGGTTTTCCTTTTACTAAAACTACATTATTATAACATTCCATAAATAATATCAAAAAAGTTCTAGCCAAAAACAATACTGACTTATGTCCAACATAATCCATTCCAATCTTTAGGCTTATCCAAAATACTTTTGTCCAATCTCATAGTATAAATAAAACAATTACTAGAAATTTCATCTGCTGAGCATGTGAATACCATCATTTATCCCCCATATATCATACGATATATCTTGTTGGTCAATTTACAAACATGTGAATACCTTAATCATGTATTCTCTTGAAAAAAATGAATACCCATTAAACTTTAGTGAAAACATGAATGTTGTAAAAAGTTAACTCTTTCCACATACCAAAATCCCAAAATTTCTATATACTTAAACCATGATATCACTTTATCCTTATATCAGTCATGAGCTCATTTCATTTTTCCTTTATCCCTTCATTATGCGCATATCATCTTCTTTCCAAAAATATTTCAATCACTTTTCATGGTTACTGATACCATATAATTATTGAAAACCAATACATAGATATTCCAAAATTTCACGATACCATAAATTAGATTCCATGATACTATTTTGAAATCCCATTACATAAACACTTAATCATTACACAACATCATTATCATACTCAACATCACAAATAGTGATCGCATATAAATTCCCTTTATCCTTTCCCTTAAGAGGTTGCTCACGCTGATCATCATTAACCCTTGGATTAGGGCATTGATTAACATAATGCCCCATTTCCTTACACTTGAAGCATTGAAGTGTTAGTGGAGCGTTATGTGTAGTCTTTTCCCTATTCACATCATTAGAAACCTTTTTTCTATTACTTAGGAACTCAGCTTCTTGATGACCTTCTTTTCCACACTTGAAACATTTTCTAGTGCCTTTTAGACAATCTCCACCATGCTTCTTTCCACACTTTGAGCATAAAGAAACATTCACCTTATTTTCACCATTGTTCTGAGGTTTTTCCTTGAACTCCATCTTTCATTTTTGTCAAAACCATGAGATGGATATGTTACACCGACTTCTAGTTCTACCTTGATAGCACAATGCACAATTTCTTCATAGCTACTGAAGTCTCTTATAGATAATGCCCTTCAAAGACTTGGTTTTAAGCCACTGAAGAATCGATCAACTTTACTTTCAGGTTGGATGATAAATCTAGATGCATACCTTGCAAGCCTTGTAAAATTCGCTTCGTATATACTAAAAGATTCATCATCCTTTTTCTTAAGCTCAAAGAACTCATTTTCCATATTTGTTCGAAGAATACAAGGGAAGTACTTATTGAAAAATAAGTTCTTGAACTCATCCCATTCCATGGAGTCAATTTCACCTTGGGGCCTTGTATTCTTAATTAAATTCCACCATTGATCTGCTTTTCCTTCTAATCAGTAAATAGCCAGAATGACTTTTTCATGTTCCGAACAACGAAGTATAGAAAATATCTTTTCAATGGTACTGATCCATTGTTCAGCAAAAAGTGGATTAGAAGACCCACTGAAAGAAGGGGGAAATTGCCTCATGAAGGACTCAATAGAATATTGTTCCCTTCTCTACTCATTCGGAAGTCCAGAATAATTCATAGCATGAGTAAGTATAGCAATAAGATTTTGCACTCCATCTCCCATAACATTGGTTTGTTCAGAAGGACAATCATTTCATTGTCCATTACATTGATCAACGTGGTTCCTTCGGGTTCCAGCCATCGTCTAAAACCCAAAAAGAACAGTGTGAGAGGAAAAAATCATGCTAGGAAAACAACATAATAAAGGGGGAGTGTGACAACCAGGTCCCGGTTATAGTACATGCACCCCGCCTTAACATGGCCGTCGGGTTTTGGCCTACCAGGTACCCCCAGTTGCCCCGCACACACGTGGGGCCCATCCCATGGTCCACCCACATGCTTGAATGGGTCATCTGACTAATGACAGTCCCCACAGGTCAACACTTGTCCTTTCCAGTGTGCTTTGTCCTCACTCACACACACCCTGGGAAACTTCCCAGAAGGTCACCCATCCTGATCACTATTCCAGGCCAAACACGCTTAACTATGGAGTTCTAACCATGTAGGCTCCCGAAAAAGAAGGTGCACCTTGTTGACATGAGTCATATCATTTAGTCATTTGACCCTTTATCATTTGGGAATGTTACAATCACCCCCCCCCCTTTAGAGCACAACGACCTCGTTGTGGGCCCTACATCTCAACCCAGGCAGTGCACTGCACTTAAGGCTGGGTTCCTCCTCTGATACCAAATGTGACAACCGGGTCCCGGTTACAGCACATGCACCCCGCCTTAACATGGTCGTCGGGTTCTGGCTTACCAGGTACCCCCAGTTGCCCCGCAGACACGTGGGGCCCACCCCAGGGTCCATCCACATGCTTGAATGGGTCATCTGACTAATGAAGGTGCACCTTGTTGACATGAGTCATATCATTTAGTCATTTGACCCTTTATCATTTGGGAATGTTACAATCACCCCCCCCCCTTTAGAGCACAACGCCCTCGTTGTGGGCCCTACATCTCAACCCAGGCAGTGCACTGCACTTAAGGCTGAGTTCCTCCTCTGATACCAAATGTGACAACCGGGTCCTGGTTACAGCACATACACCCCGCCTTAACATGGTCGTCGGGTTCTGGCTTACCAGGTACCCCCAGTTGCCCCGCAGACACGTGGGGCCCACCCCAGGGTCCACCCACATGCTTGAATGAGTCATCTGACTAATGACAGTTCCCACAGGCCAACACTTGTCCTTTCCAGTGTGCTTTGTCCTCACTCACACACACCCTGAGAAACTTCCCAGAAGGTCACCCATCCTGATCACTACTCCAGGCCAAGCACGCTTAACTATGGAGTTTTAACCAAGTAGGCTCCCGAAAAGGAAGGTGCACCTTGTTGACATGAGTCATATCATTTAGTCATTTGACCCTTTATCATTTGGGAATGTTACAATCACCCCCCCTTTAGAGCACAACGCCCTCGTTGTGGGCCCTACATCTCAACCCAGGCAGTGCACTGCACTTAAGGCTGGGTTCCTCCTCTGATACCAAATGTGACAACCGGGTCCTGGTTACAGCACATGCACCCCGCCTTAACATGGTCGTCGGGTTCTGGCTTACCAGGTACCCCCAGTTGCCCCGCAGACCCGTGGGACCCACCCCAGGGTCCACCCACATGCTTGAATGGGTCATCTGACTAATGAAAGTTCCCACAGGCCAACACTTGTCCTTTCCAGTGTGCTTTGTCCTCACTCACACACACCCTGGGAAACTTCCCAGAAGGTCACCCATCCTGATCACTACTCCAGGCCAAGCATGCTTAACTATGGAGTTCTAACCAAGTAGGCTCCCGAAAAGGAAGGTGCACCTTGTTGACATAAGTCATATCATTTAGTCATTTGACCCTTTATCATTTGGGAATGTTACAGGGAGTACCTTCAATATCTAAATCTTAGGTTTAATTCTAAAATCGTTTCCATAATTCTAGGACAATAACATATACTTATACATAACCTTAGGGACATCCCTATACATACCTTAGAAATATCTCTAGGGATCTCACTAAAGTTCTCTCATCCTAGTTTCCAAAGGTTGACTAAACCGACCTTTGATACCAACAGTAGAGACCCAAAGATTTACGTACAAGGACATTACATTACTTTTGTGGAATACTTAATACATAACAAAAAACAAACACCGAATGACTGTAATAGTTTAGTGTCTTTGGAAACTCGGAACAAAATATTCTAATCATGGTGAAAGATCTTCAACATCTCCCATAATGATCTTCCCCTTTTTTTTCTTACCTAAAACCTTTATTTATATCCTGGGGAAAAGAAAACATATAAAGGGTGAGCTCAAATGCTCATTAAGGGTAAGCATGGAGAAAATTAAACAAACCATATACATTTGAACTTCAAAACATGAACATAATATTTAAACATCAAAATCTTGAGCAATGACATAAAACATGGCAGTACGTAAGAAATAGATCATAAAGAAACATTAATCATGATAAAATAGCATGGGAATAAAACATGTAATTATGTCAAAACATTAAGCACATGATATTATTTCCATAGTAGCCAAGGCATTACTGCCAAGACCGTCTTAGTGGATAAAGTCTCTTTCTGAATTGAGTTCACTCCTCGTTTCAGTCCTGTAACACTGAACTGGATTAACTTACCATTCCAGCCATGTCTATCTCATGAGATATACATCTTTACCCAATACATTGGATGGAGATATAGGTCCCACCCATCTCATAATGAAATCATTCTTACTTGTGCCACAACATAAACATAAATCATTCATCATAACCCAAAGAATAAAATGGGTTTCATAAACATCATCCCATCATAACATAATCCATATAAAACAAATGGATATAATTTCATCATAAGAAAATTGAAACCATGTAAATCATATAGACATTATACTTGAAACATACACATATGAAATAATGTCATCTTAGATGGGAAATGGTTTTGATAAAACACTTGAAATGAATTCTTGCGGAAAATATCCTTTCTTCTTCAAAATCATTTTCTTTTCACAAAATACCATGAAATTTTAAAATAAAACTATTTTCAGAAAATATTCATAGAATCTTTTAGAGTAAGATTCATGAAAATGAGGCGTTATGAAACCATAAAAATCTGTTCATGCCATATAAGTTAAAAATAACATTCTTCTCGTACTTTTGTCAGAAAAGTCAAAAAGTTCCCCGTGTGGTAAAAAAAATTAAGATTGCATTCATAACATGTGGTAAATTTCAAAAATGGGTAAAAAGGTCTTTAAAAATACATGAAAACAGTTTTTAGAAAACATGTGCATGGATGATAACAATAACCCTAGTAAATACTTACGAATAACAATCTCAGATAAGAACGAGATTGGAATAGTTATCCCTTACCTTAGGTCCGATATGCTTCTTAAGTATTCGAAACTCCTGTATAATGATTTAAATAATGTCATTGACTTTTTACAGAATCATATTCATTGTTATGATATCATAAATGGTTCACTTATGACTTTATATTACCCATTCTTTTGTAAATTCCATGTTAAAGCAGTGTTTTGGGTAAAATTGTTTTATTTATCGTACGTGTTTGGACTTGTTGTTTTTGATATTATTATTACTTATATCTTGATTTAATTACTTCTAGAATGTAAATCATGATTTATATATCATATATATATTCAGTACATGTATATATATATATAATAGATAGATAAATTAAATAAAATACACTGTTCATGGAGACGGTAGGCCGTACGTACGCATGAACGCTGTTTTCGTTTCCTTGTTGAATTGAATGAAATTAAGTAGATAAAATACATATATATATACATAAATCCAGTATAATTATTATGTCATATATTTCATGATTACTTATTATATATATTTTATAATCATTCTTGAATTTTTAACATGGAAAATGAATCTCATAGCGTCGCGGAGACGGTAATCTGTACGTACGCATGAGCGATGATACCGTTCCCATATTTATTTAATGGAATTGTAGTGGATGATATAATATCTTAGAATTAGTTTGATGTTATAATAACCATATATAGTTATTCTTTACACCATTATACCCATCCAAGTAATGTGGTGGTGGAAAAAAAGATTACACCACGACGTGGAGACGGTATTCCGTACGTACACACGTGCGGTGATTTCGTTTTCCATAGGATGGATAGAAGGTGAAATAGTGTTGTTTCATATTTATAATAAAATATCAGCACATAATTAATACTTATGTTATTACTTTATAATGAAACAACTAAATAAGAAGAAGTTGAAGAAGAAGGAAACTTGAAAGAATCGGTAGAAGAGATTACCTCTTCTTCGACGCACCTCCTTTAAACTTCTTCTTAGGTCACTAGAGTTGGTCTTTTGAGAAGACCAGAACTTCTATGATATAAATAGAGAGGTTGAGAAGAGGAATTGTCAGGGGTTGGCTGATCTTCAAGGCTCAAAAGGGTGTGAAGAGAAGAGGGAAGGGGTGCCCTTTTAATAAGGGAGGAGATGGGAACCTTTTGAAAAACTTAAAATATTATTTTATAATAAAGTCATATTCGGTTTTTAATAGCTCCAAATTGATTTATTTATAAGATAATTTGGGTAGGGGTCTAAATCGTCTCAACCAATAGTTTTTAGACAAGTTTAGGTTACTATTTTATTCTTATCATTTAGATTTAACTCTAAGTTAAATAATTTAACTTTTACCGTGTCTTTTTGTTTTCTTACACTATATGGTTAATAAACTTACTATAAAAATCCAAAAAAACCCCAAGTGGTTAATTATAAATATATATATCCTTATATAAGTAATTTAGCCGAACCTTATATTTTTAGGAATAAAATAACAATTAATAATATAATATTTGTTTTAAAAACTGTTTTATGTCAATTTTGACACTATTTGGTACTTGATTTTTTTGAAAATCATAACAACATTATTAGTTCGAAAAAAGTTTATTAAATAAATAAAAAAATGTTATATTAACCTAGAAAATTAGTGTAATTCATAAAAATACTCAAATTACATTTATTTGGGTATTTATAATATCAATTAAAATAATATTTCATTATTTAGGTAATTACTGCATCACCATTGTGTCATAAATAAATTAAATTATTTAATGTCTAAAAATTATAAATAAATTACCATTAGGTAGAAATTTTTTTTATATTTCTAATTAATATTTATATTAGAATTTATCTTATGTATAACCCTATATTAAAAATGTTTTAGTTATTAAACTTTGATTTTAACTATTTTAACTCTTTTTTAAATAAAATAATAATAAATGTCCTAATCTAATCCAAGTAGAACTAAATGATAATATTATATTACTAAGGTTGTTTTTGGTCAAATTACACTTATCCAATAGAATTAGGACATGTGTTAAGGTAATAATAATATCATTTTTACCCTTAATTACCCTATTTACTTTTAACAGTGGTAAATAAAAGTAAAAAGTTACTATTCACCAAAAATTATTTTTATCTTATTGAACCACATTTTACTTACTGATATCAACCGTTTCTCTCACATTTTTAAAATTCCATTCACAGAAGCGGTAAAATTAAGTTTTATGTAAATTTGAAAATTTTCCTAGGAGGTGGGTAAAAGACGGTCAAAAGTTCAATAAATTTTTTATATATCTAAAATTATTATAAAATGACTCCAATGAATTACATTGAACATATATAAGTATTATCTTTCAATTTTGACCTAGAATAAATTTAAATAAAACAAATAATTATTTTAATAAAAAGACGGTTTTTAAATAGTAACCTAGTGTTTTCACTATTCATCAAAAATTGAAAGTTTTTAGAAAAATACCAAAAATTTACCCTAGGCTAATTTCGATATTCTGAATCCAAAAATGAAGTCCATTTTGAAAAATAAAATTTTAAAAAGTTGGTATTACTATTCATAACGGCTAGTTCATAATAATATTATAGTAATATCTTGTTTAGTGAAACTCTGTATTGCGTACAATACATGCTATCATGGAAGGTCGTGATTGCGTGTAATGCAAGCCAAGTCAGGGATGCGTGTAGTGAAAGCTCCTTTTGGTGTAGCGTACAACTAAATACATCAATGAAATTAAAAAGAATATTTTTCATAAAATCTCGGGGTGTTATAATTATAGTTATTAAACTATAATGATATTGAGAACTATTCCAACCATTACCACAAATATCAAGGGAACTTACCATAAAATAATCCAATGGGATACGTCCAAGCTTATTGAATTACTACAGTTAGAGTGGAAGTTTCTAGAAACATGGTTTAGGTGCAATTACTATCCACTCCAGAATTAAAAATTTTTAATATGATTTTTCTTATAACCACTATTTTATATATGAACCAATGCAATGATTATATTTTGATTTAGAGGTAAAAAATCCTATTGGTAGGATGATATCATCTCAAGTCTATAGCTCATCTCTTCTAGATTTTTGTGAGGATATTCTTTCTATGAATATTTTTATTCCTTATCTAGTATAATTTAATATAATTTTGGGTATAGATTGGATCTTTTAGTATAGATCCCATATTAATTTTTGAGTAAGGGAAGTTACATTAAATATTTTGAATCAACCTTTAATCATCTATCAGTGAGAGGTTGAACCTAAACACTAAATAAAAATTACTTCCACCATATGGGTTTTCTATGTATTCACGAGGGATATTTATCTCAAATTATTGGGGATAAACTCAAAATTGAAAACCTGATTATTTTTTTGGGAATATGAGGACATATTACTAATGTACTTTACTAGTCTCACCCTAAATCATTATGTTGAGTTATTAATTAAACCAATACCCAACACTATTCTTTTTCAAATAATCCAATAGAATAGCCCCTATTGAGTTTCATAAATTTAAGAAGGAACTACAAGATAATACAAATTAGGGATTCATTTTTCCTAGTGATTCAACATGGGGTGAACCTATTCTTTTTTAAGAATAAATATGGGTTAATGTGTCTTCTAATTGATTATATATAAATTAAGATGATTACTATTAAGAACAAGTATCTACCACCCTGTATCAATTACTTGTTTGATAAATTATAGGAGTTGTATATTTTTACAATATTTATATTCAATCTAGATATCATTAGATAAGGATTATGGAGGATGATATACCTAAGAAAACCTTCCATATTAGGTATGGTCATTATGAATTTATAATAATTCCATTTTGACTTACCAATGCTCCTGATATTTTCATGGATTTAATGAATAAAGTCTTTATAGAATACCGTGATTAGTTTGTGGTAGTCTTTATATATTATATTATTATATATTAAAAGTGAAAATATAATAATGAAGAACATTTGATAATTGTGTTGGAGACCCCGGGGAAAGATTATCTGTATGCTAAATTTACCAAGTGTGAATTTTGGCTTTATAAAGTTTCATTCTTGGCTCTAATAATCTCAAGTGAGGGTATTTTAGTGGATCCTTCAAGGATGAAAATTGTTGAGAAATGGACTAGATCATCAATGGTAACTAAAATATATATCTTTATATGTTTTTATAGATTCTACCAATACTTTGTGAGATATTTATGATGAATATATAATCCACTCACCAAGTTGGATCATAAGGGGTTTAAGTTTTTATAAACAGATGAATGTATAGAGAATTTCAAAGAACTGAAGAGAAGGTTGGTCATAATAGTTATGCTTACACTACCCTATAATAGATAAGGGGTTTTCATCTACAGTGATGCATCAAATAGCTTACTGAGATGTGTCCTCATACATAATGATATGGTAATATATTATGCCTTTTTCCAATTAAAAATTCATGAGAAACATTAACTAAATTATGATTTGGAGTTGTCCATGATAATTTTTTCATTAAATATATAGAGTCATTATTTATATGGTGAAAGGTGTGATATATATACTGATCATAAAATATTGAAGTATATATTTACATATAGAGAGAATAAAATGCACTATATGAGATGGTTGTAATTGATTAAAGATTATGATTGATCAATACCTTACAACCATGATAAGGTTAAAAAGGTGGCTGATTATCTGATTCAGAAAGACAATACTAGTTTTTCCATGACAAGGATTAAATGAGATATAATATTTATAGATTTTTTGAATTTGGATCTTGAATTCATGTGGAGATGGGAAAGATCATACCTTTCTCATATGAATTCTCAACCATCCATCCATGAGAGGATTAAGAAGGCATAAAAATAAGATTTGGAATTATAGAAGAAGGTGAAAAATATTACTATGTTCAAAAATGATCATGTTGGAATGACAAGGTTCAAGAACCAATTATTTTTTCCAATAATATCAGACTTGAATAAGGATATTTTTGATAAAGCTCATAGTTCATCACTCTCTATTCTTCCTAGAAGAATGGAGATGTATAGAGATCTGAAAGATTATTTCTAGTGGGATAATATAAAAAGTGATATTATAGATTATATATATTGATGCCTAGTATTTCATCAAGTTAAGTATGAGAGACTGAATTATAAGTGGTTTTTATAACCATTCCCCATACCATAATGGAAATGGTAAAACATCACTATAGATTTTTTCATCAAACTCCTAAAAATTTCAAATGGAAATAATTCTATTTGGGTTATATTCAAATGACTTATAAATTAAATACACTTAATTACTATGAAAGAGTATTTCTATATTGATAAAATTTATTTAATATTAATTAAGTGGTATCATCTCATGGAGTACCACTTTCAATTGTATCTAAATAGGATCTGAGGTTTTACCTCAATGTTCTGGAAAATTATTTAGAAAGATCTTGATATAGAGTAGATTTTATGCACTTCTTATCATCCTCAAATAGATGGCCAGTCTAATAGAACTATTAAAGCTCTATAATACATGTTAGGATCTTAATACATGGATTTCAAAGGTTTTGTTTGATTAACACATTTATTTGGTTTAATTTTCTTACAACCATAACTTTTAATCAAGTATTTAGATGACTCCTTATGAATACTTCTATGGAAAAAATCATATAACTCCAACATGTTGGAATTAATTTGGAGAAATAAATCTATTATGACATAATATTGTTGAGGAAAGGACATTTTATTTTATATCTATTCAACAAAACATAAGGCATCTCATATTTAAAAAAAAAAATTTATGATGACAATCGTTGGTGAGATCTAGAGTATGAAGTTGAAAAGAAGTTTTTTATGTGAATTTATACATGTAATAATGTAATGAGATTCAAAAATAAGGGAAATATGAACCCTAGGTATATTTTCCCATTCAAGATTGTTGATCGTATCAGGATGATAGCTTATCACTCAACTCTTACACCAAAATCTATCTAAATTTCATGTTGTTTTCCATGTATCTCTCATGGGGAAGTATATACCTGATTATTCACAAGAACTGAACTCATATATAATTACAATAAATAATTATATCTCCTATGAGGAACAAATGATGGAGATTCTAGATCATAGGGTGAAATTACTAGGAAACAAGACCACTCACTTGGAGAAAGTTTGGTTGTGAAACCATAAATTTGAGGAAGAAACAGGGGAACCTAAGGATGTGATGAAGTAGAAGTATCCTCTGTTGTTTGTATTAAAGTGATGGAATTTTTAGGGTGAAATTATTATAAGGGGTTAGAATATAACACTCCAAGATTTTATAATATATTTCTTTTAAAATAAATTTAATTTCTTCGATATCTTGCATCACACACAACACTGAGTTTAAATGAATCGAGATATACTAACCATTAAAATTGGACATATGAATAGTAATAACCAAATTTTTAAAATTAAATATAAAGGTTTTAGATAAATAAAATATATTTATAAACAAATACTCATTTTTTATTAAAGTGTTTATATTCTTTAAAAATAATTTTTTTCTTCAAAAATGGTACTTTATTGCTTTTTTAGAAAATAATATAATTAATTTATAAAAAATTTTGAAAATTTATTTGAAAAAAGGAATTTAATTTTTTAATTATAATTTAATAATTATCTTATAGTTATTTTTTGATAATTTTATGAAAATATTCTTTTTGATGAATAATGAAAAATATTGATTTTTATTGAAAACTTTATTTTCATTTAAAACATTTAAAAAGTTACATTTTATTTTAAATGGTTTCAAAAGTAAATTTAGTAAATTTATATTATGAATAATTTAATTATGTTCATTATAATTAATTTTATGTGTAATTTTAGTATGAAAACTTTTATACTTCAGAAAACATTTTTTTCTGGAAAACTAATTTTCATCGTGTCTTGTGAGTTTAATTTAAATTTAAAATTTTCCACTTCTATAAATTGAATATTGAAAAATGAATTATATAATTTTAATTAGGAGGAAAAAATTTCTAAAATATTTTCCTTTCATTTTTGTTTATAATTAATAGTAAAAACAATAAAAATTTGTCACAATATTAAAGGTTTAAACTGGTTTACCAGGGTGTTAATCCTTAAAGTTAAGGGTTAAAATGACATAAAATTTTTATTAAACAAAATTTTATGTTTATATATGGAACTTAACCATATAATTGTTTTTAAAATTAATTTTGGAGACATTTTTCATATATATCTACTTAATAATATTTTAAAACTTTGAAAAATTACAAGTGTGCCACTCACCTGAATTATAAATGGGTACCTCCACCCCTCACTTATTCACACCTTTTGAGCCATATATATTAACCAAAACTTGCCAAAATAAATCCCAAAAATAATTATACCTTTTATATATGTTATTTTATTCCAAAAAATACCAACCCTTGGGTCCTTAAAAGGAGATCTAAAATAATTATTTCAAAGAAAATGCAATCGCCTTAATCGATCATTTTCTTTTTTACTTATTATTTTTTATCCTTTAAATATATGGTATTTATCATAAAATAATAAATTATTTACCCTAAATATAATTAAATTTTATTATTATTATGAATCCACCATTATCCACCCTCTTTTATATGAAATGAGAAGCGAAAGTATCGATCATTTGTACATATGGACTACCGCCACCATGTAGCGATATAATTCATTTTCCATAACCATACTTCATATATGTTTATTATGATGGGTTTAATGTTTATATATGATATTATTGAAATAATTTTTCTTCTATAATTATAATATTATATATACCTTCTTTCCATCCATTCATTTGGGAAACGATAACATCGCTCGTGCATATGTGTGGACTACTACTACCACGAAGCGATGTAATCTATTTTTCATTTTTTATTTACATGGATGGTAATAAAGTTAGATTTAATAAATATATATGATATATATTAATTAATAATTATTCAATAAAGGTGAATTATTATTTTACTTTGTTTCATTCCATCCATCGAAATGTGAAAACAACATTCACACGTATGTATGACCTACCATTTCCATAAACAGTGGAATTCATTTTTCAATATCTATATTTTATAGATGATTATATATATATATATTGAAAAATATTATATTTTTATCATCATTAAAATTATTAAAGTGATGGAACTATTATTTAATTAAGGGACTGAAATTATCGAAGAAAAACATACAAGAAAACGAAGTAGTTATCACTCAGAACAATGAGTTTAATAAAGAATTGTTCATAAATGGATGGTAAAAGGTTATAAGTAAATAATATATGATATTATATATATTATTATGGTTCTATAATAGATTTATTATATATTATGTTTGAACATATATAAAGGAATCTGGACTTGAGGTTAGAGTTTATTTCACAATCTTATCATTATTCAGGATTGTTTATATTTAAGTCTCCACTGAGAGAATTATTTGATACTTATATATTGAACCCAATATATTTTATTCTACTATATTTATTTATATAAATAAAATGGTTTATTTTCATTTTATAATTTTTAAGTAATCAAGATATCAAAATAACATTTTTAAGGAAAACTGACTTTGTTTTTCTACTCGGTCGAGAATATTTTCTTCCATGTCCATATTTTTCCTTAAAATGTTTTAAAGATTTTTTAATATTATAAAATGATTTATTAAATTAATTTTTATCCATATTTTATTTTTTATTAAATATTATATAATTAATATTTTTTTTAAATTTTCCAAATGAGGTTGTTTTGACCTTTTTACCGAAAATGTGATGGGAATCTTTGTTTTAACATACATGACATGAATATAAATTACCATAATCATTACCATCCAATGATTTGAAGATTATTTTAAAATTTCCATGTTTTATTTAAAATAAAATGTTTTTTTGATATTTGAGACTTTTTTTAGATTTTAAATAAGTGATTTCAAAGCGAAAATAGTATTTTACTCAAGAAATTTCTAGTGTTATTTTTAATTTTTTTTCATATATGTCAAAATAATTTATTTAATATTATGATTTAATGAGAATATAATATAATGATACCATACAATTTATTTATATGTATTTTTTATGATTATATTTATTGGGAAAATTATTAACATTTCATATACTAATTCTTCCAATACAGGAATTTATTGATTTTTAGGGCATGTTGATTAAGTTATATTGTTTATTAATATGATTAATGTATTAGAATTATTAAGTTATAGATGGGGATTAGAATTAAATATCCCCATTATACATTGGTAGGTATCATGAGACAAGAAAGGTTGGGTATTTGGCCAAGGCCTTACCCGTTTATGTAAGATGTCTTAGCAAAAGGCTTGGATGGTATGTTTTAAATGTCTTGGAATGAGGCCTTGATAATGAATTTTAGATGTACATCAGTTTGTATTCCATTATTATAAAATTAGTTATTGGTTTCCATGTGATTATTAGAATATTTCTGATATCCATGGATAAGTTTCAAGCTCATATGATTATTTATGTTATTACTAGATCCTAATTTATTCCTTTCATATTATTCATTCCTTATTTATTCCATGTTACCGTCTGCTATACACATTCCTTTACAGAGCATCTATGGTAACCCCATTTTTATATTTCCTTTCCCTAGGTTTTTAGGAAGTGTATTATGATTGATATTAAAAAATATTATAGAGGTTAGAGGGGTTTTAATGGGTTTTGAGTAAAATATAAAATACCCATAACAATTTTCCTTTAATTGTTTAAATCCTGAATCAAAACATTCTTACTCATCCCCAAAACATCAAAACTTTTCTAACGCATTAATCATAAGAAAAAAAATTCCTCACTACCAAAAGACACAAATACCCAATATACACATTATTATACCTTAAATACTCAAATATTACTATCAAAATACCCTAAATCTTATGGTTCTCCCCACCATAAGAACGACCTAGGGTCTCTTATGCATGCATTTCCAACAAAATTTATTTCTATAAAAAAAATTCCTTAAAAAATAGTTTTATAAAAAATAGACACTCATTTTAGTGTAACTAGTCAAAAAAATTCTAAAAAACTAGGTATTTTTTGAATTAGCCCATTAAACAATTAAATTTTTGAGAAAATGGTTTACTAGTTACAATTTATAATTTTTTTTTCAAGTAACAGAAATTTTAAAACCACTTTCCTTTTTTAAACCTTAATCAATAAAATCATTTTATTATATTTTAAAAAACAAGAAATATTTACATAACTACTTATATACTAACAAATAATCACATAAAAATAATAGGTAGAATTTTGAAAATAAGGTTTTTCAAAACAAACCAATCAATTATTACTATCAAGGACGATATATCATTCTTGCGTACATGATCATAACGGGTTCTATAATACTGTAGAAGAACGGGTCTAAATATGGAATGATCAACAGTAAAATCTTAAGAAAGAACATATGGAATGTTTATGAATAAATTATAAATGAGAAACATGGTATATTATTAGGTATCTAATCTAGGTAAAAAATTTACAAGCATTTTTTATGAAAAGTAGGTTTCATTTTAAAGTATAACAAAAGGCATAATAAAGAAGAAATACAAAAAATAATATATAACATGATAAAAAAAAGTATGTAAATAGAAGAAAATAACATGATTATAATCAAATAGATGATTGATTTAATTTAATTAATTATACAACACCTAATAAGATATATAAGAAAACATTTCTTACTTTATCATCAATTATTTAATTAATTAGGACAAGGTATATATAAAAATTATAATATAAACAAGATTCACATGTCATAAATTTACAATAGACCATATAATAAATGAATCTATAATTATTATGGATCATTATTTGTTTCACCCCAATACTTTACCATATTTTTCTTTTAGAATATATTTAATTTTGTTGATATCTTTGCAATACACACAACACTTGATTTAAACAAAATAATATTTAGTCATGATTTCCATAGTCAATTAAATTATAACACTTTTAGAGAGTTTATATAGTAAATTTATATATTATATATCCAATAAAATATTTTTAAATTCATTCAATATATTTTATTGGCATAAGATAAAAACAAACATAATGTTTTTCATAAAATACTATATTTTTATAAAGGCAGTTTTTTCATCTCTTAATGGATAAACTATTATAAATATATATTTTTTGAACTTTTATATATTTTATATGTCATAATAAAATTAAATTTTTAAATAAAAACATAAAAATTAGGTTAGGGTGAATTTTTGATATTTATTTGTGAAGTTTTATTTTTTGATAAATAGTAAAAAATACTGAATTTTAATTCAAAAATAATTTTTCATATAATTATTTATAAGATTAAATTATATTTTAATTTTTTTTAAAGTTTAATTAGATAATTTTTTATTTATTAATATAATTTAGTTCATTGAGATTAATTTACCTTTTAAATTGGATATAAAAACTTAGCAAACTTTTGAACGTTTTTATTTTAAAAACCCACATTGTCATCCCTTCAACGAGATTAAATTTAAATTATTTTCTACCACTTATGTTATTGGAATTAAGAAAAATAGATTAAATATTTGGAATCAGAATATTTTATAATGTCTAATAAGTTCAACTTTTTAAAAAAAAAATATTAGTGAAAATAATTAAAATTAATTGTAATGATTAAGAGAAAAAATAGCTTTATAAGGGACTAAACCTTAAACTTAAGAGCCAAAATGACCTATATACTATTACAAAATCTATTTTATGACCATATTGAGACCTTAAAATCCCTGGTTTTTACTTTTTAAAATCATTTGATCCACTTTTTATAGAAAAAAAATTGGGAGGAATTCCCATTTTCGAAATTTACAAGAGGGCCAATCCTCCTCCACTATAAAAAGGAAACTCACCCCTCTCACTTCCTCCCACCTCTCAAGCCAATTTGTATTGATAAATATATTCAAAAATAGATCCTAAAAATTCATCTACTCAACCTAGAAGCCTAACCTTAGGAATAAATCCATCCAAGGAAGCTATTTAGTGCAAACCAAAAGAAGTTACCCAAATAAGAGGTAACATCCTTCCCCAAGGTCTTTAGTTTTATTTATTTCCCCACTCTTTAAATTATACTTATTCCATGATTATATAAAATAAAATTACCTTAAATATACTGATATGTTTTTATGTTAAGGGTTTTACCTACACTTACACACAATTCCACCTAATGGGTAACGAACTAACCATTTATTTGTATAAAGAACTACCACCTAATAAAATGATGTCATTCGTTTTTCCTTTACTACCTATCATAGATGGGAACTATGATGGGAAATATATTTATATATGGTATATATGATATTTATAATTTTTTTATAATTCTGTAATTATTTTATAACAAATACCCTTATGCACTTCATTTTGTTGGAATACGATAACATTGTTTGTGGATGTGTGGACTATCGCCCCCCCAAAACGATGTGATTCATTCACGCTATGCATGGAATTAATAAAGGATTATTTTAATAAAACTATATAACATATTTTAAATATATATTATACTAAAATTATAATATACATATACATATATATATCATTTACTTTTCATTATTTTAAAATACAATAAGGAAATGAAAGTAGTGTTCATGCGTATGTGTGACCTACCCTCTCTATGAACGGTGTATTTGATTTCATATAACAAAACATTATAGGTTAATATAAATGTATATGTACTAAATATATATGATATTTAAATCATGTTTTATATTATAGATATTATTAAACCACGATCTAATTAATAATAACAACAAGTAACAAGTTAAAACATACTCGACAAACTAGGAAATTAACACATGACATAGTGACAATAATGAAAGATTGTAATCAAAAGGGTAATAATATATTATGAGAATATAATAAATGATATTATATACATTAATATGGATCTTTAATATGTTAATAAAACACTTAAAACCATTTTATAGGAGTTTAAATACCGTTTACACTAAAGTAAATGCAAGGTAAAAGACTTTATCTCAATTTACATTTGATTGAGACTTATTTGTTGTTATACACAAATTCAATTATATAGGTGTATATACCACCCTTTGACATGTTATATAATGAATATCCTCATTCTAATGATATTATATGTTTCAATAATTGTTATTCTTTCATGGGGGTTATAATTCAAATGTTTCAAAGTGGTATGAGACACTTTGGAATGTTTAAAGATTATTTTCCTCAAGAATATTTTTATGATATATCAATGGTATTTACATTCATAAACATAAAAAAAAACTATTGTTACCTATCCTAAACTATCGAATTATTGATAAATCCATATCTTCTATTCAATAAAGATATTTTATAAGGCATATTATTTATTTATTTATTACTCAATATGAGGAATGCTTTGGACATGCAGTGACTCGTGGGCCCCAAACTTTATATATCCTTTTGAAGAATTTATAGGTTATCATGAGATAAATAATTTCTAAAAGTTAAATAGGTTTCTAATTGTATTTTTAAACTACATGGAGGATGGATCTTGATATTATAGGTTTTCATGTGCCTAATACATGAAGTCCAGTAATTAAGCATCTCCTTCATAGATATTTCAGTTATCATTATTATTATCAGTGAGGTTTTCATATGATAAAATATATGGATGCATTTCATTATCAGTTTATTTATTAAATGGAATGTGTTTTTAGTTTCTTACTTTTTCATACTGATTATTCCTTATCCAATTATTTGAATGGAATGTGTTATTAGTTATTTAACTTTCCATGATTATTTATTCCCCTTGATTCAATATTTATTCCACATTACTTACCCTTACTGGGCAATTGATCTCACCCTTTTTAGGTTTCCTTTATCCAATTTATGAAGAGGAATCCTTCGAATCAGTTTTAAGGATGTTTTTTATTTCATTTTATTATGTATCATGTTTGTATTTCTTATTTTACAATGAATTATGGGTATCATATATGTAATATGGATTTCTAAAACTGCTAAATTATTCGATCCTTCAGGATTTTATTCCTTGTAATCATGATAATGTAATGAAATAATGCACTGAATCTAGGATTCTGTGGAAATTTCATTATATGGGTAATTAAAATAACTTCAGCAGCAACTGTAGAAACTAGATTTAGAGAAATTAGATTAGATAACATAACCCTAAGATACACTTTGAAGATAAGTATATAAGAACATCCTATAATTTTGTTTAGGTAGAGATTATGGGGGACTTAATAGAAATAAATCCCTATATAGATACTATAAGTGGATGTGGTTCTGGAACATATGTACCTAGGAGTAACAACTCCAATAATATGTGTTGGGTCTAACTTGGTGTAGCCTAGTAAACAACAATGAACCTCACTACGCACCTGGTTTGACACTCACAGGGGATATGCTTAGGATAATTTTTATTTTCTTTATAAACCATTATAAAGGATTTAAAAGAAAATATATCCCCAAATAAACCTTATTTATTATTATAAGATTATATATGAATAAAAATTTTAATTTATATTAAGTGTTAATCCATATTTAGAATCATACAATGTTTATAATTTTATGATCTAATCCAGTATATGATTTTTTTAGAAATGGAAACTGGAAGGAAGAATGGTATTAATTATTTTGGAAAATGTAAATATTTCCCTACTGAGGAAGCCAATACAACTGGCATTAGAACATAAAAAATTATAGTTATATTAGGGAAACTTAATAATGTTATGAAAAATAACCTTTCCCAAATGGAGCAACCTATTCCACAGAGAGAACCTCCTATACCAGATTGCTTTATGTGATAGAATCCCCCATCTTTTAGTGGGAATAATAATATAATTGTCATTTAGAAATGGATTAAGTCTTTAGAGAATATATTTGTGGCCTTAGAAAGCAGTGAAATAGAAACTTCTACACTAATGGTCCATTACCTTAAAGGTGATGCTAGTCAATGGTGGAACTTGATCCAAAATACTATGGGGGAATAAGAAATATAACTAATGGAATGGAGAACATTTAAGGATACATTATTTGATAAATACATCCCTCATGATCAAAAAATTGAGATAAAGAGGAATTTACTTAGCTTAAAGAAAAAGGAAGAAGAGAGTGTTTCATATTATGAACCTACCTTTACAAGGTTATCCAGGTATGTTATAGATTATATATGAAACACATAGTGCAAGATAAACCACTTATTTGTAGGCCTTATTCCAAATCTCCAAATGACTTTGATTTCTTAGATTTTTTCATCATACGAATAAATAGTTTTATATGCCATTAAATAGAGAACGAATTTTATAGAATCAATATATTAAAGGGAAGAAAATATAATAAGAGTCAATTTGAACATCATGAAATAGGAAATGCATCCAAGAAGAATAAGAAAACTCAACATTTTTCATCTTGTGAAAACTGTGAAAAAATCACATTGATAAATTTTTAAAGGGACTAGGAGTTTATTATAAGTATAGGGATATGGGTCAACATGCTCATGAGTGAAAAGGGAAGAAAGAAACAAATTTTTGTCTAATGTTTTAACTGTAGGGAAATGGGGCACTATATAAATTAATACCCTAGACATCAAGGGAATCCACCATAGAATGGGCTAAGGGGTGATGGACAAGATTATGAGATCCCTATAGCATAGGTATAAGTACAAAATAATGTGGTGGAAAGTACATTAATACTATTTTAAAATTTATACAATTCCTTATTTGATTTTATATCATCACACTATTTTATATTCATTGAGTTTACTAAGAAAATTAGACATTTACCCTTCGATTTAATAAGGGTGTTTTCAGTTAAAACTCCTAAGGGAAGTATCATTACAACAAAAATGTGTCATGTAGTCCCCATTATGACACATTTTTTTTAAAAGGTGGTGTCTCAGTCAAAGACCAAGAAAAAATTTATTAATAAGAAGGTGGGATTACATGATTATGACGTTTTGGATTTTTTTTTACAATTTCTTTCATAAAAATGGAGGAACTCAACAGGTAGATCCTCCTTCCAAGTAATGTCCTAACTGATACCCATGTTAGAAATACCATCAGCAACCTTGTTCGCTTCATGAAGGGTGTGCGTGGCAATGTAGTTGATCTCTAGGAGCGAAGCCAGGCATCTCATCCAGAGGGTAGTGATAGGCCAATCTAGATATATTTCTCCGTTCCAAATAGCCTGGACAATGGTGGTTGAGTAACTCTCAATCCAGATGTTGTTCCATCCTTTTTTCTTGATGAAATCCTTAACGTGAATCGCACCCATAATTTTTTCCTACAAGGACAAGGCCATACCGCAACTGCCAAAGAAGCATCCATGACATTGCCTATTAAAATATTTGAAGATATAACCACAACCAGAAGGTCCTGGATTGCCTTTGGAAGCACCATCAACATCCACTTTAATCCATCTTAGAAGCAGATTTTTCTATAATACTTCAAAGGTGCGCTTTGGTTGCCTATAGATACCATCAACTCTGAGGCGACGAAGTATCTCGAAATCACCAACGGAGTTGTCAAAATAAGATTTATGTATCTAAGTAGTGTCCTTAATGGCCATTCAAATTCGCATCCATTTTGTATTAAGATTGAATGAGTAATTGTTGTGTATAATGACATTTCTATCATACCAAATCACGTGTAGGAGTTTCTCCACCACTGATAAGAATTGATTTTTTATTTGCTGTGAAGATTCCAGCTCCACACAGAATTTTAATTGAGCATCAATAGAGTTAGATTGTAACCATCTGCAGCCAAACAAGTTAGTAATATTATTCCAAAGTGTTGAAGCCGTAGCACAAGAAAAAAATAGATTGTTATCATCTTCTCTATGCTAGTGGAAAAAATAGAACTTAGAACAAAGTTGTATTCCAAAATATTGAAGACAAACCTTAGTGGGAACATAGTTGTGGGTAATATGGAAAACAAGATTAAGTCTCGATGGCTTAATCCAGTTCTTATTAAAGTATTTTAACAAAAAAAAACTGAGATATGGATTTCTGATCTTATGGTTGTAAAAAAAATTGAATCCAGAACCCCATTGTGAGAAGGATACCATTTAAGAAAATCATTATTTTCATAGGAGTAATTTTCGATAATATACATGATGTTGTCAGGGAGGTTGTCACTACTGGAATGCATGATATCATTTATAGTATAGTTGGAGTTCACCGTGATGGAGTTAGGAGGTAACTTAGAAATAATAGGGACACCAATCCAATTATCCAACCAAAAGTTCATGGAAGAATCAACAGTAACCATCCATCTAGAGTTGACCATAATGTTTTCAAAATATTGTCTAATGGAGGGCCAGATGGACGATTGGATTTAGTTCAATTTTAATTTCATAAGTTTGTCTGTGAATATTTTTCTAATAAAATAAATGGAATCAGAGTTATTATTAATCAATCTCCAAGTGAATCTATCTTGAAGGGCATCGTTAAAGAGTCGAAGGTTTTTAATACAAATACCCCCTTTATCAAACGGTTTACAACAAGTATCTCAGGAAATGGTCACAAGTTTTATTTCAAGAATGCTACCAGTCAAAAAAAAGTTCTTGATGTAAACATTAATTTTTTAAGAAGACCAATAAGACATTTATAGATCATCAGTGAGTAGACCAATTTTGATACAATAGTAGATTTTAACAAACAAATCCTTCCTGCTATGGAGAGAGATTTAACCTTCCAGAAGGAAACCTTTTTGACCACTTGATCAACAATGGTGGAAAGGAACATGGATTTAGGCCTTCTCCAAAATATAGGAACACCAAGGTAGTTGAAGGGGAAGGATCCTTCATTGATATTGAGACAATTGATGATGTCATTTTTTGTATTATGAGAAAAGTTTTTTACAAAGAAGACAAAATATTTTTCCCAAATTATAGATTGACCAAAGAGCTCTTCATAATGATCCAAGGCATTTTTAAGATTTTGAATATTTCTTTTATCGCCTTGTAAGAAAATAATGATGTCATCAACATAAAAGATATGCGTAGGCACACTTAAGTTTCTAGCTGCCTGAATGGGTTTAAGTTTTTTTTGAGTAACCAGGTTGGTGAGAAGCCTACTAAGGTAATCTTCAGCTATGGGAAAAAGGATTGCAGATAAAGGATAACCTTGCCTAACACCCTTGGTACATTTAAAATATCCCTTAGGAGATCCATTTACAAGAATAGAAATAGAATCTTAATTGAACAAGAAATTTATTCTACTAATGAAAATATCATTGAAACCAAAGTCTTACAAAAACTTAAAGATAAAGTTGAAGTCAATGGTATCAAAGGATTCCCTAATATCAAGATTAATGGAGACATTACCACCTCTGTTAGCTTTGTTCATAATGTTGGTGCATTCTAAGGCAAGGAAAATGAAATATTTTATGTTTGTTCTCTTTATGAAACCAAATTAATGCCATGAAATAATTTTTTGACATAGAGAAGAAAGTCTATTAGCAAGAAGTT
This sequence comes from Viscum album, assembly GCA_963277665.1. Classification (NCBI taxonomy): domain Eukaryota; kingdom Viridiplantae; phylum Streptophyta; class Magnoliopsida; order Santalales; family Viscaceae; genus Viscum; species Viscum album. The sequence goes on from OY728155.1 coordinate 1,232,154,869, forward strand.
TGGTGATGATTTTATAGAGAGAGTTAATGTAACACCCCGACCCCACTAGGATGGAGTCAGTGCATTACTTGTGATATTGGAATGGTTATAAGGAGTGAAAATCCTGAAGGAACAATTAGTTTAGTTTCCTTGAAGAAACTAGATACATAGATATAACACAAATTACATTGAAAAAGGTTACAAGATACAATACATAATAAAACTAAAAACTGCATCCACATGAACTCAATAGAAGACCTTATCTTCATCACCCGTTGAAGGTAAACAATGAAAGGGGTGAGCTAAAATACTCAGTAAGGGTTACAATTAGTGTAATAATGAGTACAATAATAAGTGAATCACAATAAGATGACATGATCAATATGGCATAGTGAATAAATGAATAACTAGTTCCATTAATAAACTGAGAATGAAATTTCATCCATAGATTTTGTCTTAGTGAAAACCTAATGGATAATAATAATAACCGATAATGAATAAAGATAATGATTATTAATTGGACGTCATGTATATGGAACATGAAACCATAATACTATAAAAACAGTTTAGTTCTATGGGTAGAAACCCGTCTGATTTTTGGAAAAAAACTCATAGGGTCTGTCCCCAAACTGTTTTGTCTCATGAGACCTACCGATGCATAGAGGGGCTATAGTGGGTCCCACCAACCAATTAATATCCAAAGAATTATTTATACATTGACTCAATACAAGAACAATATTACCTTTTAATATCCATATAGAGTAGAGTATATGGATTCATTAATATTTCCATAGTTAAAATAAATTTCTAAATAATCACCGTATGTAGAATGGTATACGGTTTAGACAACAAACATATCCATGATACGAGATTATGTATATTTAATATAAATACAACTTCAAATGAAAATTTATCTCAAATGGTCAGTAGGTACACCACATAAGGATTATTAAGTGCACCACACAAAGTTAGTCACAACAAAAAGGTAGTTGAGACAAAGTCCCTTACCACAATGTAATCAGTCAAATCATATGACCAGAACTTAATGAACATCAAATGAATAATTTAATAACATGAATATAAAAAAAATCATGTTATTATATACCAAATGTCAGTACAAATATACCAAATACAAGAAATAAGTGGAGAGGAATGAAAATCTCACAGAAATGAAAGTGAGATGAGAAACCCCTTACAAATATTTTGGCATGGTAACGAGTGTTATTGCAAGGTATTAATGAGAGTTAAATGGGTATTCAATTATTTATATATCAAAAGGGTAGTATGGGGGAGTTTAGAAAACATACCCCATCATTAGAAATTAAAAACAAAATCAAACAAGATAGGGTGGATTCTTGAATAAAAGTGAGAGATAAGATCCCTTACAAAGATTGTGTCATTAGAGTAACGATAAATCAATGAAGTATTTATGTCTGAAAAATAAAAATCCACAAAATATAAGTGGATATAAATTATAAAACAAGCATAGGTCATTCACACATATTCTTGGAATAATTTAACCAATGAAATAGATGTTTAACTCAAAGAATGAAAATTGAGTTAAGAAATCCCTTACCTTACGCTCGAAGGTGTTCTTGTTTGTTCTTAACGACCTGAATAATCAAATTTAGCTTCATTAATTAATAATTACAGAACCTAATAAACATGTAATTGATAATTTATAACCTTATTAAGTTCATTAATGGCATTTTTTATGGGTTTAAGAGATTCAATTTTATTGTTTTGGAAGCATTTTCTTACCTGGTTTTAAATGATCGGTTCACTTATATTCAAGTTCAGATAAATATATAAGATGGATGTGGTTGCCCCGAAATGAATTTATATTCTATTAGTTAATATCTATAAGATTAAATGGTTTTAAATTTAATTTGGTTACTTAGAGTGAAGTTGAATTATTATATATATAACCTTAGTGACAACCGTTTTGGCTAAATGGTGGGTATGATTATAATGAACATGTTTTGCTTTATAACTTAATACCATTTGTACAAAAGGATTAAAGAACTAAAAATAGGATATATTACATATATAATAATCTGGTTCAACCATAACATGAATGGTTTCCTAACCAGAATTAAAGATTATAATAGAAATCGATTAACAGTTGTCCTTGAAGGTGCTAAATTAGCACATCTCAAATGGTGCTTTCATTTCTTTCAAATAAATGGTGGGGAAAGGAGAGACGATAATGAAATATACCATTAGCATGAAAAAATTCCAGTACATGTTTTTTACTGGATTTTTCATACCATTATGGTGAAGGTAGGTGAGGAAAGAAACAAAATAATAGAACTTAAAATAAAAGAAGGGATTTGAAAGAGGAATTTACCTCTTGAGACTTCCTCCTTGAGAACCTCTTAAGGGGAGAGGTTTTGGTATTTTTATGAGAAAAAAGCTTGATAGACGTGGGGGAGGAGGTTGGGAAGGTATTTGAACAGAATTTGGAGAAGGCACAAGGCTTGAGAGGAGTGAATGAAGGGGGGGGGGGGTGAGAGGGGGTTTTTATAGTGGAGGAGAGAGGGGGTGTCTTAATATAAAACTCATCAATTTATTATTTCTCCTCAAGACAACCAATAGTGAGTATTCCATGACCAAGAATAGTAATATATGCATGTGAATTCTAACCAATTGGTCTTACATCATCAGATGATCATCGATTACTCAATTAATCCATTATTTAGCATTTATTGTGAATTATCGAATTTTACTATTCATAAAAAATTTAAGTATTTCAGAAAAATCAAAAAAATTCACCCTAAACATTTTTCGATGTGTAGAATCCAAAAATGAAGTCCATTTTTCAAAAATAATTTCTTAAATATGATTAATTAAATATTTAATTAAAGTCATTATTTAATCGAAAAATATAAACACTTAAAATATTCATCTTCATTTTTAAGGTTCCTAAATTCATTTATACATTAAAGGGAATGGATTCCATTCATAAGAGTCATATTAATATTCATAAGGTTAAGTTACTATTCATAAGGGTAGGTTACTATTCATAAGGGTAGGTTACTATTCACCAAAAATTAAGTTAATTCTATCAGACTCCAATTATCATCTCGATCACAACCGTGTAAGTTATATTTTTAAAATTCAAATCACAGAGCTGGTAAATTTAAGTTTAGTGGCTAAGTTATGGATATCTCCTATAAGTAACCATGTTTTGTTCCATAAAGGTTTAGTTATTCATGAAATATAGGTTACCTAATGAATACAGTCTATTTAGGAGAAACATACCATAAAATGTTTGAGGTGCTACATTATTCCCTCCTTTGAAGAGTTGCGTCCTCGCAATTCATTTTATACCCACAAAAGAAAGCTCTCTGATATTCCTACAACATCTCCCATCGTAGAGGATCCTCAAGTGCGTTTAGCGGAAAACTCAAATTGATGCTCAACTACTCTAGTTCTCTGACCCATACACACCTCAGACAGAAGGGGTTGAACTCTTGCATCGAACACTCGTGCTTCCAGAGGGAGGTTCTAATGGTAGAAAGTTTGGAAATGTTCGAGTGGACCGACACACGAAGAACTTGCCGAAGTATGTCTCGACTAAGAACATCTAAGTCATAGATATTGTTGTAGAGGCTAAAACTGAGGAGTTGGTACATGTAGGTTGCACAAAGGTTTCCCTACAAAGTAGACTCTTGAAAACATAACCTGTCCATGTAGTTCCAGCCTAGGGTAAAACATAGGAAAATCCCTTCGTGATATTTTCCTCTTCGCCTATACTCGGCCAATTGTGTCGTGGCTATGCCGTAGTAAATGGAATCATTATCTTGATAGGTGTGGAGAATGTCCAATCTATTTGTCACTTCATATATTTGTTTACACGTTTTTCGCAAGTTTGTGAGAGGTAGGTACTCTTCTTCACAGGTTTTGATTGCAATAATCTCCAGTACCTCCACAGGAAGAGATGACATATGGGTTTGTCCTTCCATCTGAAAATTTATTATGAAATTTCACTTAGTGATACTCATTCAAAAGTACAACCGATGAAAGGATAACAAAAATAAGAGGCAACAAGTTATATTATTATATAACCACTGGTTCAAAAAGTAAAATAGGGCTAATGGTTTCCCCAGTCCCCCAATACATAAATCCCCAAAAGTAGTTCAAAGATTTCAATCTCCCAGAACCATATGCAACACTAGACACACGTCAATCATGAAGTCCCTTTATTGGGAACACCACTGATTCTAGGGTGCTGACAAACTTAGGTGGGTTTCTAACGTAGTATTCAGCTGCTTGATTTCCTTATCCCAGACACACTGCAGATAGCTAGGGTCGAATCTGTGTTTAAAGCACTCAAGCTTCCATAGAGAGGCACGAGAAGTGTGGAGGTCGGAAATTTCTGTGTGGACTAAATCCCTATAATTAACACGCACTACATCATTCTTGAAGATATTGATGTCGTAAAGTTCTCTGTATATACTAAAACTCAGGATCTGAAATAGGTAGGTCGCTCGATGGTCACCATCCAAAGCAGCTTCTAGAAATTTACCCACAGCTCGGTAGTTATCAGCCAAAGTGAAACATAGAAAAAGAGCTTCATGATACTTCCCTCTTTTCCTATATGAAAAAAATTGTGCATATGAAATATGGAAATAGACCATATTGCTTCCTTGGTAAAGATGGAGAATGTTTGTACGATTCGATACTCGATGGAGTAGTTTACACGTCAGACGTAATTTGGCATATGGCTGGTCCTCTTCGGAGCATGTCTTGACAATTATTGTTTCTAACAACTTGGTAGGTAGTGATAAAATATTTGTTGGTTGACTCATATCTTCTATATGAAAAGTTTTAGTAAATCAACATTTAGTATGGAAAATACATTTCAAACAAAGTTATTATTTTATAAAAACATTTCAAAACAGAGAATACAACATCATTAATTTTGACATGATTTATAAAACTCAATAAATTACGCAATATATTGATCCATTTAACAAGAAAATATTATGGACTTCTTGGCATCCTCTAAGATTACTCCTCATATATTCCACCGATTTTGGGGATTTCCCCAGCTTTCAGATAAACAGATCCCCAAAGCGATTCCAAATTCCTCTATCTCCTTGGTCCAGATGCAACTTGTGCAACTAGGGTCGACCACGTGTGGACATCTAGAATTCATATTGTTATAAGCATGTCGGGTATCAAGATGAGAAACATCAGTATAAACTTGATGCCGATAATGAAAACAAGTATTCTCGTCTTCAAGGGCTTCAAATTCCACAACTCGACCATGGAGTCCATAGGTCAAAATCTGACATAGATATGCTACCCGGAGGTCGCCCCCTCATGCAGCCTCCTCAAAGTACTCAAGAGAAATGAAATTATTAGCTACGGTAAAACATTTAAAGATACCCTCTAAGTATTTCCCATGTTGTACATAGAATGGGAATTGTGTGCTCATCATGAGGTAATAAACAAAACTTTCTCGATGGTGAAGTTGGAGTACCTGAGGAGAGTTGGATACTTGGTAGAGGGTTTTTCATGATAAACGAATATTTTAAAAAGTCTCATAGTTTTCTACACATGATTTTCTCACTATGGTATCTAATACTTCTGTTTGAAGAGACAAAAGACAAGTACCTTCATTTTCCATCGGAAAATTAAGAAAACATCGCTCTTAGTATTGTTTAAGTAAGTTTTTTCACTGTTCAGTTATAGTTTCCAGAGTTATCCACACCAAATCCTTTGAGGAAAATTTACATTAAACTCCCTTATAATGGCTTGTTATGAAAATTTGAATTATGCTAAGAATATCCCCCATGATTGTTGTAACCAAGAGTGCAGTAGGGCCCGTTGTCATGTACCAGTTCCCATTTGAGTCTAGCTCAAAGCAGTGTTTTTGGGTTTTACCCCTAGATACATCTGTGCCAGAGCCGCCTCTACCTGATCGTATCCAGACAAGGATGTATCGCTTGAAAAATCCACATAATCTATTCCTTACCAAAATGCTAGGATGTTCTTATAATATTATCCTCAAATACTAACTTAGGGATTTGTTCCCTACTATATATTTCTTACTCTAGTTTCCAAGTTTCCTACTAAACTTCCTCTGATACCAACTGTAACACCCCGACCCCACTAGCCTAGAGCCAGTGCATTACTTGTGATATTGGCATGGTTAGAAGTAATGATAATCCTGAAGGAAAAATCAGTTTAGTAGTCTTGAAGAAACTAGATACATAGAAGTAACACAAATTACATTGAAAAAGGTTACAAGATACAATACATTATAAAACTAAAAACTGCATCCACACGAACTCAATAGAAGACCTTATCTTCATCACCTGTTGAAGGTAAAAAATGAAATGGGTGAGATCAAATGATCATTAAGGGTCACAATTAGCAGAATAATGAGTTCAATAATAAGTGAATCACAATAAGCTGACATGATCAATATGGCATAGTGAATAAATGAATAACTAATGTCATTAATAAACTGAGAATGAAACTGCATCTATAGATTTTTTCATAGTGAAAACCTCATGGATAATAATAATAACTAATAATGAATAAATAGAATTATTATTAATTTGACGTCATGTATCTGGCACATGAAACCATAATACTGTAAAAACGGTTTAGTTCTATGGGTAGAAACACGACTGATTTTTGGAAACAAACTCAAAGGGTCTGTCGCCAAACTGTTTTGTCTCATGAGACCTACCGATGCATCGAGGGGATATAGTGGGACCCACCCACCACTACATGTCCAAATCATTATTTATACATTGATTCAATACAAGAGTAATATGCCTTTTCAATATCCATAGAGAGTAGAGTATATGGATTCATCAATATTTCCATAGTTAAATTAACTTTTCAAATAATCACCGTATGTAAAATTGTATATGGTTTAGACAAAAAACATATCCATGATATGAGATTATGGATATTTAATATAAATACAACTTCAAATGAAAAGTGATCACAAATGGGCAGTAGGTACACCACATAAGGATTATTAGGTGCACCACACAAAGTTAGTCACAACAAAAAGGTAGTTGAGACAAAGTCCCTTACCACAATGTAATCAGTCAAATCATATGACAAGAACTTAATGAACATTAGAATAACATGAATATAAACAAAATCATGTTATTATATACCAAAATTTAGTACACATATACCACATACAAGAAATAAGTGGTGAATAATGAAAATCTCACAGAAATGAAAGTGAGATGAGAAACCCCTTACAAATATTTTGGCATGGTAACGATTGTTATTGAAAGGTCTTAATGAGAGTTAAAGGGGTATTAAATTATTTATATATCAAAAGGGAAGTATGGTGGATTTTAGAAAACATACCCCATCATTAGAAATTAAAAACAAAAGCACACAAGATAGGGTGGATTCTTGAATAAAAGTGAGAGAGAGGATCCCTTACAAAGATTGTGTCATTGGAGTAACGATAAATCAATGAAGTATTTATGTGTGACAAATAAGAATCCATAAAATATAAGTGGATATACAGTATAAAACAAGCATAGGTCATTCACACATATTCTTGGAACAATGTAACCAATGAAATAGATGTTTAACTCAAAGAATGAAAATTGAGTTAAGCAATCCCTTACCTTACGCTCGAATGTGTTCTTGTTTGTTCTTAACGACCTGAATAATCAAATTTAGCTTCATTAATTAATAATTACAGTACCTCATAAACATTTAATTGATATTTTATAACCTTATTAAGTTCATTAATGGACTTTTTGATGGGTTTAAGAGATTTAATTTTATTATTTTGGAAGCATTTTCTTACTTGGTTTTAAATGATCGGTTCACTTATATTCATGTTCGGATAAATATATAAGATGGATGTGGTTGTCCAGAAATGAATTTATATTCTATTAGTTCATATATAGAATATTACATGGTTTTAAATTTAATTTGGTTACTTAGAGTGAAGTCAAATTATTATATCTATAACCTTAGTGACAACCGTTTTAGCTAAATGGTGGGTTTGATTACAATGAAAATGTTTTACTTTATAACTTAATACAATTTGTACAAAAGTATTAAAGAACTTAAAATAGGATATATTACATATTTAATAATCTGGTTCAACCATAACATGAATGGTTTCCTGACCAGAATTAAAGATTATAATAGAAATCGATAAATCGTTGTCCTTGAATGTGCTAAATTAGCACATCTCAAACGGTGCTTTCATTTCTTTCAAGTAAATGGTGGGGAAAGGAGAGAAGGTAATGAAATATACCATTAGAATGAAAAAATTATATTAAATTTATGTTATTGGATTTTTCATACCATTATGGTGAAGGTAGGTGAGGAAAGAAACAAAATAAAAGAACTTAAAAGAAAAGAAGGGTTTTGAAAGAGGAATTTACCTCTTGAGACTTCCTCCTTGAGAACCTCTTAAGGGGAGTGGTTTTGGTCTTTTTGTGAGACCAAAGATTTATGGACGTGGGGGAGGAGGTTGGGAAGGTATTTTTATATAATTTGGAGAAGGCACAAGTCTTGAGAGGAGTTAATTAAAAGGGGGGTGAGAGGGAGTTTTTATAGTGGAGGAGAGAGGGGATTTCTTAATATAAAACTCATTAATTTATTATTTCTCCTCAAGAAAACCAATAGTGAGTAATCCATGACCAAGAATAGTAATATATGCATGTGACTTAGAACCAATTGGGATTACATCAGAAGATCATCATCTATAACTCAATTAATCCATTATTTATCATTTATTGTGAATTTTCGGATTTTACTATTCATCAAAAGTTTAAGTATTTCAGAAAAATCCCAAAAATTCACCCTAACCATTTTTCAATGTGTAGAATACAAAAATAAAGTCCATTTTTCAAAAATAATTTTCTAAATATGATTAATTAAATATTTAATTAAAGTCATTATTTAATCGAAAAATATAAACATTTAAAATATTCATCTTCATTTTTAAGGTGCCTAAATTCATTTATACATTCAAGGTCATGGATTCCATTCATAAGATTCATATTAATATTCATAAGGGTAAGTTACTATTCATAAGTGTAGGTTACTATTTATAAGGGTAGGTTACTATTCACCAAAAATTAAGTTAATTCTATCAGACTCCAATTATCATCTTGATCACAACCGTGTAAGTTAGATTTTTAAAATTCAAATCACAGAGCTGGTAAATTTAAGTTTAGTTGCTAAGTTATGGCTATCTCCTATAAGTAACCATGTTTTATTCCATAGGGGCTTAGTGATTCATGAAATATAGGCTACCTAATGAATACAATGTATTTAGGAGAAACATACCATAAAATGTTTGGGGTGGTACAGTTAATAAGGGAAATGGGCTAAAAAAGATGTATTTCAGAAGCATTAGCAATTTTGGGAATTAAAGTAAGAAATTGAGCATTTAGCCCATGGGGGAGAACCCCATTGGATAAGAATGATTTAACAAGTTTTCACACATCCTTGTTAATTACTTCCCAATGATGTTGAAAAAAGCCATTATTAAAACCATCAGGTCCTAGGGCACTGTTAGGATTAAGGCTGAAGATAGTGTCTTTGACTTCTTGGTCATGACGTATGCTTAAAAGAGAAAGATTATCTTCCTCCTTCACCAAGACCAGAATGATTTCAGGGAGAAGGTCTTTATTAATATTTGGGCCATTGAAAATTTTATCAAAGTAGTTGACCACATGACTAATAATGGCCTCCTCTGAGTCAAGGAGGGTGTCATTGTCCCTAGGAAAGAGAGAGGATGAAAAAATTTCCTTATTATTTGAAGAGAGTTATAAAACTTAGTGTTTATATCACCATTAGAAAGCCATTTTGTTTTGAAAATTTGCTTACTAATGTTGTATTTTAGCATCATAAGAGAATTAAATTTTAGAGTAGTGTTGATTTCAGCTTGAGGGTTAGTAGAAAAATCAGATAAATTAGAGTTATTTTGAATTTGGGAAAGTTATTTTTCAAAGATAGAGATGTATTTGTCCATTTTCTTGTATTTTGAATTGCACCATCCCTTAAGACATTGTTTGAGGTGATTTAATTTAGTAATGCAGGAAAAAGCATCTTTGTGATGGTTCATAGACTCCTAGTAGTTTTTTATGATGTTAGAACAACCTAAATCAGAAGACCAATCATTATTAAATTTGATAGGAAGAATGGTTTTCATATTATTAGAGATGAGGCTGATAAGGATAGGATGATAATCAGAATTAAGCTTAGGTAAAGTGATGTTGGAAATGGTATCCCAAAATTCTAGAGCTTGAGAATTAGTGAAAGCCCTATCCAGTTTTCTTGCAACTACCCTATTGTAGTGTCTTCTGTACCATGTGTACTTGGCACTAGTGAGATTAATTTCTAAAAGATTACAATTTTCAATAGCATATCTAAATTCTCTCAAGGAAATTGAGGAGAAGGAAGTTCCAATTTTATCATAGGAGCTAATAATATAATTGAAATCACCTAACACAATATAGGGATCATGTGTGTTGCTAGATAAATCAACAAGATCTTTCTATAGGGTCCTACGGTCCTGATATCTATTCTTGGCATAGATCATCGTACAAAGATTAGGCTTGCCATCAAGATAAAATTTACAAGTTAAAATTTTCTTAGTGGAAATTAAAGCACTAACATTCTGTAAAGATTCATGATAAAATATCCAAAGGGATTAAACTGATGACCCCATTTTTCAAGAACCTGGATAATTATAACCATAAGAACACAAATTTCTAAAATTTAAATAGAAATTGTTTTTTTGTTCAGCTATAGCAAAGAGTTTAGGTTTGTGCATCAAAATAAATCTTTTAAGTATAAAAAAAGTGTCAGGACTCACAATTCCCTGACGGTTCCAAAAGAGGCAATCCATTAAGACTTGTTCTTGGGGATAAATCCCCCTTTTTTCTTTTTGGATCCACCCGAGCCCCTCTTCCTTTGTTATCTTATGACATTTTGGGGAGAAGGCTGACAGATCTTTTTAACCTGTTCACTCATATAAGAAACAAAATTTTCCTTAAAATCACCTGTAATAGGATTAGTCTAATTTTTTTGGTGTTTCAAGAATATTAGGTGGTTTAATGTGATCAAATCTTGATTCCATAGAGGTATTAACCACATGGTTAATGGAGTCCTGTCTAGGAGGCTGCGAGCCCACTGCCTCTGGCTTTTCCTTTTAGTGAACCCTAGTAAAGACTGGTCTATTTTTGGGAGAATTCTGTGTGTGCAGTTCTATTGCATGTTCATTAACTAGGGGGAGGCCCTTTTGATGAGATCCACCTGAATTCATAGTTTGGGGGGCCAAAAAAGTGGAAGTTTTCTTACTTTTTGGAGTTGTAGAGTCTATATTCTGTTCATTATCAATAGCAGAATTTAAAATCTTAATATTAGAGATACCTGAATTTATATCCAGAAATTCCAGAGTAGAAGCATCCATAACCGAGGAATGTAGTTTCATTGGTTTTGAAGATAACTATTGGTGATTTTTTTAGAATATTTCTTGATTGGATAACCCATTAACCAAACTTACATGAAAATGGGTTAAGTTTGTTTGGAAAAAATAATTTAAAGAATGTTTTAATGAACTAAAGAGAATATTATTCAATGCTCTGATGTTGACTATACTATCTCGGAGTTTTGGGTTTGTTATATATAGTGTTGCATCAAATAAGGGGCTTGGTTATTTCCTAATGAAAAATGATAAAGTTATTGTATATGCATCAAGGAAATTTAAGAATCATGATCAGAACTAACCTACCCATGATCTTGAGTTAGCAACTATGATATTCCCTTTGAAAATATAGAGTCACTATCCCTATGGTAAAATATGTGAGGTATATAGGGACCATAAAAGCCTGAAAAACATATTCTCATAGAAATATATCAACATGAGACAAAATAGATGGCTCCAACTACTCAAGGATTATGATTTCTCAATACACTACCACCCTGGGAAAGAAAATAAGGTAGCAGATGTGTTGAGTGTGAAGGATCATGGAGTTCTAACCCAAATGTGGATTGAGAAGGATCCTATACTATTGGACTAAGTAAATATAGATATGGAAATTTATAATGAAGGTTATACATAAATAAATTTTCAAATGATTTCAAATCCATCTTTATTAGAGAGGATAAATAATTTTCAATCTGATGAGGAGGAATTTCAGAAAAAAATCAAAGATGTGAATGATGGAAAATTAGTAGAATTTTATTGTGAAGATGGTGTCCTAAAATTTGGAAAGTGTATATGTATTCCATCTATACCTTATCTAAAAAGGGAATTATTGTATGATTATCATAGCTCTAATTTCTTTATACACCCTGGAATTAAAAAGATGTATGGAGACTAGAAGGAAAATTTTTGGTTGGATTACATGAAGTAATAAATTGTTGATTATGTGTCTATATGTTTGATTTTTTCACAAGTTAATGATTTGAGGAAACATCCTAAAAGATTCCTACAACCTCTTCCTATTCTTGTGTAGAAATTGGATGAAATTACTATGGAATTTTTCACGGGACTACCAAAGAATCCTAGGAAGAATGAGTCAATATGGGTTATTTTTAATATCCTAACCAAGTATGCACATTTACTTGATATAAGATAAGACCTAACTCTTGAGCACCTAACAAGGATTGGTATTACTAAATTTTTTATACTTCATAGTGCAGATCTATCAATTTTTTCTGATCAAGATCCCTATTTTACATTGAGATTTTGGAAAATTATTCAGAAGTATCTTGATAATGAGATTTATTTGAGAACTTCTTTACAAAATCAAATTGATGTATAGTTTTGAAGAACAATTAAAATAATGGAAGACATGTTTTGGTCATGCTCACTCGACTTCCATTGCATGTGGGATCAATAATCTCCCTTGGTAGAGTTTTCCTATAATAATAGTTTCCATTAAAGTTTTCAAATGGTGTTGTATGAAGCATTATATGGAAAGGGGTGTCATAATATAACTTTTTTGGGATGAAGTTGGTGAAAGTAAACTCATAGGCCCAAAAATTGTTGAAGAGATAATGACAAAGGTAAATGCGATTAAGGCTCATATTAAAGCATCTCAAAATAGAAAAAAGAGTTATGACGATAATAAGAGGAAAGATTCTATGTTCCAAGTGGGAAATCATGTTTCCTTAATGTATCTTTATGTAAAGGTGTTTTAAGGTTCTTTAAAAAAGGGAAACCGAGTCCCAAGTATATAGTAAACTTTGAGATTTATGAAATAGTTGGAGTTGTTTCCAATCATTTGACAATGCCTACAGATCTCTTAATGGTACATGATGTGTTCCATATATAACTACTAATAAAGTACATGCCTGACCTAACGCATGTGCTCATATCTAATGAAATATAGTTGGAACATAACCTTTCATACAGTGAATACCCCATTTAGATTCTTGATAACATAGAACTAGTATTGAGGAATTAGACCACTCATTTGGTAAAGGTTCTCTAGAGAAATCACAAAATAGAAGAAGCAACATGGGAATTAGAGGATTCTATGAAGGAAAACCACCCAAATATTTTTAAAGGTAATACCCTTGAAATTTAAATGATTTTTTTATAAGGTAATAATGTATCACCCCAATATTTTACCATATTTTCCTTTTAGAATAAACTTAATTTTGTTGATAATTTTGCAGTATACACAACACCCGATTTAAAAAAACAATATTCAGCCATGATTTTTTTTTTGACAAAAGAAAGATTCATTAACTAACGAATATCATCGGAGTTACATGCACATAACCAATAGGGAAAGTGGTCCAGCCAGAGTTGATCGACGTAAGGGGGCCAGCGGTCGCTAGCTGATGGGCAGCATTGTTACCTTCCCTTTTGATGAAGGAGAAATTGCAGCTTGTGAAGCTTTGGCGGAGGGAATGAATAGTCCTGATGAGGGATCCAAAATATTGAAGGAATAAATCATTGAGGTTGATGGCATTGACAATGGTGAGGCATTCTGATTCAAGTTTAATTGATTTCCATCCACGATCATTAGTGAATTTCAGCCCAACAAGGATGGTGACCGCTTCAGCCACTACGGGTTCCTAGAGCGTGTGGTGCGATTCATGTTTGGCTGCAATGATTTGAACATGGTGGTCCCAGGCCAGCATACCGAGACCAACATGTCCATCCTTGTGGAGAGACGCATCCACATTAATCTTGAGAATCCCTTCTGGTGGTGGGCACCAATGTGGGGAGAAAGAAGGGGCTCCAAAGGGCCTTTGTTACTCAGAGTGGTGCTTCCAGCCCGCAATCCGGGATGGCGCCCATTCAATCCAAAAACTGGGAGGTCTGAACATGTGATTAAAGATGGAATCATTATGCCTAACCTAGATGATCCATGCCAGGATACAAAGTGAGCCCACTTTAGCTGGCGAAAACAAGGAACACCATCACATCAGGAGAGAGGTGAGGTCCGAGGCCACATCCAGGAAGAGATCAGAAGGGGATCCATATTTGGTCCAAACCTCCTTTTCCCCTGGGCATTGGGCAATAACATGGAGGGGAGATTCTGGGATGTACGGTCAGAAGGGGCTGGAATTTTCACTGGACAGATGTCGAAAGGCAAGAAGGTTCATGGTAGGGAGAATGCCAGTGCACACCTGCCACTAGAAATGGCGGATTTTGGGGGGACATTGAGCTTCCACAGTGATTTACAAGGCCCCTCATCCCCTTCATCAGTCCGTGTACAAAGGGCGAGATGATAGCCTGATTTCATAGTGTAGGCTCCGGATATTTCATTGATCCAGAAGAGATGGTCGGGGCCTGCATTCGGAACATGGAGGATACTCAGAATGATCTTTCTGTCCCTCTCGTTAAACCAAGAGAAATTTCTTTCCATGCACCACCCATTCCCCTGGTTAGAAAACAGGCACCAAACAGTGGCACATTTGGAACCTGGATAGATAGGGGATAAATCCCTCAAATCTTCCTTGTCAATAAGCCAGGGATCAGTCCAAATATTAACTATTGATCCATCCCCAATCCTCCAACCCAATCCTTTATTCAGCAGATTACGGGAGCCCCAGATGCTTCTCCGGATGAGGCTGGGATGAGGGGCCAAGATGGGAGCCCTGGAAATCCTTGTGTGGGAAGTATTTTACATGGAGAATACGTGCGTAGAGAGATAATGGAAGATTAATAAGGTTCCATCCTTTCTTAGCCAGCAGTGCGTCATTAAAATGAAAGAGGTCCTAGAAACCCATTCCACCTTCGGATTTGGGTTGGCAGAGTTTTGGCTAGGTGATCCAATGGGTCTTATTCCTTCCATACTTTCTACCCCACCATATGTTGGTAGTGAGAGAGTGGATCTGGTTGACAATGGCAGTAGGAAGCTTGAAAATGGACATGAAATAGCTGGGAATAGATTGAAGGGCTTCCTTAATGAGGGTTTCCTTTCCGGCTTTGAATGGCCAATTAAATTATAAAAAATTTAGAGAGTTTATATAGTAAATTTATATATTATATATCCAATCAAATATTATTACATTCATTTAATATATTTTATAAGCATAAGATAAAAATAAACCCAATTTGACACATAAAATACTATATTTTTATAAAAGCAGTTTTGCTACCTCTTAATGTAAAACCTATTATAAATATGAATTTTGAAACTTTTATATATTTTATATTCCAAAATAAACTTTATTTTTTAAAGATAAACATAAAAATTAGGTTTGGGTGAATTTTTGATATATTTCTGTAAAGTTTCATTTTTGATGAATAGTGAAAAATACTGAATTTTAATTAAAAACTACGTTTTCATCTAATTTATTTATAAGGATAAATTATATTTTAAATTGTTTTTAAATTTTAATTAGATAATTTTTATATTAATTAATCCAATTTAGTTCATTGTAATCAATTTACCTTTTAAATTGGATATAAAAACATAACAAACTTTGGAACATTTTTACTTTAAAAACCAGTATTGTTGTTCTGTTAGTGGGGTTAAATTTAAGTTAATTTATGCCACTTTTTTTATTGGTATTTGAAAAAATGGATTCCATTTTTGTAATAATAATAATTTATAATGTCCAATAATTTCAACTTATTTTTTTTACCAAAAATATTAGTGAAAGTAATTAAAATTATTTTCAATAATTAAGAGAAAAATTAGCTTAATAAGGGACTAAACCTTAAAATTAAGAGCCAAAATTACCTAGAAACTTGTAAAAAATCCATTATATGACCATATTTCATCCATATCTTCCCTTTTATCAACTTTTTACCATTATTATATCCAATTTTTATAGGAAAACCTTGTGTGGAGTTCCCTTTTCCAAAATTTACTAGAGTGCTGCTTCTCCTCCAGTATAAAAAGACACTCACACCTACCACTTCCTCACAAATCTCAAGACACTTTGGATAAATTAATATATGACAAAATAACTCTTCAAAATACCTCCTTTTAACCTAGAATCCTCACATTGGGTATAAATAAGTCCAATGGATAGAGCATAACCAATACAATGTATTCTCTCTTGGAAGAAAACACCCAACAACTAATGGATGGTGATATATAAGAAAATTTTATGTGAGTTTACATTATGTTAAGATATATATAACACTTTGTGAGATATATGCTTCATACTCTTGAATATATGGAAACATCCAACACTGAATAATTTCATTCTTTTGAAATATTTGAGCAATATAAATTGTTCTTTCCACATTAGTCATTGTCCTAGCTACAGGTGAAATAAATTGTGGGTCCATAAATCCATAAACATCTATATTTTCATGCTATATAAAAATTTTATAAATATACTTAATATATAACGAAAATAATTATAAATTTCCAACAAATTACATAATCAGAAAAATTATGTTAATTGACTTACATGGAAAAATATTTTATCGTGTTGATGCCTAATTAGTCTCTAGATAAAAGATCTATTATATCACTTTTAAAAATCTGTATAGTCATTGAAAACCCAAAAACAATATATTCAATTGTAATCTCATATAAATCCAATTAAAAATTTGAATATGTTGACAATCTATCAAGAATAATAGAATCTATATGTGAAGTCATAACACTTTATATTTTTTATTGTCTATATAGTAATTTTTTACATTTAAAGTATTACTGTAAAATATCAGATAAATATATAAACTTTAAAATATAAAAAAATTAATAGAAAAATGAAATAAAAGGTAAAATATATACATACCTCTATGGTAATATGTTGATGAAGTATAGATGGACAAACTAAAAAATGACCGATACTTTGTCCAACTATACTCACCTCATTTGTATGACATGGTATTTTTTAGATCTGTCTATAATATTATGTATAGTGACCATATGATTCTATGTCTCTATCATTTGATGATGAATGGTATCTCTAATATAAAATATCATCCCATATGAATCTATATGTTGAGGACCATCAATATATAACTCACACTAACTAGGAAGCTATAGAGGAGGGGGTGTAGGGGTATGTTCGTGTTGTTGTGACACATAAAATTTATTATTATTTTAAGGATGATGTATATTATATGTAAGACGCTAGGTAATCTCTCAAGGATCATTGGTGGTTTATAGTGTGAATTTTTAATCACAAGGGACAAAAGACTGGGTGGTTTTGAAAACAGTTTTAAGAAAATGACTTGATTTAAAGAGTTTAATAGTTGATAAATAAAGGTGGTGTTTTAGAATTATGATATAAGGAGATCATTTCAAGTTAACTACAAATCTTAGTGAGTTCATAATTTTAAGAAATACACATGGTTTAATGGAACCCTTTGGTTGAGGGTTGTCAAGATCTCGACTTTCCTCTTGCCTCTTAAAATGATGCTCAAAGAACCACCCCTTGACACAAAAATCTTTTTGTCATGGTTTGGGTATCAAACATAGAAAATAAAGTCTACCAAATAATACTAAGATCTTATGTATTCATGTGATAAATAAGATTCTTGTCTTGTATAACTGGAATAATACAAGATTCCCACTTGAAAACTCAACCCAATCGGTGTTGAGATAAAAAGTGTTTCACTTCATTATAACAAAATAAAGGAATTCAGAGAAGAATCACATCAAGGTTAAACATAAAAGAAATATTTATCACACCAATTATATAAAAATAGTAGAAGAACAAGTGCCACAACTCCCTCCCAAGTTTGTGTATCTCCCTCGAAATGATTGTCCACCGTTTAGCTCTCCATCGAGGGGAGGATGAGGCTCAGGTGGAACTTAGCCTTCATCCTTGATCCCATTATGAGGATAGGGGCCTCCAGAATTTATAGGATGAGGAGAGGATTCATTTGGAACTCCAAATTGGAATCACTTAACTCCTTGGCTTAACTTACAAATGGGGATCCCAAGGTGACATTTTATAGGAAAATGGGAAGGTGGTTTTGAGCACACAGATTTCTTAAAACCACATGTCACATAGGTTTCGACCTCCAAAAATCCTTATATCGATTTGGAAAAAATAAAAAAGTTTTATAATCACATCATGGATATCGTTTCTTATTGTTTGGCTGCATTTGGATACCTACAACTCGAGATATGGACAGATCACATCACACCACTTTTGAGGTCGTGCAGATTCGGTGTGCTAGACAGATCAGGTCGATTGGGCCAACAAATGGACGAATGAGGATTTTATTCATTAATATGAAATGTATAAAAATGAATTTTGGACCATTACACAAAATATCATCCACTTTTGATGCACGTTGCATTATAAGTGTTTGGTTTAGTAAACTTGTTTACTTGGATCCTGCGCAGCTTGGCCCAGTTTTCTTGAACTTCGTCATGGTCCCTCCAAGTCACCTCAACCTTCAATGAAATTATCAAAACAAGTATCATTGACCTTTTAAAAATGAATAAACCAAAAAATAATTGAATCAAACATGAAGTAATTTTTTTTACTATTTTTATAATTTTCAACACAAAACTAGTTTAGCACAATGGTGTTAGGGTGAAAATGAAATAGTGAATCACAGTGCGATCAGGGTATGATACGAAGGAGTAGGGTCTATAGGTGGAGATGTATGAGTAAGATAATTAGTAGGAGTGGGATCTATTGGAGGAGGAGGAGTTGTATCAGAAGTCTAAAATTGTGTTTTAATGTCTACAAACATCGGCTGCATTGAAGCTCAAATCCTATCTCCCATTGTGACATGAATATCCTGAAATTCAACTTCCAAAGATTCTAATTTTTTTATAAACATCCTCCATTGAAGAAACTTATGAATGTGAAAACACTTTTTTAAGCAATACACCTCCCAAGTATCCTCACACATGACCTGAGTTTTTGGAATTTTCCAATTTTGTAGCTAAAATATCCTTTCTAACCTCAGTAATAAAGGCCACCTATGTGCTCTTCTCTTCAAGAGAATCCTATATGAAATATTTGAAAAAAATTGTAATGAATCACAATATATAAAGAGTTTATTTAAATTAAATAAATAAATAAAGTAAACATCTTAAAATCCTATTAAGTATAACCCTCAACTCTTCCATGAAATATTTTCCATTTTTTCTAATCTGAGCACTCTTCCATTTTTCTTATCCAGAAGGGGGTAACCTCTATAGACCCTACAGACTCAGCTCCAAAATTTTTAAGTTTTTATGCTATCGTGTTTTCTTACAATAATGTATACCCTCCTCGAGATAAAATATGAGGGTATAAATTTCTAGATTGGATCTCCATATAAGATATCCTTCATTGTTGTAAATTAAGAATTAAGAATAAATAAATAATTAAGATGTTTATTAATATAAAAAAACTTTTAAAAGGAAAAATTTCACTTAGAAAAACTCTTCTTATCATCTAATTTTAACAAAAGTTCTTCCATGTATCTTTATCTATATATGGATATATATATATATATATATATATCACATATATTATGATGTTTTCTATCCCTAAAATGAAATGTGATGTTAGAGATGATTTAAAACCCCTCTATTTACTAGCATCTAATGATAAACATTTCCTCCTGACTCCTCCAGTATCAGGTATATCATATGTTATCTAATAAGAAGTGGGAAAACATATATTACAATAAAAATTTAAATATAAATAAAATAATAACAAATTCTCTTACCAAAATGGTCTCCAACAAGTTTGATAATTTCACTTTGTCAACAGTTCACCAATTATAAAACAAAATACTAACTTTCATTTTACCCTGTACTGCTACATTTCTTTTGAATTGTTTCAAATTTGGACCTCTTGGAATTTCATTATCATAAAATTCTACTGGTATCCTATAGTCCTAGATATGGGCAACTAATAATTTTGGTAAATGTGTGATTATATGTTTACCAACCCTTGAACTCTTTCCCCCCCATGGAAGTAGATATATTATGTAAATAAGGATGAGAATGATCATCATCAGGAGCATGTGTATGTTCCTTACTATAGGTATGTGTATGATAATATCTAGATATATGTGGTGGATTAAATGGTTGATCTGTCATTTTTCTACAAATCAAAGAAACAATAATTAGTACAAAAATATACAAATCTAAGTATTACATACAGATGGAAATAAAAAATGAATAATTATCGAACAAAAAGTAAACTAAACTTAACACATCTTTATTCATATTTTATTAGTTAAATAAAACTCTAAAAATATTAATGGGAGATTAAATGACATAAATGAATGAATAAAAATAAAAAAAAGGTGTGTGAATAGTAAAACTTCTCTAATTTGATAAATCATTTTTACACCAAAAAGATTTTTTTTATAATATAATCTTATACAATATTTTTTTTATTTAACATATTAAATTTAAAATAATTGGTTTACAAAAATATCAACTAATAGAGAAGTTACGTAAGGGTAAACATGATAAAATAAACAAAACTAAACAAATATAAACAAACTACTTAACATATTAGTTATAATACATGTTTTAATAATGTAAATAAAATTAAAATATCTAAAAATTTATGAAATTTTAAAAATTAAACCAAAAATAAACATATGTTACTTGTAATATTAGGAATGTATTAAAGGATTTTCCCCAAATTATTTCATCATGATCATTCTGTATGGAACAAACCATGTATACAACATATGCATGAATATTATTTTTTAGTATTTACATGGAAGTAGGGATATCACATAAATTAGAATCTTTTTCAATTTTATCATCACCAATATACTATTTCCTTCCATATAAAATAATATACCATTGTAAATTATATTTATTAAGAATATAGAAAATTTGTTTTTCATATGTTTCTATGATAAAAGTATTAGTTTTGTATTCCAATTTATTTAGATTAACCAGTGTCATTCCAAATTCATCGTGTCTAAAAATATTGTGATCGGTAAACCATTTATATTTAAAAATTAGACCTTGAAATTTAATATAATCAATCTCCCATATTTCTTAAATGACTCCATAATATATAGTTGATACAGAGATTGGTATTTTGTCTTTGTCACTAAAAAAATCATTGCTTATGTGAACACTAATACACTACTATTATGAACCTCGCTTCTATTGTCCTGATTTTTCATATGAAATGTATATCCATTATTTTCATACTTGGACCATGTTATAAAATTTTAACTTAGACCTTCCAATAACCATATTAATGTTTATGATGCATCTAATCTATCAAGAATGATCTCTTTAAACCACAGAAAATTTTTTTTATGCTCATTCAAAATACACAAATCTTTCTTCTTTGGACAACATTGTTTAAACACATTAATATGAAATGTTATATTTGGATGAGAATCATCTATGTTATTTTAGATGTATAAATATACCTTATTTATTTTTTAACCTTTAAATGATTTGAATTTCAAGACATGGATCCCCTTTCCCCCATAATTTACTTATTCATAGCAAGATATAGGAAAACTGATGTGCTCCACTATATAAAAATAGCTTATACAAAACTCTACAACCTCATCAGAAATATAATTCCCAACAATGGATGCTTCAGGTTGATATGGATTATTAACATACCCCTTTAATATATTTATATAAATTTAAAAAGAATACATCCAACATAGATATATAGGTCTATAAATATTTATTTCTTGTAGCAAGTGTACCATTAAATTCCCCATGATATCATTAAAAGTTGGAAGAAAATACATTTACAATAGAAAATTATAGAAACCAATTTATTCTCCAAAGATTTAAAAGAATTAGAATTAGTCAACTTATTAAAATTTGAATTGAAAAAATGACACACATTCATGATAGTCATTATGTCATAGATAGGAAATATTCCATGCAATAAAACTAGTAGGAGTTGTTGCATCATGGTGTGATAGTCCAGAGATTTCATACCTATCAACTTTAAATCCTTTAAATATTTTTTTTACATTTGAAGAATAACACTATGTAACTTTTATATCATGAATACTTTGGGAAAAGATAATTTTCTCCCTCATGGGTAATGTATAACAAGTTATGGGAAAGAATATTCACCTTCCATCAGAAGTGGGAGCCAACTCCAAACATATTCCCATTGAGAGTTAGTCCAATATTGCATTCAACCCATATTTACCCTTTCCTTGAATATCTAACAATGTTCCAATCAAGATATCACATATATTATTCTCCATGTGTATGAAATAAATGTCATGTTTGACATTATGATATCTCTAATATGGAATCTCAAAAAATATTGACCGTTTCTTCCAAATATTTTTATCATTACCAATTTTTGTGTCTTTTGAATGTCACATCAATTTTTTTCACCCTCTTAAAATACTGATCAGTGGATAATGTTTTTGGAGAAATATAAAATTCATGCGATCTGTTTAAATACTTTTCCAATCTTATATAATAATTATAAATAGAAAATAACTTTCAATTACCCACATATACTATTTTTCTCCCATAATGAAGTTGATAATATGATGCCTTTTTCTTACAAATTAGGCAAGATTTTTTCACTTAAAACTATATCTATAAAAATTTCTATATAATGGGAAATCATTTATTGTGAACATAATAATTGCATGAAGTTTAAAATATTCCATTTTATAATAATCATACACCCTTATACCTTCCTCTCATAATAATTTCAAATCTTCAATTAATGGTGACAAGAAAACATCAATATCTTTTTTGGGATACTATGGTCCAGAGATCATTAAACTCAATATGAAGTATTTTCACTTCATAAAAAATTCATGAGATAAGTTGTAAATTACAAATAAAATAGTCCATGAACTATGTTTTCTACTAAGTCCTTGATATAGATTCATTCCATCCATGCACAATCCAAGTATGATATTTCTAACTTCATTTTCGAATGTAGGAAACAGGTGATCAATTTTCTTCCACTGTGGATAATAAGATGAATTCCATAATTTTCTATCACATATACACTCATCTACATTCAATATTAAAATTTTTTCATCATGTGAATTTTAAAATAAACATTTCAAATGATGAATTATTGGAAGATACCAAAATGACTTGGTAGGGGTCTCTGTAATTGCTAAATCATCCTGTGATTTTCTTTCAACTTATACTGTGAAGTCCCACATTTAGGACACCCTAAAATAAATTCAAATTCATGTATTTTTTTACCCTAATCTCATCAGGCATAGTATTTTATTCACTTTATAAAGTGAATATGGAAGATTTATGTCTTTAGATAGAATATATTTCAACAATTACAGTAACTCTGAAAAACTATTATCACTCCATCTATGTTTCGCCTTAAAGTTAATCAATATTAACACCATAGATAAAACCGTATATTATGTACCAACCATATATAATGGTTTTTAAATATTTAAAAATATACACTCAATTGTCTATTCTATCTCAATTTCCTATACTTAAATATCTCGAATCATTTATTCAATTTGATCAGACTTATCATATTGCAAATAATTATCCTCAAGAGATCTAAAATTTTTCCTAGTTTCACCATGCCAAATCCAAGGGATGTAACTCAGATTAAAACCATGAAAAATTAAATGATATCTGATCTCTATTATTTTCAACTTCTACATATTTAAACATTTCACACATGAAAATAAAAATATGTTGTTTCTCTGAACATTTCTTTTAGAAAATTCCAAAAAGGCATCAACACATTCTTCATATTCATCACTTATTCAAAGGGACATAATCCAACTTTTAATAATTTTTATATATAAAAAATATCTAAAATATATATCTTGTCTAGATAAACCAATTTTAAATTTATATTAAGGATTCCATAATTTTAAAGCAACACAATTTTGAAATATAAAACAAATATATGCATATTTTAGGAGTATAATTATAAATTCTAGATAATAATGGAATATAAGTTTAAATATAAATGTAAAATAATTAAAATATATGCATGGAAGTAATTTATAAATGAAAATATAGTTAAACCATTCTCTAATTTTTCATTTTATTCTAAATTAAATTAGATTAAACTTGAAATTGAATATTATTGAACATAATCCAAATCAAGTGTGCATTTTACATTTTGATTAGTATCTTTATCATTAAATTTTATAAGATTTTTTTGCATAAAATATCCAAAAATTATTAGTTAAAACACTAATTCATACTATAATATAATTGTATTGTAGAGTTCAGATAACACATTGATTAATTTGTAATGTGGTACATATATATACAGAATTAATATTATATATTATTTATGTCTAGTGTATTATAAAAATTGTGAAAATAATATTACGTACTATATATTCTATGAAAACATTTTTTATTTTAATGTAACTCACTAATAACCCATATTTTAAATATTACAGTATACTTTATTTGATAGAATAAAAATCTAAATTTATGGGGAGAAATTTTCTTTTAGTGTGAATAACATGTGATGCATGTGTAATTCCATGAAAATATATCTATCAAAATATAAAATGATATGTAAAATAACCAATTGAAAGTTCCAATTATGTATTCACCAATAATTTCAATATTATATTGATAGTAACTAATAATATACAGACTATATATTTAATATATTATTATCAAAGTAAGAATATGCTCACATGAAAAGAAAAGTGTTCATATGAATATATACTAGTTATATGATATTTTATATTAAACTTTATTCAAATTGAAATTTATGTATATATTAAATTTTAAGACTAATAAGTTACTAATAAGTTTATTACACTAATTGAAATTTATCCATATACATGGATGTGTATACATAAATAATGAATGATTCAAAAACATCGTCTACATAAACAACACCTTGGGATTCAATACATAACTTTTATATGGGATGAAATATCAACATCTCTAAAACAATTCAGTGAAAATGCCTTTTCATTTAAAAGAAACACCACAACATTTAGATATAATGAAATCCACACATTTTTTCACCTAAATCAATGCATAATTAAGGTATATGAAGATGGTAATGTGATATTTGAGATAAGAAGATCTATATTTGAACATTTAATGATAAGACCAATTAAATATAAGGTTTTAAAATATGGTAATGTGAGATTTGAGTACACAGAATAAAAAAATGAAAGTTAGGACTTCAACACCATTAAATGACTATAAGAGAGGATTGATGTGTGAGGATTACATGAGTGTAGAGAATATTGAATGCACAACAATGAGGATGAAGAATCCTGAGAATCTATGTATATAGAAAACCAATATTTGAGCCCACCAGATTGAAAAAATGAGGGTTAGGTCCTCCGCGTGAGAGAAACGAGTCAACTTTAATGAGAGAGAACAACCCCAAAATGATTCAAACCATTAATTCATAAAATTTAAAATTATATATAACATGTGTTACATAATAATCGATGTGATAAAGCTAGTTTTTCCTATTAGTTATCATAAATTTGACAAGTAAAATCAATGAAACATTTTATCATGTTGATTATATGATAACTGACATGATAAATTAGCTTTATCATATCAGTTATTATCTAGCCAACGTGATAAATTAGGGTAACATGATTTATCATGTATTTTATTATAAAAATGATATTATAAAGAATCATACCCATATTTTTAACATTGTTTAAATAATAATTGATGTGAAAAGGAGCATAAATTGATTTATCATGTGGTTATAAAATAACTTAAGTGATAAATATAGATAAATTCCTTTTTTTCATGTCGGTAATGAATAACTGATGTGATAAGGCCGACATGATAAATACTTTTTTTACTAGTGTATGTACCATTTGTGCTCATAAAAGATTAATCTCTACCTAATTCATTGGAATTATATAATGGACCCACACATCATATAATCATAATAAATTCATATTTATCCCACACTATCAAGAAAACACTTATCATTTCATCATAGAATAACCCATGGAAAAGAAAAAAAGGTTTCATCAATATTTCATCATAATGATCACAAAAAAATTAAAGGAAAGGATAAGGATAGTATCATAAGATCATATCCCTAGTTAATTATAAGTATTATCAAATTATGTTATCATAGTTAAAAATTAATTTAAAAGATCACTAGAATATTTCTTAAGGAAAATAACATTTCATTTCGAAATCACTTATTTAAAAACAATTTTTTTAAAATACTAGGGAAAAAAGTATCTTTGAAAAGGACCGTGGAAATATTTAAATGAAGAGTTAATAGAAAAAATTGTCACAATAAATTCATTCCTGTGGTATACATTAAAACAAAGATTCATTTCACACATTCGGTAAAAAGTTAGAAGTACCTCATTCAGAAAAGGATTAGAAGATTAATTTCAAAAAAAATTATAGGAAGTAAAATATGGGTAAAAATGAATTTAATAAATCATTGGATAATAGTAAATACATTATATAATTTTTTAAAGAAAATATATACATGGAAGAAAATATTGTCGACTGTATATAAAACAAATTTGATTTTCCTTGAAAGAAATCTTCTGAGACCTTTGAGTAATTAGAGAGAAAAAAATGAAATTAAAACTTGTGATTTATTTAAATTACTAGATAATAATAGAATACATAATATTTTTTTAGATATACGATAGAGTTTCATCATCATAAAATATAAACATAAAAAATCCCAATAAAAAGAAAGGTTATAACATAAAACCCTTAACTCAAGTATGAATTACTTTGTAAGTGCTATAAAATCTTGTATAATAAATTTAAATTTATTATAAATCTATATAAGAACCATGTATGTAGTTAAAATATCCTATATGATCCACTTATAACATTTTAACACCCATTTGTTAATAATTCTTTATAATAGTCATCATTTATGGGTGTTAACAGTTTCATGTTTGATATATGTTTCGTTAATAAAATTATGGTACTTGTACATCAATAATGGTTCCAATATATAGGTAATTTTAATCATGATATAAATATCATACATATTAATCATATAAATATTTATAGAAATCCATTAAAGGTATAAATAGAAAAATGAATTACACCACTAATGGAGATAGTAATCTATATATACACATGAACACTATTTTCATTTTCAAAGAAAAAATAAAAAAAGAAAGATAAATAATATTTTATAATTAAATAATCATAATTATACCATAAATATAATATATATTCATCAAATTCATCATGAAAAACATCTATGTGAGGCAGTGATGGAAAATAAATCACATCTCATAGTGGAGGTGGTAGTCCATATGTATGAACGAGTGATACTTTATTTTACCATATAATGGAATGGAGGTGGAAAATTGTATAAAAATAATAATAATAGAATCTCATTATATTTATGATACTGAAGTCATAATTTTATGATGGATAAAATAGGTTTAGATAAGGTGGAAGAAGATTTTTTTTGAAAGAGTTCGCTTAAGATTTATAACTCTTCTTTGAGAGTCATCCTTTGACTTACACCTTAAGCATGAAAATTTTGGTCTTATAATAAGAAAATTGGAAATAATATGAAGGGAATGAATCTAGTAATGTATTAGGGTAGATATTTACTTATATTGAAGGCTCAAACATTATGAATAAGTGAGGATATGAGGTTCCCTTTTATAAGCGAGGAGAAGACACACTTGGAATTACTTAAAAGTTTGGAATAATATTAATTTATTTCCCAAGTATAACAATTAAATATGGACAAGGATTCAAGGTAAGATAATATAGGGTTGGAATATATTAAACCAATAGTAATTATACAAGTTAATGTATCATTATTACACTTATCACTTAGTTTATCTCCATGTAACCCCATTTTAACCTTAACCATGATAATGAATTTTTACTATTTTCACTATTAATTATGACCAAAAATAAAAGTGGAATAATTAAAAAATTTGGACAAAATAATTCTAAATATGGATACCATTTTATCAAATTTAATTTCTATATATGGAATAAATTAATTTTAAAATAATCATGAAAAAATGAAATGAAAAATAAGTTTTTTTAAAATTGAATTTTTAAGCATATAATGAATCTACCTTCATTCTATGTTTAGTAAAAAATATAAAATTAATATTAAAATATTTTATTGAATATATAATTGATAGATTTTGTTAAAACCATTAATAAATTATGCAGCACCCAAGATTCAAATATAGTAAGTGAACATTATATTTTAATAAAACTATAACCCAATGCACATTTTAATATTTCATGGCACTAAAATTTAATTTTATAAGATAAATATTAATTTTGAACATACTATGTCAAAATGATCCTACAATGAGTTTTTTAAAATTTTCCTTAAAAATAACATTATATGAATAATTAAAAATGAAGTATTTAATATTCATAATCTTATTTATAATAATGTATTATTATATATATAATTAACCATTACTGACTATTAGTTTTATATAAATAAAGACAAGTTTAATTGGATGTAAAAGGGATATTTTTTAGACAACTGTTTTAAAATGCATGTCTTTCCATTTAAATTAATTAAAATAATAATTAATAATGAATAATTTTAAATAAATATATATATTATATATATAAATATATGAATTTAAATCCATATAATTATGATTATTAGTCATATATTTAATATAAGATTATCTTATGTTTTAAAAATCCATTTATTGAAAAAGCATTTTCTAACATTTTTTATGAGTATTTTTTTAAATTAAAATATTCCAGTTATGTGAATTTAATTTGATAAAATATATTCAATATTTGTAATCATAATTTTTAAATTTGGTAATGTGGCTACCTTATTTTTTTCATAATGAATACTAAAAATAGTAAAAATTTATCACTACTATTTAGGTTAGAATGAGTTTATCGGGGGGTTAACTAAAAAATATAAGTGTTATAATGACATAAAAACAGTATAAAACTATACTGGATAGTTTTATTTAGATCTTAATATTATTAAGTTATAATATTAGGTATTTTTTATCCATTTTTCCAAGAAATTGACCTGATATTATTTTAAAACTATAGAAATTTCAATGGGAAAATTCACCTCAATTATAAAAGGGTACGTATTTACCTCGATTATTGAAACCTATTAAGACATTTATCTGACCAAAAAATTCAAAAATATCTCCTAAAAATCTTTATCTATGTTATAGAGTTTCTGTACTTCCCAAAAGATAGACCCTATGGTTCTTAATAAGACATCTAAAGGAGGTTTTTCTAAGAGAAGGTAACCATCTTCTCCAAGCCCTTTCTTTTTTTTACTTACTCTTTTTTGACATTAAATTATGAATTAATAATTCCAATATTATAACACCAATATCTAAAATATATTTATATATTATTATTTTTATGGAATAATATTTTTCCACCTTATTCTCTATCAATGGTAAACAAATCCATCACTTATGTGTACTATAAACTACCGCCTCATGAACCGATGTGATTTTTTCCATCACTGACTAGCATGGATAGTAATAATAATTAAAATAATGAAAATATATGATATTTAAGAATTAGTATCTATTATTTAAAATTAATATATAATCTAATTATATACCCTTTCACCCATCAAGGAAATGATAACATCGCTTGTGTGTACATATGACCGATTATCTTCATGAAGCGATGAAATTCATTTTCCATGTCCAAATTTCAAAAATGATTATAAAAATTTATCTAATTAATAAATATGATATTTATAACATTAATATAGTTATGAAGATAATGGACCTATATCCTATGCACAAGAACCATAACTTCTCTGAAAAACA
The DNA here is from genome assembly GCA_963277665.1 of Viscum album. Classification (NCBI taxonomy): domain Eukaryota; kingdom Viridiplantae; phylum Streptophyta; class Magnoliopsida; order Santalales; family Viscaceae; genus Viscum; species Viscum album. Next base: position 1,232,184,942 of record OY728155.1, read on the forward strand.
AGCATGAGAAAACAAAACATTTAACACCAAAAATGTTGGTAATAATAAAACATTATTAGTGAACAAGTGATAAAATGTTATAATAGGATCATATAACAAATTAAAAATATAAATATAGTTAAATTATAAAATAATAAAATATTTAAAACAATTATAAGAGAGTTCAAATGTAATTTCCCTACCTGGGTGCCACACACCGGTGCCCCGAGCCAGTCAGTCACATGACCTCAGAAGCGCCTCCCCACACACAAGAGGATTCCAAATAGAAATGAGATTCTAATATAAATCATGGGAAGAATATTCCCTCTTTATCTAAGTATCAAAATAGTAAAAAATTAATAAATAACCACCAAAATATATAACCAATAAGTAGACAAACCAGTATCACATGATTACCAAAATATGAAAAACTGGTTTGTCTGGTTATTGGTCATATCTTTTGATTTCAATTTACTTATTTTATACTTTGTGATACTTTGATAAAATGGTATAGTCTCCCTAATATTTATATAAAACCCTTGTTACTAGTCGGTAGTCTATGGCGTATGGGGAGGAATTCCTGAGGTTATGTGACCGATCGACTTGGGGCATCTGTGTGTGACACCGAAGTTGGGATGTTACAAAGTGGTATAAAAGGGATTTTATTTTCTCATTATTTTTTCATACTATTTATGAAATGTAGACATGATAATAAGATGAGTCGGGCCTTGGTTAAGAGCTTATGCATAGGATTATCTACCCCATGTATGAGGGTAAAATCCAAGTACCCAATTTGGGATTATTGTTATTAATGTGTGTTGTTACAGTTTATACTGTTTCAGCTTGAGTAATGCACTTGTTGTGTGATGTGATTCTTATTTGTTTGATATTTTTTGAGATTTTATATATGGCCTGGTATGACATGAGAGTTTAATATACATGCATCATTATAGACACTTAGGATTATTTTGTGACTTGCTTTATTTTAGGCATGCACATAAAAATAGGTTTTTAAGTAAGTTGCTAAAATTGAGATGTTTTCCTTTTTTATGTAATTGAGATGAAAAAGTTGAGTAATTTGAAATTGAAAATGTTTAAATGATGCAATATGTGAAAAAATGGGTTTCTAATGTGAAAATTGAATAATTATAATGAGTTTAACTATGTTAATGATGAAATAGGTGTAGGATTATTAAGGGTAGTGATAGTGCCTCAGTTTTGACCGTGTGTCAAGGTTGGGGGTGACTTGTTATGGATTATAAAAATAACTCTTGTTAAATATGTTAAAGTTTGTTATGTATTCTGATATATGTGCTTTTTGTTAAGATATATGCCTCTATTATGATTCATATTGATAGGATTATGAGAGGACATGACTAGAGATGTTCCACTAGTTATGGAACCAAAGGAACCGATAGTGCTGGGTGAGGAAGTTTGAGAGAATTTCTAGGAGAAATTTTCTCACTTCATGTAGTTTATAGAAAGAGACCCAGGGTGGGCTTTGAAAATCATGTCTAACCTGACATAGGAGTTTTAGTTATATCACCCTCTGACATTTACTAGAGAGGGTGGACCTAAGGTAGCTGAATTCTAGATTAAGTCCATTGAAACTATAATTGACCACTTGGAGGCACTTGATGAGAAGAGATTCAAATTTGATACCTATATGTTATGTGGTCAGGTGAAGCGTTGGTGGGACATCCAGACCCGGGATGGAAAACTAGAGAATATGGGGTGGAAGGACTTTCAGGAGAATTAATTTGAGCCCTTTTACCTTGAGATGCTTAGGCAGAAGAGGGTAGTTGAGTTTATGAGGTTGACTTAGGGAAGCATATTCATGATAGAATATACTAGATGATTTACTAATTTATAGATATTTATTCATACATTATAAGAATATGAGGATACTATGGTAATGCAATTTCAAGATGGGTTTAAATATGAAATTAAGTCCCAGGTGAATATCTTCAAGCTGAAGAAGTTTTCAGAAATGGTGAATCAGGATCTCATTTATGAGGGGAACCTCAAGGAGGATTTTGGTGGAGGAAAAGTGGTTTCTAATAGATGGTAAAAGGGCATGAATTCCTAGACTAGGAAGTGTCCTTTTGAAAATGTTAACTAGATTAGTGTAAATAAGAGTGGTCATAGGAGAGGATGAGTTACGCAAGATCTTACTCGAGTGATCTTTCAATAGTGTGGTAGGTCAAGCCACTTTCATAGATAGATCCCTTAACCACCAGTAAAGTGTTAAGGAAGTGGTAGGATGTGGAATCTATAGAGGTTCTGTAGCAACCCATGGAATATGAGTAATTATGGAGAATCTTGGAAGAATCATTGTGTGGGAAGGGGAACTTCTACACAGTATCAGTTTGGAAGAAGAATTTCTACTGGCCTTGGAGGTAGAGGTAGTGGATGTGGTTTCTTTGGGAAAGAGGTATCATATCAGTAGAGTGGTGTATCTTAGGGGACTCTAAATATGTCATGAGGAAGAGGGGAAAAATTCATTCCATTTAGCCTCCACTTATGGATAGTGAGGCTAGACCGTCAATAGTTAGAAGTACTATTATTGTAGATTATACACTTTCTAGTGCATTATTTGATATTGTTTCCACTCATTATCTTTTATCTTCCCAATATTTGAATGTTTTTGAGCCAGGAAATGGAGTTCATGAGTGGGATTATGATGATAGATATACCTTTGGGAGTATGGTCAAGAGACATCTGTTTGTACAAGGGATGTTCTATTGATATTGGAGAGTAACATTTCTGTTGGAATCTTTACATCTTTGACATGTTAGGATTTGACCTAATAATGGGTATGTACTGGTTAGTAGTATATGAAGATAACATTTATTTTTAAAAAAGGAGAGTGAAGTTTACATCTCTAGAGGGTAGAAATTATATTCACAGTGGAGAGTGGGATATCTAAACGGACCACACAGAGTCGGATCATCAAAAACTAGGGGAGCTCATCACCCATATTGCTAGTCTGTTATTGGATGACAGAGGTGTAAAGTAGGATTTCTTTCCTCCTATAGTGTACATGTTATAGTATGTTTTTCATGAGATCTTATTAGGGTTTTGAACTGATAGGGATGTGGAATTTACAATTGAGCTCATGTCGGGGGATGAGACAGATTCTATTGCAACATACTGAATAGAACCAACATAGATTTTGGAGTTTAAGACTCATCTAGAAGAGTTTATGGATAAGGGGTTTATCTGTACAAGTATGTCCCCTTAGGTATCAACTTTTTTGTTTTCTAAGAAGGTTTATGGGACTCTATGCTTGTTTGATTATTATTGGGAGTTGAATAGTATGACAGTGAAGAACCAGTATCCTCTTCTATGCATTGATGATCTATTTGACTAGTTCTCAGAGATTATATTTTATCCAAGATTGAATTGATATCAGGGTTTCATCTGTTGATATTATGACATTCTGATATATCATGGACTACTTTTAGAATAAGGTATGACCTATATGATTTCGTCATAATTCCCTTTAGGTTGACGAACACACCAACAATGTTTATGGACTTCATGAAGAGAATATTTCATCTATACCTAGATCAATTTGTGATAATGTTTGTTTAAAACTTCTTGATGTACTCTAAGAATCATGAAAATAATTCCAAACATCTTGAAATCATCCCGAGTACATTGAGAGAGCATCCAATATATACCAATCTATCTATGTTCCACATTTTGATTGATCAAGTATACTTCTTGGGTCAAATAATATTAGAGGAAGGTGTGTCATTGGACCTAGAGAATGTTTAAGAAGTGGTATGTTGGGAGCATACCAAGAATGTTTATGATATCCATAGTTTTTTGAGGTTAGCGAGATATTATCATAGGTTCATCCCAGACTTTTCCTATTTGGTATAACCTCTTTCAGGTTTTAAAAAGAATGGGAAAAAGTTTTAATGTTCTGGATCATGTGAGAATTATTTCTAGGAGTTGAATAATTTCTTGACATCAATAAAAATCTTGATCCTACCTAAGCTAGGTGAGGTGTATACAACATTTTGTGATGCTTCTAGGATTGTACTTGGAGTAGTGTTGATGCATAGAGATTGTTTTTTGGTGTATAGATCTTGGTAGTTGAGGCCTTATGAACTAAAATACCCTATGAAAGACCTTTAATTAGCTACATTGGCTTATGATTTGAAGTGTTGGCATCACTATCTATTATGTGAGAAGTTTATTGTGTATATGGATCAAAATATCTTAAATTATATATTTTTATAGAGATAATTGAATCTACAATAGTGGATATGGGTTGAGTATATGAAGTTATTAAACTTTGATCTAGAATATATTCCTTGGTAGGGAAATAGTGTGGATAATGAATGCTTTAAGTAGGGAAACTCAGACTCAGTTAGTTCAGGAGTCTAGTGTTGATTGGAAGATAATGACTTTACTGGATGAGATGCATGTTGTGGTTCAGGTGAGGGAGTTTTTTGGGGTTCCAAAGACACTGGAGAGGCTTCCCAGATCCTGGCTCTAGAGGACAACTCAACAACATTACAATTCATGGGTTGAGGGTTCAAACGGATAGGAGATGCAGAAAAACCAAAGATGTTCATGCATGCTAGAATTTTCTATGTGGAGAAGCTTAAATCTGGGGATTCGCCTTTGTATTCTCAAAACCGTTTTGCAGTTTTAGGGGAAGGTGTTTTCAAGGTTAATTTGAATTTTGGAGGGATGGATAATAGAGAGGACCCCCGGGTGGATATGAAAGCATATTAAGGGGAAATGGATGAGGACTCAGATTCTGCTGAGCCCAAGGAATGGGTTATATAGGAGGACTACATTAGATCCTCCTCTCAGAAGGGAAAGAACAAAATTATGGATTCAGACGGCTTCATTATGGACAACTAGAGGGTGCGACGTAGGAAGGACTACTTCAATCTTCCTAGTCATCCAGTTACTGGATCTGCATACAAGGGTAAGTTTCCACTTAAGGATCATATAGTTGACGACTCCATACCCCCGAATAAACACAAAGGTTTTGACCATCATGAGGTGGACGACATCTCTAAGGACCTGGTGGATATAGGACATAAGGATGTATCTCTAATCATTCCTTCGAGTGATAAGGGGCTTCTTGATCCTGGGAAGCCGCACGATGCAGGCTTCAATGAAGTCCCTAGCAACAAGTGTCTTCGGTGATGGAATACATGGACCTTCTAATGCATTCAGATGAAATGGTAGAGGTAAATCTAGATATTAAGGCATCAAAGAAGACGAGACTGCTTTAGGTGACCACTACTAAAGAGCAAATCCAGTGGATAGATAATCAGGTCTGTATTTTTCTTAGAGGACTCAACATGGGGAAGATCAACAAGGAGGAATACGGACTATCATGGGACAACTGGGATCATATATATGAAGGCACTTTAATGGACTACCCTAACTTCCAGGTTCATTCTATCCCCTATATATTGTTTAGGTATATTAGTTCCAACTAACATAAATTGTTTTTTAACAAATCTAGCACGTTCTTTGGTGCTGAAACTACTAAGATGTAAGGGTTCTCACTTCTCCCTTAAAAGTGTTTGAATAACAAAAATTTATCGTTCGATGGATGGATGGTTTGGAAGAGTCAGGATAAGATGACTCTTGTATAAATTTCAATAGAGATTACAATTTTGTGATGAATTAGAGATAATAAGTATGGGGATCTAGAATGTTTTTACTTGAGGGAAATCCTTAAAGGTGGGGGTCACCTTAAAATTGGAGCATAGATGAGGTTGAGATCATTTATATCAGGAATCAGGTTGTCATGCCTATGATTATATGGGAGGAGATGATGTGTGAATTTCATGCCTCAAAGTGGGAAGTGAATCCAGTTGTGACCAAAATGTACCGTGACTTGTGGTGATAGTTCAGGTGTTCGAACATGAAAAATGAGAGAGTAGGGTTTGTGATGCAATGATACACCTATCAACAGGTGAAGATCGATCATCAATAACCTGGTGGTTTACTACAACTTTTTTATATTCTGGAATGTAAGTGGGATGATATTACCATGGACTTTGTGGTTGGTCTCCCGAGGACTCCTTGAAATAATTAGGCTATTTAGTTGGTAGTATATTAAATAATTAAAGTATCACATTTGTTGCCTACATGGGATACTTTCTCAGTGGAGCAGTTGAGAGTTTTTTATGTTCGGGAGATAGTCCATTTTCATGGGGTTCCATGGAGTATTGTTCTAGAATGTGACTCACTATTTAATTCAAGCTTTTGGTAGGGAATATAAAAGGTTCTTGGTATGAAAGTTCTCTTGATTATGGATTTCCACCCATAGACTGATGTGCAGTAAGAACATACTATACATGCGCTTGAGGATATACTTCAGGTGTGTGTCCTATAATTTGATGGATCTTGGGAGAAGCACCTAGATTTGGTTGATATTTCCTATAAAAAATTATCAATAAACTATCAAGATGTCACAATATGAGGATATTTATGGTACACCATGAAAATCACCTCTATGCTGGATGAAGGCTGGTGAGTATATGCTGTTGGGACTAAGTCTCTTGTAGGAGACATCAGAGCAGTTTTAGTTGATTCATAAATATATGGATATGGATAAGAGTAGGTAGAATTCATATGATGATAGATATCGATGAACCCTGGAGTTTATAGAGGGTGATCATGTATTCCTTCGGGTGTCCCATATATTGGGTCACCATAGGATACAGAGACATAGAAAGTTGGAACCCAGGTTCATTGGACCATTTGAGGTTATAGAGAAAATTGTTATGGTGGTGTACTGATTGGATCTTACATAGAGGTATGGTGATATGTATGATGTTTTTTATGTGTCATAGCTTTAGAGGTATCACACCAACCCTTATCATGTGATCTATGTGGATGATGTTGAGCTTGTGACCGATGCGTCCTTTTAGGAGCATCTAATATGTGTGTTGGATCATAGTGAGAATGTTTTCTGGGGAAATACCATGCTTATAGTTCAGGTATTATGCCAACATTGTTGTGTTCAAGTAGTAACATGGGATAGATAAGAGAATGTGTGTGCTCAATGCCCTGATAATTTTACCTTAGAATCTTATAGATTCTTGGGAGTACAGCTCGATGACAACCAATTATAAGGTGGGTAGATTGTATGATCCCAACCTTTTTTGAAGATGTTTTAAGCTTGTTTACATGTATTATTTTTCATTTTTTGATTATATTTTGTTTGGTGTTTTATCTTAGGTGGGTTTGGGATAAAATTTTTCAATTTTTTAATGAGGAGGGGCAGTGCACGATTGGTGTATAGTTTTCCCAGACCATGTGCCCAACCCAGAAAATCATATAAACTTGAACAGAGGGGATTCATATGGCTGGTGCATGGTTTATCAAACCATGAACCCTATTAGGAGTAACCATGTGAAATCCCTAGGTGAGGTTAATGGTTATAGTTCATGGTTAGGGGAAAACCTTGTGCCCCGTATTGGAAACCATGCGTGTGGGATTTTAAACACCTGAAAATTATATTAAAAAAATCCTAAACCCCCAAAATTCAACCAAAATAAACTCTAACCCAGAATTAAATGGTTTATCTAATTTTTGGAGCCCCTGGATGGATTTAAAGTTTTTATAACCTCCATTATTGACAATTTTAAGTCCATATTGAATATCTACACCCTTTCAAGTAAGAAAATATAATCCCTACCAGTTTCCAGTATTGATCTCATCTTTCTCTCATCCTTTGAAGGTATGTTATTCTATATTGTTGTGGATATTGATCTAAATTTTGGTATATATAATATGTTTGATCTTGGATCTCAGTTTTGAATCTGGATCTAGATGTCTGTTGTGCAGTTGAATGTTCTACTTTAATTTGGGTATATTCATTGGCGAGTGTTCATCATCAATATTTAGGTAGGTGGTCTATTATTCAAATACCATAGTCTTGATTTCAATTATATGTATGTAATTATAGAATTTATATTTATTTTTTTTTCAATTTATTATCTTTAATTGAATTAATTAATTTAGAAAATTAATTAATTAAGGAATGTGGAATTGGATTAATTAATTAGTGAATTAATTAATGGGTTATGGGGATTTTGGAATTAGTTTAATTAATTAGTGAATTAATTAATGGGCTGTTGTGATTGTGGAATTGGATTAATTAATTGGTTACTTAATTAATGGGATATTATGATTTTATTATTGTATTAGTAAATTATTTATTTAATTAATGGAATCTTGTGATTGTGAATTTATTGGGATTTGGGATTTTAAAATTGGTCAATTAATGAGATATGAATTAATTAAAAATTTGGGATCATGAGCTGGTTAACTTAACCTTAAAACCTTAATGGGTTATATGAAATGAGTATTTCTATATTTTTAATGGTAAATTGCACATATTATTTCATGTGATTAATTTGAAGGACCACGTTTGTTGTGATAAATTATGATAATACCATAATGTGAATTGATTATAAAAGAATTAATATTGATTAATCTTGATTTATATGATATATTTTAATTGTGATATTGATTAATAAATGTGTTTGGGAAATTTAATTCTTCTTCAAAATCCCATAGTGATAAATTTATAAACGCGTGTGAGACATGAACTGATACTTAAAAAACCTATAATGATAAAATGATATATGTGTGTGGGATATGGACTACTGTTTCAAAATCCCATAGTGATAAATGAGTATGGGACATAGACTACTACTTTAAAATCCATCTTGTGTGATTGTTTGATAAATAAGTTCTGGGTCATGGAATGATGCTTCAAATACCTATGGGGTCCTAGGCATGGTGATCTAGGCCCAAAATTTTGGAATTGGAATATGGTTCCAATTGTATATTATATGAATTGAAATGAAATTATAATTCATAACCTTTTATTATATGTGATATCCCTTAGAGATATTTTAGACTCTTTCATAGTTCGATGAAGGTATTGTGGTTCAGGTGTCCATGGGAACCTGGGGGTTTATGTGGTTAAATTAAAGAATAGTTGAAATTTGATAAATATTTACTTATGCATTATACTTTATTCTATATACAGATGCATACATTGTTATTGACTGGATATAGTTTTAGATGCCATTGGTGGTAGCCTATTGAGTTGTACTCACTCCCTAATCGAGCTACCTGATTGGTACTCGAATAGATTTCATGATTATAGGACATGATAAGAGCAAGATCCATATGTGATATGGTTGATTTTAGATGGATCATAGATGAGGGAACCAAAGTTGATGTTGAGACCCACTTGTAGTTTTCAGTGTCTTTATTTATTTTGGTTTTGGCATATTGACACTTGACTCATAGTTTTAATGACATATATACTATTTAGTTTTGGATATTGTATTTTTTATTTTATCCATCATGTGATACTACTTTTTCTAGTTATTTTTTATATATTTTGGTTGTTATTTATTTTTCTTCCACTTTTTGTTCTAAAATGATAAAGAGGGTATAGTCTCCCCATGTCCAATATTAGACCCTAACTTCTAGTGGGAAGCCTATGGAATACATATAGGTGTTCCTGAGGTCATGTAACCAACCATATTGGGGCATCGATTTATGGTACTTGGGTTGGGATATTACATTAAATCTTGTTCAACTAAAGGGAAGTGTGATGTAAGGGATTTCACCTCAATTTATATTCCATTGAGACAAATTTGATATTATGAACCTATTTACTTTTATTTGGGGTCTATACTTACCCTTTGATATATTTAATAAGAATAAGTATTTATTCATGATGATTAATGTTTCAATTCAAGTTTATTATTTCAAGTTGTTGTAATTTAAAAGTTACCAAAACAGTAAAGATTTATTTTTTAGTCTCACGTTTTTGGATTTCCTTAATTTTCAATGAAGGAATCTTATATTCCATCCTTCATGAAATACATTTATTTTATTATCCTATGGATATTTAAGTAGCTTATATATTTTTTAAAACTCTTCCTCTCATTTTCACTTTAATAAAGAAAATAAATTTTTAAATAACAACCAATTTTTTTTTAATCATATATATTTTTATTACATGTCCATATTTCTTAAAAATTGTTTTACAAAAGTTATTTTTATCACTCAGCTGATTTATTAAGGACATTTTATGTTATACTTGAATTTTAAGATGTATGAAAGGAATATTCCTAATGTTTTATGAATGATTATTTTTTTAATTTCATTATAATAAGTTAAAAGGAATGTTTTTAATATTTACAACATTAATGGAATTTCCCACCACTGTAACTATTTTATGATATTTATCTTATTTTACAAGTTTTAAATGATTTTATAAGAAAATTATTTTATGAGATATCATTTTAATGTTAAATTCTATTTTGTTGTATCCTCTAAAGGACATGAATTTATCACAAAACCTATATTATCTCTCATTAATTTTGTAGTTGTTAGTTTTCTCTTGAAACACTAACTTTTTTTTTACCATCGAATATTAAATTTATGTTAAAAATAAATACTATTTTTATCATGTATATTACTATTTTCCAGACTATATATCATTTCTATATATTGTTTTAACTTTTAAAGTTATTTTATTAACTAGGGAAATATTGATATTTCGTATTATTTACTCAATAAAGATATTTATTGATAAGAAATATTGTTTATGAATTAAATTGATCATTCAATATATGAGGAATGAATTGGAAATGTTGTGGTGGTTGAGGACTAGAATTATATATCCCCTTAATGCTTCAGTAGGTGTAATGTCTCTAACCCGAGTAGCCTAGAACTAGTGTCTACCTTATTATATTGGCACTAGATACAAGAAATCACATCCCAAAGGATCGTATAGTTTAAAAGTCTTGGTAAACTAGATACATACTTGAATTTCACATACATTTGAAAACATAAAATACAAAAAGTGCTTTATTTGAGAACTTCATTATTCCCTTTAGTAAATACCTACATATCAGTCAAAAAACACTTCTTAGTATCCAAGGTAAAATAAAACATAATAAATGTGTGTGCTCAGATGCTCAGTAAGGGTAAGAATATAGTGGAAGATATCATGAATAAATTAGAATAATTAATATGGAAAGGTAAATAAATATAACATTTCCATTTAAACAATAAATTGAACATAATATGGTTGGAAAAATGACGATCAAATAGACTCATATATATAATCACATGAGTTTGAAACTTATCTATGAATATTATAAAAAATTGAATAATCACATGGATATCACTAAATAATCTCATAATGAGGTAATGGATAATTCTTGACATCTAAAACATACCGTAAATACCTTTCACAAGATATTTTATATATATGGTTAAAGAAATATCTAATTTTTTCAACAGATTTTTCTCATGAGACTCATCAATGCATCGAGGGGCTATCTATAATCGGGCCCCACCTATCACTTACTAATTCCAATTCATTTATCATATTAAAGGAATGAAACATAAATAATATAAACATTTATATTAAAAAAATAACTTATTAAATGTTAATACTTACCTCAATAAAACAAACATAATCATAAATCATCTAGAGTAATATCGTGAATGGTAATAAAATTGTACATCCTCAGTGAAACTGATTTAAACCAACAAAAGAAATAATAAGGATGATATCAAAAATAAAGACTAAGGATGATATCAATAGAACATATCCCCACTATTTCATATATATAATAAAGGGTTGATGTTATTGATAAATGGAAATATAATAAAAATTTCATTAAAAATGTTCTTGATGAAAATAACATTTTTAATTTGGAAATATATTTAAAATAAAAAAGTTTACAAAATATTTTGAAAAAAAATTTAATTGAAAATAACCTTTTAAAACTTATAAAATAATCCTAAAAACATTTATTGGTCATGATGAATGAAAATTTTGTGGAAGTAGTACATGTTAAAATAAATATTCCTTTCACATTTTTAGTAAAATCAGAAAAGGAATTGTTTGGAAAATAACATGAATATTACATTAAACCTTTTTTATAAAAAATTAAAACATGGGTAAAAATGCATTTACTAAATATTTTGGATAATTTTTAAAAAGTTTTTTGAATTTTTTTAGTAAACATTATTTTAGAAGAAAAAGGATTTTTGATCAAAGAGAGAAAAGTAGTCAGATTTTCTTAATAACATTTTGTTAATCATTTTAAGTGCCTAAGAGTTGAAAAATTTATACTATTAATTAAAAATTTAATTAATAACTATAATATAAAGAAATATATTTAGTTTATGACATAAATATTAAATAATTCTTCTAAGGGAGACTTATATATAAACAATTTCTAATAATGATGAGATTATGAAATAAACCCTTACCACCTTAATAACTTTTGAATCATAATCCACATGAAAGAAATAAAATAAAATGATAATTTAAATACTGTTAAGATAAATATATTCAGGAATAAAATATAAAATGGGGAATTATATACACCACATAAAGGAATAAGTGGTGAATATGGCATATGTCTCATGAAAGTAAAAGTTAGATGAGAAACCATTACCTCAGGTTTGACTTCTTTAATATGTGTCCAAACATCCTAAATAATAAATATATTTATATTATAAATCTATTAAATAACCATAATCATAAATCTCATACTATATTTTATTTAATTATGGTCTTTTATCACATGATCATTAATAATTTGTTTTGTTAAAATCACTATTTTGGGTGATAATTGCTTTGTTTTTCATGTATTTTTGGGTATTATAATTTTTGATCCATTTAATTTGATAATGGATCCATAATACTCAAAATTTAAACCAGTATATAATTATCATATTTATTCATTATATATGTATTTTTAATAATCTATAAAGAGAGATATAGAAAATGGATTACACCATTCATGGAGATGATAAGTCCTATGTGCACATTAAAGATGTTTCTATTTTTCTTGATAGATGGAAAAAACTAGAAATAAATATTAATTAAAATTTATAGAATAATTATTATTTTATATATAAAATTTATATTAATTAAATTTATCTTTATTACCGTCCATGTAAAAAAATTGGAAAACATTTCAAATCACTACGTGGAGGCGGTAGTCCACATGTACGCAGAGGGTGGCATTATTGTTTCCCAAAGGATTTGAAGATAAAAAGTTAGAAGTTATATTATATTTATAGAAGTTTTTATGTCAAAAATATCACATATATTCATTAATTTTAATCTTACTACCTTCTATGTAAATCTTAAGCCAAAAATGAATCACATTTCTTTATGAGGCAATAGTCCACTGTAAACACGAGTGACGTTATCACACCCACCCATGGAATGGAAAGTAGGAAGGTGTATGTGATATTATTATTATATAAGTATAATAATGTAATAATTATCATATTAATATATTTAATCCATCATTATTCCCATCCTTGAAAGGTGGTTATGGAAGAAAATTACTTCGGTTCATGAGGCAGTAGTCCACTATACACACGATCAATGATTTTGTTTTCCATTTGATAGAAGTGGATATGGATATAGGTTATGTAATTAAAATAATAATATATCAATATATTGGAGATACTTGTGATATTATTTTGTCATGATTGAATAATATTTTAAGTATGTGGAAGAATAAATGAAACGAATACGCTCGTTAAGAATTTTACCTCTTCTCTGAAGAACTATTTTAGGTTTATACCTAAAGATTTAATAGATTATATTTATGATTAAAAAGTACTTATAGTATATTTTTAAAGGATTAAGTAAGGTATTTTGGTAGGTATTGGTTGAACCAAATGGTTTTGAATGTGTGTGTAGGAGAGGATAGTGGGTGGCCTTTTGTAAGTGGGGAAGAAGACACACTTGATATTTTTGAAAATAAAAAGTGATAACTATGTTTTTTTCATGTCAAAAGTGTCAAAAATGGTTCATTATCAAAACTTAGAGGTGATAAGGTCAAAATATGACTAAAAAATTCCTTATCCTATCAGTATAACCCCATCTGTAAACTCAATTTTACTATAACCGTGGTAATTAATTTTTATTGTTTTCATTATTAATTATAGTAAAAAATTAAGTTCAACTTATTATATAATATGAATTATCATTATTCCAAAATTTTAATCAATTTTTAAAAAATAAATTTACTTAATTATCATAATTAAATTTAAAATTAAACCTGTCGACGCGTCGATAAAATGGGTTTTTTGAAGAAAAAATTTTAAAAGTTTAAAATGTTTTAATATCAGAATTAAATATGAAATTTATTCCAATTAACTAATTAGTTAATTATTATTATTAAACTAATTTAAATTTTAAACTTATTTAAAATATAATTTATCTTTGTAAGTAGTTAAAATGAAAAGAAAATGTTCGATTAAAATTAGTATTTTTTACTATTCATTAAAAAACAATTATTTTATAAAATTATAAAAAATTCACCCAAAGAAAATTTTAACATGTATATTGAAAAAATTAAATTTATTTTTTCAAATAAAGTTTCCAAAATTTATAAAAGTTATTTTTAAATTATGCGTGCGAAGCGCGATAAACCACCTTTATGAAAAAATACAGTTTTTCATAAAACATTTATTTTTCTTTCAAATGATACTTACTTTAATTACAATAAATACATATCCATTGAATTTATTTTATAAATGTGTAAAAAATATAATTTTAAAAATTTAATTATTACTTTTCATACCCACCAAATTAATGGTTAGGTTATAATATTTATGTTTAAATAATAATATTTTAATAGAGTATCACATTTCATTAAAACCTAGTGTTTCATGCATTGAAATCTATAAAAGATATTGAATTTATTTAAAATTAAATATATAATAAAGTATAAGGATGTTACATTCTCTTATAATATTGGTATTTCATGTCATATATATTATTTAATATGATTTTCCTCTTTTAAAATCTCAAGGTGTTACATTATACCACCTTAAATAAATTGAATTCTCAAAATTTAATCTTGATCTCAGTAATCAAGGGTTTTAAATTTAAAAATACCTTTATTGAAGGAATGAATCATTAAAATTGTGAATAAAACATCCCCTCTATAATAGATTAACGGAAGTATGAATTTCAATTTGAATAACACATACTAGGTTTTCAAATAGGAGAACATTGGAGGGAAGTGAAGATATAAACATAGAAGAAAGTACTAATCCCCAAGGATTAATGGGGAGTGATAGAGATAATTGATCACAAGATAGTGAATAATATATAAAATTAAATGACCACACATACATATATATATGATGAGTTAAAAGGACATTTGATTTATAAAAAATGAAGGTACTAAGAAAATATTTTTGTTTCAAGAACCGTTTTCTAGAGTTGAGGAATTTCTATATCATATAGATTGATGGTATAAGAAAATATAGTTGGTATATTTATATTTAATTGGCACAATTTAATCCTTTGTATGCGTTTCTATAAATTCCTAATTAATCTCCTACTATAAGAAATGAATATCCAATAGGAATTTTTATGTCTGAAGCATTAAAAATAACACTTAATATATCATTAGCTCAGTAAAAGAATTATAACTCATTCCACCTATCTATATATATTTTACAAGACTAAAATGGTTAGTAAAATTTATTTAATATAAACTAAAGTTAAACTTAATCCATTCAATAAATATTTAACCTTAAGACTCATCCAAAATATATCTGACTAAATTCAAAGTCCAAAAATTTTAAGGGTGGTCACTAAATTAACATTATATTCCCAAGATAATTTAATTTATCCCTTAATGTCACATTAAAAATATATAAATACCTTGATAACCATAAAAAATTAATTAAAACATGAATTCTTCCAAAAAAAATCTTAGGTTGGGGAATATATTTCATAAATCCAAATATGCAGTAAACTCTTGAAAAGATAACATAAATAACTATCCAATTTGAAGGTTACCAATAATTTCCCATGAAAATTTATTTATCATTATTATATCAACATCATCCAAATATTAAGGGCTATCTCCCCTCAATAAATATTTTTCCAAAAAAGATCAACTTTCTATAGAATCACTTTTTTTATTTATCGGTAATATTCATCATATGATTTTGAATCCTTAAAGAAAATGACCTGGAGTATAATTATTATACATTTAATTATTCTTATACCCAGAATATCATTGATAAAATAATCCTATAATATAATTCTTTAATCCAAACACAAGTACATTAATCATTCCATGTCATCTGTATTAATATCATAATCTTAACCTTGATCCCTTAGAGTTTTCTTAGGTATATTACCTTGATGCTTGGGGCATTCATTTACGTAGTTCCCCATATCCTTATAGTTGAAACAATAAACATAAAGGGTTTATTTCTTATGATTCCATTCATATGTGTGATGGAATTTATCTCTAAAATTGAAACATACTATCATTCCCTTCAATAAAGTAGCAGAGTATTTTGTTCCAAAATTATCACATGTGGGAAAAAACTTCTTCCCCTTCTTCCCCTTATCAGTTTTTTTCTTTTAAATACTCTTATTATTTTGATTCCATTTAAATAAATAATACATAGAAAATTATTTCTATATATTGATATCACATGATACTATATCCTCATATGATAAGAATGCATAGGATACTAATTTCCTAGAAAATCTTGTCTTAAGATCATCAAGAAAGTGATCATTCTTACTCTTTTTATTATGTGCATTAATATTATTCCCATTAATTTTCTAGGTTCCATTTATAAACAATAGAATACACTAGATTAGATAATAACATTATGTATCATAATTTATAATCCCAAAATCAGTTAATCAATTAACATATTTTGAAAAATTTATGCATGGGTTATTCCATAATCATTAACAATGTTTCTTTAGGAAATTTTCCAAATCATAAAAATATTTTCAAATTCTTCATAATGGTTTGTAAATAAAATGTTACTTAACCCAACCATATCATTTGAGAGTGTCTAAGCAGAAACATAGTAAGAACTATTATCATATACTAGGTAACTCTCGAGTTAAGCCTGATATGACTTTTTAGAGTTATTACCCCTATGTACATTTGTACCAGACCCATATCCACTTGTAGCATCCAAACAAGAAAGTATTTCTAGGGAAAACCACATAATCTATTCATCAACAAATTTTTTGATTTTATTCTATACTTTTCCTCAAATTATATCATAGGGTCATGTTCCTAAATCTATGTTTACCTTAATCTTGTTCCTAAGGAATCTAGTAAATCTCATATGGTACCAACTATAAAGAACCTAACCCTAGTAGACCAAAGTCGATTTATACTTTATTATATTGGAACTAGATGCAAAGAATCACATCCCAAAGGACCTAATAGTTTAGTAGTATTTGTAAAATAGGTACATATTCTAATTTAACATACATTTGAAAACACAAAATAATCAAAGTTTTTTAATTGATAAATCCATTATTTCCTTTATAATATCCTTGCATATTAATCATAAAACCCTTCCTTGTATCCTAAGGAAAATAAAAAATAAAAAAGGGGTGAGAAAATATTATTAGTTAGGGTAAGAATACAGTGGAATAAATCATGAATAAATAATCATAGTCAATATGGAAAGTTAAATAACTGAAACACATTCCATTTAAATGATAACTTGGACATAATATGACATGAATAAACGAAGATCAAATAAATCCATATCAATGATCACATAATATTTAAACTTATCAATGAATATTCTATCTAATATATTAATCACATAGAAATAAATAACTAATATCATAATGAGGGAATGAATAATGCCAAACATCTGAAACATACTATCAAGACCTTTCATAAGATAGTTTAAATTTGTGGGTAAAAACCCATCTAATTTGGCCAACTGATTTATCACATGAGACCTATCAATGCATCAAGGGAATATCTATAACTAGACACCACCCATCACATAATAATTCCTATGTATTAATCATATGAAATGGGTGAAACATTATCAATATAAATTAAAATTAACAAACTAATATGCTAAATGTTAATACTTACTGAAATCAAATAAACATAATCATAAACCATCTAGAGTAATATTGTGAATGGTAATAAAATTTTACATTATCATTTTAACTAATATTAAACTATCCAAATAAAGAATAAGGATAATATCAATACAATATATCCCTAGTGTATCATAAGTACAATAATTGTTTGATGTAATTGATAAATAAAAATACTATAAAAATGTCATTTAAAACATTTTTGAGAAAAATAATATTTTCACTTTGAAAATATTTTTAAAATAAAAATTTCACAGAATATTTTCAAAATAAATTTATTTGAAAATAACCTTTGAAAAATTGTAAAATAATAATTAAAACATTGAGTGGTCATGATAGGAGAAAACTCTATTTATGTCATACATGTTAAAATAAATATTCCTTTCACATTTTCAATAAAATCTTAACATTAATTGTTTGGAAAATGAAATAAGGATTACTTTAAACAAAATTATAAAAAAATTAAAAATGGGTTAAAATTCATTTAATAAATCATTTTTAGAATGTTAGAAAAAATAAAACATTTTTAGAAAACATGGTTTTGGAAGAAAAAGGATTTTCGACCAAAGATAGAAATTAAGTTGGATTTTATTAAAACATTTTCTCAATAATTTTAAGTACCAAAGAGTTAATTTTTTTACTATTACTTTAAAATTTCATCAATAATCTGGGGATAAGAAAATATATTAATTTGACGATATAAATATCAAATATTTTCCCCAAGATAGACTTAAACATAAACAATCTCGAATAGAGATGAGATTGTGAAATAAACCCTTTCCACTTTAGTAATTTGTGAATCATAAGACCCATGAAAAAAATAACATAAAATGAAATCTAAGAAACTATTAATATAAAGAGTTTAATGATATAAAATATCAAAATTTGTGGTATATACACCAAAAAAATGAGTAAGTGGTGAATATGAAAAATGTATCATTGAAGTAAAAGTGGGATGGGAAGCCCTTACCTCAGGTTCTACTTCCTTCATATGTGTCCGAACCTCTTAATAATAAATATAGGTATATTATAATTCTATTATAGAACCATAATCACATATATAATTCCATATATTAATTACTTATGGTATTTTTTCACTCATTCATTGAAAATTCTTTGTTAAAATCATCATTTCAGGTGATAATAACTTTTTTTTTCATGTATGTTTTGATTTGGTAATTTTGTTGATTTTACTTTGATCATGGTTAAATAATATAAATAATTTAAACCATGATATAAATATCATATATATTCATTATATATTTAATTAGAGTAATCTATAAAAGGAAGATATAGAAAATGGATTACACCATTCATGTAGATAGTAATATATACGTATGCATGAACATTGTTTCAATTTTTCACTACAGATGGAAGGAAAGGAAAATAAATAATAATAAAAATTTAAAGAATAATTTTTATTTTATATAAATAATTTATATTAATTATATCCATCCTTATTACCATCCATGAAAAAATTAAATGAAAAACATTTCACAATGCTACGGGGAGGCAGTAGTCCACACGTACCCACGAGCGACATTGTTATTTTGAAAAGGATTGTAAGATAAGAAGTTATAAGTGATATTATATTTAATGTATTTTTTTAGGTCATAAATATAAAATATATTCACTATTTTTATCCTTACTTCATTCCATGTAAAAGTTAAGTGAAAAACGAATCACATTTCTTTGTGATATGGTAGTCCGTCGTACACACGAACACCGTTATCATTTCCCCCCACAGAATGGAAATTCAAAAGGAATATGTGATATCATAATTCTAGAAGTATATTAATGTCATAATTATCATATAAATATGTTAAATTTTTCATTATATCCATCCTTTTTTGGTGGTTAGGGAAAATTATTTACATCGGTTTGTGAGGCGTTAGTCCACCATACACACGATGGAAAATTTAATTTTCTATTTGATGGAAGTGGAGATGGAAATAGGTTATAAAATTAATATAATTACATATCAGTATATAATATATACTAATTTAATTATATTATAATTATTTAATAATATTTGAAGTAGGTTAAATAATAAATAAAACAAATATGAACATTTATAATTTTACCTCTTCTTTAAAGAACTCTTTTAGGTTTATAAATAAAGATTTCCTAGATTGGATTCATGATAAAAAATGACTATAATATGTTGTTATAGTATTAAATAAATTATATTGGTACGTATTTACTGAACCAAATAGTTTTGGAGGTGTGAATATGAGAGGAGAGGTGGTGGCCCATTAAAAGTTGGGGGGGATACACTTTGTGTTTTTGAAAAGAAAATGTGATACCCATGTTTTTATCATACCAAAAGCCTAAAAAATGGGTCATTATTGAACCTTATAGGAGATAATGTCAAAATATTTCCATCCAATGGGTGTTGGATATGTTTTATGTCATTTTTACCCCTATCTTATTAGTTTGACCCCCAGATAAACCCATTTTTTCCTTAACCGTGGTAATTAATTTTTACTATATTTGACTATTAATTATGGTCAAAAATTTAGTTGAACTTATTATATAATATAAATTATTTTGATTCAAAATATTTAGTCCATTTATACAAATTAAATTCACATAAATTTCTGAATTCAATTTAAAATTAAACCTATATGCGGGTAAATAAAACAGTTTTTCCAAAGAAAAACTTTCAAAGCTTTAAAATGCTTTAATGTAATAATTCAATAAGAAACTGGTTCCAATGAGAAAAATTAATTATGATCTAATATAATTGAACTAATTTCAATTTAAAACAAATTTTAAACAAAATTTAACTTTTTAAATAATTTAAACAAAAAGATAATTTTTGATAAAAATCAGTATTTTTCACTATGAACAAAAAATTTAACATTTTCAGAAAATTATAAAAAAATTCCCCTGAAGATAATTTTGACTTGTAAAATTCAAAATTATAGTTTCCTTTGTAAAATAAATTTTATAAAATTGGTTAGAATTAATTTTATACTATGTGTGAAAAGTGTAACAAAACTACATTTTTGAAAAATATAATTTTTTCAGAAAACAATTCTTTTTTTTAAAATGATTATTATTTTATTTATAATCAATAAATATCCATTTATTTTATTTTATAAATTTTTGAACCATATAATTTTCATAATTTAGTTATTATTATTCACCCCCTCCAACTCAACAACTATATAATAATGGTCATGTTTAGATAATAATATTTTAATAGAGTGTCGCGTTTTGTTCAAACCTAGTGTTGTGTGCATTGCAAGAAATAGAAGAGATTGAATTTATTTAAAAAATAAATATATGATAAAGTCTTGGGGTGTTAAATTATCTTCTAAGTTTGGTGTTCAATTTCATATACACTATCAAATATGATGTTCCTCTTTTAAAATATCAGGGTGTTACAATAGGTCTCATGAGACAAATTAATTTTCCAAATTAAATGGGTTTTTGGTGTATACCTACTAATTGATTAAAATATCTTAGTAAAAGGTGTTTATAGTATATATATCATGATTTATGATATCATGATTTATAATATTAACCATTTCAATCATTGATAATTCATTTATTATTATCTATGATATTTTTTCATTGATATTATCCATGGATACATTTTATACTAAAGTTACTAATTAAATAACAAATGTTTTAAATTATTTACCCCACCATGTTGATTATTCATTATTTAATCATGATATCTTATATTGTACATAACCCTTACTTATAATTTTAGCTTAGCCTTATTTTTTCCTTTCCCCATGATATGGATAATTATTATTTGAACGAGTTTAAGGATGATGAATGTTTTCTATTACTACGTTTTATGTTTAATTTCCAATATATCTGGTTCTTCAAGACTACTAAACTAATCGGTCCTTCAGGATTATATCTCTTATATCTATTCCAACGTAATGAAGAAGACACCAAATCTTGGATACTTGAGTTGATTTTGTTACAAATAATGATTTATTTAATTTATCATGATGAAAAACAATTTCTCACCTGAAAATAGTTTTATGAAAACTAACTCTTTTTTCATTTAAATGATTTCATATTTAGTTATAACCTTTATATAACTAGTGTTTGAATGATTACGCATAAATTACCAATAAATTTCATTAAAATAACTTTTTAATAGTGATCAATATACATTGTTTAGATAAAAAATACATATCATGTAGAAAAACAGATTTCTTCTGAAAACATGTCTTTTAATCACTAAATGATTTTATTAAAATTTTGTTCTTATAAAAACATTTTTTTCATTATACATATATTTCACAATGTGGTTAAGACTATTTATACCCTACAACATGATGACTAGGTTATAAAGGTGTACTATATCCTATGTTCACTTAAACTCTCAATTGCATATAAAGAAAGTTATCAAATATTTAAAGTTTATTTTAAAGGGAATGAATTTAAAATCTTGGGATGCTACATTCTACCCACCATAAAATGAATTTTACCCTTTAAATTTTCACTATGATACAAAAAATGAGGATATATCTTATTTGTCACATCCTCATGTTCCAATGAATCTTCCTCTAATTTCAGATTCCTCTAGAGAACCTTAATCATGTGAGTATTCTTATTATGTAACACTTTATCTCTATGATCCAATATTTATAATAGTTTTTCTTCATAGGAAAGATCATTATCTAGTGGTACAACCTTTAATTTTAGTATATGTGAAGGATCAGGTATATAATTTCTCAAAATAGATACATATAATACATCATGAACTTGATAGAGGTTTGTTGGAAGCACCAAGTGATAAGAAACTATCCCAATATGATCAACAATATTGAAAGGGATGATATATTTAGGGAACAATTTTCCCTTATTTTTGAATCTCATAGACTTTTTCTATGGAAAAATTCATAGGAATACACACATGAGCCTCAACTAAGTTGGCGAGGACTCTTCAAGTACATATATGAGACCCATGTTCGAATCCAGGCAGAGGCATATTTTTGGGTTACTATAGCAGTACTATAACATATACTATTCATTACTAGAGCAGCGAGAACTATTCGCCTTCAAGACATCGGTTTGGTCCTAGAGTACTTAAGGACTTTGGGGCACCCAAGCCTTCAGGTTAGTAA
This sequence comes from Viscum album, assembly GCA_963277665.1. Taxonomy (NCBI): domain Eukaryota; kingdom Viridiplantae; phylum Streptophyta; class Magnoliopsida; order Santalales; family Viscaceae; genus Viscum; species Viscum album. Next base: position 1,232,207,994 of record OY728155.1, read on the forward strand.
GGATTTCATGCCACCTTCAGGCCTTCAATCCACCTTAAGGCCTTCAGGCCACCTGATGTGAAGAAACAAACAAAACAAATTCTATAAGGAACATACTCTAGAGGAGGATTTAGACCAAGCTGCATTCACCAGAGTAGAGATATCAAATTTAGAAGAATGATATGGCCTAAAATTTTCCATCAGTACCAAGCCCATGAATCCTTGAATAGTATAGCTATCCAAACATCCTTGAAAAGGTAGAGAACTAATCACGATGCAGATACTGGAGAGGGGCAGTTTCAAGTAGTCACAGTTTAGGATGTATTCCATTGTGACATTATCACCCTATAATGTAAAAAAGACTATTATAAATGTAATATAATTATTACCCTTAAACCCTAAAAAGGTTTATTATAAAAAATGAATAAAAAACGAAGGCCTTCAGTCCATTCAGGCATTGGAATACCTTCTCACCAACTTTAAATACCAGATCTCACTGGTGATTGTCATCATAACTCTTATGTTGAATCCAAGATTACATGATGTTCTACTAAATGGATCTAACCTTCTATACCATTTCCTCAACTAGATAAGTACCCAATATCTTTATTTACCCATCTTTATCCCAACACATTGTATTTATACACTTATTTCTATAGAGGTATTTATAAGGATCCTTATGAATGATCGAGTAAAAACTATTGTTATAATAGAATTTTAAGAGAACAAAGTGTTGATACCCACCACTTTTTAAATCCAATGAACATGATATCAATATATCCTACAGGTTTTTAATGGTCCTCTCAGACTAAACATCTATCTAAAGATGATAAGAAGTACTGAAACACAACTTTATACCCACATCATGATGAGGAATTTACTATAAATTTGAGTTAATACTTGGATATTGATCAGATACAATATAATGTGGTACTCCATGTAGTGGAGAAATACTAGGAATATTATTTAAAATTGTAAGTTTAAATTTCTATTGATGGAATATGAGAATAATAAGGGAAATTGAGATTTAAATGCTCGTAATGAGCCAATTATAAGGGATATTTTGGTGGGATCTAAGGTCTTCAGACCCATGTATAGGAGATAAAAACCTATTAATGGCCTTGATTATGAAAAAAATGTGTTTATGGATGATAATAAACTTGAGTGAAGAATATATGGGAATAGGGATGACCCAACACAACTATTGTTAGAACCATTATCCTTTAATGATGTGGTTGCTGGTTTTATGTTAGACACTTTTGTTTAATAATATATTTTTACACTAGTTGTTTAAAAAAGTGCATGTGATTGATCTTGATTGAAATGGGTAGATAATGGTGACCTCAATGAATCTCATTATTTTGGTAGTGGTGTTGGAGGAGACCCTCCTAATGCTCTCAAGGATTAGTTTTTTGTCCAATTGTAAGGTGGATCATAACTGAGGATATTTTTCTTTGCAACCAAAGAAGAATCATGAAAAATTGAATCCTAATATGAAGCTAAGGTAAGCGTAATAGTCTCATGGAGATGAGGAAATACTAGAGGGTAAGTCTAGTAATATATAAACTTGTGTGTCCTCCATAGGGAAGGAACCCGAGGGGGTGAGGAAGCCCTCCTAGTCATGGTTCTATTTTTTCAACTCTAGTGTATGAAAAGGATGATGCCACTAATGAGAACCATATTGCTGATAAGTTTGGAGTAGAGGAGGATATTGGAATCATGGAAGCTATTAATTATAGAAAATTAGTGGATTTTGATCTTTTTATGGGCCCGTGATGTGGTGAGTATAGCCACTATGGGAAGGATGTAAATAATGACCCCCCAAACATCTTCACCACAATGGATTTGATTATAACTCCCAACTTTAGGTATTTCTATATAGAATATTTCAATAAGAGTCAGGTTGTACCTTTTAATGAGGAGATTATTGAGGGGGGTAGAATTTCTCCATCTCAAAATGAGTAGTTCCCTAAAAAAAGCTTATAGGTAGGGTTAAGCAGTTGGATATTTCAGAGGGAAGTTGTATGGTGGATGTGGAGAAGTGGTCACTAACTTAAATCAACAATTTTGTACAACATGATACCATGGACAAGGACCCAACACATAAAGAGAACCCAACAGACTTTAGGCATGAGTAAATTGATAAAACAAATTCTTTATGCAAGGATGCTGAAGTTGGAGCCCAACCCTCAGACCCATAAGTAAGCATAAAAGAACAAGAGTCAATTGAGGATAAGGAAGATACAATAATGAGTCTAAATGATCGAGTTGGCCATTGGGTTACTCCTAAATGGAGGAGGGAATGTCACCTGAGCCATGGAAATGCATAGAATGTGGGTAATAGGCACTAATAAATATTTGTTTTTCCTTTTGTATTCTCATGTTACTTATAGTGGATTGTTGAAAGCAGGATGATTGGTCATGAGCTATGTGTTTTTCACTTCTTTGTTTTTGGTTTTGATGGAGTGTGTGTCACACTCTTTTTTGAAACCCCTTATACTATATTTTCTCTTCTTCTTAATAATTTTTTTACATTTATTGGTTTTAAACCCATGGTTTGAACCCTTTTGAACACACACACAAACACACACACACACATATATATAAATAAATTTATTTATAATTATACTTATAAATATATATTTATAATTATGTTTATAAATATATATTTATAATTATTTAAATATATTTATAATTATATAAATGTATTTATATAAATATATATGAATAATAAAAATATTTATAATGATATTTATAATTATATGAATAAATATTTATAATTATATTATTATTAATATATATTGATAAATAAATTTACAATAAATTTACAATATATTTATATATTTATCATAGTTGGGGGGCTTACATGAGTGTTAAAAGGATCCTTGTAATTCTATATCAAACTTGAGTTCAAATCTGTGTGGAAGCAAATTTCTGCAGGAAGGCGGTGACACAGGCGGTGATGCAGGTATGATACAGGTAGGTGGTGATGCGGGTAGTATGATGCATACATGATGTTGCATTGGGCCTTCAGGCTAGTTTGTGGGTATTTAGGCTATGTAATGAGTTTCATGCCCACCAGGCCTTCATCACTACTAGAAATTTGGGCTTTGAAGCCCCTTTACCTATAGCGACCGCCAGTGGCGGTCGCTAGGTTTTCCCAAAAAAATGGGGGGCTTCGGCGCCCCCCCCGAACCCTCCTCCTCCCTCGCCTCGCCGCGTGCCCTCCCCCGTCACCACGCTCCCTCCCTCACCGCCCTCCCCCATCGCCGCGCGCCTTGCCCCGTCATCGCGCGCCCTCCCTCGTCGCCGTCCCCCATCGCCATGTCGGCCTCCACCCTCTACCGTCTACCCTCCGACCTCCCTCCTCCCTGCCCTCCACTCATCCGGACTTCCTTTGCCTCCAGCCTCCCTCTACCCTACGGCTGCCCTTCGGCCTCCCTCTACCCTCAGGCCTCCCGCCACCCGCCTCCGGCAGCCCTCCGGCCGCCCTCTGGCCTCCCTTTACCCTCTGGCCTTCTGCCACCCACCTCTGGCCTCTAGCCCCTCTGGCCTCCGACCCTTCTTCCCTCCAGCCTCTGCCCTCGGCTCTCTGCCCCCTCGGTCCCCCCCCCCCCCCGTACCCCGCCAACCCCTATCCCCTCCGTCTTCGTCCCCTCTCTCACTGCACCACCGCCGCCCATCCCCTCCCTCACCGTCCTCTCCCTTATTGCACTGCCACCGCCCAGTCCCCTCCCTCCCTACATGTCCACTACTCATCCCCTTACCGCTTCCTCTCATCCACTCTGGCTCCCCATGTCCTTGGTCCCCTCCCTCGTCATCCCACCCTTGCTGCACCGTCGCCACCTCACCGCCTCCTCTACTCCGGCTCCCCGTCGTCACCGCCACCCGTCCCCTCCCTCGCTGCACCGCCTCTGGCTCCGGCTCCCCTTCGCTGCCTCTCCTCTCCCTCGCAGTACTGCCTTCATCTCCCCTCCCTTCTAGTATTGTAGCGCAATCAGGTATGACATGGGCTTTCACTTACATTATTATTTTATAAATGGTTCACAAACAATTAATTAGTATTTATTTTAAATATATTTGATATAAAAAATGCAAATGTAATAAGTCTTGTGTAAATGTTTGTTATAGGGATCTTATTATGGATAAGAGTTGGATTGATCTTCCAAATCGAACGTCTAGAGAGTATTTCAATGGAATTATGCAGTTTATTAACATCACCAAAGGATTTTAAAGTGACTATATTAGTTGTACATGTAGAAAATGTGCTAACAGATATAAATTCACATGATATACTATGAGGGAGCACCTATCCTTTAATGGATTTCTGAAAAATTATAAGAGTTGGGCTCATCATGGAGAAGAATATGTTCGTTGTCAAAATACAGATATAGTTCAAATGGATGTTAATGCAAGGATGAATGATCCAATGAATGAAATGCTTACTAAAATGGTACGTGGGTTAGCTCCTGAAGGCATTGACATCCAGAATCTTGAGACCAGTGAGATAAATCTTCGCTCTGGTGCAGATCGTGATTCGAGGAGGTTTTATGAAGCACTTGATGATGCAAAAATAGAATTATATCCTGGATGTACTTCTTACAATAAATTGTCGTTTATCGTGGAGTTGTTGCATTTGAAGACTTTGAATCATTGGTCAGACACATCATTCGACATGTTGTTGGTGTTATTGAAAAAGGTTCTTCCTGTCGACACTAAGATTCCCGAGTCATATTACCATGCTCGTAAGTTGACAAAGAACTTAGGTTTTACATATGAGACCATATATTCATGTGCAAACAACTGTATGTTGTTTAGAAAGGAAACTTCCCATTTGGATATTTGTACGGTTTGTGGTGCTTCCAGGTGGAAAGAGAATAGGGGAAATCAGACTCATCAAAGTCAAATTGCGATACAGGGGAAACTGATTGTCGTAAAACAAATGCGTTACTTTCCCCTTAAACTGAGGTTGAAAAGATTTTCTATGTCATCTAAAGTTTCTAATTTAATGAGATGGAATGCAGAAAGAGTTCATGAAAGTGATATGTTAACCCACCCGATAGACTCTCATGCATGGAGTGATTTTGATAAGATACATCCCGACTTTGCTAAAGATGTTTGTAATGTTTGATTGGGATTGGCAGCAGATGGTTTCAATCCATTCAAGTCTATGGTTGGTGGGACTCATAGCACATGGCCCGTGGTGTTGGTTCTATATAATCTTCCTCCGTGGATTTGTATGAAGCAACAATTTATATTAATTTCCACTCTTATTGATGGACCTAAAAGTCCAGGGGATAAGATTGATGTTTATCCTCAGCCATTGATTGATGAGTTGAATGAATTTTGGGGTGATGGTGTGATGACTTATGACTTTGAAACGAATGAAATGTTCAAACTGCAGGCTGCTTTATTGTGGACAATCAATGACTTCCCAGCTTATGAAAATTTATCAGGCTAGAGTACGAAAGGGTAGTTTTCTTTCCCTTGTTGCAACAAAAGTAAAAAATCTATATGGATTAAGCATTCCAAAAAATCGACATACATGGGTCACATTCATTTTCTCCCCCCTCAACACAGGTTCAGAAAGGATAGAGTGGCATTTGATGGTTCTAGAGAGTTTAGCCCAACACCAAAGATCATGATAGGAGTCGAAATGTTATCGCATATTGAGAAAGAAAACATCCGCACAGTATATGAAATTCAGGATTTGGTGGCTCCTTCGGTACGTAATATTCATGCTGTGGGTAGGCAGCGCAGTCACAATTGGAAAAAGAAAAGTATTTTTTATAGTCTTCCGTATTGGAAAACTAACATGCTGAGGCATATTTTGGATGTCATGCACATTGAAAAAAAATTGATAACATATTGTGGACCATTTTAGGTGTCATTGGAAAATCAAAGGACCATGTTAATTCACGTCGTGATTTGGAAGAAATGGGTTTAAGGAAACAGTTGCATTTACAGTTAGCTGAGGGAAATAAGGAATATATTCTTGTTGCACAGTATACAATGACTACAAAGGAGAAAGATACATTTCTTTCCATTTTGAAGATGCTCAAGGTGCTTAATGGTTACTTTTCTAAAATTTCAAAGTGTGTGAATCTGACGAGCAAGACATTGCAAGGGTTGAAAAGTCATGACAATCACATACTACTTCAGCAGTTGATTCCAATCACAATTTGTGATTGTTTATCCCCCAATGTTGTTCAGGCATTTATTGAGATGAGTAATTTTTTTAGACATCTTTGTTTAAGAAATCAATGAATGGGTGATTTAAAAAGTTTACAGGACCGAATTGTACTTACGCTTTGTCACTTTGAGAAACTATTTCCCCCCTCATTTTTCTATGTTATGATCCACTTGACAGTGCACCTAACTGATGAAGTAATGGCTTCTGGTCCAGTGCAATTTAGGTTGATGTATCCTATTAAGCGGTATTTGAGTACATTGAAGCCATTTGTACACAACAGAGCTCATCTGGAGGCATCAATAGCCAATGGTTATTTGATGGATGAGTGTACTACTTTATGTGCAGAATATCTTACGGATGTTGAAACAAAATTAGATAATCCCTATCAGATTCATGATGGTCCAGTTAGAGAAGGAACCACATATGATATGGACAACATCGAGTGGATACAAGTGCATCGATATATCTTTTTCAATACTCCATTAGTTTCACCATTAATGCAGTAAGTATCTTATCACTTTTATTGTTTAACTTTTACATGTTTTGTTTGCATAATTTGATCATTTAAATATCACATTATCATTTGCAGGAAACACATTAATGAGATAAAATAAGAGATGTATCGTGCGACTGAGTTTCAAATTCAACAATCACATTATGCGTCATTTCATGATTGGTTCAAGGATTATGTACGTATAAATTGATTTTCATTATGAGTGAAGTATTATACTAATTTCTTTCTACATATATCATTATTGAATTCTATGAATTATGTAGGTTCATAATATGAGGGAGTTAGGGTACCCAACACTAATTGAAGAATTTATCCAACTAGCTGAGGGTCCATCTATAACGTATCGTCGTTATAAATCTATAGATTCCAATGGTTTTTGATTTTGCATTAAAGATGTTGACGAAAAACGAGCAACAAAAAACAGTGGCATCGGTTGTCCATTTGTCGATTTTGGTTATTACTATGGTCAATTGATAGACATCATTGAAGTTGTATACACACACGGGTTGAAGTACATATTGTTAAAGTGTAATTGGTTTGATCCAGTGCATGGATGTAAAGTCGGTCAATATCAGTTTTCAGTGGTGAATTTTCACTATATGTTATATAGAAATGAACGAGTTGATAACGAACCTTTCATTTTGACATGACAAACGGAACAAGTATTCTTTGTTACTTTTCCTTTGAATCCAAGTTGGCAAGTTGTTGTCAAAATGTCTCGACAAGGAGTGTTTGTATTTGAACAAGATGAACCTGAGACTGTTCCTTTTGTTTCCCAACAGCTTGATCAACATACCGTAGTTCAACGTGAAGAAGATATTTATTGGGTCAGAGCGGCTGTTGAATGAGAAACGGTCAATTTTCATGCTTAATGAAAGGTATAATTGTTTTCCCGCTATTAAGCCTAGGATATCATAAATTATCTAACCATTTTATAAATCCTTGTAAGTTTTAATCCTCACTTTTGGAAGTTTATTCAGTTATAAATATTTAGGGTGATTTAACTCGTGTTATATTGATTTTATTGTCGGTGTATCTTCCCATTGAGGTATTCTTCATTTGGTTCATGTTCTTCTTGAATGTTTATTAATTCAATTTGAAATTTGGCTATGCATTGATTGGTTTTGTACATAATTTGTATATCTATTTGGTTAACTTTCTGATTTTTTAAAATTCATTCACAACTAATTATTCAATCCCTTTTTGTTTGATTAACAATTGTAAAAGTTTTATTTATTTTTAAAACAATCCAATTTATCATTTGGACACTTTGGATAGTCCCCTTACTAATGTTTTCCATGACTGTAGGCATGTCAGGGGAAGAGTCAGCAGATCCACATCATCCATCTGAGGCATCTACGTCTCAGGGTCGAGGTATGTTTGAATGTCATTGTATCTATTTTTTATGTAATTTATAAATATATATATATATATATATTTATAACATCTGTCAATTTATATATAAAATTGTTTTCAACAGGATCAAACTCGACTGCTTCTTCCTCTCGCAAGAGAGGCCCTGGTCGTGGCATATTATCATGGAATTCTGACACGACTTTTGATGTTTCATTTGAGGAGGTATTTCATCCTGTGGGATGGAATGCCCCTGCATTTATTCGCCAACAGGGTCATATCATACGTGACCCACATCGATTTCCATTGACCACACGTGACTGGGCTTCTATCCCTCATGACACATTAGATTGTCTTTGGAGGGAGGTCCAGGTAAGAAGACCATTTTACTTTATTCCCTATGTATAAACAATAATAACATATGTGATTTTTTTCTTTAATAGAAAAATATAAAAGTATGTCCTGATGAGTTTTGGCCAGTGTGTATGAGAAAATGCCGTAAGATGTGGAAAGACTATAAAGGAAAAGTCAAGAGGGACCACTGGGTACCAGATGTGGGTGCCCCAAACATTCTGGAAAAAGTCCCGAGGGGTGTCCTCCCGGCTCAGTGACGTGATTTAGTTTCATATTGGTCTACTGAGGGTGTTGCTGTTTGTATATTTATTTTGGTATATATATTTTCAAGAATGTGTGATTTGTTTGAAATTTGAATGAATTGAATGTAGGTGGTGTCAATACGCCATTCTGAGAATCGAGCTTTGCAGGGACCACCTCACAGGCTCGGGACTCGTCAGGTGTCTCAGATCCGACATGAGGTATTTATTATTCACTTTTTAATTTATTAATTAATATGGTTTTGTGTTTATATTCTATTCATATACAGTTGCGGGAGCATGGTGCACCGACTGATAAAATGTTGGTGTGGATGAGGACTCGTGATCGTAATGATTCAGAGGCTGCAGCATTGATAGTAAGTGCTTGTACTCATTACCAATACTTACATAAAATCTGTATATTAATATATGTATATATATTTAAATATTTCACAAGCTCAATTTGAAGCTGAGTTAGAACATCTGTCAGAGGACCAGCGACAGCTTCCCATGCGAAGGGATGAGATCTTTCATCGCATTATTGGTCGGGATGAGCATAGATATAGTTTGACCTATGGAACATGGATTCCTCATTCTATAGTGTCACGCGCTGCGGTTGTCGGTCCTGCTATTGCTCAGATGACACAACATTCGTCAGATTTCGATGCACGACTACGCGCTTCCGAGGTGATAAATGCGCAATTGATCACTGAGGTTAGAGCACTGCGGCAATATGTGCGTCCAGGTGATGGTGCAAGGGATCAGACGACGTAGGTTTATACTGTATTTATTTATTTAATTTATATTATTTTTGTTATGAAAATATTCATAATGTTTTTTTGTTGTAGGCCCCTGACCCACATGATGGAGGTAGTAGTCATGACCACGCATGACGCATCATATTCACGAGGTGTGTTTCTGTTTTTAATGGTGGGGTTGTTATTGATATTTAGGTTGGGTTTCTAATGAGATTTTTTTTGATTTGGGGGTATCATGTGTGTTCTGGCCTGATGCAATGTTTGTGTGCACGAATTGAGAAGTAACCATGAAACTGATTAATGATTTGTATATTTTTTGTTCATTTAATTCTTCAATGTTTTCAATTGCATGTTCTGTAATATTTTAAAAAAAACCATGTGATTCCTAATATAAACCATTAAACTTGTTTTTGATGAATGAGATGAGGTTCACTATTTGTAGTCCCCAGCCCTACCCGGACAGCTCTCCCCGCAACCCGGACAGCCCTCCCCGCACCCCGGACAACCCTCCCCCGCACCCCGGACAGGCCCCCCGCAACCCGGACATCCCTCCCCGCAGCCCAGACAGCCCCTCCCCGCACCCCAGATTGGCCCCCCGCACCCCGAACACCCCCCCCCCCCCCGCACCCCCGGACAACCCCCCTCCCCCCCCCCCCCGCTCCCCGGACACCCCGGACACCCCCCCCCCCCGCACCCTGGATAGCCCCCCCGCACCTCGGAAAACCCCCCCTCACCCCGGACAACCCTCCCCGCAACCTGGACAGCAACTCCCCGCACCCCAGACAGCCCTCCCTGCACCCCGGACAGCCCCCCTGCACCCCGGACAGCCCCCCGCACCCCGGACAGCCCGCCCCGCACCCCGGACAGCTCCCCGCACCCTGAACAGCCCTCCCCGCACCCCGGACAGCCCCCCTGCACCTCGGACACCCCCCCACACCCCGGACATCCCCCCCCCCCTCGCACCCCGGACATCCCCCCCTCCCCGCAGCCCAGACATCCCCCCTGCAACCCGGACAACCCTCCCTGCACCCAGGACAGCCCCCCCCCCCTCCACCCCCTGCACCCCAGAGAGCCCTCCGCCCACCACGGACAACCCCCACCCCCCCTCCACCCCGGACAACCCCCCCTCACCCCAGACATCCCCCCCCCCCCCCGCACCCCGGACACCCCCCGCACCCCGGACATCCCTCCCCGCACCCCGGACAGCCCCCCACCCCCTCGCACCCCGGACAGCTCCCCCCACCCCCACCCCCCCGCACCCCAAACATCCCCCCATGCACCCCGGACAGCCCTCCCCCCGTACGATAACAGCCGTTGTGTGAGTTGTGAAATGGTCAGGCAGACGACACGTCAATCGGAGGTGTCGTTTGACCGTGGTGACCGGAAACGCGTTTCCGGAGTCATAAAACACCAAAATGGCGTGAGATGGTCGAATTCAGAGCAAACGTGATCCAGATGATCTTAAACCACACGAAAACAATAGGAATATTATTCATGACGTGTAGGAGGAGACGACACACCCATCGGACGTGCGGTGCGCACGGTATGACCGATTGTGTTGTTTTCAGCAGCTCGGCGCGCGCTAAATGGGCACATTGGGGGGTCAAAACCACCCGAACAACCTCTTAATTCCATGAAATTTTACGACAATAGCCGTTGTGTGAATTGTGAAATGGTCGGGCAGACGGTACGTCAATCAGAGGTGTCATTTGACTGCAGTGATCGGAAACGCGTTTTCGGAGTCATACAACACCAAAACGGTGTGAGACGGTCGAATTCGGAGCAAATTTGATCCAAATGACCTGAAACAACACAAAAAATAGGAATATTATTCGCGACGTGTAGGAGGAGATGACACGCCCATCGGACGTGCGGTGCGCACAGTACGACCGATTGTGTTGTTTTCAGCAGCTCGGTGCGTGCTAAAAGGGCACGTTGGGGGGTCAAAACCACCTGAACGACCTCAGAATTCTATGAAATCATACAAAAATAGCCTTTGTGTGAATTTAGAAATGTTCGGGTAGACGGAACATCAATCGGAGGTGTCGTTTGACCGCGGTGACCGGAAACGCGTTTCCGGAGTCATAAAACACCAAAACAGCGTGAGATGGTCGAATTTGGAGCAAACGTGCTCCGAATGACCTGAAACCACACGAAAACAATAAGAATATTATTTGTGACGTATACGAGGAGACGAAACTCCCATCGGACGTGCGGTGCGCGTGGTACGACTGATTGTGTCGTTTTCAGCAGCTCGGCGCGCGCTAAAAGGGTGCATTTGGGGGTCAAAACCACCCGAACGACCTCATAATGCCATAAAATCATACGACAACAGCCGTTTTGTGAATTGTGAAATGGTCAGGTAGACGGCGCATCAATCGGAGGTGTCGTTTGACCGTGGTGACCGGAAACACGTTTACGGAGTCGTAAAACACCAAAATGGCGTGAGACGGTCGAATTCGGAGAAAATGTGCTCTGAATGACCTGAAACCACATTAAAACAATAGGAATATTATTTGTGATGTTTAGGAGGAGACAAAATTGTAAAGACCCATAAAATTCAAGGAAATTTTTTTCTTAATTTTCTTTAGAATTTTACAAGAGCGCGGTTTCAGACGGCACCTGATTCCGAGGCCCGGAGTGCCCGGAATTAATTTTTGAAGTTTGGCTCGGGTACGTTCAGTGAACGAACGAGCGGGGTTTCCTAACTTTTTATCCGGTGCTCGGAATTGAAATCCGAGGGCACCGATGAACTCGCAGCGCCGATATTCACTTAAAGAGACCTTTTCGGGAGTTGCGTTTGTTGCGGGTTGAAAGTTAGTTTTAGGGGTTTTTAGTTTGAGTTAAATACAATTGTGTAGAACAATTTTATTTTTAACTTGTTAAAACCTATCAAAGGAGGTTGGGAGTGGGACCCACACCCACTCAACCTCCCTTGGGAGGATTAAGTGTGGTGGGGCCCACACGAGCCCCTAAACCTTTCAAATTCTCCCAACTCCCTTAACGCCTCATTTAATGGCTTAAGTTACTTAATTAATTATGGGAGTTAAACCTTTTTGAATTTCAAACTTTTGAAATTCTTATGTGTTTTGTAATAATAAAATAAGATGTTATCTTATTTTATTATGGGTTGTTTTTTTGTCACCTGGAGAGCTTTTGAGAGCTTCTTCTTCATCTTCAAGCTCTGACGAAGAACGAAGAACGCCCAGACTCCGACGAAGAATGACGCCTCTCTTCTTCGTCCTCGGTGTCAACAAGAGGGCAACGCCGCTTCCTCCTCGGACCTTCTTCGTCGGCATACGAAGATTCGCCAACGACGTATCTCTTCGGGCATATCTCTTCGTCAACGGATTTGACGAACGACGACCGCGACGCCCGACCTCCGCGACGCCGTCTTCCGCGGAACGTAGACGAATCTTCGAATCTTAAACCCGAGGTAGGGGTTGTTGATTCAATATTTATTTATTCCTTTTCTTGATCATGGATTTCGCATGTCAAACATGAGACTTTTGAATGATTTAAGTTGCGTTATTATTTTAACGTGAGGGGGCCGGACCGCACGAACATGGCCGAACCCCCCCCCCCTCCATCGTTCTTGTTTATTCTTGCCGGTGGAAGCAAGTGGCGTGGTGCCGTCGCACCACGCGGATGATCGTGCTAATATTTTACGCGGCGCCGTCGCGCCACGCCGAGGAAAAATCTTCAAGAACGCGACGCCGTCGCGCCGCGTTGAAAAGAATCATGGCATGGCGAAAGGGGCGCGGTGCCGTCGCACCGCGCCGGACGACGAACACCGCGGCCGGTTCCGGGCCGCGGCGGGACGAGAAGACCGCGGCCGGTTCTGGGCCGCGGCGGAAGAGAAGACCGGCGGCCGGGCCGCCGGCGTCGGAAGCCGAAGAGGGGACCGGAAATTCCGGTCCCGTTGGAGAAAACCGGCCGGCCAGCTGGCCGGCCGGATGCCGTTAAAACCGGGGGAATAAATCCCCCGGCCGGTTCAACAAAACCCCCCTCTTAATGAGGGGGGCGGTTCTTTGAAGAGAGGGGGGGGGCAGCCGGCCCCCCGGTTCGTTTCCAGTAAGCCCCCCACGTGGGGGGCGTTTTAAAAGAATCGGGCGCGGCACAAAGGCCGCGCCACCTTGAAGAAGCGGGGGCTTAGCCCCCCGCGTGCCACCCTCGTGCGGTGCCAGGCGCCCGCCGCCGCGGCCCGCCGCCGCCGCCGCCGCGCCACCGCGCCGCCGCGCCGCCGCCGCCCCAGGGGGGGGGGGGGGGGTCGGGCCGGGTCGGCCCGGACCCGGACCCCCCCGTTTCGAACCAGATTTGGTTTTTGGCCCATAACTTGAGCCTCGGACCTCCGAATGACGAACCGTCTGCGGCAACGCGATCCTTGGATCGAGACGGTCGTTTCGGTATATCGCACTCAAGGTTTCGGGTTACTTTGAGTTCGGCCGGGTTGGTTCGTTCACGAAACCAACCGGACCTTCGGAGCGGAAACGCTCATATCTTGAGCTACAGACGTCCGATTGACGTGCCGTCAGTCGCATAGTGTTCCTCTTAGTGAGACAGATCTTTTGGCATACTCCACCCGAGGTTTGGACGCAGGTGGAGTACGGTCGGGTTGGTTTTGCCTTAAAAACCAACCGGGCCCCGGAGACGAAAATGCCAATAACTCTCAGACCGGGCGTCCGATCGACGCGCCGTCTGTTGCGTTGAGTTCCTGTTGACGATACGGAACTTTTGGATACATCAACTCTGGTCTTTGTGACAGTTGATGTATCAGCCTCTCGGCTCGTGGAGCGGACCCTCCGAACGAGCTTGCTTTGTGCGGGAACCCTAGTGCTGGCTGCGACTGCTACGACTGCTACTGTGACTTCGACGACGACAGTACAGAGATCCTGTGTGGATTCGACGACGACGACTACAACACTCAGCGATCCTACGTGGAACAGTGCTACCGAACCTGTGTGAGCTGAATCTTCTGTTTACCTTGGGCGGTGGAGCGCTTGGGTGTAGCGGCGGACCCGTGGTACTTGACAGAGGTGGTGCGCTTGGATGCAGCAGCAGACCCTTGGCGGTGGAGCGCTTGGTTGTAGCGGCGGACCCACGATACTCTACGGAGTGTGTGCGCTTGGTTGTAGCGACAGACCCGCGACGGTGGAGACGTGCGTGCGGAGTACGGAGACCGTGTAGATGACTGAGACCTGACGACTGCTTGACCGACTCGACTTGGAGTGAGTCGACTAGCCCAGTGGACGGAGCGCCCAGTAGTTGGCAGCAGACCCACGGCGGACGGAGCGCCTGGTAGTTGGCGGCAAACCCGCGGTACTCGACAGGAGGAGTACCTCAGTAGGCTATCTGGGTGAGCGCCCGGTATTTGGCAGCAGACCCTCAGCGGACGGAGCGCCTGGTAGTTGGCGGCAAACCCGCGGTACTCGACAGGAGGAGTACCTCAGTAGGCTATCTGGGTGAGCGCCCGGTATTTGGCAGCAGACCCTCAGCGGACGGAGCGCCCGGTAGTTGGCAGCAGACCCGCGGTACTCGACAGGAGGAGTACTTCAGCAGTCTTAGGTTAGTGAGCAGTACCTCGGAGTCGTGACAGGACCACTGTACACTTTAGAGATGGGGCTCTTCAACTTTTACGGTTTCGATAATGAAAATCCTGGTTTGAGCTGAATCTTATGTTACTCTCCTTTGTGGTTTGTGTTGGACTATCCTTTGTGGATTTACTGTTTACTCTCCTTGTGGATTTGAGTCTTGCTTTCCTTTGTGGATTGAGTTGTTCTTGAGCTCGTGAGCAGAGCTAGAAGTGGGGACTTAGGTATATGTATGGGCATATACCTAAGTCGAGTCAGATGTTACTTCGTGATTGCATCTTTCTTTTGTTCTATATCCTTTGTGGATTTCGGGAGACCTTCGGGGGTCTCGGGGTCCTTACTGAGTAGCTTGTACTCACCCCTGCACGGGCTATGCCCGCACCTTGTTGTGTTGGTTGCAGACGACGGACAACGATGATCACGGTTGGGGCGTGGAGCAGGACGGTACCTGGAGGTGGACCACTGGGCGGGACGTGCTCGGAGCGGACGTGGGACCCGAGGAGCCTGGAGGATATCTGTACCCACCCTTCAGGTGGGATTGCCAGTGGATGACACGAGGCCGCCGTCTCTTCTTCAGTTGCTGTACTTTACCCTTTTCAGTTGTACTTTACAGTTGGGCTTGTATTCCGGCCCCCTTTACTTTTCTGCACTTTACTTTCCGCTTGCTGACTCTGTGTGGTTGTTACTTATAAAGGCAATGCCTTCCCTGTTTACTGTGATTTTACGCCTTGGTGCTAGTCGCCAGCCCCTGGCCTATGGAAGGCGGGCTTGGGGTAGTCACGGCACGGGCCCCGAGGACGGGTCGTGACAAATTGGTATCAGAGGAGTTCGGTTCTACCGCGAACTCTGATCTTTTCTATGTGAAGCAATAATGTTTAGCGTATTGAGTGTGGATATCAGTCCAGGGAGTCCAGTGTTGGTGCGGAGGCCGACGTATCCGTACACCAGGACCCTGACTTCTTATTTCCGACTTAATGCACGAAAACATTGATTGCGTGTGTGTTTCAAAGTTTTCTTTGTGATTACTTATATCAGCTCACCAGGTATACTGTTCTGACCGTGGCGCACCTGTTTCCTTTTCAGGATGGCCCCACGACGGCAGCCAGCTAGGGTTCCGAGAGTCGAGCGAGACGACAGCCCACCGAGCGACGAGGCCTCGGTGCAGGGCCCTTTTCCAGTAGTGGCACCGGCGGTAGCTCTACCCGCCGAGCCCCCGATGCTTCCAGCAGCAGCCGCTGACGATGCACGTCGCCTCAGCGCACTGCATGAGTTTCAGCGCCAGCGACAGCCCAGGTTTCGCGGGGAGACGGATCCCCAGGCAGCAGAGGACTGGCTGGAGGCAGTGGTTCGAGTGTTTAGGCTAGTGAGGACACCAGCAGACCTCATGGTGATCCTCGCTGCGAGCCTACTACACGCAGCAGCAGGACGATGGTGGAGCTTGATGCTCCAGGTGCACGATGAGACATCTCTACTTTGGACGGACTTTGAGAGCATCTTCCGCTCGGAGTTCGTCCCAGCCACCCTTCGTGCGGTGCGTATCCAGGAGCTCCTACAGCTGCGGCAGGGCAGCATGACGGTCGCTCAGTACGCGGCGAGGTTCACCGACCTTTCTCGGTACTCGACAGACATGGTACGGGACCCCTTCTTCCGGGCCCGGACCTTCGAGCAGGGTTTGAGACACGAGATCAGGGCATCGCTGATCTCCCTCAGCATACCGACTCAGACAGGAGTACTGGAGCGGGCACTTCTGATCGAGAGTTTCCTTGCTGAGTCTACACCAGCACAGCAACTCACCGCAGGGCGGCACGTGGCAGAGTCATCTGCAGCAGGTAGCCGACGGATGACTCAGGGTTCCAGGCAGACCAGACCTACCGGTGGCCGACTGCACGACTCAGGCTCAGTTGTACGGGGAAGCCGGGGTGGAGTCAGAGCCAGGCGTGCCGAGAGTGGGCAGTGTTACTCCTGTGGCGGGATTGGTCACATGGCTCGTGACTGTCCGACCCGCCATGCTGATGATCAGCAGTTAAGTGAAGAACATCCCAGGCAGAGGCAGAGGTTCGACCGTGGCGGTCCGCAGGGAGGAGGCGGACGAGGCAGAGGAGCTGGACGAGCAGCCGGTGGTGGGCGACGCTTTGAGGCTCTTCCACCACCACCACCAGGAGGTCCACCCCGACCGCAGGGGAGAGCTCAGCTTCAGGCAGCCGAGGCCTTCGATCATGGAGCTCTGGGAGCCGATGGACAGGAGCAGAACTAGTGGATAACATCCTTTTTACTTCTGGTTCCTTGTTGCTTTTGTGTAGCGTCTTGTAATATGAGCTGCAATAATAAAAGACGCATACCTTTGTGGTATTTTCGTTCCTATCCTCTTTCGTGATGTTACTAAGAGGTTCCAGTTTTGGCTGTTGACTTGACCCTCACTTGTGAGACATCTACTGGAGGAGACCCAGTTACCACACACTGATGCCGACAGTGTGACTCAACCCTTGGAGGCGAGAGTAACGGTTGAATCTCTTAGTAGTAGCGTCGAGGCCTTACGACGTCATCCTTGGTATGGATTAGTATCATCCATGTTAGGATTGACTGTTTTAGGCAAAGAATGTGGTTCATCCAGGGGATGAGACCAGATTTCTCTTTTCGGCAAAGAAGAAATCTTGCAGCTCTGGTGGGACCGGAGATGGTCCAGGCCACGACAGAGAAGGTCCAGGTCATCCAGGAGCGGATGAGGACAGCACAGAGCCGGCAGAAGTCATATGCTGACAGGAGGCGGAGGCCACTGGAGTTCGAGGATGGCGACCACGTCTTCTTGCGGGTCTCACCTCAACGTGGTATTCGGAGATTTGGCCGAGGCGGCAAGTTATCTCCGCGCTTCATCGGACCCTTCCAGATTCTCAGCAGGATTGGCGAGGTGGCTTATCGCCTGGCTCTACCACCTCAGTTGCACCGGGTGCACGACGTCTTCCACGTATCCCAGCTGAGGAGATACGTGCACGACCCGACGCAAATCATTGACCATGGGGAGCTTGACGTTGACGATGGGGCGACTTTTACGGAGGTCCCGGTGGAGATAGAGGATTGACAGGAGCGGGTCCTGCGTGGGCGATCGATTCCTCTTGTGCGCATCAGATGGCAGCACGGGAATCTCCAGGAGAGCACTTGGGAGCGGGAGGCTCAGATGCGTGCTCAGTACCCTCATTTGTTTCCCTAGTTTTTGATGTATCTTTACGGGGACGTAAAGCCCTGAGGTGGGAGTAATGTAAAGACCCGTAAAATTCAAGGAAATTTTTTTCTTAATTTTCTTTAGAATTTTACAAGAGCGCGGTTTCAGACGGCACCTGATTCCGAGGCCCGGAGTGCCCGGAATTAATTTTTGAAGTTTGGCTCGGGTACGTTCAGTGAACGAACGAGCGGGGTTTCCTAACTTTTGATCCGGTGCTCGGAATTGAAATCCGAGGGCACCGATGAACTCGCAGCGCCGATATTCGCTTAAAGAGACCTTTTCGGGAGTTGCGTTTGTTGCGGGTTGAAAGTTAGTTTTAGGGGTTTTTAGTTTGAGTTAAATAAAATTGTGTAGAACAATTTTATTTTTAACTTGTTAAAACCTATCAAAGGAGGTTGGGAGTGGGACCCACACCCACTTAACCTCCCTTGGGAGGATTAAGTGTGGTGGGGCCCAGACGAGCCCCTAAACCTTTCAAATTCTCCCAACTCCCTTAACGCCTCATTTAATGGCTTAAGTTACTTAATTAATTATGGGAGTTAAACCTTTTTGAATTTCAAACTTTTGAAATTCTTATGTGTTTTGTAATAATAAAATAAGATGTTATCTTATTTTATTATGGGTTGTTTGTTTGTCACCTGGAGAGCTTTTGAGAGCTTCTTCTTCATCTTCAAGCTCTGACGAAGAACGAAGAACGCCCAGACTCCGACGAAGAACGACGCCTCTCTTCTTCGTCCTCGGTGTCAACAAGAGGGAACGCCGCTTCCTCCTCGGACCTTCTTCGTCGGCATACGAAGATTCGCCAACGACGTATCTCTTCGGGCATATCTCTTCGTCAACGGATTTGACGAACGACGACCGCGACGCCCGACCTCCGCGACGCCGTCTTCCGCGGAACGTAGACGAATCTTCGAATCTTAAACCCGAGGTAGGGGTTGTTGATTCAATATTTATTTATTCCTTTTCTTGATCATGGATTTTGCATGTCAAACATGAGACTTTTGAATGATTTAAGTTGCGTTATTATTTTAACGTGAGGGGGCCGGACCGCACGAACACGGCCGAACCCCCCCCCCCCCCTCCATCGTTCTTGTTTATTCTTGCCGGTGGAAGCAAGTGGCGTGGTGCCGTCGCACCACGCGGATGATCGTGCTAATATTTTACGCAGCGCCGTCGCGCCACGCCGAGGAAAAATCTTCAAGAACGCGACGCCGTCGCGCCGCGTTGAAAAGAATCATGGCATGGCGAAAGGGGCGCGGTGCCGTCGCACCGCGCCGGACGACGAACACCGCGGCCGGTTCCGGGCCGCGGCGGGACGAGAAGACTGCGGCCGGTTCCGGGCCGTGGCGGAAGAGAAGACCGGCGGCCGGGCCGCCGGCGTCGGAAGCCGAAGAGGGGACCGGAAATTCCGGTCCCGTTGGAGAAAACCGGCCGGCCAGCTGGCCGGCCGGATGCCGTTAAAACCGGGGGAATAAATCCCTCGGCCGGTTCAACAAAACCCCCCTCTTAATGAGGGGGGCGGTTCTTTCAAGAGAAGGGGGGGGGGGGGGCAGCCGGCCCCCCGGTTCGTTTCCAGCAAGCCCCCCACGTGGGGGGCGTTTTAAAAGAATCGGGCGCGGCACAAAGGCCGCGCCACCTTGAAGAAGCGGGGGCTTAGCCCCCCGCGTGCCACCCTCGTGCGGCGCCAGGCGCCCGCCGCCGCCGCCGCCGCCGCGCCACCGCGCCGCCGCGCCGCCGCCGCCCCAGGGGGGGGGGGGGTCGGGCCGGGTCGGCCCGGACCCGGACCCCCCCGTTTCGAACCAGATTTGGTTTTTGGCCCATAACTTGAGCCTCGGACCTCCGAATGACGAACCGTCTACGGAAACGCGATCCTTGGATCGAGACGGTCGTTTCGGTATATCGCACTCAAGGTTTCGGGTTACTTTGAGTTCGGCCGGGTTGGTTCGTTCACGAAACCAACCGGACCTTCGGAGCGGAAACGCTCATATCTTGAGCTACGGACGTCCGATTGACGTGCCGTCAGTCGCGTAGTGTTCCTCTTAGTGAGACGGATCTTTTGGCATACTCCGCCCGAGGTTTGGACGCAGGTGGAGTACGGTCGGGTTGGTTTTGCCTTAAAAACCAACCGGGCCCCGGAGACGAAAATGCCAATAACTCTCAGACCGGGCGTCCGATCGACGCGCCGTCTGTTGCGTTGAGTTCCTGTTGACGATACGGAACTTTTGGATACATCAACTCTGGTCTTTGTGACAGTTGATGTATCAGCCTCTCGGCTCGTGGAGCGGACCCTCCGAACGAGCTTGCTTTGTGCGGGAACCCTAGTGCTGGCTGCGACTGCTACGACTGCTACTGTGACTTCGACGACGACAGTACAGAGATCCTGTGTGGATTCGACGACGACGACTACAGCACTCAGCGATCCTACGTGGAACAGTGCTACCGAACCTGTGTGAGCTGAATCTTCTGTTTACCTTGGGCGGTGGAGCGCTTGGGTGTAGCGGCGGACCCGTGGTACTTGACAGAGGTGGTGCGCTTGGATGCAGCAGCAGACCCTTGGCGGTGGAGCGCTTGGTTGTAGCGGCGGACCCACGATACTCTACGGAGTGTGTGCGCTTGGTTGTAGCGACAGACCCGCGACGGTGGAGACGTGCGTGCGGAGTACGGAGACCGTGTAGATGACTGAGACCTGACGACTGCTTGACCGACTCGACTTGGAGTGAGTCGACTAGCCCAGTGGACGGAGCGCCCAGTAGTTGGCAGCAGACCCACGGCGGACGGAGCGCCTGGTAGTTGGCGGCAAACCCGCGGTACTCGACAGGAGGAGTACCTCAGTAGGCTATCTGGGTGAGCGCCCGGTATTTGGCAGCAGACCCTCAGCGGACGGAGCGCCTGGTAGTTGGCGGCAAACCCGCGGTACTCGACAGGAGGAGTACCTCAGTAGGCTATCTGGGTGAGCGCCCGGTATTTGGCAGCAGACCCTCAGCGGACGGAGCGCCCGGTAGTTGGCAGCAGACCCGCGGTACTCGACAGGAGGAGTACTTCAGCAGTCTTAGGTTAGTGAGCAGTACCTCGGAGTCGTGACAGGACCACTGTACACTTCAGAGATGGGGCTCTTCAACTTTTACGGTTTCGATAATGAAAATCCTGGTTTGAGCTGAATCTTATGTTACTCTCCTTTGTGGTTTGTGTTGGACTATCCTTTGTGGATTTACTGTTTACTCTCCTTGTGGATTTGAGTCTTGCTTTCCTTTGTGGATTGAGTTGTTCTTGAGCTCGTGAGCAGAGCTAGAAGTGGGGACTTAGGTATATGTATGGGCATATACCTAAGTCGAGTCAGATGTTACTTCGTGATTGCATCTTTCTTTTGTGCTATATCCTTTGTGGATTTCGGGAGACCTTCGGGGGTCTCGGGGTCCTTACTGAGTAGCTTGTACTCACCCCTGTACGGGCTATGCCCGCACCTTGTTGTGTTGGTTGCAGACGACGGACAGCGCTGATCACGGTTGGGGCGTGGAGCAGGACGGTACCTGGAGGTGGACCACTGGGCGGGACGTGCTCGGAGCGGACGTGGGACCCGAGGAGCCTGGAGGCTATCTGTACCCACCCTTCAGGTGGGATTTCCAGTGGACGACACGAGGCCGCCGTCTCTTCTTCAGTTGCTGTACTTTACCTTTTTCAGTTGTACTTTACAGTTGGGCTTGTATTCCGGCCCCCTTTACTTTTCTGCACTTTACTTTCCGCTTGCTGACTCTGTGTGGTTGTTACTTATAAAGGCAATGCCTTCCCTGTTTACTGGGATTTTACGCCTTGGTGCTAGTCGCCAGCCCCTGGCCTATGGAAGGCGGGCTTGGGGTAGTCACGGCACAGGCCCCGAGGACGGGTCGTGACAAAAATGCCCATCGGACATGCGGTGCGCGTGGTACGATCGATTGTGTCGTTTTCAGCAGCTCGACGCGCGCTAAAAGGGCGCATTGGGGGCTCAAAACCACTCGAACGACCTCAGAATTCCATGAAATCATACGAAAACAGCCGTTGTGTGAATTGTGAAATGTTTGGGTATACGGCATGTCAATCAGAGGGGTCGTTTGATCGCGGTGATCAGAAACACGTTTACGGAATCATAAAACACCAAAACGGCGTGAGACGGTCGAATTCAGAGCAAACATGCTCCGAATGACCTGAAACCACACGAAAACAATAGGAATATTACTCGTGATGTGTAGGAGGAGACGAAACACCCATTGGACATGCGGTTCATGCGGTACGACCGATTGTGTTGTTTTCAGCGGCTCGACGTGCGCAAAAAGGACGCGTTGGGGGGTCAAAACCACCCAAACGACCTCGGAATGCCATGAAATCATACGACAACATCCTTTGTGTGAATTGCGAAATTTTCAAGCAGACAACACATCAATCGGAGGTGTCATTTGACCGCGGTGACCAGAAACACGTTTACGGAGTCATAAAACACCAAAACGGCGTGAGATGGTCGAATTCAGAGAAAATGTGCTCCGAATGACCTGAAACCACACGAAAACAAGAGGAATATTATTTTTGATGTGTAGGAAGAGACGACACACCCATCGGACATGCAGTGCACGCGGTACGACCGATTGTGTCGTTTTAAGCAGCTCGGTGCACGCTAAAAGGGCGCGTTGGGGGGTCAAAACCACCCAAACGACCTCAGAATGCCATGAAATCATACGAAAACAGTATTTGTGTGAATTGTGAAATGGTCAGGCAGACGACACGTCAATCAGAGGTGTTGTTTGACCGCGGTGACCAGAAATGTGTTTACGGAGTCATAAAACACCAAAACGGCGTGAGATGGTCGAATTCGGAGAAAACGTGCTCCGAATGACCTGAAACCACACAAAAACAATAGGAATATTATTTGTAATGTGTAAGAGGAGACGACACACCCATTAGATATGCAGTGCACGCGGTACAACTGATTTTGTCGTTTTCAGCAGCTCGACACGTGCTAAAAGGGCGCGTTGGGGGGTCAAAACCACCCGAACGACCTCAGAATTCCATGAAATCATACGACAACAGCCGTTGTGTAAATTGTGAAATGGTCGGGCAGACGGAACGTCAATCGGAGGTTTCCTTTGACCGCGATGACCGGAAACGCGTTTACGGAGTCATAAAACACCAAAACGGCGTGAGATGGTCGAATTCGGAGAAAATGTTCTCCGAATGACCTGAAACCACACAAAAACAATAGGAATATTATTTGTGGCATGTAGGAGGAGACGACACACCCATCGGACGTGCGGTGCGCGTGGTACGACCGATTGTGTCGTTTTCAGCAGCTCGACGCGGGCTAAAAGGGCACATTGGGGGGTCAAAACCACCCGAACGAACTCGGAATGTCATGAAATCATACGACAACAGCTGTTGTGTGAATTGTGAAATGGTCGGGCAGAAAGAATGTCAATCGGAGGTGTTTTTTGACCGCGGTGACTGGAAACACATTTCTGGAGTCATAAAACACCAAAACGACGTGAGACAGTTGAATTTGGAGAAAACGTGCTCCAAATGACTTGAAACCACACTAAAACAATATTAATATTATTAGTGATGTGTAGGAGGAGATGACACGCCCATTGAACGTGCGGTGCGCGTGGTACGACCGATTGTGTCGTTTTCAGCAGCTCGGCGCGCGCTAAAAGAGCGCATTGGGGGGTCAAAACCGCCCAAACGACCTCAGAATGCCATGAAATCATACGCCAACCATCTTTGTGTGAATTTTGAAATGGTCGGGTAGAAGGAATGTCAATCGGAGGTGTCATTTGACCGCGGTGACCGAAAACGCGTTTACGGAGTCATAAAACACCAACACAGCGTGAGACGGTCGAATTCGGAGCAAACATGCTTTGAATGACCTGAAACCACACGAAAACAATAGGAATATTATTCGTGATGTGTAGGAGGAGACGAAACACACATCGGACGTGCGGTGCGCGCAGTATGACCGATTGTCTAGTTTTCAGCAGCTCGGCGTGCGCTAAAAGGGCACGTTGGGGGGTCAAAACCACCAGAATGACCTCAGAATGCCCTGAAATCTTAAGACAACAACCGTTGTGTGAATTGTGAAATGTTTGGGTAGACTTCATGTCAATCGAAGGTGTCGTTTGACCGCGGTGACCGAAAACGCGTTTTCGGAGTCATAAAACACCAAAACGACGTGAGACGGTCTAATTCGGAGCAAATGTGCTCCGAATGACCTAAAACCACACTAAAAATATAGGAATATTATTCGTGACGTGTAGGAGGAGACGACACGCCCATCGAACATGCGGTGCACACAGTACGACCGATTGTGTCGTTTTCAGCAGCTCGGTGCGCGCTAAAAGGCCGCGTTGGGGGGTCAGAACCACCCGAATGACCTCATAATGCCATGAAATCATAAAAAAACAGCCGTTGTGTGAATTGTGAAATGGTCGGGTAGACGGAACGTCAATCGGAGGTTTCGTTTGATCGCGGTGACCGAAAACGTGTTTACGGAGTCATAAAACACCAAAAAGGCGTGAGACGGTCGAATTCGGAGCAAACGTGCTCCGAATGATGTGAAACCACACGAAAACAATATGAATATTATTCGTGATGTGTAGGAGGAGACGAAATGCCCATCGAACGTGCGGTGCGCGCGGTGCGAACGATTGGGTCGTTTTCAGCAGCTCGGCGCACGCTAAAAGGGCATGTTGGGGGGTCAAAAACCACCCAAAAAACCTTGGAATGCCGTGAAATCATACAACAACATCCTTTGAGTAAATTTTTGAAATGGTCAGGCATACGGCACGTCAATCGGAGGTGTCGTTTGACCGCAGTGACCGGAAACGCGTTTCCGGAGTCATAAAACACCAAAACGGCGTGAGACGGTCGAATTCAGAGCAAATGTGCTCCGAATGACCTAAAACAACATGAAAACAATAGGAATATTATTCTTGATGTGTAGGAGGAGACGACACGCCCATCAGATGTGCGGTACGCGCGGTACGACCGATTGTATCGTTTTCAGCAGCTCGGCGCGCGCTAAAACGGTGTGTTGGGGGGTCAAAACCACCCGAACGACCCCGGAATGCCATGAAATCATACGACAATAGCCTTTGTGTGAATTTTGAAATGTTCAGGAAGAAAGCATGTCAATCGGAGGGGTCATTTGATTGCGGTGACCGGAAACACGTTTCCGGACTAATAAAACACCAAAACGGCGTGAGATAGTCGAATTCGGAGAAAATGTGCTCCGAATGACCTAAAAGCACACGAAAAAAATTGGAATATTATTCTTGACATGTAGGAGGAGACGTCACGCCCATCGGATGTGCGGTGCGCGCGGTACGACCGATTGTGTCGTTTTCAGCAGCTCGGCGCGTGCTAAAAGAGCGCGTTGGGGGGTCAAAACCACCTGAACGACCTCAAAATGCCATTAAATCATACGACAACAGCTGTTGTGTGAATTTTGAAATGGTCGGGCATAAAACACGTCAATCAGAGGTTTCGTTTGACCGCGGTGACCGAAAAAGCGTTTACGGAGTCATAAAACACCAAAACAGCGTGAGACGGTCGAATTCAGAGCAAACGTGCTCTGAATGACCTGAAACCACACGAAAACAATTTGAATATTATTCGTGACGTGTAGGAGAAGACGACACGCCCATCGGACGTGCAGTGCGCGCGGTACGACTGATTGTGTCGTTTTCAGCAGCACGACACGCGCAAAAAGGGCGCATTGGGGGGTCAAAACCACCCGAATAACCTCATAATGCCATGAAATCATACAAAAACATCTTTTGTGTGAATTTTGAGATGGTCGGGTAGACGACACGTCAATCGGAGGTGTCATTTGACCGCGGTGACCGGAAACGCGTTTATGGAGTCATAAAACACCAAAACGGCGCGAGACGGTCAAATTTGGAGAAAACGTGCTCCAAATGACCTGAAACCACACAAAAAAATAGGAATATTATTCATGACGTGTAGGAGGAGACGACACACTCATCGGACGTGCGGTACGTGCGATACGACCGATTGTGTTGTTTTCAGCAGCTCGGCGCGCGCTAAAAGGGCGCATTGGGGGGTCAAAACCACCCGAACGACCTCCGAATGACATGAAATCATATGAAAACAGTCGTTGTGTGAATTGTGAAATGGTCAGGTAGACGACACGTCAATCGAAGGTGTCGTTTGACCGCAGTGACCAGAAACGCGTTTACGGAGTCATAAAACACCAAAATGGCATGAGACCGTCGAATTCGGAGAAAACGTGCTCCGAATGATCTGAAACCACACGAAAACAATAGGAATATTATTCGTGATGTGTAGGAGGAGACGAAATGCCCATTGGACATGCGGTGCGTGTAGAGAACATTCCTTTTTAGACAACAAAACAATTTCACAAACTAAACCAAATTAGAAAAAAAAATCCTGAAATGATAGCATTTCTTAAATTGGGGGTTTTAAATTATTATAGCACCATGATTTGATGTCAGATTTAATTTTATTATATGTATATAATAACTGAATAAATATGTCTAATTTACGTTTGTTTTGTTTAGTTGTTTTTTTGTCTTATTATAGGTTTATTAAAGCAGAAGATTGAAATGGATGGACCTGCTCAGATCGTTGAAGCACGTTTATCATTTATTGTTTATGACGATCTTGATGTTTATGCTGTTTGAAATTTTTTTCCGTTTTTTATGATTTTTACCTTGTTTTATCTCTGATTTTTTCCCCGTGAATTAAAAAAAACACAATTTGTACATTTCATTAAAAAAATGAAAATCCACAAAAAAATACCACAAATTAACCCTAACACATTTTTATGTTAAGTTTTTAAAAAGATAAGTTTATATTGAAATAAAAAATTTATAAATGTGATAGAATTTATATTTAAAATAGGATCTCCATTAAGAGGTAGTAAAATTACCTTTTTAGAGAAATACAAATTTTAAGCATAAAATTTGATTTATTATTACCATATGCTTAACAAACCTATTGGATGAATAAAAAAAATATTTTATTTAATATTATATATATATATATATATATATTTCTTTCACTAATAACCTTAAATAAATGTATTTTATTTATTTTCTATTATAATAAAACACATTTGTAATCTAAAAAGTATTTCATTTATATGCACTGTGATTTTTTTTTTTTTTAAAAATTCCCAGACTAGAGACCGCCTGTGGCGGTCGCTATAGGCTGCCTGTTTGGTCAACATTAGCGACTGCCAATGGCGGTCGTTGTAGGCCAGAATTTCGGCCACCTATAGCGACCGCCATTGGTGGTCGCTAATGTTGACCTGACAGGGAGCCTAGAGCGACCGTCAGGCGGTCGCTATAGGCCGGAATTTCGGCCACCTAGAGCGACTGCAATTGGCGGTCGTTGTTGGCCTATTGGGATGAGGCTAAAGCGACCGCCAATGGCGGTTGCTGTTGGACTATTGCGACGTGGCCAAAGCGACCACCAATGGTGGTCACTGGGCGGTCTCTAGAGGCCTATAGCGACCGCCAATGACGGTCGCTATAGCCCGAATTTTTAGTAGTGCATGTCATGTACTGAATAAATAAGGCTTGATGTGTGAGCTATCTCTTGGGGGGTTATGACCTGCCTTTCCAGCTTGTGTGTGTGGTGTGTATGTGTGTTTAATCTAATTTTTCTCCCAAACAATTAATATATATATTTATACATTTATTTATTTATATTATAAATATATTTAAAGAATTCTAAATATTTATTTATAAATATATATTTATAATTATAATTATAAATAAATATTTTTTTATTCTAAAATATATTAAATATATATTAATAATTTTATATATGGTCGCGAAATCATTGAGTATGTGCAAATTTAAAATTTATAAACCCTACAAACTACTAGTATTGTGGTAAAAAGGGTATCGAAACACAGAGAAGGACTTACATTGTGCTAGACCAAATTAAAACTAAAACAACAAAAAAATAAAATAGAACACTAACTAAAACTATACGCAAACAGTGAAAAAAACATTGATAGTGGGTGTGAAAATGAAGGTGATATGGTGAAATATATGGCTTGAACAAAGAACAAACATTAATGATGATCTTAGGGTCCTCAGGCTACTTTGAATTGATTAAAAAGATATTCTCTGCTTCTGCTTGGTTAAATTCAATTAATCAGTGCATAGAAAAATGATGCTAATCCACTGAGTTGTCACTTCAGTGGATCAACACAACTCGATTAACTTCCTTGAGTCTCGATCTTTCGTTCTTAACCATTGGATAAATCTACTTAAATTGGATAAGTGATGCATTGTCCTTTTCTAATTCTCGGTACTTCAGTCAATGATCCGTGGTGAAATGATTCACCACCACCCCCCTTGGTCATTAGATAATATAAAATGATACTCAAAATAAACAGAAGAGAAAACCAACCAGTGGAATCGCACTGAGCAATCAAACTAACAAAACATGACAGATAGATGGATGATCAGTTCTCTACAGCCTGATTCCCCTAATATATTTAACCACACATTAAAACAGTAAAGCAGATAGAAATAGATAATGAATTAAGAAACATTTCCCATGATATTTCTCCTCTCTCCAGTAAATGCTTCGATGCTGATCTCCTGCTCATTGTCTGTTTGCTTCTGTTTTGGTGATGATATGGATTGAGGGTTGATCGCGATGAAAGAATGGATATTCGCCCCACAGAATGAGGTTCTGGAATGCTCCTCCTCCGCTCTCTCTGGATAGATCCTTGAATGATGAATGACCCATGTGGAGTTGTAACTAAAAAAGATTCCCCCCACCTGCACTGTACAAAAATAATGGAAAATACAAAAAATGCACATGAGTGAGACAAAATAAACAAATTACATCAATATATATATATATATATAAAATATAAAAATATATACCTATACTTATAATTATTATTAGTAGTATTATTAGTTATATGTATAAAAATATATAGAAATATATTTATTGATAATATATACATGTATAACAAATAATTATATAATTTTGTAAAACAGAATAAACAAAATAAATAAATTTAGAAAGTAAATTGTTTTACTATATATTGGTTAAATTAATTATAAAATATATATTATATTATGATTATAATAAAATTTATATTAGTTATATTATATATCTCTATGTTAATATCATTATATATGTTATATATGTTATTATATATAATAATGTAATAATAAGAAAAAGGAAATAAAAGTAGAATTGGGAGGGTGGGGGCCGTGCAGATGTGGAAGAGCGGGAAGAGAGCCGCACAAGGTGGTTCAGGGGCTGACGCCGAAGGTGAGGAGCAAGAAGGGCGGCAGCTTCGCAGGGTGGTCACTAGCGGCATGAATAATTATAAATATTTAATTATATATATATATTTTTATATAAATATATAAATATTTATTCATGAATATATTTATATATAAATACATTTTATATTTTATAAATATATATACTTATATAAAAAAAAATAAAGAATTACTTAATTATAAACATATTTAAATAATTACAAATATGAATTTATAAATATAATAATAAATATATATTTATAACTATAATTATAAATAAATATATTTAAAAATATATCTATACAATTATTAACATATTTATATAAATATTTTTCTATAACTATATATAAAAATAAATATTTTTAAATATGTTTTGTAACACCCTGAGATTTTATGAGAAAAATTCTTTTTAATTTCTTTGATGTCTTGTGTTGTACGCTACACCAAGATTAACTTGCACTATATGCAACACCGTATTAGATTGTAGTATACGCAACACTATTCTTGGCTTGTGGTGCACGCAAGGGCGATCATCCTCAATAGCATGTGTTGTACACAATACCGATTTTCGTTAAACAACAATATATTATTATTATTATGAACTAGCTATTATAAATAGTGTTAACCGCATTTTGAATTTTATAACATTATAATTCATCTTACATATTTTCTATAACACGGTATGAGAACAAAATTAATTTTTGAGATAAAATATGTATTTATCAAAAAATGCAGTTTTTTCGCCTTTTGATGGTGCACCCATTTTAAATATAATTTTTTACAAGTTTATAAGTTCAATTTGACAAAATAAACTAATTATTTTGAATCAGGATATAAAAATTTACTTTGGATAAATTTTTCATATGTTTATGATAACTTTCATATTTTGATGAGTAGTAAAAATCCGCTAAATTTTACTTAAAAGAAACATTTTTCATTGAGGTAATTTATATGGTTAAATTATAATATTGAATGGTTTTGAAGTATAAATAGAATATATTTTTACCATTTAATATAATGTATGTAATTATCAATAATTTTATATTGAATTCATTGGTAAAAATCTTTCAATCTTTTGTAATGTTTTAAAGAAAGACCCATTTTTTCAACAATGAGATTAATTTTAAATTAATTACCGCAAACTATGTGTTTTGAATTTGGAAAAATTGATTCCTTATTTGGAATTAGTAGGTCCAAATTATGTTAATAGGCTACTTTTATTTTATCCCATTATGAATAGTAACCACGGTAAATTTTATTTACCGCAGTTAAATGTAAATCGGGTAATTAAGGGTAAAAATGATATTATAAAATTACCCTAATAGTTGTCTTAATATAATTGGATGATTATATTTAATCCTAAAATATACTTTGGTTGAAATTTTTTCTTTTGGAACTCACTTGTATGTGATTATGACCTTTAATTTATTTTATTTTAAGGAAAGTGAAATATGTCTCACTCAAACTCTAATAATTAAATTATTTTCAATATAAGGTTACACTATTCTTTTTGGGTTTTAGATAATGGTTGGAACCCAAAGGAATCGTGTTAATGATCAATGCACTTTTTAATGCAATGATTGTCCTCCTGAATAACCAAATGTTATGGGAAATGGAGTGAAAAATCTTATTGCTATACTTACACAAGCTATGAATCATTCTGGACTTCCAAATGAGCAGAGAAGGGAACAATATTCTATTGAGTCCTTCATAATACAATGTACACCTTCTTTCAGTGGGTCTTCTGATACACTTGTTGCTGAAAATGGATCAATACCATTGAAAAAATATTTTCCATACTTCTTTGTTCGGAACATGAAAAATCCATTCTAGATGTTTACCGTTTAGAAGGTGAAGCAGACTAGTGGTGGAATCTAATTAAGAATACAAGGCCCCAAGATGAAATTGAATCCATGGAATGGGAAGAGTTCAATAAATTGTTTTTCAATAAGTACTTCCCTCATATTCTTCGAACAAATATAGAAAATGAGTTCCTTGAGCTTAAGAAAAAGGATGATGACTCTGTTGGTATATACGAAGCGAATTTTACAAGGATTGCAAGATATGAATTTGGATTTATCATCCAACCTGAAAGTAAAGTTGATCAATTATTCAGTGGATTAAAATCAAGTCTTTGAAAGGAATTAGCTATAATAGACATCAGTTGCTATGAAGAAATTGTGCTTTGCGCTATCAAGGTAAAACGGGAAGTTGGTGTTACATATCCATCTCATTGTTTTGACAAGAAACGATATATGGAGTTCAAGGAAAAATCTCAAAACAATGGTGAAAAGAAGGCGAATGTTTCTTTATGATCAAAGTGTGGAAAGAATCATGGTGGAGATTGTATTAAAGGGACTAGAAAATGGTTTGAGTGTGGAAAAGAAGACCATCTAGTAGTTGAGTGCTGAAGTAATGGGAAAAATGTAGCTAATGATGTGAATAGAGAAAAGACTATAGAGAACTCACCACCAACACTTCAATGCTACAAGTGCAGGAAAATGTGGAATTATGCTAACCAATGCCCTAATCCAAGGTTTAATGATGATCGACATCAACAACCTCTTAAGACAAAGGACAAAGGGAAGTCACATGCGATCACTATTGGTGATGTTGAATATGAAAACGAAGTGGTGTAATGATTAAGTGTTTATGTAATGGGATTTCAAAATAGTGTTGTGGAATCTCATTTATAGTATGGTGGAATTTTGGAATATCTATGTATTGGTTTATTTTGGTTTTCAATAATTATATGGTACCGGTAACCATGAAAAGTGATTGAAATATTTTTAGAAAGCAGATGATATGCGCATAATGAAGGGATAATGAGAAAATAGTATGTTTAATAGTATTAATGAGCTCATGACTGATATAAGGAAAAAGTGATATCATGGTTTGAGTATATAGAAATTTTGGGATTTTGGTATGTGGAAAGAGTTAACTTTTAACAGCATTCATGTTTTCACTAAGGTTCTATGGTAATTCATGTTTCAAGAGAATACACGATTAAGGTATTCACATATTTGGAATGTGACCAACAAGATATATCTTGTGATATATGGGGGATAAATGATGGTATTCACATGCTTGGTAGATGACCTCTCTAGTAATATTTTTCTTTATAGTATGAGATTGGAAAAAAGTATTTCGTATAAGCCTAATGATTGGAATGGATTATGTTGGACATCAGATTGTATTGTTTAAGGCTATAAATTTTTGATATTATTTATGGAATGTTATACTAGTATAGTTTTAGAAAAAAGACAACCCAAAGGACGAGCGGCAACCCGTCGCGTCAGACAAGGCTGTGGGAATCGAACCCACAACCGAAGTGCGACATGCCTTTATCACATACCACTGGCCTACAGGAAGTCCCTGATTTGTAGAAATTGGTTTTATTTTATTAATAGTTATGATAGATGAAGTATAAGTCCATTTTTGGAACCATATACGATTAACCTCACCATAGATGAACTTTTGTATATTTAATATCTTATGCTAAAATTTTTTGTGATAGAGACAGATGGAATGACCTCTCATTCTATCGCATGATCTGCTAATACTTCAAGAATGACAGATTCAACTTCATTTATTTAAATAAGAGATTAAGTGGAAATTGTTCATGGAATTACCAATGATGATATTACACTGAAATCAAGTAAGTATTTATCCTTATGAAAAAATTAATCAACTTTAGGGAAATGATCTTGAAAACCAAAAACGTTGTCCTAGTACCCTCATATCGGATGAATCAGATGGTACCTTAGATCATCACAAATTTATTGCTTTGTGATTTTTGGTTTTTTCATAGCCATGTTCTCTACCACTCTTCATCAGAACTTGATGGTTAGATTTGTCTTCCATATCCATGTCTTCACCTATGTTCTCTTATGTGGAAACCCAGTGATGAGTTAATTTGGGTAACCGTTATGTTTCCTACTTTACTATTTAAAATTAAGTTTTAGTATTCATTTTTATGATGTGGTATTATATGAAAGAAACTTTCAAGTAGTAAACTATTTATAAATCCGATGAATTTCGAGGGTGAAATTAATTTTATTGGGGGTAGAATGTAACACCATGAGATTTTATGAGAAAAATTCTTTTTAATTTCTTTGATGACCTGTGTTATATGCTACACCAAGATTAGCTTGCACTATACGCAACACTGTATTATCTTGTAGTATACACAACACTATTCTTGGCTCTTGTTGCACGCAAGAGCGACCATCCTCAATAGCGCGTGTTGTACACAATACCAAGTTTCACTAAACAAAAATATATTATTATTATAAACTAGATGTTATGAACAGTATTAATCAAATTTTAAATTTTATAACATTATCATTAATCTTACATATTTTCTAGAACATGGTATGAGAACAAAATTAATTTTTCGGGTAAAATAAGTATTTTTCAAAAAATGCAGTTTTGTCGCCTTTTAATGGAGCACCCATTTTAAATCTATTTTTTGACAATTTTATAAGTTAAATTTGACAAAATAAACTAGTTATTTTGAATCAGGATATAAAAATTTACTTTTAATAAAATTTTCATATTTTTATGATAACTTTCATATTTTGATGAGTAGTAAAAATACTCTAAATTTTACTTAAAAGAAACATTTTTCATCGAGATAATTTATATGGTTAAATTATAATATTGAATGGTTTTAAAGTATAAATAGAATATATTTTTACCATTTAATATAATTTATGTAATTTACATTAATTTTACATTGAATTCATAGGTAAAAACATTTCAATCTTTTGCAATTTTTTAAACAAAAACCAATTTTTTTCGACAATGAGATTAATTTTAAATTAAATAATGCAACTTCTGTGTTTTGAATTGGTAAAAATGGATTCAATATTTGGAATCATTAGGTCCAAATTATGTTAATATGGTACTTTTATTTTTGGAAATTATGAATATTAACTACGGTAAATTTTATTTACCAGAGTTAAATGTAAATCGGGCAATTAGGGGTAAAACAAATATTAAGAAATTACCTTAACACTTGTATTAATATAATTGGATGATTATATTTCATCCTAAAATATACTTGGGTTGAAATTTTATCCTTTGGAACTCACTTGTATGAGATTAAGACCTTAAATTTATTTTATTTAAAGGAAAGCGAAATATGTCTCACTCAAACTCTAATAATTAAATTATTTTTAATATAAGGATATACAGAATATAAATTCAATTATAAATACTCATTTGGAAGCTAAAATATTTTTCTTTATCATGATAATTTATTTGTAATTTTTAATAAATATATAATTACCTTAGTAGCTTATACATTAATGATGTAGAAATTATTTATTTAGTGAAAAATCAATAATACAGTGTTTATTAAAATAATAATATCCATCAAAAGACCCAAACACTTGACCAATACTTATTGGTCGAGTATATATACACCATAAAAATCCAAGTGCCGACTTTTGGACCATTTTGATCCTTATAAAACATATTAGGATATTTATATTATTTTATTTTAAAGGATGTCAAAGTTGTCACCATCATAATTTAATGAATATAACAAATTAGTTGTTTTGACTTTAAGATGATAAATTCGATTAAAAGTATTCTTATGAAATATATTATATTTATCTTAATCATATAATTTTATTTTTATGCAACAAATATTTATATTAAATAATTATACAAAAATGTTGTAGTAATTATTTTAATAAGAGAAATATCAAATAAATGATTTTAAAAGTATTAAAATAAATAGTATATAAACTAATTAATGTGATCCACGAATTTTCTAGATTAATATGAATTTTTAGGAGTCTATTAAATAGTTTTTTTTCAAAAATATATTCTTTGTGTATTTTATTTAAATTCAAATAAATGAATTGTGTCAAAATTGACACTGTTGATATTTTATGAAAATAACATATTATTAAATTGATTAGAAACCACAAATATATTAAAAAATTAAAAATTAAAATTCATATGGTCTACCATGTCATAAAGTATCAAATTATGTATAATTAACAATACATAAGTAAGTATTTATAACTATTTAAAATTTATAACATTTTTACCACAAATAAAATTAAATAGATTAGATAAGGATAAATCAAAATGATAAGGCTTAAAATTAAATCAAAACATGTCTAAATTTGATTGGTTTATGAGATTAAAACCATATCTTATCACATACCTTAATTGGAGTCACTTTGGAAGTTTTTATGTGGGGTTTGATTTTATTATAAATTAATATTTTGAAGATTCCAAAAGTGCCACTCTCCTCTCCTATATAAGGGCACCTCCTTCCCTCTCCTATTATCTCAATTTTGAACCATCAAGCTTGGTCAAACCCTGAAAATTCCTCTTATAAACCTCTCTAGTTACATTATATAGGTTCTGGTCTTCTCAAAAGACCAACTCTAGTGCCCTAAGAGGAAGTTTAAAGGAGGCACTTCGAGGAAGAGGTAATATCTTCTACCAATCCTTTCAAATTTATTTCTTCTTCTACTTCCTCTTCATTAGTTATTTCATTATAAAGTAATAACATCAGTATCATTCATATAATTATATGTTATTATAAATATAAAAAAACCCTATTTCACCTTATATACATCCTACAAAAAACGAAATCACCGCACGTGTGTACGTATGGAATACTGTCTCCGAGCTGTGGTGTAATATGTTTTTCCACTACCACCTTACTTGGATGGGTATAATGGTGGAAATAATAACTATATATATGATTATTATAACATGATACTAATTATGAGATATTATATTATCCACTCCAATTCCATTCAATAATTATGGGAGTGATATCATCGCTCGTGCGTACGTACGAATTACCATCTCCATGACGCGATGAGATTCATTCTCCATGTTAACTATTCAAGAATAATTATAAAGCATATATAATGAATAATACTAAGATATATGACATAATAATTCTAATGGATTTATGTATATATATATTTCATCTACTTACTTTAATTCAAGTCAATAAGGAAAAGAAAACAACGTTCATCTGTACATACGGCCTACCGTCTCCATGAACGATGTATTTCATTTCATTTATCTATATTATATATATATATACAATGAATATATATATGATATATAAATCTTGTTTTATATTCTGTATGTAAGTAAATCATGATGTAATTAATAATATCAAGAATAAAAAGTCCAAACACGTACGATAAATGAAACAATTATTACCCAAAACGTTTCTTCAACATGGAATTGAAAAATGAACGAGTAATATAAAGTCATAAGTGAATCATATATGATATCATAAAAATGACTATTATTATCGAATAATTCAAGGACATTATTTAAATCATTATATAGGAGATTCGTACACGAATGGAAGAAATTGGTCCTAAGGTAAGGGATGATTTTTCCAATCTCATTTTTATCTGAGATTGCTTGTATATAAGTATTTACTAGGGTTATATTTATTATCCATGTCCATGTTTTATAAAAATGTTTTCATAAAGTGTTTAATATTCATCCATGTATGTTTAAAGTCATTTTTACCCTTTGTTGACATTTACCACATTGTATGGAAGGAATCTTTCTTTTTTACCATACAAGGTACTTTTTGACTTTTCCGACAAAAGTACGGGGAGAATGTTTTTTAATTTATACGACATGAATGGATTTTTACAGTTTCATAACACCTTATTTCTATAAAGATACCTATACAATATTTCATGATTATTTTCAATTAAATTCTCTTCTTTTAAAATTGCATGGCATTTTGAGAAAAAAATGATTTTGAAGAAGAAAGGATATTTTCCTCAAGAATTAATTTCAAGTGTTTTATCAAAAATATTTTGGATCTAAGACGAAATTCTTTAATATGGATATTTTTCATGTATAATTTCCATATTATATAAATGTTTTTATTTTTTTATGATGAAATTGTATCCATTGTTTTATATGGATTATGTTATGACCAGATGATGTATATGAAACCCATTTCATTCGTTGGGTTATGATGAATGATTTATGTTAATTTTGTGGCACACGTAAGAATTATTTCATTATGAGATTGGTTGGAACTATATATCCCTCCAATTAATTGGGTAAAGATTTATATCTCATGATATAAACATGGATGGAATGACAAGTAAATCCGTTTCAGTAATACAGGGCTGGAACGACAAGTAAACCTGGTTCAGTAATGGAATTTTTCCACTATAATGGTCTTGGAAGCAATGCCTTGGATACTATGGAAATCATATCATGTGATTAATTATTTTCCATAATTACATGTTTTATTCCTATGCTATTTTATTATGATTGATGTTCCTTTATGATCTATGCCTTACGTACTGTAAAGATTTATTTCACAACTAAAGATTTTGATGTTTAAACTTTATGTTCATGTTTTTAAGTTCAAATGTATATGGTTTGTTTTATTTTCTCCATGCTTACCCTTACTGAGCATTTGATCTCACCCTTTATATGTTTTCTTTTCCCCAGGATATAAATAAAGGTTTTAGGTAAGGAAACAAAAGGGTAATATCTTTATGGGAGATGTTGAAGATATTTCATGAAGATTAGAAGATTATGTTCGGATTTTCCAAAGACACTAAACTATTACGGTCCTTGGGTTTCTATTTTTTTATGTATTAAGTATTTTTCAAAAGTAATGTAATGTACATGTACATCAAGCTTAGGTATCTACATGTTTTGGGTTAGGGAACCCCACAATCAGGTTTAGGAACCCCAAAATCAGGCTTGGGTAGATTTGGGTTTTAAAAATATTATCGGAACCCACCCGAATGAATAATCAGGTACTATGTATAGTGGACACTCCCCGATAGTATAAATAACATAGGTTCAAGTTTTGTCACACTCGAATTATGCTGGGGACGAGCGACACACATGTTATAGGTTGGGTCCTGGATGGGGGTGTTGTATCGCCCACCAATACCTCATCAACCAATAATTCATTTGAAGGAGGAGAATGATGGATTTTCTCTCATGTAAAGATTTTCTTTCTCTAAAATATTATGTTTATCATTTTGGATATTTCTTAAATCTGCTCATTTCTAAGGATGGTTGATTTTAATTCGATGTCATATGGCATAAGGATATCTTTCCCCTTTTCTGTGCACACAAAAGGATTGACCTGTTTAAGGTTTATTTGTAAACGGGTGGAAACCATGATTATCCTAGAGTTTAAATGAAATCCCTCATTTCTAAGGATGATATAAACCAACTAGATTTCATTGGTCATAATAAATTATTTGCCATCTATTCTCTAGTTAAGCATGAAATCGTGAAGTGTGAACTGATTAAGGATAATCTATATTCATATTATCCTTATGGTCTCAAGTGGAGGAATTTTATCTTAGGGGGGGTTTAATTTATGGACCAACTATGAAGCCTCCACTAGTGGGGTGACATAAGTGCGGTCTGAGTGGTGTAGGGATCAATCTCGTCGGTCAGATGGGATTAAAAACCAGTGATTTTTCACTATGGTTATAGGCACCTGGGTGTTTGGAACCGTAGTGACAGTGAAGGGTATATGGTGGGTGATGCCTTTGTCAGATTTATACAGTTTTTGTCACCAGTGATAAGCGGTGTAATGGGTTTGGGACCCCAAAGACGATGATTAGGGTTAGTGATGGAGGCTCAAAGAGAATTTTATGGCGATCAATGATATCAGAGATCCTGATTGATTGTGGGGATAGAGATTGGGTGTGGGTTGGTGATGAACTTAGCAAAAATGGATTTGGGGTGCTACTGGCTATGAGCACAGGGGGTGGTGAGTGGGAGAAATTGAATGAGGACCTTGATGTGGGGAGAAGGATGACAAAGATCATGAGCACCAGATGCGATGAACTAGGGAAAAAGGCTGGGTGAAAATGTTGGGATTTTATGTGGAAGTCAGTGATGATCTTAGGACATGATCCTGGTAGCAGGCTGGCATTGAATCAGATGATTTGATGGTGATATCGCAGGATGGAAACAACTTAGTATTGAGATGGTGGGAGGGGTTGTTGAACCTCATGTTGGGACTTTAATAAAAAATGGGCCTTGGATTAATCTATTATGGATGAAATTTCATTCACAAGTAAGGATATGGGGAACTGGTTTCAATCAGTGATAGTGGAAGCGTTCCAATCAGTGACAGTGTGGGACTCTCAAGTGGCTATTAGTGGCATGGGATGGCGATGGAGTATGAATATCCTGGAGACCGTTAGTAGTATGGGATGATAATGGGTACATTGGTCTCTTCTCAATATGGATATAGGTGTTATGAGACACTGATGGGTTTTTGGAAGAAGTATGATGATGAAGTGATGGTTCATTGATGATGCCTGGGTGACGATGTTGAATGGCCCAACGACATCCTCAGGATGGAGTTATATGGATGACGACATGGAAAAAAAGGGCTTCGGGTGTGCAGGGGTCTTCATGAGATGGTGAGTTCCTGGTGGCCACGAAAGATCCCATAGTGGGGATATGACCCAAATTCCAGGGGGGTTTTAGGTAGTTTACATAGTTTGATAGGTCATGCATTAATGGTGGTCCTTCGGCCTCAATATTTTTGGGTCTCTAGTTTTCCACTTTAGTGTTTGGTGGTACTTTCTGTGCTACATGCTTTGATTAACTGTTTCCCTATGAATTTTTATTTCCATTAAAAAATTTCAAGACCAAGCACAGTCATCTCCTTAATCATCCTCAATATATATAAAGATATTATATTTAGAAATATATATTTATAATTATATATAATTATATAAATATATTTATAAATATATATAATTATATAAATATATTTATAAATATATATTTATTAGTAAATAAATATATTTATATATATAAATATATAAATATATAAATATATTTATATATTAATATATTTATAAACTTATATTTATAATTAGATAAGTATATATTTTTAAATTATATATATATATATATATTTAATTTAAAAATTAATTTTTTTAGCAAAGGGAATGAGAACCAAATGAAGTGTCACTCATTCCCAAACCTTCCCAATACCAATTGAAATAGCTTTGGGAAATCCTAGTATCCTAAAAATTATAACATAAAGTTGTTTTATTTAAAAAAATTAAAAAATCATATATAATAAATTTTTCCCATGCAACCTTACCACATTCTTAATGTATATCCCAAGAAGTTGATCAAGACCAAAATATTCTCGTATAGCAATGAAATGTTTCAAATTTTTATGGTGGTTGAATGCAACTAAAATAACATTATGACCTTTATATGTTTTGGGGAGTCTAACAACAAAATCATTGGTGATGTTATTCCATTTCTATTATGGTATGTGTAATGGTTGTGACAACCCATTAGACTTCTATCTCTTAGCCTCAACATTATGACATACCATGAACAAAGATGGATACTCTATAAGGTCTCTCTCTATGTTGTCCCAATATAAATAATCTTCTAGAACTCTATATATCTTTATACACAGAGAATGAATAGATAATGATGAGCTTTGATATTCTTCTAAAACATCCTTCTTCCACTCTAGTATTAATAGGACACCTACTATGTTACTAAACATTATTATTCTATCACAATCAATGTTGAACTCATAAAAATTTCTTACCTTCTTTTTCATCTCTACATATTCCTTTTTCGCCTCTTTAATATTCAAAAAAATAGATATTTGAAAAATCATTTGATCAATATAATATTTCTCCCCTTCCTTCAATATTTCAAGGTCCATCCTTTGAAAATCTAGAAATATATGAGTAATCCTCATTATAAAAAATCTATCATGATCCTTTTCACTCAAAGAATTATCCACCTTGTTCACTTTCCCAGGGTGGTAATGTTTTAAGTAACCATAATATTTAATCAAATACAACAATATTATTTGGTTCATATTCAAATATTTATGTGTGAATATATACCTTAATATTTTATGATCAGTATATATATTAAAACTTTCTGCATTAATAATAACACCACCATACTTTTAATGAAAAAATTATCTGAGCTAACTCCAAATCATGAGTCAGGTAATTTTTTTCATGAACCTTTAATTAACAAGAGGAATAATCTATAACGATAAAATTCTGCATAAAAACACATCCTAGTCCCTTATTAGATCTATCACTAAAGATAAAAAATCCTTTTCCACTGTGATATTTTATTATCATAAGTAAACTGACTGACCTTCTTCAGTTTCTTTAAATTTTATTCACATTCACCAGTCCAAAGAAACTTGAATGCATTTTGAGTTAACTTATTGAGTGGATTTATTTCCTTCTTCTATTGTAAATCCAAATGACATAAACTTCAGTTATTCCTTAAGATAGGGTTATAAAACCCACTTATTCCCTTGGGGTTTTTTAATTATTATGTTTTATATTTGGTTTTTATTCTATTTTATAGAACAGATAATATTTTACATGTTATGAGAGAGGTTAGACTAATTTGTGATGGGTGGGTCTGTTTTATTCTTCCAATGCATTGCGAAATTTCAATGTCTCATGAGAAGAAATTTATAGGATTAGGGAGTAAAACTAATAATTTTTTATAGCCTAGGGAGAAATCCTTTGAATATGATGGTGACCCAGAGTGTAATAATTGACATATGATGATATACTAGGGAGTAATACTTGGTATATGCTGATGATGGGATAGTAATTAATCATTGTAAAATACTTATGATGTATTATTTTTTATTTTGAAATATAATTTTGATTCCATACTCATGTGCTATCATTTCCTTATGCTATGTTTTTGTGATTATGGTCACTCCCTTTATGATATCACATTAAACATATTTACTCTCATGTTATGATTTATTTCTATGTTTATTTCCTTACTAGGGTTTTTAGCTCACCCTTTACTTTATGTATTCTTCCATAGGATATCCCATGAAAATTTAGTGGGATTATGGGTGTAGGATCACCATATGGGGTTTTAAATAAATTCATTGAGTTTATATTTCATATGTTGTGTTTATGTATCTAATATTACAATTATACTAGACACATTAATCCTTGGATTGTATTTATTATAATAGCATGTTAAGAATCATGTAATAAATTATTTTTAAGGTTTGGGTTGTTATAGTTGGTATCATAGGTAGGGTTTAGTTATTTTTGGATATTAGGATTAGAGAAAATTATTGCAAAATATAAGGATAAACCCAATAAAAGGATAAGATCCTAATTTTTTGGTAAGGTATAGATTATGTTTTTTTCTTATAAATAAATCCCCATTTGGATACTATAAGTAGACATGATTTTGGAACAGTTGCATCTCTGGGAAATAACCCTCAAAAGAGTTGTTTGAGTTTATCTTATCCATGATTCCAGTGCATGATGAATGATCCCTCACCACAAACATAATTTTAAACTCCCTTGGGATATGATTTTGATAATTCATATTTTATTTTCAAACCGTTATGAAGGATTTGGATATACTACTAAAGAAATTGATAGTGAGGAGAAAATATTAAATTACCATGGATAACCTAGATTGAATCTTATAAATTCATAAGTTATAGTATGAATGATTATTTTGAATAATTTATTCAATGTTTATAGGTTCATTTTTTCATGTTTATGAATTTTAGCATTCTCACCCTTAATATCCCTTTATTCTAGAAAATGGATGGAAATAGGAGGAACAATTTCAACAATGTATATGATGGGAAATGTGATGATTTCCCCAAAATAATTCACAACATGATGGGATCTAGATTCGAGAAATTCATGTCCACACTAACACAACTTACTAAAGTTTTGGTTAATAACTTGAATCATGTAGAACTCCCTCATAATCCAAAGAGAGAACGTGTTATGGTGGAGTCCTTTATGTTTCGAAGGCCTCCTATGTTTAGCAGATATTATGATTACTTGGTTGTTGAAAAATGGATTAATGTAACACCTTAATATTTTAAAAGAGCATTATGATTGATTACATATACAACACGAAACGCAAAGCCTAAGTGAACCTGAAAATATTATTATTTAAATGCTACAGTTTTATTTTAGCTATTTAATTGGTGGGTATGAATAAGATTAACCAATTATGAAATAAATATAAAGGTCCTAATCAATAAAAATTAATTTATTTAATTCAAAGGAAATAATAACTAGATTTTTAGTAAATTCATTTTATTCTTCAAAAACATGAATTTTCTTCGAAAAACATTTTTTTTATTATTTTTGAGGTATATTATAATTAATTTATATAACTTTTAGAATTTTTATTTTATAAAAATAATTATTTCTAAAATTAGTATATTAAAATTAGCTTAGGGATAAATTTTGGGATTTTTCTTAGATAAATGATTTTTCATTGAATAGTAAAAACTACCGATTGTTTCGAAATTGACATTTTTTAATTGAAAAATAACCATAATTTTTTGAATTTAAAAATAAATTAATATAATTATACTTTACTTATAAATAATCTAGTAAATTACGTATGAATCAACATTATAATTGAACTTAGAACAAAATACTTTTATGTAGTTTTTTTTGTGTTTTTGTATTTTTTAAATGTGTGTAGGTTAATTTTTTTAAAAGTATTATTGAAAGGGTGAAGGGGGCACTGACTCCCCTTTGGCTACCTTTCCCCAGATCAATGACATGTAAAAGGTGTAAGGGGTTTCATTTTTCCTATATCGAAAGAGAAAGGCGACTGAGGGGGGAGGGGGGGGGGGGTTCTCCTACGGTACAATTGAAAGGTGGATCCCCCTACCACCTTTCACTTAATGCACTATAAAAGGGAATCCCCCCACATCATCTTCACTTAAAAATACACCCTTCTCTGTACATTCCATCCTCTCTCACTATAGAAGAATTTTTCTTCGTACGTGATGGTTCCAGTGTCCTAAAAGAAGTCTTAGTTTTTTATAAAGCATCATTTAGAGGTATTTTTATTTTTTAATTTAAGGTTATTTATTTACTTAATTGAACTATTTTTAGTTAGTTTAAAATATATTATTTATTAAGTTTTTTAGTTAGTTATATATAGTTTATAAATAATAGTTATTATTAGTAATTATTAAGTATGGATTAAATTATGATGAAGTTATGATTATGTAATGATTAAAGATAGTTTAAGAATTTATTTAATTATGTTTATGGAATGAATAAATAAATAATGATCAACTATTATTTAAGTAATAATTAAATATTATTTAAGTAACGATTAACTATTGATTAATTAATGATTAAAGAATAATTAAGTAATGATTGAAGAATAATTAAGTAATTATTAATGAATAATTAAGTAATCATTAAAAAAATATTAAGGGATGACTAAATAATGATTAAGGGGTGATTAAAAATGATTT
Organism: Viscum album; assembly: GCA_963277665.1. NCBI lineage: Eukaryota > Viridiplantae > Streptophyta > Magnoliopsida > Santalales > Viscaceae > Viscum > Viscum album. The sequence goes on from OY728155.1 coordinate 1,232,252,805, forward strand.
TGGGATGATAAAAGGTTGATTAAGGGATAATTAATGAATGAATAAGGAATGATTAACCAATGTTTAATAATGGTTAATAAATAATTAACTAACGATGAAATAATGGTTAACTAATGATGAATTAATGGGTAACTAATGATTAAATAATTGTTAAGTGATTATTAAGGTCATATTTTTAGATATAAGAAAACATTCTAAAATTTTTGTAGCATAAATATTATGTGGTAATCTAAGAAATATAATGTTTGTCTAGATAAAAACAAGTGAATGTCACTCTAAAATAGATATATCTAGGAGTACAAACTCTGAAAAGGTGTCCCGGGCCTGACTTGGGGTAACCTGGTACATGAAAGTGGGCCTTTCTACATCATGGTCTGACATTCCTAGGGGATATGCTTTAGATGATCCATATTTTCTTTATAAACTACTAAAATACCTAGGATGATTAAAAACAATACTAAGAAACATTAGTATTATAATTTAGGATATAATAAGTTGGTCTAAAATTTTAAAATCATAAATATTATATGGTCAACACTTATTGTTAATAATAATCATAGAATATTTTGGAAACTGAGTTAAAAATAATAGAAAATCAAATCAGTTTAATTATTTTTGATAAAATGACAATTATGATCATATAATTGGAAATAAATAAGAACAACAAACATTAAATAACATATAAATGCTTTAAAACAAACAATAAATACCTTGTCATTTTCAATAGAACATGGTTTGGATGAGATGATCCTCACTTCAGACGTGAGGTAAAATATACCTTATTTTCACTTGGTAGCTTAATAACATCATCAAAATCTATGTACTTAACTTTCAAATTTTAAAAATATGTGGGACTTATAATAACATATAAGATATGTTATTAGAAGGCTGAAATATTTTCAAAATTAAAAAGTTAAATACATACCTTTTGAAGATGTTATTAAGAGACCAAGTGCAAATAATATGGATTTTACCTCATGTCCAAAGTGAGGCTCATCTCATCCAAACCATGTTTTATTAAAAAATGTGTATATTTTTTTATGTTGTAAAGTATTAAAGTGTTATTTAATTTCTTTTTTCTTCTCAGTTTCACTTTATATGATCATAATTTTCATTTTATCAATGATAATTAAACCGATTTGACATTTTCTATTATTTTTGACCTCGGTTTCCAAAATATTTTGCGACTTATATTCTAATAAAATTTTATATAACGAAAAATTAGTATCATATTTTAGGGTATAAAAAGACATTCTAAAATTTTAGTATAATAAATATTATATAGTCAACCATCATTGTCAATATTAATTACACTACCAAAATCTTGATCAAAACACATTTTTGATGTAGAGATTCATATTCGCCTATGTGTACTGCTACAAAATGTTATTCAAACTAAGAAAAGATATTCTTATAGTACATAACCAACAATATTGGTTAGTATAGCTGATTGTATAACCCTATGTTAACTTCAATACATAATTATTGGTTCCTCAAATTTGGGACGCAATCAAGAGATCAAGTCTATAAGCTATAGACATTTATAATTCCTGATTACACTGTGACATCTAGCTTGTACATTAGTTATTGATGCCTAGTGGATCTAGAAAATAAATTTATTTTCCCAATGGTTATATAGTACCATGATGGAGTTATATATTGATGTTTCTATGGTACTACAACAACGTCTAGTTGTACGAAAATGTAGAATCACAAGAGTGGTTTAAGATCCACCCCATGAAATTGAGCCTATTCCAAATTATGTAGAATATGAAAGACTAGATGATCTTCCAGTTATACACGTCAATGTGAATTATAATGAGTATTTTCAGAATTATAGAATAGATGGTGACAACAATGCTGATGATGAGGGAGCATCGTAAGTTGGGGAGGAAGTTTCTAGAAATGCATTAGTTGTATAATAGCCACTACCTACAATAAATCATTCACAAATCTTTACATCTTGGTCAGAAGTAATGACACATGTTCCTAAATTTGACTGCAATGTTCTCACACCTTTAACTGTGAATCCCAAAGTTGTACCGGATAGGTTCAGTGAGCTTTAAAATACCTTTTATGTTGGAAGAGTTTTCTAAGTAAAGATGCATTAAAAAACACACTAAAGATATTTCACATTGAGAGGCAATATAGATATATATTTTAGGAATCAGACCATAATAAATACATCATACGGTTTGAAAAGTATAAGGATGATTGTAGATTTCACTTGAGGGTGATTCTAGACATTGCATTTGGAGGTCTGAGAATCTCAAGGATTGAGGCAGCTCATACTTTAATTCACCCAAACCTGACACAAGATCATACCTCATTGGATGATGAATTTGTGCCATCCATTGTTGTCGAGATGATTAGGAAATGCCATGATATTCCTATAGCTCTTTTTAAAGAGAGGATACAAAAAAAATTGGGTTATAATATTTCCTATAATAATGTATGTATGGGAAAACAAAAGACAATTGTGAAGGTCTATGGTGATTGGGATGACTCGTATCGGGTGTTGCTAAAATTTCTATCCATTCCGAGACATAACAAACAAGTTGTATTCCTTCTTCATATGAATGAAAATGTGTCTCAAGATAACCAACTTGATCCATATCATGTTCAATTTCATCAGTTGTTCTGGTCATTTATCCCCTGCATCTCTATATTTCATTTCAGAAAACAATTCATTCATATTGATAAAACATTTCTATATGGAAAATACAAGGGCATATTGCATATTCCAACAACCCAATATGGAAACCATTCACCTCTTCTACTCACCTTTTCCATCATAGAGAAGGAAAACTATGAATCATGGAGTTGTATTTTTGAATGTATCAGCAACCATTTCACTCTCATTTAGGGTGCATGTTTGATATCTAATCGGTATTAGTCAATCAATGAAGAAATAAATGTGGATCATGATACATGGAGACCCCAAATGCACATCATCAGCACTTCATTAAACACATTACTAGAAATGTGAGGAAATGTTTTCAAAATGATCCTATGAATAAATCATTCATGAGGATAGATTTGCAATGCCTTTGTTATTTGTTACTATTTCATTGTAAATATAAAATCAGTTTATGTAAAATTTGATCACTTTTGTGTAGAAAATGATCCAGATCAATGACAGTTTGAAAAACTTTTTGAACAAATCTGCAAGGATAATCAAGAGTTGTATGATTATATGATGTGGATTCCAAAATAAAAATGGACATTGGAATATGATGAATGGAAGAGGTATGTACACATGAACAAAAACATTGTGGATTGAATCAATAGTATCTTCAAAGGTATTCACAAGTTACCTATAACTTCCCTAGTTCAAGAGACATTATATCATTGTGTGAAGTACTTCGTTGATAGAAAAAAACTGTCCTCAGATGAAATTCAGTTGGGGATAAGGTATGGAAGGAACTTTCAATGAGATATTGAAAATAACATTAAAGAATATTTTGGTTATCATGTCATTATTTTACACTGAGAAGACTCTCAATTTGAAGTTCAAGAGAATTTGGACCCCATCAAAAATAGAATCGCTGAAAATATGGTGGTATTACTGGAAGTGAGGAAATGAAAATGTGGAAACTTCCAAGCCCTATGGTTTCCACATGGACCCACCATCATAGCATGTATATCTGTGAAAATATCATGGGAAGAATATGTTGATCCAGTATAGTAGATGAATACCATTTCTAACTATTATGTTGCACCATAGATGCCTATTGGGGAGTTTGGATATTCCCCAATTCCTAAAGGCCAGCCGATAGTGATACCTGACATCAACATATTGTATAAAAGTGGGAGACCAAATTCTAATCAGATGCAGAATGAGATGGACCGGTCTCAAGAACAAGGGAAAAGTTTGAGATGCACCATATGTCATCAAGAAGGTCATAACTGGAAACGATTACCTATAATTATTGGATCTACCTCACACTCTCATTCACAATTATGTATTGTCACTTATGTGATCTTCTAATATTATTAATATTACGGTATTATTATAAGATTATTTATTTTTTAGAATTTTATGAAATCGCCAAATACTTTTACTATCAAATAAAAATATTCCCTTAAAATTAACATTAAAAGGAATATGACAAGTACATTTGAGGTGATATTAACACATAATCAATATATCCATAGATAAACCATAAATAAAACATGTGAGTAAATAATCATAAAACATACCATCACGTGGGAAATCATACCTAAATTACGAGGCACACCATTTTCTAGTAAACTTTTAGATAATGAAGACAAAATATTTATATATATATATATATAAATATATAATACCATATCTTACAAAACAACATTTTCTAGATAAAAACATATCTAAAAAACTTTAGTGATATAATTTGAAAAAACATGACGACATTCACTTTTCTTTTGGTAAGAAATAACTGCATAAAAAATGCGAATAAACTTGTCATATATTAAATTCTACAAGTCATAACATTATGCTGACCATAGTATTATACTTACATTTTACACTTATTACTAATTTCATTTCTTACATACTAGATGCTAGTGATGTTCGAGAGATCAGGGTGTGTCGAGCGCACTGTTTTCATCACACGCCATCTCCACCTCCCATTATACCATACATGCATCATGCTCGCTTTTATGAAATTGCAGTATTATATTTAACATTTTTTGACCATCATCTACTTACTGCCATCGTGGAGACGTGGAGACCAGATACACACACATTCTGCATGCCTGAGTGAGAGATTACCCTTTCCCTCGAGTATGTGGCAGTGATTCTCGGTCTTCCTATCTTGGGTGAGTCATTATTGGATCCACCTATTCTGTAAAGACCCCGAAATCCCATGGAATTTTTTTATACATGGGATTTTTATGAGTTTGAGAAAGTTTACGGTGCTTGATTCCGAGGACCGGTGTGCCCAGAATCTATTTTTGGAAGTTTTGTTTGGGTACCTTCAGTAAACGTACGAGAAAGTTTTTATAAATTTTGAACTAGTGCTCAGAATTGAAATCCGAGAGCATTGTTGAACTCGTAGTGCCAGTATTTTCTTAAGAAGACTTTCACTTCGACGACAGTGAGTCGAGGATAAAATTTAGTTTTTGGGTTTTTGTGTGAAGTAATAAAATAAAGTAGGCTCACTTTATTTTATTTTTAACTGCCATGTGGAGGTTGGGTTGTTAAAACCTACTCATGGGAGTTGGAGGTGGGACCACCACACCTTAACCTTCCTTGGGAGGTTATGGTGGTGAGGCCCACCCGAGCATAACCTCCCGTGAGAGGTAATGACGTGGGGACCACACGAGACTTAACCCCTATTAACGAGGAGGGTAAAACATCCGCAACTCCCTATTAAATGGGGAGAAACCCCTTGAACTTCTCCACCTTAATGGAGCGAACTCCCCTTTAATTTTATTTGTGCCACCTCCCAAGCATTAATTAGGGGAGCTGAGTTAATTAATTGATTCTCTCTTTTGAATTTTTATGCCAACTCCACCCCATTAATTAAATGAGTCAACTAATTTAATTAAATAACTCAATTTGAATTTATGCCAACGAACATAATAGATCCTAATCTATTATTTGGATGAGTTTTCATTTTGGGTGGAGTGGAGAGAAAGGAGGAACATGGGAGAAATATTGGGGGAAGGCTCCCAACGAAGAACACTTCCAACGAAGAACACCTTCAAAAACGAAGAACGATCTTCCTTGAATTTCTTCCTTGGAATCCCCTTTGACCAGGGACGTCTTCGACCAATCCTCCCTCATCATAATGGTCAACGAATCGACGCACAATCTTGGATTGGAAGTGCGTGGTGGACACGACGAAAGACGACAACATCGTCTTCTCCCGCGACTTCATCGTCGAGCAACGATCAAATATAGGGTGTTTATTACTTAATGATGTTATATCTTTTCTTATCTTATTCATAGGATAGAAAGGGTTGTTGTGGATGTGTTAATGATCAACTGCTTATCATGTTGAGCCAATTGATACCTCCCTAAACACGGAGGGTGTGGGACAGCCTAACATGGCCCAAAAACCTCAGTTGTTTTTCCTTCTTGTTGCGTTCTTCAGCATCGTGACGAAACAATGATGAGGCGACGAAAATGGGAACGGAAAAGGCCATGCTACCTATGACCTCCGTGAACCACGCCACCCCTGCGGCGTCCTGCACTGCCTCCGGCCGAGCCCTCGCACTGTCCGTACGTCCCGCCGGCCTACCCGCGCGCTGCCCGCGCGCCCCGTGACCTGCCAGCACCCTGCCAGCGCCTCGCCAGCCTAAACGCGTGTTGCCCGCGTGCCCTACGACCTGCCCGCACACTGCTTGGGCTTCACCGACCTAACCGCGCCCTGCCCGCATGCCTCGATGGCCTAACCGCGCGTTGCCCGCGCGCCCCGCGGCCTCCCCACGCGCTGTCCGCCCGCCCCGCAGACTCCCCGCGTGCTGTTCGTGCCTCACCGGCCTAACTGCGCCCTGCCCGGCTCGCCCCGTGACCTGCCTGCACACTGCCCGTGCCACGCCAGCCTAACCACGGCCTCCTCGGTGCACCTCGCGACCTGCCCACACACTTCCCCTGTGCCCCACTGGCCTGCCCACGCGCTGCCAGCGCTACGCGCGCTGCCCACACTCCGTGCGCTGCCCACACCCCGCGCGGCCTGCCCGCACCACTGTTTCCGGCCGAACTGGACGAGCCATGCCATCCCCCTTAGCCGGCCCACAACATCGCTGGAAAAACCGGCCCAGCTTTCCGGGTCGAGCCGCTCGAGCTGCGCCCCACGTGGTGCTGGCCGAATCAGCCCCAGCCACTGGGCCGAGCCGCCTACGCGGCGACCTTTCGGCCGAACCGCCCCTGCAGTCCACTGGGCCGGGCCCATCGGACCGGGCCGAACCTAGCGGGCAGACCAGGTTAGCCCAGTCTGGGTTGGGCCGAGTCGGTCCGACTGGGTCGGACCAGGCCCAGGCCCATTACCAACCCTGTTACTTTCTTTGGCTGTATCTTTGGCACTAGACGACCGTTTGACGAATCGTCAGCGGCGTTGGTTTTCTTGGACCACAAAGGTCCATTTGATTATATCCCACTAGATTTCGGGTAATGTTGAGATACAGTCAAGTAGGATTGTACACGAATCTAACCAGGCCCCCGGGACAAAAAAGCTTATAACTCACAGACCGGGTGTCCGATTGACGCGCCGTCAGTTGCGTTGAGACCCCTATGACGAGACGAAATTTTGTGATACTTATATATGGGACTTCATGTAAGTTGATGTATTGAAACTTGTTTTGAGGAGAAGACCCTCCCAGAATCAAGCGTGCTTTGTGGAAACCCTGTGGATGGCTATGCACTATTGACTGTTCCTGGATCATGTGTTGGTTCGAAAGTTCTGATAACTGTTCCTAGATCATGTGTTGGTCCGACAGTTCTGACTTCTATTCCTAGATCATGTGTTGGTCCGATAGCTCTGACTACTATTCCTAGATCCTGTGTGGGTCCGACAGTTCTAACCGCTGGTCCTGGATCTAGTGTGGGTCTGACTGCTTAGATGATTCAGTGGATACATCTGATCATCTCTATCTCTCAACAAAAGTTGTATACCTGTGTGAGATGAGTCAATAACTTTTGTGTTTACCTCATGATTGAGATGGATTACTTGGTATCTTAGGTATATGTATGGGCATATACCTAAGTGAGGTTATCTGTTGATTTCATACTTTGTGGTTTATCCTTGTTGAATTTTGTGAGACTTTGAGGGTCTTAGGGTCTCTAATTAGTATCGTTATACTCACCCCTGCACGGGCTATTCCCACACCTCATTGTGTTGGTTATAGATGACAGACATCGCTGACTGAGGATTAGAGTAGTAGGACTGGACGGTACCCGGAGGTGGACCTTACGACGAGTCGGTACGTGGAAGAGACTGATGGATGTGGAGTGATGGGGAGGCTAACTGTACCTACCCTCCAGGTTGGAATCCCCGAAGGACGACCTAGTAGCTGCTTACCTTTTCTTTTTTTGTACTTGTTTTTCAGTTGTACTTGTACTTTCCTATTGGGCTTGTATTTCTGGCCTCTTTTTACTATCCATCACTTCTTTTGTATATGACTTTACTTATTGTTTACTTCCAGCTCGTTCTCTGTTGTGTGTGATTTCAGTTTATAAAGGCAATGCCTTCCCAGTTTTAGGGATTCACGCCTTTAGTGCTAGTCGCCAACCCCTGTTCTATGAAGGCGGGCTTGGGGTTGTCACGGCATGGGCCCTGGGGGACGGGTCTTGAAAAATTGGTATTAGAGGAGTCAGTTCTACCGTATAACTCAGGACTCTGATCTTTCTTTTATGTGAAGCAATAGTGTTAAGGGTAACAAGTGTGGTTTTTAGTTCAGGGAGTCCGGTGTTCGTGCGGCGGCCGATGTATCCATACACCAGGACCTTGATTTTTGATTTCTGACTCAGTGCACGAAAACACTGATTGCGTGTGTGTTTTCAAGAGTTTTCTTTATGATATCTTGAGTCATCTCACTAGGTATAACTTATTGACCGAGGAACACCTGTTTCTTTTCAGGATTCCACCACACAGACAACCATCCAGGGTTCCAAGAGATGTATGAGATGGTAGTCCACCAAGCGACGAGGCCTTGGTACAGGGCCCATCACAGTGGAGGCACCGGCGGTACCACTACTCGCTGGGCCACCAATACCACAAGCCCTAGTAGTAGAGAGTGCACGCCGCTTGAGCATGTTGCACGAGTTCCAACACCAGAGGCCACCCAGTTTCAGGGATGAGATGGACCCGCAGGCAGCTGAGGATTGGTTGGAGGCTGTGGTGAGAGTTTTCAGACTGGTAGGGACACCAGCCGATCTTAAGGTGATCCTTGCCGCGAGTCTCTTTTAGGCAGCAGTAGGTAGACGGTGGAGTCTGATGCTTCAGGTGCATGACGAGGTGATGCTACTTTGGGCAGACTTCGAGAGCCTGTTTTGGGCAGAGTTTGTCCCAGCCACCCAACGTGTGGTGCAGATACAAGATCTACTACATCTAAAACAAGGTAGCATGATGGTGGCACAGTACTCAACGAGGTTCACCGACCTCTCACGCTACTCTATGGATATGGTACGAGACCCATTCTTCAGGGCCCTTACCTTCGAGTAGGGGCTCAGGTGAGAGATCAAGGCCTTGATGATCTCCCTCAACATCTCGACATAGGCGGGAGTGTTAGAGAGAGCCCTCATAGTGGAGAGTTTCTTTGCTGAGCAGTCTCCAACTGTGAGACCCACCACTAGTCGACATGCATCAGAGTCTTCTACAGCTGGCAGTAGACAGATGTCACAGAGGTCCAAGCGAACCAGACCATCCAGTGGACGACCACAGGATACGGGTTCAGTTGTGCGGGCAGACAAGAGAGAGCCAGTCATGCCAGGAGTGGACAGTGTTACTCATACGGCGGGCATGGTAACATGGCTCGTGACTGTCCGACCTACCATTTGAATGATCATAAGATGGTCGAAGGACCGCCCAGGCAGAGACATAAATTCGATCAAGGTGGTCTGTAGGGAGTAGGCGGACGTGGAAGAGGAGCTGGTCATGCCGCAGGTGGTGGGAGACGATTCGAGGTGTTACCGCCACCAACACCATAAGGTCCACCCCGACCGTAGGGAACATGTGGATAGGGGAGAGCTCAACTCCAGGTAGCTGAGGCTTATGATCAAGGCACTCTTGATATGATTCTAGGTACTATTTGTGTCTACTCCACTATAGCTGCAGTTCTTATAGACACAGATGTCAGTCACTCTTTCATTACCACTGCCCTCGTTCGGAGCTCGGAGATTCCAACGGAGTCATTGGTTCGATCCTTACAACTAGATACTCCTACAGGAGCAGACTTGATGATTACGCACTGGTGCGGGCAGTGCGAGCTTACTCTAGGAGGTGAGAGTTTCTGCTGGGATCTCCTTGTAGTGGCATCAATTCCTTATGACGTCATCTTGGGTATAGAATGGTTATCTACATTCCATGCTCAGATTGACTGTATTAGGTGCAAAGTATGGTGTGGCTGCACGGATGGGACAAGGTTCACCTTCACTGGCGAGAAGAGTACCTTTGCAGCATAAGACAGACTTACTCAGAGGAGGGTACAACTGATCACACATCATTTGGCCTACCTTACCCTCAGAGGAGTTGATGTGGAGAGTCAGAGTTATCCTATAGTGGTGGAACGGTACATGGATATTTTCCCTGATGATGTCCCAGGTCTACCTCCTCGCAGAGAGGTGGACTTTTACATTGACCTGTACTCTGGGACGACACCTATGTATACTCCATAATATCGGATGGCTCCTGCTGAGCTTCGTGAGCTTTGGGTACAGCTGGCGGACTTGCAGGGGAAGGGATTCATCCAGCCCAATGTTTCTCCCTGGGCAACCCTGATTCTATTCACCAAGAAGATGGATAGGAGCTTGAGGCTTTGTGTCGACTACTGTCACCTAAACCAGGTGACTGTGAAGAACAAGTACCCACTCCCAAGGATTGATGACCTCTTTGATCAGCTGAAGGGAGCACGATGGTTCTAAAAGATAGACCTCAGATCAGGTTATCACCAGCTCAGAGTTTGAGACGAGGACGTGCAGAAGACGACCTTCAGATGTCGGTACGATCACTATGAGTTCTTGATTATGGATTTCGGCATAACCAATTCTCTAGCAGTGTTCATGGGACTCATGATTAGGATATTCCAGCCATACCTTGATCACTTTGTCATAGTCTTCATCGACGACAGTATGATATACTCAACTACAGAGGAGGATCATGCCTACCATTTGTGGGTAGTACTGGACACACTCCTAGAGCACCATCTTTATGGTAATCTCTCTATGTTCTAGTTCTAGATTCGATAGGTTCACTTTTTGGGACATGTCATCTTGGAGGCAGGAGTTGCAGTGGATCCAGTGAAGATTGAGGCGGTACTTTCTTGGGATCCACCCAGGAATGTGACGGAGGTACGAAGTTTCCAGGGTTTGGATGGTTACTACCGAAGGTTCCTACTAGACTTCTCCAGAGTTGAAACACTACTATCAGACTTGACAAAGAAGGGGAAACCCTTCGTGTGGTCGGAGAGATGCCAGCAGAGCTTCTAGGAGCTGAGTCAGAGGCTGACTAGTGCCCCCATCTTGAGACTTCCGAAGGAAGGCGTAGGGTACCCAGTTTACTGTGACGCATCAGGGACCAGACTCGGGTGTGTCCTGATGTAGGAGCGAGCAGTGATCGCGTATGGTTCTCGGAAGCTGAGACAACACTAAAAGAACTATGCTACCCATGACCTAGAGTTAGCAGCAGTAGTCTTTTCCTTGAAGATGTGGCGACACTATCTAATGGGCAGATGTTTTACCATATACTCTGATCATAAGAGTCTCAGGTATATCTTCTCTCAGAAGGACCTGAACCTGAGACATCGACGTTGGATTGAGTTCCTCTAGAACTATGACTTCGAGATAGTCTATACTTCTAGGAAGGGGAATGTTATTGCAGATGCACTTAGCAAGAGATCTGGTATACAACTGCTAGGAGAGGTGACAAAGTAGCTGGCTGCCTTGCATATATCCTTTGTGGATAGGGATGAGGAAACCTTTCTATAGTCTCTTACAGTCACTCCCCTACTTCTTTAGCAAGTAGGGGAAGCACAACATGGGGATGCTGACTGTGAGACCCGACGTACTCAGATATCCAGAGGTCAGGCACCTGATAGATTTTCTGAAGGTGGGGAGCACGTCATCCTCTTCAGAGGATGTACCTTGGTACTAGTAGAACTTTAGGAGGAAGTGTTGAGGAATTTCCATACATCCCCTCTAGCGGTACATCTAGGAGTGATGAAGATGTACCGGGATCTTCGACGACAGCACTGGTGGCCAGGTATGAAGAAGGCGGTAGGAGAGTTTGTCTCTTGTTGCCTCACTTTTTAGCAAGTGAAGACGAAGCACCGGGTACTAGCAGGCTTGGTTTAGCCTTTATAGGCCCCAGAGTGGAAGTGATATGGGATATCCATGGACTTCGTGATGGGTCTTCCACATACATCCAGAGGTCATGACTTGATTTGGGTGATCGTTGACCGACTCACCAATTCAGCCCACTTCCTACCGATCATAGAGCAATGCTTAGTAGATATCTTAGGATGCCTCTATGTGTGGGAGATTACACGACTACATTGAGTACCTTCTTCTATTGTCTCTGATCGTGATGCACGATTTACTTCCTGACTATGGAAGGGGTTGCGGGAGGCTTTCTGGACACAGATTCACTTGAGCACTGCCTTCCATCCTCAGACAGATGGTCAGACTGAGCAGACCATTCAGACCCTCGAGGACATGCTACATGCTTGTTTCCTTGACTTCGGTCACAGCTAGGAGGATCACTTACCTTTGGTGGATTTTTCCTACAATAACAACTATCACTCCACCAAAGGGATGACACCTTTCGAGGATTTGTACGGGAGACCTTGCAGATCACCCTTGTGATGGACCGACCCAGGATAGTCAACACTAGTGGGACCAAAGATGGGTCGGGCTACCACAAAGAAGGTGCAGATCATCCAGGAGTGGATGAAGACTGCACAGAGCAGGAAGAAGTCGTATGATGACCGGAGATGAAGGCCTCTGGAGTTCGAGGATGACGACCATGTCTTTCTACGGGTCTCACCTCGACGAGGTCTACGGAGATTTGGCTGAGGTGGAAAGTTATCTCTGAGATTCATCATACCTTTTCAGGTCCTCAGCAGAGTTGGCGAGGTGGCTTACTACTCACCTCTTCCACCTCAGTTGCACCGAGTGCATGACATCTTCCACGTATCTCAGCTGACGAGATACATGCATGACCCTTCCCACATCATCGACCATAGTGAGCTAGACATAAACGATGGGGCGACATTCACAGAGGTTCCAGTGGATATTGAGGATCGATAGGAGGGGTTCCTATGTGGATGCTTGATTCCTCTAGTGCATGTCCGCTGGAAGTATGGGAACCTCCAAGAGAGTACATGGGAGCGGGATCCTCAGATGCGTGCTCAGTACCCCCATTTGTTCCCTTAGTTCCAGTTATAGTTTACGGGTATGTAAAGCCCTGAGGTGGAGAGAATGTAAAGATTCAAAAATCCTGTGGATTTTTTTAATACATGGTATTGTTATGAGTCTGTAAAAGTTTATGGAGCTTGATTTCGAGGCCCGGTGTTCCCGGAATCAATTTTTTGAAGTTTTGTTTGGGTACGTTCAGTAAACGTATGAGTGGGTTTTTATAAATTTTGAACCAGTGCTCAGAATTTTAATCTGAGAGCAACGTTGAACTCGTAGCGCCGATATTCGCTTAATAAGACTTTCACTTCGACGACAGTGAGTCGAGGATAAAATTTCGTTTTTGGGTTTTCGTGTGAAGAAATAAAATAAAGTAAGCACACTTTATTTTATTTTTAACCACCATGTGGAGGTTGGGTAGTTAAAACCTCCTCATGGGAGTTGGAGGTGGGACCACTACACCTTAACCTACCTTGGGAGGTTATGGTGGTGGGGCCCACCCGATCATAACCTCCCGTGAGAGATTATGATGTGGGGACCACACGAGGCTTAAACCCTATTAATAGAGGAGGGTAAAACCTCCCCAACTCCCCATTAAATGGGGAGAAACCCCTTGACCTTCTCCACCTTAATAGAGCCAACTCCCCTATAATTTAATTTGTACCACCTCTCAAGCATTAATTAAAGGAGTTGAGTTAATTAATTGATTCTATCTTTTGAATTGTTATGCCAACTCCACCACATTAATTAAATGAGTCAAGTCATTTAATTAAATCACTCAATTTGAATTTACGCCAACGAATATAATAGATCCCAATATATTATTTGGATACGTTTTCATTTTGGGTGGAGTGGAGAGAAAGGAGGAACTTGGGAGAAATATTAGGGGAAGTCCCCCAACAAATAATCTTCCAATGAACAACACCTTCAAAAATGAAGAACAATATTCCTCGACTTTCTTCCTCAGAACCCCCTTCGACATGGGACATCTTCGACCGATATTCCCTCCTCATCATCATCAACGAACCGACACATGAGCTTGGATTGGAAGTGCGTGGCTGACGTGACGAACGAAGACAACATCGTCTTCTTCCCGCGACTTCATCCTCAAGCAACGATCAAAGGTAGGGGGTTTATTACTTGATGATTTAATACCTTTTCTTATCTTCTTCATTAGATAGAAAGGGTTGTTGCAGACGTTTTAATGATCAACTGCTTATCTCGTTGAGCCAATTGATACCTCCCTAAATGCGGAGGGTGCGGGCCAACCTAACATGGTCCGATAACCTCCATCGTTTTTCCTTCTTTTGGCGTTCTTCGACATGGCGACGTAACAACGACGAGGCGAAAAAAATGGCAACGACAAAGGCCGCACTACCTGCGGCCTCTGTGAACCGCACCTCCCCCGCGGCGTCCCACACTGCCTCTCGCCGAGCCCATGGGCTGCCCACGAGCCCCTCCGACCTACACGCGCGCTGCCCGCATGCCCCGAAGCCTACCTGCACGCTGCCCGCACCCCACCGGCCTAACCGCACGCCCCGTGGCCTGTACGTGTGCTGCCTGTGCCCCGCCGGCCTAACCGAGCCCTACCCGCGCGCCTTGTTGGCCTGCCCCCTCGCTGCTCGCGTGCCCCGCAGCCTGTCCTCGCACTGCTCGTTCTCTACTGGCCTAACCATGCCCTACCCGTGTACCTTGCTGGCCTCCCCACGTGCTACCCGCAGGCCCTGCAGCCTACCCACGTGCTGCTCGTGCCCCGTCGGCCTAACTGCGCCCTACCGAGCGCACCCCGCGGCTTGATCGCGCCCCGGTTTCTGGCCGAACCGGCCGAGCCACGCCAGCCCGCGGTGTCCCTCGCGACATCGCTGGCCAAACCGGATCAGATTTCTGGGATGAGCCACCCGAGTCATGCCCCACATGGCGTTGGGTGAACCGGCCCCGACCTCTGGGCCGAGTCGCCTACGTGGTGACCTTCGGGCCGAACCGCCCCTGCAGTCCGCCGGTCCGGGCCAAGTGGACTGGGCCGAACCTAGAGGGATGAGCGGGTCGACCAAGACTGGGTCGACCTAGTCTGGGTTGGGTCGAGTCGGTTCGACCGGGTTGGACCGGCCCCAGGCCCATTACCGACCCTGTTACTTCCTTTGGCCGTATCTTTGGCACCAGATGAACGTTTGATGAACCGTCAGCGGCGCTGGTTTTCTTGGAGCACGACGATCCCTTTGAGCATGCCCCACTAGAGTGCAAGTAATGTTGAGATACAGTCAGGTTGGATCGTACACGAATCCAACCGGGCCCCCCGGGACTAAAAAGCATATTACTCACAGACCGGGTGTCCGATTGACGTGTCGTCAGTTGCGTTGTGACCCCTATGAGGAGGCGGACCGTTGTGGTACATCTACATGAGACTTTGTGGTAGTTGATGTATTGAAACTTTTCTTGAGGAGAAGACCCTCCCGGAATCAAGCGTGCTTTATGGAAACCCTGTGGCTGGCTGTGCACTGTTGACTATTCCTGGATCATGTGTTGGTCCGACAGTTCTGATGACTGTTCCTGGATCATGTGTTGGTCTGACAATTCTGACTTCTATTCCTGGATCATGTGTTGGTATTACAGAATAATTGGTCCTAGATCATGTGTTGGTCCGACAGCTCTGAATACTGTTTCTGGATCCTATGTGGGTCCGACAGTTCTAATCGCTGGTCCTGAATCCAGTGTGGGTCTGAGAGCTTAGATGATTCAGTGGCTACATCTTATTATCTCTATATCTCAACAAAAGTTTTATACCTGTGTGAGCTGAGTCAGTAACTTTTGTGTTTACGTCATGATTGAGATGAATTACTTTGTAACTTAGGTATATGTATGGTCATATACCTAAGTGAGGTTATCTATTGATTTCATACTTTGTGGTTTATCCTTTTTGGATTTTGTGAGACCTTGAGGGTCTCAGGGTCCCTACTGAGTATCGTTATACTCACCCCTGCACTGGCTATTCCCAGACCTCATTGTGTTGATTGTAGGTGACGGCCAGTGCTGATTGAGGATCAGATTAGCAGGACTGGAGGGTACCTGGAGGTGGACCTTACGATGAGTCGGTACATGGTGGAGACTAACAGATGTGGAGTGCTGAGGAGGATAACTGTACCTACCCTCCAGGTAAGAATACCTGGAGGATGACCTAGTAGCTGCTTACCTTTTCTTCAATTGTACTCGTTTTTCAGTTGTACTTGTACTTTCCTATTGGGCTTGTATTTCCGACCCCTTTTTACTTTCCAACACTTCTTTTTTATATAGATTTACTTAGTGTTTACTTCCAGCTCGTTCTCTGTTGTGTGTGATTTCAGTTTATAAAGGAAATATCTTCCCAGTTTTAGGGATTACCACCTTTGGTGCTAGTCGCTAGCCCCTGGCCTATGGAAGGCGGGCTTGGGGTGGTCAAGGCACAATCCCTGGGGGACAGGTCATGACATATGCATCTTGGACTAACCTTGTTCATTGATGGTTAAGTGTCAATATTTTAACCAAACATAGGGCTACTGATGGCGGGTCGATATCTATGACCTCGCTGGAGGAGTAGTTTGTACATATATTCGATGATGCTGACGACCAGACTATCATGTTTTACGCCCGTGTATATATATTACGTCTCATTGTAAGGACCTTGTGGGATGATCACTCAGGGAAGCATGTGCACATGAAGTATCTAGGCCTACTAGAGGACTTTTATTGGTTTGGGATGTACTGCTGGGGATCATACTTCTTGGCACACACATACAGATCATTATGCATGGTATACCTTAGAGACCACACAGATCTCAGGGGATGTGTCATCTATCTTTAGATGTGGGAATGGGAGAATATTCCTTTATTCTTCCCTGTTCTTACTGGTCCACTGTTATCAGTAGAGGTACTGGATGACGCTCCACATGGATACTGGTATGATCACTCATATTTATTGGTTTTTGATGCTAGTAGGAGTTATTGAAGTTAATTTCTTATTATTTATCACTTTCAATGCTATATTTTATAGGTGGAGTTAGAGAAACAGACCAGTCACGGTTCTAACACACCATTTGGGTGCATACCGCCCCAAGTTGGATAGTCTCCTACCTGACCAGGTAAATATATACAATATATCACTGTTTAAAAATTTTAATAATAGCATTAATTTTTGTTTTTAGTAAGGATATTTTTTTACAAAGGTCACATGTCATTTCAGATTACATAGATTTCAAACTATGCTATACTAGACTAATTGCCAACATATTGCACTATAAGACTTTATGATGCTATGAGTATAGTTCCTCCTATTCACTTCTGTATTATTGAGTGGAATCATCCTGATAGAGTCATGATATATTTTGGATGTGTTCACCAATTCCATTACAGTTGAGACAGACAGTGCAACTTTATCATGTGAAGCTAAAAGGGAGGTAGGATGAGGATTAGTGCTGAGTACATGCCAACTATCTCAACCTATTGAGAAGATGTGTAGATATTTGTATCTTGGGTGTACCAATGATGTGATTCTATCTTTCAATGCAGGTCAAGTATGATTCATGGTATAGACTGAAGTCTATAATGTATCTTACCCGATATGGAAGAGAGCTTAATAATATGGTAAGTCAATAAATTTCCATTAGTTTTTAAATTGAACTATTTTCTAATTCTTTTTTAATCTCTTTATAATGTACTTACTTAGAGCATATTATTGGCATGAGTGATCTAGAGGAGGGGGTTCCTTAGCTGAGCAATAGTCCATACTGCATCACTGGATCTGAGGTTATCTTATCATGTGATTGATGAGAGAATCTTCAATAGCCTAGCCTAGAGAGTGGAGGTTACTACCCCATGATTAGAGGTTCCAATTCAGAAACATCATCCCACAGTTGCTGGTGCCTGAAGATCCATGACGACGACATAGAGAACTTCGTCCTTCATGTGAGACCTCACATGTCCTATAGGTAGAGGTCAACCCTCTAGCATTCTAGGCTCATCCAATTGTGGATGTGCATCAGGAAGCATGGGATCCATCTTTCTTGATAGGATATCCATAGTTATCTCCATCTTGGGGTCCAGATCCATCACAGACTTGGTTCCCCACTACGATGATGAAAGGTCCCTCTACTACCCTAGTGGGAGAAGGATCCGGAGTGAATGACAACATGTAGTGGACACCTCCTCCCACTGACACATAGGTGGAGCATGCGACGGTTGACGTTTCATTGCTCAAGGATCATCCCTCTCTAGGACATCAGACTTCACCCCATAACAAAGCTTGGTGGTCTATATATTTGCATACCTTACACAAACTATCATGTGGAATAGAATCTCCTCCCCATAGAACTTGATTTTACTTATTCTTGTATATGTTTTATTTCTTTTGAAATGAATATATTGTTATTACTATCAACCATTTTTATATGTTTAGCTAGAGTTTAATTTTTCAAGTTGGTGACTTTAAAATATTATAAAATATACATTATAAAAAAAATATAAAAAAAATTACAAAAATATCCTAAGAATCTAAAAATTATTTGAAAATAAAATTAATTTCATAAATACAATAAATAAATGAAAATGAAAAGAATGTAAAAAAATATTATAATTAACATTGTAATGGTTTAAAAAAATACTAAAATTTACCATTAATAAAATATTTATGAAGTAGGTACATTATATATTAAAAATAACCACATATATTGAACTCTGCTAGCATGAATACTTTCTATAGAAAGTAGAATTCTAAGGAATTTAAACATGGAAATTGGGGAAAGTTTTTCATTATATCCAATGCCTTATTATTGTTTAAACCCTTTAGTCACTAAACTTTCTTTATATCTATTCACTTCAACTTCCATAGCCATTTTTCTATTAAAGACACATTTTTAACTAATGATATTTATATCAACAAAAAGATCAATCAGAATCCATACTTAGTTCCGATACATAGAATCCATTTTTCAATTCATGGATTCTTTCAATCTTGTAGCTTTTGAGCTTCTTATTGCCTCCTTATAGGAAAGAGGGTCATTATTTTCAACTAATAACAAGTCACCATCTTTGGTGACCATAATTATATTATATAAAGCATTTTATAGAAAAAATATTTTAGTTTTCTTAGGATATCCTATAAAGATACACTTCATGCCGTCTAGGACTAATTTTTTCATGTTAAGTCCTTAAAATTTGTCTCAAATCCGTATGCATGCATATTTGGAAAAATAACTTTCTTCCCAATCCATATATAACTAGTATGGGATATTGTTTAGAACTTTGGTGGCACAAGGTTTATTTGAATACAAATTTGAGCACCAAAAAAGTTATTTCTTAAAAACATAACATTTTCACTTTCTAATGTTAAAAAAAGAATTCTAAACAATAAATAAACACAATATATATATCATAGTATAAAAATATATTTATTTATAAATATAATAACATATAATATTTTTTTTCTGAAAGGTGGAAAACCCCCTTACACCTTTTAACTTAACCGAAAGGTGGAATCCAGCCTACCACCTTTCATTCATAGTTTTAAAAATATTTTTAACCTTCACACATAAAAAAATACAAAAACACATAAAAAACACTAATTTTATAGTTAAAATACATTTTTTAGAAAACCTCTTATCATTGATTTTTATGGGATTATTATAAAATTAACTTTTAAAACATATAGAGATTTAATTTGGTAAAGTAGATTCTATTTTTGGAATCATCATAATTAACATTTTATAATAATTTCAAATTATTTTTGGTCAACATTAATATTAAAAACTGTAAACATTTTTCACTATGGTAAGAAGGTAAATCGTGTTAACCTAGGTTAAAACGAAGTGATAAGGCCAAATATTTTTATATTATTTATTATTTTATGATGGTATTTTAAATATTATCACATTAGTCTTGATATTTAATTTTTTATGGGAAACTTTTCCATGAAAATGACCTGTATGATTTTTTCAACAAAGGATAAAGTCAAAAATGTCACTCTCTTGATACTAATATTTTTATTTTTTTTGAAAAGTATAAAAACATATTATGTTTGGTTATAAATTTTTATTTGACAAATAATTTTTTTATCATGTTATTTTTTTAATTTTTAGTGATGAAATATTTAACTTAAATGCTTAAGAAATGTCTATACAGTGCTTGTGCAAGAAGTAGAGAAATCAGAGTAAATGATTTTCAAAACACCAAAAGTAATATTTTTGGATGAAATGAAATGTAGAAAGAATTATTTTGTTAAAAATAATGTATAATTTTTTTTGTTAAAGGGGTTATATTTCACTTTAATTACTATCTTCATGTCTTTATGTCAAATTAAATTAATAGTGTCAAAAACAACATTAATGATATTTTATGTCAGATAATATTTTATTAAAATATTTATAGATCATAAAATACATCAAATAGAAAAAATAGTATTATAAATGGTTTAAAATGTCATTCCTTGTCTATTTATGATCGAATTTTTACCTTACAATTAAAATTATAACACTTTAATATTGAAAAAGTCATTATCACAATTGATGTTAAAATTGCTTAACCAATGGGTTAAACAAAACAATAATGTTTAAACTGACATATAAAGCTATATAAATTTGTTTGGATAATAATATTAATACTATATACTCCCTATATTATATTACATTCCATTTTGGAACCATATGTCATGATTTGGACACATATTATTTTATAATATTTCATGAATTTCCAAAACTTCCCCTCCCCTCGCTTATAAATGGGGACCTCTAATTTATCTTATTTACAACCATTTGATCCATATAACTTAATTAAACCATGCCCAATCCACTTATCAACTTCCCTATCCCTGAATAATAGGTTTTTTTCTTAAATTTCCATTCCAATGGTCTTTAAGAATTTGTCTAAAGTATGAAAACCGAAGGAAAGGTAATCATCCTACCCAACCACATTAAAATTATTTCTTCTAATACCTAATAAAAATATATTTTAACCATAATAAAATAATAACTCTAGTATCATAAATATACTCACATTTTTTTATGATTGTGTGACAACTATTTTACACCTTCATTCCATCCCATAGAAAGATAAAAAGTCGCTCCTGCATATATACGTTACACCATGTCCACGTAGTGGTGTAATTCGTTTTTGATCACCATTTTATTTCAATGGTTATAAAGATATAACTAATTATTATTTATGATATTTGTGAAATAATTATTTTTATTGAACTATAATATATTATTCACCTTATTACCTTTTCGTCTGTTGAAAAATGATAACGTCACTCATGTGTATGTGTAGAATACCACCTCCATGAAGATATGTGATTCATTTACACTTTTCTTAGATGGTAATAAGGATATATTTAATTGATATATATGATACATATGATATAATAATTATTATGGAAAGGTATATTATTATTTACCTTTCTTTTTTACCATCCGTCAAAAAGTGAAAATAGTGTTCATGCGTATATATAACCTATTATCTCCATGACCGGTGTAATTAATTTTTCTATATCTACCTTTCTTGGATAATTATAAATATGTATATAATGAATATATTTGATATTTATATTTTTTTAGGAATTTAACAATCAATATTGGGGTTAATTTATTTTCCAATTAAAATCTCCATTAAAAATGATTTAAAAGATAAACCCCTCAGTTTAGAAACTAATCCCAGTTAACTAAAAGATTATGGCTATATAAATCAATATTTTCCAAAATATTATTACAAGTTAGATCAAAATTCTGTTAAAATAATTTTTAAAACTCTATCAAATTTTGAAATAATTATAATTGAATAAAACACTATATACAAAAAAATTAAAGTTAACTATAAAAGTAATGTATTTTTATTAATGTTTCGAAAACAAATAAAGATTTGTTTTGAAAGTAGAATAAAAAAATAGATTAAAAAAATTGAAAAAAAAAGTGGTCCACTCTCAAGACAAGACCTAATACCTTTAACTTGGAAATCTCATGCTTCCAAACAGTTTAATATAGAATATTATTATCCACAATTTGGATCATGTTTTACACAATAGAACATAAGGTTTTCTAGCATTTAGAGAGAATATTACACAATTCTATGTGGGAGAAATAAAAAATAACAACTAATCACATGAATTACAGGCTACACAACCTCTTCCATAGTTATACATGGTAGAAATAATTGAATAACTAAGAGATAAAAAGATTGTTTCTTTCACTCCCCTGTTCTGTGTAGGAGTTGGTACTAAAAGATAAATAATATAGAACCTAAACAACTCAAATATAATAAAAATGTAGTATGATAAATTGAAGAATTTAGTGAAATAGAGTATGTTGTTATTTTGTTTTATACGTAGATCTTATCTTCTATTAGTAATATTTTGATTCAAAATTGATGAGTAAATATGTTCATATGTTCTCTTGACATGTCATTAAATATTTTGTGTGAACAAAGATGCAAATGTTAAAAAAGAGAGCACTATTTTGTATTTTTAATTCTTGAAATTTTTTGTTGTCTTATGTTATTTTCATCTATATCAATCATACATTAGTTGTATATTTTTATCTATCTTTTTCCATCCTTTAAAAATAAGAACTATATAAAAATATCCATTAAGAAATCATCATGAATATCCTTGTAATTTTCTTGTAAATTTAGGCTAAATAAATTCTTCTGACCAAAAGTTAATCTTATATAGAAAATTGGTTGGATTAATATATTTAATAATATAATAATATAATAAAAAAAATTATATAAAATCAATTTAAATGTGATATGTTATCATCCATAGCCACTTTATTACTTTTCAGATACGTTGATATGTTGTATGGTTGATCACTTTGTCATAAGATCAGTCATGTTATACTTATGGTTTATCACCTTGTACTTGTAGTTTATCACCTTGTTCTTGTGGTCGATCATTTTTTCTTTTTGATAGATCCAATTAAATTTTCAATTTTTAAATTAAAATTCATGATTATTTAATTTTGTATTTTGGTCAAATGGTTTCTCATGCAGTTGAACCAACTAGTCTTGTAGTCGATCTGTTAGGTGTGGAGATGATTTATACCTTTGTCAAAAACCTTGATCTTTATATGTAACATCCTGACCCAGGTGTCACACACCAGTTCCCCAAGAGGATTCTATACACGACCAGAATCATGCCTCCTCGTATGTTAGAGGTTTCTATTTAGAAGCGATGGTATAATATCGATCATGGGGATACTATACCCTCTTTATTAGAGTAACAC
Source organism: Viscum album (assembly GCA_963277665.1). Taxonomy (NCBI): domain Eukaryota; kingdom Viridiplantae; phylum Streptophyta; class Magnoliopsida; order Santalales; family Viscaceae; genus Viscum; species Viscum album. Next base: position 1,232,276,097 of record OY728155.1, read on the forward strand.
ACCAGTGAAAAATAAATAATAAATAATAAAATGATATAATCATAACCAGAAAAATACTATAATCCCCAGAAGGCCAATATAGGAAATAAAATATAAAAAAACAGTAGAAATGTAATGTTAATATGTTTCAAGTGTCGATGTGAAAAACCCAAAATAAATAAAGACACTAACAACTCCCAAAAAGACCCTAAATCCAGTCTTATTCCCTTATCCATGCTCCATATAGACTCATCTATATAACATAGGTCCCTTTCCCTTAACCTTCCATGCAACCATGAAATATATTCAAGTACTAATCAGGCATCCCGAGTTGGGTAGGAGTGCAATTCAGTAGGTCACCACCAAAGGTTTCTAAAACAATATCCAGTCAATAATAATGTATACAGTTGTATAAATAATAAATAAAATAAATAAATTAAACAATTTACATATATTCGGTTACTCTTTATTTAACCACATTACTCCCCCAGGTTCCTAAGGCCACCCAAACCAACTAATACCTTATTCGGCCTAGGATGAAGTCTAAACCATATCACATAACCAATTCACAATTCATTATAACACATGGGATTTCATTATTTTGAATTCAAAATATATAGCTAATTTAAACCATAGTTTAATGCGAATCTCATGCATATCGAACATCGTGTCCAGTACCCTTTTGGTATTTGGAGTATCAGTCCCTATCCCACACCCCATGGGTATTTGGAGAATCAGTCTTTGTCCGATACAATGATATTTTCATGCATTCCTTTGGTCCTAGAACACCATGGTTCAGACCCCATGGGTATTTAAAGCATTAGTCTGTGTCCCACACCCCATTTTTCAATCAAACACATATTACACAATATCACATGTATCACAATTTCATAATTTATTAATTCGCTAATTAAATAATCCAACTGAACAATTTCATATTCATTTCATTTCATTAATTAATTCAGTAATTAATTAGTCACATAAATTACATTAATTAATTCAAAAATTCATTAATCACATCAATTGAATTAATTAATCTAAAAATTAATTAATCACGTCAATTTCGTTAATTAATTAAATAATTAATTAATCACATCAATAATTTTATAATCACAACAACCTCCATTAATTAATTCAAAAATTAATTAATCCAATTAAAAGAGTAACATAATCATAAAATAATCCATTAATTAATTAATAAATTAATTAATCCAATTTCACAATCCCAATATCTAATAATTAATTCAATAATTAATTATCCAATTCATAAACCCATGATTAATTGCTATACCAAATTAATTAATTCAATTTAAGAAAATCAATTGCTAATCATCCAATAGAAATTAAATAATTACATATATGTAATTGAAATAAAGACTTTGGGATTTTAATAATAAACCACCTACCTCAAAATGGGTTGTAACATCTTGAGATTTTAAAAGAAAACACTATGCTCAATAACGTATGAGATACGCCACGTCAAGCTTAAACGAACATATAAATACTATTAATTTAATGTGACCATTATAAGCTAACCATTAAATTGGAAGGAATAAAAAGGAATAAATGATTTATGAAATAAATTTAATGATCCAAATCAATATTAATGTTTTGGTAATTTCTTTTAAATCAACCACATGATTTTTTAGCAAAGTCGTTTTATTCTTCAAAAAAAAAACACTTTTTATTCAAAAATAATTTCTATTACTTTTTATGTACAAATAATATAATTAATTTTTGAGATTTTAGAATATTTATTTGATAAAATTAACTTCATTTTTGAAATAATCATACTATAATTATTATATGGTGAAATTTTGATAAATTTTTGAAAAAAAACTTTTTTTAGTTAATAGTAAAAAATACAGTTTTTTTAAAAATATAGTATTTTTGTGATATCGCCAAGATATAGATATGATGTAAAACTTATTAAATTAATAGAATAAAAAATTATTAAATTATAGTATAAATATATTACATGGAATAATTCAGAACATGAAAATTAAAATTTATTTCATGATAATTATAAAAATCATTGTCCGTGTCGATGCAGTGTCTGCGCTGCATTAACAAAGTCAAATTTGGTTCCTTATAGATTATATTTGAGTGTTAAAAAATTATTTTCATGACCTATTTATTATTTATTATGTATAATTGATGTTTTTAGATAACATTTTTAAATTTTATAGTTATATAATATGAATATTATTCAAATGTCTGTAAAATTCTTGCACAAGGCAAGAAAAGACAAATTAACAAATAAAAAAAGTTGTCTTGACAGATATATGATTAAATATAATTAATTAATGAATCTAAAAGATTATATTGGACCTAATTAAGTTATTTTTATGATTTTAATTTATTTTTAATTTTTATATATGAAATAATTAACTTTAATGCTTGTGCAATGATGATGGAGTGGTTATGAAATTAAAAATAAAATAAAATGAATTTAATTAAAATTATAAGAACTATAGAATGACCCAAAATTATGATTAAATATATTTTTATGAGTATTTTTTGGAAAATATATTGTTTTGATACAAATTTGAGACTTTTTTGACCCACTTTAATTACTTTAATCCCTTTATAATATTTTATTTGAAAGTAAGTTCAGTTGATCACACTATGGTTTTTAATTAATTTAATATTTTAATTTATGGTTTTCCAGAAGTGATTTTCAAACATAAATATTCATTTTAAATATAATAAATTTATATTCTTCATGAAAATTTATTTTTAATTTTTAGGCAACAAATAAATACCTTAAAGGCTTGCACAAAAGTGTTGAAGTAATTATTAAATTAGTAGAAAAATAAAATAAATGATATTAAAAATATTAAAATAAATATAATTTTAGATTTTTAAGGTAATTAATAAATTCTATAGATACATTTGATATGTCTAGTATATCATAATTTGTTTTCTAATTTTAAACTATTTTTTATGTTTTAAAGTAATAGTTATGAATAGTGTTTAATTTGACAAAAATAATTTTTCTTTAATAAAATATTTTATTCAATTATTTAAAAATCACAAAAATTTTAAAAAATTCAAAAAAATAATATTATTATTTAAAAAATTTGATCTCATGTTATTTTTAGGTCTTTTGGAAGTCTTTAACCCTATATTAAACTTATTATATTTTAATATTATAAGTAATTCCTAATTTCCCTTCACCTCAATTATAAAAGGGGCCTCATTCCTTCACTTAATTTCATCACTATGAGACTTCTTTATTGACTATATTCTTATATATTTGCTTATACTCATACCTTTACACATTCTAGTGTTGATGATCTCACAAAAATACTTATTTCAAGTGTCTAAGTAGTTCCTGTAGGAGAAATATTTGAGAGGAAAATTCTATCTTCTTCTCTTTTAAATTCTTTCTCACTTCTACCTTATCCTCACCCACTATATAAAGTTTCATGATAACTATAGTATAATATATATACTTTAATTTTATTTTTTATTGGTATATCTATCATCAAAATCTTATTTTCTCATTTTATTCTTAAAAAAAAATCGGCGTCCATGGTGTGTCAATTCACCACCTTCGTGGACAATGAGTTTCCATTTCCCAATACCAAATTTATGGAATGTTTAAATTCCCTTATAATTTTTTAAAATGTACTAAATATATTTATTTTCTCTCTTATGTGGTATGATTTCCATTATAAAAGAAAATTCATAATGAACCGACCATGGAAACCATGAAAAGAACGCGCCTAAAACAATGGAAATAACAAAATATTATTAATAATTGGGTGTAAAGATGTTATAATAAGATCATATAAGGTATTATAAATATAAATATAGTTCTATAATAAATTAATAACACTCTTCAAACCATTATACAGTATATTTAAACACATTTTAAATGAGTTGAACCCGAGGTAAGGGACTCTTTAACTAAAACATAATTTTAAATGTTTTAAAGATTTATTCTTCTAAATATATCTATTTCATGTAAATTTTTTCAAAATTTTTGTTGTGAAAATATTTATATAGAAATAAAGGTTTTAAAATTTAAAATTTTATAATTTTTTTAAAGAGAGATATTTTTTAGGTTTTATGTAAATGATATTTTCTTTTAAAATCCTCTTTAATGTTTTTTTTTCAAAATTCAAAAAGAATGTTTTTTACTTATAATGATGAGTGGATCTTCAAGATTTCATGAAACCTTAATTTTTTTTTATTTTTTATTTACAAAATTACATGTTTATTTACATAAAAAATTATTTTCTTGGAATTTACACAGTATTATTTTAAAATAAGTTATTTTTCTCAAGAAATGTTTTTATGATGCAAGTGTTCATGTTTTATGATTATGTTTTGGTTCTTAGGAATTTTTTATGATGAAGGGTGAAACTCATATATCTATATAATTCATTGGATATATTTATGTTATAATTTGATCATGATTGTTATTCCAAGTATAAGTGTGATGGTTACACTGTAAGTTATGTTTGTGCATGTGCATATTTTCTTTAATTTGATTTCATGTGATTTTTTTGATTACTTTTCCTCTATATTTTGATGATATCTTAATTTATGTTATTTGAAATTTTTTGATTCTTATCACATTGGAAATATAATATATCCTTCTATATTTTATTATTTAATGAGAAAGTTTGAAAATGATTATCTATTTCTTTAAAAATTCAATGAAATGCTACTATGGTTTTAGAAACACTACATTTAACTTTTTTTAAAATATTTCTTTATTTATTTAACTAAAAATTCTAAAGTTGTCATATTTACATTAAAATTTATTATATGGAAAGATAAATTGCTTATCTTGATTTCATTAGTTTACATAAAAGTCTAAAAATATCTTTTGAATGTACTTTTACTAACTTGAAGTTATGCTATGCTGTTTTGTAGTAGCAGTTTTTACAGAATTGTTTTGATTCTGTTTTTAATGATTTTAGGATCTGTAGATGTTGGTTTTAATTGATTAATTTTTTTGGAAAGATAATAAGTTTTTATACAGATTATTAGTTTTTACCAAAGTCTGAATCTGCTGTTAAGATCTCTTAAAAATTTGTTGAAGTTTTTCAAAATATTATGTCCAGATTTCTTACAAAAGTATGGTTCATTTTTTATCTCACAAAAGTATGGTTCATTTTTTATCTCTCAAAAGTATGGTTCATTTTTATCTCACAAAATTATGGCTCATTTTTATTTCTTAAAAATGTGTGGTTCATTTTTATCTCACAAAAGTATGGTTCATTTTTATCTCACAAAAGTATGGTTCATTTTTTATCTCACAAAAGTATGGTTCATTTTTATCTTACAAAAGTATGATTCATTTTTATCTCAAAAATTTATGGTTCATTTTTTATCTCACAAAAGTATGGTTTACTGTTCATACCTTATGTTACTTTACTATTCATACCATACGTTACGTTACTATTTATACCCTACGTTATGTTACTGTTCATACCCTACGTTACGTTACTGTTCATACCCTACATTACGTTATTGTTCATTTCACAAGGTATGGTTTGGAAACCATATTTTACTATTCATTCCAAAGTTACTATTCACTTCGAAGTTACTGTTCATTCTGAAGTTACTATTCATTCCGTGCAATTTTTTAAAAATTGATTTTTTTGCAAATATATGGATTATTTTTTAACGATTTTTCTGTGAAATATTATCATTAAATATAAGGATCGTAATCAAAGAGTTTTTAATATTTTTGGGGCTATATTTAGAGAGAAAAATTAATAAAGTTTTTCAACGTCTTTTACAAATAAATTTGGACGTTTCAAGATTGTTTAAACTCAAGTGTTTGAATTTAATTTCAGAATCTGCTGCTAGTTTTCAGGAACTGTTTTGAGTACGTTTAAATCATTATAAATGGATTTAAAATTATGTTTTGAATAATTTAATGCTTTTATTATTCTAGAGATTTTATTGGAAGACTTATTCAAAATATTTTGAATTCCTTTATTATATATTTATTCTACGGGAATAAAGAAGCAACAGTACTGCTATTTTAATGGAGATATTTATGGGAGCTCTTGACTCAATTAATTTTGAATACCCAAAGGAAGCAGAGCTACTGAACCTGCTATATATTTTTATTCTTATATATATCATTCTCTCTTGCAGGAAAATGTACAACACAATAAAAAGAGAAAGTGCTATGAACTTTGAACTTGCTGTGCATTTACAACGTCCTGTGACACTCTACTTCACCACTCGATCGTCCTCTCAAGTGCAGAATTACTCCTCCTTCGACTACAATTGCATTGACAAGACGTGCTGATCTAAACCTCAAGAACCAGTACCTATGCTTTAATTTTTATCTTCTCTTTCATCTGGTTCTAATTCTGTAACTCAACTTCCCATCTCTCACACACACTTTATTTTTATGTTTATACTTTTGCACACAATAACATTATTTGTTATTCTTTTTCCTCGGGTTGTGAATCCTAGATTCTAAAGTCAGGATCTTAGGGTTGTGACTCCCTGTATCTAAAGTCAAGACTGTTTGGGTTGTGACTACCAGTATCTAAAGTCAGGTTGTAATGATTGTGACTCCCCACACAAAAGTCAGTGTCATGGTTATCCCTCCACTAGATAAGGATTTTGTAATTGGGTTATGATTCCCCTTTAAAATTTATTTTTAATGCACATGTATATCTTGCCTAGTAGAGAGACATAAGAGTAGAGTAGGACCACTTTGGACCGAACTACTATAAAAAAACATCCTTGAATTATTTACTTTCTCCGCTGTTAATTAACCTTAATAATTAACTTTGATAATTAATCAATTTATTTTATTAAATTTTTTAATCTGGTATATTCACCCCCCTCTAGACCATCTTTCATTACCATGTCTGACCTAAAAATTACTATCAGTGGTAAAACTTCTTAAGAATAGTTTTTCTCTATCTTTATATTTCTTTATACCAAATATCAGCACCATTGGTTATTCCTTAAGGAATTTATCCAACCAGTTTTTTGAGTCTGATTTTATATTTTACCGTACTAACTTATTCCTAGACCTCACAGTCTAAGGATAAAGATCTTATAAGATTGCAAGATCGATCCCAAATGATGCTTGGATTCCTCAGAAGACACTACATTTTTATGGCAATAATTATGGATACTGGAGATCCCAAATAGAGGCATACCTCAAACAGTTGAGCATTGAGCAGTGGTCTATCATTTCAAAACAATACACAATTCCTGAAGCTAATCCAGATACTCTTATAGGAATTGATGCTACTAGATATGTCTTAAATTACAAAGTCATTAATACTTTATATTGTGCTATTAACAAAAGTTTTTTTAGTCACATGTATGCATACAAGACAACTCATGAGATTTGGAAGATTTTGCAAGTTACTCACCTTGGCTCTGACAAATTGATCTGAACCAAGCTTGGAATGCTTCGTGCTGAGTATCAAGACTTCAAGATGGGTGAATATGAAACTAAAAACTATATGTTCCATATATTCACAAGCATTTTGAATGGAATTAAATCACTTGGAGAATCTCTGGAAAATCCTATACTTGTTGAAAGAGTCCTATAAGCATTACCAAAGAAATGACATGCAAAGAAGGTTGCCATTGATGAAAGAAAGAACTTCAAAGAGTACACACTTGATGAATTGATTGGATCACAACTACAATATGAATTGGAACTAAATAACATAGCTGATGAGGAGACAAAAAAAAGAAAAGGTGTATCTTTTAAGTCTATAAATGTTATTTCTAATAATTCTTCTGATTCTAATCTATAGGATATTGAAAAGGAATACGTGGCTCAGATTGCAACTGGAATTTACAAAAGAATAAAAAAGAAAGGTTTCAAAAACCAGTTTAGTGGAAACCCCTAAAAAGAAAAATATAAGGGAGATAAGAAAGGTTATAAAAATTACAGTGCTTCAGATGTAACTTGTTATGAGTGTAGGAAGAAAGTTCATATCAAAACCGATTACAAAGAATATTCTAACTTGTGTTTCATGGCATCACTGGATAATGTTTGTAATTCTAGTTATTATTCTGAATGTTCTGATTCTGTATATGAATCTAAAAACCCTAATGTTTTTGAAATAAATAAAGAAATAGATTGATTAAGAAAAGATATTTTCAAAGCTGCTGATTTTTATAATAAACTTAAAGAAGATAATGAAAAACTTATTTCTGAAAATAAATTAATTTTTCAAGAAAATAAAAAGTTAACAAACTCTACTTCTACTTCTCATTCATTATTTATGATAATTTGTAAACTACGCAAGATTTGAATGAGAAATTGAAAAAGGAAGTTGAGTGTCTTAAAAAAAATTTATCTGGTTTTATTCAAGGTCATGAAAAATATCATGAGATGATGTCTTTGACTAAAACTGATAAAAATAAATATGGTTTTGGTTATGATAAAATATTACCTCAAATGTATAAAACCTATTTTGTTAAAAGTAAAAATGGTTGTACTTCAACTGTTACTTGTTTTAAATGTGGCATGAATAGTCACTATGCCAATGACTACTCACTTAGATTTAAACAATCTTTGGGATTTACAAAAACTAATATTTAAAAATCCTTGTTATCAATAGTACCTTATAATATATGTTTAAATTCTGTATGGGTACCTAAAAATGTTATTACTAATCCTATTGGACCCAAAGTAGCTTGTGTACCAAAATTGTCAATTATTTTATTTTTGTAGGAAACATGCCTTGGATGTCTCAAGAAACACATATGGTACATGGAAAGTGGATGGTTTAGGAATATTACCAGATACCCATCAAATTTTACCTCATACAACACATGTGATGGAGGCACTGTTACTTTTGGAGACAATTTCAAAGGCAAAGTAAAAGGTTTTGTTAAATCTGGTATTTCAAATTCTACATTTATTTCCAAAGTTTTATATGTTGAATGTTTAAAACATAATTTAATTATTATATCAAAATTATGTGATGATAGAATCAAAGTTAAATTTCAAAATGATAAATGTTTAGTTTTTAAAGACCATTATTTATTATTTTATAATAATCGAAAAGATAATATTTATACTATTGATTTTTCTGAACTAACTGTTCAACATGTAAAGTGTTTGAATGCTGTATAGAATGACAACATCCTTTAGCACAAATGTTTATGACATGTTAATTTCATATTGTTTCATAATCTCTCAAAGCATGAGAATGTTTTACAGCTTCCTTCTTTGAAGAAAGAACAACTTCATGTTTTTGACGCCTACATGAAAGGGAAGCAACACAAAATTTCTTTTAGAACTATCAATTAGATATGTAATATTAAACCTTTACAGTTAGTAAATCTTGATTTATTTGGTCCAAATAAAATTTCTAGCCTTTATAGAAAGAAATATACTTTAGTTATTGTTGATGATTATTGTAGATTTACTGGGGTATATTTTCTAGCTCATAAAAATGATACTCTTTCTGAATTCACTACTTTGTGTAAATTAGTTAAAAATGAAAAAGCTTGTATGATTAATTCTATTCATAGTGATAAAGGAGGTGAATTTCATAATTTAGATTTTGAAAAATTCTGTGAAAAGAATGGATATTTTCATAATATCTCTACTTCTTGAACACCACAACAAAATGGTGTTGTAGAACGGAAAAATAGAACTCTTATTAAAATGGATCGAAATATGTTAAGTGAATATAATCTGCCTAGATATTTTTGGGCTGAGGCTGTTTTTGCTATATATTATGTTTCAAATAGAATTATTATTAGAGCTTTGATAAAGAAAACTCTTTATGAATTATTCAAAAATAAAAAATCCTAAAGTTGGTTATTTTTTTGTTTTTGGGTGAAAAGTTTTTATTTTAAATTCAAAGGATAATTTAGATAAATTTGATGCTAAAAGTGATGAAGGTATTTTTCTTGGTTATTCTAATAATAGTAAATCTTATATAGTTTATAATAAAAGAACGATGGTTATTGAAGAATTTGTTCATGTTATGTTTGATGAAAAAAATGTTAAAATAAATTCTTATTTTAATGTTATTGATAATGAGTTTCTACTTTTATTTCTGATTTCATTCCTGTTAATATTAATGATGATTTAAAAGATGCAGACTGGATTTTTACTATGCGAGATGAATTAAATCTGTTTGTTAGAAATAATGTTTGGACTTTAGTAGAATTGGCTGAAGATAAGCAGGTAATTTGAACAAAGTGGATCTTTAGAAACAAGCTGGATGAATCCGGATAGATTTTCAAAAACAAAGCCTGACTTGTTGCTCAAGGATATTCTCAAGAAGAAGGTATAGACTTTGAAGATTCATTTTCACTTGTTTCCAGGTTAGAGGTAATTAAGATTTTGTTAGATTTTTTATGTTTTCATGGTTTTAAATTATATCAAATGGATGTGAAAAGAAATTTCTTAAATGGTTTTATTACTGAAGAAGTTTATGTTTCTCAACCCCCTGGTTTTGAAAATGAAAAATTTCCCAACCATGTTTTTAAATTATCTAAAGCCTTATACGGTCTCAAACAAACACCTCGTTCTTAGTATAAAATACTTTCTTTATTTTTATTAAAAAATAGTTTAAATAAAGGAAATGTTGATCCCACTATTTTTATTAAAATATCTTCTGATAATATTTTAATTGTTCAGATCTATATTGATGATATAGTTTTTAGATCATCCCGTGAAATACTTTGTAATGATTTTTCTTTATTAATGTCTTCTGAATTTGACATGAGTTTAATTGGAGAATTAAAGTTCTTTCTTAGACTTCAAATTTCTCAAAGGAAAGATGGAATTTTTCTTAATCAATCAAAGTATGATAAAGATTTAGTTAAACGATTTGGTCTTAATTCCTCTAAATCCATCCTATGAGTACTAATTATAAATTAGATAGTGATGCATCTGGTAAATCAGTTGATTTTACAGTTAATAGAGGTATGATAGGTAGCTTTCTTTATTTAACTGCATCTAGACATGATATCATTTTTAGTGTTTGTTTATGTGCTATATTTCTAGCTAATCCTAAATAAAGTCATATTAAAGATGTAAAAAGAATAATTAGATATTTTAAAGGAACTGTGGATTCTGGTTTATTTTATCCAAAGTATAACTGTTTTGATTTAACATCTTATTCTGATTCTGATTTTGGAGGCTGTATAATTGACCGAAAAAGCACATCAGGTATGTGTCATTTTTTGGGAAAATGTTTAATATCTTGGTCATCTAAGAAACAATTATATGTTTCTTTATCTACTACAGAAGTTGATTATATCTCTGCTACTAGTATTTGTGCTCAAAGTTTAGGGATTAAGCAAAATTTATGTGATTTTGGTGTTTATCTTGATAAAATACCTATTTATTATGATAATACATATGCAATTTCTATTTATAAAAACCCCTTACAACATTCTAGAACAAAACATATTGATCTTAGATTTAATTTTATTCGATATCATGTGAATAAGGGTGATATTGGTTTAGAATTCATCCCTTCTAAAAATTAGCTTGTAGATATTTTTACAAAGCCTTTAGACTCTGATCAATTTGAGAAAATGAAATTTTCTCTTGGTATGTCGTAATTTTAAATTTTATTTGTTGCATTTGATTAGGGGGAGCATGATTTCACTTTTTGTTTATTTAAAAAAGGGGGAGAAATTTAGGAATGTTTGGGGAGAAATAATTTGGTTTTAATCATTTTAAAAATTAATTTATGGTTTAAATGTTTTGGGTTTGTAATCAAACAAAAAGGGGGACATTGTTTGTGCATGTGCATATTTCCTTTAATTTGATTTCAAGTTATTTTGTTTGATTACATTCCCTCTGAATTTTGATGATATCATAATTTATGTTATTTTGATTTTTGTGATTATTATCATGTTGGAAAGATAATATATTATTCTATATTTTATTAGATAATGAGAAAGTTTAAAAATGTTTATCTATTTCTCTAAAAATTCAACGAAGTTGCTACTATCGTTTTAGAAAATCTACATTTCACTATTTTAAAACATTTCTGTATTTATTTTACTTCAACTTCAATAGTTATATGATTTACATGAAACTTGATTCTATGGAAAGATAAAATGTTTATCTTGATTTTATTAGTTTACATAAAAGTCTAAAAATATCTTTTGAATGTACTTTTAATAAATTGAAGTTATGATATTTTGTTTTGTAGTAGTAGTTTTTCCAGAATTGTTTTGATTATATTTTTAATGATTTTATGATATGTAGATTTCGGTTTTAATTAATTATTTTTTTGTTGGAAAAATAATAAGTTTTTATACAAATCATTAGTTTTGAACAATGTCTGAATATGCTGTTAAGATCCATTAAAAATTCGTTGAAGTTTGTCAAAATATTTTGTCCAAATTTCTTACAAAAGTATGGTTCATTTTTTATCTCACAAAAGTATAGTTCATTTTTTATCTCACAAAATAATGGTTCATTTTTATCTCACAAAATTATGGTTCATTTTTATTTCTTACAATATTATGGTTTATTTTTATCTCACAAAAGTATGGTTCATTTTTATCTAACAAAAGTATGGTTCATTTTTATCTCACAAAAGTATGGTTCATTTTTATCTCACAAAAGTATGGTTCATTATTTATCTCACAAAAGTATGGTTTACTGTTCATACCTTACGTAACTTTACTATTTATACCATATGTTATGTTACTGTTCATACCCTACGTTATGTTATCGTTCATACCCTACATTACATTACTATTCATACCATACATTACGTTATTGTTCATTTCGCAAGGTAAGGTCTGGAAACCATACATTATTGTTCATTCTGAAATTACTATTCACTTAGGAGTTACTGTTCATTCCGAAGTTACTGTTCATTCCATGCAATTTTTTAAAAATGGATTTTTTGCAAATAGATGGATTATTTTGAAATGATTTTTTTTATCAAAAATTATCATTAAATATAAGGATCGTAATTAAAAAGTTTTTAATATTTTTGGTGCTATATTTAGAGAGAAAAATTAATAAATTTTTTCAATGTCTTTTACAAATAAATTTGGACGTTTCATGATTGTTTAAATCCAAGTGTTTGAATTTAATTTCAGAATCTGATGCTAGTTTTTAGGAACTGTTTTGACTAAGTTTATCATTTTAAATGGATTTAAAATTCTGTTTTGAATCATTCAATGCTTTTATTATTCTGGAGATTTTATTGGAAGACTTATTCAAAATATTTGGAATTCCTTTATTAGATATTTATTCTATGGGAATAAAGAAGAAACGATGCTGCTATTTTCATGGAGATATTTATGGGAGCTCTTGACTCAATTAATTTTGAATATCCAAAAAATTGGAGCTGCTGCACCTGCTATAAATTTTTATTCTCTATATATATCATTCTCTCTTGTAGGAAAATGTACAACACAATAAAAAGAGAAAGTGTTGTGAACTATTAACCTGCTGTGCATTTGCAACGTCCTGCGACACTCTGCTTCACCACCTGCTCGATCTCTCAAGTGCTGAATTAATTATGCTTTTACTATAATTACATTGACAAGATGTGCTGATCTAAACTTCAAGAACCAGTACCTTTGATTTAAATTTTATCTTCTCTTTCATCTAGTTATAAGTCTGTATCACTACTTCCCATCTCTCACACACACTTTATTTTTCTGTTTATGTTTTTGCACAGAAAATCATTATTTGTTATTATTTTTCCTCGGGTTGTGACTCTTAGATTCTAAAGTCAGGATATTAGGGTTGTGACTCCCTGTATATAAAGTCAAGATTGTTTTGGTTGTGACTCCTAGTATCTAAATTCAGGTTGTAAGGGTTGTGACTCCCCTCACAAAAGTCAGTGTCGTGGTTATCCCTCCACAAGAAAAGGATTTTGTAATTGGGTTATGATTCCCCTTTAAAAATCTTTTTAGTGCACACATATCTCTCTATGAGTAGAGAGATATAAGAGTAGAGTAGGACCACTTTGGAATGAACTACTATAAAAAATCCTTGCGTTATTTAATTTTTCCACCGCTAATTAACCTTAATAATTAACTTTGATAATTAATGAATTTATTTGATTAAAAATTTTAATCTGGTCTATTCACCCCCCTCTAGACCATCTGGCATTACCCTGTCTGACCTAACAAGTTAGCTGTGGGGGTTACATTGTAAGGTAGCTATGAGAGTTATAAATCATATTATAGTCATGAGGGTTACAATCTTAAGTAAGTAATTCCCCAAGTTACATAAATGGTTTATTTATGTTTTCTGTGTTTTATGTAAATCTCCTTTTTTCAAAAATTAGGTATATGATAATTTATTGGTGAGAAGTATCACTTTGTGAAAATGATTCCATATATCTATAATTATTCATAGACTAATGGTTTCTTTACTTCTTTTTTGTCCCTTGTTGAGATTTTTTGATCAACCCAAGTTTTATATTTTTTTCAAAAGTTTTATAGATTGGTAAAGGAAAGGAAGGATCAAAGTTTAATGTCATGAAGTTTTGTCACAAAAATAAATAATGTTTTCTTTTAAAATATTTCATGTTATGAAAAAATGGATATTGTTTTAGTAGTGTCCACTTGGTATGGTTATTGTAATTTCATGTATGAATTATGACCTAATAATCTGAGACTCTAAACTAAAAATATATTTGGGAATATATGAAAGTGAATTCTAGTTGAATTAACTAGATTATGTAATGTTTAAGGTCGAGTCCTTATAGTTGGTATCAGAGTAGGGTTTGGATAACTTTAGAGGTTATGATTTTATTTGACTATATATTAAAAATCCTTTATAACCACAAGAGTTGTTATCATATGTAAAATTTTTGTGGTTTATAGTAATTTATGTAGATAGGATAAAAACCTAAATGAACTGAGATATAAGTGGGTTGGCTGATTAGAGTATTAATTTTTTTAAGGTATTATATTTTCCCTATATAATATTTTTATTTTAATAATTCATTTCATGATTAAGTGATGTTATTTTGAATATATTAATGATAGTTTTTCAAGATATAAGTAAAGATATCTTTCATAACCTTTTTATCCCTCCCTGATGATTTCTTCATCACTATTATTTCAAAAGCTTATTCAAATGATTTTGACAGCTTCTTGAGTATTTAAATCACCTACAAGAAATTGTTTGGGTTTTCCAACACCTAATATTTTATAAAAAAATTATGGTTCATGGTATCCTTTTAATATTATTTAAATAATAAACTCTTAAACTCTATGAAAAAGTTAAATACCTGAAGTGACATGAACGATTAATTTTTGAAAGCATGACAAAATGCCAAAAATGAAATGGAAAATCAAGAAGATCCAAAAATAGAGATTCAAGGTATGAATTATTTTCTTATCCATAAAGTAGTAAACATTATTTGATTGATATTTATGAATAATGAGGATATAATTTAGATCTTTGATTTATAGGAATGAAGTAATAAGAAATAAGGTGTCAATCCATAATTAATGAATTATAAATAACTTGAACAATTAATATGTCTACATATAAAGGATTTCAGAGTTATGGTAGATTTTAGTATGATGAAATGTTTAAAATTACTAGTTGTCTTTTGATGATGGGAGTACATTGGTTGTTTTTATTGAGTTTTAGTTATATATGTAATCATTAATTTGTCATGTGAGAAAAAAATTGAGGGAAAAATATATTTTCTTTTTATGGACATAATTTTAAAGTTATGGATAACTTTAGGGTTCATATGATCTTTTCATTTTTAGGTAATTAGGGGTTTTTTTAATTTGGGAACATAGGTTTTATCAAAATTTGATTTAGTTAGTAATGTTATCTTAAAGGAAGATCACTATAATTTTGAGAATCCTTACAAAAATAAGGTAAATGGAATGCCATGGGATTTTATTTGAGGAATAAAGGTTAAATTGTATATTGGAGGAAAATATGATTTTATTATGTCTTAATGGTGATTTATAGATATAACTAACATATATTAGAGATTATATGATTTGGGAATATACTTTTTGGACTGAGACATTAAGAGTCAATGATGTTATTTGGTTATAAAAGTTAATAATATCATGAAAGTATATGTGACCAAATACTTCTAATTTTTGGGTTTTAATCTTAGTTTAGAATATTTTTAAAGAATTCTAATGATAGTTATTTATGGAATGATATATGATGAACATTGGAAATTACAGTTTAATTTTGAAGATTAGTTCGTTTTGGGGATTAGATTATCTTATCCTAACCATTTTGGTTTTGGTTAATGCCTAAATATAAGAGGAATTTCTTGTTTTCCTTTTAATGATTTATAGATCAGTATAAGTTGATTATAGTGATTCAATAATGAAAGATTTATAGTCACCATTTGGAGAAAATAATGATTTTGTGTTGGAAATTTGATTTAATAATTAAACTGTACTTTTAAAATAAGGACATATCCTTATGCACTTAGTATAGTTATCAATGGAATTCTTTAACTCCAATAAAAAATAGTATCTTTAAATAAAGATGTTATCCATTTATTTTTATTACTGATAAATTATATTATTTTTAATCCATTATAGATTTACATTTTGTGATGGTTAAAATCATAATGATCATGTTCTCTATAACTCTCCATTAGATATTGATAGTTATTTTTCTCTTAAAATTCCATGTTTTACTACGTGTAATCCTAGTATGTGTTATATCAAGTGACCATCATACTCCCCTTTATCTTTTTAAGTGGAAGTTTTATTAATAATTTTTTTAATGTTGTTTTTCAACAAAATTATTTTGCTTAGTCGACCCCTAAATACCAATCTAGGAATCAAATTTCAAGGACACAATTTCCCAAAGTGGGGGGGGGAGAATTTAACATTATGATATTTTAAAAGGAAACACTTTTCTAGATAGTGTATGAGATACGCCACATTAAGCTTAAAAAAATAACTAAATTCTATTATTTAAATGTGGTAATCATAAATTAGATGTTAAATTGGAGGGAATAAAAAATAATAACTAATTTATGAAATAAATATAAAGTTCCGAATAATTATGAATGTTTTGGTAATTCTTTATATATTAATCACATTACTGTTTAGTAAGTAATTTTATTCTTCAAAAAAATACGTTTTGTTCAAAAATGATTTTCATTTCTTTTTATTAACAAATAATATAATTAATTTATGAATATTTTAGAGTATGTATTTTATAAAATCAAATCAATTTTTTAAATAATCATTCCAAAATTATTCTATGGTGAAATTTTGTGAATTTTCTAAAAAAATTATTTTTTAGTGAATTGTAAAAAAATAGAGTTTTTTAAATATAGTATTTTTGTTATATCTCCAAGACGTAGTTATGATGTAAAATTTATTAACCTTATGGAATAAATATATTATTAAATTATAATATAAATATTTTATAAGTAATAATTCAGAACATGTAAATTAATATTTATTCCATGATAAGTATAAAAATCATTGTCAGTGTTGACATAGTGCATGAACAACATTGAAAAAGTTAAATTTGGTTCCTTATAGATAATGTTTGAGTGATAAAAAATTATTTTCAGGAATTATTTATTAATTATTTATTTATATTTTATATTTTTGGTTGATACTTTATAATTTTAGAGTTATATAACATTAATCTTATCCAATTGTTTGTGCAATTCTTGCCCATGGTAAAAAGAGACAAATTAGAAAATTAAATAATTTGTCTTGATAGGTATATGATTAAATATAATTAATTAACGAATATAAAATATTATATTTAACACAATTAATTTATTTTTATGATATTAATTTATTTTTAATTTTTATATTTGAAATATTTAACTTTAATTATCGTGCAATTCAAATTCAGTGGTTGTGCAAGTTGAAGAAAAAGAAATAAAATGATTATAATTAAAATTATAAGAACCCTAAAATATCCCAAAAATCTAAATAAATATAAATATATTTTTTATTTTTTGAAAAAAATATATTTATTCTAAATTGGGATTTTTTGGACCCACTTGAATCACTTTATGATCATTATGATATATTATTTAAAAGTAAGTCAAGTTGATCACACTGTAGTTTTTAATTAGTATAATATTTTAATGTATGGTTTTCTAGGATTTTTTTCCAAAACAAATATTCATTTTAAAGATAATAAATCTATATTCTTCATGAAAATTTATTTTTAATTTTTAGGAAACAAATAAATACCTTAATGGATTACACAATTATGATGCATTAATTATTAATTTAATAGAAAAATAAAATAAATGATATTAAAAATATAAAAATAAATGTAATATGAGATTTTTAAGGTAATTAAATAATATTATAGACTAATTTTATATTTATAAGACATTATAAAAAACATTCTTCCAATTTTAAACATTTTTTTATGTTTTAAAGTCATAGTTATGAATAATTTTTAATTTGTAAAAAAATATTTTTCATGAATAATATTTTTTATTCAATTATTTAAAAATTAAAAAAATATTAAAGAAGGAAAAAATGATATTATTATGTCAAAAATTGTATCTCATATGATTTTTAGTGCCTTTGAAAGTATTTAAGCCTATATAAAACTTATTATATTTTATTATTCTATGTAATTCCTAATATACTGCTCACCTCAATTATAAAAGGGGGATAATTCCTTCACTTAATTTCATCACCTGGTGCCTTATTTCTCAACTATATTCTATAAAATTACATTCTACCCATCCATTTTTACATTATAATGTTACTGGTCTCACGAAAAGACCAATTTCAAGTGTCTAAGGAGTTTCTCAAGGAAAAATATTCGATAGGTAAATCCCTTCTTATTCTCTTTTAGATTCTTTCTCACTTCTAATTTATCCTCACCCTTATAAAATGTTTCATGATAAATCTGGTATCATATACATACTGTAATATTATTGTGTTAATGGTATATCTATCATCAAACTCTTATTTTCTTCTTTTATTCTTGAAAACAAAATCATCGTCTGTGGTGTGTCAGTTCACCGCCTTTGTGGATTATGAGTTTTCATTCCCCAATACCGCATTAATGGAAAGTTTAAATTCCATTATAATTGCTTAAAATTACCTATATATATATATATGTTATCTCTTATGGATTATTATTTCCATTATACAAGAAAATCAATAATGAACCAACCATGGAAACCAATAAAAAAACACACCCAAAACAATGGAAATAACAAAATATTATTAATAATTGGGTGAAAAGATGTTATAAAAATATCATATAAGGTATTATAAATATGAATATAGTCATTTAATAAATTAATAACTCTCTTCAAAACATTATACTGGAGGTTTGAACACATTTTAAGGATTTAGAACCCAAGGTAAGGGACTCTTTAACAAAAACATTATTTTAAATGTTTTAAAGATTTATTAATCCAAATATTTATATTTCATGTAAATGTATTCAAAATGGACTTTATGAATATAATTATATGGACATAAATGTTTTAAAATTTAAAATTTTCTAATGTTTTAAATAAGGGTATTTTTTAGGTTTTATGTTACAGATGTTTCTTTTAAAATCCTCTTTAATATTTTTTTAAAAATTTAAAAAAATGTTTTTTTACTTATACAACATGATAGGATATTCCCAATTTCATGAAACCTTAATGTTTTGATGTTTTATTTACAATATTTCATGATTAAATACAGATAAAATGATTTGGTTGGTATTTTCAAAGTATTCTTTTAAAATAAGTGATTTTCATCAGGAAATGTTTTTATGATGCAAGTGTTTATGTTTAGTGATTATGTTCTAGTACTTGGGAATTTTTTATGATGAAGTGTGGTTCATATATCTCCCTCCAATTAATTGGGTATGTTTATATTGGAATCTTACTATGACAACCCAAACTTTTACTAATGAAAATACTTTTTGATCTGATTAAATGTATTATTATGTAAAATGGTTATATAAAACATTTAAACTTCTTTGGTTGTATGTTTTTCTATTTTAAAATACATTTAAGAATTTTTACCATTTCTAATATAGTTGTTGAACAGTGATCACATGATTAGTATAAATATAAGGACTTAACAAATCCAATTTACTCAGAAAAAGGAAGTGATAGCCTCATCCAGTATAATTTATCCGTATAAATCCCATTTTTCAGAGATCATAAATGAGGTGGACTCAATGGGATTTTCTCTTGACTAAACCCAATCCAAGTTTCAACATGTTAAGTTTGAATAAAACCGCCTACGGGATAAGTGGAAGTTGATAGAGATTAGCACCCGAGCAATATTATCTGAGCCACCCCAAGAGTCAATCACCATCGCACACCTTACACTTAGGTCATATGTGGGGGTTATAATGGTTTCTTTAACAAGACCCTATAACTATGATTATGTACATTATTTTTTATAGAGTAAAGAATATACATTCATTTTAATGTTTTTAAAGCACAAATAGTATTTTTAGTTAATATATAATTAGGAAATACATTTTGATGAATTAATGGTTTTTAAATTAAATAATATTTTAATAAAATATTATTACTAAATTAATTTTTATTAAATATAAATGATATTATAATTTTATTGAATATAATTGTAATTTTTATTATGGTTCGAAAGCTATTTTTGTCAAAACCCATGAATTTTCGATAAATGTCATTTTTTATTATAAAAGTAAAAATTCACATATTTATAAAATTATTTAGATAAAATGAATATTATTTTTGGAATCAAGATTTCAAAATTATCCAATGTTGAATTTTTATTAATTTTCTGAGACAGTCAAATTTTTGAGTAAAAATTAAATACCGTTTAAATATATAATGTGTTTTATGACATCATAATGACACAATAGTGATGTAATAAAATAATATAAATGGGTTGTTAGGCCAATATATGTTTTCCCTTTAAAATAATGTGATTTTATGTTTGTTTGATTTATTTTACAAAGCTTTAGTTGACCCTCCAAGACTTATAAAACATTTTAACATTTTAAAATGATAGCCTGGATACTGTGTCTCACCTCCACATAAGCAAACCAAATATTTTAATAATTTCGGCCATTTTCCATATAAAATAATATTTTCCACTCACCTTTTGGAAAAAACATGGGCAAAATCCATGGGATGGTTTGTGGTTTGGATTAATTTAATGTGTAGTGTCCAAAACCTAAATAATAAAGAATTCCCTCTATTTTCCTATATAAACCCACCCAATCTCCCACTTAATATTCACTCAAAACCTTTTGAGATCGACTAACTTCCTCCCTCATCTCTATATAATCTTCTCAATGTGCCTCAATCTCCCAAGAAGCCTCTCTAAAGCCTCTCTCAAGCCTTTTGGATCACACTTCCAAGTAAGAGATTTCTTTCTTTCTCATATTTGTCTCAATTTATTTATGTTGTTATACCCTTTTATTTTCAATTACAAATATTGGGGTATGATTTAAAAAATCCCCTATACTTCCCTCCATATTTTTTAATTATTATATACCCCTTTCCTCTCTTGTTAATTCCTCTTATGTACACCCATTACCATGCCAAAATTCCCTAAGGAATTTCTCTCTCCTCATTTACATTCAAGCAATTCTTTCGTATTATGAATCTAAATTCCATTACATATGTTGAAACATGTATATATAGGAACCCCTTACTATCCATTTCAAGTAAATATGATGAAACACCCCTTTATCTCTCATCAACTATTTTTTATGAATTCTTATGTCACGCCGTTATGATGCCGAAATTGCACCGCGATTTTCCAAGCCAAAGTCATTGTGTAGTGAATTTCATGCCCATTTCTTTATCAAGGATATTCATATTTATGAAAATTTATTTATTTTTTATAGAGTGTCATGTATTAATATCACATTCCTTTTTCATGGAATAAATGATACTGTTTAATGAATCCATGTGTTGGTCGGAGTAGTTTACTCAAGAGGCGAGGGGTGAATTGAGTAACTATAAAAATTTATGTTACAAAAATATTATTTTAAAAGAAATGGTTTTCCCCAAAAATAGATACAGCCCAGTTAATCAATGTTATACTATTATAAGAGTTTGACTATTTAAAAAAATTCTTAGAATATTGATTAATTCTCAGTAATCTTAATATGTATTATTAATATTACTTTTGAAGTTATCCTACTAAGACAAATCAGTTATAACTTCTTTCCAAGACTAACTATAAAAGTGAAATTAGTGTTTTCTGGATTATGCAATAAATCAGTAAAACAGAGAAGACTAAGTTTAAATAGCACAGCAGATATAAACCAAGTGGTTCGGTCTCAAGCCGAGACCTAATCCACTCCACTTGGTGATCACCTGCCACCAAGCAGTTTATATAAATAAACTTTGATCCACACCCTGGATTAGGGTTAACAATAGTACACAGACTGTCCAGGTCACACAGGGACCTCTTCCACAGTTTTCATGGGTAAACAAAAATAATAACCAGGCCACACATAGACCTCTTCCATACTTGTCGTGGGTAAACAAGAGTATAAAGAGTTTGGTGTAAGGATTTAGAAATCCTTTAGTTTAGCACAGGAGTCAGTGTGTGTATGGAATATACAGAGTACACACACTACTCAAAAGTATGTAAAAGAATCACTGAGAGAGAGTAGATATGAGTTTAAAATGATCTAGTGATTTGAAGTGCAGCTCTGGACTCCTTTGATTAAACAGAAATTCTTCTGAGTCCTTCTCTGGTTATTTGTATTGAAAAGCAGAGTGTAGTAATCCACCTTGTGTTCTTCATGAGCTTTGATAATGTAAAGGTGTTATCTGGATTCCAGTGTACTTCGTATGTTCTTCAGTAATGTCGGATTTCATGTATGAGACAATGCTTTCTTTGAAAATCTTGCAATGTGTTCTTCGCAGTCATGCACACAGGCTTGTTTCTCGTTCAGTATCGCGCTCTATGGTTGTTGGGCACTCTCCACTCTTTATATTCAAATGCATGTGTTTTAGCCGATAGGTTCCATGTGTTTCATACCTCGTACCTCGTAATATGTCTACAAAGAAACATTAATTATGTCAGTGCATTAAAGGCATCAAATATGACTGTTAAACATTAAATGAAAGAGGACAAAATAGTTTAAGAAATGGTGTCACTGTATATTATGAAAATGGTGTCTCCTTCACACGTTGTCTGAGTGTCACAGTCTAAGTGTCACAGTGTCTTCTTTACGGTTTCTTGCTCACAGTGTCTTGCTCATGGTGTCTTGCTCACGATGTCTTACTCACAGTGTCTTGCTCATGGCTTCTTGCTCATGGTGTCTTGCTCAGGGTTTCTTGCTCCCAGTGTCTTGGTCACGGTGTCTTGATCACAGTGTCAGGCTTACTGTGTCAGGCTTCACGGTGTCTAGCTTCACGGTGTCTTGTACTTAGGCAAATAACAATATTCAGACTTAAACAGTAATATGCATGAAATGGATTGAGCTTAACCATTATAAAGCATGAGTGAAATTGAAACATAAATACACATGATTGGAAATAATTTATAAGAGTTAACTAGGTTTAATAATATTTATGATCATTAATGAGATTTGTGATCATTGATGAGATTTGTGATCATTAAAACATGATTAATACATGAGGAGTCCAACAATCTACCCCTTTTTGATGATCACAAATCATGCACAGTTAAAGTGTAAATTAGATGAAACTATAGGGAAAATATCATATAGAAACTTCTCCCCCTTTTCAGATTATCAAAAAGTTGAAAGAAAGAGAGGGTAAATAGTGCACATTCCATTAAGAGGAAACATTTCAGTACAAAATAAAGGATAAATACAAAAATAATGATATCCCCATTAAAAAATAGTAAGCACTGGTCTTCTTCAGGGATTGGACTTCTCTTTTCCTTTATCAGCAGAAGAAGAGGAATCCATAGGGGCAGTGGTTGATGTAGAAGAAGGCATAGAGGTGGTAGATAGAGAGGGCAAAGGGAAACCTTCAAAGACAAAGGGATCCAAGTTAGGAGAAGTAGAAGATCGAGGCAGTTGCTGATAAAGAATGACATGCCTGATCTGACTGAGATCTTGGACAACAGACATGGTAGTTGAGGCTAAGGCAGAAGTGAATGTAGGCAGTCCAGGTCTGAGAGGTGCAGCTACTGGAGCAACAATTGTTTTAATCTGGACATGAAGATAGGGTCACAGAAGTTTGATGAAGTCTGCAATAATCTCTCCACCATACTTCATGGTTTTTTCAAAGTCATCTTTGTTTTCCATGAACTTTTCCAACAATCTAGTAAAGTCGGTTATCTTATGGACTTGGTTTTTAAAGGCTTGAGTTACAGGAGGAATTCACAGATTCTCTACAGGGTATTTTAAGTGGTTGGTCATATCAGTCTTGGAGAAAATTCGGTTGAAATAGAAATCCACTTTCTTAGAAATCTCATGTTGGGCATAATTTGCAATCTTGGAATGAATTTGCACAAGTTCAAGCACACTATCAC
The DNA here is from genome assembly GCA_963277665.1 of Viscum album. Classification (NCBI taxonomy): domain Eukaryota; kingdom Viridiplantae; phylum Streptophyta; class Magnoliopsida; order Santalales; family Viscaceae; genus Viscum; species Viscum album. Next base: position 1,232,300,451 of record OY728155.1, read on the forward strand.
TGTTCTTGACAACTTCAGATAAAGAATCCACATTAAATCCACTGAAAAAATTCTGAAGCTCTTCATGGACTATAGATCTGAGCAAAGTACTATCCAAGGAAGGTGTAGAGGATTCACCAGAGGTATTATAAGCTTTGACAGATGTGGTCATAGATTTGAGCTGATTTAGTACCTTTTGAAGACAACCAGTGTACTCATCAGTGAGTTTATTTAGGTTTACCACAAGCTCTCTCATTTCATTGAACAACTATTTGTGCCTTCCCACAATCTTTTCATCAAAGGATAACAGATATGGGTGAATCTAAGACACAATATCTCAAGAGATTTTAGAAACAATGGGTTCTAGAGGAGCAGTAGCAGGTTCTAATCTTGAATGCGACTCTTTCTGCATGTCTTCCACCATGATTTTCAGGGTTGTGACTTCATTATTGAGCAACTTATTTTCAACTCATACTTCTTGAATCTCATAGATCACTTTAGGTTAGATATACCAAATGATCTTCTCCAAAAGCAGTGAGGCATCTCTCTCACTCAGTTGTTTCATAGCACGAGGTTGGGTGTTTATAAGCTTCTCAACTCCATATAAGATAGTATCTTCAAAATCCTTCAAATCATACTTACTGACAAATGGAATTTTTTCAGGTAAAGTTTCAGGTGAAGGTTCAGGTGAAGGTTCAGGTGAAGGTTCAGGTGAAGGAATTGGTATAGGGGAAGGTTCTGGTTCTGGTTCCTTCTCAGGGGAAAAGATAGAAACCGACTTCATCTGAAACATGGAAGAGAGATCAAGTCCGGTTGAAATAACCTGCTGAGACTCACTCACATCATAAAAACTAGGAAATTTGTACTGAGTTTCCACAAGACTTGAATCAGTTGGATGCGAGTCTTCATCAGACTCAAGATTTTGGGTTTCTTTCCCCTCTACAGGTGCTTCCTTTTTAGTATTTAGAGGCTCCGAAGCTTGGTCTAAATCAACAGTTTCATTTCTAAGTTCCTCATTCATCTCTTATCTAGCCAGCTGAAAGGCTATCTCCATCCTCTCTTCAGCAGAGGGTATTATTTTAGGAATAGGTTGTTATTCAAGGAGTTCTTCCAGATTTTCTCCTTTCATAACATGGAGTTCTTCCAGAATAGGCTCTTCCATGGCTTGCTGCTCAGATTCTGTCACACCTGATTCTTTTTCAGCCTCGGGTTGGATTTCCAGATTAACATCTTCACTAGGGGTAGGAACTTATTCTTTAAAAAAAACAGGAGGAACAATAGTCCTTTCTTCTTCAACAATAACTTCTTACCTATGAGGTACTTCAGCTTCTTCTTCCTCTTCTTATGAATACTCAATAAGTTCATCTGGTTCCAAACCAGGATCAGAAATTTCTTTCGACCTTGATGGATAATCCATAGGATTAAACTTCTCATAAAGCTTATCATTGTCTTCCACCCATTCCTTTTTACAAGGATTCTAGTTTATCTTCATTCTCCTGATGATGGCTTCAGAGAGACAGAATTCACAGTCCATAAGCACTTCTTCATTAGGTCCAACTATGCCTTTTGCAACAAGCATGGATGATATCAGCTGAGAGTAGAACAGTGAGGTAGACTTAGATGTAACCTTGATCAACTCACACATGTGGTGAATTATGTACTTTCACAAGTTAATCTTGTATCCATTATTCATAAGATGAATCAAAAATACATCTTGATATTTTAACATAGCAAAGTCACCTTTCCTTGGACTAACCAGATTTTGAACAAATTTAAACAGTAGTCTTGTTTCTCCATCAAGTTCTACAGCGATGGCCCTTCTTTTGGTGCCATTTCCAGTTAGGGTTTTCAGAGCATCTTCAAGATCAAAGAAATCAGTTGTAGGTGGAGGTTATCTCTGATAATCATCACATATTCCTTCGTGAGGTATCCTAAGGCATGCATTCCATAACCTCGACGAGAAGGAGCATCTTTGGCCATTAATCCAGCTCCTCACAACATAACTTTCACCAGAGTCAAAAGAAAACTGTGCGTACTGGTATAACTGAGCAACTAATATGGGATAGATAGGTCTATTATCCCTGGAGAACCATTCTAACCAACCTTGTTCTATTAACAATTTCAAGACTAGAGATTTGATAGATAAAAGCCATTCGGGAAAAATTTCTTTCTCAGGAACAACACTGCGATTTACCAGGTTCAAATTCAGAGGCCCTTCTGGTGTCAGGTTGGGTGTTATCTTCTTCTTCTTCGGGCGGGGTTTCTCAGGTGTGGATGATGACATATGTTTCATTCTTGGAATCCACTAAAAGTTCAAGAGATATAGAAAGAGAGAAGGGGTTTCAAGGTTGAAAGGGTTCGAAACGAGAGAGAGTCCGAGTGAAGAACCGAGTGAAACTTTTTGTTTTATCATTTGGGAATGCCAATCGTCACAAAAGTAAAAATGCATGAAAGTAAAAGAGGTGAAATAAAAATTAATGTGATACAGGTTTAAAGAAAATCATAAATAATTTTCACGATGAGACAGTAAGTAGTTGTCATGGTGAGATAGTGAGTGAACATCACGGTGAGACAGTGATCGGTTGTCATGGTGCGACAGTAAATGAACGTCACGGTGAGACAGTGAGTGAACTTTTTAGTGCGTGTTATGGTGATACAGTAAGTGTCAAACCGTAAGTACAAATTACTAACGGTGAGACTGTAAACATGAGAGACAGTAACTGAGAGACTGTAATCATGAAATAGTAAAGTAAAACATAGTAAAATATTGAACAGTAAGACAAGTAAGATATCTATTTGATATTTATCATGCCAAGATCATGTATGATGTAGTCTATTCTCTCAGAATTTAATGGTTTAGTGAATATATCAGAAATTTGATATTCAATATCAATTAATTCTATGGTGATATCACCTTTTTGATAATGATATCTCAAAAAGTAATGTATTACATCAATATGTTTTGTCATAGAATGTGAAATATAATTTTTTGAGATGTTAATAGCACTTGTGTTGACACAATTTATTGGTACATGTCTGAATTGATATCCATAATCTAGTAAAGTGTGTTTCAACCACAAAATTTGTGCACAACAACTGCTAGCAGCTATGTATTGAGCTTCTACAGTAGATAATGCAACCGAATTTTGTTTCTTACTACACCATGATACTAGTGACTTGCCTAAAAGGTGAAATGTTCCAGAGGTGCTCTTTCTATCTAACTTACAACCACCAAAGTCAGCATCAGAATAACTAACTAGTTCAAATGATTGTCCTTTAGGATAGAACAGTCCTAGATTGGATGTATTCTTGAGGTATTTGAAAATTCTCTTTACAACATTTAAATGAGATTCTTTAGGATTTTCTTGAAAACGAGCACACATACACACACTAAACGTAATGTTCGGATGGCTAGCAGTTAAGTAGAGTAAACTTCCAATCATTCCTCTATAAGTGGTTTGATCAACAGATTTTCCATCTTCATCAAGATCCAACTTACAGGTGGTACTCATGGGAGTGTCACTACTTTTAGTGCTATCCAATCCAAAACGTTTTAGAAGATCTATAGTGAATTTACTTTGATTTAAAACAATTCCATCATTATTTTTAAAGATTTGAAATCCAAGGAAGAATTTTAGATCACCAATTAAACACATTTCAAATTATTTTTGCATCATTTTAGAAAAATCAATACATAATGAGTTTTTTGAAGATCCAAAAATAATACCATCTACATAGATTTTAACAACTAAAACATCGTTAGAAATTCGTTTTATAAAGAGGGGAGGATCAACTATTCCTTTTGTAAAACCTTTAGAAATAAAAAAAGTAATCAATCTGTCATACCAAGCTCTTGGAGCTTTCTTTAAACCATATAAAGGTTTTGATAGTTTGAAAATATGATTGGGAAAATGAGGATTTGTAAATCCAGGGGGTTGTTCAAAAAATACATCCTCAACTATATACCCATTTAAGAATGCACTCTTAACATCCATTTGATATAGTTTGAAATTCAGATGTGCATCATAGGCAAGTAAGATTATGATGGCTTCCAGTCTAGCTACTGGAGCAAAGGTCTCCTCATAGTCAATTCCTTCTTCTTGACTGTAGCCTTGTGCAAAAAATCTAGCCTTGTTCCTAAATATATTTCCAGCTTCATCTACCTTATTTCTAAAGACACATTTAGTGCATATGATGAAAGTGTCCTTGGGTCTTTCAAAAAGTTTCCAAACTTTGTTTCTTTCAAACTGATTAAGTTCTTCTTACATAGCCATTACCCAAAATTCATCATTTATGACATCATCAATGTTTTTAGGTTCAAGTTATGACAAGAAGGCTTGATGTTCAACCTGATTTCTAAGAGAAGATCTAGTTTGTGTTACTTTCTCTAAGTCTCTTACAACAACATCTAAGGGATGGTTTTTAAGAGTTATAACCTTTCTAGAAAAAGAGGGACTAGTGATTTCAGGTTCATCAACAGATTCAGGTTCATTATGACTCGATTGAAGGGAATTTCTAGAATTAGAAGTTTTCATAGATTCTTTCACAGAGGAATTTGAGGATTTTGAGTTGATGTTCAGATTTGATACATCATCCTCTAAATTTTCTAGGATAATTCTAGGCTCATTTGGATCTTTTTCATCAAACTTGATATGAACAGATTCTTCCACACATTTAGTTCTCTTATTGAATACTCTATAATCTTTACTTAATATTGAGTAACCTAGTAAAATTCCTTCATCACTTTTGGATGAAAATTTTTCAATATTATCCTTAGTGTTGAGAATAAAGACTTTACAACCAAAAACCCTAAAGTAATTAACCTTAGGCTTCCTATTGTTCTAGAGTTCATACGAGGTCTTTTTGAGAATAGTTTTAATCAAGACTCTTTTGATTATGTAGCATGCTGTATTAACAACTTGATAGAAAAATCAAATAGGTAAGTCATATTCACTAAGAATTGTTCTAGAAATTTCTTACAAGCTTTTATTTCTTCTTTCTACAACACCATTTTTCTGAGGTGGTCTAGGGGCAGAGAAATTGTGACTATAACCATTTTTTAAGCAAAAGGATTCAAACTCTTGATTTTCAAACTCACGACCATGATCACATCTTAAAGATTTAATTTTAAGGCCACTAATATTTTCTACAGACTTGGAATACTTAGTAAATTAAGAAAAGGCTTCACTTTTGTGAGCCATGAAGAAGGTCCAGGTATATCTAGAAAAATCATCTACCAGAGCATAAACATAGTGATTCCCATTTAAACTAGAAACTCTAGATGGTCCAAACAAATCCATGTGAACCAATTTGAGAGGTTGAGAAGTAGAAACTTCTTTTTTTGATTTGAAGGAGATTTTTTCCCCTTTTGACAAGGATTACACACTTTGTCATGTGGAAACTCAAGTTTGGGTAAGTCTTTAACTAGGACTTTTCTAGTTAGCTTTCTAAGGGAGTGAAAATTATAGTGTCCTAGTCTCCTATGCCAGATCCAATATTCTTTATGAAATACACTTAAGCATGAAACATTTTGAGAAGCCAAGGAATATAAATTAACAGAATAAACATTCTCATTCCTTGATGCAGAAAATACTAATTCATCTTTAGAATTAAAGACATTACATGCATCATTTTCAAATTTAACATGATATACATCATCACATAATTGTGAGATACTAAGCAGATTATATTTTAATCCATTAAAAAACATTACTTTAGAAATTAAAATCGAATCAGTGTTACCAATCTAGCCTAATAAAATTATCTTCGCTTTGGCATTGTCACCAAATTTCACATGTCCTCCATTTACTTTTATCAGGTTCTTGAAGAATGAGTAGTCTCCTGTCATTTTCCTTGAACATCCACTATCCAATTACCATAGATTTTTATAGGATCTATTTAAGAAACTTTCCTATAAAATGATCAAGCAAGGATAGATTTTGGTACCCTTACTTGTTTGGGTCCAGTAACATTAGTAATAAGTGATTTAGGAACCCATATTTGTCTCATAGGTTTCCTATAAGTATTATGTAAAGTATTTGAAAAATATACTATATTTGGTCCCCAAAAACTTGAAATAGTAGAGTATGTATCATGACTTCAGATAGTTGAGTTTTTTTCCAGAACTGGGAACAAAATTATATGTCCTAGATTTTGAAACAAAATTCGTTCTACCAAGGTTTCTTTTACCAGGTTGATAACCAATGCTAATATTATATTTGGGGGCAATTTGTTTTCCTAGCATTTGGGTAAGGGTATTTTTCCCATTAGTAAAATTTTATAAGTAACTTTTTAATTTCTCATTAGAAATTTTTAATTCATTATTTTCTTTAAGAAGTAGAGCATTTTTCTCCTTTTCAGTAGTAAGTTCAGATTTAACATTTACAGTGATAGCATGTTGTTTCTTCAATGATTTATATTTATCCTTTAATTCATTGCATGTCTCTTCAAGCATGTTATATTATTCAAACATTTCTTCATTAGTCATATTTTCAGAGTCACTTTCCTCTTCAGAATAGTATGAATTATGTACATAAGAGTTTAGTGTTACCTCAGATGTGTTTGTCATAAAACACATATTGTCTTTGTTATCATGTTCGTCATGTGATGTCTCTGAGTCGCTTGAAATATCCTCAGAGGCACTCTAGGTTTCCTTCATTGCCTTTTTGTACTATTTATCCCTGTCCTCATATTTATTCTTATACTTGAGCTTTGGATAGTCAGCCTTTATATGTCCTTTGCACTTACATTCATAGCATACAATTTCATTAGTTTTGTAATTTCTTTTCCAGTCCTTTTTTCATTTTCCTTTTAGATCATACTTGACCTTGAAGTTAGGGTTTCTGAAAAAGTTCTTCTTTTTGTAGAATTATTTGAATCTTTTGGCCAGTTGAGCCATCTCCTCATCACTATCAACTGATGATTGTTCGATGGTGGAACTTTCTATAGAAGCTTCCAGTTTCACTTTGTCTTTGTGCTTAGAGAAGGTGGTCTTGAATGCTATATATTTTTTCTTTGGTTCATCCTCCTCTTCTTTGTTGACTTTCAACTCCTCCTCATATATCATTAGTTTCCCAATGATTTATTTTACCGGCAACTTGCTGATGTCGCACAATTCTATAATTGAGATAGAGGTTCCCCTCCATCTGTCAGGTAGACATCTAAGGATTCTCATGATCTGTTCTTTAGTAGTGACTTCACTTCCAAGAGAAATCATTGTGTTGGCAATGTCATTGAACCTGAGATACATGTCAAAAATAGGCTCATCAGGTTTCATTTTAAAATTATCATATTTTATAGTATAAGTATTAAGTCTCATTTCCTTTACACTAGATGTGCCATCATGTGAGACAAACAAGGTATCCCAAATTTCTTGGGCAGTTTTACAAGTAGAAATCTTAGTAAATTATTCATCTTTGAAGGAATAGTACAAAGCATTCATGGCTTTTAAATTGTTATTGTAAGAAAGTTTTGTAGGTTCATCCCATGTAATTCTATCAGTCATAGGAAGTTTGTATTCATCTATAATGTATGACCAAATTTCAAAGCTCATACTCTCTAGATGCATTTTCATTTTAATTTTCCATTGAGCATAGTTGGTTCCATTAAAGAATGGTGGTCTGTTGGTTGCAACAACTTCCAATCTATTGTCCATACTAATGAATTACTTTAAAAGATCTAGAAATTTAGAATTAACAGAAATTTACTGATCTTTAAAGTAAAACTACAATCACAGTTGAGTGAGAGTACACAGAGTCCTAATAAAAAAACATCTAATACCAAATGTTGTTCGGAGTAGTTTACTCAAGTGGGGAGGGGTGAATTGAGTAACTATAAAAATTTTTGTTTCAAAAATATTATTTTAAAAGAAACGGTTTTCCCCAAAAATAGATACAACCCAGTTAATCAAGGTTATACTGTTATAAGAGTTTGACTGTTTAAACTTCTTCTTAGAAAATTGATTAATTCTCAGTAATCTTAATATGTATTATTAATATTAATTTTGATGTTATCCTACTAAGACAAATCATTTATAACTTCTTTCTAATACTAACTATCAAAGTGAAATTAGTGTTTTCTAGATTATTCAATAAATTAGTAAAACAGAGAAGACTAAATTTAAATAGCATAGTGGATATGAAAAAAGTGGTTCAGTCTCAAGCCAAGACCTCATCCACTCCACTTGGTGATCACCTGCCACTAAGCAGTTTATATAAATAAACTTTGATCCACACCCTGGATCAGGGTTAGCAACAGTACACAGACTGTCCCGGTCACACAGGGACCTCTTCCATAGTTTTCATGGGTAAAAATAATAATAACCAGGCCACATAGGGACCTCTTCCACATTTGTCGTGGGTAAACAAGATTATAAAGAGTTTGGTGTATGGATTTAGAAATACTTCATTTTATCACAAGAGTCAGTGTGTGTTTGAAATATATAGAGTACACACACTACTCAAAAGTAAGTAAAATAATCACTGAGAGAGAGTAGATATGAGTTTAGAATGCTCTAGTTATTTGAAGTGCAGCTCTGGACTCCTTTGATTAAACAGAAATGCTTCTGAGTACTTCTCTGGTTTTTGTCTTGAAAAACAGAGTGTCATAATCTATCTTGTGTTCTTCATGAGCTTTGATAATGTAATGGTTTTCTCTTGATTCTAGTGTACTTCGTATGTTCTTCAGTAGTGTCAGATTGCATGTATGAGACAATGCTTTCTTTGACAATCTTGTAATGTGTTCTTTGCGATCGTGCTCACATGCTTGTTTCTCGTTCAGTATCGCGCTTTATGGTCGTTGGGAACTCTCTACTCTTTATCTTCAAATGCATGTGTTTTATCCTACAAGTTCTATGTGTTTTGTACCTCATACCTCGTACTATGTATACAAAGAAACATTAATTATGTCAGTGCATTAAAGGCATCAAATATGACCGCTAAACATTAAATTGAAAGGCAACAAAATATTTTAAGAAATGGTGTCACAGTATGTTATGAAAATGGTGTCTACTTCACATGGTGTCTAAGTTTCATGGTATGAGTGTCATGGTGTCTTATTTACGGTGTCTTTCTCATGATGTATTTCTCACGGTGTCTTGATCACGGTGTCTTGATCATGGTGTCTTGCTCACGGTGTCTTGCTCACGATGTATTACTCACGGTGTCTTGATCATGGTGTCTAGATTACTGTGTCAGGCTTCACGGTGTCTGGCTTCATGGTGTCTGGCTTCACGGTGTCTAGCTAAATGTGTTAGGCTTCACGGTTTCTGGCTTCACGGTGTCTTGTACTTAGGAAAATAATAGTATTCAGACTTAAACAGTAATATGCATGAAATGGATTGAGCTTAACCATTATAAATCATGAGTGAACATGAAACATAAATACACATGATTGGATATAATTTATTGGAGTTAACTATTTTGAATAATATTTATGATCATTAATGAGATTTGTGACCATTGATGAGATTTGTGATCATTAAAACATGATTAATACATGAGGAGTCCAACACCATGTTATATGATCCATGTGGCACACTTATGCATAAAATGAAATAATTAAGAAGGGTGCACCCTGATAGCACTAAAATGCATTGGTTAAAGATTAGTATCATGATATGTCAAGGGAAATGTGGGTTTACTCATGATAATTCAAGTTTAATGAGGATTTACTCATGCTCCATGTGAAATGAGCCTTAGCCCTTGCTAATATCATGTTAAATGTTGTTGCCAGATTTCCATGTTATGATAATCATGTTATATCATGCCTTTATGTTCATATTTCTCTTATGATCCATTGATATTCGTATTTCCTAACATTTCATGTATTATTCATTTCATGCCTTTTTTATTCCCTTAATAGGATTTATAGATCACCCTTTTCTTATGAATGCCCTAGGTTATCCCATGCAATGCTAAGTATGAAAGAATGTGTGTGGTCATAAAAAATAAGCTTTCAATGAAGAGGTGTATTTCATGTTTTAAGTTGTTATGTAATGTTCCTAAGCCCCAAATACACTAGAAATATTGATCTTATATGTTGTATCAAGTGAATATTCTTTGTAATAAATTATGTTTAAGTGTAAAATAATGAGCAGGGTTGTTATAGTTTGTATCAGAGGATAGGTTTAGTTATTTTAGGATTAGGAATTAAAACCCTAGTGAAACCCTTAGGGATAAGACTAATAATAATAAAAACATCCCTAAATTTTGGTGAGTATTGATTAAGTGGTTTATCAAAAAAATACATCCTTGTCTGGATATGAGAAGGTAGTGGTGGCTCTGACACAGATGAATCTAGAGGTAAAACCGGAAAACACCACATTGAGCTAGACTCGAACATGAACTGGTGCACGAAAATAGGTCTTGTTGTACTCCTAGTTAGGACACTCCTAGGGGGAATGCTTTGGTAAATTCATAAGATTATTATGAACCATTATTAAGGGAATTAAAAAAATTCCCATAAGAATATATGTTGGGAAGTAGATCAGGGATAACATAGATAAGTCAAGGAAATAAATATAATTTATAAGTTATCCCTTTTTTCATTGGATTCCACTTTATGTGTTACCCCTAAGTTTCCTTTTATTCCACCCAATGTCTAGTAGTATGAGGACACAAGATAACAACTGATGCATAGATAAATGTGATGAATGTTCTAATGAGATGCACAATCTGATGGGAACAGGAATTGCAAACTTTGTCATGATACTCTCTCAGTTAACTCTAGTTTTTAATAGAAACATGGGTCAAGAGGAATGTTCAACCCCCTTTAATAAAGAACAAGATGTAATTGAGATATTCCTGAGACAAAGGCCTCCTACTTTTAATGGAGCATCTTATCCCTCAATCATCAAACAATGGATCAACTCTATTGAGAATATCTTCACTATAATTCAATGTTTGGAATAAGAGAAGGTACTTATGGTTACTTGTTGTATGAAGGGTGAATCTGATCAATGGTGTACGTTAATTAAAAATACGAAGCCCAAGGAGGAGATCGAGGCGTTGTAATGAAAGTATTTCTATAAAATGTTTTTGATAAATATTTTCCTTACAACATCCGACTTAAGATGGAAAGATATTTCCTTTCCCTCAAGAAAAAAGATGACGAATCAATCGGAGTGTATAATGGAAACTTCAAAAGGCTTGAATGATATGACTTTGTATTTTTCATTACCCCCAAATCCAAGTTTTACCGCTTATTTGGTGGGATAAAACCTAGCATACATAAATTTCTAGTGATCTGTGACTTGGAGAGCTATGTAAAAATTGTTTGATGTTCCCTCAAAGTTGAAATGGAGATCAGCGAATCTAAGGGGTATCATGGGGATAAGAAGAGTAAGGTGGAATTTAATTCTGGTGGTCTGATGGATAAATCCAATGGTGTTAAGAACTTACAACACCCCACTTTTCAAAGGTATGGAAAGAAGCACCCTATAAATTTTTGAAGGGGGCAAGGAAATGCTTTAGGTGTGGAAGAGAAGGGAACCAAGATATTAACTACTGATAAGAAAAACCCATTGTTGTGACGGAAGAGAGGAATGCTTCATTCGACCATTAATTCATTTGTTCATTGCTTCAACTGCAAAGAACCAGGTAACTTTGCAAACCAGTTCCCTAAGCCAAGGGTTTTTTTAGGAAACCACCAACCTCCAAGGCTGTAAGTGTGAGCTTTTTCCATCATTACCACCAAAGCAAACCCTAAAAATGAAGTGGTTATAGGTATACTAGTTATTCATTCAAGAATATTGAACACAATTTTTTATTCTATTTCTACACATTCTTTTGTATCCTGAAAGTTTAGTAGAAAAATTCCAACCGCACCACAAATCATGGAAGTAAAGATTTCAGTAAGAACGAAAAATGGGGCAATCATTGCATCCCATGAATATAACTCCTCCTCTATCAAAATTTTTGGTTTTAACTTCCTAAAAAACCTTTTCATACTCCCCCTGGTAGAATTTTATATAATTCTTGGCATGTATTTGCTTTAACTATATAGATCCAACATAAATTATTGTGAGAGGGAAATCACTCTTCATATGGTGAATCAACCCCCAATTCTATGCAGGTAAAAGGAGGAGGATGAATCCTCATTAGAACCATCATCTCAAGCATGGATATTACTGCCCTATGGGCACACATATCTTTCTCAGATGATTGAGTCTAAGGAAGCAACCATCCTTGAAGACATGCCTATTATGATGGAATTCGTGGAAGTGTTTCCCGATGAATTGTCTGATCTTCCTCCTAGAAGAGATGTTGAATTCTCAATTGGTCTTATAACTGGGGCATTGCCAATATCCAAGACTCCAAGTAGAATGATTGTTGTTGAGCTTTAGGATCTAAAGAAACAACAGTAGGAGAATTTGGATAAAGGGTTTATATTCCGAAGTGTTTCACCATGGGGTGATCCTATCCTCTTCATCAATAAGGATGGGTCAATGGGCCTTTTCATTAATTATCGTGATCTCAAAAAAATCAAGATAAAGAACAAGTATCTTATTCCCCGAATTGATGACTTTTTCTATTATATAGATGGAGAACAATACTTCCCCAAGGTGGAACTACAATCGAGATATTACCAGGTAAGGGTGAAGAAGGAGGATATCCCCAAGACTGCTTTTCGTACAAGGTACAGGTACTATGAATTCATAGTAATGCCTTTAGGACTCACTAATGCTTAATAAATATACATGGACTTGATGAATCAAGTTTTTAGAGAATACCTCGACAAATTTTTGGTCGTCTTTATGAGCGATATTCTAATATACTCCAAAAACAAGGAGGAGCATTAGGAGCATCTAAGCATTGCACCCGAGACCTTGTGAAAGGAGAAGATCTATGAAAAGTACAAAAACTGTGAGTTTTGGTTGAAGGAAGTATCATTCTTGGATCATATAATCACAAGCAATGGGATATCTATGAATTACTCCAAGATAGCTGAAATAGAGGGATGAAAAATTCCAACATCGGTGACGGATATCCCTAGCTTCCGGGGGTTAGCTGGATATTATCGCTGATTTGTGATAAATTTCTCATGATTTTCAAACCTCCATAACAAGATAACTCGTAATGGAGTCAAGTTTTCTTGGAGTGATGAATGAAAAGAGAGATTAAAAAAGTTATAAATGAGTCTTATCACTGCACCCATGCTCACACTACCCACAAGTGGAGAATTTTTTGTGGTATTTAGTGATGCTTAGAAGAAGGGCCTGTGCTATGTGTTGATGAAAAATGACAAAGTCATTACCTATTCTTCAAGACAATTTAAGGTTCTTGAAAAACAACTATCCAACACCTGATCTGGAGTTTGTTGTAGTAATATTTACTTGAAAATTTGGATATATAAATGCTTTGGGGAGAAGTTTTAAATATACATAGATCACAAAAATCTCAAGTATATATTCACAGAAAAAGATATGAACATGCACCAATGAAGATAGTTAGATATGATCAAAGACTATGGCTACTCAATCCATTACCACCTTGTAAAAGTGAACAAGGTGGAGGATAGTCTAGGTAGAAAGGACCTAGTGATTCTATCATTGAGGAGAATTTAAAAGGATCTAATCTTCTTATATTTGATGAATATGGACATGGGAATCATAAAAAATGGAACATCATCAATTCTTTCACTAATGATTGCTCAACCATCTCATTTTGAAAGGTTAAAGGATTCTCAAAAGGATTATGTGAGAATTTAGAAGAAAGTGGAAACTATCAGAAAAGGGAAATCCTTGGAGTTAAATGTTAATGAAGAAGGAATTGTGAGATTTGGGTCATGACTATGCATTCCATCAAATCCCAATTTAAAGAAAAAACTTTTGGATCAGGCACATAGTTCAAATTTCTACATTCACGTAGGAAACTCACAGATGTTTCAAAATCTACGAGATAATTATTGGTGAAATAACATGAAGAAGGAGATCGCTGAGTATACATCAAAGTGCCTGGTATATCAGCAGGTAAAGGATAAGAGGAAAAATTATAAGGGGATAATGAAACCATTACCCATACTAATATGGAAATGGGAGAACATCACCATGGACTTTGTCATCGGACTTCCAAAGACATCTAAAGGAAACAATTCTATCTAGGTTATTTTGGATCATCTTACAAAGACTGAACAATTCATTTCAATTTGATTGGATTTATCATTGGATCAACTAGAACATATATACATTAGAGAAGTGGTAAGGATTTATGGGGTACCACTATCGATTGTATACGATCGATATCTAAGATTCATCTCTATGTTCTGGAAGAGTCTCCAACATGCTCTGAATACTGATAAGAAATTCAATATGGCTTATTATCCTCAAACTGACAGCCAATATGAGTGAAATATCCAAACACTTGAGAACATGTTGATAGAATGCCCAATGGACTTTAAAGGAGGATGGGATCAACATCTTGCTCTGGTTGAGTTCTCTTACAACGACAGTTTCCACTCAAACATCCAAATGCCTCCTTATGAATCCATTTATGGGAAAATGTGAAGAACACTAGCTTGTTGGGATGAAGTTTGGGAGTGATAACTCTTAGGTCCATAAATGGTTGAAAAAATGGTAGAGAAGGTTAAGACCATCCAGCAACACATTAAAGCTGCTCAAATTTGACAAAAGATCTATGCTGATAATCATCGACAGGACCTAGAATTTGATGTTGGAGACATGGTATTCCTTTAAATATCACCCTGGAAGAGAGTTATGGGATTTAGAAATAATGTAAAGCTTAGTACAAGGTACATCAGTCGTTTTGAGATCCTTGATCACTTTGGAGGAGTGGCCTATTGACTAGCACTCCCACCGAACCTATCTCAAGTACACTATGTATTCCATGTATCACTCTTGAGGAAGTATATACTTGACACATCACATGTACTCAATCCAAAGGTGGTACCATTGTAGAATGACCTTTCCTCTGAAGAGAAGTCGATGAAGATCATAGATAATGGATAAAAAGTTCTACAAAATAAGACAATTCCCCTCATCAAGGTGTTGTGGTGAAACCACAAGTTTGAAGAAGAAATGTGGGAATTGGAGGAAGTGATGAAGTAGAATTACCCTCATCGATTTTAGTGTTGGAATAGAAAATTTAGAGGAAAAAATGTCTTAAGGGGGGGAATATTGTAACGACCGAAACTTTTACTAATGAAAATTCTTCTTGATCTGATTAAATGAATTATTATGTAAAATGGTTATATAAAACATATGCACTTATTTGGTTTTTTGTTTTTCTATTTTAAAATACCATTAAGAATTGTTATTGTTGCGAATATATTTGTTGAATATTGATTTCATGATTAGTATAAATATAAGGATTTAACAAATCCAATTTACTGAGACAAAGGAAGTGATGGCCTCATCCAGTAGAATTTCTCTGTATGAAGCCCATTTTTTTGGAGTTTGGAAAAGAGGTGGCATCACTAGGCTTCTTTCTTGACCAAGTCCAAGCTCAGCTTCAATATGTTAATCTTGAATAGAACCTCCTGTGGGAGAAGTGGCAGTTAATAGAGATAACCACCCGAGCGATGTTATCCGAGCCACCCCAATAGTTTTTCACCATCACACACCTAACCCTTAGGTCATATGCGGGTGTTATAAGGGGTTTTGTAACAAGACCCTAGTACTATAATTAGGTGAATTATTTTTGTATAGAATAAAGAATATACATTCATTTTGTAGTTTTTAAAGCACAAATAGTATTTTTAGTTAATATTCATTTAAGAAAAATATTTTAATGAATTAATGGATTTTAAAATTAAATAATATTTTAATAAAATATTATTACTAAATTAATTTTTATTAAATATAAATTATCCTATAATTTTAATGAAAAAAATTGTAATTTTTATTATGGTTTGAAAGCTGTTTTTGTCAAAACCCAAGAATTTTCGATAAATGCCAGTTTTTATTTTAAAAGTGAAAATTCACATATTTAGAAAATTATTTATATAAAATTAATAGTATTTTTGTTATCATGATGTCAAAATTATTCAATGGTTAATTCTTCATAATTTTCTGAGATAGTCAAATTTTTGAGTAAAAATTAAATACCATTTAAATATATAATGTGTTTTATGTCATCATAATGACCCAATAGTGATATAATAAAACACTATAAATGGGATTTTCTACCAATATATGTCTTACTATTAAAATAATGTGATTTTAGGTTAGTTTTATTTATTTTAAAAAGCCTTAATAGACCCTCCATGACTTTTAAAATATCTTCACATTTTCAAATGATTTCCTTGAGAGTGTCACTCACCTCCATATAAGCAAACCTAATATTTTAATAAGTTCGTCCATTGGACTTATAAAAAAAAATTTCCACTCCCCTTTTTCAAAAACCATGGGAGAAAACCATCGTATGGTTTGTGGTTTTGATTATTTTAATTTGTAATGTCAAACACCTAAATAATAACGAATTCCCTCTCTTTTCTTATATAAACCTGCCCAAGCTCCTACTTCCTCTTCACTCAAAAATTTTGGAGCTAGACCAACATATTCTCCCCAATATCTAAAATCCTCCCAAGTCTCCCAAAAATCCAGAGAAGTCTCTCTCAAGCCTCTCCCAAGCCTTTGGGATCACACTTCCAATTAAGGGATTTCTTCCTTTCTCATTTTTGTCTCAATTTATTTATATTGTTATAACCTTCTATTTTCAATTAAAAATTGTGGGGTATGATTTTTAAAATACCCTATACTGACCTCCTTATGTTTTAATGATAATATAACCCTTTCCTCTCTCATTAATTCCTCCCATGTATACCAGTTACCTTGCCGAAATTCCATAAGGGATTTGTCTCTCCTCATTTACATTAAAGAGATTATTTCATATTATGAATCTAAATTCCATTAAATATATTGGTAAATTCACCTATATGACCCCATTTCTGTCCATTTCATATAAATATTATGAGACACCCCTTTGTTTCTCATCAACCATTTTTTATGAATTCTTATGTCACGCCGTTATGCTGCTGAAATTGCACCCTGATTTTCCATGCCAAAGTCATTGTATAGTGAATACCATGCCTATTTCTCTATCAAGGGTATTCAACTTTATGAAAATTTACTTATTGATTATAGATTTTCAAGTATTAATTAAAAATTCCTTTATCATGGAATAAATGATTATGTTTAATGAATCCATGTTATATGATCCATGTGGCACACTTATGCATGAAATGAAATGATTAAGAAGGGTATTCCCTGATAGAACTCCAATGCATTGGGTAAAGATTAGTATCATTATACATCAAGTTCAATGAGGGTTTACCCATGATAATTCAATTTCAATGAGGGTTTACTCATACTCCATGTGCAATGAGCCTTGGCTGATGTTAATATCATGTTAAATATTTTTCCACAATTCCTTGTTATGATAATCATGCTATATCATGCCATTATGTTCATGTTTCTATTCTACTCCACAAACATACCTATTTCCTAATATGTAATATATTATTCATGTTAATCCTTGTTTACTCCCTTACTGAGATTTATATCTCACCTTTTTCTTATGAATGTTCTCAGGTTATCCCATACAATGCTAAGTACGAAGGAATGTGTGTGGTCATGTAAAAGAAGTTTTCAATGAAGATGTGTATTTCATGTTTTAAGTTGTTGTGTAATGTTACTAAGCCCCCAAAAAACTAGACATATCGATCTACTATGTAGTATCAAGTGAATATTTTATATAATAAATTATGTTTAAGTATAAAATAAAGAGCAGGTTTGTTATATTTACAGTAATGGTCATTTCAAGTGTAATCCTGATGGTTACACTGTAAGGGGGCCATGAGGGTAACATCAAATTATATCCACAAGGGTTACATTTTATGGTATTCATGAGGGTTATAAATCATATGGTATCTACAAGGATTAAAATATTAAGCAATTAATTCCCCAACTACCTAAATGATTTATTTATGTTTTCTATGTTTTGTTTTAATCTCTTATTTTTTCAAATTAAGTATATTATACTTTATTGGTGAGAAGTATCTATTTATGAAAATGATTTCATATGTTTATAATTATTCATTTAATAATGGTTTATTTACTAATTTTTATGTCACTTATCAATATTTTGTGTTCATTACAAGTTTTAAAATACTTTTCATAGGGTTTATGGATGGGTAAAGTAAAGGAAGGATTCAGGTTTAAAGTTATGATGTTTTTGTCATATAAAAAAACATGTTTTATTTTAAGAGATTTTATATTTTAGAAAAATTATATTGTCTTATTAGTATACACTTTGTTTGATTGTGGTATTGTCATGTATGAATTATGACCTAATTATCTAAAAAACTAAATAGAAAATATCTTTGGGAATGTAAGAATGTGAATTCTTGTTAAATTAACAAGATTATGTAATGTTTGAGGTCAGGTACTTGTTTCTGTGATGAACGATCGCCAATGAAAGTTCCCCATATGAGTGGAATAATGACAAAGAATGAGATATATAATGGGAACCGAAATCTAAAATCCAAATAATCAAGATCCAAAAACCCTAGATCTAGATCCAAAAAAACTAGATCAAGATCCATCAAAAAAGGATGAATTTACTCCAAGAATGAGGGAGAGATGAGAGCGAAGAAGAAAAATACACGAAATTAGGATCTCTTACTGGGAGGGGTGTAGATCCTTGATCCAGGATTTTAATTAAAAATAACAGATGTTAGGATCCTTAAGAATTTTTCTGGGAGCCTCAAAAAATGAGAGAAATATGTTATGGTTAATCTAGGGTCGATTTTGAGTTAAAATGGGGAGGTTGGGGATTTTAAAACTATTTTTTAGGTTAATTAAAAAATTTTGCATGTTTTCTAGGGAAGGGGTGCATGGTTTTCTAAATAGTGCACCTAAATCATGGTCCTCTTCTGGGGGGTGCATGTTTTCTCAAAAGAGGGTATACGGTTTAACAAATCATGCACCAGTTATGTAATCCCTCTTTGTGAGGGGTTTCATAGTTTTTTGGGAGAGGATGCAAGGTTTGGAAAAATAATTTGGCAACCTTGAACTTCCCTTCAACCATCTAGTTTTCTAAAATTTTCACCCAAAAGCACCCAAAATAAAACCCAAAAAAAAAGTACTCAAAACAAGGAAAAAGATAACCTGAAAATAAGCCTGGGACATCTCCATAAAAGGTCAATTTATTATAATCTATCCACCTTATAACATCTAATATAATAGCTTCACTCCCAAGAATCTCTAATATTCCTAGGTAAAAATATTGGGTCATTGAGCCCACATATCCACTCCCCCTCCCATGTTTCCTCTTGAACACACCCATGTTTCCAAAATACATGAAATATTTGAATGGTATTTCCCCACAAAACCTTCTCACTATGATCCAACATACGTATCCGATGATACTCAAAGGAAGAATTGTTCTCAAGATAAAAATCCTCCACATTGATCACTATAGAACAATCGTGGTGATACTGATGAAGTTATGACACATAGAAAAAATAATGCATAACATTGTATCTTTGTGGAAGAGCCAACTGGTATGCCACCACCACAATTCTCTCCACAACCTGAAATTTTCCAACATACCTGGGTGCTAATTTCCCTATCTTTGTATCCTATGGTGAACTAATATAGGTAAAATATGAAGGAATACTTGATCACCCACTAAAAACTCCAGGGGTCATCAAATTTTATTGGAATACAACTCATGTCTACTCTGGATCACAACCATAAGCTTCCGAGTCAATTGAACCTCCTTTGACATCTCCTACACGAGACTCGATCCCAACAGTTCTGACTCACTTACCTCTATCTAGTATATGGGTGATCTGTATGGTATATCATAAAGCACCTCAAATGGTTCATTCTGAATAGTTTCCTATTAACTATTGTTATAGGAAAACTCTACAATTGTTGGATGTTTCTCCCAAGACCCGCAAAATTCTAGAACACATTCTCACAACATATCCTCAAGTACCTGTATAGTATGTTCTGACATCCCATATATCTGTGGGTGGAATGTCATACTCAATAAAACTTGTGTACTCAGTAAATTTTTTAGAGCCTTCTAGAAGCATGGTGTAAAGAGGGAGTCATAATCTGAAATAATAGTCCATAGAAACCCATGAAGATGGACTATTTCCCAAATTCACAACTCTCCCAACTGATCCATTGAGAAGGTCTCCAATATTGGCAATAAATGCACTACCTTTTCCATCCGGTCCAAAATAACCCAAATAACATCATTATTCTAAGGAGTTCTCAGAAGACCCACAAAAAACTTACATAGTAACTTCATCCAACTTATATTCTGAAATGGGAAATGACTGCAATAAACCACCAGATTTTTGATTCTACGATTTCACCAATTGGAAGGTGTAGCATTTTTTCATGAAACCTTTTATCTCCCTTTTTCATTCCTAACCCCCATAACTATCATTTTAGATTATGTTATATTCTTTTCACACTTGGATGCACCACCCACTTCAAGGGATGACATTCATGCATAAGATCTCCCTACATGCTCGTAGGCACTACAACCCAGTTCTTGACACTGATTATTTTTACTCAACTTTGGTCCAAACTAATGGTGACTTCCCACCTTCATGGATTTTTATCAAGGTAAAACATTATAGATCCTCATACTACTTATCCCTAATCCATATCAAATGTGTATACTCAACTAAAACTGATATGATAGTTATATAATTCTGGTTCTCCTAAACCGTAACACACATTTTAGCTATTAAATTCAGTATCTTCCACTCAGTACTAGACTCTTGAAACGCCTAAGTCTAAGTTTTCCTTTTTTTAAAATCAAAAACATTATTTCTCTTTTCAGGTGCATATGCTAGATTATAATTTAATGAATTCATAAACTCAACCCACCCCCACTTATGAAGATTCAAATATCATTGCGAGAAGATATACTTTAATCTCTTGTGATTAGTATACACAATTAACTTCTATCCCAACAAATAATGTTTCCAAAACTTCAATGAATAAAAAAAAATCGTACTCAATGTTGTGTGTATGTTATTATCATTCATGTCGCCTCACCCATATACCACATCTTGATCTCCCTGAATCGACACTACTCTAAGTCCAATCCTAAAAGCATCACAAAACACCAAGTACTCCTCACCTAGCTTGGGTAGGATCAAGATTGGATCCAAAGTCAAGTCATTGTTCATCTCATGGAAATCATTTTCACATTATCCTATGAATTAAAACTATTTTCATTTTCTGGACAATTCAAAAAGAGGTGGATCCAAATAGGAAAATTCATGGATAAACCACTAATAATTGCCTGCTAAGACTAGAAAACTACAGATATAAAATACATTCTTGGGATATTCCTAAGAAACCAATTCATGTACTTTATCTGATTCCACTAAAAAACCTTCCTTTGAGATTATGTGATGCAAATAAGTATACCAGATCAATGAAAAATTGAAACTTTTATAGCTTGGAATATGGACGATTTTCTCTCAGTGTACTTTGGATGATGTTAATATATTGGGAATGATCTTCATGAGCCTTAGATTACACCAATATTTCATCAAAAAACACTACCATAAATTGATCCAAGTATGAATGAAATACCCTATTTATCAAGTCCATAAACGTAAAAGGAGAATTCATCAACCCAAACAGCATTATGAAGAACTCATAGAGGCCATAACTACTTCAGAAAGCTATTATTAGTATATCAGAAGGTATAAATCTCAACTGATGATACCCAAATATCAAGTCAATCATTGAGAATATATAATCTCCCCTCAACTGGTCAAGTAGATCATCGATATATGGAAGATGATTTTTGTTCTTCACATTTATCCAATTAAACTTTCGGTAATCGTCACATTAGTATAGAGTTCTGTTAGTCTTCTTAGAAAAAAATAGAGAACCCCAAGGAGACATACTCATATGGATTAACCCCTTATAAATCAACTCTTACAACTGAGTATTAAGCTCTTTAATCTCTATAGGTTCCATTCTATAAAGTGGAATAGAAACTGGCTCATCTCTAGGCGTGAATTAAATAGTTAAATCCACATCTCTATCAAGTGGAAGCCCTGAGAAATCTCTATTAAATAAATATTAAAACTTGTACACTATGGGTGTAGAGACATCCTGATTTACCCCTCCATCCTCCAATAACAAACTAGCAACTTGGGTAGTAAGCTCTCTCAGTTGTTGTTGAACTGGCCCTGCACGTCTGGACTTGATATTCCATTCTCTATAGTGAATATATCTTTCACCCTCATAAGATGTAAAATTCACTCTCCTATTGTAACAATATATATGGCCTCGGTACACTACTAACTAGTCCATAACCATAATAAATTCAAATCATGACATATCAAGAATGTAAATATCCCAAGGAAAATGTTACTCCCCAACCTCGAGAGAACTCTACTTTCACAACCAGATGTCTCTCAACTATACTCCCAATGATGTATTCATCACCATAACCCCACTAACAAACTCCATCGCCAGGATCAAACCATTCAAAATTTGTTCATAAATAAAGGATCTAGGGGCACCTATATCAAATAATGCACTAGATGGCATAGAAGGTACAAGAATAGTACCACTCACTATCGATGGTCCATCCTTTCTATCCACAAGTATATGATGAATGGAATGTAACTATCCTACCCATATTCCCTATGTTATAATCTGAGTCCCCTAAGATGCACCACACTACTGATACATGTTCTCTTTTTCCAGAATCACTATGTCCACTAACTTTAACACCATGGCTAGTATAACTCTAACTTCTAGACTGATAAGGTGTAGAAGATCCTATTCCTACACTCTGGCTCTGTCTAGCTGCTCCATATCTACCCATTTTCATGGGTTCCTACAAATACTCTATAGAAGTACCATCCTTTCACAATATCATCACTTTACTGATGGTCGGGGAAAATGAATATGATAGTGGCCCGACCTAATGCACTGGTGTAAAATCATTCAAGTAAAATCTTGTGTAACTGATACTTCCATCTAGATACTCTACTTCCCTCTTCCCTAGTTGAAATTATTATAATGATGCTACCTGCTTTAAAAAGTCATGCCCCATAACCACTTAGAAGGAACTTCCTGTCCTCCACTAGAATCCTCCTTCAGGTTCCCCTTAGATATGAGAACTCAATTCACCACTTTTGAAAAAACAATTAGCATGAAGATATTCACTTGGGACCTAATTTAACTTTTAATACCATCTTGAAACCATATTATTGAAATATACTCATCTCTTACAAATATTATTACAAAGAACCTTAAATCTATAAATCTTCCAACATAGTCCATCTTGAACATACTCCCCTCAGTAAATCTCAGGAACTCAACTTCTCTTTCCTGCCTCAGTGTCTCTAGATAAAAGTGACCCAAGAACTTCTCATGAAAGTCCCTCCAATCCATATTCTCCAACTATCCATCCTATGTCTGGATGTCCCACCATCACTTATCTTGACCATGTAACATTTAAGTATTCAACTTGACCCTATTCTCAGCAAGATTATTTAAGTGGTCAAGTATAGTATGGATGGACTCAATCTGAAACTCTACTACCTCAAGTCCACACTCTATAGTAAAAGTCAGAGGGTGTTTTAACTAGAAATACCTCATAATATTAAACATTATTTCCACAACCTGCCCTAGGTATCTTTATATAAACTGTATGAACTAATAAAATATCTCACATAACTACTCTCCAACTTCCTCACTCAGCACTACTGGTGCCTCAGGTTCTGCTACAAAAGAAGCATCTCCAACCATGTCCTCATATCATCTTCTCAATAAGAATCGTCAAGGAGGAATATCTCTACAATTACAAATACACATCTCAGGACACATAACACAACTATAACACAAGTACGAGGATTCAAATTAATCAATGATAAGTCATTTACCAAAACACCGCCATACAGTCAAAACTGAGGCACTATCACCACCCTTAACCATCCTACATCTTGTTCATGGTTGAAAAATGGTAAAACCATTATCATTTAAAGTTTCATTAGACACCCATTTATTCACACATTGAATCGTTTTACTATTCTTAATTTTATATTAGTTACATTTTCATTTCAATTTCACAAGAAAGGAGAAACTTCTCTTGTTCAACAACTTACTCAAAAACCATTTTTCTATGCCTTCCAAAAATGATACATATCCCAAAGCAGTCCTAAGTTCCTAGAATGATGCATGAATACTCAAATCTCATTCCATACTAGGCTACAAGTCAAGTATCAGAAAATATGAGAAATAATAATCGGGTCACACAATGAGTGCATCACACACAGGGAAATAACATCCAACTGTAACAACACACATCAAGAAAAACAATCCCACCCTAGGTACTTGGGTTTCCAATCGTACATGGGTTATCTAATCCCATGAATGAGCTCATGATCAAGGCCCAAATATTCCTAGTCTCCTCTCTACCTTTCCCAAATAGTAAGATAAAAGAGAAAAAACTCCGTTAATACCACTTTGTGACGTCCCAACCCAGGTGTCACATACCGGTGCCTCGAGCCAATTTATTATTTTACATTAAGTGTGCCTCCCTATATACCATAGGCTATCAGCTTGTACAAATGGTTTAATATAAATCCTAGGGAGACTATACCATATTTTTTACAGTAATACCCCAATAGAAAATAAATAAGAAAAAATAAATTGATATAATCATAACCAGAACCATACTATAATCCCATGATGATGAATAAAAGAAATAAAATATCCAAAAACAAAACAGTAGATATATAATGCCAATATGTGTCAAGTTTCAATATACAAAACCCAAAATAAATAAAGATACTAAAAACTCCCAAGAGGGTCTCAAATCTAGTCTGGTTCCATCATCCTTTCTCCATCCTGACTGAGCCATCTAACATAGGGCCCTTGCCATTAACCTATCCTAAAACTATGAAATATATTTGGGTACTGATTAGGTAACCTAAGTAGGGTGTGAGTAAAACTCAGAATTCCACCACCATAAGTTTCTAAAATAATATCCAATCAATTACAGTGTATGTGTTTGTTTAAAAAATAAATAAAATCAATAAATTAAATAGTTTACATATATTTAATTACTCTTTATTAAACCGCATAAATCCCTCAGGTTATCAAGAACACCCAAACCAACCAATAACTACTTCATCCCATGTCGGATTCTGAACCATATCACATAAACAATTCATAATTCATTATAACACTTGGGATATCATTTTAGATTTAATTTCAATTAAAAAAATATGCTTAATTGGAACCATAGTCTAATGAAAATGTCATGGGAATAGAACACTGTGTCTAGAACCCTATGGGTATTTAGAGCATCAGCCTGTATCCCACACCCATGGGTATTTGGAGCATCATTCTGTGTCCCAAAAAATAATATTTTCATGCAAGAATTTGGTCCTAGAACTTCATGGATAGGACCTCATGTGTATTTGGAGCATCATTCCATGTCCCATACCCATTTTTCAATCAAACACATATGACAAAATATCACATGTATCACAATATCATAATTAATTAATTATTCAATTAATTAATAGAACTCAGAAATTTCATATTAATTTCATTTCCTTAATTAATTCTAAAATAGATTAATCATTTCAATTCCATTAATTAAATAATTAATTAATCACATTATGTCCTTTTATTAATCTAATAATTAATTAATCACATCAATTACATTAATTAATTAAAAAATCAACTAATCCAATTAAAATAGTTACATAATCAAAAAATTATCCATTAATTATTTCCACAAGTAATTAATTCAATTTCACAATCCCAATATCCCATAATTAATTAGACAATTAATTATCCAATTCATAATCTCTTGATTAATTGTTCTACAAATTTAATTAATTCAATTCAGGAAACTCAATTTCTAACAATCTAATATAAATTATAAAATTAAATACACATAATTAAAATCAAGACTTTTTTATTTGAATAATAGACCAGCTACCTCAAAATTATCAATGAATTCTCACCAACAAAAATCCCCAACTTGAGTGGAAAAATGAAGAAGAGAGAGATCTAGAATGGGAACCAAAATCCAAAATCAAAAGACTCAAGATTCAATAACACTAGACCTAGATCCTAAAAAACTATATCTATATCCCACAAAATAGAGGATAATATCCCTCCCAACGATGGGAGGGAGACATGAGAGAAGAAGGAAAATGCACAGAATTAGGATCTCTTACCAAGAGGGGTGATAATATTTGATCTGGGCTTCAAATCATGAATAAACACTAGTGCAGAAAACGTTTTTTACGTCGGTTATTTTTTATTATTTACGTCGGTTTTTAGGCGACGTTAATACGGACGACGTTATAAATAACGTTTTTTACGTCGGTTATTTAAAACCGACGTAATATCCCTAACTTCACGGTGGTTATCACGTCGGTTCATATAATAACCGACGTGATAAATATGCGCGGGGGGCTTTATCACGTCGGTTATTCCTTAAACCGACGTGATAAAACGCCTGGGATATCGTTTATCACGTCGGTTATGTCATAACCGACGTGATAAACCCTTCCCCTGGCCTATTACCACGTCGGTTATTTAGGAAACCGACGTGATAAAAAGGCCTGGGAAACGTTTTAGCACGTCGGTTATTCAATAACCGACGTGGTAAATCGATTCCCAGGCCTTTTATCACGTCGGTTATACTAAGAACCGACGTGATAAAATCCCCGGGAAAGGTTTATCACGTCGGTTCTAGAAAAAACCGACGTGATAAACCCCTACCGATTTATTTACCACGTCGGTTATAAAATAACCGACGTGAAAGAATTTTTTTTTTTAAATAATTGCACTGCTCTCACCAAAAAGCAACCAGAAACCAAACAAAAATAACCATGCCAGCCCTCCCCCAAGCCCCAACTGAACCCCACCCTCATCTATACCCACCTAACAACCTGGCCAGCCCTCCCCCACCACATTGGAGCCCCACCACAACCCTTGGACACCCTCCACCCCTTGGACACCCCCCACCCTCATTTACACCCCCAAGACCCCTAGTGCATCCTCAAACACCCATTGGACACCCCCCCACACCTTGACAGCCCTCCCAGACCCCTTGGACACCCCCCCCCCCTCATTTACACCCAACCTGCCCCTTGGACACCCCCCCACCCCTTCGACAGCCCCCCCACCCTCATTTACACCCCCCGAACACTAGGACAGCCCCAAACACCCCTTGGACACCCCTCCCATATCCCTTGGACACCCCCCCACCCCTTGGACACCCCCACCCACTGGACAGCCCCCCACCCCCTGGACACCCCCCCGACCCCTTGGAAACCCCCCTACCCCTTGGAAACCCCCCCTACCCCTTGGAAACCCCCCCATCCCCTTGGACAGCCCCAAACACCCCTTGGACACCCCTCCTATATCCCTTGGACACCCCCCCACCACTTGGACACCCAACCGAGTCCTTGGACAGCCCCAAACACACCTTGGACACCCCTCCCATATCCCTTGGACACCCCCCACCCCTTGGACACCCCCACCCTCATTTACACCCCCCCCGACCCCTAGGACAGCCCCAAACACACCTTGGACACCCCTCCCATATCCCTTGGACACCCCCCAAACACCCACCCACCCCCTTGGAACCTCTCCCCCCATACCAAAATCCAGACCAGAAAAACCATCAACAGTAGACCAAAACAAGAAGTAGAGAAAAATTAAACATTCACTTATATAACATTCAAAACTTACAATGTCAACTTCAAAAAAAACTAAATCCAACCTAAACGACTACGAAATACACAATTACATTGACAATATTCAAAATTACATTTTACATTACAAACAACTAAAAGTCAATCAAACCTGTAAAATAATTTGACCACTCCACTTGTAAGTGTTTGATATCTTCAGCAGTAAAGGGTTGAGGGTCATCAAAAAGCTACAAAGGAAAAGGATAGTAGTCAACGTGTATAATGAATAAATCAAATTGAAATATTATTAGAAAGAGGAAATCTTACCAGGTCAAAACTCAGAACTGTCCCAGTTGTTATTATTTCATACATAAATCTTAACATGTAATATCCGCATTCGATGATGCCTTGTTGCTCATGACATTTCTGTTTGAATGAGTGTAAATTCAATATATTATTTTTATGTAATAAATCAAAATGTACAAATTATAAATGGATATTTACCTTCGCATGTACATATTTGATCTTGTAATTCCTTTTCTTTGCGCTTTTTCGAAAGTGGACCCATGCCCTGTTAGAAAATAATACGAATGGGGTAAATTTAAAATTCATTATAATATATAAAACTATTGTGAAATTGAAACTTACGTTTCCAATATATTCTTAAAACTTTCTCGCACATCATCATGGAGAGAGCATATCCAATAAAGTGTTTTCTCCCTAGGGCAAAAAACCCCTAACATCCAATGATCCCTGAGAAAAGGAAATTTAACGTTAGTGGTTTTTTATGTTAAAATATAATTAACTCTTTGAGAGGGATGTGTTTCATACCTCTCACAAAAAGGCATCATCCAACACTGTGTGATTACATTCTTTTCAAATCTATCAGCAATATAAAGCATTCTTTGTTCCTCATCCAATGCACATGCTTCAGGGGAAATCAATTGTGGGTCCATGAATCCATATACATCTGTCAGCTCATTCCTCTCACAAATTTTATACATATACCTAATACAAAGCAGACATAAGTATATATTTTTAATAAATATAACGCAAGGAAAAGGAGTTAAGACTTACATGATAAAAATTTGCACCACGTTGATGCCCATCTTATCTCCAGTGACAAACTCCATGATATCAGTTTTCATAATCCCCACACATAGTTCACGTCCACAGACATGAGCTTCCATTGTAAAGTCATAATGATCCGCCAACAAATTTGAATATCTTGACAATTTGTCAAGACTGCTAGTATCTGCATCTGATGTCATAGCTATCTGTCTTTGTTGTTGTCTATACAGTATTTCTTTACCTTTGAAGTATTCCTGTAAAAATAAATTGAAAAATATATTAGTTTTCAAATGATAAAACATTAATAAAAATATAAAATAAAAGATATAACATCCATACCTCTATGGTAATGAGTCGAAGAAGTCTGGATGGCCAAAGTAAAAAATGGCCGATACTATATCCAACTGTCGTCACCTCATCTGTAGGTAATGGTATCCGAGCTGATCTATCTATAATATCCTGTACAGTGACCCTCTGATTCTCTACCTCTAACTGTTGATGATGAACTGTATCTCCTATACAATATACCATCCCATATGCAACTATATGATGTTGAGGATCATCAACATACAACTCACAATAAGTAGGTAGCTGCGGCGGAGAAGGAGGATCAAAAATGGGGTCCGCAGGCTGAGGTGGGGGAGTGGGAGCTACTGGGAGAGGTGGAGTGGGAGCTGCACCCTGAAATTGTCTTTGCAAGTCTGCAAACATTAACTGCACCGATGCTCTAATCTTGTCCTCCATTGTCGCATTAATATTATGGACTTCAGCCTCCAACGATTCTATTTTTTTTTTATAAACTCCCTCAACGTTAGAAGTTGAGGAACGTGGCAACACTTTTCTTACCGATACACCTGCCGGATATCCTCTTACACGGCCAGGATGTTCGGGCTTTCCCAATGCCACAGATAAAATATCTTCCCTCCCAGATGGTGTAAATGTCCCCTGTGAACTCTGCTCCTCAAGAGAGTCCTGTAATAATTAATTGAACTTTTCTATAATGATTGGAAATATATGACGAAAATAGTAAACTTAAATAAATAAAATAGATATCTTACAATCCTCTCAACTACGAGTCTCGATTCTTCCGAAAGATATTGTCCTTTTTTGCCCTTCCGAGCTCTTTTCCATTTCTCATGTCTAGATGGAGGGGATGGAGGGGCCACCTCTCCAGAGCTTGAAGACTCAGCTCTTAGTTGTTGAAATTTTTCTGCCATCATTTGTTCTTCCAATAATGCATACCCTCCCCGAGATAAACTATGAGGGTATACATTTTTAGATTGGATCTCTTGATGAGCTTTCCTTGTTTGCTGTAAATTAAGAATAAGTAATCATTAACAAAACAATAATAAGATCATTTATATAAGAAAGCTTATACAAGTTTACATTGCCCTTACCAAAAATGATTCTTTTCTTCTACTTTCAAAAAATTCTCTCCATGTGTCTTCATCTATAAAAGGATATATACGACATGGATTCTCACGACTCCTATGACCATAAATGAAATCAGATGAGAGGGTTGATTTGAAATCCCTCCATCTCCTAGCAGCCAACGATAAGCATTTCTTCCTGACTCCTCCAGTGTCAGGAATATCAAATGTCATCTGATAAAAAAGAGGTTAAAAATATTATATATACTAGAAACATTTAAAGAACAGTCAAACAATAGCAAAAGATCTTACCAAAATGGTCTCCCACAGCTGAGAAATTATCGCCTTATCCACACTTCTCCAATCATCATAGAGAATGCTTACTTTGCTCTTAGCCTGAGTTGCTACAAAACCCTTAAAATCTTTAGCATTTGGACCTCTAGGAAGATCATCCTCATCAAACTCCACGACTATCCTCTCCTCCTTCGTACGGGCAAGTGATAATTTTGGTAAACGTGTGCACCCACGCTTACCAACCTTTGAACTCTTTTTCCTAATAGGAGCATGTGAATGTTCCTCCCCAGATGTATGACCAATATGCTCATCTCCAGAATCATGTGGCTGATCAACTGATTGATCTGTCATTTTCCTTCAAATCAAAAAAACAAACATTAGTTCACAAATAGAAAAGTGTACTAAATTACATAATAGTAAACATCGGTAATATGATAAGCATGTTAAACAATGATAAACATGGTAAACACAGGCAAAATGTTGCCAAGGAGTTGGCATAAGAAAGCTGAAAAGTGGACTCACTGATGCCACCGGCCGGCCGCTGGCTCACCACCGGCCGGCCGGTGGAGCAGACAGCCTTCCTCTGTCTGGACCACCGGCCGGCCGCTGGATCACCACCGGCTGGCCGGTGGACCAGACAGAGAGCCTTCCTCTCTGTCTAAACCACCGGCCGGCCGCTGGCTCCTCACCGGCCGGCCGCTGGCTCCTCACCGGCCGGCCGCTGGTGATCCAGACAGAGAGGAAGGCTCTCTGTCTGGTCCACCGGGCGGCCGGTGGTGATCCAGCGGGCGGCCGGTGGACCAGACAGAGCCTTCCTCTCTGTTTGAACCACCGGCCGGCCGCTGGCTCAACACCGGCCGGCCGCTGGTGATCCAGACAGAGAGGCTCTGTCTCTGTCTGGACCACCGGCCGGCCGCTGGCTCAGCACCGGCCGGCCGGTGGACCAGACAGAGAGCCTTCCTCTCTGTCTGAACCACCGGCCGGCCGCTGGCTCAACACCGGCCGGCCGCTGGTGATCCAGACAGAGAGGAAGGCTCTCTGTCTGGTCCACCGGCCGGCCGGTGGTGAGCCAGCGGCCGGCCGGTGGTACAGACAGAGAGGACCGGTTGCCGGTGCGCGCAGGACTTCTCCTCTTTACGGTTTTTATTGTTTTATCGTTTTGGTTTGATACATATTTTAATAAGTAAAAAATTTACAGTATCTAACATTATATGAAAAAACTAAATGTAAACAAGATATATACTTGTGTTACCTGTAATTTTAGGAATGTACAGTTGGATTGTTTTCCCAAATTCCTTCGTCGTGATCGTTCCTAATGGCACAAACCATGTCTTCAACATACTCATCATTATGTTCTGTTAATCTTTCCATGGAAGTAGGGATCTCACATAAATCAGCATCTTCATCAAATTCATCCTCACCAACATATTGGTTTTTCCCTTGTAAAACAACATCCCACTGCATATCTGATTGATCTACTACATAGAAAATTTGTTTGGCATGTGTTGCCATTATAAAAGAATCAGTTGTGTCTTCCAATCTATTCAGATTAACAAGTGTCATTCCAAATTCATCGTGTCTGACACTGTTGTTACCGATAAACCATTTACAGTTAAAAACGGGAACTTTAATTTTAAAGTAATCAGCCTCCCATATGTCTTCAATCACTCCATAATATGAACTTGATGCCGAAATTGGGTTTCTGTCCTTAGCACTCGAAAAATGCATTGCTTCTGCAAACACCAATACACCACTATTCTGAACTGCACTTCTGTTGTCCTGAGCTTTCGTATGAAATGTATATCCATTAATGTCATAAGCGGACCATGTTATCACATTTAAAGATGGACCACCCACTATCCATTTTAATGTCTCTGATACATCTGATCTACCAAGCAAGGTCTTTTTAAACCATGGCAAAAACGTTTTGTTGTGCTCATTCAAAATCCACATTTCTTTCTTCTTTGGATGACATTGTTTCAACTCATTAATATGCAATGTGATATACGGTTGAACATCAGCTATGTTATTCAAGATGTATGATTCTAACTTCTTCATATGTTCAGCTGACAGTGATTTGACTTTCAAGCCACGAATCCCCTTGCCCTCATTATTAACCCGTTCATGGCGAGATGGAGGCAAACCTATATGTTGCGCCGTAGCCAAGTAACTCGTACAAAACTCTGCTACCTCCTCAGAAATATACTTTTCAATAATGGAGGCTTCAGGTCGATATGGATTTTTAACATATCCCTTTAATATTTTCATATACCTTTCAAAAGGATACATCCAACGAAGATATACAGGTCCACAAAGCCTTATTTCTCGAACCAGATGAATCAGTAAATGCACCATCATATCAAAAAAAGTTGGAGGAAAATACATTTCCAAATGACAAAGTATAATAATTGCATCCTTTTCCAAAATGTTCAAAGCATTCACATCAATCGCCTTGTTGCAAATTGAATTGAAAAAATAACACAACCTCATTATAGTCTTTCTGACACGGATGGGCAATATTCCACGCAGTGCAACTGGTAGAATTTGTTGCATCATGACATGACAATCATGTGATTTCATACCTATCAACTTCAAGTCTTTCAATGAGACAAAATTTTTTACATTTGAAGAATAACCTTGAGGCACTTTGATATCATGAAGACACTGACAGAAGCTACTTTTCTCCCTCTTCGATAATGTATGACAAGCCGGGGGAAGAAATGTTCGTCTTCCTTTAGGAGTGGGAGCTAACTCTAAACGTATTCCCATTGACAGTAGGTCTAACCTTGCATTCAACCCATCTTTTGTCTTTCCTTTAATATCTAGCAATGTTCCGATCAAAGAATCACAGATATTCTTCTCCACGTGCATGACATCAATATTATGTTTGACTTCATGATACCTCCAATATGGTAGCTCAAAAAATATTGACCTTTTCTTCCAAATATGTCTATCATTACCAGATTTCTGTGTCTTTCCCAATGTCACATCAAGGTTTTTCACCCTCTCAAAATACAATTCTGGGGATAAAGGTTGAGGTGCAGTATCAAATTCTTGTGAGCCATTGAATGCCTTTTTTAGTCTTCTATAAGGGTGATCCATAGGCAAAAACTTTCGATGACCCATGTACACTGTTTTCCTCCCATGATGCAATTGACAATATGACGTCTGTTGTTCGCAAATTGGACATGCTTTATGCCCTTTAACACTGTATCCAGACAAATTTCCATATGCTGGGAAGTCATTTATAGTGAATAGAAGCACTGCATGCAGTTGAAAATATTCCATTTTATAAGAATCATACACCCTAATACCATCAGCCCATAAAAGTTTCAAATCATCAATCAGCGGTGACAAGTATACATCAATATCATTGCCGGGTTGCTTTGGACCAGAGATCATGATACTCAACATGACATATTTGCGCTTCATACAAACTTCAGGAGAGAGGTTGTAAATTACCAATAAAACAGGCCATGAACTATGTGTGCTACTGAGGGTTCAGTATGGATTCATTCCATCTGTGCACAAGCCTAGTCTCAGATTTCTAATTTCATTTCCAAATGTAGGGTACTGGGCATCAATTTTCTTCCATTGTGGACAATCAGCTGGATGACGTATTTTTCCATCACATACCCGCTCATCAGCATGCCATCTTAACCTTTTTGCATCATGTGAATTAGCAAATAAACGTTTGAAACGAGGAATTATAGAAAGATACCAAAATACCTTTGAAGGGAGCTTTGTAATCTCTACATCAGCTTGTGATTTTTCTTTCACCTTATACCGTGATGTCCCACATTTGGGACACTCTTTCAGAAATTCATATTCCTTCCTATATATAATGCAGTCATTCGGACATGCATGTATTTTCCTGTATCCCAATCCCATCGGGCATAATATTTTTTTGGCCTTATAATGTGAATCTGGAAGATCGTTATCTTTTGGAAGAATGTCTTTCATCAATTGTAGCAGCTCTGTAAAACTTCTGTCACTCCATCCATGTTTCGCCTTCAGGTTAATCAATCTTAACACCGCCGACAAAACCGTAAAATCTGTACAACCAGGATATAATGGTTTTTCGGCATCACCATATAGACGTGCAACTCTCGGTTCTATCTCAATTTGTTCTGCTACAATATCGCGAATCATTTCATCAATTCCATCGGAGTTACCATCTTGCGATTCATTATCATCAGTGACATTCTGTCCAGTTTCGCCATGCCAAATCCAAGGGTTGTAACTCGGATTGAAACCATGACAAATCAGATGATCTTTTATCTCTCTACTTTTCAACTTCTTCATATTCAGACATTTCAGGCATGGACAGAAAAAAATGTCACTACTTGGAACATTTCGTTTAGCAAATTCCAAAAAGGCATCAACACCTTCCTCATATTCATTGCTCATTCGATGTGCCGTAATCCAACTTCGACTCATTATTACCTATAAAAAATAGCAAAAATATATATATTTTTTAGATAAGACAAATATATGTTTATATGAAAAAAATCATAATTTGAATATAACAATTTTGAAATATAAAACAAATCGATGTGTAAACCCCCCTGGACACCCCCCGACCCCTCTGGACAGCCCCCCACCCCTCCTGGACACAACCCCCCACCCCTGACCTGCTTGGACACCCCCCTGGACACCCCCCAACCCTCTGGACAGCCCCCCCACCCCTCCTAAACACCACCCCCACCCCCTACCCCCTTGGACACCCCCCTGGACACCCCCAACGCCCACCCACACCCTTGGACAGCCCCCCACACCCACCCACCCCCTTGTAAACCCCCCTGGACACCCCCTGACCCCTCTGGACAGCCCCCCACCCCTCCTGGACACCACCCCCCACCCCCTACCCCCTTGGACACCCCCCTAGACATCCCCCAACCCTCTGGGCAGCCCCCCCACCCACCCGGACAACCCCAAATACCCTCTGGAGAGGCCGCCACCCACTTGGACAGCCCCCCACACCCATCCACCCCCTTGGACAGCCCCCCACACCCATCCACCCCCTAGGACACCCCCCTTGGACACCCCCCTGGACACCCCACCGACCCCTCTGGACAGACCGCCACCCCCTTGGACAGCCCCCCACACCCACCCATCCCCTTGGACACCACCCTGGACACCCCCCGACCCCTCTAGAAAACACCCCCACCCCTCCTGGACACAACCCCCCACCCCCGACCTGCTTGGACACCCCCCTGGACACCCCCCAACCCTCTGGACAGCCCCCCCACCCCTCCTAAACACCACCACCCACCCCCTACCCCCTTGGACACCCCCCTGGACACCCCCCAACACCCACCCACGCCCTTGGACAGCCCCCCACACCCACCCACCCCCTTGTAAACCCCCCTGGACACCCCCGACCCCTCTGGACAGCCCCCCGCCCCTCCTGGACACCACCCCCCACCCCCTACCCCCTTGGACACCCCCCTGGACATCCCCCAACCCTCTGGACAGCCCCCCCACCCACCCGGACAACCCCAAATACCCTCTGGAGAGGCCGCCACCCACGTGGACAGCCCCCCACACCCATCCACCCCCTTGGACACCCCCCTGGACACCCCACCGACCCCTCTGGACAGGCCGCCACCCCCTTGGACAGCCCCCCACACCCACCCATCCCCTTGGACACCACCCTGGACACCCCCCGACCCCTCTGGACAGCCCCCGACCCCTCTAGAAAGCACCCCCACCCCTCCTGGACACAACCCCCCACCCCCGACCTGCTTGGACACCCCCCTGGACACCCCCCAACCCTCTGGACAGCCCCCCCACCCCTCCTGGACACCACCCCCCACCCCCTACCCCCTTGGACACCCCCCTGGACACCCCCCAACACCCACCCACGCCCTTGGACAGCCCCCCACACCCACCCACCCCCTTGTAAACCCCCCTGGACACCCCCGACCCCTCTGGACAGCCCCCCGCCCCTCCTGGACACCACCCCCCACCCCCTACCCCCTTGGACACCCCCCTGGACATCCCCCAACCCTCTGGACAGCCCCCCCACCCACCCGGACAACCCCAAATACCCTCTGGAGAGGCCGCCACCCACGTGGACAGCCCCCCACACCCATCCACCCCCTTGGACACCCCCCTGGACACCCCACCGACCCCTCTGGACAGGCCGCCACCCCCTTGGACAGCCCCCCACACCCACCCATCCCCTTGGACACCACCCTGGACACCCCCCGACCCCTCTGGACAGCCCCCGACCCCTCTAAAAAGCACCCCCACCCCTTCTGGACACAACCCCCCACCCCCGACCTGCTTGGACACCCCCCTGGACACCCCCCAACCCTCTGGACAGCCCCCCCACCCCTCCTGGACACCACCCCCCACCCCCGACCCCCTTGGACACCCCCCTGGACACCCCCCAACACCCACCCACACCCTTGGACAGCCCCCCACACCCACCCACCCCCTTGTAAACCCCCCTGGACACCCCCGACCCCTCTGGACAGCCCCCCGCCCCTCCTGGACACCACCCCCCACCCCCTACCCCCTTGGACACCCCCCTGGACATCCCCCAACCCTCTGGACAGCCCCCCCACCCACCCGGACAACCCCAAATACCCTCTGGAGAGGCCTCCACCCACGTGGACAGCCCCCCACACCCATCCACCCCCTTGGACACCCCCCTGGACACCCCACCGACCCCTCTGGATAGGCCGCCACCCCCTTGGACAGCCCCCCACACCCACCCATCCCCTTGGACACCACCCTGGACACCCCCCGACCCCTCTGGACAGCCCCCGACCCCTCTAGAAAGCACCCCCACCCCTCCTGGACACAACCCCCCACCCCCGACCTGCTTGGACACCCCCCTGGACCCCCCCCCCAACCCTCTGGACAGCCCCCCCACCCCTCCTGGACACCACCCCCCACCCCCTACCCCCTTGGACACCCCCCTGGACACCCCCCAACACCCACCCACACCCTTGGACAGCCCCCCACACCCACCCACCCCCTTGTAAACCCCCCTGGACACCCCCCGACCCCAAATCCATGCACCTATGCCATGGTTGTGTGTGAATAAAGTAGTAACAACTGTAAAAGGGCAACCCATCCAAATGGACACGCCCCAACCCTCTCGGGGATTTATAGAAAACGATGAAAAATTAGTGAAATCATAAAATTACTCAATATTGCAAGTCGAACAAATAGATCTAGGGATGATAAATAAGATTATGGTGCCAAAACGAGTTAAAAGGGTTCGCAATCGAAGAATCTTAGCTAGTTTCAACAAAAAAATCACAACACATATATATTTACTATCCGCGAAAAAAAACGAACGAGTGGGAGGATTACCTGAGTGCTGCGAGTTTAGATGATTGATCCGAGGAGATTAAATATGAGAAACGATGATTGCAAAACGAATCTAAACCAACGAAATGGACGAGCCGATTCGGGTTTACGCGCGAGAGAGACGAGTCGCGACTGTCGAAGGTAAACTCGCGAATGACAATCCACGGGTCTGGGTAAATTTTTAATTGAGTTATCACGTCGGTTATTCAATAACCGACGTAATAATTGTTTTAAAAACATTTATAACGTCGGTTATTTCAATAATCGACGTCAAAAAGCCTTCAAAAACCGCGTTTGTTACGTCGGTTATTCAATAACCGACGTGAAAGGGCCTTCCAAAACCGCGTTTTTTACGTCGGTTATAAAAATAACCGACGTAAAAAACGAAGCCGCGAGATTAATAACGTCGGTTATTTGTATAACCGACGTTAAATGTGTACCGAACACAGGTTTTTACGTCGGTTAAGAAATAACCGACGTAAAAAACCTCGTTTTACATATTATGACGTCGGTTTTATATAACCGACGTAAAAAATGGTGACGTAAAAAAGTTTTTCTGCACTAGTGAAAGGAGGTCAAGAGCATTAATAATCAATCTAGGAGCCTCCAAAAATGAGATAAATAGGTTATGGTCGAGTTAGGGTTTAGTTGGGGTTAAAATGGGTGGGGGTCAGGAACTTTAAAACCAATTTTCAAGTTAATTAAAAAACCATTCACGACTTCTTGGGAAGGGGCACACGGTTTTCCAAACCGTGCACCTATTCTACTGGGGGTGTGGAGGGGTGTATAGTTTCTCCTAAGAGGGCACACTGTTTGAAAAACCATGGGAAATCCATTTAATCCCTCTCTATGAGTCATTTCATAGTTTACTGGGCCAGCGGTTTTGGAGAATTTTTCACCAAGCATGCACTTCCCTTCATCCTTATAATTTTCTCAAACTTTCACCCAAACACATCAATGATAAAACCCAAAAAAAATAATCAAAACAAGTAATAAGAGTACTAATAAACAATCCCAAGACATCTCCAAATTTTTTTGGGTTCTTACACTATAGTTTATTAAATTTATATTGCATTCACTTGACATTGTCTTGTTCTCTCTTGAATTTGTTATACAGTCACAAGAAATATAACATTTGGCTTCTTGGTTCTTTGTTATGGTTTCTTGTTTCCATTTTCATAAACATAATAAATTTGATCAGGTGGTTGTGTAGTCATTACATATGACTTTAATTTGATTCCAGACCAAGAAGAATTTATATCAGTTTCCAAAAAATGAATTTACTTTCATAAAAACGAAAATTGGTTAGAAATAACATACACATGATATATGATTATTAAAATAAGGAATCTATTAACTATTCTATAAATCAGACCACTTTTTATTATTAAAAATAATTGCATAAATTGTAAGAAAATTAATTAAATATACATACTTAATGATTATAATCAGTTGTAGCAATTATAAGTAATGAATAATCATTGTAATTTTGTTAATATGACATTTTATTTGATGAAATAAATGATACATTCTTGTTTATGCAATGTATATAGTTTACTCCACCTTTTGTATTATTGAAAACAATTCATAAAGAATGAAATAGTAAATAATCAATAAATAGAAAATAGATAATATATATTAAAATGAAATGACACAGAAATAACAATAAACTGATATTTTATTAATGGGTCAAAAAGTGTTCATAATCATCATCATAGTCTAATTAAAATCCATATCCTCATTCACTAGATGTGTATAAGGGTCAAAAGGATCATTCCCTTTTCCAATATCAGGAATAAGAGTAGGAGTAGTCTAAGGAATGATAGGAGGGCCTATAATAGATATTCTTTTTGGAAATGGGTCAGATCTATCCAAGGTATTGAGAACAAAATTGACCAAAAGGTCTTGTTAGAGGTATTGGTGAGGTAGAGGTAGAAAAAGATGAAGCAATAGTAACTAAAATTGAGGATGAATACTATGAATGATAAACGAAGATGTGAGGTAAAGGAAAGGAAATATGTTATAGCACATGGTCATTATCATCACACATGTAAGGATCTATAATCCTTGTGATATTATCCACAACTCTTATTCCAAATTCCATAACATGAAGGAACTCATATTTCTTCATTATAAATTGTTTTTTCAAAGTATTTATCACCAATAAATTCTCTATAATTTTTTTGAAAATGTCTATCAGAGTTAGAATCTTCAAATATATATCCAATTATATAAATAAGGTTTTAAGATATGACTTAGTGTATATCCTTCTATGATAATAATTTATCTCAATATTGATTTCAACTTTATCCTTGGAAGTATTAATATATTCATCTTTAACCAAATCATTCTGATTTTCTCTATGATTAGAAATGTCCATTTTCACTTGATTTTAAATATCCTTTGAACAATATATTATTATATGAATATACTTTTCAATCATAATTAAAATTAAATACTCATCAATAAAAGTTGAATAAGTATGAGGTGATGAAGTATAAGTTTAAGTCCTCGATGGACTGGTCATCATTGAAAGATATCATGCATCCATGGTAGCCAACATATCTAACATATTATCTGATAGGGATCCAATTTGGATTATAAAACACTCCATCTCTCCTATAAA
This sequence comes from Viscum album, assembly GCA_963277665.1. Taxonomy (NCBI): domain Eukaryota; kingdom Viridiplantae; phylum Streptophyta; class Magnoliopsida; order Santalales; family Viscaceae; genus Viscum; species Viscum album. Next base: position 1,232,340,804 of record OY728155.1, read on the forward strand.
ATATAAAATATCTTGGTTTATAGGGTCTATTTTGAAAAACCCTTTGGGATGAATATGTGAAACAACACTTTGAGTCATATATGCAATGTATTCAACCTTCCATGTGTATTAACACAACTGATACATAAAAATACTTACTGTAATACTTTTCCAAAATATATATTTTGAATTGAATGAATTAATCAGAGGGTATTATAGAGGTTTGATTAGAATAGGGTCTAGATTACTGAGATTTAGCTGATCGATCTTGATAGGAATCAACTTCAAGAATGAAATCGTCAATAGGATTATAAGAATGATCAATGAGAATATGTGTCTTTATCCAATATTTTTCCTTAGGATATAAGATCCTAGGTGGTCACTCAATTTCATTCATAGAGGCCTCATATTTTTCCTCCCAATCTTCCATAGAAACAACCTATATTCTTGGAGAAAATCCATAGGTAGGATCTTCATGAGAAAGGTTTATAGGAACATCTCTAGGAAAAGGTAGAGTAGCTAATTACTTCAAAAATCTTCAAAAGAGTTTGGGATTACTGGTTTTTCCAAAATATGAGCAGAATTCATCATCTCAAATGATCCTTATTCCGTTAAAATAGTATAAATAATAGGTTCATCTAGTTTTGGATGATTATGATGATGATGATCATCATCACCACCATCCTTATCAGTCCTATTATCCTTATTTGTCTCATTTTCACCATTTTCGTCATCATAATTTTTATTTATATCATTAGGATTGGATACACCAATATCAAAGAAAGGGTCATCTTGGGGGTATTCTTCATTGGAAGGTGAGGAATCAAAAATGGGAGCTCCCTCTATCTCAAACATAGGTCACATATCCACCAAAATAGGATCCATATCCTTATCACTTTAAGAATATATAAAAGTTGGTCCAAAAAACAAAGAACTGTGATTCCTTTCCCCCTTAGGGGGTTCATATTATCTTACTGATTCAACCATCAAGGGTAATTTAGGTTCCCTTACAACTTCAACTAGGATTGAAAAATATTGAGGAATGAGATGTTCTGAAAACTCGTCTTCTCTCATAGGTTCTGCCTTGTCTTGAACTATTGGAACATGAGTCCTTTATAAGATCTCCTCAAAAGATTTTTTGGCTTCCACAACCATATTAATATCATGATACTCATCCTCATCAGAGAATTAACTAGTCTTAATAATTTCATTTGGTTCCAAAATAGTGTCTATTATATCTCTTTCCCAAGAGTGGTGTGAGAATAGATAGAATATTTTATAAGTTCTCTTTTTATTATCTATCCACATCCTTTTTCCTAGGATTCCAACTTATCGCCATCCTCTTACTTACAGTCCAATTTATATTGACACTTCTTATAAAAACCATCAGTTAAAATCCAATTGGAACCAAATATTTCTATTCCAGCATTATAGGAATAAACCTTGGATAAACAAGTGTGTTAAATATTGAAGATAGTTTGGTCAACTCTTCTATATGGCTCATTATTAAATGAGGAATACTTATCTGAATTCCATTTACTATCAAGTAAAAAAAGAAAAAATATTATTACCTAAAAAACGCTCTTCCTTAGGGAGATAGAGAGTTGAATGAATTTAAAAAAATCCTTAATTTTTCACTTAGCTCATTTACGAATGGTCTTTGGAAGATTCTATTGTCTTTCAGTTCCTCCACCACATTCTAAATATTTAAATGGGGGTGGTTAATAGGGTAAGAGATCTGTTAGTCCTCATATTCTCCAATATGTAAGAATTTTATAAAGTCAAACCATAAGATCAAATTAAAATCACTTTCTTGACCATCAATGACTATTATAATCACATCCTTGTACTCCTCAGCTTCAAACACTATATTCAGATAAAATTATTTTACAAGGCATGGATAAAATGAGGTAGTTTTATCTAAAAAATAATTGTTCTTGTTCTGATGTAAAATAACTTTCCATAGTAATTAACGATTAGTTCTAAACCACTCGATATTTACTTCTCATTCAGGTATGACTTAGTGTGAAATTAAATATATATTTGAAATATTCTTAGACTTTCTTTAGTTAGAATTTCCTTTAAGGGATGATTCAAGATCTTCTTTTATGATGGACCTTTTTTACCACGGATAAGAAAATTGAGAATCATGACATGGGATCTAGGGATTCGAAGAAAATGTTAGATAAAGAGGGTTCAAAAAGAGGTTTTGGTTTGAGTTAGAAAGAAATGTGATGATTAATATTTTTATTTGACATTTTAATCATTTGGGGATTTACTTGTATAGTAATGTGTGGGAAATAATAATAAGAATTTAATATATTCACAAACCCATAAAATATATTTTAAAGAAAAATAACTAACTGGAATACTCAATAAAAAATAAATAAATATATCCATAAAAATAATGAAAATAATATTAAAATATTTCTAAAAACATTTTAAATCAAGTTAATCATACCTAATTCATGTTTTATATAATTAATTCTCTTATAATTTAATGAATTTTTGAAAATGTGAACAATATGATCTTATGTTCTAATAAATTCAAGAGTGATATCCCCTTTTTGAAAATTATATCTGAGGAATCGATTCCATATATCAATATATTTCATCATAAAATGTTATATAGAATTTTTAAAATGGTTATCACACTGGTATTTTCAATGCATGCCATCTTGGGTAAAATAATCCAAAATTGGTTTTATTCTTGAGGAATTTAAAAAACCATATCAAATAAAGTAAATATGATTCTTTTGGGTTTTCCTAAAAACATGAACACATGAAGACCATAAACATAATATCCAATTAACTAGTAGTTAATTATAATAAACATCTAATCATACTTCTGTAAGTTCTTTGGTCAACTGGTTTCCTAGTTTTATCAAGATCTAGATTACATCTTGTACTCATGAGAGTATCTATACCATTCGTGTTATCCAAGACAACACATTTAAAAAGATCCTTTTTATTTTATTTGATTTAAAACAATTTGACATTTGTTTAGAAAAATTTAAATCCAAAAATGTATATAAACCCACCCATTAAATCCATTTTAAATTCATTTTTAATCCTTTTGGAAATTTCAATACACAAGGAGTTTTTGGATGATCAAAAAAAAATATCATTAGCATATGTTTTTACTACTAAAACATCTATTAAAATTATTCTTATAAATAGAGTAGGGTCAGTAACACCTTTTGTAAAACTATTTAAAAATAGAGAAGTGGTGAGCCTATCATACCAATATCTTGGATCTTGTTTTAATAAAAAAAAACCTTTTTTTAAATTTAAAAACATAATTAAAAAATAAGGGTTTTGAAATTATGAAGGTTGTTTGAAAAATATATCCTAAATTATATAACCATTTTGGAATTCACTCTTGATATTTATTTTATATAGTTTTAAATTAAAATGGTCCGCCTAGGCAAGAAACATTTTTATACAATAAAGTCAAGTTATTAGTGAAAATATTTCCTCCTAATAAATACCTTACTCTTGACTATAAACTTATGAAACCAATATATCTTTGTACCTAATTGTTATTCCTAAAACATAAAATTTATTCTTAAAAACTCAATTAGTCCAAATGATCAAGAATTCCTTAGGAATTTCCACTAGTTCCATGAATTTATTTCTCTTAAATGGTTTCAATTACTCTTACATTTATATTACCCATAATTCATTATCTCTTGCTTTAGTGATGTTATTAGGATCAAGTTATGACAAGAATGTTTGATGTTTAATCTAGTTTCTAAGAGAATATATGGGCTGTGTTTCTTTTCATAGGTTTACTACAACTATATATAAGGTATGGTCTCTATGATTCATAAAAATTATAGGGATAAAAATATTTCATACTCCATTTTCTTCTATAGGTTTGGACTCAAAAAGTTCTTCATATTTGGGTGATTTTTCTATAATAGGTTTCTAAGAATAATTTCTAGGTTTAGTATTGATATTCATATTTTAAAGGTCACCCTCAAGATTTTCTAAAGTGTTCTTAGGTTCATTTGGATCTATTTCATCAAATTTTACATGTATAGATTATTCCAAAATTTTGGTTCTTTTATTTAATTCCTAGTATAATTTACTAGATTTTAAATAACCAATAAATATTAATTCATCACTTTTGGATTCATATTTATCAAAATTCTCCTTTGAATTGAGTATAAATACTTTTCATCCAAAAAGTCTAAAGTAATTGACCTTTCATTTTCTCCCATTTTATAATTCATAAGGTTTTTAATTTAAAATTTTTCCAGTAATAAATATTTTTAAAATATAACAATCAATATTGATAGCCTCTTCCCAAAATTAAATAGGTAAATCATACTCATTGAACATGGTTTGGGAAATATCCTAAAGAGTTCTTTTTCTTCTTTCTACTACACCATTCTATTATGGGGTCCTAGGAGCAGAAAGGTTGTGATTATGGCCATTTTGTGGGCATAAAGACTTAAATTCATGATTCGTAAACTTATATCCATGATCACTTCTAAAGGTATCAATAGTAATTCCACTATGATTTTCTATATATTTTCTATTTTTGAAAAATAAAAATAATATTCACTTTTAAGAGCCAAAAGGAATACCCAGGTGTATCTAGAAAAGTCACATATGAGAATATAATCATACTGTTTCGGATTTAAGATAGAACTATTGAGGGTCTGAAAAATTCTATTTTAATTAACTATAGGGGTTTAAAAGTTGACATTTCTTTGTTTGGTTTTAAATATATCTTATTTTTCTTCCCTTTTTTACATGGGTAACAAAAATTTTATGTTGGTAATTTTAGTTTAGAAGATACTTGGATAATCATTTCCTAGTTTTCTTCCTAAGTGATTGAAGGTCATAGTTTCCTAGTATATTATGCCATAGTAAAGACTCCTTATTAAAATAACTTAAACATGAAATATTTTGTGAAAATAGATAGCTCAAATCAACAATATAAAAATTGTCATTGCATAAAGAAGTAAAAACTAAAGCTTGATTAGATTTTTTTTTCATGAATTATTTTCAAATTTAACATGATACCAATCATTACATAACTATGAGTTACTAATATGATTATATTTTAATACATATAAAAACAAAACTTTAGAAATAAAAATATTACTAGAATTAATAATTTAACCAAGTATAATTATCAATCCTTTGGAATTTTCACCAGACATGACATTTCCACTATCTACGTAAATAATATTATTAAATATCAAGTAGTACCTAGTCATATGTATATAATATCCACTTTCCAGATACCATATATTTTTATAGGTACTCTTTAGGAAATTTTCCTATAATAAAGTTAAATAAAAAATGATTTTGGTACCCATATTTTATTGGGTATAGAAAGTTTAGCGATTAAAGCCTCCAGAATCCAAATTTGTTTAACTAGTTTCCTATAATAAAATTTTATAATTTTAAAAATAGTCACTTTATTAGGTCTATATGAATAATATTTATTTAAAAATTGGAAAAAGTTGAACTAGAAAAAAAATCCAATAAATATTCCTCTATCTAGGTTGGTAACCAATCCTAGTGGTATACTTGGGTGTTGTTTATTTTCCAAGCATCCTAGTAAGGGACTCTAAACCATTTTATAATCTCTCAAGGTCAATTTAAATTTCTCATTTTCCATTTTTAGTTCATGGTTTTCCATTAATAATTGATTATTCTTTTCTTTTTTTATAGTAAATTCAAATTTAAAGTGATAAGATAAAGCATAAAGTTTATTTAAAATTCTATATTTATCATTTCTCTCATTGAATGTTTCCTCTAACATGTTTTAGTACTCAAATAGATCCTCACTAATCATGTTTTTTTTCATTCTTATAAAGATTTAAAATATAAATAGGATATATATAAATAATATTTTGTACCTAAGATGTGTTTTTCATGAAACAAATGTTGGTCCTATAAAATTTATCTTATATGATAGAGTCATAATCAATTAAACTATCTTAAAAATCACTCAAGGTGGATTTCATATATTTCATATTTTTTCCTTTTTCATCATAATTTTTTTATTTAATATTGGGACAATCTACCTTGATGTTTCCTTTTCATTTTCACTTATAGCAGCTTATCTCCTTAGTGGAATCATTCTTTTTCCAATATCTACTATAATATCATCTATTGTCATACTAACCTCTATAATCAGATTTCTAGAAGAAATTCTTCTTTTTGTAGAATATTTTGAATTTTATGTCTATGTGATCCATTTTATCATCATAATCAACTGGTGATTCATCAGCACTCGAACTATCAAATTTGATCTTATATTTAATTTTTGAGTCAGGTGTTTTGAAGGCATCTAGTTTTCTCTTTGGTATATCTATTCTTAATTATTCACTTTTAGTTACTCCTTGTACATAATAAACTTCCCAATGAGTTCATTCACTATAAGTGTGTTGATATTATAGGATTATATGATAGAAACATAGGTTCTTCTCTATTGACCAGATAGACATCTCAGAAGTTACATGACCTGGTCTTTATCCAAAATTGTCTTCTCAAGTGCATGAATTGTGCACACAATGTCTTTAAACCTAAGAAAAAAATAGAAATGTTTTTAATATGTTTCATCTTAAATTTATCACAGATTATTTTATAAGTATTGAGACACATTTACTTAACATTGGAAGTCCCTTCCTGAAAAACAACTAAAATGTCCCGTATTTCAAAAGTAGTAAAAAAAGAAGATATTCAATTAAATTTTAATTCGCCTAAAGAATAGTATAATGAATTCATCGGTTTAATATTATAGTAATTGGTACCATTAAAATAAGGAGGCCGATTAGTGGAAGTTACTTATTATCTGTCATCATTCATAAAGACTAAATTTATAATTATTATTATTTTAAATCTTTTGATAAAACTAGATCACATTAAAAATTATTTTGAAAATCATCTGATATGAAATATTAGTTGGAGTGGAATACTCAATAGGTGTTAATTGTGTTTCAAATTAAAATTATATTAAAAAAATTAAAAACCAAATCCCCAAATTTATAAAATATGTCTAATTAACTAAAATAATAGAGTTATATAATTTCATATTTTTAAAAATCTTATTAGAAGTTTTTTCACAACTTAGTTAAAATAATTTTTATAAATATATTAAATTTTGAAACAATTTTACTTGAATTTAAAACCTTATCTAAAATAAAAATTAAATTAAACTATAAAAATAATGTTTATCTATTAAATTTTATAAAATATATATAGATTTGTTTTGAAAACTAAGTAATAAACAGATAAAAACACAGCAAAATTAAAGAAGGGGTTCAATCTCAATGTGAGACCTAATCACATATACTTGGAAATCACCCACTTCCAAGCATCTTATTATAAAATAAAATAATCCACAAACTATATCAAGTTTTATACAAAAATGCACACGGCTTTACAGGCTTCATAGATCCTTTTTAAGAGTTCTAAGTGGGAGAAATAAATAATGGCAACTACTCATAGGATGTTTAGGATATAAAACCTCTTCCATAGTTCTACAAGGGTGAAATAAATGAAAAATAAGAGATACAGAGAGAGAAAGATGGAGAGAGAGAGTGTGTGTTTGTCTTTCACTATCCAATTTAGTATAGGAGTTGGTACTAAAATATAAACAATGTACAACACACACAACCCAAAAATAATAAAAATATATTAAGAGAAAGCGAAGAATTTATTATAGAAGAATATGTATTTACATTTTTATACAGGTAGTTATTATATTCTCATAGTTATATTTTTTATTTATAATAGATGCATAAATACATTCAGATAAAATTTCATTGATGATTATGTATGAACATAAACTCATATGTTTAAATAAATGAGTACTTGTTTGTATTTTTTATTGTTGAAAAATTCTGATGTCTCGTGTTGTTTTTTTCTATCTCGCTCATATCATAGATTTATATTTTTATATCTCTTATATATTTATTTAATAAGAATAAACCTATAGAAATATCCATTGAGAAATCATTATGAAGATCATTGTACTTTCTTAGGAAATCTAGGCTCAATAAAAACTTCTGATCAACATTTAATTCTACAAAGAAAAGTGAGTGGATTAATATATTTAATAATATAATAATATAATAATTACCTTTATATTTGGTATATTTAACTTTTATGAATTATAATCCACCATTTATTTAGTAATTTATATATTCCTTGATGTGTGGTATGATTTATCACTTTATCTTATATTTTATCACCATGTACTTGTCATCGATCATGTTGTACTTGTGGTTGATCATTTTGTCTTTGTGGTTGATCCAATACTTTATCAATTTTATGATTACTAACCATGATTTATTTATTTGGTCCTATGGTCACATGGTTTCTCATGTATTCAAACCAACATTTATTTTGGTGAATTAATTAGGAATATGGTCGATCTATGCCTTTGTGAAGAACCTTGATCTTTGTGGTCGCTTAAATTTATCTCGTGGTCACTTGACATTGTCTTGCAGTCACTTGAATTTTTCTTGTAGTCACTTGAAATATAGAATAGGGTTTATCAGTTATATATTATGTTTTCTTGGCTCCTTTTTAATAAACTCACCATGGTTGATTTAGATTTTGTTCGGTTAATTACATATGTTGTGCAGTCGATTCTAGAATTTGAAATTTTGTGTTATTTTCCAAAAAAATGAATTTACATTCATAGAAAATAAAATGGATTAAAAATAACATTAAAATGATTCTAGATTATTAAAATAACTAATTTATAGAATAATCCAATATATGTCGTGATTATAATTCTGGATAGATGGATCCAAGATCAAAGCACAAGGTTTGGAACTGCCGAACCGAAACTTCCATGAAAAGTGAAACAGTTTGCACAAAAAAAATGACAATAATGAAATATTATTGATGAAAAAGTGATAATATGTTACAAGTGGATTATATATGATATTATAAATATTTATATGGATCTGTTATAAATAAATAACAAGTTTAAAACTATTATAAAGGAAGATAAATCATGTTCAAAAAATTTTAAGCGTTAGGTAAGGGGTTTCATTACTGAATTTCATTTCATTGGGTTGTATTAATTCTTAATTTCACTAGATATGATAAGATTATATTCTTAATTACCTTATATTATTTTATATTGTATTTCCACCTATTTTATGTGGGTTTATATTGGAAACACATAATCACTTCATTGATTAATTCTCACTTTAACAATATGATATTTGTAAGAGATTTCATCTCAACTTCCACACCATTGATGCGTATTTGGTATTACAAGCATATTTATTTTAATTTAGTGTATATACTTTCCCATTGATGTATTTAATATGAATATGTATTTATTTATTTATTCACAATTATTAAAGTTTCAATTCAAGTTTACTTTTTCAATGGGTAACATTCCTTTACTTTTTTCAGGTAATACTCAACCCCTATTTTGATCATTCTTTGGGTGGGGATTGTTACAGGTTGTTTCAATATAATTTTAGAGAATTTTTTCGTCCTTTAAAGTTATGCACATTCAACACATAGTTAGGTGAACCTATGTAGTTTTTCCTAGAATACTATGTTCCCTTTGATGGTTCTCTAGAGGGGGAGCACAGTTTGTCCAAACTATGAAGACAGAACCTCCAAACCATGCAGTATTGGATACGGGATTTTTCATAGTTGGTGCATGGTTAATAAAATTGTGTTCCCACAAAATTGAAACTATGAAACCTAGATATTAGGGATTCACAGTTTAATTAACTGTGTGACACTTCCAAACAAACCATGTGTGCATATTTTTAATTCATTGAAATTTTATTTAAAAAACTTGAAACCCTGTTTTAAGACCCCTAATCTCACCATTATTCTCTAAAATGATTTCCTTGTCTTTGGAGGCTCCCAAGAAGTGGTTTTGGCTACTCAAACCCCTTCTCTTGATAGATTCAAGTGTGGTTTATCACGTTTAATATCATCTAGGTAAGTATATCTCCTCTCATGTGGTTTCTTTCAATCCATATTTTTCTCCTACATATATTTTGAAATATCATCATATAATTGATGGATATAAACTCTATTTAATTGGATCATGATTATAGGTTTGATTTATATTTCTCCAATTCCTCCATTCTTCATTGGCAGATCTCATTGTGGGTGCCAATTATTGATCTTTGATTAAAGGAAGGTGGTTCCAGGATTCTTTTACCTATATTAAAACCCTGAATTGCTTTATTAAATTGAAATGAGTTTTTAATTTATTTAAAAAATGGAATTGTGATTATTTTATCCTTGACTTTAAATGGTTATGAAAATTTAGAAATCCCCAATTTTAGTTAAAGTGAAATTGTGGGATGGATTTATAGAAAATTATGGATTAATTTTGGAAATCATTCTGATTAAAATGATTTAATATTAATTTTATGAAAGAATATTTACTTCAAAGGTGTTTTGAAATATAATGGAATTATAAAAACCTACGAGTTTATTTTGATTCGAGAAAGCATGTTGAAAACTGAAATTGGGAAATTATAGTTTAAAATGTTTTACAATGATTGATTGAAAATTTGTTTGTTGTAATTTTTATTTAATTGGTAATGGATGATATTTTATCATATTTAATTGGGAGTGGATTTAATTTTCCTTTAAGTGGGATAGATCACTGATGAGGTGTGTGAGGATCATATATCCTTCTTTGAAATGTTTTATTCAATATAAATTATTTATATAAACCATTTTATAAAAAATTCCTTTTAATCCTATTTGAAAGTTTTTTGATATACCTTCCATCTATTTCAATGAAAGAATGTTTTGTTTTAAAACTAAAAATGAAATTCGATGCCTAGTTTTATTTAAATTTATAGAATAATTAGTTTATTGTTTTGGAAATGATTATGGAACACTTAGTTAGAATGTAATAAGATTAAGAACTCACACCCTAACTTTGACTTTGGTAGTTTTTATGTTTTCTTATACCAGGTCAGAGAAAAAGGAAATTTCCTCTTGGAGGAGGTGTATATTCTCGATCCTTTTGGCTCAGAGAGATGGAAGAGACTGGTGGAGATGTTATCTACTTGTTTTATGGGATGTTTGAATTTTATTCTTATTAGATACTAAGTACTTTTATGATGTATTTATTTGGGTTTTGTTTTACTTATTTTTTCTAGTACTTTTATTTTTGGGAGTGTTGAGTGTAATTAATTTTAATCATTTTACCTATACTATTTTTTGGAAAATTCATTCCCTCTTTATTCTTTTATGATACAAGGTGTCAGTTTCCAACCTATGAGGATTGGGAATTCTCTTCTGGCCATTTTAGTGATGGTTTAGGTATCAGGGTACTATGGTATCTATGATGGTTCATGAAAAAAGGTATCAAAGGTGTAGGTTAAGCATCTTTACTTGATGTTAGTATACAATTGGGGTTGTCTTGATGTGACTTATGAGGTAATTACAAGAACTATCCTATGATGATCTCATAGTAATGTGTCTTAAGTCACCATGGATGTTTGGGGAAATGCATATTGAGGAATAATTTGATCTAATTATAGTATTTTACCTACTTTCAATTTGGGTAAGTTAAAACCAAAGTCTTATAATGTTATCTGATGAGATTGATATTCTTGTTTCTCTTATTTGAGTTATTCTTTTGTGGGATATTATCATGTATTCAGTGTTTTTTGTTGATGTTGTGTAGCATCAAGCTTCTGAGAATAATTTTGAATCAGTCCAAGGAGAAATTTTCTTGAGACAAATAGATAGAAAACCCTCATTTTGACTAGAATATTATTAAGTTATTTGTACATGATGTCCAAGATTTGGGATAGGCACCTGCACTCGTTCACATTAAGTATCCAGTTGTGGAACCGTAGAGGGATGAATATAGTAATCATACTCAACAGTTCCTTCACCCTAATCCAACATCATTCCAAGGATCTAATGATTCGTAAGAGGCTGTAGATTGGTTGAGAAAGATATTTCTTCTTTTTGATTTCTTGGAAACTCTGGATTTAGTTAAATTAAGATATTCTAGTTTAAAGATGGAAGGGCCTATATTAAGATTGTGGTATTAAACGGTAATGAAAAAGATACATGAGAGTTTGGACTAGAAGGAATTTAGATTTATTTTCACTGATCAGCTCTATCTAAAATCTATTATACTTGTGATGGCTATGGAGTTTTCCAACCTCCAGTAGGATGATGGGACTGTGAAGGAATATGTGAACTATTTTTTTCAAGCTTCTTCATTTTTCACCAGTGATTATATAAAAAGAGAAGATGAAAAATTGAAGGTTAGAGATGGTTCTCTGACATGATATCCATTCATAGGTCTTCTTGATAAATCTCTCTTTGTATGTTGATGTTCTAGATAGCATATTGATTGTTCAGATTGACTTGGATGGTAAGTGAGGGTTTATGGGAGTTCATTTTTCTCCTAGTAGCATTTTTTTTGAGTTTGTTTAAATTAAATAGTAAACATGATGAGTCTCATTATAGTTATTGATATCATGCATCCCATAGAACTTATTTAGTTTATGGTAGGGGCCCTTTGAATTTCTTCCAGTGTGGTGAGGTTGGGAATTCGAGACTTGTCTATACTGAGGTTTTAAAGGTCTGAATTTCTTGTTGTTGGTCAGGAAACCAACAAAAACTCTTCTATTTATTTTCTTTTACACATAGTGGAATGAGATCATTAGTTCCTAAAATTACCATGTTGCAGTCAAATACATCACAAACAAAGGTTTTCCATCATTAGTTCCTAAAAGTACCATGTGAAAGAGTCTCTAGAGAAAGAAGATTCAGGTCCAGTGATCGTGAAAGGTACCATAACTATAGATTTATTTTTAGCGATTGTTTTTCTTAATAATGGTTCATATCCCTCATTTATATTAGCTTGTATTGTGTACTTTCTATATCTTCCCACATATATTTTTTATTATATGATGGATATTACTACACCCCTCAGAATAAAGAGACAGTAGTTTATCTATTATCCTGTTTTTGTTTTATCTTTATTAGATATTGGCCTTGTCTGGTATTTTCTAGTTTTTAACATGAAACCTATTGATGTCATCTTTAGTGTGGATTGAATCATTTCTAATAAGGCCTGAATTAACTATTATCTCTGATGAGTCTCCTTTATTTCTCTTGATGGAGTGTGCCATGTTTCTAGGGTGAACCAGACCCAAGTTAGAGTAGATATAGACATTCTTATTATAAGATGTGGAATGTGATATTAGTGTTTTCCTTTAACCTGGAATAGGAATATTTGAGTGAGAATATGACTCCAATTTTCATCGAGTTTCCTGATGTGTTTCCTTATTATTTTTCTGGTTTTCCATTGGAAATATAGGTATAGTTATCTATTTATTTGGTGAATGGTACTCAACCAATATCAATTCCTTCTTACCTTATGGAACTAGATGAACTAAAATAGTTGAAGACTCATTTGGATGATCTTTTATAGAAAGGTACTATTCACTAGAGGTTTTCACCTTGGGCCCTATTCTCTTTGCAATGAAAGCTGATAGAACACTTCACCTTTGTGTTGATTACCAGAAACTCAACCAAGTTATGGTAAACAACAAGTATCCATTTCAATAGATTAATTATATATTTAAAAAGTTGAAAGGGTTGAATTGGTTATTAAAGATTGACCTTCGATATGGTTATCACAAGTTGAGAATAAAAGAATCTAACATTCAAAAAACCACCTTCCAGAGCAGGTATGTCTATTATGAGTATCTATTCATTCCATTTAGTCTAATAAATGACTATATACCTTTATGGATTTAATGAATAGGATATTCCATGATTATCTTGATACTTTCATGGTAGTCTTTGTGGATGACATTATTTTTTACTATAAGTTTGAGGAGGGTCATGTGAATTATTTGAGAGAAATTTTGGATATTTTGTGAAAACAATGACTCTATTAAAATATTTTGAAACATGGTTTTTTTATTCAAAAAGCCTAGTAATTGAGGAATTTAGTGTCAAGACTTGGTATTTTAGTTGATAATAATATGGTGAATGCAATTATGACATGGGATAAACCATGTAATTTTTTCAAGATTCAAATATTCTTGGTTCTTGTAGGGTATTACCATAGGTTTTTTAGTATTTATTGAAGCTAGATTCTCCAATGACCTCTCTCACATAGAAGGTAGTGAAGTTTTATTGGGATGATAAATGTCATTGTTCCATTATCGAGAAGAAAATTCTTTGGACATCTACATCGGTGTTGACTCTTCCAAAGGCTGGGTAGGGTTTTGTGGTATTATGTGACACATTAGGTTAGGTTATGAGCTTTTTTATTCTGTAGGTTGATCACACAGTAGCCTATAGGATTTGGTATATTCTTCCACATGAGAAAAACTATCTAACCCATGATATTGAACTCATAGCTATGATGAACTCTCTTAAGAGTTGGTGACATTAACTTTTCATAAAAAGGTTTAAAATTTATTCTAACCATAAAAACTTGAGTTACATATTCTCTCAAGGATATTTGAATCTTTATTAGAGGCATTGGGTGGAGTACTTACAATCATTCTTTTTTGACATTTCTTATAAACCAAGAAAGGGGAATCTCATCATTGTTTCTTTGAGAAAAATTCTAACCTAATCCATTAATGAATCATAATAATAGTGAATTTTTGGATCATTTTGTAATTTTTTAGTTATTATTCTCGGATAATGAGTCTGAGGATTCTTTGACCATTTTTTAGTTGACCTCTTCTCTTCTTGATGCGATTATTCTGGATCAACAACATAATGATTAATTCTATGGAATTAGGAACTCTCTTTGTAGTGGGGAAAGCACCAGTGAATGAAAATTCTCTTATGAGGTAATTCTATGTTTTAGGAATCAGTTTGTTATAACTTTGTCTCTGATAAATTATATAATGTGTAATTTTTATAATTCATAGTGGGGAGTGCTCCATAGAACCAAAAAGATGTTCTATGACATGCGGTGATGATTTTGGTTTCCAAGTATGATACAGGACACCACTGATTTTTTTCATTTATATACTTTCCAATGGGTCAAAGTAGACCACCAAATACATTAGGGTTTACTTAAAACACTTCAAGTTACAAATTGGAAGTGGGATGATATTTATATGGACTTTATGGTTGAGTTGCTATATACCCCTCAATGAAATAATGTGAAATTGTTTATGAACAATTGGATGACCAAATTGGCTCAATTATTACCCATTCAAGATATAACCAATGTTAAGGAGTTGGGAAATCTCTATGTGAAAGAAATTTTTCATATAGATGAAATTCCATCTACAATAGTCTCTAATAGAGATCCCCATTTTACCTCTTATTTTCTAGTGATTCTTTCAAAAGGTGATGGTATCTCTTGTATGTTTTAGTATGACATACCATCCAAAGACAGATGGTCAGATATGTAGAGGGTTATAAATATTCTTGAGGAAATTTTTTGTTCCTGAATCCTTATTTTTAGTGGATCTTGGAACATCCATTTGGGATTGGTTGAGATTTCCAATAATAATAGTTACCATTTTTCAATTAGGATTGTTCGTTTTGAGGCCTTGTATGGTCAGAATTGAAAATATTCATTATGTTGGTCTAAGGTTGGTTAATGTACATTGGTTGAACCAAGCCTAGTCTAAGATACAATAATAAAGATTAAATTGATTCATTATATAATGTTGATGACATAGATCTGATACAAATATTATACTAACCATCATAGGTGATTGTTGTAGTTCTCAGTTGGTGACCATGTCTTTTGAGATATTCACCTCATTTGAATCATTAATGGCTTGGGAGGTAAGGGAATCTTGATCCCCATTTTTTGGTACCTTTTTAGGTTGTTGATCAGGTGGGGAAGGTGTCTTAACATTTATCACTTCCACCATAGTTTACATAAATACATAATTTTTTCTATGTATCGTATCTTCGAAAGTACCTTTCTAACCCATATCACATCTTAAGGTTGGGGGATCTGGATTTTGAGTCTAATTTATCTGTGACTGAGTATCTAGTTAGGATAGTTGATTCTAAGAAAAAGGTTCTTTATGGGAGGATTATAACTTAAGACACGTTCTATGGAAGCATAGTTCTGAATCTCGTGAGACTTGAGAGCATGAGGCACTGATGAGAGAGTAGTAACCTCGTATCATTGATTTGTAAATCTATTTACATGATTTATAGGGATAAAAAGTTTTTATGGTGGATAGGTTGTAACACCATTTTACTTTTTTAGGTAATAATCAACATTTTTATCATTTTTTTGTGGGTATTGTTATGGTTTGTTTTGGGAGAAATTTGGATAATTTTGAAGGACATTGAGTCTTTTCTTGGTTGGTGCACGGTTAGGGAAAACCATGTGGTTTAGACTAACAAATTGTGCACCTTTTGATGGTGCTCTAGAGGGGGCTCATGGATTTTCCAAACCATGAATCAAGAACCTCAAAAATGTGGGGCTTAATATAGGGGGGGTTTCACGGCTAATATATGGTTAATCAAATTACACTCCAACCGAGGATAAACTGCGAACCACAGAAAGTAGGGTAATATGGTTTAATTAACCATGCAACCCTTCCCAAAAAACTGTGTTTGTGGGGTTTTGATGCCCCAAAAAATTATTTTAAAATATTGAAACCTCTCTTTTTAGACACTTAATCCCTCCATTAGTACATAACATGATTTCTTTGTCTTTGTAGGATCTCAATAATTGGTTTTGTCTCCTAAAACACCTTCTATTGGTGGATCAAAGCATGATTGATCATGTTTAATATCCTTTGAGTTAGTAGATATCCTATCATATGGTATATTCTGATCCCTATTTTTCTCCTCCTTATATTTTTATAGATAATTAAATAATTGATGGATCTAAAATCTATTTAATTAGATCTTGATTCTAGGTTTTGTTTCTTGATCTCCAATGCCTTTGTTCTTCATTGGTGGATTGCGTTACAGGTGTCTATTTTCAATATTTGACTAAAGGTAGGGAGTTCCATAATTCTTTTCCCTACGATTGAAACCTTGAATTTATTAATTACATTAAAGTAAGTTTTTAATTTATTTAAAAACATAGAATTGTAAATATTTCATCTTTGAATTGAATTGGGTATGGAAATTGAGAAAAACCCCAATTTTACTAAAATTTAAATGATGGGATGTATTTTTATAAAATTATGGATTGATTTTGGATATCATTTTTATGAAAATGATTCAATTTTAATCTTGAGAAAAAAGGCTTAACTTTAAAGTTGTTTTGAAATGGACTGAAATGATGAAAACCTACGTGTTGGTTTTGAAATGAGAAGGCATGTTGAAAACTACAATTGGTCAATTATATTTTAAAATGTTTTAAAATGATTGAATAACAATTTTATTAATTTAATTTTCTATTAGCCGGGATAGGATTTAATTTTCCCTTAAGTGGGAGTGGTTGCAATTTTCAATTAATTGGGAGTGGATGTAATTTTCAGTTAAGTGGGAGTAGATGTAATTTTTCTTTAAGTGGGAGTCATCACTGATGAGATGTGTGAGGGTCCTATAGTCATTTTTGAAATGTATTAATCATTACACGTGACTTATATAAACTATTTTATATAAAATTTTCATTTAATTATATTTGAAAGTTTCTTGATATACCTACCAATTATTTGAATGAAAGTAAGATTTTATTTAAACATGAAAATGAAATGTCATTCCAAGTTTTATTTAAAATGAAATCATGATATTTTTATCATTTGAGAAATGATTATATAAAACTTAGTGATATCCTAATAGGATTGATAAATCACACCCTTCCTTTTCCTTAAAGAATTTGTATATTTTCTTATGACAGGTCTGAGTAAAGGGAAAGCGCCTTTGGGAGGATGTGGATGTTCTTGATCCGTTGGGATCAGAGCGATGTAGGTGATTGATGGAGATATTATCCTCTTATTCCATGGTATTTTTGAGTTTTAATCTCATTATATACTGAGTAATCTAATTATGTAATGCTTTGGGTTTTTTTACTGATTGTTTTTTATAATTCTTTTTTTGGGTGTGTTGAGCATACTGACTTTTTATCATTTTCCTTCCACTATTTTATGGAAAATTCATTCCATATTTATTATTATATGACATAAATATCTAGTATATAACCCATTGGGATCAAGAATTAACTTTGTATCATGTTAGTTCTAGCTCGGGTACCATGTTACAAGGGTATTCAGACTGGTTCTTGACACAAGTGGTTATAATTTAAAATTTACCAAAGTCTTATGAATTTGTTTTACAATCTCATTTTTCTATTGTTTCTTATATCTTTCATTGATGTAATATTTTAACCATTCCTTTATAAAATCTAAATATTTTCTTATCCTTGAGATATTTAAGCATTTTACATTTTTTATTATAAGTTTTTACATCTTTGATGACATTAATAGGTTTTTCCTCCACCGTAACTATTTATTGATGTTTATATTCTTCTTTGAATTTTTAATGGTTATAAAAATAAAACTCTTTATTGAAAACTTATTTTAATTTTTCTATTCCGTTTAATTTTATTGTCCAATAAAAATAAATTTATTAATAGACCTATATTTCTGATTAATTGATAGTTATATTTTCTCTCTTATTTATTTTTTGGTTATTAACATTCTCTTAAAACATTAAATTTCTTATAACCATATTTCATTAGAAATTAAATTTCTCCTAAATATCCGTATCTTTATACCATGCAAATGTTTATTTCCCAAATCATATAACATTTATACAAATAGTGTTTTATTAAGAAATTTATTTGATTAACTAGGGAAGGTTTTAAGATTCTATATTCTAATTATTCTAATATAGACGGTTATTTATTGTTATGGATTGTTGATTAAGTTTATATCATATTCATATAATGAATGCATTGGACATACTAAGTGATGGTTGGGAATATAATAACATAGAACCAAAATGCATCGGTAGGTATCATGTTACAAATTAGTTTGGCTATTTAGAATATGCCTTACCAATTTATTTATGAATTCTATTCATGAAGACTTAATGGTATTTTTTTAATGTATTGGAACGTAGCCTCGATGGTAAGTTTGGTATTTATGGAATTATATGTTCCATCATTATGAAATCATTTATTGATATCCATGTGATTATTCTTATAGATATGGTATCCATGGATAAGTTTCTAGATAACATGGTTATTTATATAACATTATTTTCATTTATTCCTTCCATATTATTAATTACTTAATTATTCTATGATAGATTCTTATTTATATAACCATTATTTATCATTTTATCTCAAGAATTTATTATGTTTTTCCCTAGGAACCTAATATGTTTACTATTATTGATATGAATGGATATTCTAGAGAGAATAATGATGTTCCCAAAGAAAATAATTTGTTGTATTTTATACTTTCAAATATAATGTGACATTAAAGTATGTATCTAGTTTATAAAGAATATTGAACTATTAAAAAAATTTGGATATGATAAGTTTTATCTAGTTCCAATGTATTAAAGTAGACACCGACTTTGAATGACTAGAGTTGAGGTCTGTATAGTTGGTATTATAGAAGGTTTTATATAAACATTTGGAACATGATTTATGAAAATATAGATTAGGGAAAATAACCCTATGACTGACCATGGGGATATGTCTAATTACAGGTTAATATTGCAATGTTTTAAATTTTAATAGATTATGTAGTTTCCTAGGAATTAACCTATATTTGTATACCATAAGTAGATGTGGTTTTGGAACCAGTGCATCTAGGTGTAATAACCTTAAAAGGAGTTGGTTGACTATATATTGACCATTATTCTAGTGCATGGTAAATGTGCCCTAATTATGAACCTGTTTTGAAACTCATAGGGATAAGATTTGGTTAATTCACATTTTATTTATAAACCATTATAATTAATGATAGGATAAAATATCTAGAAACCTATGATATTCCATAGTAATATTGGATAAACATAATGTGTCATCGGTTCATAATTTTAATATTGATAATAAATTTAAAGGAATATATAACCCTCTGAGGTTTTATGTGATGGTAGTTTAAGATGATTAAGGGTATATTCTGAAGCATTTATGTAATATAAACATTTGGTTTAGTATTCTTTTTAGTGAAATTATTATTTGAGGAATAATGCTTTATGGGAATAAGATTAAAGGTATTGATAACCTATAGGATTAATATAATATTTGATGTTGATGTAATTATGGTTAATTGGGATAAAAGTTTTATTACATCTTGAAACAAATGATTTATTATATAAATGACCATGGGATTTAAAATGGATTTAGTGGCTATATGACTCATGTTATTTTTTCAAAATTTCACCATCTTTGGGATATTCTAAGATTAAGGTAAATATGAATACTTTTGAATAAGATATGTTTTTATTTGAGAAATATAGGTTGATTTATCATTTGGAAGCATATATTACTTTATTGTGACTTTATTTTGGGAAATGATTAGTATATTTTGGAATATATATGACTATGGGATATAAATTTTTTGTTTTGATACTTTAACAGTTATGAGACTTTAAGAGGTATTGATGTCATTTAGAGATAAATTTTATGTTTATCTTAGAAGAATATATGATAAAATAATTCTAATATTTGACTTTCAATATTAGTAAAGAATATTTGGAATAATTTTATGGATAGTTATTTATCAAATGATTTATGTTGAAGATTGGGCATTATTTCTAAGGCTTTGAATATTAATGTTATATTTACTCATATGAAGGTTTATTCATATTATCTTACCTTATGATAACCAATTTATATTTGGTTAATGTATTTATATAGGATTAATAACTTATTATATTTTTTTGGATCTTATAATATATCAAAAATTTATTTTAATTCTTTAAGCATGAAAAATCATCTTGAATAATCATCATTTGGAGAAAAAGATTAGTTTATGGTGTAAATTTATTAAAGGACAAAATTATACTATTTAGGTAAGTCTATTTCTTTATATTATTAGTTTATATGGTAAATTAATTCCTAAACTCTATGAAAATGATCTTCAACCAAAAATGTTATCCTATTACATTCATTTCTCAGGAATAAATGGTCTTCTACCCACCTCATTTTTTAGGGTTTTGTGTTCATTGAATTTATCATGGGAACTCAATTTATTATGATCAACGTTCTATGTCACTCTCCATAAATATCTCGAAGTTTATTTTTTCCTTTATTTTCTTATTTTCACATACCAATAATTTTTTATTATTTTCAAACCTAGTTCTTTTTTATTCCATATAATCTTCATATTTCCATTTTTTTTTTCAAGAGAAAGTTTTATCAACCATTTTTACAGTGTGAGTATCCAAAAAAAGGTATTTTTAAATTTCAATCCCTTCATTTATGAGATCATTTTAAAACTTAGGGGATGAAATTTATTAAATTTGGGTGGATGTAACACTCTGAGATTTTAAAAAACATTATTTTCAATTTCACATAAAAAACACAATATCAAGGCTAAACGAACCATGAAATATTATTATTTAAATGTTATAGTTATATCCTGGCCACTAAATTAGTGGGTTTGAACAAGATTAAATTAATTATTAAACAAATATAATGGTCTTACATAATAAAAATATATTTCTTAATATTTAGGAAATAAGCATTGAATTTTTTGTAAAATCATTTTATTCTTCAAAAAATACATTTTCTTCAAAAAATGATTTTTATTGATTTTTTTGAGTTAATATTATAATTATTTTTTGGAAATTTTAGTATTTTTATTTGATAAAAATAATATAATTTTTTAAATTACTATATTAAAATTATCCTAGGATAAAGTTTTTGGGAATATTCTGAAAATATTGACTTTTCAGTGAATTGTGAAATTACCATTTTTTGTAAAACTGTAATTTCATTTAATTGAGAAAGCACATTTTATTACATGATCATAAATTTATATAATAATTCTTTAGTTATAAATAATATAATTAATTACATAGGAACCAAAATTATACTTTATCATTGTATAAAACAACTTTTAGACCTAAAAAAGCCATTTTCTTCTCCACAAAACCATTTTTCGTCATGATTTAGGAGTTATTATAAAATTAATTCCTAGAACTTAAATATATTGAATTTAGAAAAATATATTCCCTATTTAAAATCTAGATACTTAATATTTTTCAATAAGTTTAGATGAATTTTTTTCACAATGAATAGAATAAATCGTAAAAATTTGTCTCCACGGTAAAGGGGTAAATCATATTAAACTAGGTTGAAACTAAGTAATAAGGCCAAAAATTTTCATCATAATTATTATTAGATTGATATAATTCTACCATTATCACCATATTATTGATATTTAATTGTTATAGGACACTTTTTTATGATGATGACCACTATGAAATATTAAGTAAAGGATAAATTCTAAAATCTCACTCTCTTGTTTTTAATATTTTTAGAATTTTGTGAAATTGATAAAAAAATATTTTTAGTAATAAATGTTTATTTTTAAGATAGTTTTTTTATCAGGGTCATTTTTTAAATTTTCATTGATTAAATAACTAAATTAAGTTCTTACATAACGTCGTAATAATTCTTGTGCATGTTGTATAAAAATCAAACTAAATGATTTAAAAAAATTAAAAGTAGTATTATTAGGATAACTTATGGTTTAAAAATAATTTTATGGTTAAAAATAATATATAAATTATGGTTACATATTTTATATTTTAATAACATTACTATCTCAATGTATTTAAAGTCAAATTAAATGAATAATGTCAAAATGACTTTAATAATATTTTATCTTAAATAATATTTTATTAAATTATTTAAAAATAATAAAAATATTGAAGTAGTAAATATAGTATTATAAATGGTCTAAAATTTCATACTTGGCCATTTATGATCAAGTTTTTATCTTATAAGTAAAATTATAATCCTTTAATATTGAAAAAGTCATAATCTAGTTAAGGTTAAAGTTGTTTAGCTATGGGGTTAAACCAAAATATAAGGTTTAAAATGATATATAAACTTGTATAAATTTGATTATATTATTATATTAATACCATAAACTTATTATATTCAAATATATGTCATTTTGGAACGATTTTACATAAGTTGGTTACATATTATAATATAATATTTCTTAAATTTCTAAAACTGCTCCACCCCTCAATTACAAAAAGAAACCCCTCATTTTTGTTATTTTTTCCACTTTGAGCCATACATATTGAAAACAACTACCTAATTATATTTTAAAATTACATATATATTAATTAGAGGTTCTATTATTCTTAAAAGATCATTCTAATGGTACTTTAAAAAGGATTTAATGGAGGCCAGCCGAAGGAAAATTAATCTTCCTTCCCAACCTATTTTAAATTATTTATTCTTATACCTCCCAAAATATTTTGTAACCGTAAGAACCCGGATCTTCTTTTCAGGTACGATTTTAATTTTTCTGGAGTTTTTAAGAAAAATGAGCTTTCTGGAAATTTTTGAAGTACACGCCGTGTACTTTCTGAGTACACACCGTGTACTCCTTTCCGGCTCGAAGCTGTGTGCTGACCGTGTCCGGGCCACACACACGGTGTGTAAGGGTGAGGTGGAGTCTGGTTAAAGCGGAGTACAGAAAACTGAAGTACACGCTACATACCCAAGAAGTACACGTCGTGTATTTTATTTTTCTTTTTTCATTAAACGGACTGGGGTCGTGCCTAACCCCTGATTTCATCTTCGTCTCCAGATTGCGTCTGCCCGAGAGCGACTGTATGGCTGGATCTTCGAAGAGATCCAACCTCTTCGTCCATTCTCCAATTCGAGCACGGTCGATTGCGTTGGAATCGCAGCGGTGAGCTCTCTCTTCTTCTTGAGTCTTACATCTTGATTTCTTCCGGTTTTCAAGTTGTCATTGGTTGAGTGTTTTGTTCATTTTCTCAGATCTACATCGTTCTAAGGGGAATCTGTCGTCGTCATTCATGTATATCGATCTCCTAGGATTGAGTTATGTGGTTTGTGCCTTACCGTTCAAAGTTTCTGAGTTTTATGTGCAAATTCCACCAATACCCGTGAACGGGGTATTACGTGTTTACCTTTTTAACCTCATTGTTTTTCTGCCTTTCTTGTATTCTTGTGTAGAGGTAAATTGACATTGTTAGAGGATAATTTGTTGTACTTAGATGTTTTACCCTTGCTTTGTTCTGTTATGAACTTTGGATCTCGTTTTCCTTTGGCTGTTACACCTGTTTCCATGCCTTGCGGTTATAGGTTGAAGTGAAATTCAGGACATGCTTGTTGCCTTGTAAACTGTTTAGCTAAGTAACTCTATAGGTGTACTTTGGTTAGCCAAGTAGATCTATAGGTGTAATTTAGCCTTATCGCATTATTATGCACTGACTGGCACGGGGCTGAGAGAACCTGGTGCTATAGACTATAAGGGATAGACCGAGTGAGCTTCCCAGAAAGTCCTAGACATTACAGACTACAGAGGGGATGGACCGAGTGAGCTCCCAGAGTGTCTTGGATTTTATAGACTATGGGATGGTAGAAAGAGTGCGCTTCCTAAGAGAGTCTTACCTTGTTTGAACCTCTTTAAGAACCTTCCCAGGATAGAGGGGGAATTGACCGTGTGAGCTTCCTCAGAGAGTCTGTGGTATACCTGAGGCTATATGAGGAATTGACTGAGATAGCTTCCTCAGAGAGTCTATAGACCTTGGGGATAAGAAGGATAGACCGCGTGATCTTCCTCAAGAGAGTCCTTAACTACCCTAGACTATAAGGGTAATTGACTGAGTGAGATTCCCCCGAGAGTCTAATAAATTCATATGACCAAGCCAGAGGGGTTAGGCCGAGTGCACTGCCCAGAGGGTTGTGGTACTTCTTGGATAGGACCAGAGGGAATAGCTGCAAGTACTTCCCAAAGTCTTTTCGGCTTTATGCTATTTGTTTCTTTTGATTGGTTGTGGATTGATTGTTGCTATGTATCATCCTATTTATTGCTTACTGTTTACTGCCTTTCACTTGCTGTTGTTATTTACTGCTTATTGTACATTACCTACCATATACTCACTGACTATTAGGCACAAATATTTGGGTGAATTTCTACTGGTATTTTATCTCACACCCTGTTTTTTTCCATGCTTTTGGGCCCAAGAAGACTATGTTGTTGCAGGTATAGACAAGGGCAAGCACCCTTAGACTTCTGAAACTTGATTGCTTGGAGAAGGGGAGCATGGGACCAAGATTTGGCTTGAGATGCTGAGGAGCTGTTTACTTTTCTTTTATACTTGTTTTTGTACTGTGGTGTTTCAAAATTGTGACTTGTTTGGCTTCTTTCCTATAGTTTTACTTGCATCATTTCATATATATACATTTGTTCTCCAGTTTGCTGATTAGTCTTCCACTGTTTATATTATTGGTTATTACAGCTTCCGCTATTGCATGTTACTTTCTTCCACTGTGTACTCTGCCAATGAGGGCATAGTTTCCCCACTATCACACCCAAGACCCTCGCTGCTAGTCGGCAGCCTCTGGCATTTGGGGAAATGCACTTGAGGCCATGTGACAAACTAGGTACGGGGCACCTCTGGGTGGATTCCAGAACCAGGACGTTACAAAGTGGTATTAGAGGAATTCTTTTCTCTTGCATTACTGTTTAGAGACTTTAGCCAGGGATAGGATGAAATCGGTACTAGGTATTAAGCTGTGATCGAGAGTAGCTAACCCGTGTAAAGGGAAAATCCATACTACCTCATTAATTGAAGTTTGCTGGTTTTGAGTTTTATGGTTGATATGTTTTCACCTAGAGTGATTCGCATGACTTGTGCAGTTATTGTTTTGATATTTCGGTTCTATTTCTGTCGAAACTCGATGATATGAGGGTATGCCATCTCATGAATTATATAGTAACTTCTAGAAATCACATGCCATGCATTCTTTCCATGCCATCTAGGGTGCATTAGCGATTTCATACTGTTGTGATAGAATCTGTGTAGATTATTCATGCTGTTGTGATAGATGCTTGATAGAATCCCTGCTTCTATGTTAGAGAGTTGTTTTTTCCCTTGTATGTAACTATAGGAGATGTCAAGCTTTGATTCTCAGGGAGTATGGGCCCTCACGAATTGGAATTTGGCACCCCTTTGCCTTGTTTTTAGTGTTTCTGGGGTTCTGTGCAGTTTCTGATCTACTGCCCAGAAAAACCCAGAATACACGGCGTGTACCTTTTGGATACATGCCGTGTAGTTCTCAGGCCGTGTTACTAACTGTGTGAGCAGCACACGATGTCATGAAAGTAACTTTAGGAACATGCCATATATGGTAGGTACACTCCGTGTAGTAATGAGCCGTGTACCCGACCGTGTCACTAACAACACGGATCGGGGAACCTCGAGTAGACACGCCGTGTTTCTTTTGGAACACGCCGTGTAGTCTTCTCCAGATACCCGACCGTGTGATGAACAACACGGGCCGGTGTGACCTTCTCTAAGACACGCCATGTTGCTTTTGGAACACACCGTATAGTCTTTCCCAGGTACCCGGTCGTGTCACGAACAACACAGGACGGTGTCACCTTATCCTATACATGTCGTGTTTGTTCGAAACACGCCGTGTAAGGGCCAGACGTGTAGACGGCTGTGTAACTAACAAAACGGGATTCCGAGTCAGTGTCTAGTACACGCCGTGTCCCTAGGGAACACGCCGTGTAGTCTGTGTTTAGTTTGAACCATGTGGGTTAGCTGTGTAAGGATACTCGGGCAGGAGTTTGGAGTCCAAGTACACGCCGTGTGTGGGAACAACACGCCATATAGTTTGGGATGTTACATGACCTGTAGGGTATGGGTACACACCCATGTCAGTGGCTTAAGAAGACACACCGTGTAGTTGTTATACACACCGTGTAGTCGTGTTTTGTAAACTTGTGTGATTTTCTTACCTTGTTCCTGTTTTGTACTCTTGTGTTCTCTGTCCTTGTTTTCCTAATCTAAGGTGTACTTTTGATCTTTCAGAGCTATGCCTCCGAGACGTCCCCCGGTTGTACGTCTGTCGTCAGGCAGTGATTAGATGCCCGACATGGCTGATCAGGGACTTCCTGCCGATCCTCCAGTCAAGCCAGCCTTGGCACCAGTTGTTATACCTGTCGCAGGTGCTGATATGCAGTTTAGGGAGGACTTCCTGAGGATGATGCAGACCTTCCAGGGAGCGCCGCCTCCATCCCCGTCGATGGCTGAGTTGACACAGGGTTTCCAATAGCATCATCATACTACTTTTTCTGGGGATGGAGGACCCCAGGCTGTAGAGTCGTGGATAGAGGCCACACTGACCATCTTTGAGCACCTATAGATCCCTCCAGAGAAAAGGGTAAAGTTGTGTACATATATGCTCCAACACACCGCCAAGAGGTGGTTGGAGGTGATCTCACGGTCAGGGCGTCAACAGAATATGTCTTGGGATGAGTTTCGATTCACCTTCTATGACTACTTCTATCCGGATACCCTGAGGGAGGATCTTTCCTTTATAGAGACAAGTGGGATATCTAGGTGGGTAGAGCTGGACCAGAGCATCATGGGCTCGGGGAAGTTACATCCCAGATTTCCAGTCTTTATCTGGATGACCAGGGGACTTCACAGTTAGACTTTCCTCCAGTGGTGGATCGTTTCAAGGATGTCTTTCCAAAATACTTTTCGAGTTTACCTTTGGAGCGTGAGGTAGACTTATCGATTGAACTCATGCCAGGAGCGGCACCGATGTCCATTCTTCCTTATAGGATGGCTACACCTGAGTTGTATGAGCTCAAGAAGTAGTTGGAGGAGTTGTAGGCAAAGGGTTTCATCTGACCCAGTACCTCCCCTTAGGGTTTTCCTGTCCTGTTTGCGAAGAAGGCAGATGGTACCCTTTGGCTTTATGTGGATTATCGAAAGCTGAACCAGTTGACGGTCAAGAACCGATATCCTTTGCTGAGGATCGATGACCCCTTTGATCAGATTCGAGGAGCTCGGGTATTCTCGAAGATCGACTTGAGGTCCGGTTATCATCAGTTGCGCGTTAGACCATCAGATATACCTCTGACAGCCTTCATGAGTAAGTATGGCCTTTTCGAGTATACAATCATGCCGATCGGTCTCACGAACGTGTCTGCAGTCATCATGGCACTGATGAACCAAGTGTTCCATCCGTACTTGGACTCTTTTGTCGTGGTCTTCTTGGACGATATCTTGGTGTACTCTCACACTCGACACGACCATGCCATACATCTTGAGATCGTTCTGAGTACACTAAGAGAGCATCGGCTATATGCTAAACTCTTGAAGTTCCATTTTTGGATGGGACAGATTCACTTCTTGGGTCATGTTATCTCGGAGATAAGAGTGTCAGTGGACCTAGAGAAAGTGAGAGCTGTAGTTTCCTGGGATCAACCGAAGAACGTCTTTGAGGTGCGGAGTTTCCTAGGGCTAGATGGATACTACAGATGCTTCATATAAGACTTCTTGCGCCTAGAATCACCGTTGAAAAGTCTGACCAAGAAGTGGGAGAAGTTCTTATGGTCAGATCCTTGTGAGTCAGCCTTTCATGAGATGAAAGGGAGGTTGATGTCAGCACCGATACTAGTCTTTCCAGAGCCGGACAAGGGTTACACTGTTTACTGTGATGCTTCAGGTATTGGGCTAGGATCTGTGCTTATGCAGGGAGATGGAGTCATTGAGTATGGGTCTCAACAGTTGAGGCAACACGAGAGGAACTACCCTATGCACGATTTGGAGTTAGCAGTAGTTGTTCATGCCTTACGCATTTGGAGACACTATCTTATGGGAGAGCACTTTGTGGTTTTCACCAACCACAAGAGTCTCAAGTATATCTTCACTCAGCGTGATCTGAATCTGAGACAACACAGTTGGGTCGAGTATCTTCAGTCCTTTGACTTCGATCTCACCTTTACGCTGAGAATGGGCAATGTAGTGGCAGACACGTTGAGCAGAAGAACCCAGATTCAGGTGGTTCAGGAGGCCAACAGCGAGTGGCAGCTTAAAGCTCTGTTCTCTGAGATGCATCTGGAGGTGCACGACAAGTAGGGACATAATTTCCTTTTATCCGTGGCTATTACCTCTACACTTCTTGATCTGGTGCGAATGAAGAAGATATCAGACTCAGTGGACTTGGTCCTGCGGGAGAGTGTGTCAGGAGGGGACCCTCTTCCTGGATAGTCAATAGGTGAGGATGAGATCTTGCATTTCCAGGGACGCGTATGAGTGCCATCATACATACGCAAGGAGCCGATGCGGGATTTTCATTCCTTAGTTTGGGCAGTTCATCCTGGCGTCACCAAGATGTATCGAGATCTTCATCACTAGTACTGGTGGCCAGGTATGAAGAGAGATGTTTCTAGTTTTGTCATGAGATGTTCTACTTGTCAGCAGGTGAAAGCAGAGAATTAGCGAACCGTAGGCCTTTTACACCAGTTATCCATTCCAGAGTGGAAGTGGAACGATGTTGCAATGGACTTCGTGACCGGATTTCCGAGGATGCCTCGGGGAAACGATGTTGTTTGGGTTTTCGTTGACAGGATCACGAAGGTTGCTCACTTCTTGCCAATCAAGGAGACCTTCAGTGTTGATGATCTGGGATGACTGTACATCCAAGATATTGTACGTCTATATGGATTTCCACACTCCATTGTTTCAGACAGGGATGCACGCTTTACCTCTCGGTTCTGGCAGGGACTTCATAAGGTTTTGGGCACCTAGGTACTTTTGAGTATAGCATACCATCCCCAGACTGATGGACAGTCCGATCTCATGATCTAGGTGCTTGAGGATATGCTCTGAGCTTGAATTCTAAACTTCGGAAGATCTTGGGAGAAGCATATACCTCTTGTGGAGTTTGCCTATAACAACAGTTTTCAAGCGACCATTCAGATGGCACCATACGAGGCTTTGTACGGTAGGCCATGCCGATCACCCTTATGCTGGATGAAGGCAAGAGAGGCAACTTTTCTGGGACCTCATCTTGTTCAGGAGACCCCAGAGTAGATAAAGTTGATTCGGAAGAGGATGGCTACAACACAGTCTCGACAGAAGTCTTATGCTGATCAACGGAGATGACCTCTGGAGTTCGAGGTCGGTGGTCAGGTTTTTCTGCTTGTTGCACCAAGGTTGGGACACAAGAGGATTCGGAGACAGGGTAATCTTTCACCATGGTACATCGGTCCGTTTGAGGTCTTGGAGAGAGTGGGGCCGGTCGCCTATCGATTGCAGCTACCTCATAGGTATCGGTCCATGCACGATGTCTTCCACGTCTCTCAACTCCAACATTACTTTTTAGACCCGTCTCACGTCATTCAGCCCGAGGAAGTCGAGCTTGAAGAGGATGCATCGTTCAAGGAGCATCCTATCTGGATTTTCAATCGCAGTATGAAGGTTCTCTGTGGGCGGTATGTTCCTCTGGTACGAGTGCTATGGTAGCACGGACGAGTACAGGACAAGACCTGGGAGAGGGAGGCCGATGTATGATCGAAATGGCCAGAGCTGTTTGGGGTTTCTTCTTCTCCCTCGTTAAGGAAATTCAGGGACAAATTTCTTTAAGGGGGGAAGTTTGTAAGAACCCCGATCTTCTTTTCAGGTACTCTTTTCCTTTTTCTGGAGTTTTTAAGAAAAATGAACTTTTTGAAAATTTTTGAAGTACACGCCGTATACTTTCAGAGTACACGCTGTGTACTCCTTTCCGGCTCGAAGTCGTGTGTTTTCCCTATCTGGGCCACACACATGGTGTGTAAGGGTGAGGTGGAGGCCAGTTAAAGAGGAGAACAGAAAACTGAAGTACACACCGTGTACCCAAGAAGTACACGCTGTGTATTTTCTTTTTTTTCATTAAATGGACCGGGTTCATGCCTAACCCCCGATTTCATCTTCTTCTCCAGATTTTATACGCCCTAGAGTGACCGTACAGCCGGATCTTTGACGAGCTCCCACCTCTCCATTCGTCATCCGAATCAAGCGTGGTAGATTGCGTTGGAATCACAGTGGTGAGCTCTCCCTTCTGCTTGAGTCTTACCTCTTGATTTCTTCTGGTTTTTATGTTATCGTAGGTTAAGCGTTTTGTGTGTTTTCTCAGATCTACGTCATTATAAGGGGAATCTATCATCGTCGTTCATGTATATAGATCTCTAAGGATTGAGGTAGGTGGTTTATACCTTACCGTTCAAAGTCTCTGAGTTTTATGTGAAAATTCCACCAATACCTGGGAACGAGGTATTGCGTGTTTACATTTTTGCCCTCATTGTTTTTCTGCCTTGCTTGTATGCTTGTGTAGAGATAAATTGACCTTGTTAGAGGATAATTTGTTGTGCTCAGATGTTTTTCCCTTGATTTGTTCTGTTACAACCTTTGGGTCTCGTTTGCCTTCGGCTGTTACACCTGTTTCCATGCCTTGCGGTTATAGGTTGAAGTGAAATTCATGACATGCTTATTGCCTTGTAAACTGTTTAGATAAGTAACTCTATAGGTGTAATTTGGTTATCCAAGTAGCTCTATAGGTTTACTTTAGCCTTATAGCATTATTATGCACTGACTGGCACGGGGCTGAGAGAACCTGGTGCTATAGACTATAAGGGATAGACTGAGTGAGCTTCCCAGAGAGTCTTAGAAATTACAGACTAGAGAGGGTATGGACCAAGTGAGATCCTAGAGAGTCTTGGATTTTATAGACTACAGGAGGGTGGACCGAGTGCACTTCCTCAGAGAGTGTTACCTTGTTTGAATTTCTTTTAGAACCTTCCCAACCTAGAGGGGGAATTGACCGCGTGAGCTTCCTCAGAGAGTCTGTGGTATACCTGAGGTTATAGGAGGAATTGATCGAGATAGCTTCCTCAGAGAGTCTCTAGACCTTGGGGATAATAGGGTTAGACTACATGATCTTCCTCAAGGGAGTCCCTGACTACCCTAGACTATAAGGGGAATTGACCGAGTGAGCTTCCCCAGAGAGTCTCATAAATTCGTATGACCAAGCCAGAGGGGTTAGGCCGAGTGCACTGCCCAGAGGGTTATGGTACTTCTTGGATAGGACCAGAGGGAATGGCTGCGTGTACTTCCCAGAGGGTTTCCGTCTTTCTGTTGTTTGTTTCTGTTGATTGGTTGTGGATTGATTGTTGCTATGTATCATCCTGTTTACTGCTTACTGTTTACTGCCTTTCGCTTGCTGTTGGTATTTTCTGCTTATTGTACTTTACCTGCCATATACTCACTGACTGTTAGGCACAGATCTTCAGGTGAATGCTTACTGGGATTTTATCTCACACCCTATTTGGGCCATGCTTTTGGGCCCAAGAAGACTATGTTGTTGCTGGTATAGACAAGGGCAAGCGCCCTTCGACTTCTGGAACTTGATTTCTTGGAGCAGGGGAGCATGGGACCAAGCTTTGGCTTGCGATGCTGAGGAGATATTTACTATTCTTATTTACTTGTTTTGGTACTATGGTGTTTCAGCATTGTGACTTGTTTGGCGGTTTTCCTAGAGTTGTACTTGCATCATTTCGTATATATACATTTGTGCTCCAGTTTGCTGATTAGTCTTCCGCTTTTTATATTATTGGTTATTACTGCTTCAGCTATTTCATGTTACTTTCTTCCACTGTGTACTCTGCCAATGAGGGCATAGTTTCGCCACTATCACACCCGAGGCCCTCACTGCTAGTTGGCAGCCTCTGACATTTTTGGAAATGCGCTTGAGGCCATGTGACCAACCGGGTACGGGGCGCCTCTGGGTGGCTTCCGGAACCAGGACATTACAGTAACCATTATAAAATAATAACTATAGTGTCATAAATATATTTATATGTTTTTATGATTATGTTTCAACCATTTTCACCTCTTTTTCATCCTACAAAAAGTGAAAACATCACTCCTATGTATGTACGACTTACCATCTCCAGGAAGCTGTGCAATTCATTTTTCATCGTAATTTTATTTAAATTATTATAAAAATTAAAATAATGAAAAAATATTATATTTATGAAATAATTATGGGGTTTTAAATATAATATATTATTTAACTTCTCCCCTTTCCATATTTTGGAAAATGATAACATCGGTTGTGCATACATGTGGACTGCCACCTTTAAGAAAAAATGTTATTTTTCCCATTTCCTCTTTATATGGATAGTAATAAAAAATTAATATATATATATATATTATAATAATTATTATTTAAAGGGGAATTATTATTTATCATTCTTTACTTCCACCTCTTGAGAAGTGAAAATAACATTCATTTGTGTGTATGGTCTACCATCTCCACAAATGATTTAATTAATTTTTCTATATCTACCTTTAATGAAGGATTATAAATATATATATAATGAATATTTATTATATTTAAATAATTATTATAATTATGGATATTATGTAAACATGATCAAAGTACATGAACAGAACTGTCGTACTGAAACATTCATGAAAAAAAAACAATTTTCACTGAAAACAAAGATAATAATGAAATATTATTGATGAACGGGTGATAATATGTTTTAAGTGGATCATATATGATAATATAAATATGAATATGGATATTTTATAAATTAATAACAAATTTAAAACCATTATTCATAAGTTTAATTCATCTTCAACAAAGTATAAGTGTGAGCTAAGTGGTTTCATAACTAAATTTATTTTCATTGGGTTATATTAATTATTCATTGTCTTTAATATGATAAGATTATTTGTGTAATGAAATATTTATTTTCAATTTTTCATTTCAATTTTTTTTATATTTTTTTTCTTACTCATAATGACTTCATTGATTAATTCTCACTTTAATGTTATGATCTATGTAAGGAATTTTGTCTCAACTTTAATTAAATTGAGACATATTTGGAATTGTGAACCTATTTATTTTTATATGGTGTATATACTAACCCATTTATTTATTTAACATGATTATATATTTATTCATTATAATTAAATTTTCAATTCATGTTTACTATTTCAAGTGTTTACAATTTAAAAGTCACCAAAGAGGTTCAAATTTATTTACAATCTCATTTTTCTGGGATTGCTTATATTTTTAGTTAAAGTAATCTTATAATCTATCATATATAAATTAAATCTATTTTATTATTCCTTTGATATTTATTTAGTTTCCAATTTTTCTTCCAACTTTTCCAAACCTTGTAACTTGAATCAATCAAACAAATTTTTAAAAGAAAATATGATATTGTTTCTATTTTGATTAGGTATATTTTTATTCTATGGGCATATTAGTCAAAATTTGTTTTAAAAAATTCCTTTTTATTTTATAAATGATTTATTAAGAAAACTTTAAGTTATCCTTGAATTTTAAAAGGTTTTAAATGAATATTTACAATGTTTTTTAAAAGGGTCATTTTCAACATTATTTTCAAAAAAGTCAAAAGGAATGTTACTTTTTAACATATATAGTATTAGTAGACTTTTCTTCTACCATAAATATTTTATGATATTAAACTTATTCTATAAGTTTTATATTGTTTTAAAAATAAAAAAATAATGAAAATTTATTTTAATGTTTATATTCCCTTTTATTTTACTCTCCAAAATACATGAATTTATTAAAAAAACATATATTTCTAATGAATTAATAACTACATTTTATCTCTTGTTAATTTTGCGGTCATTAAATTTATCCTGAAATATTAAGTTGATTGTGATCAAATTTTATTAGACATTATATTTATAATAAATTTTCATATTCTTTTTATCGTGGATTTGTTATTTTCTAAGTTGTATACCATTTCTAAATATGGTTCTTTATTATGAAAGTTAGTTGATTGACTGGGAAAACTATTGAAATTATGTAAGCTGGTTCATCTAATATTGAAAGTTATTTACTGTTAAGGGTTGTTGATTAAGTTTTATTATTTATTCATATAATGAAGGAATTGGAATTACTAATTGAAGGGTAGGGCCTAGAATTCTATATCCCCTTGATACGTCAGAAGGGATCAAGAGACAAACTATTTTGGGTATTTAGAACATGAATTACCTATTTGTTTATGATGTGTTGTCACAAGTCCTTAATGGTATATTTATAATGTCTTGTTATAATTCTTCATTGGTAATATTAAGATGTCAAGAATTATTAATTCCACTATTATGAAAACATTTATTGATGTCCTTGTGATTATTAGAAAACTTATTATATCTATGGATAAGTTTCAAGATTATGTGATTATTTATATAGAATTATTTTCATTTATTTTTAATATATTATTTATTCCTTATTTGTTATATGATAGATTCCACTATATGTAACCATTACTGATCATTTGAGATCACACCTTTCTTATGTTTCTTTTCCCTAAGATCCCAGGATCTTTACTATGAATGATGTGGAAGGATATTCTGGGAATAATAATTATATTCTTAATGAAAATAATTTTTTGTATTTTATTTTCTCAAATGAAATGTGAGATTCAATAATGTATCTAGTTTACCAAGACTAATAAACTATTTGGTCCTTTAGGTTGAAATAATGTGTGTCTAGTGCCAATGTAATAAATTAGACAATGACTATAGGTTATTGGAGTTTAGGTATTTATAATTAACTCCATTGAGATGATATTAACTATCCTCCAATTCTTTGAGAGGGAGAAAGTTACATGGTATGCTATCATCTTGATGGTGAAACTAATCAGTGGTTGACACTAATAAAGTAGATAAATCCCATGGAATTAATTGAATCTATGGATTTTTGGGAATTCAATGTGATATTTTTCAATAAATACTTTCCTCACATGATTCATTGAAAAATGGGTAGGTAATTCCTTGAACTCAATAAAAATAAGGGAAAATATATGGGGCAAAATGAGATAAAATTTACAAGGATTTCTTGGTACACCTTTATATTTTTCATCAACATTGAAAGAAAAAATGATCTCATATTTAGGGGTTAATTGTTGAATCATTGAGAATATTTTGAAGTTTTTGAATTTGATAGATATGCAGTTGTTTTCAGATATTATCATAAAGAAGATATGGACACTAGTGATAAGAAATAGAAAATAGAGTTTAACCCTTGAGGTTTATCAGATAGATATCATGGTGTAATGAAAACCCAACTACCCACTAGTCGTTACTATGGGAAGAATCATTTTAGAAACTACCGCTAGGGTACATTAAATCATTTGAAGTGTGAAAATAAAGGACATAAAGATAATAAAGTATAATCCAAATAAATATTACCTCTAATTAAATGGATAAAGAGATAGATCCATTAAACCCTGAGCTGATGGTCCAATGTTTCAATTATAAGAATCATGTAAAACATGCGGACCACTATCTTAATCTAAGGGTTTTTTAATGCAACCAATGGAAACAACCTCTAATGGTGAATGAGAAATGGAATGCCTATGATATCACTACAACAGAGGTGGATAATTATAATGATATGGTGATAGGTACTCTAGTTATTTATTCAAGAATAGAAAACATGTTATTTTATTCTAATTCTCCGTATTATTTATTATCTTGAAATTTTAGTAAGACTATTCAAACCCCACACCAAAACATGGAAGTTATGTGATTAGATAAAACTCTTAATGGAGTTATTGTTGGACCCCAAGTATAAAAGTCTTCCCATGTTAATATATGTGGGATAAATCTCCCAGAAAACCTAGTCACACTCCCTATAGTGGAATTTTATACTATATTGGGTATAGACTGGTTGTCTTTATATAGATGAAATATCAGCTTCTGAGATAAGGAAATCACTTTCCATGTTTCAAATTATAGTATGATTTTGTAAAAGTTTAAAGATGATAAATATGAATCCCCTTTGGATTATTCATCAAAATAATGGATATTTGTACCCTAGTATTATGAATATCTAACATAGATGGTCGAATCAAATTAAAAAATGACTATGGATGAACTGTACATTTTAAGGGTATATGTTGATATATTTCCCAAAGAGTTATTTTACCTTCCTCTTGATTTAGAGGTTTAGTTCTCATTTGAAATTATACTTTTTTCCTTGAAAATATCAAATACTCCTTATCAAATGGACCTCACTAAACAAAAATAATTATATAAAAAACTACAAGAGAATCTATACAAGGGATTTATATACCTAATTTCTTCACTATGCGCTGCACTAGTTTTATTTTTCAAAAATATAGATGGGTTGATGCATCTCTACATCGATTATCAAGCACGATCAAGAACGAGAATAATTTTCCATAGATTGATGACTTGTTAAATCAATTAAACATAGATCAATACTTCTCTAAAGATGAACATTGGTCAGGGTATTACTAATTAAAGGTGAGGAATGAGTATATTCCCAAGAACACCTTTCGTATAAGGTATAGGAACTATGATTTCATGGAATTCTATTTAGACTCATAAATGATCTAAAAATCCTTATAGACTTAATGAATAAAGTATTTATATATTACCTTGACAAATTTACGGTAATCTTTATAGATAATTTTCTTTTATACTCTAAAACCAAGGATGGACATGAGTATCGTTTGAATGTTATTTTATGTACAATAAGGATGGAGAATTTATAATAAATATAGAGTAAATGTGATTTTTACCTAGATAAAATAACAATATTAGAGAATATTATCACATGTGAATTGATATGTATATATATCCCTAAAAGATAAAGGTAATATAAGAATGGACCTTTCCAACATCTATTACATAAATCCATAGTTTCCAACGATTATCTGGGTATTATAATTAATTTTTGAGGAATTTCTCATGACTTTAAAACCCAATGACCAAGATAAGTCAGATGGGAGTGAAGAATAATCACAATGAGAAATATGATGAAATCTTAAATTAATTGAATAAGTGGAAAATCACATAACATATACTCATGCTACCTTCAAGTGGGGAAGGATTTTTAATTTATGGTGTTGATTTAAGGAAGGTTTTGAGTTATGTACTCATGTTGAGTGATATATTAATAGTATATGCCTCAAGATATTTTAAGTTGGATGGCCATAAATATTCAACACATGTTCTAGTGATAGCTATAATAATCCTCTAAATGAATATTTGGATGAATTTTCTATATTGGGAGAAGTGTAAAATTTATATAGTTAAAAAATATTAAAATAAATATCCAACATGTAGCAATGAATGTGTCTGGAGATGATCAAATATTATGATTGTTCAATCCACTAACATCCTTAAAAAAAATAAAATATAATATCCTATAATAATTAAGGATATTATAACCTTATACATGATTATAATTGATAAGGATCCAATCTTATAAGGAATATAATGGATGTACATGAGAGTAATAAAAGAGAGACCATCATCCTACCTTATTTAAAAGTTTTTTCAACCATCTATTCTTTATAAAATTAAGAAATCCCAAAGGAATGATGTAGAGATATAGAAGAAGTTGGATGTGGTGAAAATGTGAAAATCCTTAGAGTTTATCATAGATGATGAAGGATTAGTGATATTTGGGAAATGAATATGTGATCCATCTGAATCGGTAATAAAGAAGGGGATATTGAATGATTTTTATAACTCAACATTATCTATTCACCCAGAAAAAATGAAGATGTATAGAGATCTCTAAGAATACTATTTTTGAAAAAATATGAGGAAGGAGATTGAATAATTTATATCAAAGTGTCAAGTGAGCCATAAAGTGAAGGTTTAGTGGAAAAAATAAAATGGGATGATACAGCTATTACACATACCTACATGGGAATGGAAAAATATCACTATATAATTTGTCATGGGTCTTCCAATGACATCGAAAGGGGAAATTTCTATATGGGTTGTGGGGGGGAAAATTATAAAGACTACACAATTTGTTTTCATTTGATAGGACTTGTCACTTGATCAACATGTAAAGATATACATTAAATAAGTGGTTTGGTTTCAAGGAACACCGATATCAATTTTATCTGATCGAGATCTAAGGTTCACCTCAATGTTCTGGAAAAGTGTCCATAATTCACTAAAAATAGATTAAACACTTCGATGTGGATTTTCATCCACAAAATGATGGAAAATATAAAAATAACTATCTAGATACTTGGGGATATGTTGAGAAATTACTCTATGGACTTCAAGGGAGGTTGGGATAAACATCTTCCATTGGTCGAGTTCTCATACAACAACTGCTTCCACTTGAGAATTCAAATGG
Source organism: Viscum album (assembly GCA_963277665.1). NCBI lineage: Eukaryota > Viridiplantae > Streptophyta > Magnoliopsida > Santalales > Viscaceae > Viscum > Viscum album. The sequence goes on from OY728155.1 coordinate 1,232,379,883, forward strand.
CCACATATAAATCCCTTTATGGGAAGATATGTATAAAAAATAAATTTGGAAAATATGTTAGTGAATGAAAAAATTTAGTACTTGAGATAGTTAAATAAAATGTATAAAAGGTCAATACCATTCACCAACCCATCCGAATATCTCAAAGTCACCAGAATATTTATGCTGATAATTATCGGTGAGACTTGGAGTTTGAAGTCAGTGATAAATTTATTCATTTCATATATCCGTAAAAGCAATAATAAAAATTTAGGTTTATCTAGTTCTATACTTTATCGGTTCTAGAAAAAACCATTAATAAAGAACCCATTTATTTGTGCTAGCAAAAAGCACAGATAAAGGAACCCTTTATTAGCAAAACCAAAAATCATTGATAAAGGACCCCTATATCAGCACTAGAAAAAAAAATATTGATAAAGGGAAGAATTTATTAGTTATAATAGAAATTAATGATAATAGGAGGCCTTTATCATTGCTAAAAAAAGAACTTATAAATGGGGTCCTTATCACCACTAAAAAAGAGATGAAAGAGGCTATCTTTTAGTAGTTCTAACATGGCGCTAATAAAGGGTATATTTCTTAAAAACCTATATTCCATTAAAAATAATATATTAATACATAAATATATTTAAATTGATATAAATATACCTTATTTTATGAAATATTATTTAGATAATTCTAAATACACAATTAGAATTAATATATATGATATTTAGTGAAAAAATGGATTATAAAATAATTTAAAATATATTATATAATAATTTTATAATTATAATCAAGTAATTTCCATTTAATGACAATTGGATGACATAAAAATTCAATAAACTAATGAAGGATATAAGATAAGTTGAAAACATGAGTGGAACTTCAAATAGACTTAACTTTTGATTTGGGTGTTCGTTTGAGCTCTACCACATATCAAATGAAATCCTATGAAAATATCTATGTATTCTTGATTGAGAAAAAATAGTTCCCAATTTTTTAATGTTCAAAAAAGGCCCATAAGTCCTCCAAAACTGAGTTTTTAATTGGTATAATGTAATTTTTTTTAATATTTGATAGTATTTCATCTTCATTTAAGAGATTATTATTGTCCTTTTTCAGTTGATACTAAATTTATTTCAAGGTATTACATTCATATAGATATTATGGTTTTTAAATTTTATCAAGTTTGATATTGTAGTTTTATTTATAATTAAATATCTAAATATTTTCTTATATTTATAATTAATGAATTTTATCAATACATATTTTAACATATTTACATAAAAATATATGTTTAAATATAAAAACTAAACAGAAATAAATATTTATAATTATTTTGATTTAAAATAAAATATTTTTCATTTTATTTACCTTATAAAAATAAAATAATATGTATATATACCTATAAAAGTAATGTTTGTATATAAATATTTGTGTGTCAATAAACAAGTATATTTTTATATGTATATTGTAATATATGTAAATAGATATATATATATATATATATATATATTTAAATGTGTATGTGAGAAATATTAATGTATACCTATAAGTGTAAATATATGTATATGTATCAATGTAATGTATATACATCATGTGTAAATGTATTTTTATAAATAATTCATTATCATTATCATTAAATATAGTATATAAGCATATTTTACAGTAAATATTTATAACTAAATTATAAAAGAATTATAAATAAATATACAATTATATGTGAATATTTAGAAATATATATATGTAAATATACAGTCATATAAATATATATGTAATGTATAAAATATATATCTAAATATAAAATATACATATGTGTGTATATTAATAAATAGATATATATTTGTATTTATATTCTAATAAATGTAAATTAATATTAATATAATTGAATAAATATAAGTATATACATTTTACACACACACAAACATAAATTTTATAAATGTATTTAAAAATAATTATATAATTATATGAATAAAATATATATGTAAATATATAAATAAAAATATCACAAAATAGATAATAAAACATCTTTTTATAGTTGTAAAGGCGTTCCATTTTCAAAATAGAGGTACAAGGATCGAATACAAGCATGTGTGGGGGGTGAATAGGAGGGTCATCATTAGAAAATCATAGAAAAAGGCCCATTATGAGCACTAACAAGGGGAGGGGTGTGGAAAATATAATTACAGGTGGGCTGGAGAGAGAGTGGGTGAAAATTGTTTACAAATAGGGGGAAAGCAATGAAAGGGGGGAACTTCAAAAAAAAATCACCCCGTTATAAGTGCTTTTAAAAATGAGCTGATAAAGTTACCCTTTATCAACTCCTTTTTTAATCACTAATAAAGGTCCCCTTTAACAATACTTTTTTTAGCACTGATAAAGGTGGCCTTTATGAGAGATTTTATATTTTTGATAAATGGTGCCTTTATCATATCCTTTTTTGGCACTAATAAAGGGTGGATTTTAACCATGCTTAGATTACCAATGCTTTTAGATCACTTTTAAATCCAATTTTTAGCATGGTTAAAAGTGTTTCCTATAGTAGTGAAGAGATTTATGAGGTTTGAAAAGAGGTAAAAGTTACGTCTTAGGTACATTTTCCTGTTTGAGACCCTCAATCATGTTTTAGTTGTGGCCTATTAACTAGAACTTCCATTGAATATATTTTAAGTCTATAAAATATTCCATGTTTACCTAATGAGGATGTAAATACTAGATCCCTCACATGAACTGAATCCATAGGTGGTACAGTTAGATAATGACGTCTCTAATGAGGAGAATACAATGAAGATCATGGACCATAGAGATAATGTTTTGTGCAACAAGACAACTCACCTTATCAAATTACTTTGGAGAAACCATAAGTTTCGTGAGGAAACATGGGAACTTTAAGAGACAAGGAAACAAAATTACCTTCACCAATTTTCACCTTGATGTATGGGATAAAATTTCAAGGGTTAAATTTCTTGAGGAGCTAAAAATGTTACGACCCAAAAGTTATCTATAGATATTTTCCTTTTGAATAGATACATGTGTCCAATAATATAATATATATGATAAGAGCTAGAATCACCTTATCATTAGTTTAGAACACAATATGTTTATAAAATTACCTTTAGATAAAAAATTAAATTGTGAAATTTTAATAATATATATTTATTTCACGTTTAAAAATGCATTTAAAAAATGTTTTAATTGTGTTTTAAGAACTTATATATATAATGAATTTTTTTATCACTTATATAAGTTTAATAAAATATATTTAATATCATTTTTGGATTCACTATGTGAAAATGGGATTAGGGTTTTTTGTATTTTTTAAAAATAATTGATTTATAGGTGAATAGTAAAGAAAATACAATTACTGTAAAATGAAGAATTTTATCAGTTTATTAGATTAATGTAAAGAGTAAAAGTTTATAAAATATTTTAATTGATCAAATATATATTTTCATATTATAATTATGTAATATTAAATAATATTTTGAAATTATAAATTCTATTTTTAATATTTTAGGACTTAAGAATCATTTTATTAAAATTTAAAAAAAATCATTTGTATCATTTAATTAAACATTTAGACTGTGAAATTACATTTTATATTGCATTCAAAACCACATACCTTTTACTATTTTTATAATAGGTCAATTTTAATCATAAAAAAAATAATCATAAAAATATATATTATACGTAAGTTCAAATCTTAAAAACAATATTTTTTTTATTTTTTTATGTGTTATGTGTGTTTAATTTAAAATTATATTTTCACATTTTTAAAAAATTAATTAAGTTAAATGGGGCCAAAATTCTGGATCACTATACTGAAATTTGTTAATATGGTTCTACTTATATCCTAAGTAATAAAACATTTTACATAATAAATATTTAATTAAGAGTAATATTTGTTTAAATGACTATTCTAAAGTGAGTTGAAATTTATAAAGTTTATATGACATTTATACCTTCTGGAAACCATTTTATATGTTTTAAATACATAACCACATGTACTATCCACCATACCATGTTTAACTCACCTATCTTTCATACACTTAAATTCTAACCCTTTACTTACCATTCATTTCCATGGAAAGTGTTGTTTCTTCACTTATTAAAAGATACCACTTCCACCACTTCCATGGTTCACCTATCATTAAAATTCCGCTTTAAAACATTCCCTAATTACCACTCCTATAATTATCTTACCTTACCTCAAGCCTCAATCCACCATAAGAAATCCAAAATTCTTCTTTTTTAACAAGGATTTGAAAAAAATGTTCAAAGTCTCGACAAAGGTGTCACAACTTTCTTAACCTTTCTTTATTATTATTAATTTCTTCTACCACAAAAAATATCTTCTATACATGAGATTATGTTAATATTAATAATTATTATATGATATTTTTTCATTATAATAATTTAATATCACTTATATTCCTACCTCAATAACCATTTGGAAAATTTAAACATTGTCATGTGTATGTGTGGACTACCACCTCCATGAATGATGTGTCCTTTTATTAATCAAAACCTTACATGGGTAGTTAAAAATGGTTTTTACTGAATCAATATTATATTTATAACATTATTAGGTTTCTGAAATGATAAACCTTTTAATTTTTATCTTTATTTTGATTTATTGAAAATAAAATTGTTGACAGTGTGTTCGTTCGGATTACAACCAACACACAGCAATGCATTTTATTTTCCATTACCTCTAATAATCAATAAATTTAAAAATTATTTTTATGTATAAAAATTTTATTTATAACACTATTTATATTTTTTTTGTTTTCAAATATATTTTAAAAATAAATGTAACCATGCTCAACATGACAAAAGATTCTTATAAAAATCAACTAAACCACTTCTACTAACCAATATAAGTGAATAATATTTAATAAATAAATAACATAAGAAAATAAGTAGGACCTAGTAAACTAATTATAGATGAATTAGGTTTTTATTAATAATTTTAATGAACTTAATTTAATTATAAAGTAAGTTAAGTACAAGTTCAGTATTGTTTCTGATATAATATTAAGGGATCCATTGAACCACCCTTATTACCTTTTGGTTACACGTTCTCTTTATTTATCCCCATTTTAATTTAAATTATTCTTAAGTATATCATCTATATTATGTATATATGTTTTATTTATATATATACCAATTTTACATTACCATTATTTTTTTGGGAAAGTACATTTTTAAGTTCCCCTCAAAATTTTCTCATTTAATAAAATCTGAATATCAGGGGAACTTCCATTAGTCCACAATCATTTCAAGTATCACTCCCATAAAATGTTTTCACCTTGAATTTTTTTCTAAAAAACTTATTTTTTTCATTAAAAAAATTAGATAATTCTTATTTTAAAATAAAAAATTTTCCTTTTTTATTCTTTTAAATTTTCATCAATCATTTCAGAAAGTGTCACATAAGAATTTATTTTTATTCTTACTTATTAAATTTTTTTAAGAATTATTTTCTAAAATTACTACCCTTGTTACATATGACCATTTTGGAAATTATGAATTTTAAAAGTGATTTATTAACTTTTCTATTATAAATGCATATTATATTGGCTTTATTTATGCCTTAAGACAAGGTTGTGAAACCCTCTTTCTTCTCATGGGCTTTATCATGCATATGATTTACGTACAGTTTCTATTCCCTTTTGTGGAACTCATAAAATTTTACATATTTTGATGAATGTTCGACTAAATTATTATGGTTGGGTTTGTTCTGTCCCTCTAATGCATTTGGTAATGTTAATGTCTCGTAAGAATCTATGTATGAGGTTAGAGAGTAAACCTAATCGTTTTTTATAGCCCTCAATGTAATCCTTGGAATATCCTAACATCCTAAGATGTAATCCTTGGAATATGATTATGGAATAGAGAGTAAATTGGAATGAACTGATTATTAGAAAGGTATTAATCCTTTGAATATGCTTATGAAGTATTTTTTTATATTACCACAAAATTATGATTTCATGCTCTTATGATATCATTTTATTGAGCCTTGTTTTCATGATTATATTCATTCTCCTTATGATATCATATTATTGCTATTGAATCTCATTTTATTATTTATTTCCATGTTTATCCATTTACTTTTATTATTATCTCACCCTTTACTTTATATATTTTCCCCAGGATATTCCATGTAGTTTTTTAGGACTTATGGGTGTTGGAGAACCACTTGGAGTTTTAAATAAACCCACTAAATTTATTTTTAAGATATTTCATTTATGTATATAATACTCTATATTCATAATACCTCTCAATAATTAGTGTGTATTTTTAAGAAGAGTATTTTAAAAAACATGAAATAAGTTTTGTTAAAGGATTAGGTCATTATTGGCCCTGTATGACCTGCCTAGATATCCCAGTCTCCCTCATGAATGTTACTACCATCATCAGAAAATGTAAATGAAATTCATCATCCATAAAATTCAATGTGGGATCGATACCATAATATTTATTCCATTACAAGAATTAAATAGAAACTTTTAATTTCCCATATAATTATATCTCAAAGGAATCTATAGCCCCGAAATTCAAGAGAGCATTTACTACACTGGTCAATGCCCTCTGACCACACTCTTAAGGGTGTATCAATTAACATCGCCCAGTATAAATTCCCTACAACTAAACCCATAACTTCAATAAATTTTAATTTTTATAAATTAATGTGAATCCCCAACATAAAAAAGAGAAAATGCTAAAGTAAAAGACACTATAATTATACTGTAAACAATGGAATGTTTGGCATCCTAGTCTACTAGGGTAGACTGAATATCATGAAACTAACTTACACCTTAGCCCTAAATCCATTATTAAGATCCCTAAGCTATACTACCCTAATGGAACTGAGAATCTTATCCCAAATCACCACACCAACCACCTCAATGAGAATGGAAAGTAGAACTATAGCTATCTTCCTACCATGACATAGTTTATCTAGCTCTAGAAGATTACACTTTCCCATATCCCCACTCTTTAAGAATCTACTAATAATTCATGCAGAACCTATAGATATTTCCCATTATTTATAATGAAAAAAACCTCTAATGAGGGATAGTCACAATGATAATCAAATTGGTCACACCTTTCACACTGGTGGCACCACAATATGTCATCATCCCACAAAGGAAAATACAATTTGACACCCTGACTACTATTACTTCTGATACTCTGGTGAGTTTTTTCAAAAGAATTATTCCTCCAACCTAAAGACTCATCGTATTTCATCCTAGATGAATAAATTTTACATAAGCCTTTACATTCACTTAGATTCCTCTATAGAATAAATTCATGGTTCACTACCATTATAAATGATAAATATCATAAAATATTCACCTGAACTCAGATCTCGTATTATATATAATCCTTGAAGTATCTCTCTCGATCTACCTTATCTCCCACTAGTGTTACGAGAAGACATTGTAAGTTTGTGAAATGGTCATCATCATCCATGATCATTATATTACCCTATTTAAGATACATAAATTCCATATGATGGTCAACCCTTAGGGTATCAGGTTTTCTAGAAAGAAATAGCCAAAGAAATGTCTTAAAATACCTCCAAGATAATACTATGTATTTATCTATCAGAACTAGAACATCCAACCATTTCTTTTTTGTCCCTTGAATCATATGAACCAAAAACTTCACCGTCCTCTTCTGATACATCTCTAGTTTCTCAAAGATTAGTTAGATAGAATTAATCTAGAACTCAACTACCTAGGGACTACACTCCCCTACAAATAATAGTTGGTGGAATTATTGAAACTCTATAGTAATCTCCATCATCATAGACACAACTCATGGAGTCTCTCTCTCCATCGCTTGATCTGGTTCTAACAAAATCACTCAAAGTTGATCATCCATCACTTTCCCTAGTATAAAATAATTTTTCCCCAATAACCTTTAGGTATGCTCATTGCTTCCCTCTTGGTGTTTAACTAGATGCACAATGGATTAATTTTTCTACAATGACAAACACACACCTAGAAAATGATACAACAACAATTCTTCATATCAAAGTTTAAGTGTAATTAGAATAAGCATAACACCATGTTAATCAATAAATCTCATATCATTTTAATCTAGTAAATCAAGAGATCTCACTATCCCAATCTACTCGTACAAATGGTTAACATCGTTTGATCATAAGTATTAAATTATACCCATAACATCCATTTCATCACACTTTTATATTTTTATTTAACCAAAAATATCATGATTAAGGCTCATTTAAATAAATTATTAATTATAAGTTATAGAGGAAAATGTTTAATAATTTATAATTGGGATTTTATTTAGTTGATGCCACATGTTAACGAAAACAATAATTTTTATTTTACTTTTTTAATCATTTAGAATACTAGTTATATAATATGCGACCATAAATATATATGGTAAAAAGTTATATAAATTAATGATAACACTTTAAAAAACCATACCTAGTCATATTATATGGAACCAATCACATTAAATAATGAGAATGTCATGTGAATCCTTTGTTCCTAATATTATTAATGAACACACAACCTATTACGGTTCTAAACAAGAGATAAAATCCCATAAATCTTAAATCAAAAATCAATTGAGTCAATCAAGTGGAAATTGGTCAACTATAAAAGTAGAAAGAAAGAAAATCAATGACATACCAAGTAAATTAGCCTTTTTCTTGTACATGGTTTAGTTATTATAGAACATGAGTTTCATAATAATTTTATGAAACACCCTATTTTTTATCCACATTTCACTAGTAGTAAAAAAATAAAGGTCTTTGATACAACTTTTTAACACCCCCACCCATGGATACTAATCAGTTTCTAAAATAGTGATGGTATATGACCTTAAAAATCCCTCCCCATATTCTAGAGTTCGTCGACTAATAGCAAGGGTATAAGGTGGTATAGGTGGGGTGGTACTGTGACCACATTTTAGAGTTCTAAAACTACAGATATAATTCCAATAACATACATACATATAGATAATAAAGTATTCAGACATCCTGAAAAGTTCCAATAAAAACATATCCCATTACATATCAAAATGTACTATATATAGTTCAAGCAGTCAAACCTGTAGAGTAAGGTAATAAAAATTAATATCAAAAAATGAACTAAAGAAAAAAATTGATAAATCCCTAAAACTTTTCCTGATTCAAAATCTGGTCCCATCTCTCTTGCTCCACATTCCAGCTATTAATCAAACATCATTTGTAAGAAACTTTCCCTGGTCCTATCTAGAAACCTTGAAGTTTGTATGGGTACCAAAGAAAAACCTAAATAAGGGGTAATCATGACTCATTAATCCACCACCAGTGATGTGTAAAAGAATATCCATTATATGAATATATTTTATGCTAATGTGCATATAAAAATAATGGAACAAAATAAATAAATAAAACTACAAATGATTATTGGGTCTGATGGTAACACCCAAGATCAATCTTACCTACTTCTACTTAAGTGGGATGTATCAATCCATATCATCCTATAAAAACACAAATGAATATGAGGGGTATATCCCTAAGTCATTCCAACTAAGTTTAACTTGGAATAAAATTTGGATTTCCCCAAGTAATTTAAAATGAAGTGTTATCACAAATTCAGGGGGTTGCACTAAGGCATTCCAAACCATATGCCCTCACGAATCCAATGGGCATTTCTCTATCACAACCCATCCCACGGGGCCCATGCTGTGACTACCCCATGACCACCTTCTATATGCCAGGGGCGGGCGACTAGCACTAGAAATTCGTATCCCTAAATTGGGAAGACATTGAATTTAAACCTATACAAACACACATAGTAGAATGCCACAAGATGCAACCACGAATAAACTAATGTAGTAAAAGAGTGTTGAAAGTAAAGAGGTAGAATACAAGCTCAACTATAAAAGCACAAGTAAAATTGAAAAGTGAAAAGAACCTCCTGGATCGTCCACCATAGATCCTACCTAAAGGGTAGGTATAACTCATGATTAGTAGTCCTTGCATCACATCATGCCAAATTATCCACCTCCATGTACCGTCCAGTCCTGGATCTCTTAGCCTCAATCAATGTTGTCCATTGTCTTCACAAGACACAATAAGGTGCGGGTGTATCCCATGCAGCGGTGAGAATAACGATACTCAGTAGGGACCCCAAGACCCCATAGGTCTCCTAGAGTTCAAAAAAGGAAAATACCAAAAAGAAACACCTCAACTCTACTTAGGTATATGACCATACATATACCCAAGTTATCAAGATATACTCATCTCATACATGAGGGAATAATACCACAAAGGTAATACCATGAAGGTATAAATATCACACATATAACACCACTGAGATAGAAGTAACACACAGATAACACCATGAAGGTAACACCACAATGGTAGAAGTACCACATAGTTAACACCATGAATATAGAGGTTAAACTCAGGTAAAACCACAAATATAACACCACAAATGTAAAGACTTAGCTCACAATATAATATAACATAAGTAAATATGATTAGTCGTAAGCTAGATAATCTTATTATATTTATTAGAACTTCTTATGACCCACAAAGGATTGATAGGTAACTAACCCCTGCTGACCAGCACAGGATATGACCCACACAAGATCGGTATGCGCTGACCCACACAGGATCATTGAGCGTTAACCCACATAGGATCTGACCCACACAGGATTGGTATGCGATGACCCACATAGGATCACTAAACACTGACCGACACAGGATCTGATAGATGCTGACCCACACAGGATCGATGTTCTTTATTCATGTTATAGCCAGCCACATGATTCCTCGCACCTGGTGCACTCGAGTTCCATAGGATCTACCTCTCAAGATATCGATCACACATCGATCACAACTAAGCTTCACATAGGAATAACCTAAAGTACTTTCATGTCATAAGGGTTCCAACGCGACAGACGGTGCATCAATCGGATGCCCGGTCTGTCAGTTATAAGTGTTTTAGTTCCAGGGGCCTAGTTGGATACAAGTTCAATCCAACCCAGCTATACTCCAACTATCTCCAAAACTATGGTGGAGTATACCAAAAGAATCATCTTAATCCAAGGATCCCAACACCGTAGATGGTTCGTCAAATAGACATTCGGCTCTCAAGATATGGCCTTTTAAGTGTTTTTGGGTCCGGTTGGGCCTGGGTCTGGTCCGAACTGACCCAGTTTGGGTCGACACAGTGGGGCTGGGCCGAGGTATGGCCTAGCCCAAAAGGGGGCAGCCCAACCCATGGAGGGGTGCAACCCAACCTGTAAGGGGGCGGCCCGGTCGCATGTTGCGCAGCCCCCCATGGTTCGCCCAAGCTGGCTCGGGAGGTGAGAGGCCCCCTCTGAATTCACGAATAGCCTTGAGGTTGTTCGATTTTGTGAAACGACAACCCCACGCAGGCGTCATCCGATCGTAGTGGAACCTATCGGAGGCAAGTGTTTTACCTCTGTCGCGGCTTCAGCCATAGCCCTCTGCTCACCGGTGGGGCATTAGTCGCGCCACCTCCCTGCTCGCCGGCGGCGCGCTGGTCGCACTGTCTCCCCTTCCGCGGCTGAACGAGGTGCTGACCACCTTCTCCGACCATCACAACTAATGAGTCGTGGCCCCTTTCTCCCCAGCGGCGTGTGACGGCGGCTGCACCTCCTCCACGAACGGTCAGTTTCGGCCGCTCCGATGGCTATCACGGCTTTGGGTCGTGGCCTTTTATTGTGGCGTACATCGGCGTGCCGCCTCCTTTGTATCCAATTGGTGTCATCGCGCCAGCAGTATTCCATGGAGAGTGCAAGGGTAGAAAAGTAGCGGAGGGTTTGGGATGGGTTCGTTAGGCCCGCGCCCTCCACGTTAGCTTGTAAATAAGAGGGAGGATAAAAAAGGTTCAAGGAATTCACTTGAATTTAAAACAAGAATCAAACACCTACCTTGTAAAAATATTGGAAAACATCTGCACTTGAAGGTGGATCAGAGATCTTCATTCCTTCCATAGGCTTCCAACGACGCTGCTTGCATGTTGTCCTTCGATTCCAGGTTTTGGTGTCGCTCATCACCGCTCGCCGGAACTAGCTCCATCCTCTACGGTTTTGGTGTCTCGGTACTCCTTCAGCACTTCGTTGCTTGTAGAAGTTGTGTCGACACCTCTCCCCAAGCTCCATATAAATAGAAGAGGGGTTATCTAACGGTGTTGGGAATTAATGGGGGCATATTAATTAGGAAGCTTCCAAATTTCCCCAATGTTTATGTTACTTATATTGAAGGGTCAATCCATTTACTGGATTGACACATCGCTGGTCCCACACTCCTCTTGTCCATTGGAGGATAATAATTGAAAATAAAATAATAAATTTATTTTATTTTATTTCTTTTAAAATGTTCCAAAACATACATTTTTCTCCAGACCTACTGCGATCAAAGTAAATACTCCCTTAAGTGAATCACAATGCTATAGATTCAACGGTGCCCTCAGATTTTTAATCCAAGAACCGGTTCAAAAGTTAGAAAATTCCTCTCATTCATTTATTGAAAGCACCTTAAAAAAGTTCAAAAATTAATTCTGGGCACATCAGGCCTCAGAATCACGTGCCGTCAATTTTCACAGACTCGTAAGAATACCATAAAATTAGAAAAAATTACACAGAAAATTTGGGGATTTAAATTCTCCCCACCTTAGGGATTTTTATCCCTAAAAGTAACATCATAGACTAAGAAAACAAATGGGGGTACTGAGCATGAATCTGAGCCTCCCGCTCCCATGTTCTCTCCTGGAGGTTCCCGTACTACCAGTGAACACGCACCAGAGGTATCAACCACCCATGAAGCACTCACTCCTGTTGATCCTTAATATCCACTGGAACCTCCGTAAACATCGTCCCATCATCAAAGTCTAGCTCACTGTGGTCGATGATGTGTGATGGGTCATGCCCATATCTCGTCAGCTGGGATATGTGGAAGACATCATGCACCCTCTCTAACTATGGTGGTAGTTCCAAGAGGTATTACACCTCACCTATCCTCTGAAGTATCATCAATGGTCCCATAAACCTCGGTGATAACATGTAACCTCTTCCAAATCTTTGTATTCCATACCGAGGGGAGACTCACAAGAATATGTGGTCCTCCTCCTAGAACTCCAAAGGTCTCTGTCACCTATCAGTGTAAGACTTATGTCTGCTTTGTGTAGTCTTCATCTACTCCTGGATGATCTGTACCTTCTCAGTGGTAGCCCGTACAAACTCTAGACCCATAAGTGATGACTCTCATGGGTCTGTCCAGTATAGAGGTGATATGCAGGGTCGACCGTATAGGGCCTCGAATGGTTCCATACCGATGGTGGAGTGATAGCTATTGTTGTATGCGAACTCAGCCAAGGGAAAGTGATTCTCCCAACTATGGCCAAAATCTTGGACGCATGCACATAGAATGTCCTCTAGTGTCTGTATGGTCCATTCTGTCAGACCATCCGTCTATGGAAGAAAGGTAGTGCAAAAACATAGCTAAGTCCTGAAATCCTCCTGTAATCCCTTACACAACTAGGAAATAAATCATGCATCACGGTCAGAGAAAATTGTCGATGGAACCCCATGGAGTTGCACAATCTCCTGTACATAGAGGTATCCCAATCCCTCTACTGATCCCTGCTCTCAGATAGGTAGTAAGTGGGCTGACTTGGTGATTCAGTCAATGATCACCCAAATGGAATAATGTCCCATGGACGTACGTGGAAGCCCTGTCACAAAGTCCATGAAGATCTCATCCCACTTCCACTCCGGCACCTCTAGTGGTTGTGCTAAGCCTACTGGAACCTAATGCTCAGCCTTAACTTTCTGACAAGTGATGCATAGCGAAACAAACTCTACCACTGCTTTCTTCATCCCTAGCCACCAGTGCTAATGTCAGAGGTCCTAGGACATATTCACCACACCAGGATGTACCACTAGAGGGGATGTGTGAAACTCCCTCAACACCACCTCCCATAGTGCCACTGGTACCATGGTACGTCCTCTGAAGAGGATAATGGGCTCCGCACCTTCATAAAATCCTTCAGGTACCTATCCTAAGGATATCTGAGCACATCGAGCCCCACAGTCAGTGTCCCCAAGCTGCGCCTCCCTGACTCACTGAAGGCATGGGGGAGTGACTATCACAGACTGGAGGTATGCGGCTATATCTCTATTCAAGTAGGATATCTGCATCGCAGCTAGCTGCTCTGTCACCTCACTCATAAATTGTATACCAAACCTCATAGTGAGTGCATCAGATGACACATTCCCAATCCCAGGAGTATACACTATCTCAAAGTCATAGTCCTGGAGTAACTCTAGCCATCGTCGTTGTCTCAGGTTCAGGTCCTTCTGAGAGAATATATACCTGAGGCTCATGTGATCAGAGTAGACTGTAAAACATTTTCCCATCATGTAATGTCACCACATCTTCAAGGAGAAGACCACTGCTTCTCACTCCAGGTCATGGGTAGCATAGTTCAGCACATGTTTCCTCATCTATCATGAGTTGTAATAGATCACTACTTGCTCTGACACTAAGACACACCCAATTTTGATCTCTGAGGCGTCGTAGTAGACTACATACCCAACGCCCTCTTCTGGTAGCCTTAAGATAGAGTCACTTTTCAGTATCTACCTCATCTCTTGAAAACTCTGCTGTCATCTTGCCATCAATAGGAATGGTTGTCCCTTCTTCTTCAATGATGAAAAGGGTGCCACAACTTTGGAAAATTCAGGCATGAATCTCCGATAGTGTCCATCCAAACCCAAGAAAACTCCACACCTCGGTCACACTCCTAGGTAGCTCCCAAGAAAGTACAACCTCTATCTTTGCTGGATCCATTTCAATTCCAACCTATGAGATAACGTGTCCCAGAAAGTGGACCTCTCGTATCCAGAACTGGCACTTCAAGAGCTTACCATAAATCTGGTGCTCTCAAAGTGTATCCAAAACTATCTATAGATGATAAGCATGCTCCTCCTCCATCGCTGAGTATATCAAGATATTATCGATGAAGGCCACCAAAAAGTGATCGAGGTATGGATGAAATATCCTATTCATGAGTCCCATGAACACTGCTGGGGCATTGGTCATGCCAAATGGAATAACCAAGAACTCATAGTGGCCATACCGATATCTAAAGGTCGCCTTCTGCACATCCTCATCTCATACCCTGAGCTGATGACAGCTTGATCTGAGGTCTATCTTTGAAAACCAATGGGATCCCTTAAAATTATTGAAAAGATCATCAATCCTCAGAAGTGGATACTTGTTTTTTCACGATCACCTGGTTCAGGCACCGACAGTCCACACAGAGTCTCAAACTCCCATCTGCCCTCTTGGTGAACAAAATCGGGGCTTCCCATGGAGAAACACTAGGCCTTATGAACCCCTTTCTTTTCAAGTCCTCCAAATATACTCATAACTCATAAATCTCCACAAAATCCATATCATATACTGGTGTAGATATTGGTGTCGTCCTGGGGTATAGGTTGATGTAAAAGTCTTCCTCTATGTGTGGAGGTATTCCCAGAACATCATCAGGAAAGACATCGGCATACTGGTCCACCACTACAGGATAGCTCAGACTCTCAACATCAACTACTCTGAGGGTAAGCTAATGTGTGATCAACTGTACCATCCTCTGGGTAAGTCCATCATGTGCAGTAAAAGTTCCCTTCTCACTGGTGAAGGAAAACCTGGTCCCATCCTCGCGAACACACTGCACTTTGCGCCTAATATAGTCAATCTGAGCATAGACTGTGGATAACTAGTCCATACCCAAGATGAAATCATAAGGCCTTGACACTACTACTAGAATATCTCAGTTGAAGATCTCACCTCCTAAAGTAACCCCACACTACCAGCACTAGTGTGTAATCGTCAAATCTGCTCTCGTAGAAGTCTCCAGCCGTAAGGATTGAGCCAACGACTCCACCAGAATCTCCAAGCTCCGAACGAGGGTCATGGAAATTAAAGAGTGACTAGAACCAGTGTCTATAAGTATTATAGATAATGTGTAGTAGACATAGATCGTACCTTGAATCATATCTGAAGCTTCGTGTCCATAGTCCTCAACTTCCTGGAGTACTGCTCGTCCCAGACGTCAGGCTCCCTATGGTCGGGTTGGACCACCGGGAGGTGGTGGCGATAAAACCTCAAATCGTCGCCCACCGCCTACTACACGGGTTTCTCCTATGCCACGTCCACTTTCTACCTAAGGACTAACTTGATCATATCTATACCACTACCTCAGTGGTCCCTCGACTGTCTGCTGGTCATCCGTAGGATGGGTCGGGTAGTCGTGAGCCATCTGACCTAGCCCGCCGCACGTGTAACACTGACTGCTCCTCAGCTGTCCAACTCTGTCCCGTGAGCCCCGTACCATCGACCCTGTATCCTGAGGTCATCCACCTGAAGTCCTAGCCTACTTGGGCCCCTACTTCATTCGCCTACTACCTGCTGTAGATGACTCTGCTACCTGACGTCCAGTGGTGGCTCTCGTTGTCGGTGCGTACTCAGCTAGGAATCTCTCTACCAAGAGTGCCCACTCTAGCACCCCAGCCTACATCAGAATGCTGAGCGATATCATCGATGCTCTGATCTCCCATCAGATACCCTACTCAAAGGTCTGGACCCTAAATAAAGGGTCTCATACCATGTTGGTGGAGTAGTGGGAGAGATTAGTGAACCTCACCAAGTACTGGTCGATAGTCATGTTTCCCAACTGTATGTGATGTAGCTACTGTATACACACTGAGCATAGAGTCGCTAGGATGAACACTTCCTTGAAAAGGCTCTTGAAGTATTCCCAGATGAGGGTAACCTCGTCATGTATCTGGAGCATCCGGCTCCACCATCTCCCTGCTGCTGCCAGAAAAAGACTAGCAGATAGGATCACCATCAGATTAGATGGTGTCCCAATGAGGTAGAAAACTCTAACTACAGCCTCCAAAACGTCCTCAGCCGCATACGGGTCCATCTCACCTCAAGACCTCAGAGGCCTCTGCTGCTGAAACTCGTGCAACACGCTTAATCGATGTGCACCCTCTACTGGTGGGGCTGGTGGAAACGGCTTCCAAACGGGTAGTGGTGATGATAGTAAACCACCCAAAGGTGCTAACGTCGTAAGAGGGCCCTGCACTGAGGCCTCATCGCTTCATGGGTCGTCTTCACATACTCTCTTAACAATCCTGGTTGGCATCCTACGTGGCAAAATCCTGAAATAAAATAGGTCCGCCATGGTCAATAAGTTATACCTGGTGAGCTAACTCAAAACATTCACAAGAAAGATATTTCAACTACACATGCAATCAATGTTTCCATATAATGAGTCGGAAATCAGAATTTAGGGTCCTGGTGTATGGATATGTCAGCCGCCGCACCAACACTGGGTTCCCCAAATAGAAAACCACACTCAAAACATTTAACACTATTTACATAATGAAAAGATAATATTCCTAGTTCTTCAGTAGAACCGACTCCTCTAATACCACTTTGTCACGACCCGTCCCCCAGGGCTCGTGTCATGACTACCCCAAGTCTGTCTTCTATAGGCCAGGGGCTAGCAACAAGAACCAGAAAGGTGTATCACTAAAATGAGAAGGAATTTCCTTTAAACCTGTAAAAACACATAGATTAGAACGCAACAATATTCCACCATGAAGTAAACTGTTGTAGTGAAAGATTTCTAAAATTAATGGGGACAGAATACAAGCCCAACTGGAAAATCACAAGTACAACTAAAAAATTACAAACAACTGAAAAGTGAAAAACAGCTCCTGGATCATCCACCACAGATCCTATATGAAGGGTAGGTATAGTTCATGATCAGTATTTCCTACGTCACGTCATGCATAATAGTCCACCTCCGTGTACCATCCAGTCTTGGCTCCCTCAGCCTCGATCAATGTTGTTTGTCATCTGCACAAGACACAACAAGGTACGTTCATAGCCTGTGTAGGGTTGAGTATAACGATACTCAGTAGGGACCCCAAGAACCCATATGTCTCCTAGAGTTCCACAAAGTAAATACCACAAAGTAAGACCTCAACTCTACTTAGGTATATGCCCATACATATACCTAAGTTATCAAGATATACTAATCTCATGCATGAGGGAAGAATACCACAAAGGTAACACCACAAAGGTAGAAATACCACAAAGGTAACACCACTGAGATAGAAGTACAACATAGGTAACACCACGGAGACAACACCACAAAGGTAGAAGTATTACATAGGTAACACCACGAAGATAACACCACAAAGGTGAAAAGGATCAGCTCGCAATCAGGTATAATTTAAGTACAGAAGTACATATGATTAGTTTTAAGATAGATCATCTTATTCTGTTAAGTAAAACTGCTTCTGACTCACATAGAATTGGTAGGTAACTAAACCCCACTGACCCACATAGAATCTAACCCACACAGGACTGATAGGTAACAAACCCCCACTGACCCACACATGATCTGATCCACACAAGATCAGAATGCGCTGACCTACACATGATCGCTGAGCACTAACCCAGAAAGGATCTAACCAACACAGAATTAGTATGCGCTAACCCACACAAGATCGCTGAGCACTGAATCACACAAGATCTAATAGATGTTGACCCACACAGGATCAGTTTTCTTTCCTCACATTACAGCTAGCCACAAGATTCCTCGCACCCGGTGCGCTCGAGTTCCGTAGGATCAGCCTCTAGAGATATCGGTCAAACCTCAACTGCCATTAAGCTCCATAGAGGAGAAACCCAAAGGACCTCCATGTCGTAAGGGTTCCAACGTGACAGACGATGCGTTAATCTGACGCCCGGTCTGTGAGTTATAAGCGTTTTCGTTCCGGGGCCGCGGTTAGATTCAGGTTCGATCCAACTCGGCCATACTCCAACTTACTCCAAAACTCAATTGGATTATTCCCAAAGTATTGTATCGATCCAAGGATCCCAACACCGTAGACGGTTCTTCAAAAAAAATGTTAGGTTCTCACGATATGGCCCTTTAAGTGTTTATGGGTCCGGTTGGGCCCGGGTCCGGTCCGACCCGGTTGGACAGAACCGGCCTGACCCGGTTCGGGTTGATAGTGTGGGGATGGGGCTGTGGTGGGCTGAGCCCATTGGGATGAGGTCCGGCCAAGCCCGCATGGGGGCGTCCCGACCCGCGGAGAGGCGCGACATGACCCGCGGAGGGGCGTGGCCCCCCACATTTCACCCGAGCTGGCATGGGAGGGGAGCGGGCCCCTTTAGAATCCTGAATGTCTTGGAGTCTATTCGGTTTTGTGAAAAGGCGGTGCCATGTAGGCATCGCCGCAGAACCCACCGGAGGTGCGGGTTTTTCCTCTGCCACGGCTTCAGCTGTGACCCTATGCTCATCAGCAGCACGCTGGTTGTGCCTTCTCCCCTTCCACGGCTGGCCAAGTTGTCGAACGCCTTCTCCGACCGCCACAACTGACGAGCCACAGTCCCTTGCTCAATAGAGAAATGCAACGGCACACCGCACCTCCTCTGCGGCTGACCAGTGCCGGCCACTCAGATTACTGCCGCAGCCTCCTCTTGTGGAATGCATCAGTGTTCCACCTCCTTCATAGCCAGTCAGTGTTGCCACTCCAGCAGTATTCTACGGAGGGTGCAATGGTAGAAAAATAGCGGAGGGTTCAGGCTGGGTTTGTTAGGCCCGCGCCCTACGTATTATCTCGTAAACAAGAGGGCGGATAAAAAGGGTTCAAAGAATTCACTTGAATTTAAAACAAGAATCAAACCCCTACCTCGTAAAACCATTAGAGAATTTATACACTTGAAGGTGGATCGGTGATCTTCGTTATCACCAAAGGCTTCCAACGATGCATCTTGCACGTCGTCCTTCAGTTCGGGGTTTTGGTGTCGCTCGTCACTGCTCTCTGGAACTAGCTCCGTCCTCCAAGGGTTTGGCTTCTCGGTACTCCTTCTGCACTTCGTTGCTTGGAGAAGCTGTGCTGACACCTCTCCCCAAGATCCATATAAATAGGAGAGGGGGAGGGTGTCTAATGGTGTTGGGAATTAATGGGGGTTCATTAATTAAGAAGCTTCCTAATTTCACCAACATTGTTCTTACATAGATTGAAGGGTCAAGCCATTTAACTGTTTTCCACATCGTTGATCCCGCACTCCGCTTTTCCATTGGAGTATAAGAATTGAAAATAAGATAATGAAGTTATTTTATTTTATTTATTTTAAAAAGTCCCAAAACAAAACTTTTTCTCCAAACCTACTGTGGTCAAACTAAAGCCTCCCTTAATCGAATCCTGGTGAGGCAGATTCAATAGTGCCCTCAGATTTTTAATCCGAGAAGTGGTTCAAAAGTTAGAAAATGCTGCTCACGTGTTTATTGAACATATCTTAAAAAAAGTTCATAAATTAATTCTGGGCACATCGGGCCTTGGAATCGCGCGCCGTCAATTTTCGTAGACTCGTAATAATTCTATATAATTACAAAAATTACATCGAAAATCTGGGTCTTTTCATTCTTGAAGTCATTCCAAACAAAGTTTCATCATGAATCTTGGGGGTCCACAAGTCATTTTAAACTATGTTTTATAAATAATCCAAGGGGGTTTCCCCTAGGCATTCTAAGCAAAATTTCATCAAAAATACAAGTGAAATTTTCCCAATTAATTCCAAACCATTATTTAAAATTAATGTAAAAATAAATTCTTGTTATTAAACATTTTAATAAAATTAAATAATGTATTCAAAAATAAACATGAGCATTGAATCCTAAAACAAATATTATACATCCCCAACCACACACACAAAGTCACATTTTAAATCCAAGGCACTCTTGGGGATGCCTCTTTAATTTCCCTAACTCATTCTCATGGTCATAAAAAACTCAAGGGTGGTTAAATTCTAATATACTCACTAAAATACTATTCATGTCTTGTGGGAAGATTCAATTTCTTGAATTAAGGAACATGATATTTATTTTGGAATTTAGGTCAAGTGCAGAGTATGTTGGCATGACTTCATATCATACACACAATAAAAACGATGATACTTTTCATGGATAAGTTCAAGTACACCTACCTTATATTTTTTAATTTATACTCATCCAAAATTGGCCAATATTTCAAAATAAAAAAATGGAAAAGTATAAGAATGTCTTGGAAATTGGGCATAATAGATGAAAAAACTGTGATACCACTTGACAATAAATGAACCTAAAAAAGAGGATATATAAGGAAATAATCACGTCTAGATTTCTATCTCAATGAAAAAAAAATTATATAGAAATAGAAGATAAATACACTTCGATGGTGAGTGACCCAAATGGGGAGGAAGGGAATCACATTTACTGGACAAAGGAGAATCCCATATTCCAATTATGTTACCCTCTTAAGAATTAATTAATTAATTAATCAAAAAAATTATAAAAAAAATTCTCCAAACATGATTCTTGATGTGAAGAATAATTTTATGATATTAATATGATGAGTTATGCCCCCATTTATATCTGATCTTCTCAAGGCATGAATAATAGGCTTCACATGGTGAATGGATGGTGGATGTAGTTCTTTTGACATATGGTCTATCCAATCTCGCTGAAACTTCTCCAAAGTCATTTCCTACCCTATAAATATTTATAAAAAGTTAAAATATATAGGGTTAAACAAAAATGTAATGAAATTAATTCCTTTAAAATGATAGGTTTTTATAATAATCATGGATTTATATTTCATTAGTTTTAATCAAAATAATTTTCTCATAAAAATTTCTCATTTAAACATTAAAAAATCAACTAAATGGATGAAAAAATCTATATAAATATGATAAAACCATACTAGATTTGGTATTTTTTAAAGAAAATTTTGAAAATTAACTACCTTCCCAAATAGAAATCCATTTTCTAGAGGTTATATTGAATAAATAATTATTCAATGTGAATCATTAGAAAGATATGACTATAATATTGAATCATTATGTTTTAATTATCTACAAACTAAATTATCTATTGATATTATATGTTTTAATTTTCTAGATTTAGTTCATTCCATGCTTATTATAAATAACAAAAAATATCTCACACTTTAGGAATTTTGTTTTAAATAAAATATTGATGATCCAATAATTGAAAACCCTTATATCTACTTACTAGAGGCAATTCATAAAGAACACGAGCCATTAATTGAAAATTTTAAACAATGTAACACAATATTGAATTTGTTTTATCTAATATTTAAATATATTTAATTGAATATTGTTGTCCATTATTTTGACTGTATAAATTAAATGTCATTATCAATTTTTCTAGGAGAATAAAAACAAGAAAAATACATTGAGCAGGTAAAAATATTTGATGGGGAGGAATCAAAATTTTTGAAGCCTATTGAACTTCCCTCTTTGGAATTAAAAGAATATTATACTTGAGGAGAACATGAAGGGAAGAAAAAAGACCCATATCACTTATTTTCCAATATCTATAGACCACAAGTGTTACTTGAAGAAATAAAGTGGTGAGAATAAAGTTTCTTTCATTAGAAAATTGATACCACTGAAGATGTTTGTTGATGTTGAGTTGAAGAAGATGTTGAATTGCAGCTTTAGAGAAGGAAATGTGTGGTGAATTAAATCACACATTCTATATCCACCCTTAGAATAGGGTTAACCTAAAGGCTATATAGCTATAAATAGTTAAACTACAATACCTATTTAAGGTTTTACCTAAGATATCTTTTACATTTTCAATATTTTTCCTTTATACTTATTTCTTTTAATTTTTATTTCTAATAAACAAGAAATATATTTTTTTATGACAATTTAAAATAGGAGTAAAATTCTTATAAAACTCATTAAATACCCTTATAAAAAAATAACGAAGTAAATCAATTTTTTTTAATTCAATAAACACAAAAGAAACTATATCAACTTGGAAGTCCCATTCTATTACACTCATTATTTATTTTATTATACTATTATTTTCTACTTTAAATATGTATGACAAATACTCTGATTTTTTTAAGAGTATAGTAATATTTGAGTGTGGGGGTGGATAAATCTTTTGTTATGCACTATATACTATTTTTTCTATTTTTTCTTTTTTATATATTTTTAATTTTCCTCTATTAAAAATTTAAAAACTGATATATATTTTTATAAATATTTTTTTGATGTTTTCTTTGTGTTTTTAAATCATTTTCTTAATATTAAATGAATAATTAGAATAATTTTTAAACGCAGATTCATTTTTGGGAAACTTAATTATAGTTTGGAAACTAAAATTTCGTATTATTGTTGATATTTTTTTACTCTAATGAGTTTTAATTTCCATCAATTTCATGAGTTATGCCTAATTATGAAAATAAATTATCATGAGTTGTTGCCCTAAATCAACTCTAAAGTCCTAAGAACTATTCGAATAAACTTGGCATATTCTTCACAATACCTACCCTTTCTTGATATAATATGTGGCATGTTTATTATAATATAACTCACCTTGAATCTTTTTCACAACATATTTGTGATTAAAGAATTGTCTAAAAAATAAATGAACCACATTTTTTATTCAAATCCTCTTTGTATCCTTTGAGAAAAAATTTAAAAAATATCCTTCTTTTAATCCCTTAGATACCACGAACAACATTATAGGTGAGTTAAATTTCAAGGAATATATTTCCTAAATTTCCAAAAAATTGGATTTTTTGATGATTTTATTTTAAAATAAGTGTGAGGGAGGTTTTTAATACTCTATTTAGGGGCATATAGGTGTTAAAAAGATTTTTTGGTCTCTAATTTATAATGGGAAATAAAAAATGGGTCATCCATTATTTTTCATCATATTTATTTATCAATACTATTATTATAAAAAATAATAAAAAAGGTTATAAAAAAATTAAACACACAAAAACACATATAATGAAGGAAAAAGTGAATAGGAAAAAAATATGTATATAAAGAAAATGAAGAAAAATGATGAAAAAGGAGAATAGGAGTGAAGTCATTCACTGAGTTTCATTTTTTGATTTTTGAACACATAAAATATGAAGGTATATAATAGGTGATGTGTGTGTATGTGGGAGGTGTTTTTATTAAATTTTAATGATGACCATATATTGTATTAAAGAGTTCAAATTCTTTTTTAGCCCTTATTTTTTCCCATTTACTATATTACCCTTTTTGAGGATCAAATGATTAACACATTTTATTAAATATTGAATGTATAAATGAAAATTATTATTTGACTATGGAAAACTTACATATTTTTAAGAATGATAAAAAGTTTAAAAAACAATATTTATTAATAAAATCATTACAAATAAAATACATAGAAGGAAGATCACAAAATGGTTCATGGGTGGAGATAAAAATTTATAATTAATATGGACAAAATAAATTAAATAAAGGGGAGTGTAATTAGTTAAATAATAATAATGAATCTAATTTTAAAATATTTATAAAATATCACTCACTCTTAACTTTGATTTTTGAATTTGTAATGAGTGTATAATTTCTTTAAATATATTGGTGAATTATATAAATGGTGCTACTTAAAAATTAATTGTTGAACCTATTATACATTATATTATACATTGAAATTTTTTAAACTATTTTTACATGAATATATATATAGGTCTTGTTTTTCTAGTGGATTTTGACTAAGATTTTAATATATATATTATTCTATGTTTTTAAACTTTTATCTTCTTTAAATGATTCTTGAATGTGTTAATTGGTGTTAAATTTTTTTTAATGAGCTATTGAATCTTTATTAGGGTGAACGCTTGATTAGGTTTTTAATTGATTAAAATGATATTTCTTGAAATATGATTAAAAAATAATACATATTTTCAAAATTCTAATCCAATATTTTGGATATATATTAGAAATTTAAACATTGTGAGAATGCTTAGAGTTAAATTTTTTTGGTTAGTAAACCATGAAATTGTGGAAATTTATTAATATTTTAATGTTAGATGTGTTTTGAATTATATTTGGGAAATTCTTATGGAAGTTCAACCTGGTTTGTAACTTTTAGTTAGATAATTTACATGTTAGGGATGTTTACATAATGTCTTGGAAATACATTGATGATGACTTTTCTAGAGTGAAAAAATTATGTCTCAGATAATTTATAGAATGAATTAATTGACTATTAAAAATCAGTCAATAGTCCATTATATTCTAACATAGTTTAAGTGGTTTTAGTACTATCCTATCAAAACTCTATCCATCCTAGTATATTATCCCCATAACACTCTCCACAACCCTTACCTAATCTCACCTATTTAATGGGATCCCGTTTACCATCAACCTAATACTAAAAAAACAAATCCCATAGATCAAGTACCTCACCATGAGTAGATGGTATAACATATTCTTTCCCCAAAACCCAAACTAATTTATCCAATAGATACTTCATATTTAACTACTTTTCCTAATAACATATGAATCCCAATTTTACCCTAGAGACATCACCCTATTCACAATACCCATATACCAATATACAATTTTGATATTAAGGGGTTAATTTTATTAACACATATCAAATATTTTAACCTCACAGAAGACTTTTACCTTATACTTAGTACCTCAAAGAACCAAATTATATCTTTCTTTTATTTCGTAAGGAACACAAGATAACATATGAAGTTTAATCATTGGATTTTTTTCCCACAAGATCATTCTATTGTAGTTATTATAGATATACAATGAAGATGAAGCTAAGATATAAAAATATATTATGATACCCCAAAATTTTAATTCAAAGAGTATGATTGATCAATTTATAGTATATGATTTTCCTTTACAATCTTGGTCTGAATTCTAGAATATATTTTGTGTGAATATTCTTATATATTTTGGTGGGATAACTTTATTATAAAAGGGTTAGAGGATGGATGTCATACCTCTCTCTATATCATGATGTTTTCATGATTACAAACACCCATATTTAAATATAATGGTTTCATTAAATTTATTCAGAGTTATAAACATTTTTTACCAAGTAATGTTTTTAATATAACAAGTGGTGGATTTCAAAGGCTTTGGAGGATCTTTCATAAAGAACATTAAATTTTAAATTGATGTCTTAATGGAAGTGATAATTTCATAGAAGGAAGATTTAAAGACTCAATAGAGGAATAAAAGGAGCTAGAGGACTATGGTAAAGTTATTTAGAATACCGAAAGAAACAACTACCCCATGTAAGGGAACCAACTAAATAATAACAATTATAAAATCAGTCAGGTATGCCATATGGCCATCAACCAAGTGATTTTATATAACATATTTCTTGTGGGGGTTTTACTAAAGTAGTTATATCTAGGTGTAACCTTGTCTAGCCGATGGGATAATATATCTATCTAGTGGAGCTGACCCAGTAATCCAAGGATTTTTAATTTGTTAGACCCCATAACTCTAAAATTCTTGTTGACAATTCCAAATCACTATGATGGATTCCATAATATTACTATATACTTTAGAGGATACAAATATAAGACCTTGGTGGATTGGATATAAAACTTTCATATGAGTGGATCAATAATCCAATTGGAATGTGTCAACATCAAATTAAAGTGATCTACTTCAAGGTATCTTTTAAAGAGAAATTTTCTTTTTCCAATATCAAAGGAACTCATCTCTTTTACTCTATATCTATCAACAAAATTATATTATCCTACTATAGAGATAATGGAGAGGTTATATAATGTATTTTAATTAATAAAATACTTTTTTTCTCCCTACCTGTTCAACAATGGGTTCTCACTACTGCGTAAGTGGGGGAAAAGTTCTTTGGACACTAATGAAGTTCAACAGTGTACTCACAACTATAAATTTATGGTAGAATAGTTTCTTATCACAAATGAGAAAATCCAAGGGAGGAATTATTTTTGGATTTACATTAAAATTAATAGAGTTCTTAAAAAAACCTCTCAACTTGATGGTAGGAGATATGAGGGATTACACTAGGCTATTTCTGAAATCCTTTAACAAAATTTTCTCTCTCTATCTCCCTCAACTTTATTTACATTCCTCTTTTTACACTCATATTAATTCAAATATCACATAATTTTTATATACTATAACATGATTTTATTATAGTTTAATTTACATTTATATTATATTTTGTAGATTATATCAAAATCATCATGACATTTTGTATTCTATTTAATTAATAATCAAGCATTAATGTTCATCATAATGTATAATTAATTATTCATTGAATTATTTAATTAATTACTCTATTGTTTAATCATTACTTTGTATTATTTTTCCTCTACTACTTATATTTATTTATGTGTTTGTTATATTTTATAACTTCCATCATTCGCTTTGTTTTAATTTTCTAAAAAGGAAATTCACCCCCTTATTCCATCATACTCTAATAAAAATAGACACTGTAAAATATTTATACTTTTTATTTGGATACATTTTTATTTTCAAAACATTCATTCTTATTTTCTTTTCACAGTTCCTTAATTATTTTTTATATACTCACTATTCATTACCTTGAAACTCTCTAACTTCGTGATTATATATTTATTACTAAATTTTAGTAGTCTGAGGGTGATTAAAAATGTGTTTCAATTTTTATGCATTCTATTTTCAATTTTCTTTAATTTTATTCTAGTAAGGTAGTGGATGATGGGGATATAGAGGTGATGATCTTCACCCAACTAATCATTAAAATTATATCATTAGTTATATGTATTGAGTATCAATGCCTAAAAATGGTCAATTTTATCATATTAACTATAAATTTGAGTTAATTTAAAACTTAATGGCATATTATTATTGTAAGTGGAATTGTGTGAGTTCAATATCTCGATTGAGGAGGGTTCTAAGCCAATTCACCAAGGAGGAAAAATGAGTCACTAGTGTTCCCAAGAATTCTTGGGTGAACTATTATTATTTACATAATAAATAGTAATGGGTAAGTGTATAAATGATATATATTCCAATCATTGAGTGTGATAATTTTTAATAAGATATTATAATTATGGAATACACTATATCTCGCCCTAGGAATAAAAAAATTGTCTCCAACATTTTTTTGTTTTCCTTTAATTTCATTTTACATTTATTTTTTATAAATTTATATACCCCCAATAATTTATTTATTTTTAATTTTATTATTAAATAAAAAACATTAAAACATGATAAATAGATAATAATAATGATCAATAACTTATCCTCATTAGATATACCCCATGGCCATACACTAATCTACTACAATTATGGATAATTATAAATATTATTTAATTTAAGAAATTTTTTGAAAGGCACTCATTTATCTAAGATTAATTTGATTACATTAAATTATATTATATTTATTGGTTCATATTCATGATTTATAAATCATTTTTAATAAATTTTTAGTATGGTTCATGATGTTACAAATATCAAGTGACAAATTTTAATTAGAGGTAATGCATCCCATCATATTCAAGTAGACACCTTAGTGCTAGTCACTAGCTGATGGCTTATTGAATGAGGATATGTGGAGTTTACTTACTGGTTTATTGAGATGTGATATATAGGTATCAAAGTGATAAATTAAGATTTTGGTTTAGGTACATGTGAGGTTTGGTTGGAAGATTTTATAATATATTTTAAAAATGGACTCAAGTTCATTTTTTCCCAACAAGAGGACTTTGAAAAGGTTATAGGTGACTGGTGTATTCTTCAGACAGACTCTCATTGATGAATTATCATTGAGAAAAAATAATATAATAATTATGGGTATAAATAAGGGAAATATTCATCATGAAGGTTTGGTCTATGATTTTTCATATGTATTTTATTTGATTGAATTTGTGGATAGTCTTTGATGACCAAACTAATGAAATACCTAACATTATCCACATTTTATTCCATAATAATCGAGGTCAAACATATGCAATGAATATTAAAAAATGATAAGACATTAATTTTAATGGGTATTTAGTGGTAATATTTATTAAAATTTGGATATTAAATTGTACATCCACTAGTGGAAAGAATATTTTAATGTATGTTTTTAACTGAAATTGATCTAACTTTCATTAAAAAAAAAATTTGTCATCGGACTTTTGAAAACTGATATCAAAACTTCCACTAAAAGAAAATTTAAATGATGCTTCAAAGTCGAGTTTTGAAAAACAATGATGTTGAAAGTTACTTTAAACATCAACATATCAGAGTTTTCACATTAGTTTTATAATAAAACTGATGTGGAAAGATTAACATTAATCTTTGAAAATTGATTTTTTTAAAGAATAGATGTGTAAATTCATTTCAACATTAGTTTTTATAAAAAATAGATGGTGAAATTCCTTTCGACATCAGTTTTTGGTAAAAATTGATGTAGAAAGCCCAATAATTTTGTTTCTAGACAAATTCCAATAGGACGTTCAATATCTATATTTTTAAAAACTGGTGTGGAATGTTTATTTCAATGCTGAGTTTTACCAAAAACTAACATTGAAAGACTTTTTATTTTGATTCCACATTGATTTATAAAAAAATATGGAAAAATATATCTTTTAAAAAAATAGATTAATTTACATACTCAAAAAACCTCAGGGTCTCTATAAATGGAAACTAAATATACCTCTATAAAACGGAAAACCCCCTATAAAAACAAACATAATATACCAACTTAAATTTATAAACAAATGTTTAAATACTAATTTTTAAAACTTTAATTAAAATAGATAAGAATTCCTGTAAAAAATGAAATATAATGACTTAATGCAGAAAATTATTATCTAATTACTCATTTTTTAAACATTCATTAAAAAATAAATTTATGTTAATTTAAATTTTAACCATACATAAAAATAGTTTGCAATCAAACATCAAAGATGGGTAAGTTATGAATTTTCATAAGACTTGGTATCATTGAAAATATATAATAAAAATGAATCTTATATGATTAAAAAAAGTATGCTTTGATATAAAACTAAAGAATAATTAATATAACTAACCTTATTGAATTAATTCATTGACCTAGTGGTGATTATATAAAAAACAACACACATATATAAAGAAGAAAACAAATACTATATAATATAAAATATATTTATCATTAATTTTAAATATTTTATTTTGTTTGTCTCCTCTATCGACAAGTGGTCAATGTCAATTTTTTACACAACCTATATTTTCATATATCAACTATCAAAACATGTATAAAAATAATAATAATTAAGAATTAGGAACATATAAAAAAGAAAAAAAATAATTGTTTAATAATTTTCTAAAATATTTACAAACTCTACCTCATAAATAGAGAAACCAATATAATTTTCATTTATTTAAGAATAATGCACCTAACATCCATTGACCACTAAAATATAAAAAGTTTTGAATTAATTACATTATAATGAATATGAATTCATAACTATATTGTCATTTTTACCCATTATGGAATATAAAAAACTAACACCCAATATCCATATTTTCTAATTTTTTACACATATATATATATAACTATAGCATTGATATCCAGATATTGCATAAACAATGAAATGTATTTTGTAACTATAAGACCCTAAATAGTCATGGTATCATTTTGAATTTAAAGTGTGTATTGATACCTTATGAGATAGTTAATATAGTAAGTCACTTGAAGTTATCTTTATTTAAATAAAAAAACTAAAACTTAAATTTAATTATATGGAAAAAATATATAACATAGGTATACTAGGATTATAAAAAATAATATATCCATGGTAACGTTTTAAAATATTCTTAATGGATAATATCTTCCACATATATCAAATGACATCCAAAATTCAAAAATATTATCCAAGGAATAAAAAATATAGGATAATATTTCTACCCCATCAGAAAGATCAGATGTATCCAAAGTTATTGATTCATGAACCTTTTATTTCTTTAATAATAATTAGTTTTATTATAGATACTCCTATATAAATTATATATAATGAAACATTATAAGTAATTTTCAATAAAATTTAAATAATATTTAAAAATTAATGCATACCCTATATGTCAGATGGAGAAGAAGTTTATATGGTCAAAGTAAAAAATAACCCACACAGTCTCCAACTTTGGTAACCTTTTCTATAGACAATGGCGTTAGAACATTTGGATCAATAATATCATGTTATTATAGTTTTACCTAAACCAAATTCATAGGTTGGTTATGTAAAAAACCCCAAAATATATATGACTCCATATGCTATAATATGTACAATGTGATGTACAATATACAACTCAAATTATAAGGTCGGGTCTGAATAAGAAGGTGGAGGATATAAGTAGGTAAGTTGTTATTGTCTCATCATTATTTCAAAAATAGAATGCACAACTGATTTAATTTGATATTCCATGGAATGTTTTAGGTCTTTCAACTCACATTTTAAGGAATCTATTTATGTATCACTTGATTTCTTACTTTGATGACCAAGAAGTTTCCTAATGCTGACACCCACCTCATATCCTCTTACACAGTTGGAGTGTTTTTCTTTCCTAAATTAATAGATAGAATATATATTCCACATTCAGGGATAGAAGTTACATACATAGAATTATATTGAATTTAATCCCAAAATGATAACCTAAAATAGTATATTAGTGTTGTTAATTTAAAAATACAAACATTCAGGGAAAATAGAAATTAATTTCTTACAATTCTGTTAACTACTTCCTTAGATTGTTCCATAGAAAACTTTTTATTTATTTTCTCCTTCTTAATCATTAAAATTTTTATGGTTAGTGGGGGGAGATGGAGGATAGAATAATAACACTTCTGAACCACTACTAAATTCATCTCTTAATTCATTAAACTTTTCACCAATCATTTTCACCTCTATTAAATGATACCCTCCACATGATAAAGTATAAGGGTATACATCTTGTAACTGGATTTTTTGATGAGATCCCTTGGAGGCTTATTACATAAAAATAAACTAATAAGTAATCAGGTAATATATATTGAATTTTAAAATATATAATAATTATCTTACCATAAATTCTTAGTCATGTCAGATGGTGAAAAATTTAGTCAATGTATTTTCATTTAAAAACCCATAACATGGCATGTATTTTCATTCAATAAATTCCCAAAAACGTAGTTTTTTTTATCAAAATTTGTTTTAAAATATATATATCAAACTGCCACAAAAGATATACTTATTTTCCTAATTTATTTTATTTCTTGAAAGTATAATTTCATCTTTAATTTAATACATTAAATATTAGTCCTATAGAATATATAATATTCAAATAAAGAGATAAAAATAAAACAATTGAGATATTTTACCATTAGAGACTCCCACAACTGCTCTTTCCCTGTCTCATTGATGGAATTCCTATCAAGAAATAAAATATTAATCCTAAAATGGATTTATATGGTGATATAACTAGTTAAATTAATTAGATTTGGGCTAGTTGGGTCATTATTATCATAAAAGATAATATGTATCATTTTCTCTCCATGGGAAAGTGAAAGTTTTGATTAATGTGTAATCCCATATCTACCAACTCTAGGAATCATTTTTTCTCAAGAAGGACAAGTAAAATCCACTCTAGGAGGTACACTAGTAGTCATGAAAATATTTTCTGTGAAAAATACTATTAAACATGGGTAAGTTTCAAAAAAATGATCTCATGATTCTTAAGTAAAAAATATGCAACTCAGACTATTAAATATCATTAATTAAAAAATTATAGAAATGATCAAAATTTATAAATTAAAATATCATATTTATAAAAAATAATTTTTATATGTGTAAATTTAACCAAAAAATAATGATATATGTTGGGTTATTCAATCAAAAAATAATTAACCATAACTATTGCATATAAAATTTAACACAAAAATCATATAAATAATCATTATATATATAATTAAACATCCAAATTAATAGATTAGAGTTTTTACATATGTAAATTTCAAAAAAGAAATAAAATGTAAAAATTTTCCTTAATAATTAGGAGGGTAATTTATTATTTTATAATATCCCTTCAATGTGATCATTTCATACATCGTGGACTATGTTTGCAATACAATCATTTTTATTATCCGAAAATCACATAATATATGAATAAACCCCATATAAATCCATATTATCATCAAAATTATCCTCATCACCCAAATTAATTCCTTTCCACTATAAAATGATTGACCACTAATCATTTGATGTATCAATAACATAAAATATTTTCTTTGCATGTGTCACTATGATAAATGGATCCCCTTTGTAACTAAATATTTTCAAATCAACAAGTGTGAATCTATAATCATCATGTTTCATAACACGGTTACTATCAACCAAGTTATAATTAAACACTATTACTTAAAATTTTATTATAATAAAATTTTTCAAAAGTACTAATGTATTCTAATGTATGTTGTTGATACATAAATTGGGTTTTTATATTTTTCTGTAAAAAACCCAGTGCTTCAGTTATGAGCATTAACCCACTATTTTGAAAAGTACTCTTTTCATACTAAGTTTTTTGTAAAATTTATAGCTACTAATATCAAAACTAAACCATGTGATCACATGAAGAGATGGACACCCTTCCAAACATTTGATTTTTTTCGATGTAGATTAAAATATATTGAATTTCAATTTAAACCATGAATAAAATTTCTTTTTATGGTCAGTCATCAACCAATTTTCATTTATTTTTTCATATCAATCCTATAAATATGAGATGATATATATGGTTGAACCTCATTTGTTTTGTTCAAAACATATAAATGTGTTTGAATCACTTCATCGCATGGGATGATATTTAATTTTAACCTAAAAATCCCTCTACCTTCACTATTAATTGTCAAATTTCAATATATAGAGAGACTAATATACTCCACTACATATTAAAAATCAGTAAAAAAATAAATAACCTCTTCTGATGTATATTTTTGAGCAATAGAGGCCTCTGTTCGATGAGGATTTTTTACATATCCCTTTAAAATTTTCATATATCTTTAAAAGGGATACATTGAACAAAAAAAATAAAGTCCACATATTCTTATCTTATGCACCAAATGAATCACTTGATGAACCATTATATTAAAAAATTTTGTGGGAAATATATCTATAGTTGGAAAATTATGAGCACAACTTCATTTTCCAACACATCTAATAAATTGGGATCAATTAATTTATTACAAATTAATTTTAAAAAATAACATAACCCAATGATATTATTTCTGATAGGTGTTGTAAATTTACCACAAAGTGTGACTATTAGAAGTTGTTTTATAATCACATGATATTCATGATTTTTCATACCTATTAATTTAAAATCCTTAAATGACACAAAATTCTTCACATTTTAACAATATCTTTTAGTTATTTACCATGAAGTCGCTAAAAAATTCATTTTCTCACTCTTTCTTAATGTGTGAGTATATGGAGGTAAATTTGTTTGGTTTTATTTCATTGTGGCAGCTAACTCCAAAATATATTCTCATGGATATCATGTCCAATCTTTCTTGAAATCTTTCTTTTTTTTCCTTTTATATCTAATAAAGTTCCAATCAATATGTCACATATGTTTTTTATCAACTTGAAAAGTGTCAATTTTATGTTTTATCTCTAAAAAAATTTAATAAGGTAGTTTTAATAATATGTAATATATCTTCCAGATATTCATTTCGATGACCATAACTTTCTTTATTTCCAAATGTGAAATCTCCATTTTCCACTGTATCATGATATTGTTTAGCTGAAAATGGTTGTGATGGGATATTATATTCTTATAAACCATTAAATTATTTTTTTTCAATCTTTGATAAGTTTGATTAGTTCAAAAAAAATTGATGTCCCATGTACATAATCTTTCTTCCATTTTGAAATTGACAATATGAAGTATATTTTTCAAAAATTAAACAAGATTTATTCCCTTTAACACTATATCGAGATACAATATGCAAGAAAGTAATTTATAGTGAACAATATCATAGCACACAAAATAAAATAATCTTTATTATAGGTAATAAAAAATGTAACACTTGTCTCCCATAAAAGTTTCAAATCATCAATCAATGGTGAAAGATACACATAAATATCATTTCATAGTTATTTTGGTCTAAAAATCATCAAGATCGTCATAAAATATTTTTTATTCATAAATACATGTTGAGAAAAGTTTTAAACCATTAAAAAATAGGCCATGAACTATATTGGTTATTGAGGATCTGATATGGATTCATTCTATCTATACATAGTCCCATTTTAATAATTCTAGATTCACTTCAAATATCATAATTTTTTTTATAAAATTCCTTACACAGTGGAAAATTAGTAGGGTGACGAAAGTTTCAATCAGAGGTGAAATCATCTATATTCCTTCTTAACATTTTTTAATCTTTTAAATTGGAAAATATATGCTTTAAATGATTAATTATTTGAAAGTAAAAAATTGATTTAATAGGAAGTTTGATGTAAGTACTTGAGAATTAATCCGAGTTGAATTATTTATCCATATTATATCATGATATCCCACATTTCAAGCATTTTTAAAAATATTCATATTTCTTCATTTATAACACATAATCATTAGGGTAATAATTTATCTCTTTATAACCTGACCCTGTTGGGAATAATTTTGTGTGTGTCATAATTGGAATTAGGAATCTTGTTACCTTCTGGAAGTTTCTATTTAAAACTTCTAGTAATTCAAAGATAATTGTATCACTCCAACCATTTATTACTTTAAATTTAACTAATCTCATAACTGTTGATAACACTATAAATTTAGTGAAACTTAATAATAATAGTTTTTCATAATCTATATACAGTCATTCATTAGTTAATATTTTTTTGATGGTTTAAACACCTAAATAATGAATTAATTCTTCAACACAATCATCTATCTCAAGTGGAATATTTTTATCAACATTAGATGTTGAATTTTCTATTATTTCAGCATGACAAATACAACATGTATAATTATGGATGAAAACACAAACAATGATGTAATCATTTATTTCCCTAGAATTTTACTTTCTCTTATTCAAATACTTTACCCATGGATAGAAAATATAATCATTTTTTTGAAGATTTTGTTTAGAAAATTAAAATAAATCATCTACCCCTTTATCATATTCATTGGTGTTTCTTTATAAATTTATCCAATTACAATCCATTAATTACCTAAGAACACAATATAAAAGGTGAATATATTAAAACATATAAACATTTAAAAATATATATAAACATATAAATTTCAAACAAAAAAACATATAATTAAAATAATTAATTATATATAAATATTTGATCATAACAAAAAATTTATATATAATGATAAAAAATATTATCAAAAAATTTAAATAAAAGTGATTTAAAATATATATATCAAATATATAATTTAAACATGAATAAAATTTTAACAAACTATTTGTCTTAACAATAATATTAAAATGAACAAAAAGTTACAAAAAAATTAATAAAAAGTCAATATATCAATAAAAATAATTTATAAATGAAAAAAAATTGAATAAAAAAATATTTCAATGAAAAAAATTATAATAAAAAAAGTTATAAATACAAAAAATATAGATACAAAAATTTCAAAAAAATACCAAATTATAGCGACAAATAATTTATAATCATAAAATATTTGTAACAATAAACAAATTTTTTATAACTAACAATAAAATTAATACAAACAAATGGATAGAAGAATCAAATTTATAGCCAAAAAACAATTAATTTATCTTCGAAAATAAATAATAACTTACAAAATTTAGATTTTTATGAATACCTCGAATCAGGGGGGAAACAATGAGAACATATCATGATTGAAGAAAAACATTTTTAAAAATGAAGTATAAATAAGAACCAACAGAAAACATGAACACTTTTGTAGGTTGACCGAAATTGGGTTTTTAGGTACTAAATAATATCATGGATCATGAAATAATGATAAATAATGGAATAATGATGATAAATGATCATGAAAGTAAGGTTTAAATCAACTAAAATAGGATATCAATCATCATTGAAGTTTTTTGGGTGCCTTTGGTGTTGTCATAGGTTGAGAGGAGGAGGTCTTTGAAGGAAAAAAATGAGGGATTTAGAAAATTGACATTAAAAGTTTATCGAATTACTTTTAATGTCAGTTTCTAAGAAACCATCAATAAAACATCGATGTCGAAGAAACTATTTTTTACTGGTGATTTGTGAATATAATCATGGGATGAAATATAGGTAGGATAAGAAATTATATGACAAATATCTCTTGTGATTTTAGTAACAAAGATTTATAGAGTACCCTAATAGAGTCTCATATTGTAGTGTTGTTGTATGGTGAGTATTAAATTCCTATTAATAAGGAGATAAATTCATTTATATCTTTTAGATTACTCTCTTATTTATGTTATGAATTGATAAAAATTTTAAAAAAATTATAACAAAGTACTTTAAATTTCAATGAATTCTATATTATATTGAGAATTTGGATCAATGATTTTCCCTTGATTAGAGTTCCATGTGTAATTGATCATGACATGTTATTTATATTATAAGTTGACTATGGATCAGCCAAACCTGTAAATATTATAGAGGCTCTTGAACTTGTGGGATATATTATAGTAGACACCAATAATAAATTTCATGAGTATAATTTGATGGAATGTGGTGAAACTCAATTAGATAGGATTAATATGGTTAATTTTGTGATAATTTCTTATAAATTTAGTATAGTTTAGTCTTAAATGAAATTACTTGTGGTTAATATAAATTAAAAAATTTAAATAGAGAAGTAGTGAATGTCATTTAATATCATTTACGTGATGAGGGTACATTACATCAGGTTTGTTTTTATTCTTATTTTTTAAGAAAAGTGTGATTTTTTAAATGAGATTATTCAGTCCTTTAGAGTGTACCACAACGTCTAGTGTAATGTTACCAAAAATAAAAGTAATGATCATTTTAATTACTAGTATGTATGGTTATCAGTTTTATGTAAGTGAATTGAATGATGATTTAATTTTTTTATAATGATATAATGAGAGACCAAAATAAGATAATATCATTAGTTAGATTTTCAATGGAGTTATAAATGTGTTGATATGTTATAAATACTAAATTTTATACATGATATTTAATCTTGAATCTGAAATAATAGACTAAAACATGAGTTACTATTTTAACATAAAAAGAATTTAGACCAGTGGTTTATAGTTTGTAGTGATAGATGATAGAAAGTATTTTGGGATATCTAATTTTGGTGTCACTCAAGGTTTTTAATGAGTGATACTGGGATTTGGATGGAAATGATTATGGTCAAATGTACATGTTCAAGACTATTATTTTTTGATATAGTAGTACTTTTTCCATTATACTATTAACCATTTTTGTACAATGGTTCGAGGATCTAAGAGTTTTTATATTATGTAAAAGAGTTTTTTGAAAGTATCTTACATGGAAGACAGACAAATATTTTATTTAGACATTTTTTAGTTGAGTTAAAAATATTGACTGACAAAAGTCACATATGTTAAATTTTCACAGATTCATAATTGAAGAAATTGAGGTAAAATAATTTTTTGTTGACATAGTGTGAAAACAGTTATGAAATGATAATATTTGTGTTTCTATTCAGTTAAACAAAAAAAATTCATTACAATCATCCTGATTTATAGTTTAATGAAAATAATTATTTAATTAGAAATGTATATTTCATTATTTAATGAAATTTTTTAATAATATAGATTCAATATTAAATGGAAGTGATGAATTATGGATTTATAAAAACCCATATGTTGTGGGGTGTTACCATTAGTTTTTTGTGATAACTTCTATTTATGATAAATGGTTGATGACATGTTCTCTTTTTATTAGAGTAATAAACCATACAACGATCAGTTTTTTATGCAAATAGAAGAGGTGGTTTTGAAACAATCAAGGAGATTGTCTAGGATTTTTTTTAATCCTTAATATATAGAATTTGGTTATTCTATAAACATTAGTTGTTTAAAATTTTGTATGACTAAGTACTCTATTTAATTTCATATCAATATTTTTTCTTTGGTGTTATTGTAAAGTTATATGATATAATTTATTTCTTTAAGTCACTAAAATTTGAAGTTTAGAAATACTTATGTGTATAAGGGTTTTATGTGATAATTTAAAGGTTATAATATATAATGTTGGATCATTTTAATGATCTTTTGATATTTCAATTAGTGGTTAGTTTAGTTAAATAAATGGATGAAATTTTTTATGATGCTATTATGTTTTACCTATTGAGATTTTCATATGTCTAAGATTGTGATCGTGTATTGAGTTTTATTTATTATTAAGATTTATTATGATATATTATGAAGTTTTGGTATATATATATTTTATAATAATATATTATTAGGGTGAAAACCAAGAGTTTTCTTCTTAAAGTTGGGTAACTTGATGTTCTTTTCCAAAGAAGAATGGTAAAATTCATCGATCCATGGGAGAAAATGTTAATTTCTTTTTACAATTTTAGATAGTGATATTATGAATTCTATCAACATATATATCATTAATTAAAATTATTGATAAATTTTAAATATATTATGAGTTTATGTATCAACTATTTGTTTCAATATCTTTTATGAGTAATACCGAGTAGCGAGTTTCTATTGGTTTGGTTAGTTATCCTTTTACTTATCAAAGAGGTGTATGTAATGATATAGTAGTTATTACGTCCTTTACCATTTATATATCTATTATGAAACCTTGGTAAATGAGGATATTTTTTGGTAATAAAGTGTGTCACTCATATATGAAGTTATTCATCACGGGGAAAAAATTTGTTGTTCAAAATGAGGAGTATATAGCTACTTGAGATTTAAAAAAATATGACTACATTATATATGTAATGGCTCGGACCTCTCTAGTCCATTCCTCGACATAAATCTAGTGTTTGATGTGTTCCATTGGTAAAGGTGGCTTATCCCCAACACTTTTCAAAATTTCTAGAATGGTGAGGTCCAATGGTAGCCTATATTTTCTTTTCCAAATTTTGAGTTCATGAACAGTGTTTCTAGAACTGTGAGGTCCAACGGTAGCCGCTTTTTCCATTGCCAAATTTTGAGTTCATGAACAGTGATTCTAGAACAGTGAGGTCCAATGGTAGCCTCTATTTCCTTTTCCAAATTTTGAGTTCATAAACAGTGTTTCCAGAATGGTGAGGTCCAATGGTAGCCTCTATTTCCTTTTCCAAATTTTGAGTTCATGAATAGTGTTTCCAGAACAGTGAGGACCAATGGTAGCCTCAATTCCTTTTCCAAATTTTGAGTTCATGAACATTGTTTCGAGAACGGTGAGGTCCAAAGATAGCCTCTATTTCTTTTTCCAAATTTTGACTTCATGAATAGTGTTTCTAGAATGGTGAGGTCCAACAGTAGCCTCTATTTCTTTTTCCAAATTTCGTGTTCATGAACAGTGTTTCCAGCTTCCTACAATTTCACCCATTTGACGTTTCCTTTGACATAAAATGAATTTAAAGAATCATTTTAAGGACTCTAAGGTCGATTCAAAGCCAATAAATCCTATATTAATTTTCCTAAGGCTCGGGATGCTTTTACTTGGTCAAACCGTGTGGTATAATGCAATCCGCTTTTAATGGAAATTTGGCACATCTTAAACTGATGCTTTGTTAAATCTTCAAAAGGGATGAGATATCTTCCCCCCTTGTTATTCCTCCTTGTTCTCAGGTGTGAGACGCTTGAACCTTTCCATCCTTCCCATAGAAGTTGTACAATCAAACTTTCCTCCTTGGATTGGTTCTACTTTCTTTTTTATGCAACCAAGTAGTATCAATCAATTTAGATATAAGGCATGATTGATCATCATTATTTTGGGTTTATCTCCTTCTTTTTCTCATTTCCCTTTTATGGAATGTTATATCCATGTTCCTAATGGACTTTTCTTGGGTGTTGACCGATGTAGTGGTGTCTCTGCATCCTCGGGTGGATACCGTTGTCCCGGGGGGAGGAGATCATAATCCATTATGTGGCTCATTCTTGTATAAAGAACGTCAAGAACCATTTGAGGTAGGGGATTGATTGCTTATCTATTATTTTATGGGTAACTGTATAGTTAGCATGTTTTATCTCACTGGATCACAATGGAATTGACATATTAAATATTTGAACTGAATAAATAAATTAATATTGATCATATGTTATTGCCTCTTGTTTTTCTAGATAGTGTGATATATATGATTTTTTTGTTTAGATTTTCATTCTTGATGGAAATTGGTAATGAAGGTAACAATTGAATTAATTGATAATTTTTTGGCTAAAGATAAAGAGGAATGTAAATAAATCTGGTTGTTATTGTTGTAATATTATGTTAATCAAATTGATACAGTAAGAATGTTTAATCAATTTGTGATAGCTTACTCTTTAGGTTTCCCGAAGTTGGAACCTATGAATAATAAATTAGTTGATTCAAGATAGATTAAAGAACCGATTGTTTGATAAAAGATAATTCCTTGTATTGTTATGAGTTACCCTCTTGCTTGTTTAAGTGCCAAGAGCCCAATTGATATGATGTTTTTTTCCTCCCTCTTGTGTTGTGATATGATCTTGGAAGGTTGTTGTGAAATATGAGGGTGGGGAGGCTTATTGGTTATGGTAGCAGTTTACGCCTAGATTGGAGAGATGTATTGGTTTATGCATGTGGGTGTCATGGAGGACACCTAATATGATATAATGGGTTGGATGTGAATGTTTGTATGCTTACTATTTCTTGTTGGCTATTTGTATTCTTTACTATCCCCACTACTCAAGGAATCTTGTTTTCTTACCCTGCTTCCAAAAGGGGTGAAGGCGTGTGGGATATGCCATATTCTTTCCATGTTTAGCTTCCTAAGGTAGGATGGGTCTATACTCTTGCTATAGTTGGAAAAGACTCAATGGGTAGTTAATTTACTCACCGTATTGAGCCCCCTTGTGTTTAGTATCTTAGAAGTTTTTTTTCTAGAATGCATGGGAATATGGGAAAGTAATGATGTTGTTAATAAATGATTGAATAAATTATGTTAACCCATGGGGTTGGACCTTGTTGGGACGCAATCCTAGGGTTTTCTAGGTCGGAGTTCCCTAGTCCGTTCGAGTATCGGCGACTCCTTCTCCTTCTCCCTACGAGCACCCCACTTCGGTGTTGTGGTTCACCGCTCCCCCTTCTTCCTCGGAGATAGTGTTCCGTCTCCTCCACTCGGTACCACCCCTCATCCCTTTGCGAAAAACTATGCTCCTTCTTCATCTGCTCGAAGTCGCCTACAGGCGTAGATCCAGCCCCCCCCCCCCCCCCCCCCCCGAAGCTTTGAGGCTCCTTCCGTCACTGTCATCCCTCATCGATGCCAGATCTAGAGAGGGTGGGTGATTCCAGATCTCAAAACCTCAAACTTCACCTTCTCTTCAAATCCAAGATATTCTGCCTCAAGACAAACTTTAGATTTCGAGGAAAACCCAACCCTAGTCGCACATCCCACTCCGCACTCAGATCTGAAAAGTACTGAATCTCGAATATCCATCTGAGTTCGTGGTCTTCTTCACCATTTTTCACTTTGATCCCAGC
Source organism: Viscum album (assembly GCA_963277665.1). Taxonomy (NCBI): domain Eukaryota; kingdom Viridiplantae; phylum Streptophyta; class Magnoliopsida; order Santalales; family Viscaceae; genus Viscum; species Viscum album. The sequence continues at coordinate 1,232,422,393 of OY728155.1, forward strand.
TTCCTGCTTCCATGTTTAAAGGCGAGGTCCGGTGGGTGGTTTGATGTTTTCTCGGTCTGTGAAGCTTCCTCCGTGAAGTGGATTGCTCCGCGAAGAACCTTCCGTGATTGAGTCACCACGCGGTGTGACCGCAAGAGGTCATCGTGACGCCCTACCGCGGGGTTTTGAACCGCATTGATTTGGTGCATTGTGAAGTGGGAAATGTCCAGTGGGTGGTATCCATTCCTATGTTGCTGCGAAGTTCCACCGTGAAGTGGCTGTTTTGTGAAGCCCCATTCCGTGAAGATCCACCGTGTTGAATGTTCGCGAAGTGGCCGCTGCGAAGCTCCTGTGCAGGGGTTTGATCCGCGATGATGTGGTAAGACGGCAGTGACCTGTGGGTGGCTTGCAAAATTCTACTGTGGTGTGTTTTGATTTGCGAACACCTTTCGCGAAGGTTTTGACGTTTGAGTGGCCGCGAAGGGGTCGTCGGCTGAGAAGGGGTTTCCGGTCCTGAGACTTCTTTTGGTGGATTGTGTTTTCCACTGTTTGGTTTTTCTCTTTTGATGCGGATTGTGGCCAAAATTCTAGGAGAATGGTGTGAAGTAAGCTGAGCTCACGGTGGATCTAGGAAAAAAGGTGACTCGTTCGGTTTGGGTTGAAATTCTCGCGAAGGTAGCTCGTGAGATTCCGCCGCGGTGAACCACTCCGTGAAGACTATTCTGTTTTGCGGTGTGCTTGTGTGGTAAGGGGTTGAGGAGCCCTATCCGTGGAGCCTCTTCTTCACCAAGGCCTTGGTCACGCTGCCCCTTTGCGGAATGAGGCCACGGAGTGGGGTGCCGGGCCCGGTTTTTTGGGGTAGAAGACATTTGTGTGTCGACCCAAGAGGGGCGGATAACCGGGCCTGTCTGGAGCTCTTTATTATCCCATGTACACTGAACAATGGAAGCGGATATTGTGAACCTTTGGAAGAGGATGTCCCTGACGGATAAAGAGAAAGCGATTATTGAGGCTCAGAGAAACAAAGATACACTATTAGAAAAACGCATGTCACTACTGTTGGTTGGAATGTTTGTGGAAAATATTTCAGTCAACCAAGGGGCACTTAAAAACACTCTACAGAACCTTTGGAAAATTGAAGCGGGTGTGGCCATTCATGAAGCGGGGAACAATCGCATTGTCTTCGAGTTCTTCAACAAAAGAGATAGAGATAAAATTCTTAGCGGCAGACTGTGGTCCTTTGATAATCAACTCCTCCTCATGGAAGAATTCAGAGGGGGGGATGACATACAGAACATCAAGATAACTTGATCCCCTTTCTAGATACCTATTAAAAGAATTCCCCTTCACGCAAGAACAGAACGTGTTATGAGAGAAATTGGGAACAACATTGGCCAATTCATTGAATGGGACTGCTCGAACCCTATCCAATGGGGACCCGAGGTTCAGATTAGAGCCAGAATTGAAGTGTTGGATCCACTGATGAGGGGCATGTTTTTGAAAATCGATGGCGCAGACAACTGGATCTCATTCGAATTCGAGAAACTCCCAATTTTATGCTCCTTCTGTGGACGTCTCGGCCATCTGGAACGAGCGTGTGGCTCAAATCTAGGGTAGGGAGCATGTAATATCATTCTTCATTATGTCCCATGGCTCCGGGCCAAAATGACCAGATATGCCTTCATTCCTGAGGCAGAAAAACAAAAGGATCGTTAACGTCTCAAGGTGGCCCACACAAGTTAGGCGGGAACCGAACAGAGAACGATCATTAGGCTTGGACCGCCAGAGTTCCCTAAAGAGAGCCCAAACAATCAAAGGATTAACAGAATGTATACACCCCCCTAAAGGACACAACCTCAACACTTATTGAGGCAGGGAACATACAAAAATCTCCTGCAGAACAAAGCGCGAGGTCAATGCAGATGCAAGCTGAACCACCAGATCCCGACCCTGACCCAGAAATGAACATGGTTGACATCCTAACACAGGATAAAGATGGAAAGTCTGGAACTTCACCACCAAGACCAATCACCTGTCGAACCTGGAAAATGGTGCAACATGAAGTATGTGCTGGTAAAATGGGGGACCCTAAACCTGGGGATCAGAAAAGACAAATTGAAACATGCCAGTCAATGGGGAACTCCCCAAAGAGAGGAAAAACGACGGGTGCAATAACAGGTGACGAGAACTCAAAGGCGGAGGCGGGTGAGACCCATCCCCGCCTAGATCAATGATTGTCCTATTCTAGAACTGTCTTGGGCTTGGAAACCCATGAACTGTTCGCATGCGCCAGCACAATTGCGCACAGTCGCCCCGATATGTTTTTCCTGTCCGAAACCATTTTGGAAAACAAGGACACGACTAGCATTGCTCAGAAATGTGGATTCCAAGGCTATCTTGCGGTCTCCAGACAAGGCCACTCTGGGGGACTCTGTCTCCTATGGAAGGATCATCTCAACGTCAGGATCTTGTCTTTCTCCTCGCACCACGTGGCTGCGACTGTTCAGGCGGACCACACCCCACTATGGACCTTTCTGGGATTATATGGCTGGTCAGCCCATAATGAAAAGGGTAAATCTTGGGATCTCCTCTGCAAACTTCATCAATAGCTTCCAAGCCCTATTCTATTTGGTGGAGAATTCAATGAGATTATGTACCATAACGAAAAAAGAGGCGGAAATGTCTGACACACTGCATCGATGGAAAATTTCAAGGATGCGGTCACTAGGGCGGACCTGGTCAATTTGGGATACACAGGTAATACCTTCACATGGTTCAGAGGTAATACGAATGACACACGCATCACCGAGCGACTTGACAGATTTTTGGGATCAACAGATTGGATAAATCTCTTCAGCATTTTCCGCATCGGCCACATGATTCTCAACTGTTCAGACCACTGCCCAATTTTTATTGACTGTATTAAAGGTGAACGTATCAAACAACCTTGTAGACCCTTCAGATTTGAAATCTTCTAGTTAAAGTACTGGGAATGCAAATATGTTGTAAGATCAATATGGAATATCACTCATGAATATATTGGCCTCAATCTCCAAAAGGTCGCATCCGATCTGAGTTCTTGGAGTAATAAGAAATTTCGTCATCCTGAGAGGCATTGTGCTTCCCTCGAAAAGAAACTTCACAACCTACTCAAGAAACCCCCATCCAGTTGCACTCTTGACATGATTGGAGCCACTCAAAGAGAGCTGGACGCGACCCTGCACGTGAAGGAAAGCTTCCGGGCTATGCTGGCGCGGGATACCCACATCTTAGAAGGGGATGCCAATACCCAGTATTTTCACCAGAAAGCCTCAGCTAGGCACCAGAAAAATTTTATCAATTGAATCTCACAATCAGATGGAAGAAAAGTCTTTGATACTAAGGGAATTCACGAAGTATTGACATGTTACTTTCGGAACCTCTTCAATTCAGGAACTCCTTTCATTTCGGCAGAAGTGGAAGAATGTATCCAACCAGTGATCACCGAGGAGATCAATCGGAATCTTTACAAAGATGTTTCAGATGAAGAGATATGCCTGGCTCTGAAACAGATTCACCCCACTAAGGCCCTGGGACTGAACGGGTTCCATACCCTATTCTTTAAGTAATACTAGCACATCATCGGTCCCGACATATGCAAAATGATAAGGAATATCTGGGCCGGGAAAAAAAGTATTTCCACCATCAATGAAACTGTCCTCATCCTCATTCCCAAAATTAAGAAGCCCCAGGAAGCCCCTGACTTTAGGCCTATCAGCCTATGCAATGTCACGTACAAAATCTTCTCTAAGATCCTTGTAAATCGGCTATAACCGTGATTGCCTGATATTATCACAGGAAAATAGAGTGGCTTCACGGCCAATAGGCTGATAACTGATAACGCAATTGTGGCCCATGAAGTGTTTCACTCTATGAAAACATTCTCCAATGCCAAAAGAGCAACCATGGCCTAGAAACTGGATATGACCAAGGCTTATGAAAAAGTAGAATGACACTTCCTCAAAATTGTGATGCTGAAAATGGGTTTCTGTACTAAGTGGACAGATATGATCATGCAATGCATCTCGACCGTCTCTTTCATAATCAAGGTCAATGGGGAGCTCACTCGAGGATTTTTGCCATCCCGCAGCCTACGTCAAGGAGATCCCCTCTCCACTTTTCTCTTCATCTCAGTGGCTGATGTCTTCTCTAAACTTTTATCCAGGGCTACATCTGCTAAAACTATTCATGGGGCAAAGGTCTGTCACGTAATTCCACCAGTGTCACACCTTTTTTTTCACCGACGACTGCCTCCTCTTCTCCATAGCAACTATTAATGAATGTCAGGTGATCATCCATGCGATCCATCAGTACGAGAGGGCGTCTGGACAGTCAACCAATCACGGAAAATCAGAAATCACCTTCAGTGCAGGGGTACCTCACCCCAAGAGAGATGAAATCTGCGCAGCAGTTGGTATACATATGGTTGAAAAACACCAAAAGTATCTCGGGATACCCACAGTAATTGGCTAGTCCAAAAAAGAAAATTTCGCATCTCTTGTGGACAGGATTGAGAAGAAAATTCAAGGCTGGACCCCAAAAAGAATCTCAAAATAAGGGAAAGAGACCCTCATAAAAGCTTTCATCCAGTCTATCCCAAGCTATTTTATGTCCCTATTTAAGCTCCTGGCAGCCATCGTCAACTAGATCCATACACGCACTGCCAACTTCTGGTGGGGGAAAACGATGGAAGAAATAACCCCCACTGGATGGCCTGGGAGAAACTTTGCATCCCCAATATTGAGGGAGGGATGTGATTCTGGAATATTCTTATCTTTAACGACGGACTGTTGGCCAAGAAAGGATGGAGCCTTATTAACCATCCATCATCTCTCTGTGCATGGGTATTATGAGCTAAGTACTTTCCCCACACGGACTTCCAGGTTTCCTCACTTGGCTCGCGTCCAAGCTTCCTTTGGAGAAGCATTTGGGGGTCCCAAAATCTCTTGGACAAAGGACCGGGATGGAGTATTGGGGATGACGCATCTGTCAATATATGTTCTGACCCATGGTTGATTGATACGGTAGGTATGTGGGCTACATCCCACGCACAACCAGGCTTTGAAGATGCCACTGTCAAAAGCCTCCTTTCCGACCAAGGAACGGGGTGGTGTGTGGATAATATTTTTGAATGGTTTAACGAAAGAGACCAAATAATTATCCTAAGCATCCCCTAGGTCCTTGAAGCAGGCCCTGACCATCTCTTTTGGTGCAATTACATATCGGGCGAATACACGATGAGATCCGGATAGAGTCTTGCTCTTAGAAACCACCCAACCGACCGGAATGAGGGACCATGGAAATTGCTTTGGAAGATCAACGTACCCCAAAAAATACGCCACTTTTGGTGGTAGGTCTGCACGGGCACCCTCCCAACAATGATCCTTCTCTCGTACAGACATATGTAAAATGTCGCTTACTGCCGGTTTTCCCGAACATCCCAAAGACCCCCTTGCATGCCATCATTCACTGCCTGGAAGCTAAGGAAATCTGGAATAAGTGGGACCCATCCCCAGATGCATCACTGGATACGGCTTCTGAACTCCCCACTCTCCTGGTGCGATGGTGCTCATCTCTCTCAGCGGCTAAGGCAGGGTCATTTTGCACCCTGGCCTTGATCATCTGGGTACCGCATAACAATGTTGTTTTCCACCACAGGCATAAACCTCCTGAATTCTGGATTGAATGGGACACCCCATGGATCGAGGGATGGAATCACCACAATGGAAATAAAATTCCTTTTGATCCCCCCTCCCGCCCCCCTCATTGGAACCCCCTGATGGAAGGTGTTCTTAAGATCAATGTGGACACGTCTTTCCCAAAGGATGGACTTGTCTCCCTCGGTCTCCTGGCCCGAAATCATCTGGGGGAAATCATCGCAGCAAAGTATGAATCACATCATGCCTTTTGGGAACCTACTTTTGCTGAGGCTAATGCCATCCTGGCAGCTTTGATGCTGGCTTTGGAACGTGGGTGGGTTGATATTTGCATTGAATCGGACTATCTCACCGTGATCGATGCCATTAACCACAACAACGGCGGACTCCAGTATTTTGGCCTCATTATCAGGAGAATTCTCTCACTCTGCCAATGCTTTTCATTATACACCTTCTCCTTTTACAAAAGATAAGGCAACAATGCAGCCAATCAGTTGGTAACATCAGGCCCCTTCGAGGCCAACCAGCTCTGGCTGGACAATTTTCCTTCGTGGCTTTGAATTTGTACGTCTGCTGATATTCGTCATTAATGATATCGGGTTTTCTCAAAAAATAATTAATTAATGTAAATTGAAACTGATAAAAATGGAATGAATTAATGTATTAAATCTCTTTAAATGGTTGTGTGCTTATAGGATACCTAGTCTTAGAAGTTGCAATCGGGAGTCCGAGAGACGTTAGCTGAATTTGAGTCTACGACTAGGTTATACCCATAGTGTGGTTGTGAGATATAGTATATTCTGTACTTTTTGAGTTTCTATATGCTACTCCATCTCATCAGTTAGGGAAACTGACACCTCGGGGATTCTGAGCCCTGGGGGGTGGTTTCTCCAACATTCCGGTGGTAGGATGGATGGATTACTACCCTCTTTGGCCTTGCTCTATTCTCTTGGTAGTTACTTGTGCTTGTAGGCACAAAAATTAGTTTTCTCCATATATGTGTGTAGAGGGCTGTAATGGATTGTGGTTATTCACACAAATATATTCTGGATATAGTTTCCTATGAACTACTATAGGTATAACGTGTATAGGCTGTCATGGCTTGAGGATCCTTACTCGGTGTATGGGTTGTAATGTCTTGAGGTGTAATGCCTGACATATGATACGAATTATGCAAGATATGGTGGCTCATGAAAACTACCTGGTTACTTTATTGTGTGGATGTAGTGGATTGTTTGCAAGAGGTGCATGTTGTGGGGCTTCTCCTAGGTGTCAGCAGCCAAGCCTTTTTGGAGAGAGATGCTTAGGATGTGTGACATTGGGGCAAAGTGGAAAACTAGTGGGGAAGTAGTAGCGGGGTACCCTTGATAGTCTTTATTATATTATATACTCTTGTATGTGATACTTGGTGAGATTTTCCATGGTGAGGCTGGGAACTTAGTATACCTATTTAGGTGACGAGTTAGTTTCACTTATTTTTCATGATTTTTTATCATGCTTTCTTTACTTTTGCACGAGTGGCTACAGGGAGTATCCTACTTAGTATACTATTATTCTCACCCTATGTATGTATAAACTATTTTTCGGGTCACTTAGTGTAGGGTGGAGATCAAGATGTTTTCTACTAGCTTGGTGTTGCAAGATCTGTTTGGGCTTGCGGTTGCAACTATTTTTACTTTTTTTTGGGTACTTACAGTTTTTCCCCTTTCAGTTGTAGTTTTTTTGCATGACATTACATATTTGTACTTGGGATTTCTTTTCTATTATTGTATGAGTTGGATTTGGTTGGTGTCTATCTTATATCTCCCTTTCGCATGTGTTATATTAGAGGATAATGCCTCCCATTTGTGTTTTTACTATACCCTCTGTGCTAGTCACCAACCCATGGCCTACTTGAAGCAGGACTCAGGGGGTTATTATCTCTATTCTCACATTGTTGGCCTAAGAGGGGTACTCCTTGTGGAGATGGGGTCATGAAAAAGTGGTATTAGAGGGAGGTTGAGGGATAGGATTTAGTTTGGTGTTAGGCATAGGTGATGTTTCATGGTTTGGTAGGGAAACAGTGTCATTCCAGTTTATCAAGTGATGTAAACATTGGAGACCTACTAAGACATAGGCATTTAGGGCTCCCTATGATCTGATTCACTTACCTTCAAGTTTAAAATGGCTAATAAATGAGGTGATACTAGTTGTAGGGTAGAGAAATAAGAAAGAATCATAAATAATTATTCTTTTTTCCTGTAATTGAATGGGTAGACCTTGTGATAGGATAACCTAAAATGAATAAAAGAAAACAATTAATTAATTAATGTTGATTCTTCCATATTCTAGGTTTAGGATCTCTAACTATTTTTTATTTTATAGGTATGGATCTAGGTCAACATCCTCATCAGGATCATATAGAATATGTCCAGTAGTCTATGCCAGCAGATCGTCGTAGGGTAGATGTTGACGATGATAAAACTTGGAGAAGGAAACTCTAAGAGTTTCAGCACTAGAGTCTGCAAAAGTACGAGTGATCTGTTTCAGATGAAGTCATAGAAGACTTGTTGGAGGTGGTCGAGATATGATTCAGTTGAATCTATGCTCATAAGGATCACTGTGTGTCCTTGGTTGTGAAGATTCTGCATGGAGAAGCGAGTCAGTGGTGGTTCTTGTTCATCGGGGATTGCGAGGAGTTGGTGATCTCATGGGAGGAGTTCTGAGACAAGTATATATTTGAGTTTCTTTCTTAGACCATGAAGGTGTCCAGTCGCCAGGAGCTTCTTACCCTTTGACAGGGGATATCTAATGTGAGAGAGTTTGGAATGTGTTTCTGGAACCTTTTACAATATGCTTCAGACCTGTTTCCAGATAAGGAGTCCAGGGTGAGGCATTTCTAGGAGGCTTTGCATCCAGATATCTAGTGTCAGGTCTCCCCATTTACGCTGAATATGTATCTTGAGGTGTTGGCAAGGGAAGAGGTCGTTGAGAGGACATTGGATATAACTGGATCATCACGAGAAGGGTGTTGTCATGATTCCTCACAAAGTAGATTTGTGGTCCACGATTCTCAGTTTTTAGGAAAGAGGAGTTTCTGTTTAGCCGAGGGTAGGTCCCATCCCTCAGCATCTCGTTTCTCCAGGGGCAACGGCTCTCAAGACTATACCAAGGGATAAAGTGCTTGTATTTCTTATGGTGGTCGAGGTCATCAGTACCAGGAGTGATCGACCTTTCAGAGCAGTCATCGTACACCAGGTGTTTCACTCAAAGTTCCTCAGTTGAGGCAGTTCCAGCCGAGGCAGCAGCAACATGTTACACCAGCTTTGGATCAGAAGAGGGGAGATGGGGCAGGCATAAAATAGCCCCATGACACTCCCCATCCTTAGAGAGCATAGCGCAGCCATGTTGGTGGTCCTCATCAGGGTCAGAGAGGCCATGGAGGAGGTCGTGGTCAACTTTATGCTTTATTGTTGTCAACTCCAGGCTAGTCAGACATCATTCGAGGTACCCTTTGATTGTTTTGTACCTTGGTGTATGCCTTGTTTGATTCATTATAGACACACTCCTTCATATCACTTACCCTTTTCCATGCTTTGGGACTTGAGGTAGAGATGATTCTTGTGCCCTTGGCTTTGACTACGCCAGTTGGAGGTCGAGATGACTTTTTTTATGTATATAGAGACTATGAGCTAGTTCTGGGGAAACACTGCTCTTGGGGAGATTTCCTATGTTTACGGATATAACCATATGATTTCAACCTCAGAATGGATTTGTTGCATTCGATATAGGATATCATGGATTGCTTCAGGAGGCATTTTGTGTTCTTTAATGCGGATGGAGAGTCGGTGGTGTTTTTTGGTGACCGAGACCCTTAGATGGGTCATAGGTGTGTTCCATCCTTATCCCCCATGATGGAGGAGCTGATGCTGAGTTCTTCATAGGTTCATCAGTTGGTGTTTCCTAGGGTCATTTAAGAGTACGATGATGTCTCTTCAAAAGAGGTTGTAGCATTACCCCCTCGATGAGAGATCGAGTTTGGGATCGAGCTACAACCAGGAGAGTCTCCTATCTCTATGTATCCATACAGAATGGCCCCTTATGAGTTACGAGAGCTACATATATAGCTTTATGGTCTATTCCAGTGCAGTTTTGTTCGGCCGAGTGTGTCCCCATGGGGTGCACAGTTTTTTTTGTTAAGAAAGCTGATGGAAGTTTGTGGTTGTGTATCGATTATCATTGCTTAAACAAAGTGACAGTAAATAATCACTATCCTCTTCTATGGATTTATGATTTATTCGATCAAATGAAGGGTGCATGTTGGTTCTCAAAGATCTACTTGCGGTCAGTATATCATCAGATGCGTTTGAAGGATGAGGATGTCTAAAAGACTGCTTTCTGTTATCGTCATGGGCATTATGAATTCATTGTAATGTCATTCATTGTGATGAATGATCTATATATATTCATGAGATTGGTGAATGTTGTGTTCCATGAGTTCCTTGAAAAGTTTGTGGTGGTTTTCATCGAAGAAATTCTTATGTACTCCACATATGAGGAGGAGTATAAAGAGTATCTACATGCCATTTTGGGAGTTCTTCATCAACATCAGCTATTTGGGAAGCTATAGAAGTGTGATTTTTGGGCTCAAGAAGTATGTTTATTGGGGAATTTTTTGTCCAAGTAGGGATTAGTTATGGATCCATCGAAGATATAAGTAGTTATGTCTTGGCAATCCCTCAAGACAGTGTCAGAGGTTTGAAGTTTCCTTAGTCTTGCAGGATACTACAGGATGTTCGTAGCTGATTTATCTCAAGTTTTGACTCATATAAAAGATTTTACTAGGAATAATTACGCATTAATTTGGATAGATCAGTGTCAGATAGCTTTCAAGTATCTAAATTAGAAGTTATTAAGTGTTCCAGTTCTTTGTCTTCTAGCAGAGGGAGTTAAGTTTGATATTTTCCGCGATGCTTCGCATCTGGGGTTAGGCAGTGTTCTAATTCAGCCGAGATCAGTTGTTTCTTATGGGTATTGGAATTTTCATCCCCATGAATGTAACTATGCCACCAATGATCTTGATTTGTATACTGTGGTATTTTCTCTGAAGTCTTTGAGTCATTACCTCATTCGTGAGCACTTTGTGGTTTTCACCAATCATAAGAGTTTAAGGTATGTAATCTCCCAACGTGACTTGAAATTACGACAACGTCTGTAGATGGAGTTCTTACATGAATATGACTTCAAAAAATTGTATACACCTAGAAAGGGGAATATCGTAGTTGATGTGTTGAGTCGGAAGTCATGTAGTGATGCAGTGCTTGAATTTGGTGATTCCTAGGAGTAATGGAATAAATTTCATCATTACATCTCAATATGGGATAGGTTGGGGGAAGAGGTTGTCTTTTTCAGATGACGGTGCAGTCATATCTAGTGTAGCTGGTGGAATAGTCCCAATTTGGAGATCTTGAGGTGGATGTCTAGAGAGACCGGGTTGTTTATAGTGCGCCCCCTGATGGTTGGTCTGAGGATGAACAACACCGAGTGTCGTATCATGGAAGGCTATTTGTTCCCTTGGAGATGCATGAGATTGTTTTTAGAGAGTTCCATTGTTCACCTTTAGTGGTGAATCCTGGCATGAAAAATGTGTACTGAGCCTTGAAGAGTCATTTTTGGTGTCCTGGGCTAAAGCTTGTAGTTGCGGATTTTGTGCCTTAATGTTTGGTCTGCCAGAAGGTGAAGGTCAAACATCATCCTCTTGGTGGTCTGCTCCAGCTGTTAGATGTTCCTAAGTAGAGGCTAGAGGACATCTCAATGGAATTTGTTACTGTTTTACCTCGATCTTAGGGAGGACATGACACTATTTTGGTGGTAGTGGATTATTTAACAGAATCATCCCAGTTCATAGCAATCAAGGAGTCAAGCTCAGTGGAAGTTTTATCGAGGCAGTATCTATAAGAGGTGGTGAGATTTCATGGAGTCCCAAGGACAACCGTTTATGATCGAGATCCTTGTTTTACCTTCAAGTTTTGTAGAGGTATATAGAATTATTTACACTCTTAGTTATGCCTTAGCATTGCTTTTTATCCTTAGACGGACTGTTGGAAAGAGCGGACTATCCAGACTCTTGAAGACATGTTACGCTCTTGTGTCCTGGATTTTGGAGGATCGTGGATGAGGCACTTACCCTTGGTGGATTTCTCTTACAACAATAGTTTTCACTCCACCATTAGTACGGAACCATTTGAAGCCTTGTATGGCTGACATTTCTATTCTCTGTTGTGCTAGAATGGGGTCGGAGAGTCAGCAATTCTCGGACCAGAACTTGTGTATAATACAACAAAGATGGTTTAGGTGATTCATGAGAGGATGAAGACAGTGTATGATTGTCAAAAATCATATATCGATCAAAGGAGGATACCCTTATAGTTTGATGTTTGAGATTACGTGTTTCTGAAGGTGAATATTCATCGTGAGAAGTAATGTTTTGGTCGTGGGAGTAAGATTTCTCCCCGGTTTGTTGGGCCTTTCGAGGTGTTGGTTCATGTTGGATCTGTGGAATATTGAGTAGCACTTCCCCTGTAGATGATCCGAATACCTGATTTTTTTAATGTTTCATAGCTCCGTCATTATCTTCATGATGACTCTCTGGTCATTTATTGAGGAGAGATCAACGTTAACGATGATGTGACCATTGATGAGAGACCTATGGAGATCCAAGACCGCAAAGAGAAGGTTTTTCATGGTTGTTTTATCCCCTTGGTTTGTGTCTTGTGGAAACACGATGTTAGGGAGGAGAGTACCTAGGAATGTGAGTCACAGATATGTGATTAGTACTCATAGTTTTTTGATGTTTAACTCTTTTCATGTAACGATGTCCCCATTTTGGTTATAGAACTTTCATGTTTATAAGATGGATTTATTTTGGTTACTTCTTATAGATTGCTCTCTTTTGAGAGGTATCTCTATGGGTGGTTGTTCAGACCCTGTTTCGGTTTCCCTTTAGGTGGGTTTTGAATTCTCAAGGATGATAATGTTTTGATATGTATCTGATGTAATGGCCCAGACCTCTCTAGTCCATTCCTCAGTAGAAATCTAGTGTTTGAGGAGTTTGGGTGGTCAAGGTGACTTATCCCCAAAACTTTTCAAAATTTCCAGAATAGTGAGGTCCAATGGTAGCCTCTATTTCATTTTCCAATTTTTGAGTTCATAAATAGTGTTTCTAGAACGGTGAGGTCCAAGAGTAGACTCTTTTTCCTTTTCCAAATTTTGAGTTCATGAACAGTGTTTCCATAATAGTGAGGTCCAATGGTAGACCCTATTTCTTTTGAAAAATGTTGAGTTCAGGAAAAGTGTTTCTAGAATGGTGAGTTCCAATGGTAGCCTCTATTTTCTTTGCCAAATTTTGAGTTCATGAACAGTGTTTCTAGAATGGGGAGGTCCAACAGTAGCCTCTATTTCCTTTGCCAAATTTTGAGTTCATGAACATTGTTTCCAGAACACTGAGGTCCAATGGTAGCCTCTATTTCCTTTGCCAAATTTTGAGTTTATGAATAGTGTTTCCAGAATGATGAGGTCTAATGGTAGCCTATATTTTCTTTTCCAAATTCTGTGTTCATGAACTGTGTTTCTAACTTCTTATAGTTTCACCCCTTTAACATTTCCTTTGATGTAAAATGCATTTAAAGCCTCATTTTAAGGAATATAAGGCTGATTCAAAGGCCATAAATCTTATATTAACTTTCCTAAGGCTCGAGATGCTTTTACTTGGTCAAACTATGTAGTTTAATATGATCCACTTTTAATGTAAAATCCATCATATCTTAGACCGCTACTCTATTAAATCTTCAAAAGGGACGAGATATCTTCCTTACTTAATCTTCCTCTTTGTTCTTTGGTGTGATATTATTGAACCTTTCCTTACTTCCTGTAGGAGTTTTTCAATCGAACTTTCCTCCCTAGATTGGTTCCCCTCTGTTTTTGATGCAACCAAGTTGTATCAATCAATATTTGATATAAGGTGTGATCTATCATAATTATTTTGGGTTCATCTCATTCTGTTTCTCCTTAACCTTTTATGGAATGCTATCTCCATATTCCTAATGGACTTTTCTGGGGTGTTGACCAGTGTGGTGGTGTCTCTGCATCCTCGGGTGGATACAACTGTCATGGGGGTAGGAGATTGTAATCTATTTTGTGGATCGTTCTCGTATAAAGAACATCAAGAACCATTTGAGGTAGGGGATTCATTTCTTCTCTATTATTTTACGTGAAACTGTATAGTTAGCATGTTTTAGCACACTGGATCACAATTGAATTGACATATTAAATATTTAAACTGGATAAATAAATTGATATCAATCATGTGTTATTGCCTCTTTTTTTAGATAGTGTGATATTTATTCTTTATTTGTTTAGATATTCATTATTGATGGAAATTGGTAAGGAATGTAAAGTTGGAATTAATTATTAATTGTTTGGATAAAGATAAAGAGGCATGTAAATGAATATGTTTGTTGTTGTTCTAATTTGATGTTAATCCAATTAAGGCAGTAAGCATGTTTAATCAATTTGTGATAACTTACTATTTTGGTTTCTTGAAGTTGGAACCTAAAATAATAAATTGTTTAATTCAAGATGGATTAAATAAATTATTGTTTGATAAAAGATAATTCCTTGTAGGGTTCTGAGTTACCCTCTTGATTGTTTAAGGCCCAAGAGACCAATTGATATGATGTTTGTTTTCTTACTTCTTGTGTTGTGAAATGATCCTGGAAGGCTTTTGTGATGTGTGGGGGAAACGAGGCCTATTGGTCATGGCAGTAGTTGACGCCTAGAGTGGTGAGATGCATCTATTTATGCATGTGGGTGTCAGGGAAGACACCAGAGATGATGGAATGGGTTGGATGTGAATGTTCGGATTCTTGCGGTCTCTTGTTGGTTGTTTATCTTATTTACTTTCCCCACTGCTCAAGGCAGCTGGTTTACTTACACACATTTCAAAATGGGTGAAGATACGTGGGGTATGCCATGTGATTTCCGTGTTTAGCTTCCTGAGGAAGTATGAGTCTATGCTCTTGCTATAGGTGGAAAAGACTTGACGTGTAGTTCATCTACTCACCGTATTGATCCCCCTTATGTTTAGTATCTTAGAATGTTTTTCTAGAATGCTTGGTAATATTGGAAAGTAATAATGTTGTTAATAAATTATTGAATAAATGATGTTAACCCATGGGGTTTGAGATTTTGGGGACACAATGTTGAGGTTTCAATTTAAAGGAATGGGGAACTTTGGGTGTGATTCTAATGAAATATAATGTGGAAATTATATATGGTTATTTAATGTTTAAATAATTAATTAACGTAAATTGAAACTAATAAAAACGGAATGAATTAATGTATTAATTCTCTTTAAATGATTGTGTGCTTATAGGATACCTATTATTTGAAGTGGCAGTTGAAAGTTCGAGAGGCGTTAGCTGCAGTTGAGTCTATGACAAGGTTATGACCATAGTGTGATTGTGAGATATAGTATATTCTATAGTTTTTGTGTTTCTATACACTCCTCCACCCCTCCAGTTAGGGAAACTAACACCCTGAGGATTCTGAGCCCTAGGGGGTGTTTTCCCCAACATTCTGGTGGGAGGATGGATGGCTGACTACCCCCTTTGGCCCCGCACTCTTCAGTTGGTAGTTACTTGCGATGGTAGGAACAACAGTTTGTTTCCCTATATATGTGTGTAGAGGGTTGTAATGGTCTGTGGTTATTCACACACATATATTCGGGATATAGTTTCCTATGGAATACTATAGTTACTAGGTGCATAGGCTATGATGGCTTGAGGATCCTTACTCGGTGTATGGGTTGTAATGGCTTGAGGTATAACGCCCGAAGTATGATACACATTATGAGAGCTGTGGTGTCTCCTGAAAACTATACGTTTAATTTCTTGTGTGGACGTGGTGGTTTTGTTACACGAGGTTCATGTTTTGGTGTTTCACCCAAGTGTCTGCAAGAAATCCTTTTTGGAGAGAGATGCTTAGGACGTGCGACGTTGGGGAAAAGCAGAAAACTAGTGGAGAAGTAGTAGCAGGGTACCCTTAATATTCCTTGTTATATTATATACTCTTGTATTCGATACTTGGTAAGAGTATCCCTGGTGTGGCTAGGAACTTATTATACCTATTTAGGCGATGAGTTAGTTTCACTTGTTGTTCACTGTGCTTTAGCATGCTTTCATTACTTTTGCATGAGAGGCTCTGAGGAGGATACTACCGAGTATACTGTTATACTCACCCTATGTATATATAAACTATTTTTCTGGTCACTTGGAGAATGTTGGAGATCAATCTGATTTCTACTAGCTTGGGGTTGTATGAGCTTTTTGGGATTGTGGTTGCTACTGTTTTTACTTTATTTTGGGTACTTTCAGTTTTTCCCCTTTTAGTTATAGTTGTTTTTCATGAAATTACATATTTGTACGAGGGATTTATTTTCTATTTTTTTCTGAGTTGGATTTGGTTTGTGTCTGTCTTATCTCTCTCTTTGACATGTGTTCTCTTAGAGGTTATTTCCTACCATTTTTGTGTTTACTAAACCCTCGGTGATAGTCGCCAACCTGGGACTTATTGGAGGTGAGACTCGGGGGGGGGGGGGGTCACTATCTCTCTTCTCACATTATCAGCCCAGGAGGGGCACTCCTTAGGAGGATGTGGTCATAAAAATATATGTATTATTATAACTATATTTTATGATTCATTATTTTTAATGTTAGTATATGACTATTTTTATTTTTTGAAAATATATCGGTTGATAGTGAAAGTGAATGTGAGTTTTATTTTTGTCAATTTTATGAGAGTAATAATATAGATAAGTCGTGTGGTGAGAATGAACCTTGTTGCATTAATTCTTTATATAATTTTTTTTCAATATTATAGAAAATTTTAAAATTTAAGGTTTAGAGGAATGGATGTAATGATTGTGTTGTTTATATTTAAATTTATTTTATAGGATGAAAATTCATAAGGATTGAGAGAACATTATAATATAGTTTTTTTAGAATATTTATTCATGTACTTAGAATTTGATACTATTTTGGTTTCATTGGATTTATAGGTAGAAACTTTTATCAAATTAAGTATTATAGTAATTTAGTTAAATACCCCGGGAAGTATTAGAAGAAATAATAATTTTTGAATAATATGTGTAAAATGTTAAATTATTTTTTATATAGATTTAGATTGATAAAACAAATTCATTGAGACTGAAGTGGGATTTTTTATTTTAGATGTGATTTTGGTAATGGTTTGACAGCAATGAAAATTTTAGTAATGAAAGTTAAATAATTTAAATAAATAATATTCATTTAAAAAAATTAACAGAAAAACAACTATATATTTATCCTTTATATAAATTTATGAGGGAATTGGGGAATAAAAACTTCTCTCAATGAAGGTTTCTATCAAAGTTGTAAAGTATTCTAGGGAACAAGGATTAAATAAAGAACTAGTTGAGGTTATTTGGTTCTGATAAACACTTTTTGAATTATTTTCTGCCCGTATGATTCAAATTTTAATATTTTCTAAATGGTTTGACTTATATCATTAAATACATATATATATTTTAGATTAACCAATGATGAATATGATAAAATTGTAATTACATCAAATTTAGTTACAAAGTGAGGTAATTCTTATAGAAAAGTTTGAAAATATCAATCTTATCTCTAATATTTGAAGCCTAGAACATGAAATTCGTGATAAATTAATTTCATACCTTGATTCTACATCTCAATAAAGTTATAATATCCTAAATTTTTGGAAAATATGAAAAAATATTTTGAATATATTTTATAGAGATATTTTGATGCCAATTTTGATAAAATTAAAAATAAATTACAATCATGAATAGGTATATAGAAAACAAATATATAATTATTTATCCAATGATGAAATGAATACAATAATACCAATAATAGGATGATCCCACAAAAATATTGAATATAATTTAAGATTTAATTTCCCTTTTTTCACATTCTCCCTAACTTTTCATGCCTTTAATGATTGATTCATATCTTGAAACATACATTTAATTGATCTTCATGATATGATGAGAATTCATTGAAAGTTTTTTAAGAAATAAAAGTGTCCCTATCATTATTTTTTAGGCTTTGGTAATAGTATTTACATGAAAAGAGTGAGAATTTTTTGATTAAAATATTAGATAATGAGAAATGACCAATCTTTTCTTTATGGGGTGTGACATAGGGGATTCATAACGAATACCATTTTATCATTTGATTAACTTGATCAAATATCTATCCATGTGTCTCTATAACCATGATGAGAAGTTTTAACCCCTTTTATTATGATCATCCTATCCAATTTATTAGAATAAATCTCATGGGGCTATGTTACCATATAGTTAGAAAACTCAAATAGAGTTGAGCTAACATTGTAGGAGTTTTCTAATAAAATATCATCTGAAAAGGGGAGTTCTGACATGATGGTGTAGAACATGTAAGTAAATCTAGGACTTGGGACATGGGTGTTGGGGAACCCTTTAATTGGACAGTGGGATTTTAGTACATGATGGTGCATAGAGAGACTACTTTGAACTTCAAAATTTCTATTGGAATACTTTTAACATCCTATGACTAATGAAAGACTATTTTGATGATTTTGATAATTTTTGGTGCACTAAATTAACTAATTATTTTTCTATAATAACTTATAATCCTTTGGTGTTTTTTATCATACCAAATATCTATAAAATATTTTAGTTATCTTCGTATACATGTTTTTATGTCGATTTAAAATTTATAATTTAATTAATTATTTCAATTATTAATTTATAATTATTATAAAATAAACAAATAATAAAAAATTATAACATTATTAATGATTTCATTTATTGAAATTTTGGTAACTAAAAAAGTAAACATTAAATTATTTTGATGGAATTATATTCATACAATGGAATTGAATATTTGCGTGGTTTATGAAATATTTATAATGATAAACATAGAAAAAATTAAGGTTTTTTAAATAATTTTTGAAATAAAAGATAATATTAATAAACTTATGATAATTTTAGATTAAAATAATTTTCTAAATTAAATTATCTATAAGTGATGGTATTTTCTATTTTATGGCATGTTATTTTTATGATAATGAGGGTTTCTTAAAAAATATATGGATTTATTATATAAATTATTTTAATTATTAAAGGATACTTGGATAAATTATTTGTGAGATCAAAATAGAATTAATTTTTATGAGAATTAAGGATGTGAAAAACTTTTAATTTAATTTATATGAATTAAGAGGATGGATTATGGAATTTTGATCTTAAATATCTGTGATTTGAATTAATAAATAAATAATAAAAATGAGATCAATGAAAATAATTAATATATTATATTAAGGATTTTTCATCTTCTGATGATGTTATGGTAATTAGTGGATGGCATGTGATTCTTATGAAGATTATAAAGAAATGATACGATGAACTATCTCAATTTAATTTAATGATTAATTACAATAAACTTGAAGATAAACATGAAAATTATGTATATTTTTATATCAATACAATTATTAATTTTATGAAATGAATAATCTAACAAATATAACTAATTTTTCATCAAAATTGAGTAAGATAAATTTATATAAATATTATGATTGGTATAGTGGAATTTTTTATTATTTTATACAGGTTCCATGGGTATGATAGATTAGTCATTGATAGGGTAGTATGGACACTTTTCTTATTCACCTTACATTATATATTTAATGCATCATAGAGGTTAACAGACATGGATTGTAATAATTGAGTAATTATTCTTGTACTCACCTGCTAGACTGGATTATAGAATAATGATTGTGTATATGTGTATCCATTCTCATTCTTACCCTTAACTTTAGGTTGAGGTTATTGATGATATACCAAATATTATTCCTATTCACACCCACTATCCTTGGTCTAATCTAGGTAATTATTCACCTGAGTGTTTACACTTTTTCTTTCCCACAACTATGGGATTGAGGTGAATGATGATGCAATGAGTACTTACGCTTTTCTCAACCACAACTATGGGTTTTAGGAGGAATCATAATAGAGTCATTTATTTGACTTGAGACTAGATATATAAGAACTTCTCTTTTATATGAAAGTTTAATATCCTAGGTGAAGCATATGATGATTGATTTATGACTGGATGTGAGATATGTTATTGTTATTTTATAAAATTTCTATTATATTACGTGACTTGCATCCATATATGAGGATTATGAATTCCAACATGCATTTAGATAGGAGTATAGTAATTATTTGTGTGGATATATTGTTTTTACCATTACCCTTATCTATGTAACCAAGGTATAAATTGTAGAACAATGAGACTAAGAGACCAGGTACTATTAACCCTTCATATATGGTAGAGGGATTGATTGTAGCACAGTCGGGTTAAGATATTGAGTTTTTGGTGACCTCTATTAGGACATAGTTCATAGGGGACCTTTTTATTTGGAATATGAATATTATATATATATATATATATATATATGTCTTTTTTTGTGTGTGTGAATATGTTTTTATTTGATGAGGGTAATGATGGTGAAATTTGTGTATCTTGATATGAAATTCAAATGAAAATCACTACCATGGATACAGATGTGTTATGTCATTAGTTTTTTCTATACTTTACTTATTGAGGATATATATAGATATTATTGGTTGATGGGGTTTTCTCACTACATAGGGAAACTATATTGTTTATTATTTATCACCCATGCATGTGTAATTATTCATTATTTACTCTTTTTTCATATATATTTGAAAACAAAAATAAGTGATTGTCTTAGAGGATATGGATTGATTAAGATTTGAATATTTATTTTATGGAGTATTTTTAATAGAGACCACATTGGTTCTTTCTAGGCTTAGAATTATATTTCATTATATTTTATTATATCAAATCATGTTATATTATTTGTATTGGGAGATGAATTTTATTATATTACATTATATTGGACCCGTTGAAATTTATACATGATTTATATTTCATTTATTATATGTATTTTTAGTATGTTACATGATATTGAATATAGTAAGTGATAGGGTTTGATTAGAGTTAATTCCTCTCATCATATTCAAGTAGATACCTTAGTGTTATTCATTACCCCCAAGCCTATATGAGGGGGGTCTGGGGAGTTCACTTTTAAGTTTTCCATGATTTGACTTGTGTGTTACATATAATAGAAAACTCATGTTATATATAAATGAATTTAGATTTCAACCTTCCGCACCAACATATACCTTTATGAATCATCATAAATATATCATGGATCATCTATCTATAATTTTCCTTTAAAAATAATACATATTTTGGTCATAAATAAATATATACTTTTTTCATATTATATATATGTTTTTTATCTTTAAAATGATATTAAACCTTCATCTTCCACCTAATTCTTCAATAATAAATTAAAATGTAATTTAAAACATTAGTATACCATTTTTTATATAAACTCAATCAAAATCAATTTATAAAAGTAAAAAAAATCATTCCAAATAATTATTTTTGAATTATTTTGTGCTTTGACAGTAAACGTATTGTGCTCTAATTTTGAGATATTTTTATATTAACACTTCATAACCAATATAAAATTGATGTTATATATTTAAAAAGAAAAATATTCACTCAATAAAAAAAATTGTTCAATCAAACAGATATTCCATTTTTTGATAAACAATATTAGAAAATATACATTCTATTATTTTTAACTTATTATGTTAAATGATTCATAACTAACTCAAACTCAGTGTATATTTAAGACCTAGAAAAATAATTATTCTTACATTAAATTTTCTATTTTAACTTATTCTATGTGGTTTCTCAATACAAATTCTATTGTAGTTTACCATGATCTACACAAATATTTTATGTGTTATCCAAATTTTCTCTCTTGGAAGGTACAAGTTATATGATTCATATATTCTTATATTGATTTAATCACACTTAAAAAAATTTAATATCAATTTTATATAAGTTCATATCAAGATCAATATACTTATTTTATAATTTAAATATTATTAATGTAGTTCTCAAACAAATGATCAAGATATTTTTGTTAAGGTATGAATACAATTACTTAACTTATAAACTATTGGTGGAACATCATTGGATTAGATTGAGAATTGGTGGGAAAATCATGGGTGGTGAACTATTACAGCCAAAATATCAATTAAAGAGTGGTGTTGGTCAATGAAAGGAAATATGAGAAATGATTGGATATTTTTTAGTGGTGGAATTCTATTTTTTATAGTATCATAGAGTAAGTTGATGCAATAATTTTAAATAGTAATGAGTGATTAAGGAATATTCAATGCACATGATAAATAGTTATTATAAAAATATTTTTGAGGATTTATTATAGACAAATAACCCCCGTGAGGATGTTTACTACCTTGAATTAGTTTATTCAACTAGTTATTTGTGAGATCAATTATTACTATAGAGTTTAACTATATTCTCTCTTTTAGAGTATGAAATTTTTATCCATAGATGTAAGGAATTTATAACGAAATTAATTTTTATGTGTGAAAGTATGGTTTATGATTTCCATTCCATTACTCATATTTCATTCATTTTTATTCTTTATGATGTCTTGTTTTGTTGATATAAAGCATAAGATTTTATTGGATAATCCATTATTAAGTTCCTTTATATGGATATTATTTGTAATGAATTTTAAGTCCAAGGGTTTTATTTGTGTTATAGGCACAAAAGGGGGTCTTAGATCATAATTATTGTTTTTGGTGGAGTGAATGATTATAGTAAGTTTTTGTTTTTTTCTCTCTTATATTTATAGTTATGTTATGGTTTAATATTTAGAGGATATGAAATTGGATAAATTTAAGTAAATGATTAATAGGTTTTATGTGATGAATCTGGGTATTTAGAAAATGAAAATATAGGATAATTTTTTATAAATAGATTTGAATATGATATTAACCACTTTTAGGTTAGATATTATAAAAAATTGAATGGTAAATGCTTGACTAAAAGGAAATTAAAGTTATACAGATGATTCTATTATGAAATGTTACCTTAATATCCAAGAGATGAAAACAACTACATAATTTATTTCTATACTCATAATAATATTTGATAATTATACCATAAAAACACAGTTTTTCTAATAGGAATACTCTTTAGTCTGAAGATAACTGAAGGGATGTATGTTTTAGGTCATGGAAATTATATAAAAATAAAAACCTAGTTGGGGTATATGAATGTAGTGTTTGGGAGAAATCTGTGGGAATTTATCTTATCATAGACGACACTAAATTCATGTGATATTATAGTTTTCATTGGTAGTATATTAAGTGGTAAAACTGATTCAGTATTTTGAGATATATAGAATCTCATTCTAAATAATGGTATTACATAGAAAGAATCCCAGAAGTATTCCAGAATAACTTTTAGTGAATAGGGTAGTGGATGATTGAGATAATAAAGAATTTATAAAGAGAGAAGTGGATTGAGAGAGATAATATAATGTAAATTTTCATGTTTGTTAATACATAATATTATTTTATAAATAAGGTATATTTAAAGAATGATTACAAGGATATAAGGGTAAACTATAAGGATCATATATAAAATCCATTGATGATAAAGGTAACAAAAATTTACTATTGAGTTTTAAAATTCCATTATATTTATGGATCATTGAAATTAGGTAATAGTTTCACTTCTATATATATAATATCCATGAACCCCCATTCTCAAACCTAGTGTAAAAAACACAAATTTTACATTTTTTGGATTTGAAACTGATGAAGGTGACCCAATTTTCACCATCAAAAACTCAAAATATCAAATCTAAATATTGGATCACTTACATTATCAAGGAAATTTTATGTTTAGAGTTTTAAATAATTATGAAAAAATATTACGTAAAAAATACCCATGTATTTAAATGATAATTTCTCCCATTTTACGTGAATTTTCTTATTTCACATTAAGTCATCATCATCAGTCATATGAAATTATTCTAAACATAAATCATTCAAAAACATTATTTATAACCTGGGGAAAAGAAATATAAGAACGGTGACATAATCCAAGTGCAAGAGAGGATTATAAAATAATTCATACCCATCAATACCCAGATAATCAAACATGAAAACAGAGGGAAAGGATTAAAAAAGGCTAGAGTCCTTAAAAATAGTAAACAGGAGCCAAGTGATATCAATCTTGGTCAATGGAAACATTTATATCCTATAGTACACTTAATGAAAACGTGTTGGTATCTTGGGACATCATCATCATTGAACCCTTATAGAACCCTTATAATTAGAATTAAAATATGTCAAACTTCCAATATAATTCTCTGGATAACATAATCATTACCCTATACATTGGATCTCTATATGGGTGCAGCCATCGTATAAGCTATATCAGGCTCACATGGTGTTATTTGGGTGAACCAATCATATACACTATATCTGGATCACTTGATGTTATCCAAGAGCACCCATAATATATAATGTCCAATAACCATAAATAAAAAATATATTTCTTTCATTTCATCATAAAACTCATAAAAACAACCATTATTCATTTTATAACTTGAATAACATGTGGAAAAGAAATGGGTTTCATGTTAAATTGTTTGAGACATGATTATCCAGTGGAAAAGAAATGTGTTCCATAAAAATTTCTTCGAAACATTATCAACCCATTGAAAATAAACAAGTTCTATAAAAATCTCTTTGAAACATGATTAATACATAGGTGCATATCATAAACATATGTCTTAAAAAAAAGATAATTTGAGATGAATAACCCTTACAAAAATAAAACCATTGAATTTAATAATCAATCAATGAATCAATTATGCCTATAAAATGTAAATACAGATAAAAAGGTGGAAATAAAACATAATATCATCAAAAGTAATTACACACATAATTATGGAATATCAAATACAATGAAGAAGTAATATAACCAAATGAAAATAAATTGAGTTATGGAATTATTAACCACTTAGAAACTTCTAAGTCAAATCCCCTTAGATGAAATAATTCAAAATGAAACTTAAAATATCTTTATGTATGAAGGACTTATGATATTAAATGTAAAATTGCTAGTATATACACCACACAATAAAATAAATTGGTGAAAATAGAATATGTCTCACAAAATTAAAAGTGAGATGAGAAAAAACCCTTACCTCGAGTACAGACTTTACTTTTATGTCTTTTAACTCCTTTACAATAAGATTACATCAATTATTTGATTTATTAGGATACAATTATAGGTTTAATACCTTATAATTACATAATTTATATTATTTATTTATAATGACATATTTGAATACCTAATTAGTTAATTCCATGTTAGGTGTTTTAAAGATGTTCGATTCATTATTTTGAAATGGATTAGGTATGTTAGTCGTGGTCAAATAGGTCATTATTTCAACATATCCAAAATAATAATCACAACATAATTATAGAATTTTTTCATAAATTACACTTTTAAAAGTAATTATGAAAAATGGTTATGAAAAATGACCTATGTTGTGATCATGGAGACAACAGGTCATACATACGCATGAGTAATATTTAAATTTTTCAATGATGATTATGGAAAGAAGGTATGTGACAGACACAAATTCGATGCAAATTTTTTTAACAAAATCTAATGATCTTATGATTTTTTTCAATGTTAAAACCCATTTTTTTAGTGTTTTTTTAAAAAGATTGAATTTGTAATGGAAGTAATGAAAATGGTTTAAAAAGGTTAAAAGAAAGATGATTTTATATTTGAATGTTACGTATGAAATATTGATGATTTTCTTGGTTATGCTTAATATTTTCTAATTATTTATCGGTACTTTGTGTAAAAATTAGGTTTAGTCCTAGGAAGGTCCCCAACCCATCCATAAATCCATATAGACAGGCCAAGAAAGTCTCGTACGGCAATGTATGGTGCATCGAAGGTCTGCACGGGCCGACATGTTCTTGGGGGTTAAATCTCATGCAGTGGGTTGTGAGTGGTGGACCCCGTGGTGAGTAGGGATAGACCGAATCCAAAAAAAGCCACATGTGTCCTGGACCATAGGTAATTATGTGTGTGTGTCATCTAGAATCTCACCATGTTGCATGATTTTTAGTATTGGAATCTACATCTAGGGTTATAAGCACTCGCCTGAAGGCTCCATGTTTCAATGTGGGATAAAAGCACCACCACAGTGCCACTATTCTCCACCGTGTTCCACCACTTAATTTCAACCAATCCGCTCACTCCTACACTACCGCTCTGCTCCACCACTCCAACTCTACTCTCTTCCTTTTTTGTTCACCCTCTGTCGCCTAACATCACTAGACATCCCCCCGATCACCATGAAACTCACACAATACTGCTACTACCAAGATAGAAACCTCTACCATTGCCTCCTCTATTTCTATTTATCGCTACCAAATTCTCATATCACCCTTGGGTAGCTCATACGGACCCCCTTCTAACTCAGTAGAAGGGTCCTTCAGCCACTATAAAGGTCATAGGAGAATAATAGTTCTATCCCCTCCCTCTTCCTCATTCACTTCCACTATTACATGCACCTAAGGCTACCACTTATCAACACCTGACCATGCCAACCGATCACCCCATGGAATTTTAATGCTCCTTCAAATATTGTGAAGGCCAGAGGAAATAGGAATCACCACTGTTTTCCACAACCCATGTAGGCTACCAAGATTGACCACAACCAATTTTTGTGCCGCCACAAATGCTTCCACTATCAAGCTACATCACTGATTACCATATAGGCTACCACCATATCCCACTATCATGATCCCATGAACGCATGAAAGGCCAGCTGCCCAGTGTGGATTTATTTCAAGAGAATCCATTGATCAGTTGAGATCGTTGGTTGTTTAAAATTTTATAACCACGGGTGTTGGGGAAATTTAGATCCCCATGGATCTCACCCCTGATTTGAGGGAGGCTGAGCCCTCCTTCTGACTATAATAGAAGAGTAGTGAATCCCTACCAAAGGATCGGTGAACACCCAAAGAAGATACCACCTAATAGAGGTGTTTATTTAATGTTATTCTCCCCCATCTTCTTCTTCATTTAAATTTTTAATTTATTATATTTTTTTATTTCGTTTTTGATTTTTTTTAAATGTAATTTCAATTTTAATTTACTTTTAAATAAACAATTCATGCCTTTTTTCTCGACCCAATTAACCCATTTTTCTTCTTCTTCATCAAATTTTTATTCTTAACTCAATTATAATCGTTTTTGTTATTATTGTTATCATTATTATTTTAACATTATTTATATTTTA
The DNA here is from genome assembly GCA_963277665.1 of Viscum album. Taxonomy (NCBI): domain Eukaryota; kingdom Viridiplantae; phylum Streptophyta; class Magnoliopsida; order Santalales; family Viscaceae; genus Viscum; species Viscum album. Next base: position 1,232,449,413 of record OY728155.1, read on the forward strand.
TATGAATTTATTATTTCTTTTCGTTTTTTATTTTTATTCTATATCTCTATATCATCCTAGTTCTATTTTATTTTCTTCTTTTTGTTTTATCTCATCCACCATTCTTATTTTTATTTTTATTATTCTCTTTCATTTATTCTATTTTATTTCTCTTCTTATTTTATTCTATATTTCCATCATCTTGATCTCTTACCCTCATAAATGAGGGGTTGACCCTGAGGCTTGGGTCGGGGAGACGTCAAGGTGTTCTAGAATTTTTTGTAATGTTTTTTTAAGTTTTTGGTAGGTTTGAGTAACATGAATGGGTGAAACAAATGTACCAAATGTGGTGATTGTCCCCCAATGACATGAAACTCAATCTATTTCAATTATTTGGTTTAATCTATTTTCCCTATATCCATTGGTTAGTTCTACACATGATGGATTGAACCGATCAATGGATGAAACGACATTAATAGAGCTAGGTCTAGGAATATAGAACATCCTAGACAAAGGTATTTTATCAACCTTGATTAAAGGAGGAGTTGGAATTGAGATTTATTACTCATTAAATGATTTCCACAATATCTAAATAAATAATAGTAGTTCAAACCTGATATTTCATGTTTTTATAATAAAAATTAAATCAAAAAAATAACAGATAATAATTATTGAACCCAAAAATGAACTCAAAACCAAGTCCTTTATTTCATAACTCATTCTATTTATAATTTCATGGTAGTAAAAGATAAAATTTAATTTTTTTCATTTCATTTAATTATTTTTATCAAAAACCAAAAAAAAAATTATAATATTTTTAGTAAAATAATGAAAACCATTGAAACTATTAGTTTAGTTGATTTAGAATAAGTGAGTGAAAAAAATTGAGAAGATCCTCAAGTGACATGACCTTGGTCAGCCACTATGCTACACTAGAAAAAATAATTTTCTTTTATAACACCCCATGAAATATGTGTGTCAAAATTGGCATCGTTGTCACGGATCCAATCATTAGTTCTTTACCTTTTTATATTTTCACATTTTAGATATATTTTATATCTTTTATAAAAATATATACTAAAAAAATAATCCATGATGAATTCAAATGATTATTATCCTATATGGACGGACAATTAATCACAGGTGAAAGAACCACTGGTTAAATCACCTTGGTCTCTAGAAGAAAGTGTTACCACATGGGATAGACAAAACAATGAAGCACTGAGCCAAATGAGCATAGAGGAGGAATTCAAGGACCTCCTCTTGCATCTCAAAAAGACCCTTAAGCAACTATTGGTTGAAGGATTACCCAGAGAGCTCACTGAATATTGGGAGTACATCATATAATTTTATCAAGATATAGAAAATACATAAGAAGATCCAACTTTGATTCCTCCCTACACCTTTGAAGAATTTCCCCAAGAATATTTCCAGAAGAAAGTAGAAAAACACAAACTCAAATATGATATTTCAGATATTAGAGAGATGGTGCAAGATCTCCAAGTCCAAATGGATTGGATAACTTTATATTTTCAAGAATCATCAGAGAAAACTAAACCTAAACTAGAAGATGAGCAACTTTTCTTCCCTAATTCACCTGAGGAGACCAAGGATGAAGACTTTCCTGCTGAGATACATGTGGGAGATCAAAAATAATAGGATGAATTCTATAATTAATATGAGGAACTGATTGATTTCCCTTTAACCTACAAATAAGAATAGCCAACATCATTAAAGGTATACACCACCCAAGGGGTATTATTTTAAGTAAGAATGGAGGAGACCAACTACCTTCCTCCATCCACTAAATATCTGCTCCATGAGTCACTTAACAATGTAGAAAAAATTAAAACTGAACCAACTTAGGTAGTTGAACCATTATTTGAATATATATCTTCTAATTTTATTGAAAATAAATTTTTCATCCTTCCCTACTATTTTTATTATAAATATTTAGAAAATATTTTCTATAGCTTATAGGAGGATGAAGAAATTGAAAATTCACCTAATGAGGAACACATAGAGCTCCCCAATTTTGATGAACATACATTTGAGGAGCCTAAAAAGGATATCCAAGTTTCTAAGAAAGAGAAAATAATAAAAGTGGATTCTCATATTGAATAGGATAGTTTAAATATTAAAAATTAAAATTAAAATTTTATCTAAGTAAAAATACATGTTTACTTCCCCTTTGAATATTAAATTCATGAATCCCCTATGAATCCAGCATTAGAAGAGAAAGAGGAGGTTTCACAAGTAACAACCAAGGATAATGATTCAAAATTCATCCTAAAATCTCTATACAAGATATACCTAATTGTGAATGGGGTACTCTATCCATGGATCATTCCTAAAAAAATGGAATCATAAGCAGGTAAAATCCACATGTGGTGGTTCAAATCAAAGAAGCTTCATCCACAAACTGACGTTGGATAATAGCCGGTACATACCTCTTGAGGTAGTAAAAAATTAAGGTCCACTTGGGGGTTCATACCAAGACTTATCCCTTTTCACTTTCATTCTAGGAATTTAGATTTAAATTTTAGTCTGAGGAAGTAGCCCAGCATGCAGCCTCACTCCCTCTTATCTTTTTTAGATTTAATTACATGATCCTTATGCTTAATTGAATAATTATATTTTTTAGGTTCATAAATGGAATTAGGTAGCCTCAATCGGTGGATAATAAAAAATAATATTTATCGAAAATTGAGTAAATTTTTAATTATTATTTTTTAAATTCTCTGTATTGTTTTTTCAAAACATATTTTGAGCTTTAAATTCAAATTTTATACCCACACTTGAATTATACATTACTGGAATTATCTAGTAGACATGAATTTATTAATAATCCAGGATTCCATAGTTTATATTACAATTTCAATGAAATTTAATGAGTAAAATGGAAAATTAGATGACTAAAGTGAAACATGGATATTAAATTGAAGACATGTGATTTAAGGGAATCAGCTTATTCATGTAAATGAAATTTTCCAACCATTTTTCATGATTGGAATTTCTAAAATTCATTTGAATTGATTTTTTATTATTAATCATCTCTTTACTAATTTCCCAATATCATATTTCAATTCCCAAGAGGATTTATAGAATAATTAATTCCTATTTTATTCTTGAGCATATTTTTTGAGTGATCTTTGGATATGTCACTAACTAGAAGTTTCATTTTAACTTTTTAAAGTTGTTACTGAGTAAAAACACATTTAAAATGACTGATTCATATTTTGAAAATACATTATCCTTAAAATAACACCATTAGATCTATCATTCTTTAAACCATAGAAACCATGAATGACCTTGTTAGGGATGATCCATGTTTCAATCCATTTTTATCCATTCCTACCCCCTCTAAGTATTTTTCATTATATTTTAATGTTGAAGTGTGGGGGTGAATAGAGTCATTATTGAGGGGATGAATTTCATTATAAGAAAAATTTGTGGGGGTTCTTATTGTGGGAATAAATTAAATTTGTTGATACCTTCATGATACCTCATTGTTTTCCCCTTTTTAATTAAAAAAGGGAAAATGATTAAAAAGAACCAAAAAATGAGAAAAATGGGATTTGATTTGGGAAAACCGAAAATCACCATTACTAAACCTATGATTTTTATTATATGTGGTTAGGTGGTATATGTGAGGTTTTTTTTAACCATAACTTTATAAGAAAATAAAAAATTTCTTTGAAAAATAAAAAAAACGTATAAAATTAGAAAAAAAAATATTCAAGTGGGTGAAAAAAATATTTATACTTAATTTATTAATGATATTTACTTTGAGATTTAGCAGAAATTGGAATTACTACAATTTTAAGGGGAGAATTGCATGACACTTTCATTTATAATATCATGCTTTATGCTTTAAGAGATTAACCTCCTCCTAGAACCTTTAATTTTAAACAAACATTCTTACCAACCTTAAGCCACATAGACATTTGAACCTTAATTGAAAAACCTCATGATTTTATGTGAATCTTTCTTTACAAGGAGGATAGAGTAGTTTTTTTACAAGATTATGGATAAGTATCATGTTCTCATGATATGATCAAAAATCTACTTGAATTTTATCATGAAAGATGAGTGAAAAGATTCAAAAGTGACGTAAATCACGAGTTGACATGTTTAATAATAATAAATTAAGTAACATGAATCAATGAAAATAGAAGTTACATAAAATTAAAATTCTTTATTTAATTATTAATTTTAAAAAATTTAGAAATTGAGTTAATTCTTTATGTGACATTTTGAGAATTTGACTTTTGAATTTAATTTGTTTTATTTTATTACTTTGACATTTGAATATTAATAACATTGGGGACCTATGGAACTCATTTTTGACATTTTATTCTTTAGTACAATCATAGTTTAAGTGTAGGGGTATTTGATAAACACAAATTTGTTGCATATTTTTTAAAAAATATATAATGATTTTTAAAGTTTTTTAATGTTTAAACGCATATTTTTCAATGTTTTTTAAAAAGTGAGAATTTTTAACGAAAGTAATGAAAATGGTTTAGAAAGTGTAAAAGAAATATAATTTTACATTTTAATGTTACTTATGTAATTTTTATGATAATCTTGGTTGTACTTATTTTTTTCAAACTCTTTATAGGGACTTTGTGTAAAAAATAGGCCAAGATCTAGGAAGGCCCTTAACCCGGCTAGCAAACCACATAGCTAGGCATAAAGAGGTCCATCCCATCAATCATGGTATATGGAAGGCCCGCACAGACAGATGTGTGCATGGGGGATCAAATCTCATATAGTGGGCCATGGGCAGTGAACCTCGAGATGAGTAGGGATGGGCTGAAGCCCACATAGGTTGTTTGTGTTTGGTCCCATAGGTAAGTGTGTGCATGTGTCATCTAGGATCCCACCCTTGTGTAGTCTTATAAGCAGTAGAAGATGCATCGAGGGTTATAAGCACTCTCTTGAAGGCTTTTCATTTCTATGTGGGATGCAAGCTTTGTTTTAGTGTCACTACTCTCTACCACCAAACATCGCCTTACCCACTAAGTTCACCACTGTCACTTGGCTCCCCCACTCCATATCCTCTATCCACCTTGGTTGTTATACCTCTTCCACCTGATATTGTAGTATGTCCCCCTCAACAACTATGAAACTCCCATTGGACCACCGATGCCAATCCATAATCCTCTTCTATTTCCCTCTCTGTTTCCATATCTCATTACTACCATCTTTGATCACCATCATGCACCTCAGACGGACCCCTTGATAACTCAATCAAAGGCTTCTCTAGCCAATGTGAAGGACATAGGAGAATAAGAGCACCACCTCCAACCTCATCCTCATTTTCTACCATCGCTACTATCACCTGAGGATGCCACTGCTCAATCCTCAACAATGCTAACTGATCACCTTGTGGAATTTTGAAGCCTCTCCAACCAATGTGATGGCCAAAGGAAGGAGGAATAATCACTATCACCCACTGCCCATACAGGCCATCGGGCTCGACCACAATGTCTAGCCGCATTACCATAGTTACTGCCACCGTCAATCTCCATAACCACTACCCATGTAAGTCACCACATTCTCTCGCTGCCATGATCCCATGCACACATACAAGGCCAGCTACCCTGCATATGGATCAGTCGATCTCCTGAGATTGATAGTTGTTTAAAATTTGAGCACCTGGAATATTTGGTAGATTTAGATCCCCGTGGATCTTGCCCCTGATTTGAGGAATTCCAATCCCTCCTAGTGTATATAAAATAAGATTCATGCCTCCCTATCAAAGGATCGGTGGTAAATCGAAGGAGATACCACTCAAGGGTGGCACTACTGCACTTTTTTTCTCCCCCAATTCTTATTCATTTTAATTTTTAGTTTATTTTATCTTATTTATTTTGTATTAGATTTATTTTTAAATTTAATTTCAATTTTAATTTAGTTTTAAGTAAATAATTCATGCATTTTTTGTTTATCCACCCAATTCATCCATTTATCTTATTCTTCTTAAAAAATTTCTCCTTCTCTTAATAATTATAATGATTATTATTATTATTATTATTATTATTATTATTTTAAACTTATTTATATTTTATATAAATTTATTATTTTTTTTATTTTTTTCTTATTTTTTTATTCACTCCCTCATCCAAATTTTATTTAATTTTATTCTTTTTATTTTATCTCATCCACCATTCTTATTTCTATTTTAATTATATTATTTCTTTTATTCTATTTTATTTCTCTTGTTCTTCTCTTCCATATTTCCACCATTGTTATCTCTTACCCTAAGAAATGAGGGGATGTCCCCAGGGATTGGCTCGGGGGGAGTTCAAGGTGTTCTTGAATTTTTCTTAACGTTTATTTTAATTTTGTGGTTGGTTTAATTAGCATACATGGGTTATATGAATGTCTCCAGTGTAGTGACTCTTCCCCCATTGACATAAAACTCAATATATTTCTATTTTTTATTTAATAACTTTTCCCTCTATCCATTGGAATTTTTTTCACACAATGGATTTGAGTTAATCAATGGATAAAACAACATTGATAGAGCTGGGTACTCGAAGATGGAACATCCTAGAGAAAGGTATGTCATCAACCTCAATTAAAGGAGGAGTTGGAATAGAGATTTATTAGGCATTTAAGGATTTACACAATTTATTATTAAATAATCATAGTTCAAACATTTGATTTCATGTTTCAATTATCAAACATAAAAAAAATAAAGGATAATAATGATTGAACACAAAAATAAACCCAAAACCAAGTCCATTCTTTATTAACTCCTTCTGTTTAGAATTTCATGGTAATATAAGTTAGAATTTCAATTTTTTCATGTCATTTAAATATTTTTATCAAAAACCAAAAAATATTTATAATTATTTTCGTAAAATAATTAAAACCACAAGAAAATTAGTTTAGGTAATTTAGAATAAGTGATTGAAAAAACTGAGAATCTTTTCATGTGAGATTACCCAGGTCAGCCACTATGATGTACTAGGAAAAATAATTTTCTTTTACCACACCCCACGATAGACATACATCAGTATGTATTAAATATATTTTCAAAATTATCATAATATCATAAATAACATTTTGTTTATTTAAATATTATATATATATATATATCATTATTGTGATGTGGTGATTAAAAAATAATCACATCGCTTCATGGAAGCAGTAATCCATACATACATGAATGAAGTTATCATTTTTAAATATAAGAAATAAAATGATATATTTAATTTTAAGAATGAAAAATATGTAATAAATATAATTATTATTTCATTTATAGAAAATATGTTAATTAAAATTATTCTTATTACTTTCCATGGAAAGTGTTAGTGAAAAATGAATCACACTGATTCATGAGATAATAGTCCACCGTACACACGAGTGATGTTATCGTATATCCCACATAATGGAAAGTAATAAAGGTATATGTGATATCATAATTATATAAATATAAATATGTTACAGATATAATATGTATAATTTAAATCCATCCTTAAAACAATCCATTATTGGAGATGATGGAAAAATAATTACATCAGTTCGGGATGTGGTAGTACGCCATACACACAAATGGTGATTTCATATCACGTTTGATAGAAGAGGATATGTATCTAGATTATTAAAATAATATAATAACATATAATAAATATGAGATACTTATATTTTCATATGAGAATAGTTGAATAATATTTTAAGGTGGGGGAAGAAGAAATAATACAAAAATGCAGAGTTAGGAATTTTACCTTTTCTTAGACCACCTCTTTTGAATTACAGGTATAGTATTCCTTGAACGGATTTCTAACCAAAACAGGGATTATAGGATGAGGGTATAGAATTTGGGAAGTGATTTTTGAAGGTATTTTTTGAACAAAAAAATGTTTTAATGTGGTGAGAATAGTGGGTAGTGGGTGGCATTTATAAGTGAGGTTAGCGGCACACTTGTAATTTAAAAACAAATGTGTACCCACATATTTCACATAAAAAAGGTTAAAAAAATAGAGTATTATTAATCCTTATACAAGATAAGTTCAAAATAGGTTCATAAAATATATGTTAGAAAAATTTTTAGGTCATTATAACCCTTATAGTTTTATTTTAACCCCCGGTAAGCCAATTTTTTTCTTCACTGTGGAAATTAAGTTTTACTATTTTAACAATTCATTTTAGTAAAAAATAAGTTTAGATCATTAGATAATAAAAATTATTATTTTATTCTAAATATATAATACATTTTACCAAATTCAATTCACATAACTGGAAAAATTAAATTTAAAATTAATCCCACACGCCTGATGAAAAATCGTGTTTTGAAGAAGTGTGTTTTTCAAGGAAAAGATGATTTTTTATTAACTCTATGACTAGTAGTAATTTTTTTATGAAAATAAATTAATATTTTTTATATATAATATAATTATTTCATTTATAAAATTCTTTATTAGGTATTATTTTAATTAATTAAAATAGAGAGACATTTTTCACTTTAAAATGATTTTTGGAAAAATCACATTTTTAAACCCAAAAATAAACTTATAATAAAATACAATATAAAGTTGATTAAAAATAAATAAATTGGATTAAATATAAATAAATAGTACTTATTTTACTAAAAATAATATTCTAAATATAATAGTACTTTGAAATTTTTAATTTATTGAAAATAAATAAAATGTTTACAAAAAAATGGTATTTTTCATTATTCGATGAAAAATCTATATTTTCTATAAAATCCCATATTTTAACCCAAATTAAATTTTGATATGAATTTAATTTTATTAAAGAAATTTTATAAATGTTAAAAAAATAATTATATTATTTTTTATTGAAAATAAATTAAAATCAATTTTGAAGAAAATATATTTTTGAAGAATAAAATTACTTTATTAGAAATTAATTTATTATTTTCGGAACATATAACAATAATTTTTATTGAGTAGGAAATATATATATATATATATAATAAATTATTTAGTACTATTAATACCCACCAATGTAATAGCTATGTTATAACAGTTATATATATAGTTGGTCATTTAAGCACGATGTTACATGGTGAATACACTATTGAACATGGTTTTATTTTCTAAAATATAGAGGTGTTATTTCCTCCCCCATTTAATAAATTTTATCCTCAAAATTTGAAAATTAAATCATTAATCAAAGTTTATGCATTTGAAAATATCTTTTTTTGGAAACTCACATCATAAAAAGGGTTACTTAAACATCCCCATGATAAAGAGGATGCACAAAGGTCATATAGAATACCACATACTAGGTTTCCAAATAGATGAACATATGTTGAAAGTTAATGTTTTTAAATAGAAGAAAAATATAAAACCTAAATAATGATATATAGTGATAGAGATCATCAAACATAATAAATTAAATGATCAGGATAAAGTAAACAAACACAAAACCATAAACCATAGAGGTGTGAAAAAGGTCATTGATATCATCAGAGATATTTGTAATCGAATAAAAATTTGTTTATATGTTGTTTTAATAGATTTGAGGATTTATCTCACCCTATATATTTAAAATATAGTGAAATATACTTACTTGACTACTAAATTTTCATCCTTTATCCAATTTCCACCATAATCTCGTCTTTTTCGCCAAATGATGAGTATTCAAGATGAAATTTTCATGCCTGGAGCACTAAAATAAACTTTTGAAAACCACATAACCATAAAAGGGGTAATTAACCTATTCCATATATCCTTATACATTAAAAAAACCAAAATTGTTAGCATATAGTAAGACAATACCCATAATGAATAAACCTTCATATGATGAAATAATACATTAATCTTTAAAATTCAACAGTAACACCCAAAGTTTAAACTAAATAATATCAAATTAAATTGTGTTTTAACCTAAAATTTTATCTCATAACTTTAATCTTTCAATCCTGAAAATATGGAGATTCTTTTTTTTTTTAAATAAAATTAATCACTTAGTCACCAAATCACATTTCAATCCCATTGGTATTTATACGATAAACCTATGTTCCCATAATTACCTCAATATTAAAGATCATATAAACCATAAAGGATATAAATACTGTAAAACTTATTTTTTAAATGCTTAATTAAAATTAAAAAAAACTTTGCAAATACTTTAACCTAACAAAATCTTTCCAAAAATGTCATTATTCACTTTAATATCCCATCACTTAACATCTAAAATGTGTGTCTAATAACTTTAACTTACAATCATTATTAATATTATAAAAATATGATAGTATCTATAAATCTAAATATAACATCACATGAAATCACCCTAATCTCAAAATTTATTTATACATTTTCTATGATACCAATTATAATCGCCTCGAACCCATACTCTTCGACTGTGTGCTAAAAACATTAACTTTATATTTATGTATTTGAAACCAATAAAGGTGACCCGATTTTCAATATCCAAAACATAGAATATAAAAAGGAAATATTGGATCAACTATAATCTCAATGAACTTTTCAGTTTAGAGTTTTAGATAATTAGGACAGACTCTTACATAAACAATCCCCATATCTTGAAATGGTTCTTTCTCCCACTTAACCGGAATTTTATTATTTTCTATTATGACATCATCAAAACCCATATGAAATATTTCTAAACAAAATTCATTCAATTTAATTATGGATAACCTAGGGAAAAGGTAATATAATAAGGGTGAGATCTAATGCACGGTAAGGGCAAACATAATCATTAAAAATTGAAAGTTATTAATGAGAATAAGAAGAGAATGATGGTATAATTACATAATCAGAGTGCATTTAGGGAACATAAAAGCAATTATACCTATCAATATATGGTTTTTCAAACATGAAAACATGGAATAAGGCTTTAATATGGGAAAGAGTCATCATAAACAATAATCATGAGCCATGTGGTATCAAGCATGATCAAAGAAAACATTTATAACCCATAGTAAGCATAATGAAAACATGTTGGTATCTTGGGTCATCATCATCATACAAACCTTACAAAATCCTTATAATTGGAATAAACATGTGTTAGACTTATAATATAATTATTCATATAACACAATCATTTCCCAATATATTGGAGCATTATCTAGGATCACCTATTATATAAGCTACATCAGGCTCACCCAATGTTATCTGGGTGCGCTCATCATACAAGCTATACTAGTATCACCCCACACTATCTGGGTGCACCCATCATATATAATTTCAAAGAACCATAAATAAAGTACATAAATATTTAATTTAATCAGAAAACTCATATAAAAAACATTATCCCTTTTATAACTTAATTAACTTATGGAAAAGAAAATTATTTCATGTCAATATCTTTAACACATAATTAGCTAATGGAAATAAAATTGGTTCTATAAAAATCTATTTAAAACTTGATTAACCTACGTAAAAGTAATGGTTTCCATAATAATATTTTTGAAACCTTATTGAACCATGGAAAAGAAATGGTTCCCATAACAATATTTTTGAAACATTATTAACCCCTGGAAAAGAAATAGGTTCGACAAGAATCTCTTCAAGACAAGATTAAATAATGAAAAAGAAATGGGTTATATAATAATCTATTCGAAACATAGTTAACCCATGTAAAAGAAATATATTCCATAAAAAAAATTTAAAAATCATAATCCTTATAAAGAAAGAATGAGGATGGTATCATTATAAAATATTCTCATTAGATCATAATTAATAACTAGGCTTATTGACTTGATAAATGGAAATTCCAATAAAATATCATCAAATACATTTTGAGTAAAATAACCAATTAAATTTTAAAATAAATTCTAGAAAATAAAAATTCACAAAATTATTAGAAAAATAATTTTCTTTGAAAACAACCTTGGAAACATATAAAAGAATCTTTAAAAAACATTTAAAACATTTCTTGATGAAAACATCCTTTTTATTTTGAAAAAACACATCTTTTAAAACATAAAACATTTTTGAAATCCTTTTCTTTTAAAATAACCTAAAAACTTATAAAGTAATATTCAAAGAAAATAAAGGTCATGATGGTGGGAAAGTCCATTAATTTCGTACACATTAAAATAGACATTCCATAAAAATTTTAGTAAAATCCAAATGAGAATTATTTAAAAAACTATATGAATATTCCATTCAAAACATTTTTTAAAAAGTAAAATATTTTTAAAATTATTTAATAAATAATGTGAATAATTTTAAAAAAATGATTTTTTTTAGAAAATATGGTTTTATAATAAAAATGGTTTTTGAATGAAGATATGAATGAATATGATTTGTTATAAAAACATTCTTTTCAAAACATTTGGAAAATGGGAGTCAAAAGTGACCTATTTCAAAAATTTCAAGAAATTTCTTTTTAAAGACATTTAAAAGAAGTTAAAATATTGTTTAAAATGGATTTAGGAAAAAATTTATTTTTTGAAAATAACATTTTGAAATCATCTTAGAAAATATGGATATGGAAGTGAAAGATACATGGTCTAAAAGAAAATTCAAGATCAAAATCACTTATAAATTCATTTCTACATATTTATTTAATAAATAATGGAGAAACATGAAATAAATAATTTTTAAAACATTCATAACAAGTTGAGATTAAATATATGTGATTCAATAAAATAATAACATATTATTTCCTCTAAAACAAACTTGAACCTAAACAAGCTTGAAAGAAATGATATTGTAACATAAAGCCTTTGTTACTTTGGTAAACCTTCAATCGTAATCCCCATAAATGAATAATATCAAATCATACTTTCAATATAAAGAAAATAAATATTTTCATGATATAACATGTAAATGGTAATTTTATACACCTCATAAATTAATATATCTTTATATCATAAATGTATGTCTCCAAAAAAGATAATTTGAGACGAATAACCCTTACAAAAATCATACCATTGAATTTAAGAATTAATAAATGAATCAATTGTGTGTTTACAATGTAATTGAAAATAAAATAGATATAAATGAAACATAATATAATAAAAATTCATTACACACATAATCATATGATATAAAATATAGTGAAGAAGAAAAATAACCCAATGAAAAGTAATAGAGTTATGAAATTATTTACAACTTGGTAAGTTCCAAGTCAAATCCCCTTAGATAAAACAATTCAAATTGAAACATAAAATAAAATTATGTATGAATGATTCATGATATTAATTTTAAAATGGATATTATATTTACCATGCAATAAAAACAAGTGGTGAATATGACATATGTCTCACAGAAGTAAATATGAGACTAAAAAAACTGTTACCTCAAGTCCATACTTTCCTTATATTTACTTTAACTTATGTGCAAAAAGATTACATAAATAATTTTATTTATTAATAAAAAATTTCTGGTTTAATACCATATAATTAAATTATTTATTTAATTTCTTTATAATAACATATTTGAATACTTATTCAGTTAAGTCCACATCGGGTGTTTTGAGGTCATTCGGTTCATTTTTTCAAAAGAGAATCAGTATTTTGACCTTGGTCAAAGAGGTAATGGTTTAAAAATATAAATAATAATAATAGTTACATAATTATAATATTTATTCACAAATTATACTTTTGAAATCAATCATAAAAAAATAATTATGAAAAATGATCTAAGTTACGATCATAGATACGGTAGGTCGTACGTACAGATGATTAATATTTAAATTTTCAATGATCATCATGGAAAAAATGTATGTATTAATATATCTTTATATAATGATAATAATACAAAAATACCATATTACATATTTAAATATACTTATAAATATATTTCTTGTGATTTGGGGATGAAAAAATAATCACATCGAATCGTGGAGGTGGTAGCCTACACGTACACGAACGACATTATCATTTTTTAGTATAAGAAATAAAATGATATATTATATTTTCAGAATGATAAATATGTCAGTGATATCATTATTATTTTAATTATATCACATATATTTATTAACATTATTCTCAAAACTTTCTATGTAAATCATTAGTGAAAAACAGATCACATCGCTTCATGATGAGATTGTTCATTGTACACTCGAGTGACAATAATATATCCCCCCACAGAATGAATATTAAAATATTATATGTTATATAATTACTAAATAAGTATAAATATGTTAAATATATCATATATATATACTTTAAATCCATCCTTACAGTAGATTGTGAGAGTATATGATATAAATTGAATGACATTGGTTCATAAGGTGATAATTCATTGTACATATGAATGATGATTTCATATACCATTTCATAGAGGAGGAGAAGGATTTATGTTATGAAATAAATATGATAAAATATATGTACATATTATATAATCATGTTAAAATATCATAAAAGTTTAATAATATTTTAATTAGGTGGAAGAAAAAATAAAACAAAAACGCATAGTTAGGAATTTTACCTCTTCTCAGACACCTCTTTAGGATTATACCTATAGTATTCCTAAAATTTATTTTTGACCAAAAAAAGGACTATATTATGAGGGTATGGAAGAGTTAAAGTTATTTGGGAAGTTATTTACTAAAACAAAAAGTTTTTGAAGGTGTGAAGAAGAGAGGACAGGGGGAGGCCTTTTATAAGTTAGGTGAGTAGAACGCTTGTAATTTTTTTTAAAGAGGTGTGACCACCATTTTCACATTAAAAAGGTTAAAAAATAGAGTATTATAGATAATTATACATATTAAGGTATAATTATAGAGATAAAATATATTTTAAACAATTTTTAGGTCATTTTAAGCCATATTCATTAAGTTTGAACCCCTCAGTAAAGCTAATTTTACTTTAACCGTGGTAATTGATTTTTTAAGGTTTCACTACTCATATTTATAAAAAATTAAGTTGAAATTATTATATAATATAAATTATTATGAATCTAAAAATGTAATAAATTTTAAAAAATTCATTTCATAAGTGGAGAAATTAAATTTAAAATTAAACATGTCGACCTGATGAAAAAGTAGTTTTTTAAAAAGTATATTTTTCAAGGAAAATGATGATTTTATATTAAATATATGAAAAATAATAATTATTATATTAATATAAATTAATATTAAATTATATATAATCTACATATTTCATTTATAACATTTCCCATTATGTATTATTTTAATTAATTAAAATGGAGAAACATTATGCACTTTAAAATGTTTTCTGAAAAATCTCATTTTTAAATACAAACAAAAACACACAGTAAAATCCAATATGAATTAGGTTCAAAAGAAATTAATTGGATTAAATATAAATAAATAATGATTATATTACTGAAAATCATTTTCAAAATATTAAGTTACTTTTAAATTTCTTAATTTATTGAAAAGAAATGACATTTTTATAAAAAAACGAATTTTTCCCAATTCACTGAAAAATAAATATTTTCAAAAAAACCCCAAAATTTCACCAAAATTAAATTTTTTATGAATTTGATTTATAAAATAAAATTTATAAATGGTATAAAAATTAATTATAAATTTTTTTCATTAAAATCAATAAAAATCATTTTTAAAGAAAACATTTTTTTAAGAATAAAATTACTGTACAAAAAATTGATTGATTATTTATTAAAAAATTATCAATAAATTATATTGATCATAATATATATATATATATATCACAAATTATTCAATACTATTAATTCCCACAAATTTAATGTCTAATTTATACCTGTCATATATATTGCAAGTCGTTTAAGCACGGTGTTGTGTGCCAAATATGTTATCAAATATAGTTGTATTTTCTAAAATCTCAAAGTGTTAAAACATCCCCCCAATTAATAAATTTATTCCTTAAAATTTTATCATTATATAGATAATAAAAGGTTGTAAATTTGAAAAATTTTATTTTTTTGGAACCCCACATCATATAAATGGTTAATAAAACATCATTTTGATAAAAGGATGTAAGAAGCACATCTGGGATAACACATACAAGGTTTAAAAATAGGATAAAAACTTGAGAAGTGAAGATTTTTATATGGAATAACTGTATAAATCCAAAATAATGATATAGAGTGATAGATATCATCTATCACAATATATTGAATGATTAAGAAAAAGTTAACAACCACAAAACTGTAAACCAAATAGGTGTGAAAAAGGCCATGAATATACTCATAAATGGTGGTAATAGGATAAAATTTTATTTAAAGATCCTTTTAAAAGAGTTAGTTATTTTTTTCAACATATATAATAAAAACATAGTGAAATATACATGCTTTTAAAGTATAATTTCATCCTTCATCCAATTTCCACATCAATCTCATATTTTTTTCCAATTGATGATTAGTCAAAATTATTTTTTCATGCCTCGAGCACTAAAATAAACTTTTAGAGAAAAAATAAACATAAAAGGGATAAAAAATATATTACAAATATATTTATACATTAACTGAACCCAAAATTTTTATCACATTGTAAGATAAATCCCATATTGAATAATCCATCATATGATGAAATTACAAATTAATCTCCAAAAATCAACAGTAATACCCAAACTCCATACTAAATAATTCGTAAATAACCTCAACATCAAAGAGTATTTTAACCAAAAAATTTATCTCATACCTTTTATCTTTCAATCCAAAAAAATATTGTGATCTTTTTTTTTGAAATAAAATTTATCACTTAGTCACCAAATCACATTTCAATCCCATTATTATCTATAAGATAAAACATGTGTTCCCATAATTACCTCAGTATCCAAGATCTCATAAACACTAAAGGTTAAAAATACCTTAAAACTTATGTCCTAAAAATTTAAATTCATACATTAAATTCAACCAATCCTTTACAATAATTCAACATAATAAAATATCTCCTAAAATTTCACTAATCACTTTAATATCCCATCACTTAAAACCACAAATGGGTTTCTAAGACTTTGAACTTATGGTCATCCTTAATAATATAGACCTATTATGGTATCTATAACTTATAAGATAACCTCACATGAAAACATTCTAATCCCCAATGTTATCTAAAACTTTCCTATAATACCAACTATAATATCCCAAAACCCGAACTCTTAGATCAGGTACTAAAAACATAAACTTTACATTTCAGGATTTGAAACCAATGAAGGTGACCCAATTTTCACCATAAAAAACATACAATATCAAAATTAAATATAAAATAACTTACATTATCAAGTAACTTTTAGGTTTAGAGTTTTAGATAATTGGGAAATCTATTACATAAAAATATTCATATCTTTAAATGAGAATTTCTACAACTTAACATGAATTTTCTTATTTCACATTAAGAAATCATCATCATCCTTATCAAATCCTTCTAATCATAATTCGTTTAATAAAATTATTTATAACCTGGGGAAAATGAAATAGAAAAAGGTTGATCACAAATACTTAGTAAGGCTAAACATAAGAATTAATAATTTAAAGTCATCAATGACAATAAGAAGAGAATAAGGGTATACCAAAATAATCAGAGTGCATGAGCGAATCATAAAGTAACTCATACCCATCAATACTTTAATCATAAAAAATTAAAACATGAAATAAGGATTTAAAAAATGCATGAGTTATCAGAAACAATAATCATGATCCATAAGATATAAATCTTGATCATTAGAAACATTTATAACCCCTTGTAATAATAACTAAAAAATGTTAGTAACTTTGTACATAGTCATCATAAAACCCTTAAAGAACCCTTAAAATTAAAAAAACCAAACTATTAAATTATAGTATAATTCTCCATATAATATAATAATTAACCAATGCATACGAGTTCTATCAGGGTGCACCCATCGTATAAGCAATATCAGTCTCACCTATCGATGTCTGGGCATACCCATAATATAATCTATATCAAGCTCACCAGGCGCTATCTAGGAACACCCATCATATATAATGTCTAATACCAATGAATAATTTATATTGATCTTTCATTTAATCACAAAACTCATAGAAACAAACATTATTCATTTTATAAATTGATTAACCCATGGAAAATAAATGGGTTCCATCTCAATATCTTTGAGACATAATTAACCCTTGTAAAAGAAATGGGTTCCATAAAAATCTCTTTGAAACCTGATTAACCCAAGTAAAATAAATAGTTTCAACAATAATCTATTTAAAATATGATTAACCCGTGTAAAAAAATGCGTTCCATAAAAATCTATTTGAAACATGATTAACCCATTTAAAATAAATAGGCTCGATAACAATATCTTCAAAACAAGATTTACCCATGGAAAAAAGGGTTTCATTAAAATTATTTTGAAGCATAGTTAACCCATAGAAAAGAAATGGAATCCATTGCAATTTTTTGCAATAATCATAATCCATCCAAATAAAGAATAATGACTTTATCATTATAAAATATTCCCATTGAAGCATAAGTAACAATAATGGTAGTTGACTTGAATGAATGGAAATTCCACTAAAACATCATTAAATAAATTTTGAAGAAAATAACCTTTTCATTTAAAAATAAATTCTAAAAACTATAAATTTAAAAAAATATTACAAAAATAATTTTTTTTGAAAAAACCTTGAAAACATATAAATGATGCTTTATAAAAAATTAAAAACCTTTCTTGAGGAAAATATACTTTCCATTTTGAAAAACACTTTTTTTAACATAAAACATTTTAAAAATCCTTTTTATTTGAAAGTAAACTTGAAAACTTATAAAGTAATATTAAAATAAAATAACTTTCATAATGGTGGGAAATTTGATTCATGTTGTACACATTAAAACAAAAATTCCATTCATATTTTCAGTAAAATACAAACATGCATTATTTGGAAAACGACATGAATATTACTTTCAAAAAAAATTCAAAAAGTAGAACTTTGGTAAAAATTCCTTTAATAAATAATTTTAAGAATGTAAAAAAAATTAAAACACATTTATAAAACAAGGTATTGTAAGAAAAGGGGGTTTTGAGTGAAGATAAAAATATAGATGATTTTTCATAGAAACATTCTTTTCAAAACATTTTGAAAAAGGTAGTCAACAGTGACCCATTTAGAAAATGTTAAGAAATTTCCTTTTAAAACCACTTAAAATAAGGTAAAAAACATTTAAAAGGTATTTATGAAAAAATTTATTTTTAGAAAATAACATTTTTGAAAAAAAATAGAAAACATGGATATGGAAGAGAAGGTTATCCTATCTAAAATAAAATACCAGACCAGTATCACTTAGTAATAAATTTATTAATATTCATTCAATAAATAAGGGATAAAATATAAATAAAACATGTCAAAAAAATTAATAACTAGTACAGAATAAATATATGTGGTTAATGAAAATAAGAGTGTAGTATTTTGTCCAAAATAAATCTGAATATAAACAATCTCTAAAGGAATGATTTTGTAGCATAAAGCCTTTTCCACTTTGGAAACTCTTGAATCGTAATCCCCATGAAAAAATAATAAGAAATGATACTTTAAATATCATTAAAATAAGGATTTACATGATATAACATGTCAAAGGGTAGCACATACACTTCATAAATGAATATATTTGAATATCCTAAATGTATGTCTCATTGAAAGGGAATTTTAGATGAATAACCCTTTTAAAAATTATACCATTGAATTTGAGAATAAATCAATGAACCGATTATGCGTATCAAGTGTAAATATACATAAAAATTTTAAATACAATATAATATAATGAAAATTTATTACACTCATAATCATATAATATCAAATAAAATAAGAATGTAATATAACACAATGAAATGAAATTCAGTTAGGTTATTATTTACCACTTAGTAACTTCCAATCCAAATCCCCCTGGTTGAATGAATTAAAATTGTAACATTAAATACCATGATGTATGAAGGATTCATGACGTTTCATATAAAATGGAAATTATATACACCACACAATAAATATATGTGGTGAATATGGTATATTACTCATAGAAGTAAAAGAGATATGAGAAAAACCCATAACTCAATTCTAAAATTTCCTTGTATGTTCTTTAACTCTTGTATAATAAGCTTACATCAATTATTTTATTTCTTAATAACACTTTAAATTTTTAAAAAGTATCACCAAATAATTTATTTTATTTCTTTACAATTACATATTTTAATACTTAATTAGTTAATTCAACAATAGGTGTTTTGAGGATATTCGGTTTATTGTTTCAAAACAGCTTCAGTATATTGATCATGGACAAAGTGGTAATTATTTAAAAATATAAAAAATAATATTAAAGAAATAATTATCATATTTATTCATAAATTATACCTTTAAAATCAATCATTAATTTTTATAAAAAATGAACTATGTTATGATCATAGAGATGGTAGGTTGTAAGTACGCATGAGTAACGTTTCAAATTTTCTATGCCCATCAAGGAAAGAAGGTATGTATCACTATATCTAATCATAATGATAATAATATAATAAATACCATATTATTTCTTTAAAAAATAATATATATAAATATATCATTATTTTTATGTAGTGATGAAAAAAAGAATCACATCACTTTGTGGAGGTGAAAGTCCTCATGTACATGAACAATGTTATCATTTTTTAGTGTAAGAAAGGAAATTATATATTATCTTTTCAGAATGATAAATATGTAACTAATATAATTATTTTTTTAATTTATATAACCTATATTCATTATCATTATACTTATTAATTTCCATGTAAATCATTAATGAAAAATGAATCACATCGCTTCGTGACGTGATAGTCGGTTGTACACATGAGTGACGTTGTCGTATCCTCTATGAAGTAGAAAGTAAAATGGTACATGTGATATAATAACTCTTTAAGTATAAATATTTTTAAAATTATCATATATATATATATACTTTAAATCAATACTTATAACAATCCTTGAGAGGTGATGATTGAAAATGAATGACATCGATTCTTAAGGCGGTAGACGGCCATACTCAAGAATGATGATTTTCTATCCTATTTTATGGAAGAGGAGATAGATTTAGGTTATTAAATTATTATAATATCATATCAGTATATAATAGATTATTTTTTTATAAAATTATAATATTTTAAAAAAAATTAAGAATGTGAAAGAATAAATAAAACAAAAATACATAGTTAGGAATCTTGCCTCTTCTTAGACCACCTCTTTAGGATTATATATTAAGTATTCCTAGAATAAATTTACAACCAAAATGAGGCTTCTAATATGAGGTTATGGAATTTGGGAAATTATTTGGTAAGTTATTATCTGAAAAAATTGTTTTAATGTGTTAATATGAGAGGAATGGGGTCGCCTTTTATAAGAGACAAGAGTGACACACTTGTAGTTTTTTAAAAGAAAAAGGTATGCCCAAGTTTTTCACATGAAAAAATGGTAAAAATGATTATTATATAGAATTATAAATTATAAGGTCAAAATATTTATACAAATTATATTTTATATAAAATTTTTGGTTATTTTAACACTTATATTTTTAGTTTAACCCTCGGTAAACCCATTTTTAACTCAACTATGGGGATTAGTTTTTATTTGTTTTACTATTAATTTTGGTAAAAAATTAATTCAAACTTATTATATAATATAAATTATTATTATTTAAAATATTGAATCTATTTTATCAAGTTCAATTCACATAAGTGGAAAAAAAAAATTTAAAATTAAACCCACAAATGCAACGAAAAAGCATGTTTACAAAAAGAGTATTTTTCAAGGAAAGGATGATTCTATATTAACTATATGACTAATAATAAATTTTTTTATTAATATCAATTAATATTTACTAATATATAATATAAATATTTCATTTATAAAATTATTCATTATGGATTATTTTAAATAATTAAAATGGAGAAACATTATGCACTTTAAAACAGTTTTTAGAAAAATTCTTGTTTTAAACCCAAAAACAAACTTATAATATAATATTATAAGAAGATGATTCAAATGAAAATAAATTTAATAAATATAACTAAATAAAAAATTTAACTTTAAATCATATTCAAAACATAATGACACTCTTAAATTGCTTAATTTATTGAATATAAAAGACATTTTTACAAAAATAAGTATTTTTACTATTTACTGAAAAATTAATCTTTTCCAAAAAAATACCCAAATTTCACACGACGTAAATTTTGATATGAATTTAATTTTATCAAAAAAATTATAAATGCTCCAAAAATAAATTATAATATTTTTTCAGGAAAATCAATAAAAAAAATTTTTGAAGAAGATATATTTTTGAAGAATAAAATTACTTTACTAAAAATTAGTTGATTATTTACTAATTTTTTATCAATAATTTATATTGAGTAATACATATATATATAAAAAAAATTAATTAATACTTTTCATACCCATCAATTTAATATATAGGTTATATCAGTTATATATATCGCGGGTCATTTAAGCTCGGTGTTGCATGTCGAATACGCTATCAAACGTAGTTTTATTTTCTAAAATCTAAGGGTGATACAATTTCAGAGATAGGATACATGAATATTTATGTGTTTAAAATGTTTGGTTTGGTTCATCAGTCTAATGTATCACCCCAACCTGATTTTCCACATCCTCTATGCTTCGGGCCGATGGGCCACTGGTCCTTAGGTGCGCCTCCCCATATGCCAAAGGCTTCCAACTATTAGTGAGAGTCTAATTAGGTGATAGTAGGGAGACTATATACTTAGGTGATGATAATAATAATGGTTCATATATATATTACACAGTGGAATAAGGACCATAACTTTAGAAGCGATATAATAAACATAGAAAAATAATATACAAATAGTAGTGGTAATAATAAGCCCAAAAGTATTATACCATTTGTAGATAAAGAAAAATTTTAAGACAGTCATACAAAACAGACATGAACGGTCACCCATAGATGACAATATATGTATATATATAAAAACACAAAATAGTTCCATCTCTATGAAAATAAACCATGTAGTCTACTACTATCCATCCCATACAAAATTTGTACATCCCTAATCATTAAGGTCTAGCTCCCAAGCTTGATCCCTTACCTAATCTCAAAGCCATAAAGTCTATACATATCCTGAGGGGACCATGTAGGGTGTTATTACAAACTTATTAGGACACCAAAAATATTTTTCTATCTTAAATCTATAATTATATAATGTATTCATATGTAAATAAATATCAATAACTCACACACGATAGATAAACAACTCACTCCACATGTGTTCAACTTCCACAAGTGAGCATTTTAAAAGCTTCGACCAACATTAGAGTGGAATGATATTTCCATGGCTAGTCATACCATAAGTAACTCAGTATCTCATCCACAACCATGTCACCTAACACATCCTTCCATCCAAGTAATCATATCCCGCTAATTGAGTACTAGAATATCATCGATATGAAAATCAACACATCCCATGTCCCTCATACCTCCATTCAAAAGTCACCATTGGATCAATAGCCAAGAATCTCAAGGAAGGGTGATATACATCATCCAATATATAATAAATCGTTATCATCTCAATAGATCAACATCCCAAGGCATGGTGATATCTATCGAATAATAATCCTAGCCCATTAGCCTAAAATATAATGATGATCCTAAGCCTTGAAATGATGGTCTCAAAAACTATATCTTGTGTCTTTCTATGGTGATCACCTCCTCTATAACTGATAGTCAACACCATACCCTAATCTTCAAAAAATACATAGTCCTCCACTCATAATGAGTGTTCGACACCACCTCAAATGACTCATATTTGTCTGAACATGACTCTAATAGTAATTTCAGCCAAAAATAGTGAGAAGAAATCACCAACATTCCCAAAGACACACCAATTGGAAACCTTTTTACCTCATGAAAACCATACCTCTCATGTCCTAATGATCAACTCCATCCCAAGTCCCATGGTTCATGACCTTAACCTGATGACCTCATTACCTCAATCGAGACGAACCAGGTCACCTCAACCTAGTGATCAACATCACCCCATGTGTCTCAGGCTACAACCTCAGTCTGAAAAACCTTATCATCTCAGCCCTTATAATTAACATCACCTCAATACCTCAGGCAATGCCGGTCAATTTCCCACGAAACAAATTTAGTCATATCTCTTTTATTTAATTAAATTAAACAATTTAAACCACTTTAAAAACTTTTCAAACCAACCAAAGACCAAAAACCTAGCATGACATATTTAAATAGATTAGGGCATACCCAAAGACATCCCATAACATACATTGAACAATTTAAAGACAAGGATTAATTTATTAAGGGTTTCACCTAGAAAACCCACAAGTGTGTATTTAATAATGCATCACATAACCCCTATATATTTTAGGAAAAATCTAGGAACTACCTACCTTAGACTCATATGAGCTTGATCTTTGAATACCTAACTCTAATTCAAGTAGTATGAGGATAAAACAAAGTTTTAGAAAATTTCACTAAAAATATAGGAAAATAGATCACACATATTTAACATATCTTATAGTGAGATAAATGAAGAAAGAGTCTAACGGACTGAATTATTTATCAAAAGGAATTGATATCCACTAAAAGAAATTTATTAGGTGTTTGAACAAGGAAGATAGTCCAAAGTCTAGGAATAATGAGAGGGAGAGATCCATGGATTTCTGGAAGAGGCGTACATGTGGGAGGAATAAAATAGGGAGATCCCTATTAAAGGAGGAGGAATGGTTAGTTTGTGATCTTTTAAAATCTGAACATTTACCAAATGGTTTGGAAAATTGTGCGCCAATGTTGTGATGCTCATTTTCCAAAGGACAGACACCTCACAATATTTGGCCATACAATTTGAAAAACTGTGTGATAACTGTGTGGGTGATTCTACACACCTATAATCAAGCACATAGTTTCCTGGAAGGGCCCACACAGTTTTAAAATATAGTCCCCTTTAACAAAATAGGATGCATAGTTTGTTCTATATGGATAGAAAAATCATGTGCCAACAGTGTGCCTCTGTCTCTTTTTCTCAAAACCAATATTTCAAAGAACGATGTTTTTGAAACCCATAAAAACTCTTGATGAACTCACTAGGTATTAAAAACCATACAAAAAGACATATAAATTCATTCAATCTCTCAGTATTTTATCCCTAACCCAATATAAAAGTTGTTCTGTCTACCAAACATAACATTCAAAAAGTTTGGGAATTTTCACCCAATCAAAAAACACGGGATGTTACAAACTCTCCGCCTTAAGATATATCATCCCCAATCTATGTGGATTTATCTGGAGATGGTACCAAACATACCCATATCATTTATATATACCTGTTCCACCCTAGTTATTAATCACAGTCAATTCCCCTTGTAGAAATCCCCACCATAGGAATTACCTACTTGGTCACTTCTCAACCCAAAAAACAAATATTTTGATGGTTCCATGGACTATCCATGGACATAAATTCCTCCCATAAAATACAATCATTATTTCACATCATGAAGTGCTCAATTACACCCACTTTATACCTGACGCCCATCAAATCCGTCATCTCATTAGATGTTCATTGGTAATAATTACATACATGACACCCATGAGTCCTGCATCTCATCAGATGCTCAAATATCCTACATCATGCTTGATTCTAAAAATAAATCATGAATTATATATATATATTTGTGTGTTTGTGTGTGTATTCCCATCATATTCTTAATTCCTATACACCTTATACAATCCACGTATCATACCCACTACACACATACTAACCAACGCCTATTTTTTTAAATTACAACTTGTGCACCTTGTGTAACCATATCCTTCATGCCTAAAAACAAAAGGTAAATCCATGGCCATATCTTTCCTATAGCTGGAGTTGTATCCCTAACATGCTCTAAACCTTCCCAATAAAAAAACAAACAGCTAGCCTGAATCTTGATTACCCAAGGCCTAACATCCCTGTAGAGATGAACCAGCTACTGACCATTGACCCCATTATTGGGTCTATGTATCTCTTCAATGACCTGCATGTGTAGAATAATCTTGGATACCTAATCTAGGAAATTACCTTGTTAATACCTCATATTATCATGACCTGTCTCAATGGGGCATGTGCCATGACTACCACAATACTACCTCTAATAGGACATGGGATGGAGACCAATACTAAGTATAAATATCACCCACATGGGATTCCCTATCCTAATATACCTATACTCACAAAGGAATATCTAAACCCATACAATTTTGAAATGTAAAACAATTGAAAACCACGCATAAAAACATCTAAAATCACACCACCAGGGTATAATTACAAGTATTGGAAAGTAAAAGGGAAAAATACAATCCCACTAAAAATAAATTGAAAACAATCCCAACCAATAAAGTGGGTGAGGACTACTATCATGGTAACTCTATGAAGTCACCATAGTCTTTCTGGATCACTAAGCTCCACTTGGTCTCTTTAGGACTCTGTAAAGTGTTTAATTGTCTGTATAATATATGACACATGTAGGAAAAGTCCATTAAAGGGTGATTATAAAAAACCCTATAGGACACCCTAAAATAACTAAGAATATAGAATTAAGAACAATAGTATTCCACTCATCAAAATTATATGATAGCATCATATAAAATATGAACATCCAGATATACTCAAAGTAAATGCATACTCTCATGTTATGTCACAGCCATATTTCTATCCAAGGAATACTTCTTAAAGGTTCCACATAGTACTCATCTAGTAGAACACATTCCATAAGTCATAAATAACAAATGGCATATATCTAAGATGTTGCTCTTGTCAAGTCTTTCCATAAGGTGTATATGCTGGAAGTCTAAAGACAGCAATAAATATATGGGGATCACTCCCAAGGCCATGGGGTATACCAACAACCTAATCTAGATTAACCCACTATATAGGATATTGACACTGACATAGTGTTGGCAACAAAATTACCAAGAACACCACCTAGGAAAAATATGACGATATAGGATCTCACTCCTAGCCTCGTGGATAGATTCCCACAAATCAATCCAAGACTGAAGTTCCTTAGAGGGGATCACCATCCTATGCATAGTTCATGACTCCATACTAAACCCTCAAAAATGAATCAAGGGAACATAGCCTAATGAAACATTTCCATGTTGAAGAGGATAAGGGTTCAAAGACATCCTGTAAGGACTACACAACATTTACTAGTAGGATAATTTCTTTCCCTTCGACACCATGTCCAACCATTTTATCATGACCTATGCCTGTTCCCATGTTTGAGTACACAGTACAAGGAATGTCCGAGCACGTGTACTCAAAAATGTGTCCATATATGGATGGTTGTGTTTATGTACAGTTACCCATTTTTGTGTTTTTGTACCTCCCTGGGTACACACAAAGCCTCCAGGAAAGGGTTACACGGTGTGTGATCAAGTCGCATGGTGTGTGATACTTATCTTTGTGCTAAAACCCTAGAGCCTCATAGGGGGTCCCACATAGCATGTAATTCTGGATTACACAATGTGTAACATGAAATCTCACAGAATACCAGATCTGCCTCACGCATTTATATCCAAGTATTTTCCACCACACATCTCATTATAAAACATAAATCCAAAGTCGGACAACCCTTATCATTTCCAAAAACCAAGTTTAAACCTTCTAATCCATTCAGAAATCATCCATGTACGTCATCTATAGTCATGTTTTCGAACTAGGATAAATGCGAATAGCCAATCCATTATGATCTACCTCTGACCATACTTCTTCATCATCTCACCTTGATCACATCCTCGATCTCAATCCTCACCAGTTGTATTGATCTATTGTGCTGAAAAACAGTTTTGTAATGATCAAATATTAGGTGTTTGTCAAACTATTGGCCAAATAAATTAAAAATTATGAATGTGATAAGAAACAGAGGAAAATACATAAAGCAAAATATGTTAGGAAAAAACCTTGAACTTTTTTTGTTCATCCTCAATCCATTTTTGAATAAATACAAAAAAAATAATGATATAACCAAAAAACAAAATAAATCCATCGCAAATAAATCTAATGTTGATGCATGAATAAATTTTTTCATAGATTTGATTCATTTTCACCTAGTATGAAAGAAAAGGATTGAATTTTACAAATAAAACATCCAACTTAAAGATTGTATTTATCACTGACAAAGAACATTCATGTGTTTCTATTGTTGGTGAGATCTACAAACTCCGTTGGTGCATGATCCGCATTTTGATCTTGATCAGATATCATCTCCCAATGATACTCCAATAGAATCTCTAAATTAGATCTTATAAATATTTAGGTTTGGTAACTAAACCTAGGGATTGATCTATATCTATGTATTTATAGAGGAATCTATATCATGAAAATTTAACAAAATAAATTAATTTCTTTTAATTAATTTTTTTAAAAAAATTCCCTTGACTGGGCCCAACCCAAGAATCTTACGCGCTCCAAGGTTATGTCATGCCTAGGGTAAAACCAATTCTCTAAACTCAATGGTAGCATACTATTTTCAATATGATCCACCATTTGAGATTTATTCTACTTTTTTTGGAAAATTTTATGCACATGATATTTAATATACTTAATATATTAAAAAATTAATTTAGGGTTCATCGGGCCTTCGAATCCCACACCTTCTCTATGCTTAGCTACAAAAAATAAACCAGTAAATATTCTAAAGTAAAATATATAAATATTAGAGCCATTATGTTCTCCCCACATTTTTTATTTACATCTTGTAAATCCAAAATGAAAGGCTGTCCAAAGAGATGTGGGTACTGAGCACGTATCTGAGTCTCCTTCTCTTAGGTTCTTTCCTAAAGATTCCATTTCTACCACCAGACACTCACTAATGGAATCAATCACCCATGAAGGATAATATCCTTCTAATGCTCAATATCTATTAGGTACTCAATAAATGTATCTCTATCCTTGATGTCCATTTCTCCCCTATCAACAACATGGGATGGCCTGTGCATGTATGTCCTCAGTTGTGACATGTGGAAGACATCATGTACTCAGTCTAACTGTGGGAGTATAGCTAAGAGATACACCACCTCACTGACTCTATATATTATCTAGAAAAAAACAAATTAATCTCAGATATATATTTTCACCCCATACAAATATCCACAATCCACATTGAGGTGAGACCTTCAAGAACACATGGTCTCCCTCATCGAATGGTTTCATACTAATCAAATGGTTTCATACTAATGGTAGAATAGTATCTATGGGAGTATATCTAAGAGATACACCACCTCACTGACTCTATGGGGTCCTAATCTTCTCCTACATGATCTTTATCTTCTCAGTAGTGGCATGAACCAACTATGGGCCCATAATTGTTGGCACTACTAGGTTGATCCAGCATAGTGGTAACCTGCAGGGTCACCCATACAAGTAATCAAATGGTTTCATACTAATGGTAGAATAGTATCTGTTGTTGTACACAAACTAAAATAATGGTAGGTGATCATCCCAACTATATCCAAATTCTAACATGTCATCTAGGAACTAAATGGTATGTTTGGTCTAGCTATCAGTGCGGGGGTGGAAAGCTATGCTCAAATGCAACTAATTCCCAAAGGCCTCTTGAAATCCATTCCATAACCAATATTTGAAGCAAGAATCACAGTCAGAAATGATCATTGAGGGAACTCCATGGATGAAAACTATCTCTTGCATGTAAAGTCATTCCAATCTCTCAATTGAAGTCTTTTCTTGAATAGTTGGGATGTGGGATGACTTGGTGAGTCTGTCTACAATCACCTAGATAGCATCATGTCCCCTGGACATACTTGGTAATACCATCATAAAGTCCAATCACTATGGGAAAAGTGGGTATTTCCAACGGGTCAATTGCGACGGGAATATATATCGTCGCAAAAGGTCCCACGAAATACGTATTTGCGATGAGAGTCTTTTCCCGTCACAAATAGTAGGTTAATTACGACGGGAATAGCCGACTCGTCACAATAAATTTGGCGCGGTTTGTGCGCCAAAACGTGGGAAGGGTATTTGTGATGGGGACTCCTCCCCATCGCAAAACCCCGGAGGCAGTAAATACCATTTGCGACGGGCAAGGTCGCCCGTCGCAAATGGTTTATCGGAAGGTGTGTATTTGTGATGGGTCATGTCACAAATACCCTTTTAACTGCCGACTGTAGTTAACGCGGGCGAGGGTATTTGCGACGGGCCTGTCGCAAAAGCCCGGCGGTGGTAAATAACATTTGCGACGGGAAAAGCCACATGTCGCAAATCGTATGTCGGCAGGTGGTATTTGCGACGGGTCCCGTCGCAAATACCCTTTTAATCGCCGAAGGTAATTTATGTGGGGGAGGGTATTTGCGACAGGTAACCCGTCGCAAATAACCCCGTCGTAACTAATCTGACCTATATATACCCCCACCCGTTTTTTCCAAATCACTCAGATCTTCCTCTCTCTCTCTCTTCATTCTCTAGTTTTAAGGGAAAAATTTCTTTTAGTTAAAGTTTTTTATACAAGAGCAATTGGAAGGCGCCAATACCTTCAGAATATCAAAGTTTAAGGTATTTATAATTTATTTTTTTATATTTATTTTATTTTTTTATATTAATTTTAATTGTTGTTTATTAGTTCTAATTAAATTAGATTTAAATTGATTTTTATTTATATTTATTTTTAGTAAGAAATTGATATTGTTAGTGATAATTATAAATAATTATTGTTAATTTGCAATAATTAGAGATTGTCATAGATAATTAGCGGAATTTAGTCACAATTAGGGATAATTAGTAATAATTAGATATAATTAGTAATAATTAGATATAATTAGTAATAATTAGTAATAATTAGATATAATTAGTAATAATTTGATATAATTAGTAATAATTAGATATAATTAGTTATAATTAGATATAATTAGATATAATTAGTAATAATTAGATATAATTAGTAATAATTAGTAATAATTAGTTATAATTAGTAATAATTAGTAATAATTAGTAATAATTAGTTATAATTTGTAATAATTGGATATAATTAGATATAATTAGTAATAATTAGTAATAATTAGATATAATTAGTAATAATTAGATATAATTAGATATAATTAGTAATAATTAGTGATAATTAGATATAATTAGTAATAATTAGATATAATTAGATATAACTAGATATAATTGGATATAATTAGTAATAATTAGTAATAATTAGTAATAATTAGTAATAATTGGTAATAATTAGTAATAATTGGTAATAATGCGTAATAATTAGTAATAATTAGATATAATTAGATATAATTAGATATAATTAGATATAATTAGATATAATTAGATATAATTAGTAATAATTAGTAATAATTAGTAATAATTAGTAATAATTAGTAATAATTAGTAATAATTAGTAATAATTAGCTATAATTAGCTATAATTAGCTATAATTAGCTATAATTAGCTATAATTAGCTATAATTAGCTATAATTAGATAGAATTACTATAATTAGCTAGAATTAGGAACAATTAGCTAGAATTAGCTAGAATTAGCTAGAATTAGCTAGAATTAGGAACAATTAGCTAGAATTAGCTAGAATCAGCTAGAATTAACTAGAATTAGGAACAATTAGTAAGAATTAGATATGCTTGGTTGATCACCTTGCAATTAGCGTTGCAATAGGACAACCCAAGTCATGCCCTTCTCATTTATAAGAATTATCTCACATGACCCTTTACAAAGACTATTCTTCCTTGAAAATTTAAGAGAAAGATACCGATATCCCCTCAAATTTTTAAGGAAGAATTATCTATGTAAAGGGAGCGAGATGATTCTTAGAGACAAGAACGACATTACTTTGGTCGTCTTATTGCAACACTACTTGCGAGGTGATCAACCATGCAAGGAAAATTATTGAGTTTACATTGGACATGTCTGACACAAACTTTTTATTTCGCATGACCTGACAATTGGCGACCCTTTGAGATTTGAACATGTTAAGAATAGAGTAAAGCCTGTTGCAAATATTGATAATTTTAATATTTTATAAGTTTTTTATTATTTTAATGATATTAATATTGTTTTTTCATAAATATTGATAATAGAATTTTTTTTATTAGTAATAATTAGTAAACAAAAGTTTCTTGGATTATGAAGGGAAAGTTTGTAATCATCTCTACAAAGATGATTACCAAATTTCCTTTCATTATTCAAGCAGTTTTCATTTTGCTAAGTATTGCTAAGTATTGCTAAATTAGTAACAAATTGTAATAATTAGTAATAAATTGTAATAATTAGTAACAATTAGGAATAATTAGGAATAATTAGGAATAATTAAGAATAATTAAGAATAATTAGGAATAATTTGGAATAATTTGGAATAATTTGGAATAATTTGGAATAATTTGGAATAATTTGGAATAATTAGGAATAATTAGGAATAATTAGGAATAATTTGGAATAATTAGGAATAATTAGAAATAATTAGGAATAATTAGGAATAATTAGGAATAATTAGGAATAATTATGAATAATTAGGAATAATTAGTAATATTTAGGAATATTTAGAAATAATTAAGAGTAATTAGTAATAATTAATAATAATTAGTAATAATTTGGAATAATTAGGAATAATTAGGAATAATTAGGAATAATTAGGAATAATTAGGAATAATTAGGAATAATTGGGAATAATTAGGAATAATTAGTAATAATTAGTAATAGTTAGTAATAATTAGGAATATTTAGGAATATTTAGTAATAATTTGTAATAATTTGTAATAATTTGTAATAATTTTTAATAATTAGGAATAATTAGGAATAATTAGTAATAATTAGGAATAATTAGGAATAATTAGGAATAATTATATATAATTTGGAATAATTTGGAATAATTAGATATGCTTGGTTGATCACCTTGCAAGTAGCATTACAATAGGACAACCCAAGTCATGCCCTTCTCATCTATAAGAATTATCTCACATGACCCTTTGCATAGACCATTATTCCTTGAAAATTTAAGGGAAAGATGTTGATGTCTCCACAAATTTTTAAGGGAGAATGATCTATGTAAAGGGAGCGTGATGATTCTTAGAGACGAGAACGACATTACTTTGGTCGTCCTATTGCAACACTACTTGCGAGGTGATCAACCATGTAAGGACAATTATAGAGTTTACATTGGACATGGCTGACACAAAATTTTAATGATTTTTTTATTATTTTCATAATATTAATATTTTTTTCATAAATATTGATAATATAATTTTTTTTATTATTAATAATTAGAAAACGAAAAATGCTTTGATAATGAAGGAAAAATTTGCAATCATCTCCACAATGATGATTACTAAATTTCCTTTAATTATTCAAATAGTTTTCATTTTGCTAAGTATTGCTAAATTAGTAATAAATTGTAATAATTAGTAATAATTATTAAAAAATTGTAATAATTAGAAATAAATTGTAATAATTAGTAATAAATTGTAATAATTAGTAATAATTAGTAATAATTAGTAATAATTAGTAATAATTAGTAAAAATTAGTAATAATTAGTAATAATTAGCAATAATTAGCAATAATTAGAAATAATTAGCAATAATTAGCAATAATTAGAAATAATTAGAAATAAATTGTAATAATTGGCAATAAATTGTAATAATTAGCTATAAATAGGAATAATTAGAAATAAATAGGAATAAATAGGAATAATTAGTAATAATTAGTAATAATTAGTTAGGAATAGTTAGGAATAAATTTTAATAAATTTTAATAAATTTTAAGAACTTGGCACAATTCCCAATGGATTGACGGCACTCCTTTTGCTTAATGACTTTTCTCCTTTCAACTCTCACTGACTCAAAACATTATGAAAAAAGTGCTACTACGTAGAAATATTCAATATTTTATGCCCGAGATTGGATATGCATTTGTAAGAACATATTTTTTATAATGTTTTTAGGTGGTGAAAGTTGGAAGAAGATGATTCATCGACGAAAAGGGGGCTATTTTGTCTGATGACTCATTTACTTCCGTCTTTCTCACACTGAAATCACAATGAAGAATTTGGTCGGAGGTACACATATTCATTCTCCTACATATGATAATGAATATGAGTACCTCAGACCAGATTCTTTATTGTGATTTCAGTGTTAGATATATGCAAGTAAATGAGCCCTCAGACAAAAGAGTAGCCGTCAATCCACTGGAAATTGTGTCGCCTTTAATTAATGGTAATTATTAAGAAGTAGTTGTAATTATTTATCTTCTTTTCTCAGATATTGTTTTTATAATTTCAAATTATTCAAAAATAGTGATGATTTTATATTTTATGTAGAAAAACACGGAACAAGGAAGTTGACATCAGTCATTATTTGATGATCATAGTTGGATAAATTAGTGTAGAAATCCAAATGGTTCTGGTTTAAATCCTGTATATATTGAGGGTGTTGAAGCTTTCTTGAAATTTTCATCATCAAAACTAGAATATGTTTTATAAGGCACAATTAAGTGTCCTTGTAAAAAATGTTCTCTGAGAATGTTTGACACAGTTGACAAGGTTAGGGGACATCTCTTGTGGTTTGGTTTTCAACCAGATTAGGTTTTTTGGTATCAACACGGTGAACACAGTTCCAGGGAAGATCCTAATAACTTGATTTCGGATCCATCACGGTTTCAAAATTTAGTACATGATGTTGCAGGTCCATCTGTGTAACAAACTGAAACTCACCATGATATTGATTTAACTCCTTAGTTGGCAGCATCCGGATTTTATTAGTTTTTATAGTCTTCTCAGGATAATTTATATCATGTTTGAAAGATAAGAAAATTAGAAGAGGTTACAAAATTTATGGCTATTAAATCAGATAATGCAATGTCAAACAACTGTTTTGATCAGATATTTTCTTTGGTTAAAACATTGTTACCTGAAGGAAATGTCTTGCCTGTAAATTAATATGAGAGAAAGAGGCTGGTTTGTAATCTGGGCCTTAGTTATCAAAAGATTCATGCATGTCCGAATGATTGCATCTTATATTCTGGAGAAAATGATTCATTGGATAGTTGTCCCACATGTGGACAATCGAGGTATAAAGAATCTCAACCAGGGAAGTCTAGATTCATTCTAGTAAAATAGTTGAGATATTTCCCCCTTACACCGAGTTTGTAGTGTTTATTTATGTCTCAGAACACAGCATCAATGATGTCATGGCATAAAACCAAGATTTCAACTAATAAAATCTCGAATCATCCATCTGATGGTGATTCATGGAAACATTTTGACCGTTTGCATCCGTCTTTTTCTTTAGAAGCCCAAAACGTACGATTGGGTCTTTCTACTAATGGTTTCTATCCGTTTAGTTCTTATGGTAGTCAGTATTCATGTTGGCATGTATTTATAACTCCTTACAATTTTCCTCCATGGATGTTGATGAAGGAGCCTTATATATTTTTGACTCTATTAATCCCAACACATCCGAAAAAGAATATTGATGTTTATTTGAAACCACTGATTGATGAGTTAAATGAATTGTGGAGTGATGGTTTTTATACATATGATGTTGTTGCAAAACAAAATTTCATATTAAAAGCTGCATTGATGTGGATAATTAGTGACTTTTCGGAATATGGCATGCTATCTGGTTGGAGTACACATGGTCTGAAATCATGTCCTTACTATATGAAAGACAACAAAGCCTTTATGCTCGTCAATGGAAAAACACCTTGCTATTTTGATTGTCACCATAGATTTCTTCCAACCGATCATCCTTTTTGGAGGAATAAATCTCATTTCAGAAAAGGTACAATTGAAAGGGATGAACCTCCAAAGATGATCTCAGGTACATAGTTAAAATTAGTTGTATTTTCATTACCTCCCATCACATTTGGACCAACAGAAAATCCATGGATTTAGGAAAGAACATAGTTGGATAAAACGGATCATTTTTTGGGATCTTCCGTATTGGTCTGATTTGTTGGTCCACCACATGTTGGATGTTATGCATATTGAGAAGAACTGCTTCAATAATTTATTTCATATAGTTTTGGATACACCAGGTAAGACCAAAGATACTGTAAAGGCACAATTAGATCCTGCCCAAATTTTCAGGTGACCAGAACTTAAACTATTTGAAAATGTCATATCACGGAGGCTAATGAAGCCAAAACCAGCTTATACACTATCTAAAGAGATTCACTTATTATTTTGATAGTGGATTGTATATTTGAGACTTCCAGATGGCTATGCTTCCAATTTGGGCAGATATGTTAAGAATGGTTATATTACTAGATTAAAAATTCATGATTGTAATGTTATAATGGAAAGACTAATGCTGATTGGATTTAGAGGTTTGTTGAATTATATTATTTGGGATTCGATAATAGACATATCATATTTTTTCAAGACATTTTTACAGCAACAACAGACTTTGATGCGCTAAGAAAACTGGAAGAAGATGTTGCTGTAATTATATGTAAACTGGAAAAAATATTTCCACCGGCGTTCTTTGACTCAATGGAACATCTGATATTACATTTTCCACATGAAGCTAAATTTGGAGGTCTAGTATAGTTTTGATGGATGTACCCATTCGAGAGATGCATGCAGAAATTGAAGAAAAAAGTATGTAACAAAGCATCAGTTGAAGTCTCAATTGCTTAAGCTTATTTTCAAGAGGAAATTACTTTTTTTTGCTCTCATTATTTTTAATCTCAATATCCCTCAAAACAAAATTGCATGGGATGAAATGAGGATAATTTTAATAACAAAATGGAAAATAAATTAATATTTTTCAATCAGCCAAATATTGGTTTTGGTGGATTTCATGAACGATGGCTTTCAGATGATGAACATCACAGAGCTCATACATATGTTCTGCTCAACTTTGAATAAATGACATCATTTGTCTTGTGATTGCTTCTATCACTTATTATATAATTTATGTTACAGTATTTAAACCTATTTTATTTGTAGGTTATATGATAATCACATCAAGAAACAACTTCCACAAATTACAGCAGCTGCACTTGAAGAACGAAGACAAAAAAAATCAATGGTTTCAAAAACTGGTAACATAAATTATTGATGTTTTAATATCAATTCTGTTTATTATTTATTATATTGATAATTGTTTTATAAATTTTCAGGTGTCACAATATGCTGATAAAATTGATAAGAGATTGTGTATATTGAGTAACCCACTATCCAAAATGTTTAAATCTTATAATGCATATGTGGTGAATGGTTTTTGATTTCATACACATGCATACAGGGAATCAAAAAAACAATGAACAGTGGAGTTTTCTCGAGAGGATCACATCATAGAGAAACTAAAGTTGAATTTTATGGAATTTTGGATGAAATTATTGAGTTGTGTTATCTAGGATAGAATTACATAACAATATTTAAATGTTGGTGGTTGGATACTCAGAGAGGCTTGCATGTTCATATGACTCGTGGAATCATCGATATTAAATATAAAAGTCTTTTACAGCAAACAAACCGTTTTTACTGGATCAACAGGCACATCAAATTTATTATGCAAAGTATTGTGCTACTTCAAGAGACTTGAACAATTAGTGGAGCATAATAAAAATGAAATATCGGGAAAATCAGTTTACTCAAACAGAATGTGATTCCGCTGAAGTGGAAAGAATTGAAATTTTTCAAGAGACTGCTCAAAATCCATCTGATTCACAAAGAGACGTGAATATCGATGATGACACCCCACAATTAAAGATCGATGGTGATGAAGATGTTAATGATGTTATAAATGAATTTGAAATGACAAGGGATACTGGTTGATTTCTCTAAGACCTTTGGGTCATGTAATCTCCTAAGCCTACGGGCCATGTAATCTCTGAGCCTACGGGCCTTATAAGGGTTCCCCCTCATCCCTTGAAAGGGGGGTTTTCAAAAATCAATAAAAATGAAGGCCTTCGGTCCATTCAGGAAGGGATGCTGGAATTGAAACTCATATGGATATTGATGATGCTGAGGAGGAAGATGAAGACATTGACATTGATAGCTATAGAGAAGAGGATGAAGATGAACATTGACATAGTTAAATGCTGGTTATAATCATAACTAATATATATCTATATATAATAGTTATTTTCAACTATCTTCTAACAACAATCATTTTTTGTTTCAGATAGACCCTGATATATATCATGAGTTGCAGGAGGATGACCTACCGTTGGATAAGGGAGATTTTGGATCATCTGACCCTCAGCCTACTGGCATTTTAGGGAGTACACAGAGGGGGAGCGGTCTTGCACGACTGATGATTCTGACCCTATCCCCAAGTGACGTCTACATCTTGGTTTCGATCCACGCACACAGAGGTATGGTAACCTGTATATTTTAATTAGATTTCATTAATTTATTTATATATATAATAATTTTTTGATTATTTATTATTTTTTCATAGTTTTGTGCATGTAGCTATTGGACAGGGAAGCGCTATCTTGTGCAATTATTTTTCTCAGTCATGGATCTCATGCGAACAGATTCTCATTGATGTGTGATGCGACATGTTCCATCATTGGCTGGTACGTAAATAAATAATATTTATTTAGAAATTTGTTTTACTAATAACTTTATATTATAAATTATTTTTGGGTTTTATGGTATCCAATCGATGATAGCATGCACGCCGCTAACCAGGCGGCATGGTAGGTTTCTATGTGCGACCATTTCCGTCAGTTTTTGCACAATTTGAGAAGGAAATCCATTAAGAAAGCAGGAGTGACAGAATTTGATGAGTCGTATAGAGCACACTGACCAGAGTACATTTCAACTCACGTTTGGGATGGATTATGTTTACACTGGTTGGGTGATGGATTTCAGAGGAGATATTCAGTGGGACGGCAGAACTGGGGGAGACAGGAGGTGATGTATCGAGTTGGTAGTCGTACAATCAGTTCGCATAGAGAGCATCTAGTAAGTATATTTTTTAAATATTTTATATAACTTTAAATATAAACAGTTTATTTTATATTTCTGTAGGAAGTTGAGCATCCCGATATTATGAAGTTGGACATTTATCGATGGATGTACAGTTATCCAGCCACTGGAGAGATTAGAGGTGATATCCAACGTCAGATTGTGGTTAGTATTATTTTTTCATTTTCACAATTAATTGTATATAATATTTTCACAATTTTAATTTTAAATTGGAATTGACAGAGTCATATGAGGCTGCGACCTCTCAGACACAGGCTGAGGGTCAGGACGAGACGACTGAGCAGACCAGTGATCACCATTTTGATGAGGCAGCATAGATGCAGGAGACTCAGTATGGCTTTTAGAAGGGCCGAGTAGTTGGTATCGTCTCTCATTTGACTCCTGGTACTTATTATGGTACTTTTGCGATTTCGGCGTCCAGGTCGAGAGGAGCTCATAGAGAGGCATCATCTTCTGGCTCACAGTATCAGGAGCAGTTGCAAACTCAGGCTGAGATTATAGAGACTTTGTAGAAGCAGCATGAAGAGATGTGTCGATGGAAGCAGCAGCAGGAGCAGCATCACAAGGAGGAGCTGTGTCGATTGGAGCAGCAGCGGCAGCAGGAGTGTCACGAGTAGATGGAGTACATGCGTCGTCTGACTCATAGTTTAGGGATGGATTTCCTCCACCTCCTCCAGATGACCCCCCCCCCCCCCCCCGAGTGATTTGTTTTATATGTTAAAAACATTTGAATTCAAGTTTTTTAATAATATGAACTGTTTACATTTTCTGTCGTTTATATTGGTGGAAATATTGCATAATTTAATTTTTTTAATATTTTATTATTTATATTTAGTATTATATTTTTTAATATTTGTTTATTTTACTAATAATAATAATATTTTATGATTTTTTTAAAAATATTGAAACTTTCAACAATTTTTTATTATTTTATTATTTTAATAATATTAATTTTAATTTTTTATTAATCCTAATTTTATTAAATATATTTTTTTTAGTATTATATTTTTTAATGTTTGTTTATTTTACTAATAATAATAATATTTTTTATTTTTTGATTATTTTTATAATATTAATATAATTTTTTTATTAATCATAGTTTTATTATTATTTTTAATTGTTTTTAGTATTTGTGACAGGGTCTTTTGCGACGGGACCCCGTCGCAAATAAGTGAAATATATTTTTTTAATCTTGGTATTTGCGATGAGACAATGGTCGCATCGCAATTAGTATTTGCGACGGGCCCGTCGTAAAAGGTTTATGGGTATATAATCTATATAATCGGAAGGCTATTTGCGACGGGTAAGTTCTCCATTGCAAAAAACTAATTGCGATGGGCCCGTTGCAAAAGGTTTTTCTTTATATAATGTATATAATTGGGAGGTTTTTTGCGATGGGTAAAATTCCCATCGCAACAGATGTTTTTTTCGACAGTTCCTTTGCAAAAAACAGCTGTTGCGACGCCGTTTTCTGCAACGGGCTATTTGCGAGGGGGGCCCGTCGCAAATAGCCTGTTGCCAAAAACGGGAATTCTAGTAGTGAATCATCTCCCATCCCGCTTCCACCCTGGAACCACAGGGGTTTGGGCTAGATCAACTGGAACCAACTGCTCAACCTTCACTTGCTGAAAATTAAGGCATCGAGAGAAAAACCCTCAAACTCCCTTCTTCACCCATGGAACCAGAATTGTTTTTTAAGGTCCTAGTATATATTTTCCACACAAATAAATACCTCTAAGGTTGAATTATATAACTCCCTTAGCACCTTATCACTCGGTACAATAGGTACCATCACTCGTCCTTTGAAAAGAAATTCATGGTCCCCACCTTTAGAAAATCCATCAAGGGAAAGTCCAATAGATATCTGAGTACATAGGGCCTCATAGTCAGCATCCCCAATTTTTCCCTCCCCGATTCACTATAAAAGTAGTGTCCTAAAAGGAATCAAAGGGAGGTAAGCTACTTCATCCCAATCCATAAAGGATAACTATAATGAGCCCAATTTCTCTAATTCCTTATTCATAAACTGTGAACAAGATCTCCTACTGAGTGCATCTACTACTACGTTACATTTCCCAAGAGTATATAAAATCTCAAACTCATAATCCTGGAGAAACTCTATCCATAAACTCTATATCAAGTTAATATATTTTTGATAAAAAATATAATTTATACTTTTAAAGTCAGAATAAATTATAAATTGCTCTCCCATCAGTTAGTTTCTCATCATATTTAGTGTGAACACTACCGCTTATATCACAAGATCATGGGTCACATATTTCTACTCATGCAGTATCAACTATTAATAACCCTAGGAAATCACCACCTACCTCTACATCATAATATATCCCATCTTGGTCCCTAACTAATCATTGAACACTGCATACTTAAAACACTCCTCTAACAATCTCAATATGGGAGCTCTCATCAATCTCTACATCAACTCCAGGAAATCCTACTATAACCACTATTCTCAAAT
Organism: Viscum album; assembly: GCA_963277665.1. Taxonomy (NCBI): domain Eukaryota; kingdom Viridiplantae; phylum Streptophyta; class Magnoliopsida; order Santalales; family Viscaceae; genus Viscum; species Viscum album. The sequence goes on from OY728155.1 coordinate 1,232,490,698, forward strand.
GAAAGGCTTACCAATTTAGATCAAATATATCAAGGTATATTATAACCTAATGAAATTGATTATTAAAATCTAATATTAGCTTACCGACCCAAAGAATCCATGCTCCACCATCACACTCTTGGGTGGATCCCAAGCTAACTTTGCCTTGACCTTTGCGGAGTCCACTGCTACACTGCTTTCTGAGATTAAATTTCCTAGAAAGTGGACTTTTGAATCCATAACTTTCACTTCGAGATCTTTCCATAATTTTGGTTCCCTCGAAGTATGTCTAGAACCATCCTCAAGTGTCTTTTGTGTTCCTCCTCAAAGACCGAGTACACTAGGATATCCTTGATTAAGACTACCACAAATCGATCTAAGAACAGAAAAATACTAGGTTCATGAGTCCCATAAACACTTATGGGGAATTATTTACACCAAATGGAATCACCAATTACTCATAGTGATCATAGATACATCTGAATGCCATATTCAATATATCTGCATCCAATACTCACAATTGGTGATAGCCTAATCTGAGGTCAATCTTTGAGAACCATCATGCCCCTCTCAACTGATCAAATATTCCATCAATCTTTGGTAGTGGATAATATTTCTTTATGATAAATATTTTAGGTTATGGTAATATACACACAACCTCAAGCTCTTATCCACATTCTTAGTGAACAATATAAGGGCTGCCCAGGGTTAAACATTGGTTCTAACAAAGTCATTCCTATGAAAGTCCTCCAAATAAATCCCCAGTTTATGAAGCTCTTCGGGAGCCATTTGATATGTTGTAAAAAATATCAGGTTCATCCAAGGGTGTATATAATTGTATAATTCTATCTTTTGGTGGAGTGATAAGCCTTGAATGTCCTCAAAAAATATTTTCTTATACTCTTCCACAACTATAAAAAACTGAAAACTCATAGCATCCACTACACTAAGGGTCATGATATGAAAATGATGAGTGACTACATGCACTCTACTATACATGATATCGTTCTACTCTACCTGAGTTTCCTTTTGACCCACAAAGAGATACCCCATCCCATCACTATAGACACACCATATCCTTTTCCTGAAATAGTATATCTAACAATGAATTATAAATATTCTGTGCATACCTAATATGAATTCATAAGACCTAATCAATTGTATAAATAGATCCCATACAAATATCTCACCTAAAAGAATCAAATTTCACTATTTACATAAGTTCATGATCACTTAATCACCTCTAGTAGGAGTCTCCAGGTGAAAGGGATGAGCAAGAGGCTTAATAAGAATATCTAAGTCTCGGACAATATAAGTAGAAAGAAATAAATGACTCACATATATGTCTATTAGTACTAAAAATAAGGAAAAAAATACATAGATCTTACCTCATATCATCATTAGAGCCTCTAGGTCATAAGCCTCGTCCTCTTGCAACTTCTCTTTCCCCTATCCCCCAGCTCACTGAGCCTAGCACGAACCACCTAAGGGTAGGGGTGGAAACAATTCATAACATCTTCCACCTAAATATACTCTCTCAACCCCTCTTCTATGTCCACTTACCTGTGGACCTACCTAATCCTAATGTATTCTCTTCATAGGTGACCCATCCATCATCTCTCTATTAGCCTCGTGACGGGTCAAAAAATCTCCTAAAAGTTGTCCCCGACCATCGCAAGATTAGAAATGCCTCTATCTAGTCTAGATAGATCGATCCTATTATTCATGAACTATAGTCCCTCTATTCTGGGATTTCATCCAGAAATGTCCCACACATCTATTTCCCTATTCTTATCATCAGCTAACTACTGTCAAAGTTTTTTTCCATGTGTGCCCACTGCCAGCACCAACTGTTTGTGCCTTCTCATCTAGGAAAATATCAACTACAAAATCCTATTTTATCACCCCAAAATAGTTAATAATACATATAGGTATAATTCTACAGCATATGTCTTTTCATAGAACATTCTTGAAGGTCCGATCCTGAAATAACTATTTATGTATCATATCCATTGATTACCGAGAGAGGTTGGTGAACCATAATGAATACTTTGCCACAATCATACTCTCGTGGTAAAGCTATATAATCTTCTAGATGAAAACAAATTTCATTGTATCTAAAGAAAACTCCTATATAAAAATTTAATCGAACCCTAACCATGAAAGAGTCACCTCATCATACAACTGGGTAACTAAGCTCGACCATCTTCCTGTAGATCTATGGAGAAGGATATATTCCAAAACTACCATAAATTTTTCAAGTATCCTAAAAGGATAGAATACTCACATCATAGCCTCAATACACTCCTCAACCATATATGGATCAAAATTTCCTTGAAACCTGAGGGGTCTCTATCACTGAAAATCATGAATCATGCTCATCCCACGCACCTCATATGTAGGTATTTTCAGTACTATATTATTCTCGATAGGTGGTGGTAAGATTGGTGCCCCACCTAGAGGTAAAACCTCTTGATGTGGTCCTTATATCAAAGACTCATCATTGATTGGATCATCCTCATTATCCTAATGTTGAATCCTAGATAGAATACATCATGGTGGTATCTTTAAATAGAAAAGATATACCTTGATCAATGAGTATATCTAGAGAGATGACTCAAGAAGGATATGGAAACCACAATCCATTCCTATATGATGCATGTAACAATGTTTTCCATACAACTAGTATTTAATGTAACCAGTTAAAAATTAATTTATCAGATTATTGGTGCATAGATATGTCATCCACCGTACCAACACTGGAGTCCCTAGCCTAACAGACAAGCTCAAAACACTTAACATTATTACCCCAAATCAATCTCAAAGGCTCTGTTCCTAAGGTAGAACTGACTGAACTGATACCACTTTTTCATGACCCATACCAATGGGGTCTATGTTGTGATTACCCCAAGTCCACCTCCAATAGTTTAGGGGCCAATGATCAGTGATGAGTAGGCATATCACACACATGGGAGACCTTATCATAATGTACACACACACACACATCTCTACACCCATAAAATATTGAAATGTAAAACAACTGATAACCACACATTCATATAAATCTAAAATACTTCCATAAAAGTATGCCAACAAATACTGGAAACCAAAAGAGAAAAATAAAATCCCACAAAAGAGAAACTAAAAATATGTCAAAACTATAAAGTGGTTGAATAATGGTGTCAATTTAATAGTAGGAATATACCTCGGTTTGTCTTGATCACTAAGCTCTGCCTGGTCCCTCTAGGACTCTATCAAAAGGTTATTCATATGAATAAGAAACGAAACATGTAGGAAAATACCATAAAAGGGTGAGTATAACAATACCCATCTGGACACCCAAAAATTACTAAGCATATATAATAAAGAAAAATAATATTCATATCATCACAGGTATATGAAAGTAGCATATATAATAGGAACATCCAGATATACTCAAAGAAGACACAAAATCTTAAGTAAGATCACAACCATATTTCTGGCCTAGGATTCTGGCTCGAAGGTTCCACATAGCACACATCCAGAATAATACAGTCCATGAGTTAGATAGCACTGATGGAATCCTTCTAAGATTTTTTTCTTATCTGGTCTCACCATAAGGAGTACATGATGGAAGTCTGAAGATAAATATACATTGATGGGATCAATCCAAATGACATGGGGTATACCAACAACCCAATATGAATTAACCTTCTAATTGGGGGATCTATACTTGTGTATTGATGGTCACAAAAATACCAAGAACCCCACCTAGTGAAGAGATGATGAAAGATAATCTCACTCTAGGACTCATGGAGGGATTCCCAAAACTCTATCCAAGACTAAAGTTCCTTATATGGGATCATTTTCCTATGAATTAGACATGACTCTATACTAAATCCTCTAGAAATGGATCAAGTGAACATACCATAACAAAACCTATCCAAGATGATGAGTAAAAGGGATCCATGCAATATTTGAAGGAGTACATGGCGTGTATTAGTAGTACAAGGTGTGTCCCTTCAGCACTAGGTCCTACCCAGGTATCACGACCCGTGTGTTTGGGTACATGGTGTGTCTAATCCCCTTTAATGATGACTATGTCGATGTATGGCTACTTGTATCCATGTCAAAATAGCCATGTTTGTTTCCATGTACCTCCTTGATTATATGATGAGTCTCCAAGAAAGGGTCACATGGAATGCGGCTGAGTCAAATAGCATGTGATACTTATCTCTACACCAAAAAACCATAGAACTACATAGGGGGATCCCATGAAATGTTTAATTTTGGATTAATCACTATGTAACCTACAATTTCACAGAATCCTAGATTTTCCTCATGCATTTTTTTTCATCATGTATCACCACACATCTCACTACAAAAAAAAATTGAGGTTGGATGACCCTTGATGTCCTCGATCACCAAGTTCTAACCTTCAAATCTATTAAAAAATCATACACATGTGTCATCTGTAGCCACATTGTGGGACTATGATGAAAGGGAATCACTAAAAAATTATAATCTGATTCTAACCATACTTCGTCATTGTTGCACCTCAATCGTATCCTTGATCTCAAGTCATACCAATGATATTAATTTGTTGTGCTGAAGAAAGGTTTCTCAATGATCAAATACTATTTATTTGTCAAACTATTTCCCAAAGAAAACACCAAAGATAAATGTGTGAATAAATTAGATAGAAATACATAAACTACAAGATGTGAGGAATGAACTTCATACTTTGTTCCTTTGACCACCATCCTTCATTGAATAAATATGAAAAAAAGATGGATATAACCAATGAACAAAATAAATTCATCACAAATAAATCTACCATCAATGCATGAATCAATTATATTCGTGGAATTGATACATCTTAAACCAAGATAAATTAAAGGGATGGAATTTCAAAAACCAAATATCCTACCTAGATTTTGGATCAATCGCTAATGAAGAATGTTCTTGCATTGTAGTTGTTGGAAAGATCCATGAACTCCATTGGTGCATGATCCTTGATTTGATCTCGATCTGGTGTTATATGTAATGATTATTTAATGTCTCCTCTCCAAAATATCCTCTAAATCTCTAGTTTTTGTGGATAACCCTAGGTATTGAGGAATAGACATTTATTTATAGAGGATTCTAGGTCATGAAAATTTAATAAAAAAATTAAATTCTTTTAATTAATTTATTTAAAAATTCACCCATAGCTTAGACCAACCTGAGCATCCAATGTGTACCAAGTTTATGTCGTGCCTAGGGTAAAAATAAAGCTCTAAACTCATCACTATCCACATATTTCTGATTTGATCCTTTTTTTTGGAAGTTATTCCACATTTTTAGGAAAATGTGTATACAAGATATATAATATATTTAATATATTTGAAAAATTAATCCCAATATTACCATGCCTCAAAATCCCACATCATCTCAACACCTATATCCTAAAATAATACATTAAATATTATAAAGTAATATATTAAAAAATAAGATCCATTACATGGATCACTAAGTCTGACCCAGCCCATGATTTTCATCTACCCAAGAAGTATTCCTATAGAACCTTTCCATGTTCCATATCTGTCCACATGTACGACACTACTTGAGAGGTCACACACATTGAGTCTGAACATGACCCAACTGCACACACTAAAATCTTACTATCTATGAAACACTCCTATGTAGTTTTCCTAAATATTTGGACTCACTATCCAATTGAAAATATTCATGGTTTTTCTTTTGGATACCTAAATCATCATATCTAAGATCACCTGACACTATCACCCATCTCGAATAAGATAGGTCTATTAGGTTTCCCTCAGCTATCAACACTTGATTCATCACCTCTAATAATGAGTTAAATCTAAATAGATTCATCTAAACCCTAATGTTATGCAAAAATACATCCAAAAAATACATCATCCTAGTGATTTCATAGCCAACCATAGATGGAAAAAATTAGAATAGGTATGTGAAACTCTCTAAAAAATCCATAACATATGCATCTCCACGATGTAGGTTTAGGAACTCACATGCGCTATCTTCCCTCAGCATCTCTAGAAAGAAATGATCTAAGAACCTAGCCTCAAAATAATTAAATTCCAGTCCCTCATGTCTATTTACCTTAACCTATATTATCTACTAGTGATTTATTAGTCCTATGAGAATATAATTATCAATCATCTCCCTCTTACCTCGATGTGTCTCAAGTTTATCGAATATTGTCTGAATAGACTCAATTAAGTTCTCATCTAGATATAGTCACCCCTCACCCTAAAATAATGGTGGGTTTTGATACTGGAACTCACAAGTCAAATAATCCAAGGAAAAATTAGCTATCTGAGATCCCCTGTCAATACCAAGTATGAATTGCACCAAGCTTTCCCTTAACTGCTCATCTTTCCATGGCCTAAAATCTTCCATCTTTTGTGTCTTCCCATCCTATACAAGAGCCTGCACATATGGTTTATAATCAACCCAAACATCAAGAGACTTATCCTAACTCTCATGGGACTCATAAACTACATGATAAAGTAGAACCATATCCCCACCCTCAAGATGCTCCACCAGAAGCTGTTCGGGTGGAATCATGCTGAAGAACAAACATCATGGTCAAAACAGCAAAAAGAATATCAATATCATAGATAGGAAAATATTTAATATGTAGTGCATCTTACCACCCTTACACTCCCATGCCAAACCCATGTCACATAACATATGGCCTCATTTCCCCCTTCTAAACTATAATAGAATCATGCATCACATATCATTCAACCTCATGGCCCCTTTCCTACCCATAATAGAGTAAGGAATTATAACAACACTATTCTTTTTATTACATTAATACGTGATTTAATTATATAAAATTACACTTAATACAACCAAAAATTTATATAAGTCTAGTGTCTTTGGGAATTAGATACATTTCATTACAACTTTAAACATGAAAAACAACATCTTTATTGAAAACTTATTTAATATGCTTGAGCTGAAACTGCATGAGATATCCTGGGGGAAAATTGCATAAGAAAGGGGTGAGATATAATTACCAAAAAGGGAGTAAATGTGGAATAAAATTAAGACAATAATATGTTTTATTCAAGGAATATCAATGATTCATAATGGAATATGAATCATAAATCAAGATATATCATGATATTCATAACACAGAAATGTTGCAACAACTTAAAACACTGCATCATAGGCAAAGGCTAAACTGCCAAGACATCATAGTATAAAAAGTTCCATAAAAGAAATAGTTAAATCCATGTAACAACATGATGTATCATGATACTAAACATTACCTAATGCATTTTGGTGCTATATAATTTTGGGCACACTTTTCACTTTCATTTCATTATCATGCTTAAGTCTGTCATGTGGATTATAAAACATGGATTCATTCATCATCATAATTTCATCAATGATAAAGGGGTATGGAATACATACATTTAATTCCTCAATAATAATTTATATGTGCATAAAATTTAACACCCTTGATATATAATGGGTACGGTATTCACTACACAATTGTTTTAGAATGGTAATTTGTGGTGCAATTTCGACAGCCTAACAGCGTGACATAAAAATTAATAAAAAGGGTTGATGAGAGATAAAGGTTTATCTCATAATATATACATGAAATTTAAAGTATGATGGTCATATAAATACATGTCCCAACATAAGGAATTTGGAAATAGATGGCATAACATAATAACGAAACTTGAAGAAAGAGGAGGAATGGAATAACTCTTGCGAAATTTCAGCATGGTAACGGGTGTACATGGAAGAGAATAATGAGAGATAAATGGGTATATCATCATTAAAAAATAATAATGGAATTATGGGGGAGATTAAAAAATGTACCCCATAATTTTTAATTTAAAATAAAATTGTGTAACAATATAAGTAAACTTGGATAAAATGGGAAAGGAAGGAACCCTTACTTGAGTGTGTGACTTTAAAATCTTGAATAGGGGATTCTTTAGAGCTTGGGTAACATTGGGAGGATAATAGAGAGCTAAGTAAAGAGTAAGGATGTGATACAAGGATTTTTAGTGAAGATAAGTGAGAGATTTGGTGGTTTTATATTGGAAATGAGAGGGTAATTATTTAATATTTCACAAACTTAGGTTTTTAATCTATATATTTAAATATTCAAATCCACAAACCTTCCCATGGGTTTTTCACAAAGTTTTTCACAAAGAGAGTAGGTTTTTATTATTTTATGAAGAAAAGGGATGAAAATATTAAAATATTATCCTTGCTTATGTGGAGGTGAGTCACATTATTAAAGAAATGAATTTAAAATCATAAAATATATTATACAATTTGGACGATTCATAAGGGCATTATAAAAATAATAAAATTATCATAAAATCACTTTATTTTAATTTTAAAACAAATATTGGGCCTATAATACCCATTATAGTATTTATTACATCATTTTTTCATTATGATTTCATAAAACAAAAATTATATTTATACAGTATTTAATTTTTAGCTGAAAAATCGATCATCTCTCAAAATATGAAATATTCACCATTGGATAATTTCAACATTATGATTCCAAAAATAATATTTATTTTATCTAAATAATTTTATAAATATGTGAATTTTCATTTTTAAAATAAACAGTTGATATTTATTGAAAATTGATGGGTTTTGATAAAAATAGTTTTCAAACCTTAATAAAAAATTAATTTTGACATCATAAAAATTATATGACACCACTAGCATAGCTCAGAAATGTAGCTTCCAAGGCTGTCACCCGGTCTCCAGACAAGGACACTCTAGGGGACTTTGTCTCCTATGGAAGGATCATCTCGACGTCAAGATATTGTCCTTCTCCTCGCACCATGTGGCGGCGACTATTCAGGCGGACCACACCCCGCCATGGACCATTGTGGGATTCTATGGTTGGTCAGCAAATGATGAGAAGGGGAAATCTTGGGATCTTCTCTACAAGCTTCTTCATGAGCTTCCAAGCCCTATTCTCTTCGGAGGGGACTTCAATGAGATTATGTTCCATAGGAAAAAAAGAGTCGGAAATGTCTAAAACTCTGTGTCGATGTCAAATTTTAAGTACGTTGTCACTAGGGAAGACCTGGTTGATTTGGGATATGAGGGTAATCCCTTCACATGGATCTGAGGTAATACGGATAACACATGCATCACCGAGTGACTTGATAGATTTCTGGGCTCAACAGATTGGATAAATATCTTCAGCATGTTCCACATTGGCCACATGACGCTCAACTGTTCAGACCACAGCCCAATTTTCATTAACTGCACTCAAGGTGAACGCAACAAAAAACCTAGTAGACCCTTCAAATTTGAAAGATTCTGGTCAAAGGACCATTAATGCAAAGATTTTTTCCGATCAAGCTGGAATATTACTCACGAAGATGTTGGCCTTAATCTCCAATAGGTCGCATCTGATCTGAGATCTTGGAGAAAAAGAAATTTCGTCATCCCGAGAGGCACTGTGGTTTCCTTGAAAAGAAACTCCACAACCTACTCAAGCAACCCCCATCCAATTGCAATCTTGATATGATTAGTGCCACTCAAAGAGAGCTAGACACGACCCTGCGCGTGAAGAAAATATTCTGGGCTATGCGGGTGCGGGATACCCACATTACAGAAGGGGACGCAAATACCCTGTATTTTCACCAGAAAGCATCAGCTAGGCACCAGAAAAATTTTATCAATTTCAACTCACAACTAGATGGAAGAAAAGTCCCTGACACTAATGGAATTCAAGAAACTTTGACATGTTACTTCTAGAACCTCTTCAATACAGGAACTCCTTTCATTTCGGTTGAAGTTGAAGAATGTATTAGACCAGTGATCACCGATGAGATCAATCGATAGCTTACCAAAGATGTGACGGGTGAAGAGATACACATGGCTCTGAAATATATTCACCCCACTAAGGCCCCGAGACCAGACGGGTTCCACGCCTTATTTTTTAAGAAATACCAGCACATCATCAGTCCCGACATCTGCAAAATGATAAGGAATATATGGGTCGGGAGAACAAGCATTTCCTTCATCATTGAAGTTGTCCTCGTCCTCATTCCCAAAATTAAGAAACCCCAGGAAGTCCCTGACTTCAGGCCTATCAGCCTCTGCAATGTCTTTTACAAGATCTTCTCAAAGATCCTTGTAAATTGGCTGTAGCCATGGTTGTCTGATATTATCTCGAAAAACTAGAGCGCCTTCATGGCCAAGAGGCTGATCACTGATAATGCAATTGTGGCCCATGAAGTGTTTCACTCTATGAAAACATGCTCCACCATGAAAAGAGGAACCATGGCCTATAAAATTGATAAGAACAAAGCCTACGATAAAGTGGAAAGGCACTTCCTCAATGTCATGATGTTGAAAATGGGTTTCTGCACTAAGTGGACATATTTGGTCATGCAATGCATCTCAATTGTATCCTTCAGAATCTGGGTCAATGAGGAGCTCACTCGAGGATTCATTCCATCCTGAGGCCAACGCCAGGGAGATCCCCTCTCCCCTTTTCTCTTCATCTTGGTGGCTGATGTTTTTTCTAAACTTATTTCCAGGGCTACATCCACTAATTCTATTCATGGGGAAAAGGTCTGTCGTGTAATTCTACCAGTGTCGCATCTCTTTTTCGCCAACGACTACCTCCTCTTCTCCAGAGAAACTATTAATGAACTTCGGGTGATCATCCAAGCGATCCACCAGTACGAGAGGGCATCTGTCCAGTCAGTCAATCACAGAAAATCAGAAATCTCCTTTAGTGTAGGGGTGCCTCATACTAATAGAGATGAACTCTACACAGCAGTAGGCATACATATGGTTGAAAAACACCAAAAATATCTCAGGCTACCCACGATGATTGGCCGGTCCAAAAAAGAAATATTTGCATCTCTGGTGGACAGGATTGAGAAGAAAATTCAAGGATAGACCCCAAAAAGAATCTCAAAAGAAGGCAAAGAGACCCTCATTAAAGTTGTCATCCAGTCTATCCCCAGCTATTTTATGTCCCTTTTTAAGCTCTCGGTGGCCATCGTCAACCAGATCCGTACATGTACTGCCAACTTCTGGAGGGGGAAAAATGATGGAAGGAATAGACCCCACTGGATGGCCTGGGAGAAACTTTGCGTACCCAAGTCGGAGGGAGGGATGGGATTATGGAATCTTATTCTCTTCAATGACGCACTATTGGCCAAGCAAGGATGGCACCTTATTAATCATCCATCATCAATTTGTGCACGGGTACTACGAGATAAGTACTTTCCCCATACAGACTACCATGTTTCCTCTCTTGGCCCTCGTCCTAGCTTCCATTGGAGAAGCATTTGGGGGGCTTGTGAGCTCCTGGAAAAAGGACTGGGCTGGAGGATAGGGGATGGATCATATTGAAACATCTAGACTGATCCCTGGCTGATTGATACGGAAGGTATGTGGGCTACATCCCACACCCAACCAGGCTTTAAATACGCCACTGCCAGATGCCTCCTTTCCGACCAAGGGACGGGGTGGTGTTTGGATAAGATTCATGAATGGTTTAACAAAAGAGACCAAAGAATTATCCTAAGAATCCCTTGGGTCCCAGACGCAGGCCCCGACCATCTCTTCTGTAGCAATGACATGTCGGGCGAATTCACGATGAGATCCAAATACAGACTTGCTCTTGTCAACCACCCAATCGGTCAGAATGAGGGACCATGGAAATCGCTTTGGAAGCTCAACGTCCCCCCAAAAATACCCCACTTTTGGTGGAAGGGATGCATGGGCACCCTCCCTACCATGAGCCCTCTCATTTACCAACATACGTCCAATGTCGTTTTCTGCCCTTTATGCCCGAACATCCTAGATACCCCATTACTCGCCATCATTCACTGCCCAGGAGCTAAGGAAATTTGGAATAAATGAGGCTCAGCTCCAGATGCATCACTGGCCATGGATTCTGATCTCCCCACTCTCCTGATGTGCTGGTGCTCCTCTCTCTCATTGGCTAATGAAGGTTCACTCTGCACCCTGGCCTGGATCATCTGGGTCCAGCATAACGATGATGTTTTCCATCACATGCATAAACCTCCTAAATTCTGGACAGAACGGGCCACTTCATGGATTGAGGGATGGAAACACCACAATGGACATCAAATGCGAAAATTTCTCCCCTCTTTTCCCCCTCATTGGAACCCCCCCAATGGAAGAGATTCTTAAGATCAATTTGGATGTGTCTCTCTTGGTCTCCTGGCCCGAAATCATATGGGGAAACTCATTGCTGCAAAATATGAATCACATCATGCCTTTTGGGAACCTTCTGTAGCTAAGGCTAATGCCATCATAGAAGGTATGATGCTGACTTTGGAATGTGGATGGTTTGATATCATTATTGAGTCTGACTGCCTCACCGTGATCGATGCCATTAACCACAACAACGGCAGACTCCAATCATTTCACCTCATCAACAGGAGAATTCTCTCACTCCGCCAATGCTTTTAATTCTGCACCTTCTCCTTTAACAAAAGGGAAGGAAAAAATTCATCCCACTAGCTGGCAGCATCAGGCCCCTTCAATGCCAATAAGCTCTGGCTGGAAAATTTCCCTTCATGGCTTTACATATGTACATATGCTGATCTTTGTAATTAATGATATCTATCTTTTCTCAAAAAAAAAATTAACATTATTAAGGTCTTGATACATATTCATTTATTACACATGTGTACTCTCTAAGAGTAAGGTGTTTGACAGTAAGATTATCATGGGGTCGTTCAGCGAACATAGTTTGGGTCGTGATCTAGATGAGCTTGAAATTCTCTTGTAAACAGTTTTGATCATGCTTAAGTCATTGGATATCATCATGGGATTTTCAAGGTAAAAGCCCGTAGATTCTATCTGACTTGAAATCTCTGATAATTGGTCTTCATAGTGCACAATTCTAATTGTTTATATCATCACTTCCTTTGTCTGGGTCAATTTTATTTGTTAAATCCCAATATTTATAATAACAATTTGATTACTATTAAATGGCTATATTATCAAAAGTCAAAATTCTTAACAGTTTTTTTAAATCCAAAAAAATAAAACCAATTAATTTGATGGGTTTTATATAAAAATTTTATGAAATAAAACATATAATTAAATCAAAAGGAAAATTTCATTTATAATAGTTTGGGTCCTTACAATCTTCCCCCCTTAATAAATTTCTCCTTATAAATTTTCATTTCCCACATTAAAACAGATGAGGGTAACTTTTTTTCATTTCCTCCTCTTGTTCCTACATTACTTCTTCAAACTTTTGGTTTTTCGACAACACTTTGACCAGGTGCATTGTCTTATTCTGTAGAGATTTGTCTCTATGATCTAATATTTTCATTAGTTACTCCTCATAAGAGAGGTCATTCTCCAATGGTACCACAACCAGATTGAGTACATGTGAAGGGCTCGGTATATACTTTCTTAATAGGGATACATGGAATACATCATGTAATTGAGATAGGTTATGTGGGATTGATAGTCAGTAGGTTACCGCTCTTATGTGATCAAGGATCTCAAAAGAGGTGATGTATATTGGACTAATATTTCCCTTCTTCCAAAATATCATAACTTTCTTCCATGGAGATATATAGAGGAATACCATGTCTACACCATTAAATTCTAGGTCTCATAAATGATTATCAGCATATCTTTTCTAATTGACTCTTAGCAGCCTTGATGTGATGCTAAATGGTCTTAACTTTCTCCACCATTTCATCAACCATTTCAGGACCTAATAATTTTTTTTCCCTAACTTCATCCCAGCATGCAGGTGTTCTACACTTCTTCCCATAAAGCTATTTATAGGGAGACATTTGGATGCTTGATTGGAAACTATTTTTGTAAGATAACTCAACCAGAGAAATATTTTGATCCCATCCACCTTTGAGTTTCATTGAGCATGCTCTCAAAATATCCTCAAGTGTCTGGATAGTCTGCTCAAATTGGCCATCAGTTTTAGGGTGATAGGTTGTGCTAAATTTCAATTCAGTATTCAGAGCATGTTGGAGACTCTTCTAAAACTTATAGGTGGATCTTAGATATTGATCGGATATAATCAATAGTGGTACACTATGTAGCCTCACAAATTATTTGATGTATATCTATAAAAGTTGATTCAATGATAAATCCTTTTGAATCAAAATGAAGTGTGTGGTCTTTGTAAGATGATCCACCAAAACCTAGATAGCGTTTTTTCTTGTAGATTTCTTAGGAAGCCCGGTGAAAAAATCTATGCTGATTTTTTCCCATTTTCATATAGGTATGGATAATGTTTTCATCATCCTCTTATATTATTTCCTTTATGACTTCACTTTCTATAATAAAAGACATTTTGATGTATATTTTATGATCTCATTCTTCATATTGTCCCACCAATAGTGTTCTCAGAGATCTTGATATGTCTTTTTGCTACCAGGATGGATATAGAGGTTTGAACCCTGTGAATCATCCAAAATCTCCTTCTTTAAATCAGCATTTTGTGGCACACATAGTCTTGACCCAAATCTCACAATTCCATATTCATTAACATTGAACTCTGAGGATTTTACTTTTATAATTGTTTCTAGTTTATTTTTAATTCTTACATAATCTCTTTTAGCATCCTTCAACCTCTCTAGAAGAGATGGTTGAGAAATCATTTGTGAAATTATTGATTATGTTCCTTCCTTTATGATTACCATATCCATCCTCTTAAAGTCTAAGGAGATCGGATCCTTCTCAATTATCATCAATGAAAGATTTTTTGGATCCTTTCTACTTAGAGTTTTTTTCACTTTCCCTGGATGGTATTAAATTGAGCAATTGTAGTCTTTGATCAGTTCTAACCATCTTAGTTTTCACATATTCATCTCTTTCTATGTGAATATATATTTGAGAATTTTTTGATCCATATATATTTCACACTTCTCCATAAATAGATAATGATGCCAAATTTTCAAAGTGAAGATCACTCCATCCAACTCCAGATCATGTGTTGGATAGTTATGCTCAGGATATTTCAACTACCTTGAAGCATAGGTAATGAATTTTTCATTTTTCATTAACACTGAGCTAAAACCCTTCTTTTAAGCATCACTGAATACCATGAAAATCTATCCACTTATGCGTAGTGTGAGCACGAGCGCAGGGATAATCCTCTTTTTCAACACATTGAATCTCTCTTCTTATTCATCATTACAAGAAAACTTATATACCTTTTGATTTATCCTGGTTATAAGGTTTGACAATCATGATAAATTTCCCACAAATCAACTATAATTCCTAACTAATCCAAGAAAACCATGGATATCTGTCACATATATTAGCCTCGACCATTCTTAAATTTCCTCAGTATTTTAAGGGTCTATAGATATCCCATTTCTTGTGATGATATTCCCTAATAAAGAGACTTCCTTCAACCAAGACTCACATTTTCTGTACTTGGCATAAATTTTTTCCTTTCGCATGGTCTTTAGAATAGAACTTAAACACTCCTTATTAATTTCAGGGTATATTAGAATATCATCAATAAAGACTACCAAAAAAATTTGAGGTAATCTTTAAAGACTATATTCATCAATTGAATGAATATTGATAGAGCATTAGTGAGTCTGAAAGGCATTACTATGAGTTCATAGTGCTCGTACCTTAAATGAAAAGTATTCTTGGGGATATCCTTCTTCTTCACCCTAACTTGGTAATATCCTGACCATAGATCCACCTTGGAAAATTACTGTTCTCCATTTAGCTTATCGAACAATTCATCAATCCGTGGTAGAGGACACTCTTTTTTATCGTGATCTTTTTGAGCTCATGATAATCAATACAAATGTTCATTGACCGAACCTTCTTCTTCACAAAGAGAACTGGTGCACCCTAAGGTGAAGTACATGGGTGTATGAAACTTTTATCCAGATTATCCTAGAGTTATTTATTAATCTCTTCAAGTTCAACAACAACCATTCTATAAGGAGTATTGGATAATGGTAACACCCTAGGCATGATTTCAATTGAAAATTTGACCTCTCAACTAGGATTAAGACCAGGAAATTCCTTGAGAAACACATCAGCGTATTCCCACACAATGTACATGTATTCAAAGATGATTCTATCATTAGAATCAATAATTTGAGTTATATGCTCTTGCTCGTAAGGAAATAATATCCATGCTTTAGATTATTGTGATAAATAAGATTCATCGATCTCTTTGAATTTGTATAGAATTGGTAGACAATTCGCAATACAGATAGTGATTTCCTTCTCATGGAAATTTATTTTGGATCTATATAGGGAAAGCCAATCCATGCCTATAATTGCATCAAATTCCACCAAAGGGGGTATGAAAAGGTTTACTGGGAATTTCATCCCATTAATTGGGACAGGGGAGAAGTTATATACTTGGGATTCAATAATTTCCCCATTTTATTTTTTCACCGATAACTCCACTTCCAAGAATTGTGATGGTGATTGAATAGTTATACTAAACTTTTGTGATGTGAAGGAATGCATATAACCGGAATCAAAAATTACATTTGGTATTTATGAATGAATAACTAGCATACCTATCACAACTTCATTGTTGGGATTCAAATCAGCAGTTATGATGGTAAAATATCTCCCTTGATGCCTTGGATGTTATTGGTTACCTCTAAAAAACCTTATCTTAGTGAATTGGTTTAATAAATGACCCAGTTCCTTGTAGTTATATAAATAAACAATGCATTGAGGGTTTATCGGATCATTCTGTTCCTCCATAGTAGTAGAGGGTTTTTCATACCAACAATCACTGGATAGGTACCCTACCTTCCCACACCTAAATCATTTCCTCATCCCCTTCGGGAAATTTTTAGGGTGTTTCTTTCCGTACCTTTGGAAAGTGGGATGTTTAGATTTCTTAGCACCATTAAATATCTCTATTAGACTACCAAAATTTGACTCCACCTTCTGCTTCTTATCCCCATGATACCCCTGAGATTCATCAATATCCATTTCTACTTTGAGGGCACATCGGGCAATCTGCACATAGCTATCAAAGTCACGGATCGTCAAGGATTTCCATAAGCTAGGTTTTAGCCCACCAAAGAAGTGGTCAACCTTGAATTCGGGGGTAATGACAAAGTTAATGGCATATAGTGAAAGCCTTACAAATTTTTCTATACACACTCTGATGGATTCGTTATCTTTTTTCTTGAGGAAAGGAAATCCCTTTCCATCCAAAGTCGGAGAGTGTGAGGAAAATATTTATCGAAAAACATTTTTCGGAAATCCTTCTATCTCATCACCTCAATCTCTTACTTAGGATTTGTATTTTTGATCAATGTTGACCATTGATCATATTTATGATCCATATTATAAGCATCCATAAGAACCTTCTATTGTTCATATCATTAAAGGATGGTGATTATCTTCTCAATGGAGTTGATCCATTGTTCGGTGATTGAGGTATTGGATGATCCATTGAAATTAGGATGCCTTTATCTTATGAAGATCTCAATTGTGAATTTTCTTTTCTTATAGGGTTTGGGGTTGGAAGTTCCACTTAATCTGGTTTTCTTTTCAAAACTTTAGTTAACTAAGAGATAATCATGACCAGGTTTCTAATTCCCACTCCCATCATATTGGGAATCTCATTAGGGCAGTCATTACATTGATCTTCACATAGGTTGTTAGCCTGATTCCTCCTATTACTCTCCATTGGATATAATAAAAGTAAAATTAGTGGAAAATATTTTAAAATATTAAACACATAAAGGGTAATCCAATGACATTAATGGGATAACTTATAAAGTACATTTATTTCCCTAACTTATGAATTTCTAAGCTTCAGTCTAAGTTATCCATGATCTATTTCCTAAAATATAATCTTATGGGATATTTTTTATTCCCTTAATAATGTTTTGTACTAATATTATGAATTTATCAAACCATGTCCTCTGGGATTATCAAACCAGGAGTGCAGCAAGGCCCGTTGTTGTGCACCAGTTCACGTTAAATTCTAGCTCAAAGTGGTGTTTTTGGGTTTCACCCCTAGATATATCTATTCCAGATCCACATATAAATGTTCATATCTATACATAGATTTATTTTATTGATAAACCACTTACTATATAATCAAAAAAAATGGGATGTTTTTCTTATAATTAGTCTTATCCCTAAGGCTTTCCCTACATTTTTTTTAATCCTAATCCCAAAAATAACTAAATTATCATATGATACCAACTGTAACAACCATGTTTTTTTATTACATTCATACATGATTTAATTACATAAAATTACACATAATAAAACCTGAAAGATCGATAATTCTAGTGTATTTGGGAATTAGGTAAATTGCATTACAACTTTAAACATGAAAAATAATATCTTTATTGAAAACTTATTTAACATGCTTGAGCTTAAAACTGCATGGGATATCATAGGGAAAAAATACGTAAGAAATGGGTGAGGTAGAAATCCTGGTAAGGGAGTAAACATGTAATAACATGAATATAATAATACATTTTAGGAAAGACATGTCAATGAGGCATAAAGGAACATGAATCATAAAGCATGATAGAGCATGATATTTATAACATTGAAATGTGGCAACAACACAAAACACCACATCATAGGTCAAGGTTAAATTTCCAACACATCAGAGTGGAAAAAGTCCCATAAATGAATCAGGTAAACCTATATCCCAAAATGATTTATAATGATACTAAACATTACTAAATTCATTGGAGTGCTATATATTTCTTGGTGCACCCATCACTTTCACGTCATTCTCATGCTTAAGTGTGCCACATGGATTATAAAACATGGATTCATTCATCATCATAATTTATTCCAAGATCAAGGGGTGTGGAATAAATACATTTAATTACTCAATTAATATGTATATGTTAATAAAATTGAACACCCTTGATAGGGAATAAGTGCGTTATTCACTACACAATTGTTTTCGAATGGAAATTTGTGGTGCAATTTTGGAAGCCTAATGACGTGAAATAAAAATTCATAAAAATGGTTGATGAGAGAGAAAGGGGTATCTCAACATATATGCATGAAATGGATAGTATTAGAGTCATATAAATACATGTCCCAACAAAATTAATTTGGAAATATAAGGTGTAACATAATAAATAAACTTTAAGAAATAGGAGGAATGGAATAACTCTTACGAAATTTCAGCATGGTAACAGGTGTACATCGGAGGGATTAATGAGAGATAAAGGGGTATCTAATCATTAAAAAAACTAAGGGTAGTATGGGGGATGTATGAAAATATACCCCATCATTTTTAATTGAAAATAAAAGGGTGTAACAATATAAATAAACTTGGATAAAAATGAGAAATGAAGGAACCCTTACTTGAGTGTGTGACTTCAAAAGCTTGAAGAGGAGATTCTTGAGAGATTTGGGTGCCTTGGGGGGATTATAGGGAGGGGAGGAATGAGTAAGGATGTGATTCAAGGATTTTTAGTGAACATAAGTGGGATTTTGAGAGGTTTTATATAATAAATGATGGGGGAATTCTTTAATATTTCACAAACTTAAGTTTCGTAATCTATATAATTAAATATTCAAATCCACAAACCTACCCATGGGATTTTCCCATGGTCTTTTTCAAAGAGGATAGTTTTTAATTATTTTATTATTTATATGGCCAAATATATTAAAATATTATCCTTGCTTATGTGGAGGTGAGTCACATTATTAAAGAAATGAATTTAAAATCATAAAATATATTATATATTTTGTAGAACTCATAAGGGCATTATAAAAATAATCAAATTATCATAAAATCACATTATTTTTATATGAAAACATATATTCTCCTGATAATACCCATTATAGTATTTATTTCATTATTTTGGGGTCATTATGATGTTATAAAACACACATTATATTTATATGGTATTCAATTTTTAGCCAAAAATTCAGCTTTCTCAGAAAAGATATGAAAATTCACAATTGGATAATTTTTACATTATGATTACAAAAATAATATTCATTTTATCTATGTAATTTTTTAAATATGTGAATTTTTACTTTTAAAATAAAAACGACATTTATTAAAAATTGATGAGTTTTGATAACAACAGTTTTCAAACCTTAATAAAAAAATTACTTTTGTCGTCATAAAAATTATATAATAATTTATATTTAATAAAATTAATTTAATTATAATATTTTATTAAAATGAAATTTATTTCAAAAATCCATTGAATATTCAAAATAAACCCTTTAATTGAATATGAATATTACCCAAAAATACAATTTCAGTTTAATTGAATCAAAAAATCATTTAAAAGAAATAGTTAAAATTGAAAATATATACATTATTATATACATATTAATATTATTAAGTTCTTGATACATATACTTCTATTACACCTGTGTACACACTATGAGTAAGGTGTACGACGGTGATATTATCTTAGGGTCGTTCAACGAGCATGGTTTGGTTTGTGATCTCAATGAGCTTGAACTTCTATCGTAAAAGGTTTTGCTCATGATTAAGTCACTGGAACTCATCATGGGTTTGGTCAAGGAAAAATCCTAGAGATTCTATATCCCTAGGAAGCTCTGATAAATGGAATTCATCAGGCATGATTCTAATTGTTGAGGCCATCACTTCCTTTGTTTGAGTCAATTGGATTGGTTAAATACCTATATTTATAATAATCATATGAT
The DNA here is from genome assembly GCA_963277665.1 of Viscum album. Lineage (NCBI taxonomy): Eukaryota > Viridiplantae > Streptophyta > Magnoliopsida > Santalales > Viscaceae > Viscum > Viscum album. The sequence continues at coordinate 1,232,511,341 of OY728155.1, forward strand.
CACTTTTCAATGGCTATATTTTCAATGGTAAAAATTATTAATATTCCTTTAAATCCAAAAACATAAAACCATGTAAGTGCATGTGTTTCATATAACCATTTTAAAATATAATACATTTAATTAAATAAGAAGGGAAATTTCATTTATAAATGTTTGGGTCATTACATGAATCATATATCATGTAAATAAATATATCATCAATCTATATTGGATGATTATAATTCCTCAAAAATTCTATATAGAAACATACTCATTAACTTTTTGTTGGAATTTTAAATGGTGTACACCATTTCATTGTCCATACCTACCCATAACAAAGTCAGACTCATATATACCATATACACATAACATCACATATTTATATCATCAAAAACCTCATAAATTTCATGCCCCACCCATAATTTCCTATCCAAATCATTCCACATATCGAGTAATAAATTCAATTAATAAAAATATTCCATATCAAATATTTTAATTGAATAAAGAATACGAATTTGTCAATATTTCCCTAGATAATTGAATAACTATAAAAGTAAACACCGTGAATAAAAATGATATATGGTTTAGGAAATAATAATATATATCACCCAATAATATGTATATTTAAATGATCAAAATAAATTTATTGTTTTAAGAGAAATTTAACAATCACAAAGGAAAGTGAGATTGAAAAGATTACTTTTACCACTTGGTAATTTTGAAGCTAAACCCCTCAAGTGAGATAATTCAAATTGAAACATAAAATACACTTAATTATAAGATAATAATGATATTAAAATACAAATGGGAAGTATATACACCACATTAAATTTAATAGGTTCATAATAACAAATAAGTCTCAATGGAATGTAAATTGAAACGAAATCCTTTGCCTTGTGTTTCCTTTTGGGTGAATATCCTTTAAAATCTTCTATAATAGTTTTAAGAATGTTAAAAACTTATAACATAACCATAATAATGTTTATAATATCATATATTATCTTCTAATAATATCTTATTACCTATTTTTTAACAATATTTCATTATTTTCACTATTTTTGGTGTTAATTGCTTAGTTTTTCGAGTATGTTTTTATTTCTTACTTGTTGTTAAAATTAATTAGATCATGATTACATAATTTCCAGAATTTTAAACATGATTAAAATATCATATATAACATTTATATATGTATCTATAATAATCCATAATATTTGAAGATAATAAATGAAATGCATCGTTCATGGAGACGGTAGGTCGTACGTACACATGAACGTTGTTTCCATCTCCTTATCGTATTAAAAGAATGAAAAGTAAATGATATGTGTGTGTGTATTATAATAATATTATAATATTATTTTCATATACGTCACATTTTTTTTATTTAAAACCATTCATAATACATTTCCTGTATAGCATGAACGAATCTCATCTCTTTGGGGAGGTGGTAGTCTATACATCCACAAACGAAGTTATCATATCCCCGAAAAATAGAACGCCTGAAGTTATGTGTTATATAAGAATTAAAGAATCATAAATATATTATAAATATCATTTATAAGATATAAATATAGTATTTAAATCCTAAATCCCACCATGAAAGGTGGTAAAGGAAGAATGAATAATCATCGTTTCGCGACGCGGTAATCCGTCATACACATGAACGGTGAGTTCTATACCAATTAGATGGAAGTGTGTGAAAGTTTATATATAAAAATTGGGATAAAAATATATAATTATATTTATTATACTTATGTTGTTATATAATCACGTAATAATAATATTTTAGGGTTGGAGAAATAAATAAAATGAAAGTTATTGTTGAAGAATGTTACCTCGTTTTCGGGTAACTCATTTTGGTTTATACCAAAGACTTCCTTAGATAGAATTTTCCAAAAGTTTATGAGTATAAGTTTATGGGAGTTATTTTTTAAGGTTTTTTATTATAGTTTGGGTGATCAAATGGGTTTCATAGGTTTTAATTAGTAAGAGTTTTAAGTGCCTTTTTATAGTTAAAGAGGAGTGACATTCTTGTAAATTTTTTAAAAGAAACTTTCAACCACATTTTTTCTATGATACGTGTCTCCAAGAATAGTAAATATATGATAAAATTTATTATAGGTTTTAAATATTTCCATAAAATATATTTTATACAAGTTTATAGGTCATTTTGGGCCTTAAGTTTAAGGTTTAGTCCTTTGTTAAGCTAATTTTTCTCTTAATTGTTGTATTTAATTTTAATCAATATTACTAATATTTTTGGTCAAAAAATAAGTTTAACTTGTTTTAAATTATAAATTATTCTAATTAAAAATATGTAATCCATTTTTCCAAACTCCAATCATATAAGTGGAAGAAATTAATTTAAACTTAATCCTGCAGACAGGACGACAATGAGAGTTTTCAAAGTAAAAACGTTCAAAAGTTTGCTAAGTTTTTATAACCAATTTCAAAATTAAATTAATTAAAATGAAATAAATTTCAAAAATAGATGTAAAATTTATCTAATTAATATTTAAAACTAATAAAAAAATAAATTATCCTTACAAATAAATTAGACAAAAAACAAGTTTTGAATAAAAATTCAGTATTTTTCACTACTCATCAAAAAATGAAACATCAAAGAAAAATACCAAAAAAATCACCCTAACCTAATTTTTATGTTTTGATTTAAAAAATTAAGTTTATTTTTTCATATTAAATATATTAATGTTCCAAAAATTATATTTTAAATATGTTCTTCATCAAAAGGAGGTAAAAATGATTTTATAAAAATATAGGTTTTATGTGTAAAATTAGGTTTGTTCTTATCTTATGCCTATTGAATATATTGGATAAATGTAAAAAATATTTGATTGAATCTATAATATATATATTAAATTAATATTTCTATATAATTTTAATTAATTTAATTTATTTAGATAAAATGACTTTTCTGAACATAAAATTATTTTTTTTATAAAAACATTACCTTGATATTCAATTGGTTCTTATATTAATTTCTAAATAATTTATAAAGAATGAATTAAACAATATATTTTCATAAGTTAGTTAATCATATTTATAACCATAAATTTCATGGATAGTCCATATTATATTAAATAATAATAGCTTAATAATATATTGTTGTTTGGTAAAACTCGGTCTTGCATGTAACGCAAATTATAGAACAAATTCATTCTTGTGTGTAACACAAGATAACTAAGTTTTTCATGCATTAAAAGATAAATAATAGATTTATTTTAAATATTATATATATATATATATATTAAATTCTTTGGTCATTATATCCCATTCTACACTTTGTGTTGTGTGTCATACATGTTATTAAATACAGTGTTCTTGCTTTAGAATTTTGGGGCATTACAATAATGGGCATGTTCCCCAGTGGTGAATGTGGATTCTATATCACATGGATAGAACTATAGTTTATATCCTATAACAACTGATCCATCACAACATAAAACAACTCTATTCCAATTCCAACCATTTTAGGTTGCCAATTTGTAATGGTATTATCCACTTGGTGTCTTCCTACTTCATCTTTCTGATTTCCTCTTTTGAAAACCATTTCGAATAGGCATAGTTTATATGAATAAAAATTTTAATCTTAAAATTATATATCATGTTAACCATAAATAAAAAACTTTTAAGGGTACATACTTCAATTATCCTAACCTCTAAATTTATCTAAACATTTCCTTTGATACCTACTATAAGGACCCAACCTAAAAACAATATATAATATTGAGTGTTAAGTCAAGAATTTATTTGGTTAAATCATTAGTATCTTTATGGTTTATATTTTATTTTAATTAGGTCCTAAATCTTATATAATAAACTCAGACATTATAAATTAGACAATTACACTTGGTATGTTTTTTTTCACAATATAATACTCTTAAAATAAAACATGTTTTATTTTCATTAAAAATAATCACAATTTTTAACATGACTTCATCATTGTTCATAATAATCCTTAAACCCTATGAAAAACATTTAAAAACATGGTATGATCAAAAAATATTATTGAGTGACATAAATAAAGAAGAAAAGAAACTTGTTATTCTATTTCAAAACAATGATATCATATAAGAGAGTTTTCCTTTAATATAATAAAATTTAAGCTCAAATAATAATTTACCTACACATGAAATCATCTTTACTACCTAAATTTGTTCATAAAACACTTTATAATAAATTATAAGTAAATAATCATAATCATGATGGTTTTATAGAAAACATGAGGACCCATAAAATTCATTTTCTTAAAAAAGATATACATAAAGGGAAAGATAAATCCTTTAAAAAATATCATTAACTTACCTTATGAGATACAAATATTTCCACAAAAACACATCAAAAATTATATAAAAGTCATGTGGGTTCCTTAGGCTATCATCTTCATAGAACCCTTACAAGAACCCTTACAAATGTAATAACCAACTCAGTTAATTCTAATATAATTCTCTAGAAAATATAATCATTACCTAATTAATTGAGGAACTATATCATGGTCAAACATCACAATAAAATTTTTCCAAGTACTATAACATAAATAAAAATAAAATATTTATTTTTCATCATAAAACTCATAAAAATGTACTTTTTAAACCATTAGAAAAACATTTTTGGATTCTAATATATCCTTTCCCTTTAAAGCCTAATTTTAAAAAAAAAATACATAGAGAAAAGATAATGAGGGTTTTACATTAATTAAAACATGTAAAATTATAAATTAATCCAAAAATCTAATAATTTTTGGGTTTTTTGGGAAAATCCATCGACATTGTATTTGTTAAAATATAACATTCCCTTTTTCTTTTGTAAATATAATCAAAACATCCCATATAAAAACATAAAATTATTTCTTTTGAAAACCTATAAAAGAAAGTAAAAAAAAGTATAAAATTAAATTTATAATATATTTATGTCGATATAAATACATTTATAACTTTATTTTAATAATATGTACATGGATGGAAAAGATTAAGAAATTAAATCTTTAAAATGTTTAAAGAGATATTTTAAGGTAAAGTATCCCTTATCTCGAGTCTAACTTGTCATGTAAGTTCTTTATCTTCCTAAATAATAAAATTATATTAATTATTTAATTTGTTAATATAATTTTTCAATTTTATTATTCTTTTTGTTTCACTTATATTCATGTTATACTTAATTACTTAATCGATTAAGTTCACATCAGACGTTTTGAGAATATTCTTCCTATAAATTGAAAATATATTTGGTTGGTTGACTATGTTAAATGGGGTAATTATATCATAATATATATAATATTAATAATGTTATAATTATAATATTTATACAATAGACACAATTTTAAAACCAACCATTCAAGGTAGTATTTAAGAATGAACAACATTGTTTTATGGAGACGGTAATTTCTACGTACGCATGAAAGACGTTTCCATTTTTCTAATGGGTGGAAAAGAAATAATGTAGAGAATATTTAAATTTTAAATAATCAAAAATATATTTTAAACATAATATATATTCATTATATACATCATTTTAATAAACCATGTAATTCATTAATGAGAAATGAATTACATCACTTTGTGGAGGTGGTAGTCCACATTACGCATAAGTAATGTTATTATTTCCCATATTATGTAAAAGGAGATAAAAGCATAGATTACCATAATCATAATAAAATTTAAGTATATGGAAGATATTTTTGCTATTATTTCATTATTTTTAGAGAACATTTGAATAGGGTATAGGAATAAATAATCTTGAAATTAGTTAGTTGGACTTATACCTTCTCTTTAAATAACCTCTTTGAATTACACCTTAAATATTCTAGGTTTAGTATTTTGGTTAGATAAAAAACTATAAAATGTTGGGATTATTTTTAGAGATAAATTTTGGAAGTTATTTTCCTAAATAAATTGTTCAAGAGGTGTGAGGTGCGTAGGAGATGAGGTTTAACTTTATAAGTAAGGGGAGGGAACCCTTAGAATTACTTAAGTATTAAATTAATACAAACTATTTTACATGTTAAAATGTAAAATAATTAATATATTTAAATTATAGGATGTGTATAAGTCAAAATATATTCTTATAATAAAATTTATATAAGTTTATGTTATTTTTTAACCCTTATCTCTTAGTTTTAACCCCTCATTGAGCCTTTTGATGGTTACTATAATATCAAAAAAAATACTCTTTTTGGGTCAAGAATGTTGCTATAAAAGTAAAAGTTAACCATAAATGGAAAATGGAAGATATTATTGACCAAATATAAATAAATCTACTAAATATAATATTTTTATAAATTTTATTTCATTTAATAAAATATTATTTAACATAAGATATCATTAAATTCATTTTCAGTACTATTCACATAATTTGAATTTCAAAAATATCAAGATAGTAATGGGATTATAATATATAATTTTAACATTTCAATAATATATTTTTTATCTGAAAAATTCGTGTGACAAAATAATTCATCCAAAATGTATTTATATTAATTATTTTAAAAATCATTTACTAGATTTTTCTATTACTTGAACAAGCATTGTGGTGGCGTTGCGTAAGAATTTAAGGTAATCACTTCATCAATAAAAATTAAAAATAAATTACCATGATAAAAAAATAAAACATATTAAAAATAAAAATTTAGAACTAAAGATAACCTATTTATATCTTTAAGAAAAAATATTATAGATATTAAAACAAACAGAGTCACATTTTATTTTTATTCTTTACATAAAATCATATTAAAGTCATTATCAAAGGAAAGTGGAAAGAAATTGAAATATTTTAGAAACTTGGATGGTTATTGTCGAAATACACTTCTATAATAAAATAAATACAAGTTTTAGGGAGATTTTTTGGCCTTATCTCATAGTTTTAACCAATTTTTACCTGTTTTACCCTTACCGAGGTAATAAATATTTTTATGGTTATTATTCATAATAACCAAAAATAAAAGGAACATATTAACAAAATTTAAACCACCCAATTAAAAATATGGAATCAATTTTTCAATATTAAATTTTTAAAAGTTTCATTATTCGATTTTAATATAAATTTTTGAAATGCAATGAAAAAATATATTTAGAAAAAAATGAGTTTTTAAGCCTAAAAATTAACTAATTCCAAAAATCAAGTATAATGAAAATTAATATGTAACTAATTAAACTAAAAATAATTAATATTATATTATATTAATTTAAGTTAAAATTTAAAATATAATGGGGAAGTTCAATTACTTTATTTAATAAATAGAAATTATAGTTTTATAAAAATCAGTATTTTCATTATTAACTAAAAAATAAATCTTTCCAAAAAAATCCCAAAAATTCACTATAAAATAATTTTAGTTTGATGATTAAAAAAATGAAGTTTATTTTTTTAATTATTATTCTAAAGTTTAGAAATTAAATTTTTAAATAAATTCATATAATACATATAAACAAATTTATTTTGAATAAAATTATTTCATTTGGGTTTGGAAAATTACTTAATATTCATATATTGAATATAAATATATAAAATCTAATTCATAAATATTAATTAAGAATGAAATTTATATACTATCTACATTACCTGGGTTGTTACATATATATATTTATATCACATTGGGAGGTTGTGTGTCCCTCTCATCCATCTCATTTATTATATCCATTTATTATCAAGGGGTAGTGCATCCCTCTCGTATATCACATATAAGTATCAGATTGGGGGTAGTGTGTCCCTCTCATCTATCTCATTTATTACATAAATTTATTATCAAGGGGCGGTGTTCCCCTCCCATCTATCTCATATATATATATCACATCATGGGAAGTGCATTAGTCTCATCCATCTCATTTATTGCATTCATTTATTTTCAAGGGCGATGCATCCCTCCCATTCATCTCATATAATACATTAATTTATTATAAGTGGGTAGTGTATCCCTCTTGTCTATCTCAATTATTTGATTCATTAAATATTGTGTGGTAGTGTATCCATCTCATCTATCTCATTTATTATATTCATTTATTATCCGGGGCAGGGTGTCCCTCTCATCCATCTCATATATATATATATATATATATATTGAGGGGTGATGTTTCCCTCTCATAATATCTCATCGAGGGGAATAGTGACTACCTCATAATATCCCATATATCACATATAACATTAGGGGAGAAAGGATCCCAACTATAGAATCGTATATTATCTATACACAAGTTTGTGATATGATTATACCCATCACACATCTCCTTGGATGGCCTCTCAAGAATGCCATATAAACTCTTCACCATGTTTTTCCAACTTATCACCATACTAACCTCCCTTCACTATTTATAACTACGGTCATCATGATACTAGGGAACCCACTAAGGTTACCTAAGTCATATTTTAGTCTAAAAACACAACATGGAGACCTCTATCTCACTCCTAACTCTGGGGCCAAATACCATAACTCATAGGAAATAGCATTACTCAATACTACCATGATCAAATTATGACCTAACCAGGCTTATAGGAAAATCCACACTGGTGTTTCTCTAGAGAGATTAAATAATTCCAATATCACTCCCTGATTCATCCTCAGTTTCTCCTCTCATGCCAAACCTATATATAAATATGACCAATGGTATGCCCACATGGGTTCTCATGTGATAACAGGGGAGGAACGCTCACACCAATCTCAAATAATATATCATGGGGGATATAAGTTATCTCACGATACTATCATGAACTACTTAGGCTAATATTTTTTTTTCCAAAACTCTCCTCTATAAATAGGTGTCTAATAGCACCTATACTCAGGCCACTATGTTTTATTTATTTCATTTATACCTCGTATGAAGTTAACATCCTTAGGTTTCTCCACACATCCTCAGCCAATCCTATGAGTGATCGTGTCATATTTTGAGATCATATCTTGATACATAACACCCAAAATAATTAATTGTAATAATTTATACTTAATTTATCAATGTTATTAAATAAAAATAATTATCTTAATAACTCATAGGGTCATCTCTCCATACAAAAAATGTGACCGAACACACTCGAATTGTCCATGGTGTACCCCCAAAACCATCATAAGAAAAATTATTAACATGCATAACTCGGTTTATCAATCAATTTATCCCAATTTTATTAAAAAAGCTAAAAAATAATATGAAAACATACCTCCACCCAAATAGAGAGAAGTAGTGTAAAACCATCCTCTCATAATATCCCCTGTCCACATTGAGAAGAATCCTCATCATATCAGATGATTTCACCATGTTTTGTTGGAATTAATCCTAAAAAATGCTAACTGAAATCCTAATGAATCATCAGTGATAAATGAGGAGAATATTGAATAGAATATGAGGGAAGAACATAACTCATATCACCATAAGTTTGTATTTAAAAACATCATGATCCATGTGTGAATGATGGAGTATGAGTGGGGGATATTCCAACCAAAAAAATACCGTTATAAGACCCTTTCCCAACCAAGAACCAAGGATGGCGACAGGAAAATGACCAGTCCACCCCTATTAAAAAACTACTCAGTCATCGATCATAGAGTGACCATGACGTTCACATCTTGATTCCACCCCTCGTCCTACCTATTTCACATCAGATCCCTCCTAGATCCTTATGCAATGCACCTTATGTAAGAAATACACATAAGGACCTTGTGACATGGCCTCATCCCCTTTTACAGTGTGATTCCACTATGATCCCTCCCACAAAATAGTGCTAAATTCATAGTAAACCTCTATAGAAATCCAATGTGGCAAGAAATGAGAGTCAAAGGACAACCTGCTACAAATGTTTAAATTCAATTATAGGGTCACCCTAACCCTACTTCAATGTTTACCTAAGCACCTAAAACACCTTCTATGCCTCAATCCACATCCAAAAAATATACTTGAGATTTCTAACCCTCAGAATTCTAGTTTGAATCCTAGTTTTCTGAACATCCCCAGCTCTGGGAAAAAAAATTTAAATTTCCCCTAAATTTAAAAACACTTAATGACATAGGGTTTTATAACTGCCCCACTAGATCACTTATCATCCCCAAGAATTTATAAGGGTTATACTCCAAACAATCCAAACCTATCATAGTTTTCAATTAATCACTAACTCATCATGTTCTAACTCAGAACATTTAATGATGTTCTAAAGGGTAACTCTAAACACAAGATTCAAAAATCATCAAAAACTAATCCACCCACTTATCAGCATCACTCACACTGAGATGGATATCATGCGCACTCATCTATCCTGAGACATAATTGTGCCATCAACCAATTCATCTCCAAGCTTATGGATATCCCCACCATATGAATCCACCCATAAAGTTTGATTCCAACCCTTAGTGAGCCCCACCATAGGAATAGCTTCATGAAATGAATTCATATCAATATTTTGACATGATCGGTATGGTTTCCATATCACTATACCCAATTCTATGAAAAATATTTGTTCAAGTCTCCTGTAGTTGAGCTCTCTCGAAAACACTAGGTTTCACCCATTGATTCCCGATCAAATCACCAAATCACATTTCTTAAATCCTTATTAGCATCACAAGATCATCCAAAAACCCACACCAGAGTCCAAACCTAAATATAAATGTAATTCTAAGGTTAAATCACTACTAATATTTCCATTTTTCATGCTCTCTCCCCAAGAACTGGTGAACATATAATCTAACAAACCCTCATATCATATCAATTCCATCACGATCCTAATACCAACACTTGAACTCCATTAAATATTACACCCACATTTTGAATATGGTATTACCCAAAGAAAAAAAAATTAGTATACCTTACCACACCTCATCATTGTAGATCTATCTTGACAATCCATTGACTGGTCTTATCACTTCTATTACTAATCTAACATGAGGTTTGTTCACCCATGACAAATATGATTCTACCACTAAAGGAATATCCTTATCATAACTCTACAAAATCAAAATCTCTTTAATAAGGGTCACATCCTTTAAAATTCAATATTTTATGGTCCACTATATGGATTACCTCATAATGATCCTCAAGAAAATCCTCAACACATTTCATCACCACATGTGTATTACTCCTTATGAGATAGACTCACCCATCTGGTCAACTTCTAACACCATCCAAAAACAATTTAACCATCTATCATATAGGTACCACCTCCTATACTCATCAAACCCCTAGGCACCATTCCCATAAATTTTTCATCAAATCCATCAGTCCTCGACCTGCATTCAAATTATCACTAATCTATAATCCAAATGGGAATGCATAACAAGTGCACACTTTCCATCACACATAGACGATTTTCTCAAAAATACATGACAACACCAACTCTCCTATCCTAATGTAGAATGGTACTTTTAAAACCCTTCTCATATGTTCTTTAAAACTATCCAACTTAGTCTCATTTGAACCCATCAGGTGTATGATTCCCAACCACCTGGTCCATAACCTAACTCATGCTCTCCTGAATTATGTATAATGCATACTTCGATCATGCTCCAAACCCTCTAACTATGCACCATTACATGTCAATATCATCTAACCAAAATAACTTTAGTTCTTTCTTTCAATAAATATAACAACTCAGTCATGTCAAGCCAAAATGCATAATCACCTACTAATCAGGCATCATTTCAAGCCTAAAATTATATACCCATTCTATATATATACTAGATAAAATAATCTAGAATCTAAATCCATGATACTTAATTCTTATTTATACCTATAGAACACATATAATAGCACTTTTTCTGTATAAATATCAAATAAAATCATCTACTCATGCTTATCGCCTCTAAGGGTAGTCAAAATTCCAGGTGAACCCCTATCCAAGAATACCCTCATATATCATTTCTCGAATAAACAAAAATAGGAAAAACATATTGTTAATCAATCATAGAACTCAAATAACCAAAATAATAGGTTATATCTCAAAGGAACTAGGATCTCACAACTATCCTATAAACCATGTCTCGCATAGTCATAGCTCAAGGGAAACATCTTTCATCCCATCTCAAATATCATAAGGTGAAAACCATGCTAATCACATCCCACACAAGGGATATCACATATATATATTAAGCATCACATGAAGATTTAGTATCCAACTCTATAGAACCAATCCTCACTAAGTATCTGCATAAGAGACGACCCCCTCTAAGATCACTATCTATTCCATCATCACATAATTGCATTTCCCTATAACAGTTTGTATTGATATAATCATATTTATATGATTCAGTTATTATAATTATATAAAGAATATATATGGGAAAATATCATATAAATTTTTGTTGATAATTTAAGTAATTGAATCTATATTTATTTATTTGAAATCTATATCAAGGTATTAAGTTTCTATACTAACCAAATAGAGGTTACTACACATCCCTTTCATAGAGGGATTGTATAGTAATCATAAAGGTGAATCCCTCCATAAGATCTACATGAACTATCATCAAATGAAAAATAGTGTGTTTAGTATAAGAATAATTACACTAATAAGATATATAAGAAAACACTATATAATTTATTACTGAAACTTTAAACTAATGAACCCCTTGTTATTAGTGATATCAATCACACACAATCACATCCATATAAATCTTACATGTCAAATGTTATTTATATAAAAATTCATCTCATGAAAATTTTACAAGAGATAAAACCATAATAAAAATAATAAATACACAAACAATATTTGAATAAAAAACTCAATTGTAATATCAAAAAATAATAACAGCAATCCCATATCCTTAGTAACATAGACTTACCCCCAGATAAGGTGTTCATGACGCACTAGTATGAGGTATGTCCCAAGCTCTAACACATCCCTATTCCCAACCCACCATATCCCCAAGTGGTAAGAAAAGAAAATTACACTCTGATACAAATTTTTAATTTCTTATATTGATATTATTTTCACAGTTTCTAAAACAGTGCATCAAAAGACCTTAGGTGTGCCTTCCCATACTCTATAGGTTATCAAATAAAAGAGAGGGTATAATGTGTTATCATAGGGATACTATACATTCATATCACAATAAAGCAATAGTATAAATATCATAAAATATCCATAATAAACAATTATAGTTTTCATATTATAATAAACAAGAATGAGTTAAAAAAAATGAAATGTAGAAGCATAAATTCATACATCACAATTAATTTTCCACTAAGCTGATCACGTATACAATATAAGAAAAAGAAATAAAATACAATGAGGATATACTAAAATACTCCATCCATACCTCATCTTAATCTATAGACTCCATATAATTTATCCCTCCCTATCATGCAACACTAGGACTCTACCATACCTAAACCCATGAATTGCGAGGTGTGTTCAGGAACCCATGTGTCATGGATACCCAACAAGGGTGTGAGTATAACTCAGTAGATCACAAAAAATGGTTTCCCTAACATAGAAAATAAATATAGTGTATGATCATGTGATATTATTAGAAAATAAATACAATGTAGAATAAAAATAAAATAATCATTATTGATTCTCATATTCTAAGGTAACACTTGAGATCTACCATGCCTTTTTCAGAAATTTTCAAACATCCCTAAGCATGTTGCGTTACCATGATAAGGGTTGGGTAAATTCCCCCCAATAATATCAAAATAATAATATAAAATCATGGAGGGGGAGGTGTATCCCACCTAGATCATCTCATATGTACATATCATTAGGGGTGGTGGATCCCTCCTATATATCTCATTAATCACATTCATTTATTATCAGGTGGTAGTATGTACCTCTCATCTATCTCATTTATTATATTCATTTAGTATCTTTTGAATTGTGTCCCTTCAATCTATCTAATTTATTACATTTATTTATTATTGGGGGTACTTCATCTCTCTTATTTATCTCATATATATATATATATCACATTGGGTCTAGTACTTCCCTCCCATCAATCTCATTTGTTATATCCATTCATTATTGGGGGAAGTGAATCCCTACCATCTATCTCGTGTACATATATATATATATATATATCACATCATGGGTAGTACATTCCTCCTATCTATCTCATTTATTATATTCATTTATTATTGGGGAAAGTGTATCACTCCCAACTATATAATTTATTATATTGAATTATTATGGGGGTGTAGTACATCCCTCCCATCCATATCCTTTATTACATTAATTTATTATCAGGGGAAGTGTGTATCTCCAAAACATATCATTTATTTCATTCATTTTTATCAGGAGAAGTGAATTTATCCTACACATCTCATATATATATATATATATATATTTATATAACATCGGGGGAAATGTGTCCCTCTCATCCATCTCATTTATTACATTTATTTATTATCAAGGTGCAGTACATCCCCGTTATCCATCTCATATATATATATATATATATATATATATATCACACAGGGAGTAAGTACATACCTCCCATAATATTTAATTGATGGGAATGGTGCCCACCTCATAATATCTCATATATCATATATAACATCATGGGGAAAGGTACCCCACCCTAAAGTCACAAATCATCAATGTACTGGTTGGCCAAACAACTGATCCCATTACACATATCTTTAGAAGGCCTATCAGAACACCCCTTAGACTCGTCAATGTATCTATGTCAAGCTATCACCATACTAACCTCCCTATACTAAATCTCTATTGGATCAGAATGATATTGGGACACCTACTTATCCCCAAGGTCATATAATTTTTAAACACCCTTCATGGTCTCTTCTATATCACTCCCAACTCTAGGGTAAAATCACATCACTCATAGCGTATAGTGTCCCTCAACATTACCATGATCAAATTACAACCTCACCAGCCTTATTGAAAATCTACATCAACATCGCTCTAGAAATATCGAATAATTCCCATCTCACTCACCGATACATTCTAGGTTGGTTCTCTCATGCACAAACCATATATAAAATAAACCTAGGGTATGCAGAATCGAGTGATAATGTGATAGTAGGAAAGGAATACTCACCCTACTCTAAAATTAACTATCCCATGGGCTATAAGATATACCATAGTTCCATCACAGCCTACTCAAGATGACCATTATTATCTCAATAATCTCCTATATAAGAAGTTTTCTAAGGGAACCCATACCATGGATGATATGTTTCACCTATTTCATTTATACACCTCTAGGGACTTTTTATTTCATCTCACACATTTATGATCTGGCCCACAACCATCAGTGGACAAGGCACTAACTTGTGTTTAAGGGTCCATGTTATCCCTTGACACTTTTTCATTTCATGGAAGTTAATGGAAACATTTAATTTTAAAATAAAAGTCCAATCATCCAAAAGTGGTGATTATTTCATATCACATAGTCATAAAAAAATGCATAAACTTTAGTGATATGTTCAAATATCACTTACCTCATACGGATTTAACATCATTGGGATGCTTTGTACATACTCAATCAATCCCATCCATGCTCGTATCATCTCTCAATATCATACCCAAGGATATAATACCCACAATAATCAGTTATAACAATTTATAATTACTTTCTCAATTTAATTAAAATAGTCATATTTTCATTAATAACTCAATGTTCCATCTCACCACAATAAAACTGTAACATCTCAGGTAAATAAAGAATATGAAGTTCTCTTATTTATTAATATTTTTGAATTAAATATTAATTTTACTTTAAATGAGATTCTATGTTTGATGGTGTACCCGATACACAACAACGGGTTTCTCTGAAATCTTACGTTGCACAAAACATTGAGTTATACTGAAAAATAATAATATAATATTATTTTAAATGGTAGTTAACGCCTAGCCATTGTATTGGCAGGAATGGACCGAACTAACTACAATATGAATATACATGTTTGTTAAATGTTTTTATATTTATCCAATAAAATTTAAAGTCTTAAAATTTGAATGAATCTAATTTTAAGCATAAATACTCTAATATTCTTTAAAAGGTCGATTTACCGGCTTTTGATGGCGAACCCTCATTAAATATAGTTTTGGTCACTTTTATATGTTTATTTGACAAAATAAAATTATTCTTTATAATCATAACATTAAAATTTACCTTGGGTAAAATTTTGGTATTTTTCTGATAAAATTCATTTTTTAATGAATAGTGAAAAATACTATATTTTAATTCAAATATTATTTTTAATATAATTTATTTATATGGTTAGATTATATTTTCAGTTGGTTTTAAAGTGTAATTATATTATATTTTAACCATTTAATCTAATGGTGGTCATTGGAATTAATTTCAATTTGAAATTGGACATAAACAACTGTCAATTTTTTGATAGATATTGTTTCTTAAAAACACGCTATTTGTTTTGACAACGGGAATATATTTTAAATTATTTAATTAAACTTATATGTTCTTAATAGTTTAAAATAGACATCATTTTTGAATTCGGAATATTAAATAAATCTTAGGCTGAATTTTTGGTATTTTTCTAAAAACAATTCAATTTTTGATGAATAGTGAAACCACTTAGTTGTAGTTAAAAAACTGACTTTTTTATTTAAATGAAATTTTACCACTTCTGTGAATTGAATTTCAAAAATATAACAAACATTTTTGTTATTAGTATGAAAAAATTGGTTTAATAAGATTAAAATAAGTTTTGGTGAATAGTAACTTTTGACTTTTATTTACCGTGATTAAAGGTAAATATGGTAATTCAAGGTAAAAAGAATATCATAATAATACAAAATTACCTTAACACTTGTCCTAACCTTAATTTTTGAGTCATGGACGACCATGGGCATCCTTGGGTCGATTTTGGGACCCCATGGAGCCACTTAGGAGTGATAATGACACTTTATATTAATTAATTTAAAGTAAAGACCAAAATGACACAAACAGATATCTTTTAGTAAATTAATTTTTACATGGGGTTATATAAGTTATATTTTTTACTATAAATATTAATTTTAAAGATAAAAATATTTTCTACATCATGAAATTTTTTTTAATTTTTAGATATCAAATAAATAAAATTATTTATGACACAAAAATGATAGAGTCTTTACCTCATTAATAAATTATTTAAATAAATAATATTATAAATATTAAAATGACAACCAAAACCTGTCAAATTATTATTGGATGAATTTATTTCTACCATAAGTCATCTTATCTTCAAACTTAATGAGTTTTGGAGCTTTATAAACCGAAAATAATTATATAATAAAATAGTATTTTCACACTTTCCTAAAGAACCCCTCCTCCCCCTTATAAAAATTCCTCACTTCTAACTCATTAATTACACCTCTCAAGCCCCTTGCCTCATCCAAACCCTGCCCAAATAAGCTCTAAAGATACATATCTTCCTCCTAGAATCCTTACCTTAGGCATAAGGCACTTCAAGAAGTCATTTTGGTTCAAACCAAAGGAAGTTACCCAAATTAAAGGTAATGATTTCTCTTAAATTATTTTCTTTAATTTTACTTCTCCAACCCCTAAACTCTTTTCATTCCTTTATTCTATAAAAACACTAGTATCCTCAATATAATAGTATGCTTTTATTATAATGATTTGAATTACACTTCCACACACCTCCATCTAATGGGTAAAGAACATATTGTTTCTGTGGGTGGCAAACTAACACCTCACGAAACGATGATTGTTCAATTATATCCTACCGCCTCTTATGGTGTCCATTATGATAGAACTATATTTATATATGATATATATTATGTTTATGTTTTCTTTATGCTTTTGTGTTTTTAATTTATAGCATACCTTTATGGTTTCCATTATGATTAAATGAGATAATTTCATTTGACGAAGTACGGACTACCACCACCTCAAATTGATGTGAATCTTTATATATGATATTATACTGTAGTTATAATATAACTATGTATCATTAAGTTTTCATTCAATTAAAAAAATGAAATATAAATGAAAGTAGCGTTCATGCGTACGTACGGCTTATCGTCTCCATGAACGGTGCATTAAATGTTATGTACTTTTATAAATACGTATGTATACTAGATATATATGAAATATATGATATATAAATAATTAATATCATTCTGTAGAAAATGGTCTCTTGACCACATGGACAAGTTGTAATTATAAGGTGTTCATTTTTTACTCAAGTACCAAATATCGACAAAACGACCATTATTAACTTAAATGATTACATATTGTTTATAACATGGTAATAAGTGATATAAAAGGAATAATAAACTTGAAAAAGGGTTATTAATCAAATATAAATTAACTTAGGTTTATTATTCAGGAAGAACAAGGAACAAATAAGTCAAGTCAGACACAAGGTAAGGGGTTTCTTATCTTACTTTTAATTTCATGACATTTCCATTGTTTGCCACTTATTTATTGCATGTAGTGTATTATGTACTTCCATTTGATATATATTATCATGATTATATTTATATTAATGGTATTATGTGATTCATTTGGTGGTTATTAACTTTTGTTCATACGAATCGATTGATTACAATGTGGTAAGGGGTTTTCATCCCACTTTTTATTCCCATGAGATTCATGCTATATTTCCACTATTTTCCTTTTGTGTGGTTTATGTACTGCCCGTGATTGTATTCATTGTGTAATATACTTAAATTTATGGGTATTTACATCATCATTTTATGATCCATCTTTCATGGGGTGTATGTTTCGTAAGTTACCAAATCGAAAAGGGAACTTTCACCCTCCTCTTTTTAAAAGACTTATTTTTGTTATGTATTTTAATTTACATATTCTTATGTTGGTATATGTTCTTATATATCCTTATTTCTGCAAATTTTATGTCCATGTGATTATATACCCTTTTTTCTCTCATCAACTCATTTTTGGAATTTTAAAGTGATGCTGTTAGGCTGTCAAATTTCTGTAAGATGACTTTTTAACCCAATTTCCATTCCTTGAGTTAATCTTCTAATTCATAATTATGTCATGATATGATTATGTGTGGAATAATTGTTTGTTTGTTTATGTTTAAATTCCACTCCCCTTTGTGTGGATATACTTTTGATACACATAATCACTCGATTGATAAATTCTCAAGTCATCGATATGAACTTGATAAGAGTAATTTTAACTCAATTTCCATTCATTGAGTTAAACATCCAAGTCATTGGTTTTTTATTAAAAAGAACATGTGTGAATGTCCTCTGATTAATTTAAAATTAATTTCCAATCATATTGAGATTATTTATATTTTTTACACACTATTATGTAGTTTTTTTATCCTTAATCTAAGGATACCGTTTTTATAAGGAATTTCATCTCAATTTACATTCCATTGAGAATTCATTGTTTTTATGCATCAATTCACTCTTATGTGGTGTATATACTATCATTTGGCATATTATATCATGAATACCTTTATTCTCATGATATTATAAAGTTCTGATTCAATATTATTCCTCAATTATTTGTATTCAAGAGTCTCTCATTTTTTTAAAAACTCTTTAACTAAAATATTGTTTTAATTGTTTTAAATATTTATTCAACTAAATATTTCTCATTAATTTCCATGTTTTAAAAATGGTTTTAAGGATTTATTTATATGAACATTAATGTTTTAAAATTTTAATTCTTTTAAAATATTCAAAGTGGTATGGGACACTTTGATTCAAAAATCTCTTTATTAAATGTTTTAAATGGTTTTGAAAATAGTTTGATAAAGCATTGTTTATTTCAATATCTGGATTTGATATATTGTGATTGGAATGTGGAAATGTTATATTTCCTTTATGATTGTGTTATGTGTTATGAATATGTTATAGTTATTAGGCATTATTTACATATACTAGTGGTTCTGTGATAAACCTAGAGCGGATGAGCCCGAGATAGCTCTCCAATGCATTGGGTAACATAAAGGAGGTAAACGTTAATGTTTCTCCTAAGAGATTTAGTGAATATAGTATTATGGGTATTCCAAATGTGACTTCATATGTAGCTATGATAGCTACAATGTAAGTATGTTATGAATTCCATAAGTTACCTTTATGGTTTATGATTTCTGTATGTTATTCATAAATCTTATGATTTCAGGAGGTATGTTATGATTGAAAAGTATGGTTTCATTGATTTGTATTTATTGATGGGATAATGTTTCTTTTCATTATTTTATAACACTTACTTATCTTTTTATTCTCATCCCATGTTTTGAAAAAAAAATCACAGGACATAAAGATGAATAGGGTCAAGGATGAGATCAAGAAAAAGTTATGTTGTCTAAAACATCCAACTAGACGTGTCTCTTTTTTTCAAGAGTTTTTATTTTATGAAAAATGGATACAAGGTAGTAGTGACTACATGTAATATTTAAGTTTTTATGTAATAGTTATGGACTAATTTTCTAAAACTCTAAACCGGAATAGATCCCCAATGTGAATTCTTGACATAATTCAATATTATGTAATGTTTAAGGTCGGGTCCTTATAAAAACAATGACCAAATAACATTTAAGGTGTGGGAACTACCCCCAACACTATCCCAATAAAAATCCCTAACATAAGGTATCAATTTTTTCCATGAATTTCACCCAATTTAATCAAACCCCCTATAAAAATTCATAGGTTGATGTACCTGTGACCAAATGGTGACCAACAGTGTACAATCATCCTCCTGAGATTACCCAATCCATGATTAGAAAAATCCACATCATATTAGATAATTTATACTATTCTATAGTGAAGATAATTACCAAAACCCAAGCTAAAATCATATTGAATCCTCAAGAAAAAACAAGGAGAAGACTGTAGATAAGAAAAGGGAAGAATATACCTCAAATCAACAAACAATCACCTCCAAAACCACCCCTATCTAGGGGTTGAAGGGGGTAAGTGGGGTATATTTCATCCAAGAATAGTTCCCCACACATTCCTCACCCAAAAAATAACCAAGGAAAGGAATATTAAATCTGAAATATAAACCTACTAAATAAAACCATCCTATGAATTGGTCATAGAATGTACCTCATGGCTCACATAATTGCCACCTCGAAAAAATGGGATACACCTTGTCCTAACTATGTTAAGATATGGTCTTATTGGTTCCTATTATAATGAATACTATGGTATAATAACACTTGATACCCCCATCCCACACAATACATCCACATCCTCTATCATAATGTGATTCCCTCATACTCTTGATCACAATTCATAACTCAAATCATGACACCCCTCTTCGACAGGAAATCATGGTGCAACCTAGGCATCGTGGTGTGACCTACTGTAGTTGCTAAAATTTTACAGCATGATCACCTTGAACATATTTAGATATTCACCCAAGCAACAAAATCACCTATGGAGCCTCAATATATATCTAAAAACATCGCTTTGAGATGTTCCAATACTCAAAATTCTAGTATAAATCTTGGTTATCTAAACATTCCCTGATCCTGAACCAAATGTTAAACTTTCCCATAAATTTTACAACCTATAAGAACATTTGGTTTTAAAAATAAATTTAAACAAAATAAGGTCCATTCTATAGTTTAATTACTTATTCATATTCTGGTTATATAACTCAAATGGGTCTTCTAAAATAAGTGTAAGGAGAACAGAACAATTATCCAGAATAAGCTAAACATGTTTTTGTAGGATATAATTAGGAAGAGTTCATAGACTATTGAGAAAATTTTACAAGCTAGAATCAAATCTATTATTATTCTATTATCCTTTGTATCTCATCTAAATTTTATTGTATTTAAAATAGATGTAAATATTGGATTCCTTATCAGTTATGTTCAGTGGGATGTTTATTTGAACAACCTTCTATTTATTAATATATAAATTTTGTGAAACATGTATTTAAATAGATTAATGAACTTTATGGAGTCAAATAAGCCTTGATGGCCTGGTATAAGAGATTTTCCGGATTCATAGTTCCAAAAACATTATTTTAAGGAAATAAAAATACCTCTTTTTTCAAGAGATTTTTTAAAGAAACTATTATCATATAAATCTATATTGATTACATTACTTTTGGATCAACCCCAAAAACACTTAATGGTCATTTTTCAAAAATTATGAAAATTGAATTTCAAATGAGTATTGTGGGTGAACGTGGCCACTTTCATAGCTTCTAAGTAACATAGAGACTATAAAAACTATCATATATTTACTTAATCATTTTAGTTTTAACAATGCCTCATGTATTAATACTCTATAAGGTACTTCTTAAAAACTTGACCTTAATGAATCTGGGAAATTGGTTGATTGGAAACTACTTAAAGAGATGATCATGAGTTCACTTTAATTGAATTCTAGATGATTAGACAATAAGTACTTCATGTTATTTTTGTGAAATATTCTAAGATAATACAAAATATTTCCATATTAATGCATTTAAATGAATATTTTTTTAGATTAAATAGATTTGTAACTTAGCCTATTTTATTCTTATAAATCCAAGTTTACTCTTAAATTTTATTTGAATGATAATTATAGAAGTTTTATATTGGTTTGGAAGATATTTTTTTGAACTTATCACTTCATTAGAGAAGATTTAGTTTCCTATTCTAGCAATAAGTAACATTCAGCTTCATTTTCCATTACTAAAGATGAATATATGGTATATGGAAGTTATTATGCTCAATTACTATCTATATAGCACACACTCACTAATTTAGGGTCGAGTTTTACTCAAAACATTTATTCATTGTGATGGTAAAAGTTTTATATCTTTTATTAAGATCCCTACACACCAATCACGGGTGAAACATGTTGATATAAGACACCATTTCTCTTAAGGAACACACATATAAAGGAGATTTTATACTCAAATTTATCAGAATTAAGATTCAAATTGAAAATATTTTTATAAAACCATAAAATTTTGAAAAAATTGAATATAGTAAATAGAAGTTGGGTATGATACTTTTTAAGTGATCACTTTCTTCTTATTATTTTTAATTCTCCAATCATTGAAAAACTCCAAGAGAAAGGGGGAATTATTATTTATATAGAACTATGTTAACCTTTTATATAGGTTATTTATATTTTATGAAATCATTTTGAATGAAATTTATAAGATCTATTTTGAAATATTCTAGAAATATAGTTTGATTTACTCTTAAATTTTATTTTTAACTTATTATTATGTGTGGATATTTATTTATAAATTACACTTTTATGTGTTTTGAATTGAATTTTACACATTACTTTGGAAATTTGAGCTTACTTTTACCTATTTTTAAAGTTAATTTTATGTATTATTACTTATACTCAACTCATGGTTTTATCTTACTAGTTTCATTTTGTAATAATTATTTTGATAATCCTATAGTGGGGGAAAAGTTGTGTTTTTTTATTATTTTGGGGGGGAATGCATCCTAAAGGGAGACATAAATGGGGGAGAAGTAAATAATAAAAAATTAAAGGTAATCCCCTAAAATTCATTTCATATCTAAAGGGGGGTAAGTTTTTTAAAAATATTGAGGATGTATGGTTTTACATATTAAATTATATATGATTATTTTGTGTTTATACTTTGTAAAATCATAAAGGGGGATGTTGGTAAGTTTTCCTTATAATTTTTTTTAACAAAACAGACTAGGTCAACCCATAATGCCACCCAAATTGGCATGCCACAAGTCCCAAAGAGAGTTCTAGACCATCATGGGATGGTGAAAAGCACCAGAGTATCAAATAAAGGAACATGGAAATGATTTCACCCTCAACATACATATGATATGATATAAATAATTACAATATAATAAAAGACATCTAAAATACATCATATGTTAGAAAAATAAAACCATAAAGGTAACATCTAATAATTAGATAAAAA
Organism: Viscum album; assembly: GCA_963277665.1. Taxonomy (NCBI): domain Eukaryota; kingdom Viridiplantae; phylum Streptophyta; class Magnoliopsida; order Santalales; family Viscaceae; genus Viscum; species Viscum album. Next base: position 1,232,535,093 of record OY728155.1, read on the forward strand.
TTCTCGATGAAAGATCTGAAAGACCATCAACATAGAACTTGATGCAACACATGTTTCCATCTCCTCATAAACATACATACCCACCATCCCAAGCCACCAGAAAGGAAACACGGTTTTGGAGAGTTGTCCTTTACATGTTTCTCTTCCCTATAATTGTATCCTATAAAACAATGGATAAAAATCCCAAAGGAAAAAAAAGAAGAGTGTGAGAACTAAATATCAGCAGGATAACACCAAGAATAAATAAAATTTCTATCCACATCATCCATTATTTATTATTTAAAACATATTTATAAAACATTTCCAAAATAAATCCATTTCTATATAAAATAATCTTTTGGTTTCCCTCTCGGAAACATTCCATATTCAAATAAAAAAAGTATTATGACATTACATATATCCATGATCTATAAGAATATGAATAAAATAGGTTTCAAGAATCAACATCTATATCAAGTGGGAAAATAGGCATACTAAATAAATAAGCATATAATGTATCCACAAAGAACCAAAGGGTAATACATGACACAATGGTGTACATGAATTAGATTAATAAGAAACACTAATTATCATAAGTGAACTCTAAAGTCTAGTAATTTTGATTCCCTATAAAGGCTACACTCTAGAAACCAAGGCATCACGGGAATATCCCCCAGTGATATCTAACTCCACTATGTCTTGATTATGTCTAGTTTTACCCCAATCCCTAAGGTCTTTCCAATGTGTTATTACAACATCATTTCATTCATGAAACCAATTCTATATCTCATTAACATTTACTAAGTAAAATCCATTTAATTTACACATATATGTTTTCATAAAACATTTTCTATAGAAATGAAACACCACTTATATGCTTGAAATCCCACATTCAAATTTATTTAAAAAAACATCTTCCAAGAATTTTACAAAACATATAATGTGTATGAAATGGTTTTAAAAATCCTTTTTAGAAAGAACTTCATTATCCATAAAAGATAAAATTAACCTCTCAAGGATTTAAATTAATCAATTTCATAAATTAAAAAACTATGGAAATTATAGGAACACAAGGCATGTTGAGGGATATACCATTGGATGGAGACACATACTTAAAGAATAATGAAAACCTTATTGCCTCCAAGACAGGAGATGGGAGAGGAAGAGATATAGTCCTCACGAGCCTAGATCTACAAATAAAAAGATAAAGAAGAAATTAATCACCCTAATCCACTATTGGATGAGAGATCAACAATCAAAACCCATTACTAGAACATGCTAGATCAATAATCCAAGCCAAAGGGGAGCAGAAGATCTGTTTAATAAAGCGAAATGAATTGGGAGAATCATTAAATCCTCTAATTAAGTTTGAACATATATAGGTAGAAAAAACCTTAGAGATCATACTCCATTACAGAGTTTCAAAACCTAAAAACCATCACCATAATGATCTAGTGCATCCAATATAGCTATGGTGGCTTCTCCCAATAGATAAACCACAAGCACTGACCACGTCCTACTGAAAAATCTAAATCTATTTTTGGATGACCAAAACCTCCACCATGGAGTGGTAAGGTACCTCTAGACATGGTCTATATGAGGAATCCTAGCATGGTAAACTTGAGGAAAAACCCAACTAGTGGTCATTTTGGTTATGTTTTTTTCTTCACAGAAGTCCTACAGGTAAACCCTATAATCCAACATGGTTGTGGTTCTTCCCATTTTTAACCAAAAATGACCAAAACCCATTTTTAAGACACCAAATCCCTCCAATTATTCTAATAATGAGAAGTAAAAAAGAGGCTCCACAACTTTTTCTATATACTGGGGTGTGAAAATTATCCCCATCATAAAATATTTCTATCCCCCAAATTCTTGGGATCATAAACCCAAAAATTAATAATCACATCGCTTCATAATTAAGGCCTGATTCTCCCATATATCATGGTTTTCCCTACCACACTTCTATCTTACTAAAAAAATGGGATAATATTTCCACATAGAACCTTATCTTATTAATACACTGTCATAATAGGCTTTTCTACCACAGAGGTGTCAAGTTCAATATCAATATCCTCACACTCAATCACATGGGATGAATTCAGTTGATACTTCTTCAGGTGGGAAATATGGAACACATCATGGATATAAGTCAAATTAATAGGTAATTATAACTAATAATCCACCTTATCAAGTCTCTCTAAAATCTCAAATAGGCTGAAATAATAACATGTTAACTTACCTTACCTCCCCAAATTTTTATGTCCCAACAGAGGTGATACCATAAGAAAAACATGATCACTTACTCAAATGCCAATAGATGAATATGTTTATCATTATATGATTTATAAAAACATTGATTCATCACTAACCTTTTTCTAATCTATTTAATTATATTTTCCATCTCATATATGATGCACAGTCTAACCAAGTAAAGTTCTCTAACCTCTACCTAATAAAGAGGTTATCTGCATGGCCTCCATTAAATTCTCCAAATCGTTCCATCCTAATAAAATCCTGATAATTTTTTTATAGGAAAATTTGAATAAGGAAATAAATTTATCCCATGATACACTAAAGTCAATAATGTATTCTTGTAGCATGTCTTCTAGAATTTTGATGGGTCTCTCAGATTGTCCATCGGTTTACAGATGATATTTCATGCTCAACTTCAACTAAAAACCCAAAATTACTTGTAATCCACTTCGAAACTAGGATTTAAAAAGAGGTTAACTATCCAAAATGATAGTATATGGAATAACATAGAGTTTAAAAATATCCTACACATAGTTTTCCCAATATCCTCTACATTTAAAACTCCTTGATAGAGAGTAAATGCACTTATTTAATTAGTTGATTAATAATCACCCATATCACATCTTTACCTCTAGAAGTATAAGGCATACCAATAATGAATTTCATGTATTCCTCATACCATTTACATTCTATAATAGGTAATTTTTAAAAAAATAGTAGTAGTTTGATGTTCTACCTTAATTTTATAACATGTAAGGCATCGAGACAAAAAAAATATGCATTTGATCACCTCATTATCATATACCAATAATGACATATCGGGTCATGATACATCTTGGTTTATCAATGGTATACTACTAATTATATCAATTTCCATAATCAATTAATTCTCATCTTAGGTCTATCAGAACAATAATACTTCCTTGGAATCATGAAACTTCATCAGGAGACCGAGACCACTCACCTGCGGTCTTCCCACCATAAATATTATTGTAAAATTACTGACACTCTACATCCTTATTATGTTCAAGTAAAATCAAATCATTTATAAATGACTCATCCTAAGAAATATAATAATACTTATACATAATTTTTCCCTTCAAATAATTTCATATCAACAGAAGAAACCCATCAAACACCTCTCTTCCATTGATTCCTTCACTACCTAAGCTGGTAATTTTATGATTAAATAATATGAAACCACATTTCTTTTCTTAGGGGTGAATTAAATATTCAATTTAAATTTATGAAGGTACAATACTTATCATCTCTATATAAAGTTCATATACCTTTGGGTGAAGATATATTTTAAAATATTATGGTCTGAATACACTAAAAACTTCTCCATGAAGAGGTAGTTGTTCTAAGTATTAAGATAATGTATCACTATCACCAACTCAATATAATTAATGGGGTATTTATTCTCCTAAGGGAACAATTTAATAGATCCATAAGCTACCAATTGTCTTCCTCATATAAGAATATGTTCTAAACCGATACTTGAGGCATTGAAATAGAAATAATATCCCAAAACCTACTCATGAAGATTCCAGATGGGAGCTAAAGTCTATATCAATTTCAACTCCCCAAAATATCTTTGGCACTAATCACTCCAAAAAAAAACTTCACACACTTTATGCTTAACTCTTTTATAATATATGAAAGTTTAGATAATTCCTAAATAAATCTATTATAATAACCAACTAATCCCAAGAAAATCCATATCTCAAACACATTTATGTGATACTCCAAATACATCAATGTCTGAATCTTCTTGGGATCCACTAGAAAACCTTTCTTAGAAATCAAGTGGCCTATAAATTTCACCTTTTAAAACCTAAAATCACATTTGGATAACTTTCTATAATGATGATATTCTTTCAAGATTCCTAGGATGATATTCAAATGGTCATCAAGATCTTGTTATTATCTACAATAAACAAGGATATCATCCAAAATAATAATAAATAAAGAATCCAAAAACTGATAGAATATTTGATTCATTAAATCCATAAACACCATAGAAGAATTAGTAACTCTAATATACATGAAAAGATACTCATAATCATCATAACTACTCATAAATTTTGTCTTAATAATGTCTTCCTCTTGAACCCTCAGCTAATGGTACCCTAATCTTATAAAAATCCTAGAAAACCGTCACTCTCCTTTGAGCTGATCAAAAATTTCATCAATTATATTAAAGTTATATTTGTTCACAACTATGACCAAGTTGATTTTTCGATAATAGACATAAATTCGGAGACTCTCATATACCTTTTTTTTAAATAGCATTGTTGATTCCCATGTTGAAATTATAGGATGAATAAATCCCTTAACCTCAAGATCCTAAATTTGAGCCTTTAATTCATTAAATTCGATGAGATCAATATGGTATTAAGGTAAGAAAATGGGAATCTTCCCCAAAAGTAATTCTATAGTAAAATCAATGTCCCTATGAGGCATAAACCTTAGGAAATAATCTGGAAACACTTTGAGATACTCACTCAACACCAAAGGAAGAGGGTCACCAAGATGTGGATAAACATCATCAAGAAACATCTTTGGAAACTTTCATGAGATAATCTCAACACTGTGAACAATGGGAACATATCTACCCAGTCTAGGATCCCACTCCCTTTGAAAAACATGAGTGAATACATTAGAGGAATAAAACTAAACTCGATAATGATAGTAATAAATCTATGATTAATAGCTAATCATTCAATCCATGACAATAATGAGATCAATGATGTCAATATCAAGAACTAGAAAATCATGAATGGTTACATGGTCAATGGTCATACCCTGACACTTAGGAGATCTAAAACTCTAATATGAATTCTTTCCCAAAGGAGTGGAAAGAGACATAGGCTTGGATAAGATAAAGTAATAATTTTCACCAGTATAAGATAATTTTATAACCATATAAGATGTGATAAAGAACTTACATCTCATGGTAGCTGGTCCTCGATTTGATTCCACTACTTAGACTCTGTTGTATACAGATCTATAGCCTCATCTTTCCCATTACACATAACCTGAGAATCTCCCTTGGAAAGAAGTTGAGATCTCAACCCTTTTTCTATATCAAATAAAAATTAAGATTCATTTTTTAAGGTTGATTTAGCTCTAATTCCCTAGGATTATCTATCATAGAAATTATAAAGATGCCCAAAATCCCAACACATGTGACACAACATGGGTGTTTCATAAAATCAGGTTTGAGGTGTACTACTCTTTTACACTAATAATAGACCACCTGAATCTAACTTGAGATTTGTTGCACACTCCAACCACCACTTCATCAATAGTCACCCCACTTCCTTTTCTTTGTAAAAAATGAACTCTGGTTACCTCATGATGTCACTGATGCTCTGAAGAGTCCTCTCTTCCTAACTATATCTACCTTAGCTATAGATGCCTTATCTACAACCTTTGTAAAGGTGGAAAATAACATAAGAGTTGATATAGACTGAATATCAATACTCAATATCATCCCAAACATCCATTCCTTGAGATATTCATTAGAGACAATCACAGAAGATAGATTCACCATTTTTGAAAAATGAGTATAATACTCTATAACTAGATTCTCTCTTTATTATAAGGTTAAAAATTCCCCAGTATTCACCAATATTAGTGTTTAATAATAAAAAAATGATTAAAAACCTTCTTGAAATTATTCTAGGTGAAATATTTATACAAATTCACTTTCAAAATATATTCCCACATACTAATTCAAAATCCCTCAATCATATAAGTGTAAAAACCAACCATTGTGTCTTTTAGAGTCTTTAGGGAGTGTAAAATCCTCACAATACTCTTTACCTATTATTTTTATTCCTAGATTCCTTTTTCACCTTGAATTATTAGTGGATGTTGCTAAGTTAATTTGGTAAAATGTCCACCATACATTCCAATTTAACACTAGCAACTTTTCTGAATGACTGGATCATTTGGAGTATATTTTCCACCAATATTGAGTCAACCAAAAAATTCACCTATAGGGAATTATTTTCAAATTCCTCTATAACATTCAAAAATGGTCTTCTTAAAAGAACCATATTGTATAGAATAAGGAGGATGAAACCCATAAGAAAAAAATTATTTCTTTATCATAAACATAATTTAGAGAATTGAGGCCAACAAGTCTAAAATCATCAATAATGATTCTAAAAAATCTTGGAATTACCATGGTAACTAGAGTATTTTAATGAATGTGACTTAGTTAGGAACACTCCCACACTACTACTAGAGTTCTGAAAGTCTTGTATCTAGTCTATCAATAACCCCCAGACATAAGAAGGTGAGACAAAAGCATGATAGTTGACTTCAATGATAACCCAACCCATTGATTCCAATTAGTAACTAACCTAATGATCCTACTTTGTGTTTGTGTTGTATTTTTTCAATAGTTATATAAGATATAAAGATCCTGATTTCAATATTTTTTGAAGAATAAGACTATCTTTGAATTATATTTTTGTGTACCCAATACTGGTAATGTTTGATTATTTAAGTTCCCAAGAAATTTTTCCATTTCATTATGAATGTGTTCATGATGAAAAATGTTTTACCAATAATCTTGGAAGTAGTTTAAGTAGTTGAATTTTTAATGAATATCCATGCACAAGAAGTAAAAACGTTATATGTTATATTTTGGATGAATTAAATTAATTGTTACAATTGTTTAACTAGTCTTTAAACTCAAAGACATGTGAAAATGTAATCTAAAGAAGTGTTCATTGTTTACTTTAGTGGAAGATACCATGTAATATTATATTATTCCATGTGTTTTTTAAAGAGAATGGAAATATTTTTTTCATAAATAAATATACATTTGTTGTGGAATATTTTTGAATTCCATTCAAAAAAATAAAAATAAAATTATATTTTTGCATGATTAATCAATTTTAATGGATTTTCATTTGATGGTGAGAATTATATGGTATGGAATTATATTTTGAGATAATATTTTTTTAAGACTCTATCAAAAAACTAGGACAACCAAATATATCCAAGTACCCACCACAACCACACATGTGGGACCTAGGTTCAACTATGTGGTATGCAGGTCAAACTGGTCATCCATGGTGGCAGGAGAGAGGAAACGTATATCACCCACACGGATCACACTGGGGAGTGCATTCCATGTGCACAAGGTGCGCGGGTGAGAGACTTGGGGACTATGAAATGGGGTGGTGTGGACCATTTTGGTCATGTGTGTAGGTGTATCTAGGTTGAAACCCAAGTTTTAACTCAAGAGTCTACAAAAAATGAGATTCTTATTAAGTGAAGCATGCATGGGATAAATATTGACGTGGGATATGATTTTTGTGAGACATTATTCCCCCATCTTAAAAATATAGACATAATTCACCATTGAATCAGAATATATGACAATATCATCTTCTTCCTCATGTCTAAATGCGATCTCGAGAATATTAATGTTGGAATTCCAATGCTTGACATCCATCCTTTCGGTGATCAAACTATTAGAACGAGGCTCACTTTATCATCTAGAGGCTGTTCATATAATATTTATCTTGTATTCATGTATTTATTTAAATAATGTGATATTTTAAAATGAAAACAAAATGTTCCATGAGGTCAATCACATATCCATTTTCATGCATGAGTTCAGGTTCAATAGTAATAATAAGTGAGGTGTCATATGAATAGCCTTGATCACATGAAGCAGAGATGACACATTTTTTATGTCATGTAATTTTGAATAAGAAATAACTTTTCTATGGTAATTTAAATATCATATATTTTCATGAGTTAAAATATATTTATTAACATGGAAATTTTTTTAGTAAATTAAGATTTTCATTAACTTAACATAGAAATCAGAGGACTAATTCTATTAACGAACAATGGATAGGTAGTGAACGGACTTTATAAATACAAAGGGATTGAGGATGAGACTTTTTTCTTCAATTCATATATTTTGAGAGATCTCATTTACAGAAGAAATTATAAAATCTTCATGCTTCCATTTTCATGGAAGACAGAAGGCAACCCGCATTATTTTTTTGCATGAAGGTGAATGTTCCCACGATCCTCCAAGGTTATGAAGAATAAGAAGATCTAGTTTTAGTGTATCCAATTATGTGAAGCCTATATTCGTTTTTGTATAGCTATATACTTGTGTGAATAATAAGAACTCATGTAACATGCTTTCACAAATAATATTAATTTAATGCTCCCATTTTCATGAAGATAATCATATGATTCTATATGGATATATGAAGTGGAACCAATGTGGAAGAGAAAATACATGCTCTCAGTTTTTTAAGTGGTGTTTTATGTTAAGAGGCCGATAGTAATGATAATAAAAGATAAAAAAATAATGTTTTTATAAAATATTAAGACATCATATGATATTGATATGAATTAATTAACCCTTTCATGAAGTAATAAATAATAGTGAAAACATCTGAAGAAAGGCATTGATCATTTGGTCCATTGTGTGTTTCACCATAAAGAAAGAAGGTGGGTTGAGATATTTCATATATGATACACAATATAAATGAATTATAAATTGTTGATATTACATTAATGTCACATAAAACATGAATTCATGAGGAAAAATATTGATCAATAGAGTTATACATGAAAATAATTACACTTTAATGTGAACACCATTGAGAAAAGTGATAGAAACTAGCACAATAATTTAATATATCATATTATCTATTAAAGACCATTATCATTTGGGGTAAAGAAAAACTATAAGATTATAATCCCATAATATGTTCATATTTCTGTGACTAGAGAAGAATAATAATAGGAAGTTATTGATTACTCTATTTCTAAACATCCCATTAATGTCTGTATTTTAGGGAGCCCTGTTATTGCTTCAATTTGAGGAAGTTTGTAATGCCCCGACCACAGTTACCTAGAGTTGGTGCATTATTACATAACATTGGCATGAACAAAAGAAAGATCAAGTCTTGAAATACCGATTAGTTTAGTAGCCTTGGAATAACTAGATACATTTATAAATTTTACATTACATCATAGAATGAAAACTACAACAATATAGTCTCCATAGTCCACACTCTTATCCCCTCATACTATCTCTTCAGGTCATTCATAAAATACTTCTTCACATCCTGGGAAAAATAAAACATAGAAAGGGGTGAGCTCAAATTCCCAGTAAGGATAACAATATAGAGGAAACTTTTATAAATAAGCATAAACATTTAAGGCAATGTATAACTAAAACAAAGGCCTTTTAAACAAAAACTTCAGTATAATATGGAAAAAATAAAATGAAATAATTCCATTTACTTATTCACATGGATATTCTACTAGTCAAATAATCTCATGCAATATGAATAACCACTTTAATAATGATGGAATGCATAATGTCAGACTATCATAACAACATAGTCAAGGCCTTGTTCCAAGACTACAAATAGGATTTTGTCAAAGCCTTTTTCCAAGACACTAGTTTGTCTCATGAGACCTACCGATGCATCGAGGACCTATAGTGGGCTCCACCCATCACATATTAAGTCCAATGCATTCCTCATATGAATAGGTTTAAACATAACATAAACATTCGTATTAAAACTAGCATACGAAATGTCAATAATTTCTCCATAAACCATGAATGGTATAAAAATAACGCATCCACAGTCAAACATATCACAAAACCTTTAATACAATATGGAAGTTTTGTATCATAATAAATAAACTTCAAATAAGTTTAAAATCCATCAGAGGATGTTGACATAGATGAAATCAAAACTATTTAAGAGAAATATCTCTTTTTTGAAATCATTTAAAAGTAACATAATTATAAAATAAAACTTTTAATTTGAAATTATTATTATAATATTGTAAGGGAAGATTCAATGATTTTATAATGGCATAAAATAGTCGCACCGTCCGTATAAGTTAAAAAAAGACATTCTTACCTTAATTCTGTAAAAAATGTTAAAAAGAACCTTATTTGGAAAACGACGGAAAGATTCTTTTATAAACCTCTTATAAAAAGTCAAACAAGGGTATAAATGAATTTAACCCATATTCTAGTAAATATTAAAAAAATTTTGAAATAAATTTTTAAGAAACATGGATGTGGATGATAAAGAAGTCCCAGTAGATTATTACGTATAAACAACCTCAGATAATGAAGAGATTGTGAAATAAACTCTTACCTTGTACTTTTCCTTGGTTGGGGGTAGTTTAAACTCCTGTATAATGGTGAAATAATTGTTATTAAATTATTCAAGAATCATTTAAATTAATATTATATCATATATGATCTTTTAACATTGCTTTATTAATAATATATTAGTATTATCGTTGTTTCTGGTGTTAACTTACTCATTTTCTTTTATATGTTTTGTTACATAAGCCGTGTTTGTTATGGATAGGTTGTATCTTATTCATATCCCGAATTACATCAATTCCTTAAACACTATTTTTAATCATCAAATGAGAATTATACTTAAATGGATACGATGGAGAATGAATCTCATCGCGTTCATGGAGACGGTAGTCCGTACGTACGCACGAGCGACAATATCATTCTTTTGATATTAAAATAATATTTAATTGGATAGTATATCATATATACAGAATCATTATCATGTTATATTTATTATTTACATTAATTTCACATCATTATTATACCCATCCAAATAATAATGTATTGAATAACAATTATACCACGACGTGGAGACGGTAAGTCGTACGTACGCACGTATGGTGACATGTCACTCAAAGGATGGATATAATAATGAATATGGTTGTACCATATTTATAATAACATAAATTTATATAGAATATACTGGAGTTATTGTTTTAGAATGGAAATAACAAAGAAAGAAGAAGTGGAAGAAGAAAGGAACTTGAAAGAGGGTGGTGAAAACATTACCTCTTCTTCGGGTTCTTCCTTTTGATTTGATCAAAAGGGCTCCTTAGGTTGGCTTTCTGATCACACTAAGGCCTCTAGGTTGAATTTAGAGAAGTTGATATAGTATTTTTGCAGGTTTTGGCCGATCCAAAATGCTTTTTATGTGTGAATTAGTGAGAAGGGGGAGTGCCCTTTTATAAGAGGGGTGAGGGGCACCTTTGGAAAAGCTAGAAATATTAGTTTATAATAAATTTATATTCGGTCTCTAATGGCTCCAAAGTGTACTATTTAAAGTTTAAGGTAAGGATAGGTCGAAAACCACTCAATAAATAGGTTTTAGACAGGTTTAGGTCACTATATTAACCTTATCTTTTAGTTTTAACTCTTAGTTAATTAGTTTAACATTTACCATGTCACTTTGTATTTTTATATTATATAGTTAATAAACATACTATATACATCCAAGCGACCCCCAAGTGGTCCATTAATGATATACCTATCATGATATAAGTCTCTTGTCCGAACCTTAGATTTTTAGGAATTTAATATCAATTAATAATATAATATATTTTTAAAAAACTCTTTTATGTGAATTTTGACACTATTCAATAATTGATTTTTGTTTAAGTCTTAACAACTTTATTAATTCGGACCAAATTCATTTAAGAAATCCTATAATGTCATATTAAGCAATAAAATTCATGGATGTCATCAAAACTTTCAAATTATATTAATTTTAACATTGATAATACCAATTATTTGATTGTTTCATTAATAAGGAAAATATTGCATCATTATTGTGTCAAAAATAATATTAATTATTAAATGTCTAAAAATTATAAATAAAATATCATTATGTAGGAAATATTTTTATATTTCTAATTAATATTTATAGTCAAAAATCCAACATATATAACCCTATGTAAAAAAATATTTTCTAAAAGTTATATGCTTATGTCATTTTTGTATTTATTTTAACTTAATTAATATAAAGTGTCATTATCACTTAAAAGTGGCTCCATGGGGTCCCAAAATCGACCCAAAGATGCCCATAGTCGTACATTTATCAACCAATAAGTTTAGGACATGTGTTTAGGTAATTTCTTATTATATTATTATTTTTTACCCTTATTTACCGGATTTACCCTTTAACCATGGTAAATAAAATATTTACCAAATTAATTATTCAAAATGTCTAAAAATAAAAGTCACCTATTTACACAATTTGGACATCCTGATTATAAATATTTAATCTATTTATCCAAATTCAAAACAAAGAAGTGGCAGAAATTAATTTAAAATTAATTCCTATTGTTAAAACAAAAAGCGTGTTTTTAAGAGATAATATCTATCAAAAGATTGACAATTGTTCATGTCCGGTTTAATTTTGAAATTATGTCCAATGACCAAAATTGTATTAAATGGTAAAAATGTATTTTAAATATACTTTAAAACCACTAAAATTCATAATTTATCACTATTAATTATTTCGATTAAAAAAGTTGTTTTTAATTAAATTTTAGTAATTTTCACTATTCATCAAAATATAAATGTAATCCGAAAAGTTCCAAAATTTTACCCTAGGCTAATTTTGATATTCCAAATCAAAAAATGAAGTCAATTTTGAGAGATAAAATTTATAAAATTTCAAAAAGTGTGTATTATTATTTATAACGGCTGGTTTGATTGGTTGTGGTGTTTGTTAGAACTCGAAGTTACGGACAACACACGCTACTGTATTATTCAAAGAGAAGCGTACCGTGGAAGCTTGGAATGTTACATTCTCCCATCCTTAAAATAATTTTGTCCTCAAAATTTCAAGAATATTATTGAATAAAAAGACTCTAGTGGTTCTTCATCATAAGTTCCTCGGGTTCCCACGTTGCCTCTTCCATCTTATGGTTTCTCCATAGAACTTTTACCAGACGAGTCGTCCGGTTTCTCAGCACTTGTTCTCTTGTATCAAGAATCCTGATGGGATCTTCGCAATAAGACAGATCGGGTTCCAGTTCTAATTCCTCATAGGTGAGTACATGTGTTGGGTCAGGCATGTATTTTCTCAACAGTGATACGTGGAACACATCGTGAACTTTGGAGAGATTTAGCGGCATTATCAAAGGGTAAGCTACAGCCCCAATTCGTTCTAGAATTTCGAAAGGACCAATGTACTTGGGACTCAATTTACCTTTCTTGCCAAAACGTATAACTCCCTTCCATGGAGATACCTTCAAGAAAACATGTTCTCCTACCTGAAATTCCAAATCCTTCCTTCGGTTATCGGCATATCTCTTCTGCCTACTTTGAGCTACTTTGATGTGGTTTTGGATTACCTTTATCTTTTCCATTGTTTCCTCCACCAGTTCTGGTCCTACAAGTTTTCTTTCACCAACTTCATCCCAACAGGTTGGTGTGTGACATCTCTTTCCGTACAACTCTTCATATGGTGTCATCCGAATACTTGAATGGAAGCTATTGTTATAGGAAAATTATACCAGAGGTAAATATTGATCCCACATACCCTAAAAGTCAAGTGATCATGATCTCAACATGTCTTCAAAGGTTTGAATAGTCCGTTCTGATTGTCCATCTATTTGAGGGTGGTAGGCAGTGCTCAAATGAAGTTCAGTATCCAAGTATTTCTGAAGACTTTTCCAGAATCTTGAAGTAAAACGGGGATCACGATCAGAAACAATCGATAGGGGTACTCCATAAAGTCTCACAGCTTCATCAATATATAGTCTTGCTAGACATTCTAGTGGTAGATCTTCTCTTATAGCAAGAAAATGTACTGACTTGGTAAGACGATCAACAATAACCCATATTGCATCGTTCCTTCTAGGAGTATTTGGTAGTCCCATGACAAAGTCCATCGTGATATTATCCCATTTCCACTCAAGTATGGGAAGAGGTTGCATGACTCTTCCAGAATGTTGCCTTCCAGCTTTCACTTGTTAACAAACCATACATCTTGACACAAAATCAGCAATCTTCCTCTTCATGTTGTCCCACCAAAAATTTTCCTTTAAATATCTATACATTTTGGTGCTCCTAGGGTGTAAAGAGAAATTGGAACTATGAGCATCGTCTAAAAATTCCCTTTTTAAATCAGGTATATCGGGAACACAAAGTATCTTCCCGAATTTCAAAATTCCTTCTTCATACAAAAAGTCTCTCAATCTCCCATCATTCACAGCTTTAATCTTCTTTTGAAATTCTTTATCATCATTCTGAGAACTCTTAATCCTTTCTAGAAAAGATGGTTTGGAAACCATTTGAAAAAGCACTAATGTTTCACCTTCCAAGGTTATTCCCATATCCATATTCACTAGATCCATGAAAATTGGATCCCTTTCAATTCTCATATTGTTCAAAACTCCATGATCTTTTCTTCTCAAAGCATCCTCCACCTTATTTTCCTTCCCCAGGTGGTAGTGTATCGTACAATCATAATCCTTGAGTAATTCAAGCCATCTACTTTTCATCATATTGAGTTCTTTTTGTGATAAAATATACTTCAAACTCTTGTGATCAGTATAAATCTCACATTTTTCACCATAGAGGTAGTGTCTCCATATCTTCAAAGAAAAGATCACAGCTGCTAACTCGATATCATGAGTAGGATAGTTTTGCTCATGAATTTTCAACTGTCGTGATACATAGGTAATAACCATATCATTCTGCATAAGGACACAACCAAGTCCTTTCTTTGATGCATCACTATAAATAATGAACCCATCATTCCCCTATGGTAGAGTCAATATAGGAGCATTGACTAATATTCTCTTCAGTTCTTCAAAACATTCTTCACACTCTTTTGTCCAAACAAATTTAACCCCCTTACGTCTGAGCTTTGTTAATGGGTTAGCCAATCGGGCAAAATTCTGGACGAAACGTCGATAATAACCTGATAAACCAATAAACCTGCATACCTCAGTTATACTAGTAGGTGATGGAAATTCTTGGATTTCCTTGGTCTTAGAAGGATCAACAGAGATTCCATCTTTAGAGACAATATGGCCAAGAAAAGAAATCTCCTGAAGCCAGAATTCACACTTGCTAAACTTCCCATATAATTCATGTCTTCTCGGAGTCTTTAGGATAATGCGCAAGTGATTTTCATGATCTTCATAGCTTTTGGAGTATACCAAGATATCATCAATAAATACCACCACAAAATCATCGATATATTCCTTGAAAACTCTATTCATCAGATCCATGAATACAGAGGGTGCATTAGTCAATCCAAAAGGCATTACCGTAAACTCGTAATACCCATACCTGGTTCAAAATGTTGTCTTCAGAATGTCTTCCTTCTTCACACACAACTGATGGTATCCAGATCGAAGGTCAATCTTTGAAAATTATTGAGCTCCATGTAGTTGGTCAAATAAATCATAAATGTGAGGTAGGGGATACTTGTTCTTTATTGTTATATCATTGATATCCCTATAGTCGATGCATAACCTCATAGATCCATCTTTCTTTTTAACAAAAACAATCGGGGCTCCCCATGTAGAAACACTAGGGCAAATAAATCCCTTATTACTCAATTCCTCTAGTTGTTTCTTTAGTTCAACTAATTCTACAGTGGCCATTATATAAGGGGTCTTTGATATAGGCCTTGATCCAGGAATTAAATCAATGGAAAACTCAACTTCTCGTTCTGGAGGATGTCCAGGTAAATCTTCCAGAAACACATCTACATATTCTTTCACAATAGGTACATCCTATATTTGAACATTCCTTTACTCACCCACAGTCATTTCATTTTCTTCTTCCCCAATAATTGAATTTAGTTGAGCTACTGGGGGTGGATCTAGATAAGAATTAGGTGGTGACGATTCTGCTCTAAAGATAAGGTGTTCCTTATCATCATCATCAAAAATCATAACCTCTTTCTTCTTACAATAAATTTTCGCATCATGGTTCGAAATCCAATCCATACCGAGGATTATATTAAACTCAATCATAGGTATGACGATGAGATCAGCGGATAAAGAACATTTATTTGCTCTAATGGGGACTGATTCACAAAACTTTGTGGCAATGATACTTCCCTTAGGAGTTTTAACTGACAACTCCCTTGTTAAATCAAATTGGAAATATCTAATTTTCTTAGAAAACTGGGAAGATATGAAACAATACAATGATCTAGAATCAAATAATTCATTTTATAAACTTGAGGAAACCATTAAATTACCTTCCACCACGTCTTTCGGAGCTTCTACCTCAGCTGTAGTGATAGCATAAGCTTGTCCCTAATCCCTTGGCCTTTTCTGAGGTAAGTTCCCCTAACTCTTAGAACATTCGTTTTCATAATGTCCCATCTCCCTGCAACTGTAGCATTGGACATCGGTAGCTTCCTTCTTCCCCTTGAAATCACGAGCTTGGTGGTCTTTTTCACCACACTTGTAACAGACTCCCATTCCTTTTAAGCAAGTACTGGGGTGTTTCTTTCCACATTTACTACAGGATGGATATTCCACTTTTCCCTTCTTCCCCTTATTTCCATTCCTAGATTGATCAGCAGATCTCTTCTTCTCTTGCTTTGTTTTAAAGTCATAAGACTTAGAGAATTCTTTTTCTATCTTGATAGCATATGAGATAATGTCTTCATACGATGAGAAGGATTGTGAGACTAATGCTCGATAGAGAAATGGTTTTAACCCATCAAAGAAACGATTAATCTTACTTCTTGGGTTATGTATATAATCTACAACATACCTTGCTAACCTTTTAAAGTTAGCCCCATACTTTGCGACATTCTCATCCTCCTTTTGTCTTAGACTCAGAAATTTCCTTTCTATATCTTATCGATGGTCATGTGGAAAGTATTTTTCTAAAAACAGATCTTTGAACTCCCTCCATTCCATATTTGATACTTCATCATCTTCCTTCGTGTTTTGAATCAATGACCACCATTGATCAGCATCCCCAATGAGGCGGTAATCTGCCATGATAACTTTTTCCCTTTCACTACTCCCCAAAGCCTAAAATATTTTCTTTAGGGAATTTATCCATTGCTCAGCTACTAAGGGATTTGTACTCCCATTGAACGTTTGTGGTTGTTTCCTCATGAAGCGATCTAACATTGATCCTCGACGTTGTGGATCAGGGTGCTCCAAGGTTATTATTCATAACCTGAGTGAGTTGTCCTAGTACGGTGATTAGCTGATCAGCACCAGTTGCATCACCAACTCCACTATAATTATATTGAGTAGGAGGGAAATCCCTACATGGAGTTTATGCATTGATACGGTTTCCATTTCTTCCACTAGGCGCCATTTCTAAACAATGGCATAAACTAGATTAGTTTATGAATCAAAATAAAAAATTCCATACTTATAAAACACTTAACATAAATTGAACTATTTATAGATATAATCCATAATCATAAAAATGTTTTCTTTGAAGAAGTATATACTCATAAACCCTTCACAATTATTTGTAATGAAAATGAGAGTTATCCTAAGCATATCCCCTGGGAGTGTCGTAACCAAGAGTGCATCAAGGCCTATTGTCGTGCACCAGTTCCCGTTCGAGTCTATCTCAAAGCGGTGTTTTCGGGTTTTACCCCTAGGTACATATGTGCCAGAGCCGCCTCTACCTGCTCGTATCCAAACAGGGATGTATTGCTCAGAAACCTCACAAAATCTCTACAATACCAAAATTCTAGGAAGTTCTTCTATACTAATCCTCAAAGTCCATCTTAGGTCTATGTGCTATAATCAGAGTTTATCTAAATCTATCTTCCAAGGTTTGTACTAAACTTCATCTGATACCAACTGTAACGCCCCAACCCCAGTTACCCAGATTCGGTGCATTATTACATAACATTTCCATGATCACAAGAAAGATCAATTCTCAAAATACCGATTAGTTTAGTAGCATTGGAATAACTAGATACATTCATAAAGTTTACATTACATCATAAAATGAAAAGTACAACAATATAGTCTCCATAGTCCACACTCGTATCCCCTCATACTATCCCAGCAGGTCATTCATAAAATAATTCTTCACATACTGGGAAAAATAAAACAAAGAAAGGGGTGGGCACAAATGCCCAGTAAGGATAACAATATAGTGGAAACTTTCATTAATAAGCATAAACATTTAAGTCAATGTATAACTAAAACAAAGGAATTTTAAACTTAAACTTCAGCATAATATGGAAAAAAGAAAATGAAATAATTACATTTACTTATTCACATGGATATTCTACTAGTTGAATAATCGCATGCAATATCAATAACCACTTTAATAATGATGGAATTCATAATGCCAGACTATCATAACCACATTGTCAAGGCCATGTGCCAAGACTACAGATAGGATTTTTTCAAGGCCTTGTTCCAAGACACTAGTTTGTCTCATGAGACCTACCGATGCATCGAGGAGCTATAGTGGGCTCCACCCATCACATATTAAGTCCAATTCATTCCTCATATGAACAGGTTTAAACATAACATAAACATTCGTATTAAAACTAGCATACGAAATGTCAATACTTTCTCCATAAACCATGAATAGTATAAAAATAACACATCCATAGTCAAACATATCACAAAACCTTCAATACAATATGGAAGTTTTGTATCATAATAAATAAACTTCAAATAAGTTTAAAATTCATCAGAGGATGTTGACAAAGATGAAATCAAAACTATTTGAGAGAAATATCTCTTTTTTGAAATCATTTAAAAGTCACATAATTATAAAATAAAACTTTTACTTTGAAAATATTCTTATAAAATTGTAAGGAAAACTTCTATGATTTTATAACGATGGAAAATAGCCGCACCCTTCGTATAAGTTAAAAAAAGTCATTCTTACCTTAATTCTGTCAAAAATGTTAAAAAGGACCTTATTTGGAAAATGACGGAAAGATTCCTTTATAAACTTCTTATAAAAAGTCAAACAAGGGTATAAATGACTTTAAAAAATATTCTAGTAAATAGTAAAAATGTTTTGAAATATATTTTTAAGAAACATGGATGTGGATGATAAAGAAGTCCCAGTAGATTATTACCTATAAACAACCTCGGATAATGAAGAGATTGTGAAATAAACCCTTACCTTGTACTTTTCCTTGGTTGGGGGTAGTTTCAACTCCTGTATAATGGTGAAATAATTGTTATTAAATTATAAAATAATCATTTAAATTAATATGATATCATATATGATCTTTTAACATTTCTTTGTTAATAATATATTATTATTATTGTTGTTTCAGGTGTTAACTTACTCATTTTATTTTATATGTTTTGTTAAATAAGTCATGTTTTTTATGGATAGATTGTATCTTATTCATATCCAGAATTATATCAAGTCCTTAAACACTATTTTTAATCATCAAATGAGAATTATACTTGAATGGATACGATGGATAATGAATCTCATCGCGTTCGTGGAGACGGTAGTCCGTACGTATGCACGAGCGACAATATCATTCTTTTGATATTAAAATAATATTTAATTGGATAGTATATTATATATACAGAATCATTATCATGTTATATTTATTATTTACATAAATTTCACATCATTACTAAACCCATCAAAATAATAATGTATTGAATAACAATTATACCACGACCTCGAGACGGTAAGTCGTACGTACGCACGTATGGTGACATGTCATTCAAAGGATGGATATAATACTGAATATGGTTGTACCATAATTATAATAACATCATAGTATATATAATATACTGGAGTTATTGTTTTAGAATGGAAATAACAAAGAAAGAAGAAGTGGAAGAAGAAAGGAACTTGAAAGAGGGTGGTGAAAACATTACCTCTTCTTCGGGTTCTTCCTTTTGATTTGATCAAAAGGGCTCC
The DNA here is from genome assembly GCA_963277665.1 of Viscum album. NCBI lineage: Eukaryota > Viridiplantae > Streptophyta > Magnoliopsida > Santalales > Viscaceae > Viscum > Viscum album. The sequence goes on from OY728155.1 coordinate 1,232,555,050, forward strand.
TTAGGTTGGCTTTATAATCAAACTAAGGCCTCTAGGTTGAATTTAGGGAAGTTGAGAGAGTATTTGGGCAGGGTTTGGCCGATCCAAAAGGCTTTGTATGTGTGAATTAGTGAGAAGGGGGAGTGCCCTTTTATAAGAGGGGTGAGGGGCACCTTTGGAAAAGCTAGAAATATTATTTTATAATAAATTCATATTCGGTTTCTAATGGCTAAAAAGTGGATTATTTAAAGTTTAAGGTTGGTATAGGTCCAAAACCACTCAACCAATAGGTTTTAGACAGGTTTGGATCACTATATTAACCTTATATTTTAGTTTTAACTCTTAGTTAATTAGTTTAACATTTACCACGTCACTTTGTATTTTTATATTATATAGTTAATAAACTTACTATATACATCCAAGAGACCCCCAATTGGTCCATTAATGATACACATACCATGATATATGTCTCTTGGCCGAACCTTAGATTTTTAGGAATTTAATATCAATTAATAATATAATATTTGTTTTAAAAACGCTTTTATTTGAATTTTGACAGTATTCAATAATTGATTTTTTTTAAAGTCTTAAAAACTTTATTAATTAGAACCAAATTCATTTAAGAAATCCTATAATTTAATATTAAGCAATAAAATTCATGTATGTCATAAAAACTTTCAAATTATATTAATTTTAACATTTATAATACCAATTATTTGATTCTTTCATTAATATGAAAAATACTACATCATTATTGTGTTATAAATAATATTAATTATTAAATGTCTAAAAATTATAAATAAAATACCATTATGTATGAAATATTTTTATCTTTCTAATTAATATTTATAGTCGAAAATCCAACATATATAACCCTATGTAAAAATTATTTTTCTAAAATATATATGCTAATGTCATTTTTGTATTTATTTTAACTTAATTAATATAAAGTGTCATTATCACTTACAAGTGGCTCCATGGGGTCCCAAAATCGACCCAAAGATGACCATGGTCGGAAATGTATCAACCAATAAGGTTAGGACACATTTTAGGGTAATTTATTATTATTATAATATTATTGTTTTACCCTTATTTACCGGATTTACCCTTTAACCATGGTAAATAAAATATTTACCGAAGTAATTATTCAAAATGTCTAAAAATAAAAGTCACCTATTTACACAATTTTTACATCCTGATTCCAAATATGTAATCCATTTTTCCATATTCAAAACACATAAGTGTCAGAAATTAATTTAAAATTAATTCCTATTTTTAAAACAAAAAGTGTGTTTTTAAGAGATAATAACTATCAAAAGATTGACACTTGTTCATGTCCGGTTTAATCGTGAAATTATGTCCAATGACCAAAATTGTATTAAATGGTAAAAATATATTCTAAATATACTTTAAAACCACTCAAATTCATAATTTATCACTATTAATTATTTCGACTAAAAAAGTTGTTTTTAATTAAAATTTAGTAATTTTCACTATTCATCAAAATATAAATGTTATCCAAAAAGTTCCAAAATTTTACCCTAGGATAATTTAGATATTCCAAATCCAAAAATGGATTCAATTTTGAGAGATGTAATTTATAAAATTTCAAAAAGTTAGTATTACTATTCATAACGGCTAGTTTGATTGGTTGTGGTGTGTGTTAGAACTCGAAGTTGCGTACAACACACGCTACTGTATTATTCAAAGAGAAGCGTACCTTGGAAGCTTGGGGTGTTACAAAGTTGATTAGAATCATTTCTTCCTATTGAAGAATAATTTTTATACATTTCTAATCACTTTATAAGTCATGGTTTAATGTCATTTAATATAGTGATTCATATTTAAATCTTGAATTATACCTAGTCAGTGGTAGGAAAATGGGTCTAATGTCATCCTCTTGCCTGTGTTTTTTTATAAGAAAAAGGAAACAGTGTTCATGTGGTATAATAACCAAAATACATAGATCATGTAGTCATCCACATTAGAGGATAACCTCCTAGTGTTCTTTTTGAATTGTTTTTTTGTGTGCATGATTACTAACCATGAGTGAAGATGATAAGAGACCCATTCACTGAATATGTGAAAGAGGTATAAAAAGGGGATAAATTTTTTAAAGTGATACAAATTCATCTCAAAATGATTCACCCCCCCCTCGGTTTTTTATTTCCAAAGTGATCCTAAAATTGGTATTAAAGGAGGTCAAACCTGTTATTAGATTCTCTATTTAGAATCTTATTAAAGATTTGATTTCTCTTTTAAATTTAGAATGTAATTTTAACATAGAGTAATTTTATCTACTATAGATAAGAATTAAATCTCAGCTAAGAGTCTTAATAACATAAAGAATAATAAATTGAGAAAGATAGAAAATACATAACTCTTGATTAATGAGAAAAAATAATCAGTTCCACCATGCATTAATACTAAAAAAAGGAAATTAATATAATGTAAAGATTTGGTAGTAAAATATACTACTAAGGATATGGAAAATAGTTCTACCAAATATGTTGATGAAGAGGTGTCAGATATGTTATTCTAAGATTTTATGATAAAAAAATAAGCTCGAGTGGTGATGATAATTCCAAAGATAATGAAATTTTTTCAAATTAGGGTATGATCATGAAAGAATAGATCACCTATATAAAAGAATAATCTAATAAAATTGTGAGATCATTTGTCATAAATGGTTATTACATGTTTTTATCTCACTAAAAATGAAATGATAATAGTCCAAGATTCCAGAAGATTGAAAAATATTTTGAGAACTTGTAAAAAGATTTAGAAGAAAGAATGAAATCCAATATAGTTCTCTACAAAACAATTAGAGGAAGATAAGTATATAATGTTGAACTTGATGAAATATAATCCATTTTGGAAGATCAGTGACTAAATAAAATTTAGGAAAAAGAGGATTCCACTAATGAATTTAAATAATACTTCTATGTATTAGAGGGGAAAAAATTCTATCATTGATTTCATGAATTATAAACTTTTAATCAAATAAAATGAGATCAAATAACTTGACATGTTTATACAAGATAAAAAAATCATGATTTTGTAGTTGTAAAGATTAAAGAATAATGTGAAGAAATATTGAAGTGAGTGGAGGATGAAAAATTCATCATAAATATGAAATGTCTTGAACTTTGAATCAAATTAGAAAATATTGAAAATGTTTAAGTTGAGACTTAAAAATAAGATGAAAGAAGACATATTACTACAAGGTTTGTATCCATATAAACTTTTAAATAGGGCACCTATACTAAAAGACCACTATATGGTCAAACGAATAGACTAAGATCACCTAATGATAAATCTCAAGTAGTCTCTAAGAAAAAGTTTCTATCTACAAAAAATAATAACATTTGTTATAATTTTAGTTCTCTATATAGTGAAGGTATAAAATTACAAGAAATGAAAAATTGGATGAATAAAAATGATGAAGAGACCACCACTACATTTTTTGTGAATAAAGATAAATATAAAAGAAGTTGTTCCCTTAAAAAATCCCATTAAAAGAATCAAAAGAAACATAAATAAAAATCATGTTAATCAGGTAAGTCCTTAAATAAAAAGAAATTATCAATAATTTTTGGCTACTATTAGTGATGTGATAGATTCAAGAACATGGAATATGATTTCTAGTATAATATGTTCATATTTAAAAATCAAATAATTCCAACATCAATGGGAGGAGTAGTGATGATGAAAATTCCATAAAATTAAAGGAATAATCTACCTGTTATAAATATATTAGAAAGTTTGTTGAAATACTGTGCTATTTTTAATGGAAGTGGACATAATGAAGAGGTATACAAGTATAAATCATTAAATCATGCCACTAAAAAAATTCTGAAAAAAAATACCTTAAAATTTTAAGAATGTAAATAATTATACCTTGGAAAATTATTGGTATAAAATATTAACAAATAACCTTCCTAAAAAATTACAAAGAATACAGATAAGTTAAACTTGGTTGAAAATTAGAAGAAGATTGATGCTCAACACAAACCCAAGAAGAAGAAAAATTGTGTTGCACCAAATAAAATATGTTACTTCTTTTTTAGAAGAATGGGTCACACCATTGATCACTCTAAGAAATACATGGACATCACAATGAATAAAGGCAATCTTAAGAAACAAAGGGAGAAACCAATCCAAGAGAAAAATAAATGAACTAAAATGGTAATGGTCACAGCTGATAAGCCATGTGGAACTACCAAGCATGAAGTTCATATTCCAAATGATATAATTGTTACTTACCTAGAATATTTGGATTGAGTAATGAAATTGGAAGAAGAAAAAAATAAATAATGTGATAAAGGAAATAAAATATTCTACACAAAGAAATTGTTGAAAGAAAAGACACAATGAAACTCAAAACATCCAATAAATCCATAAAGGTTAGAATGAATATTTCAAACTCACATATAGTAGAGAATAAATGAGTTTCATGGTTGATAAACAATCCTTAGCTTGTATGCTTATATTGAAAAACAAATGAGATCCAATTTATTCCCATTTAATTTTTTTGTTCATTACTTTCATGCAATTGAATGAGTTTCATATATTCAATGGAATAACTAAAATTAAAATTATATTGTTGCATATACAAGATGTAATATTCATTTAAGATTAATGGTAGATAACATTCCTTGATGGGGAGTATCTAAATAATTTCCCATATCATTATATTTCATTCAAAACTAATATCTTTGGAAGTTACTTATTAAAGAACTCATTAATGAGGTATGGGGGTACACTCTGTTATCCTTATTCACAAAAAAAATGATAAAAAGTTTATTCCTAAGAGGGAGAACGCAAATTAATCAATGAAATGAAAAAATAATTTAAATAAGTTCCATAACTAATTTCATGAATATTTCATGCCTATTATAATTGAATGTTTTTAAACTCTATGTTGAGATGAGTGTAGGAATTTAAGGTTGAATTTATCTTGAGAATTTATTTTATGAGTGGTATCATAAATGTTTCATTTATATTAAATCAATTGGAATTAGTTAATTATTATCATCCTGAAAAACAATTAAACAATCTCTGATGAAGGGTACATATTGTTCAAAATCATCTAGTATCATATTTTGAATTGAGAATGAATTTTATTAACGTCTAAATTATATCTCCTTATTTTCTACTCCAAGAATGGATCAAGTAGACTTAGAGTAAAATAATTAATGGCACATTGATTAAGAAAGAAATCATATCATCCTCTCTTATCCAGTTTTTATTTATTATCAATGAGGGGGAGAGAATAAAATGAAAAAAATGAGATAAGAAATAAATAGAATATATTAACATCCCATTTTCTATATTGGTATAGAAAAGAAATAAAAAGTTGAATATTGATGATCCTAATTTTTATTTGTGTTGCATTTTTTTAATAAGTATATAAGATATGGATCACTTGATGTCAATATTTATTTAATAATAATATTATCTTAGAAGTATTTTATGTTCCCAATCTTGGTAATGTGTAAATATTGAAGTTCCCAAACAATTATATGCATTTTATTGTGAAATTTTTTTTGAGGATAAAAGTTTCATCAAGAATCTTAGAAGTAGTTGATGTAGTTGAGGTTTTGAATAAGATATATCTATAATAATTTCAAAGGTAATATGATATATTTTGGATAAACTAATTTAATTGTGAATATTTTATAACTGGTCTTAAAACTCAAAAACATGTGAAAATGGAATTTTAATAAGTGAACATTATTTAATTTAGTCAAAGTAACCATGAAATATTCTATTATTTCATGAGAAGTTCTATTAAGACCAAGAAAATTTTTATTTACATGGATAAATACACATTGGTTGTGGAATATTTTTGAATTCCATGAAAAAAAATACATTTAAATTTTTTCATTATGAATCATTTTAAAGAAGGAATTTTTGTGTCTTGGAATTTGATGGTGAGAATTATATAAAATGGAATAATATTTTGGGATAAATCTTTTTGTTAGCCTCTGTTAAAAAATTAGTCCAACAAAATCTATCCAAGTACCCACCTCAACCACACATGTGGTACCAGGGGTCAACTACATGGGAGATAGGTTGACCTAAATGGCTATGGAGGTAGGTGATTGGGCATGCATAGAACCCATCGGGAGTGCACGGGGGGTGCATGGTGTGTGAATATAGTGCATGAGTAACTGGTCGGGTGACCATGAAATGGGGTGGTGTGGCCTATTTTGGGAATATTTATAGGTATATCTAGGTGTTGAACCCTAGATCGAGAGGTTGTTGAAGTAGATATTCTAATTAAGTGAATAATATATAGGATAAAGATATATGTGGGACACACTCTATATGATACACTATTCTTTTATCTTAATAAATATGTATAAAACACACCATTGAATTATAAGATTCTAAGACATTGTATTCTTCTTCATATCTACATGTGAGCTCAAGACAATCAAATTTATAATTATAGTGTCCGACATTCATTATTTTATTGATCAAACCATGATAATGAGACCCACTCAATCATACAAAGGCCATGTATGTAATCTTCATCTTGTATGCATGAATTTATTCAAAGAATGTGATATTGTTGAATGAAAAATGAAGTAGCGGGAGGCAATTTGTAAATATATATTCATGTATGGGTTTAGATTCAACATTAAGAAGAATCAAGGTGTCATGTTAATAGATTCAATCATAAAAATCCAAGATGCTACCTTTTTCAGTGTAATGTAATATAAATAAATAAAGGACATATTCGGTAATTTTAATATTTGGTATTTTCAAGAGTTTAAAGGTATCGATTGACATGACATATTTTGAAGGACATAAAAATCATCCTTGAATAGATATAAAAATAAAATTACTAAGTTGGTGAAGGAACAAAATATAGGTAGTGAATAACATCTATAAATACCAATGGATTGAGGTTGATATTTGTTTTTGTCATTTATATATTTTGATATCTATTATTTTCAAAAGAAAAGAAATAATATTCAAGCTTAATTTTTTGTGAAGGGCATAAGGCCTCCCACATTCTTTATTCACATGAAGATGAATAATTTTGTGATCCTGTTAGGTTATAAAGAATAAGAGGATAGTGTTTATGTGTACCCTATTACGTGAAGCTCATCCATGTTTCTATGAATCTCTATACTTTCATGATGAAGAGGAACCCGTATGACATGCTTTCATATAAAATATGAGTTCCATGCTCATATATTTGCAAATATAATCCCATGAACTAACTTGGTTACGTGAAATAGAACCATCACAGAAGAGAAACCACATTCTCTTAGTTTGTGAAGTAGTGTTTTATGCAAACAAGACAATAATAATAACAATAAAAGATAAAATAATAATTTTCTCGTGAGGGATATTTCATCACATGAGATTTCATTTCATGAATTAACCAATGTATGAAGAAGTACATAATGGTGTACTCATATGATTAAATACATTGAGCATTCGGGACTCTGTGTGTTCACAAAGAACGAACAAGGTGGGTTGAGATATTCCATTCATTGTATACATTGTACTTTCATGTGGCATTATTGATATTCCATGCATGTCATATACAAAATGAATTCCTGAGTAAAATTATTGATCTATTGAGTGGTCTATAAAAATAAGTAAACATTCATGGAACACCATTTAGAATAGTAAGAGTAACAGATATTATAATTTAATATTTCATTTTTTCTGTTGAAGATCGTTATTATTTGGAAAAAAGACAAACTTAAAGATGACCATCCCATATCATATTCATATTATTGTGACTAAAAAATAATACTAATAGGTAGATACATTTCTTGATATCCCATTTCCCATGATTTCATTGATAATAAAAAGGAATTAGTGGGCATGTTAGATAATAACTACCATACACCGAGGACATAGTTATCCTGTCACGAACTGAATCTAGTCACCGCCAAAACTGGCACCCGACCTGACCCATGGAAAGTCCCGAAGGGAGTTCCCGATCCCCACAGGTTGGCACAAGTGTCTGGGTATCAAAAACTAAAAATTTGGGAATGATTTACCCAAGTTTGTATACTTAAAACAACAAATTAATCCAAGAAATCAAATCTGGATTTTTCAAACAAAAACATATTTTACGAAAATTCAGAACTGAATTACACAATTTTAAACAATGTTTGAAGACCATTACAAAGGTACAAAGTCATGAAATTACATCCCAAGAACCTCCACATGGAAATAGGCACCACCCTCAAGCCATCTCCATGACACTGCATCACGATAGACCACTAAAAACATGAACCAATGGCATAAAACCTGTACCCAAACCTTTGACACAAAATAAGAAAGTCTACTTACACCCAATGGTGTAAGTAGGGTGTGAGACAAAGCCCAGTAGGATACCACCACTAATAGATTCCATATGATAAACATTTAAAGGCTAATGCATGCAAGTTTTCAAAAACATGAAAAGCTAGTTACAATTTCTAAAAGATGCAACTTTGAATAAGAACGGTTTTCAATTGGTCTATTTTAAAGGATTAACACTTTTAAAATAAACACCAAAGCTACTGAATTTCCCATTCAAAATTATTGTATGCCGATGGTAAGTATAAAGTAACTAATGAGCACAAGAAATAGGAAATAACCCCTAGGCATTAGCTAGCTGTGGGTCCCAGGTACCTCGTATCTTGGTGAGAGTAACCATCACAAATATCCATTCTCGTGCACGAGCCACTAGTAGGGAACATACCCATAACCAAGTGGTCCCCAATAATCATCATCATAGTTTAGTTAGAATTTTAAGCGTCAATATTTCTAAGTGAAACTGAGGTCAAACCCCAGGGATTCACTAGCATACTAGTACACGTCCACCCACCTAGATACCCAGGTTTTCCCCTTGTGCTCAAACAAGTTCAACAAGTCAAGAAATATACATTGAACATGAAAATATCATTTCCACATCAAAAATTCACCCAAAAGCCCATATGTATACCACACAAGTCACAAAAGTCCATTTTTCATTCAAAGGGATTTTGAAATCCGACTCACACTAAAATAACCCACAACACATTTCAGATTTCTTCAACACTTCCACAAAACCATTAAAAAATTTATAAAACAGTTATAAGATATTGAAACTCATATGACAGCCCACACACATGGCACATAACACTCCTTTCATAATAAAAATTTCAATTTTTCACATCACACTCACACAAAACAGTCCACATCACATTCACATCACTTTAACACCTCAATATCTCCTTCAAAAAAATTAATAAAATATTTCCAAGATGATACATATGACACAACAAACTTTTCAAAAATTAAATGGACCTTTTAAAAATATACTCCTACCAAAATAGATTGCTGATATAGTTTCACCACTTACACAACTCAATAAACCATTCAAAACTTTCATAAAACAATTATAAGGAGTATACCCAAGATTTGCATATAAAACCCATTTCAAAAACCTATTTTTAAGCCAAAATCACACCAAGCCCCTACCAAAATAGAATTTGAAGCCCAATAAACATGTAATAATCTACTTTCAAATGTTATATAGTCTCCTTGAAGAATATCACAAAATATACCCATGAGAACACACAAATCCATAAAACACTTTCAAGGAGTATAACAAGGTTATACACATAAAACCCATTCAAATACCCCCCCTTTTTAGGACCACATGACACTATATCATTACCCAACCAAAATTGGAAGCCCCTTTTAACAACTAATAAATCACTTCCACATTTTACAAAACTACCACAAGAGATAACACATGAAATACATTTGAAAAATGAACACTTCAAACAAAAATGTAACTTTAATACCAAATGCTTTACTATTGCTACCAAAAATGGTTTTTGCATAATTCAAAGAATATAAGGAACATGAAAAATTATTTAATCAGGCAAACAAACTCATCATTAAATGGTTATCCACAGAATCACCTACCTAAATTGTCAAATCCCTCAAAACATGATGCGAAACATCAACTGCACCAACCCAGCACCACAAGGATGATAAATCCAGCCCTAGACCACAAATTTTCACCAAAAAGACTCATGGTTAAACCCTATGTACAAACCCTAGGTTTTGGTTACTTTGGAACATCAAGAAAGAGGGATGAAACCCTAAGAAAATAGGAGAAATCAAATAGATAAATACATGTAGAAATATTGAAGAGATCTCCTTAAACCACCAAAATATGAATCTTCAAGTACCCAAAACTGGTATGGAGGTTCGAAGGAGTCATATTAGGTCATGTGGGGACTGAAATGGGGGGGAAAGGATGAAAATTGAAGGAGTTATGAAAGATTCATTTTACCTCGTCAAATGTGGTCGATTTGAGAAAGAGTATGAAAGATCACCCTACTTCGCGGTTCACCTGAGCTCCAAAATTGCGAAAACGATAATGGGAGTGATCCACGGGATATTTTCTTTTAGAGGGAGGTGGAATCATGGAAAACAGTAAAAAATGAATGAGATATGGAAAATTTAAAAAAATAATTTAAAGCAGGAAATGGGCTTATAGGCAGGCCCATTACCTTAATCAAAAACCCAAATCCATCATGATTTTGGATTTCTATGTGGTCCAAAGGGATATGGTGATTTTAATATATCAGGGTATGCCAATTGGGAAGTGTAATGGATATACAATAGTAAAAATTTAAGGAGTTATAGAAGAAACGAAATTTGTTTTTAAATCTAGAATTGGGCTCACGGTTTGGCCCAAATTTTAAAAACCCACCATTTTCACCAAAATGAGGGGTAAACCCCCAAAACAAATAAGGAATGGAAATTAAATGAATAATGAATTTAAAAAAAGGTCATCGGTGTGAGAATTCTTCCCACCATAAAACTTTCTGCCCTTAGAAAGCCACATTAAGGACAAAGCAAAAACCAAACCCAACTGAAAGGTAGAAATGGACTCCTTTGCAAAACTTCGCCCCCAAAGGCCAAAACACCTCCAGTGATCAATTAAGGAAGGAATACTTCACAACCAAAACATACACCTCTTTACTAAAATGATCAAGCACATTCAGGATTTATCCTAAAATAAAACTCCTCAAACACTATCTGAACAAGCCTCAAGCAATTTACCCAAACAAACAAGAACATCGAACAGGGTTATGCTTACCTTGATATAACTAAACCATTGGGAACTCTACAATCCCAACATTTACCCAAGGAAGCTGTAGGTGGTTATATAGCTCTGAAAAAAACTACCCACTTCTAAGCCAAGACCAAGTGCAAAAGTGAGTTACTGGTACAAGGATACACAAATGGGCTCCCCAACCACAAGAGACAACCTAAATTTTCTTTCCGAGATAGAATCAAGACACTAACAGGGGATCCCCGAACAAACTCCCCAGTACAAGGGGTAGAATCCCATTATGAATTTTCAAAATAATATAAATGATACTCATATTGGGTCTCCCCACCATAAGAACCAACCATATTAACTAACCAATATGGGCCTACACAGAAAAAACACAAAACATAAAGAGTTGGGACGGTCGTACGGTTAGCCCACACAGTTTGGGAAACTGTGCACTAACCATGTGGATCCTAATACCTACATGATATTCTGGGGAATGGTTACTACTAAATGTTCACTCAACATGTCTAGACAAATCTAAAACCTTTCCCTCTAACCTAAAGGAAACCAAAGGGGAAAAGAAAGTCATTGGGAGATAACATGGGGATGAGGCCCTCCACCTATTTCCACTGAACGGAAACAAAAGAAGAAAGATGAAAACACCAAATGTTTAATATATTCTCATCTCTCATACTGAGAACATTTTTTTGTACAAGGTTAAAAACTGCACTGGTATTTCCTCTAACTATGTGCCAGCTTCTCTCCGGGACCTATGGATGCAGCTGGAATGATTGAAGCATCTTCGGACTCGCAGTTAGGATTTGGAAACCCCCAAATAGAATTTCTTCTTTCGATGCTACAAACAACTACTTGAAATCCCAGATGGGTTCACCAAGAAAAAACACACTCTAGAACTCACTTAACCCTAACGTGTAATTTCACTAAAATAAGGGTTTAGAGGATTCACTCACATCACACCTTGTTTCTTTGGGTGAGAAACAATAGAAATAAAGGACACATATAGACACCTTCCTCTAAAACAGAGGATGTCGAGATCTCCCGAAAAGAGAAACACTTCTGGAAAAAAAGACTCACAAAATATTTTACAATTTCACCTTTAAAATCAAATGATCACGCAACATCACAACGCGTTACCGAACATGACCAAAGCGACTCATGGAAATAATACAAGGAAGGGGGCCTTATACAACATCCCCAAATATCACAGTATTCCAGAAAGTGTCCCTAACAGTCTATCGTGGCCAGATTTCCCACACTGGTGGTCTAACATAAACCCCTTATTCGAAGAGACCATGAAGGACTCAGAGGCCCTCTTAGACACTATCCATACTGACAACCCCAGACAACTTCCACCTTTGACGAATCAGGTAGCTTAAGAAACTATGGTCACTTTCAACCATCCACGAGCACTCTTCCACAACAAGGGGATCCAGAAAAAAAACCAAGAATGTAAATGGTGTATACTCATTCTACAAATCTCAAGAAAATATTACTTACATTGATCAACTGGAGGATTTTCCAACGGCGAAACAATCTGGGTTGCACTTTAGTTGTGCACTAACCCTTAATGGGGGCGTACCCTATCCAATGGGAGAACCCAAGGACCCAACCAAGTTGGTCCATTGGTAAAAACATTCCACAAAACAGATCCAAACACATTGATGGAACCACCTTAAAGGTGTCCGGAAACATATCTCATAGGAGACTACTAATCGGTCCTTCTACCCAGCTTACCGACCAAACACAAACCCAAAACACAGTTCGAACAGGAGGGGTTCTTGGACTCAAAACATCCAACGACATCAATATTTTCCAAAAACACACAATATAAACCATCCTAAACAATTCATCAAGATATCATGTTTTTCTTTAAAAAAATTCTTTGAAAACCAATGGTTCAGTGGTTAGCGTATCCACCAATGGTACCCCATGGGCCTCACACATGCATGTTTTTGTGCCACACCGGTCACCCTCCTCATATTCGTCCCGGCACTCATCCATTCATGCCATCAACCATCCATAAACCCATATAACCCCATGAATGTGGTCTCTCATTGAAATACCAAAGGATAAAACTAAGATTCTTTCCACTTTTCAAAAACAAAATGGTCAACAAACCCATCCTTTTTCTCAAAACTTCTAACAATGAGATCAAAATCCCAATTCAAATCTTACAAAACTTTTCATAAGGACATGACCATTTAGAAAAGAACTCACTTTAAAGTTATTCACATCAATTTGAAAACATCTCATCCCATTAAAAAACCATTTAATTGTTTAGAAAACAATATTGGAAACACTTTTGAAAACCAACTTCAATATGGTTCCTGATTTCAAAAGAGGTGTAAGCACAATATTTTCCATTTCAAAACAATTCTAAAAATTTAGTTCCACCATTTCATAAATCAAACCATTACCTCTTTATTTGAAAATCGTTTCACAAAAAATTTACTCTTCTTAAAACCAAGTCACTTTAAAACCAAAGTTCCATGATTTCAAAACAAAAGCACAAAACAATGTGAGAGGAAACTAGTTTCAGTGGGTGACATGGACATATGGTTGGAAACCATATTCCAATCACTTCACCATCACAGAGAGTGTTCTAGGGAATATCCCTGGCTCCACATGGCTTGCCAGACCCTGCGAGCTCACTGAGACCATTAACCCAACTCTCTTTTCATTTCCCCTAATCATCATCAGACCAAGAAAACCAAAAGACATAGATAAATCCTGACTTCCCCTAGCGACTTAAATCTCGACATGAGGTGTGGTGATCAAGCACACTATCCATAACCAGAATTTCATGTCCTGACAATCTTAACTCTGGACTATCCCGACTATTTCCCAAATAACATGACTCAAATAGAGCGAACTTCCCTCTGATACCATTTTGTCACGAACTGAATCTGGTCGCTGCCAAAATCAGCACTTGACCAGACCCGTGTCAAGTCCCAAAGGGCATTCCCGATCCCCACGGGCTGGCACAAGTGCTTGGGTATCAAAAACTGAAAATTTGGGAATGATTTACCCGAGTTTGTATACTTAAAACAATAAATGAATCCAAGAAATCAAAATTGGATTTTTCAAACCAAAACATCTTTTACAAAAATTCAGAACTGAATTACACAATTTTAAACAATGTTTGAAGACCATTACAAAGGTAAAAACTCATGAAATGACAGCCCAAGAACCTCCACATGGAAAGAGGCACCACCCTCAAGCCATCTCCACGAAACTGCGTCACGATGGACCGCTAAAAAACTGAACCAATGGCATAAAACATATACCCAAACCTGTGACACAAAATAAGAAAGTCTACTTACACCCAATGGTGTAAGTAGGGTTTGAGATAAAGCCCAGTAGGATACCACCACTAAGAGATTCCATATGATAAATATTTAAAGACTAAATCATGCAAGTTTTCAAAAACATGAAAAGCTAGTTACAATTTCTAAAATATGCAACTTTGAATAAGAACAGTTTTCAATTGGGCTATTTTAAAGGATTAACACTTTTAAAATAAACACCAAAGCTACTGAATTTTCCAGCCAAAAGTACCATATGTCGACGGTAAGTATAAAGTAACTAATGATCAGAAGCAATAGGAAATAACCCCTAGGCACTAGCTAGCTGTGGGTCTCAGGTACCTCGTATCTCGGTGAGAGTAACCATCACAAATATCCATTTCCGTGCACGAGCCACTAGTAGGGAACATACCCATAACCTAGTGGTCCCCAATCATCATCATCATAGTTTAGTTAGATTTGTAAGCTTCAATATTGCTAAGTGAAACTGAGGCCAAACCTCGCGGATTCACTAGCATACCAGTACACGTCCACCCACCTAGATACCCAGGTTTTCCCCTTGTGCTCAAACAAGTTCAACAAGTCAATAAATATACATTGAACATAAAAATATCATTTGTAAAGACCTGTAAATTTCAAGGAAATTTTTTTCTTAATTTTCTTTGGGATTTTACGAGTACGTAGTTTTTGACGGCACCTAATTATGAGGCCCAGTGTGCCCGTAATCAATTTCCAAAGTTTAGCTCGGGTACGTTCAGTGAACGAACGAGCGGGTTTTTCTAACTTTTGAACCGGTGCTCGGAATCGAAATCTGAGGGCACCGATGAAACTGCAGTGCCGGTTTTTGCTTAAGGATACTTTCACTAAAGTTGTGTTTTCTAGGGAGGTGATGTTAAATAAATGAAGTGGTTTAATTAAAGAGTGAAATAAAATATGTGTTGTGATTTTATTTCTACTCTGAGTAATTATAACCTACGTGTGGAAGTTGAGGTGGGACCCACTAAATCCTAACTTCTTTTGGTAGGATATTAGTGAGGTGGGTCCCACATGATCCCCACCCCTTCAAATCCCTTAAACCTTCCTCATGCATTTTATTGTGTAACACACGCGCACCCCCTTTTAATGACATGTCAACGCTCGCAATTAATTGGACTGCTAAAGGCTCTTCAATTAATTTAATTAATTGAATGGGATCTTTTGAATTTCAAATTAATTTTTTCATGTGTGTGTGTGAATAAAATAATACAATGTCTTATTTTATTGTTGGTTGATTCATTGTGTGGAATAGAGGAGAGAAATCTCGAAGTCCTGAAGAACTTCATCTTCTTTGCAAAGAACGCCGAGTCTACGACGAAAAACTCCGTCACTGCAAGGGGAGATCGTCGTGCCAACTCCTCTTCTCTCCGCAGCCAGTGAGAGATGCCTTTTTCAAAGAACGATGAATCACTGCATCCTTCATCGGGCGAACACCGATGACACTTACGGAGCCTCATTCCGCGACACCGTCTTCCACGACGTCATTTCCCCGTGACGATCCTCGTTTGATGAATTCTTCGAGGTAGGGGTTTGATTTTGTTCGTGAATATTCTTTGTCATCAAATGTCAAATTATTTAGCCACTTGATATCAAATTAATGGGAGGGGGCCGGACCGCACGAACACGGCCGACCCTCCTCCTCCTTTGTTGATGTACTCGTTGCGGCTCGAACAAAGGCGGCGCGGTGCAACGGCACCGCGCGGGAACGATAAGGAACACGGTGAAGGATTGCGGCACCATCGTGCCGCGTCGTTGAGGCCGAAAGAAGCCGTGGCCGGAGTCGGGCCGCGGCGGAAGGGTGCGGCACCGTTGCACCGCGCCGGAGAACCACAAAGAGGCCGCGACCGGAGCGGGGTCGCGGCGAAGGGGCGCGGTGCCGTCGCACCGCGCCGGTCAGACAAGGCCACGGTGGTGCAGGGAGCGGCGGTCGGAACTGCCGGCCACCGGTGCATGGAAGGTGGGACCCACGGGGGGTCCCGCAGCGGCACACCGTCCGGCCAACTCGGCCGGCCGTTTCAGAAATATGGGGGTCGTAACCCCCGGCTGGAAAAGAGCCCCCCCCCCCCCCCCCCCCGTAGGGGGTCGTTTCTTCAATCAAGGGGGGCAGCGCCCCCCCCCCCCTGCGAGTCTGCTCGGCCAGCGCCGAGCCGCCCCACTCGGCCAGCGTTGAACCGCCCAGGCCGCACCTGGCTGGGTCTCCCGCGCTGGGACGGGCCGCCCGCGCCGGGCCGGGCCGCGCCGGCTGGGCCGGGTCACGCCGGCCGGGTTGGGCCACATCCTAATGGGCTAGACCCGGACCTGGGTCGGGCTGACCCCGGGGTTTCTGGGCTAGGTCAGTCCGAGCCCAAACCCCCCCTAAAATCGGACTAGTTCATTCAAATGCCCATAACTTGGGCTACGGACCTCCGATCGATGCACCGTCAGTTGAGATGCGATACTTGTATCGATACGGTCGTTTCAGTATATTAAACTCAAGGTTTTGAATAAATTTGTGTACAGTCAGGTTGGTTCGAACACGAAACCAACCAGGCCCTCGGAGCAGAAAGGCCTATAACTTGAGCTCCGGACGTCCGATTGACGTGCCATTGACTTTGTTGGTTTCCTCTTAGTGAGACGGACCTTTTGGCTTACTCCACTCGAGGTTTGGATACAGTTGGAGTATGGTTTGGTTGGTTTGACTTAAAAACTAACCGGGCCCCTGGGACGGAAAAGCCAATAACTCTCAGACCGGGCGTCTGATTGACGCGCCGTCTCTCGCGTTGAGTTCCTTTTGTCGAGACGGAACTTTGGGATACATCAAATATGGGCTATGTGTCAGTTGATGTATTGACCTCCTTGGCTCATGGAGCGGACCCTCTCGGAACGAGCATGCTCTACGCGGGAACCCTAGAGCTAGCTGCGACTGCGACGACGATGACGACTGTGTAGGGATCCTCCGTGGGTTCAGCAGCGACGAAGACCGTACTGGAATCCTCCGTGGGTTCAACGGAGATGACTACTATTCTTGTATCCTATTTGGGTCCGACATTACGTGACTACTGTTCTTGTATCCTATGTGGGTCCGACAGTATTTGACTCTGTACCTGTATCCTACGTGGGTCCGACAGAGTGGCTGGTCTTGTATCCTTTGTGGGTCCAACAACTTAGCTGGTCTTGTATCCTACGTGGGTCCCAGCTTAGATGAATCAGTGGCTACATCTGATCATCTCTATCACCTTACGAAGAAGTATACCTGTGTGAGCTGAGTCTTGACTTTCAATCATTATCTTCGATATGATTGACTTGCTTTCCTATGTGGATTGGGATGTGCTTTCCTGTGTGGATTGGGTTGTACTCTCTTGTTTGGATGTGATCGAACTTGGGCTCGGATGTTGGAGCTAAACTGGAAATTGATGACTTAGGTATATGTATGGTCTTATACCTAAGTAGAGTTGGTTGTTATTTCATGATTGTATCTTTCCTTTGTGGTTTATCCTTCGTGGATTCTGGGAGACCTTCGGGGGTATCGGGGTCCCTACTGAGTAGCGTATACTCACCCCTGCACAGACTATGCCCACACTACGTTGTGTTGGATGCAGACAACGGACAGCGCTGATCGTGGTTGAGGCTTGTGGAGCAAGTCGGTACCTGGAGGTGGGACACTGGGTGGGACGTACACGGAGCGGATGGCTGGACCTGAGGATCTGAGGAGACTATCTGTACCCACCCTTCAGGTAAGATTTCCAGTGGACAGCTCGACATTGCTGCTTTACTTTTCAGTTGTTGTACTTTCTTTCTATTTGTACTTTACTTTCAGTTTGGGTTTGTATTCTGGCCCATTTAATTTTCTGCACTTACATTTGTACCCAGTTTAATTAGTGTTACTTCATCTTGCTTACTCTGTGGTGTTTTTTTACTTTATAAAGGCAATTCCTTCCCTTTTTATCGGGATTTACACCTTTGCTGCTAGTTGCCGGCCTCTGGCCTATGGAAGGTGGGCTTGGGGTAGTCACGGCACAGGCCTGAGGACGGGTCGTGACATCATTTCCACATCAAATATTCACCCAACATCCCATATGTATACCACACAAATCACAAAATTCCATTTTCATTCAAAATGATTTTGAAATCTGACTCACACCAAAATAACCCACAACACATTTCACATTTCTTCAACACTTCTACAAAACCATTAAACAATTTTATAAAACAATTATAAGATATTTCAACTCATATAGAAGCCCACACACATGGAACATAACACTCCTTTCATAATAAAAATTTCAATTTTTCACATCACACTCACACAAAATAGTCCACACCACTTTAACACCTCAATATCTCCTTCAACCAATTTAATAAAATATTTCCAAGATGATATATATGACATAACAGTCTTTTCAAAAATGAAATGGACCTTTTAAAAATATACTCCTACCAAACCAATTTGCTGATATAGTTTCACCACTTACACAACTCAATAAATCATTCAAAACTTTCATAAAACAATTATAAATAGTATACCCAAGCTTTGCACATAAAACCCATTTCAAAAACCTCTTTTTAAGCCAAAACCACACCAATACCCTACCAAAACAGAATTTTCAGCCCAATAAACATGTAATAATCTACTTTCAAATGTTATATAGTCACCTTGAACAATATCACAAAAGATACCCATGAGAACATACAAATCCATAAAACACTTTCAAGGAGTATAACAAGGTTATACACATAAAACCCATTCAAAACCCCTCCTTTTTAGAACAAAATGACCCTATATCATTACCCAACCAAAATTGGCAGCTCCTTTCAACAAATAATAAATCACTTCCACATTTTACCAAACTACCACAAGAGATAACACATGAAATACATTTGAAAAATACACACTTCAAACAAAAATGTAACTTTAATACCAATTGCTTTACTATTTCTAGAAAAAATGGTTTTCTCATAATTCTCAGCATATAAAGAACATGAAAAATTATTTAATCATGCAAACTAACTCATCATTAAATGGTTACCCACAGAATCACTTACCGAAATTGTCGAATCCCTCAAAACATGGTGCGAAACATCAACTGCACCAACCCGGCACCACAAGGATGATAAATCCATCCCTAGACCATAAATTTTCACCAAAAAGACTCATGGTTAAACCCTAGGTACGAACCCTAGGTTCTAGACACTTTGGAAAATCAAGAAAGAGGGAAGAAACCCTAAGAAAATAGGAGAAATCAAATAAAGAAATACTTACTTGCAGGAATATTGAATAGATCGCCCTAAACCACCAAAATATGAATCTCCAATTACCCAAAACTGGTATGTAGGTTCGAAGGAGTCATATTAGGTCATATGGGGACCGAAATGGGGGAAAAAGGATGAAAATTGAAGGAGTTATGAAAGATTCATTTTACCTCATCAAATCTGGTTGATTTGACAAAGAGTATGAAAGATCGCCCTAATTCGCAGTTCACCCGAGCTCCAAAATTGCAAAAACGATAATGGGGGTGATCCACATGATATTTTATTTTATAGGGAGGTAGAATCATGGAAAAACAGTAAAAATGAATGATATGTGGAAAATTTAAAAAAATAATTTAAAGCAGGAAATGGGCTTACGGGCAGGCCCATTAACTTAATCAAAAACCCAAATCCAACATGATTTTGGATTTCTATGTGGTCCAAAGGGATATGGTGATTTTAATATATCAGGGTATGCTAATTGGAAAGTGTAATAGGTATAAAATAGTAAAAATTGAAGGAGTTATATAAGAAATGAAATTTGTTTTTAAATCTAGAATTGGGCTCAGGTTTGGCCCAAATTTTCAAAACCCACCATTTTCACCAAAATGAGTTGTAAACCCCCAAAACAAATCAGGAATGGAAATTAAATGAATATTGAATTTAAAAAAAGGTCATGGGTGTGACATATCCACATTGGAGGTGAACCTCATTAAAAATCCTCCTGTTCATTGTAATTTATAATTTTTTTCATATCTTTCTTAACCACAATTGAAGAGGATATGAGAACCATTCCCTAAATTAGTGATATAATTATAAAAATAATATAAATTTTTTATAGTGGTAAAATTAATCTGACACTGATTCACCCCTCCCCCTATCATTTTTTTCATCCCAATGTGATCCTAACATGACCAGCCGAGGTCAGCCCATAATTTCAAATTAATTGACCAACCACAAGGCCTAAACTGTGTTCCTAATCACCATGGGCTATTGACAGGCACTAGGGTATCACACAAATAAACATGGAAATGATTTCACCTTTAATAGACATATAATATGATAAAAACAATCAGGGTATCATTGAAGATATCCAAAATAAATCATATATCAGAACAATCAAACCATAAAGGTATCATTCAATAATCAGATAACAAGGTCTATATGAGATATCTGAAAGACCATAAATATGGAACCTGAAGCAACCCATGGGTCCATCTCCTTATAGTCATCCTTCACAAGTTTTTATTCCCTTTACCAATATCTTATAAAACCATGGATATAAACACCCAAAGGAAAAAAGTAGGGTCTGAGCACTAAAGATCAATAGGATACCACTAAGAATACATACAATTTATATCACCAAGAATCTTTTAGTTATTGTTTAAAATAAATTTCTAAAATATTTTCAAAATAAATAATTTTCCATATAAAATCATTATTTGGTTTCTTTTTAAAAAATATTCCATATTCAAATAAACAAAGTAATATTACAGGACACATATCCTGTCACGAACCAACCCGGGTCGACCCTGAACCGGTCACCCAAGCCGGTTCGCGGCATGGCCCGAAGGGAGTTCCCGATCCCCACAGGTTGGCAACTAGTGTCGAGCATCAAGATTTAATCATTGGGAACAATTTTAGCCCAAACAAAACAAGTAACAAAACAGAATAGAAACTAAACAAAACAAACAAACACTAATAATAGAAATAAAATAAAAGCCACGCGACCAACATATCTCCATGTGACCTCACAGGTCACCACCCAAACAGAGGACCAACCTCGCTCCAACACTGAGAGGAACAAACCAAGAAACCTGAACAAAGGAACCTACAACTGAAATGGTAAAAGTAGGCATAAGTATAAAAAAATACTCAGTAAGTGAGCCCAACAACAAATCCCAAAGCACTGCCAATAAATAAAAAATTCACAAATCCAGGTTTGAAATACAATGTATAAAAGTTTTCTTTCATAAATATTTCACTTGAAAACAAAACACGAATCATTTCCCTTATTTGTTTTCAAAAGTTATATTCCTTTAATTAGTGCCAATAGCAATTTCAAATGGAGAATAATGTTACATTTTAGATTTTACACAAAGAGAATAAAACATTTTCATTTGAAACCATTTTCACAAAAAGAAAAAAGTACCAAAAGGAACAGTATAAACCACATAGTAATAGCAATGCAGGTATAAAAACAAACACTACACTAATCACTACTAACAATATAAATCCAAAATACTTGGTTCAAACCTAGGAGCTCGTGAATAATCCAGAACATACCATACATATGGCTCATCCTGAAGGCATGCCCTAACTCGATGATGTCATAACGCCCTAACACTTGGCATATCCCTACATGGCCTAACCGAGGGTTCCAATCCCCATAGCAGCAATAACTCAGTATTCCCCTGCTATGGAGCCACTATCCAATGCATAATCTAAACTAGTGCAGCAATGATTCACAAAAAGTTCACTTACTATGCCAGGTTCCCATGCCAAGTACTGAAAAGGGGGTGAGTCAACAAATACTAGTCAAGCAATTCAAAAAATGAATTATCATCTTACACCATCAACACGCACACAACAAAAACACCCCTGAGTACCCCAAGGAACAAGACCCTCACCTTTAAACCATAATCACACAAGGGAATACCTAAGCCAAGGTAACCCCCATCTTTCATCAACCAACAAGGCCAGGACCCATTCCAAGGAGGGTTTTACAATGAAACCATTTTTATTTAAAGTGCCAACCAAGCCTCATCAACCATTTAATACCAAAACATTTCCAAAGGATGCAACACACGCCATCCCATTGAAAACTAGAAACACACTTAGAACCTCATTTAAGAAACTCAAATCAGAATTTTAAAATCGAAACACATTGGTGTCACAAGTAAAACCATTTTCCAATATCCAAGCGCACCCACTTGCATCAAGAGCCAAATGGGCCTTTTGTAGCTTTTTGAAGGCACGTTATTTCTCAAATGAAATCCAAACATATATTCACGCTCTAAAGGAAAACATTTTTCATCAAACAAGAACCACACTTAAAGTTTCCAAAATCAAGTTTAAAGGCCAAACGGGCATTTTCTCTATTCAAGGTTTTAAGAGAAAACCATTTTCCATAAACAATACACCTGCCATTTTACACACACCAAAACCATTTCAAAAAACACTTCAACATGACATGCACATTTCATAAAGAACCCATTTAGCAATATCACAAGAAAAACACAGAATTAAAATCCAAGAACAATACTTCCAGTGCAATGCAAGAAATAAACAGCTTCCATTTTCAGCAGGTTACCACACTAAAAATAACTATTTAATACTACTTTAAATTTATTGAAAATCAATTAAAAGGCAAGGAATAAATAAATCCTAAATTTAAAGTCAAGTGCAGTGGGTGACCTACCTCAATTTGAAAACCGAACTCGATGACACAACACACCTCGTGCAGGAGCGTGCACATGCGCAAGTCGAAGACCGCTGCGTTGCGGAATTATTCTGCCAACGTGCTGCAACCAACACCAAAACAACCAAAACATCCAACCACTGATATAAAATAAACTCAAACAGATTCATGTCACAAAATTTACCTCGGCGCAGAGACGCGCTCGACCCTCGGGGTCACGCGCCAGTCAGAAGGGGTGGCGCGCTCAGGCACGGAGACCACCGGGGGGTCGCGCGCTGACCGTCAGGTGCGCTGCTAGCTGGTGCAAGGTGGAGGTGGTTGGCCAAACCACGGAAGGCTGGAATGAGACTGGCCAAAGGTGCGAAGGGGCCAGCAGATTGAAACGGCTGGCCGAACAGAAGCGGGAAGGACCCATAGGGCCGAGCGAAGCGCGGTGAGGGACGCCGGAGACCGGAGGAGGAGCTGTTCGGAGTGCTGGGAGGAATCTGGGATGTCGGAACAAGTGGGAGGAGGCCGCTGGCCGGAGTGGGGGCTCGCCAGAGGTGCTGGCCGACGAGGCGGGATGTAGCGAGGTGGAAACCAAGGGCGTCGGAGGCGCTGGCCGGCAACGGGGGTGCTGGGCGCTGTGGGGGTCGCGCGAAGCAGGGGCAAGGCAGAGCCGGGGGGTAGCGCGAAGCAGGGGTGGGGCGGATCCGGGGTGGTCGGGCCACACAAGTGTGGGAGCGGGGAGCGGCGAGTGCCAGGGGTGGCATGGGGAGCGGTGGGGTGTGGGGTCGATGGTGTTGGTGAGGCCTGGGGGTGAAACCAGAGGCCGTCTGGGGGGGTTGCGGATGAGGGGAGGCCCCAGGGGAGGGGGTGGCAGCTGAGCGCAAAAAAGGGGAAGGAGGGGGAGTAGCGTGAATTAGGGTTAGGGTTCTTTTTTTTTAAATAATAACAATAATAATAAAATCATAAATAAAAATAATAAAATAACCATAATAAAAATAATAAAAATAAAATTTAATAACAATAACAAACATAAAACTAATAAAAGTTATAATAATAAGAATGATATAAAAAAACAAAAACAAAAATAAAAATAATAACAATAATAACACCTCATTAATAATAATTCTATTAATTACATAATAACATTATTATTATTTTTAAAACTTAAACATTTAACCTGCTTTGATTGTATAAAACTTTACTTATTTTTAATCTTTAGATACTTGCACGGATACTCAGGCTAACGACGCGACTACCGCCCGTTGTGTGGTGACCGCGCATGGGTACGAAACCCATGAAAAATATTAAATGACAAAAAAAATAATCTGGGACCCAGCCCGGACCTTGGCGCGAGGACCTGGAGCCAAGTAATACTAAAATAAAAATTAAATAAAAAGTCGGTGTGTGAAAATTCTACCCTCCACAAACACTTTCTACCCCCAGAAAGTCACTCAGCCGAATAATAGATAAAACAAGCGACCATGCCCGGTTGAAACTGAAAGAAACCACAATATAAGAGAATATGAGAACACAAGATGGTTCTCCCCACCACAATAACTCAACTAGTGTGGAAATTTTAACACTCAAACAGACCACCTCGGGAAGGGGGGCGACACGGTAACTCCCAACCGATCCATTCTAACCTCCATACCACGAGCGAAACAACACCTCCGCCAAACTTGCAGCTCTCGACTCAGACCAAAGAAAGCTAGAACACTAGAGAAAAACTCTGAGTAGAACTTAACCCATGTGGTAAACCCGAGCATAACTGCAAACCTGGAATCCTCTATAGGCACTTATATCTCCAAATGAACACCTCTAAACCACGATTAACCCACAGAAGGTCCAAACATACTTTTAAGAAAAACACATGATCCAGAACACCATAATCAGACAAACGAGACTGTTTGGATTACAAATGAACACATTCATCCCAACCTCATGATGTCACAATGAACCTAGAACAAAACCAAAACTTTAAGAGTGGAAGAACGAGAATGGAAGTACTTTAAATGTTTCATTGGAAACACGGAACACCAAAACCAGAACTGAGGCTTCACACCCCCCGACTACTCCTAACTGCGTGCGAGCTTCACCCCAAGACCTATGGTTGGGGCTCTGATGGTTGAAGCATCTCCTGCCTCACAGTTAGGCACTAGAATCTTCTGGTCACAGTGTCTTCCTCAGGCGATGCTTCTTTCAAAGCTTCTCTAGATGATCCAGACACCTGCAATGATGGAACGTCTTCGGAGGGGTGTGACATGATAGCTTGTATGCCCTAAATGTCCATACTGATGTTACACCATTAGAAGGTTCGACTAACTAGAAGTTAGAGCCACTACAGATAACTCTTTAGAAACAAATTCACCTGACACACTCTGCTCGTCAAATGGGGGACCTTCACAAGCAACTGGATACGGTGGATTGCCAACTGTTTGCACTCTGGAGACCAACTCAACTAAGAACACCTCATGCACTAACTTCTCAAAAGTGATGCTCCCAAAAAGGGAGGACTCCCTTCTTGATCTCTGGACGAAGACCCCTAATAAGGGGAGAAGTCTTCATCCAGTCTTGTGACACTACCCCCAGAAAAAGAGACACAAGATCCTTGAAATGGTCAAAATACACTTTCATCGTCTGCTGGCCATGTTGAACATGCATGAGCTCTTCCACTTTATTCATCTTCCCCTCTTCAATTATAAACCATTGAACGAAGACGAATTTAAAGAAATCCCACATTATCCCAACTTGCAGTGATGGCGGGGAGAATAACTCCTACTCGTCTAGAGCTGGACCTTCGAACAGACCCAAAACGGCATTAACTCTAACATCTTTGGGAGTTCCCAATACCCTGAAGATGCGCTAGACCTCTTCAAGCCACTGCACTGTCTCTAACAGAATCCAATCACCATGAAGGACAGACAACATCTGAGAAGGACCAAAAACCGGGCATGACTCATCAAAAAATCTGGGGACCTTTCTGGGCTGCATTTCTGAACAACATATAAAACACCAATTCGAAACCGATATCAATCGAAGCAATGTCAATAATGCACCCTCATCCAAAAACAACCAGCTCAAAATAAACAAACAAATACAAACACAACTCAAAATTTCCTCTTCCAAAATCCCCTTTTCATTATTGATTTCAAAACCTCCTTCCTTCAAGGCAACTTTCCAAATACCCAAACCCACTTTTCAAACCAAATTCAATTTTTCAAAAAAAAATCATTTTCCCTTTATTAAAAATCACTTTAGAATAACAAGGTCAAGCCTTTAATTCCAAGTGCACACCCCAGTAATCCCATGAACCGTTTTACATTTCTTCATCCGCTTTCATCCATATGCACCAACACACACTTCTCATGTATTCCCTCTCACATGTGAAAACATTCATAAGGAGTACCTGAGGTTTCACCCCAAACCATTCTCGACAAATTTCCAAGCAAAATCTAGTTTTCCAAACCAAAAGATTTCAGTTTTAAAACCCATTTCATAAATTTAAAGTCATTTAAAAGAAATCAGTCCAATTTTCAAAAACCCTTTTTCATTTCCTAAAATTCACTTACACCAACTAGAATGAAAATGACACTCAAATTGCATCAAACCACCAGAGTGAGGGACTAGCAGTCACACTTATCCTGGCGATATGGTAGTGGGCCATGCCCCAAGTAAGAGTCAACAACTTGGAGGAACTTAAACCGTGTACCCGGACTCCACATGGGTCACTACTCCATGTGAAATCATGATGTAACACCGGCTTGCCTCTATTGCCATCCCTTA
Organism: Viscum album; assembly: GCA_963277665.1. Taxonomy (NCBI): domain Eukaryota; kingdom Viridiplantae; phylum Streptophyta; class Magnoliopsida; order Santalales; family Viscaceae; genus Viscum; species Viscum album. The sequence continues at coordinate 1,232,581,892 of OY728155.1, forward strand.
ACCCCAAAACAAAAGTAGAAGACTCAAAACCCGGACTACCCCTGGAAACTTGAGGTTCAGAATGGGCGCGGGTTTATGACGTCCTTCCCGTACCTACCTCTCAAGTCCCGACAGTCCTAATCTCCATCTACTAGACACACCAAATAACAAGGGCCCCTCTGATACCATTTTGTCACGAACCAACCCAGGTCGACCCTAAACCAGTCACCCGAGCCGGTCCGCGGCATGGCCCGAAGGGCTTTCCCGATCCCCACAGGCTGGAAACTAGTGTCGGGCATCAAGATTTAATCGTTGGGAACGATTTTAGCCCAAACAAAACCAAGATCAAAACAGAATAGAAACTAAAGAAACAGACAAACACTAACAACAAAAATACAATAAAAGCCACGCGACCAACATACCTCCACATGACCTCGCATATCACCACCCAAACAAAGGACCAACCTCGCTCCAACACTGACCGACACAAACCAAGAAACCTGAACAAAGGAACCTGCAATTGAAATGTTAAAAGATAGGTGTGAGTCTAAAAAAATACTCAGTAGGTGATCCCAACAACAAATCCCAAAGCACTGCCAATAAATAAAGAATTCACAAATCCAGGTTTGAAATACAATGTTTAAAAGTATGCTTTTATAAATATTTCACTTGAAAACAAAACACGAATCATTGCCCTTATTCATTTTCAAAATTTAGATTCCTTTCATTAGTGCCAATAGAATTTTCAAATGGAGAATAATGTTACATTTCAGATTTTACACAAAGAGAATAAAACATTTTCATTTGAAACCATTTTCACAAAAAGAACAAAGTACCAAAAGGAACAGTAGAAACCACACAGTAAGTTCAATGTAGGTATAAAAACAAACACTACACTGATCATTACTAACAAAAGAAAGCCAAAAGACTTGGGTCAAACCTAGGAGCTCGTGAACAATCCAGAACATACCATACATGTGACTCATCCTGAAGGCATGCCCTAACTCGATGATGTCATAATGCCCTAATGCTCAGCATAGCCCTACATGGCCTAACTGAGGGGCCCAATCCCCATAGAAGCAATAACTCAGTATTCCCCTGCTATGGGGCCACTAGCTGGTGCGTAATCTAAACTAGTGCAGCAATCATTCACGAAAAGTTCACTTACTATTCCAGGTTTCCATGGAATGTACTAAAACGGGGGTGAGTCAACAAATACTAATCAAGCAATTCAACAAATTCATTATCATCTTACACCATCAACACGCACACAACAAAAACACCCCCGAGTACCCCAAGGAACAAGACCCTCAACTTTAAACTATTATCACATAAGGGAAGCCCCAAGCCTAGGTAACCCCCGTCTTTCATCAACAAACAAGTCGAGGACCCATTCCAAGGAGGGTTTTCCGATGAAACCATTTTTATTTAAAGTGCCAACCAGGCCTCATCAACCATTTAATACCAAAACATTTCCAAAAGACGCAACACACACCATCCCGTTGAAAACCATAAACACACTTAGAACCTCATTTAAGAAACTCAAATCATCATTTTAAAATTTAAACACATTGGTGTCACAAGTAAAACCATTTTTCAATATCCAAACGCACCCACTTTCATCAAGAGTCAAACGGGACTTTTATAACTTTTTGAAGGTACGCTATTTATCAAATGAAATCCAAATATTTATTCACTCGCCAAAGGAAAACATTTTTCATCAAACAAGAACCACATGTAAATTTTCCAAAATCATGTTTAAAGGCCAAACGGGCATTTTCTCTATTCAAGGTTTTAAGAGAACACCATTTTCCATAAACAATACACCTGCCATTTTACACACAACAAAACCATTTCAAAACACACTTAAACACGACATACACATTTCATAAAGAACCCATTTAGAAATATCACAAGAAAAAACGGAATTAAAATCCAAGAACAATACTTCTAGTACAATGCAAAAAAAACAGCTTCCATTTTCAACAGGTTACCACACTAAAAATAACTTTTTAATACTACTCTAAATTTATTGAAAATCAAAGAAAAGTAAAGGAATAAATAAATAATAATTTTAAAGGAAAGTGTAGTGAGATACCTACCTTGATTCGAAAACCGAACTCGATGATGCAACACACCTCGCATAGGCGCGTACGCACGCGCAAGACGAAGACTGCTGCATTGCGGAATTATTCTGCCAACGCGCTGCAACAAACACCAGAAGAGCCAACCACTGATATAAAATAAACGCAAACACATTCACATCACAAAATTTACCTCGGCGTAGAGATGTGCTTGACCCACGGGGTCGCGCGGTAGTCAAAAGGTGCAGTGTACTCAGGCATGGAGACTGCCGGGGGATCGCGCGCCGACCATCTGGTGCGCCACTGGTCGGCGCAAGGCGGTGGTGGTTGGTCGGAATTCGGAAGGCCGGAACGCGACAAACCGAAGGTGCGGAGGGCACAGCAGACCGAAACAGCTGGCCGGACATAAGCGGGAAGGACCCAGAGGGCTGGGTGAACTGTGGCGAGGGAGGCCAGAGACTGGCGGCTAGGCGGAGGGGATAGATGGAGCGTTGGGAGGAGTTCGGGATGCCGGAACGGGGGGGCGGAGGCCGTGGGCCGAAGCGAGGGCTCTCTGGAGGTGCTGGCCGGCGAGGCGGGTAGCAGCGAGGTGGAAAACGAGAGAGTTGAAGGCATTGGCCGGCAGCAGGGGTGCTGGGAGCTGTGACGGTCGTGCAGAGTAGGGGTGAGGGAGATCCAAGGGGTCACGTGGAGCAGGGGCGAGGCGGAGCCAGGGAGTTCGGGCCGCGCGAGTACAGGAGTGGGGAGCTGCGAGCGCTGGAGGCGGCACAGGGAGCGGCGGGGTGCGGGGTCGACGGTGCTGGCCAGGCCTGGGGGTGAAGCGGGAGGCCAGATGGGGGGTTGTGTATGAGGGGAGGTTCCAGGGGAGGGGGCGGCAGCTGAGCACTGGAAAGGGGAAGGAGGGGGGTAGCGTGAATTAGGCTTAGGGTTCTTTTTTTTAAATAATAAAAATAATAATAAAACCATATATAAAAATAATAAAATAACCATAATAAAAATAATAAAAATAAAAATTAATAACAATAATAAACATAAAACTGATAAAAGTTATAATAATAAGAATAATATAAAAAAAACAAAAACAAAAATAAAAATAATAACAATAATAACACCTCATTAATAATAATACTATTAATTACATAATAGCATTATTATTATTTTTACAACTTAAACATTTAACCTGCTTTTTTTGTATAAAACTTTACTTATTTTTAATTGTTAGATACTTGCATGGATACTCAGGCTAACGACGCGACTACCTCCCGCTGTGCGGTGACCGAGCATGGGTCTGAAACCCATGAAAAATATTAAATGACAAAAAAAATTAATTTTGGACCCAGCCCAGACCTTGGCGCGAGGACCCGAAGCAAAGTAATACTCAAATAAAAATTAAATAAAAAGTCGGGGTGTGATGTAGAGATCCAAAGCGTGACGTACATAGACATTACATTACTTTTGCGAAATACTTAATACATAACAAAAACAAACACACAAGGACCGTAATAGTTTAGTGTCTTTGGAAACTCGAAAAAATAATCTTCTAAACATGGTGAAAGATCTTCAACATCTCCCATAAAGATCTTCCCCTTTGTTTTCTTACCTAAAACCTTTGTTTATATCCTAGGGAAAAGAAAACATATAAAAGGTGAGCTCAAATGCTCAGTAAGGGTAAGCATGGAGAAAATAAAACAAACCATATACATTTGAACATAAAAACATGAACATAATGTTTAAACATCGAAATCTTGAGCAATGACATAAAACATGGCAGTACGTAAGGCATAAATCATAATGTAACATCAATCATGATAAAATAGCATGGAAATAAAACTTGTAATTGTGGAAAAACATTAAGCACAAGATATGATTTCCATGGTAGCCAAGGCATTGCTGCCAGGACCATCTTAGTGGACAAAGTCCCTTTTCTGAATCGAGTTCACTCCTCATTTCAGTCCTGTAACACTGAACCGGATTAACTTACCGTTCCATCCATATCTATCTCATGAGATATAAATCTTTACCCAATGCATTGGAGGGAGATATAGGTCCCACCCATCTCATATTGAAATCATTCTTACTTGTGCCACAAAATAAACTGAAAACATTCCTCATAACCCAAAGAATAAAATGGGTTTCATAAACATCATCCCATCATCACATAATCCATATAAAACAAATGGATATTTCATCATAAGAAAAGTGAAACCATGTAAATCATAGAGACATTATACTTGAAACATACACATATGAAATAATGTCATATTAGATGGAAAATGGTTTTGATAAAACACTTGAAATGAATTCTTGAGGAAAATATCCTTTCTTCTTCAAAATTATTTTCTTTTTACAAAATTCCATGAAATTTTAAAAGAAAAGTATTTTGTTGAAAATAGTCATAAAATCTTGTAGAGTAAGCTTCATGAAAATGAGGCGTTATGAAACCGTAAAAATCCATTCATGCCGTAAAAGTTAAAAATAACATTCTTCTCGTACTTTTGTCGAAAAAGTAAAAAAGTACCTTGTAACGTAAACAAAAGAAAGATTCCTTACATACCATGTAGAAAAAGTCAAAATGGGTAAAAAGTAATTTAAACATAAATGAAACCATTTTTAGAAAATAGGAACATGGATGATAAATATAACCCCAGTGAATACGTACGAATAAACAATCTCGGATAAAAACGAGATTGGAAAATTTATCCCTTACCTTAGGTCGGATATGCTTCGTATGTATCTGAACCTCCTGTATAATGATTTAAATAATGTCATTGACTTATTACAGAATCATATTCATTGTTATGATATCATATATGGTTCACTTATGACTTTATATTACCTGTTCTTTTGTAAACCCCATGTTAAAGCAACGTTTTGGGTAAAATCATCTTATTTATTGTACGTGTTTGGACTTGTTGTTCTTGATGTTATTATTACTTATATCATGATTTACTTACTTCCAGAATTTAAATCATGATTTATATATCATATATATTCATTATATATCTAGCATATACATGTATTTATAATAGTACATAACATATGCAGGTAAGAAATGAAATGCATTGTTCATGGAGACGGTAAACCGTACGTACGCATGAATGCTACTTTAATTTCTATTTATTATTTTAATAGAATAGGTATATTATAATTCCAGTATAATATCATATATAATATCATTAACTCCATCCTTTATACATTCAACATAAGGCATTAACGAATCACATCACTTTGAGGGGGCGGTAGTCCGCACTTCCTCAAATGAGATTATCGTATTTACTGACTATGGAAACAAAAAAGGCTTGATATAATAAGGAAGTAAAGAAAAATAAGGAAATCATAAACATAATATATATCATATATAAATACAGTGTCATCATAATGGCCACCATGAGAGGCAGTAGGAGAAAATTGAACAATCATCATTTCGTGAGGCGTTAGTTTTCCATCTACAGAAACATTATGTTCTTCATCCATTAGAGGGAGGTGTGTGTAAGTTTAGTTCTAATCCTTCTCATAACAACATCCTAATATTTTCAGGATATTGGTTTTGTTACAAAAGAAAGTATTAAAAAGAGTTTAGGGGTTGGAGAAGTAGAATAAAAGAAAACAACTTAAGAGAAACTATTACCTTTAATTTGGGTAACTTCCTTTGGTTTGAATCAAAAGGACTTCTTGAAGTTCGTTCTGCCTAATGTAAGGCTTCTAAGGGGAGGAGAGATATGTTTGGAGCTTATTTGGGTAGATTTTTGATGATCCAAAATTCTTGATAGGTGTGAGGAATTGCATAGAAGTGGTTTCCTTTTATAAGGGAGAGGAGGGGCACTTTAGGAAAGTGTGAAAACATTATTTTATTATAAACTTATCTTCAGTTTAAAGAGGTCCAAAACACATTAATGTCGAAGATAAGATGACTCATATTAGAAATAAAATCCTCAAATAGGAATTGGACATGTTTTGGAAAAAATTTTAATCATTATAATCTTATTTATTTAAATAATTTATTAATGAGGTAAATACTGCATCATTATTGTGTCATAAATAATTTAATTTATTTTATGTCTAAAAATTATAAAATAAATACCAACATGTAGGAAATATTTTTATCTTTACAATTAATATTTATAGTCAAAAAGATAATTTATATATCCCCTTATAAAAATTAATTAGTAAAGGATTTTTTTAATGTCAATTTTGTCTTTTCATTAAATTAATTAATCTAATGTGCCATTGTCTTTCATAAGTGGATCCATGGGGTCCCAAAATTGACCCAAGGATGCCCATGGTCGGTCATTACTCATACAATAATGTTTGGACAAGTGTTAAGGTAATTTTGAACTATTATAATATTCTTTTAACCTTGAATTACCCTATTTACTTTTAATCGTGGTAAACAGCATGCTTTTAAGAAACAATAACTATCAAAAGATCATCACTTGTTTATGTCCAATTTCAAAGTGAAATTAATTCCAATGACCAAAATTGGATTAAATGGTAAAAATATATTCTAATTACACTTTAAAACCAATTAAAAAGATAATATAGCCATATAAATTATTACGATGAAAAACGTTGTTTTTAATTAAAATATAGCGTGTTTTTACTATTCATCAAAATATGAAAGTTACCAGAATAATATGAAAATTTTATCCAAAGTAAATTTTTATATCATGATTCTAAAGAAAAATTTTATTTTGTCAAATTTAACTTATAAACATGTCAAAAACTAGATTTAAAGTGGGTGCGCAATCAAAAGGCGGCAAAACTGCATTTTTTTGAAAAATAATTATTTTATCTGAAAAACTGATTTTGTTTTCATACCACATTCTACAAAATGTGTAAGATGAATTATAATGTTATAAAATTTAAAATTTAGTTAATACTATTCATAACGGATAGTCCATAATAATATTATAACAATATATCATTGTTTAGTGAAACCTGGTATTGCGTACTACACACACTATCGAGGAAGGTCACGATTGCGTGTAATGCAAGCCAAGTCAGGGTTGCGTGTGATGCAAGACTCCTTCATTGTTTTGTATAACAGAATCCAACCATATTTAATTTATAAATTTAATATATATATATATATGTATATACAACTCAATTTTTCATAGAATAACTACTATAAAAATTGTGTGTAACATGATCCAAGAATAGTGTTGCGTATACTGCAAGCTAATACGGTGTGGCGTATAGTGCAAGGTAATCTTAGTGTAGCGTACAACATAAGACATCAATGAAATTGAAAGAATATTTTTCATAAAATTTCGGGGCGTTACATTCTACCCCCCTTAAAATGAATTTCGCCCTCGAAATTTGTCGGGGTTATAAATCGTTTACTATTCATAGAAACCCACATCGTAAAAAGGAATACTAAAACTTGATTTTAAAAACTAAAGTTTGAAACGTAACGATTACCCAAAGTAACTCATCACTAGGTTTCCTTATAGGATAACATAGGTAAAAATATGGATATGGAAAAAAATCTTACCATCAAGTTCTGATGGAGAGTGGTAGATAACATGGCTATGAAAAGGCCAACAATCACAAAGCCATAAATTTGTGATGATCTAAGGTACCATCTGATTCATCGGATATGAGGGCACTAGGACAACATTTTTTTGGTTTTCAATATCATCTCTCTAAAGTTGATGAATTAAAATAAATACTTACATGATTTTGGTACTATCTCACTGTTGTTCGTGCCTTGAACAATTTCCACTTCATCTCTTAAAGAAATGAAGTTGAATTTGTTATTCGTGAAGTGTTAGCAGATCATGTGATAGAATGATGGGTCATTCCATCTATTTCAAACAAAAGGTTTAGCAAAAGTTATCAAATATACATAAGTTCATCTATGGTGAGGTTAATCGTATATGATTCCAAAAATGGATTTATACATCAACTATCATACTGCTTAATAAAATAAAACTAATTTCTACTAACCAGAGACTTCGTGTAGGCCAGTGGTAGGCGATAAAGGCATGTCGCAATTCGGTTGTGGGTTCGATTCCCACAGCCTTGTCCGACGCGACGGGTTGTCGCTCGTCCTGCATGTTGTCCTTTTTCTAAAATTACATCATTATGACATTCCATCGATAATATCGAAAAAATTTCTAGCCTTGAACAATACTAACTTATGTCCAACATAATTCATTTCAAATATTTAAGATTATCCAAAATACTTCTTTCCAAACTTATAGTATAAAGAAAAAAATTACTAGAAATGTCATCTACCGAGCATGTGAATACCATCATTTACCACCGATATATCTTGTTTATCACATTCCAATCATGTGAATACCTTAATCGTGTATTCTCTTGAAAAATGAATACCCATTGAACCTTAGTGAAAACATGAATGCTGTCAAAAGTTAACTCTTTTCACGTACCAAAATCCCAAAATTTCTATAATCTCAAACCATGATATCACTTTGTCCTTATTTTAGTCATGACCTCATGATTATTATCATATTATTTTCTCCTTATCCCTTCATTATGCGCATTTCATCTGCTTTCCAAAAATATTTCAATCAATTTTTCATGGTTACGAGTACCATTAAATTATTGGAAACCACAATAGACCAATACATAAATATTCCAATATTCCACAGTACTATATACAACATTATTTTGGAATCCAATTTCATGAACACTAAATCATTCCACCACATTGTTTTCATATTCAACATTGCCAATAGAGATCGCATGTGACTTCCCTTTGTCCTTTTCCTTAATTGGTTGCTCATGTTGATCATCATTAACCCTTGGATTAAGGCATTTATTAGCATAATGCCCCATTTCCTTGCACTTGAAGCATTGAAGTGTTGGTGGAGTGTTCTCTGTTGTCTTTTCACTATTCACATCATTAGTAACCTTTTTTCCAATACTTCGATAATCAACTGCTCGATGACCTTCTTTTCCACGCTTAAAACATTTTCTAGTACCTTTTAGGCAATCTCCACCATGCTTATTTCCACACTTTGAGCATAAAGAAACATTCATCTTCTTTTCACCATTGTTTTGAGATTTCTCCTTGAACTCCATCTTTCATTTCTTGTCAAAACCATGAGATGGATATGTAACACAAACTTCCATTTCTACTTTGATAGTACAGCGCACAATTTCTTTATAGCTATTGAAGTCTCTTATAGCTAATGCCCTTCGAAGACTTGGTGTTAAGCCACTGAAGAATCGATCAACTTTACTTTCAGGTTGGATGATAAATCCAGATGCATACCTTGCAAGCCTTGTAAAATTCACTTCATATATACTAAAAGATTCATCATCCTTTTGCTTAAGCTCAAGGAACTCCTTTTACATCTTTGTTCTAAAAATACGAGGGAAGTACTTATTGAAAAATAAGTTCTTGAACTCATCCCATTCCATGGAGTCAATTTCACCTTAGGGCCTTTTATTCTTAATTAAATTCCACCATTGATATGCTTCGCCTTCTAATCAGTAAATATCCATAATGACTTTTTTATGTTTCGAACAGCGAAGTATGGAAAATGTCTTTTCAATGGTACTGATCCATTGTTCAGCAACAAGTGGATTAAAAGACCCACTGAAAGAAGGGGGACATTTCCTCATGAAGGACTCAATAGAATATTGTTCCCTTCTCTGCTCATTCGAAAGTCCAGAATAATTCATAGCATGAGTAAGTATAGCAATAAGATTTTTCACTCCATCTCCCATAACATTGGTTTGTTCAGAAGGACAATCATTGCATTGTCCAATACATTGATCAACACTGTTCCTTCAGGTTCCAGCCATCGTCTAAAACCCAAAAAGAATAGTGTGAGAGGAAAAAATCATGATAGGTAAAACAACATAATAAAGGGGGGGTAACTTCAATATCTAACATCTTAGGTTTAATAATAAGATTGTTACCATAATTATAGGACTATAACCTATACTTATACTTAACCTTAGGGACATCCCTAGACATACCTTAGAAATATCTCTAGGGATCTCACTAAATTTTTTGCATCCTAGTTTCCAAACCTTTCCTCTGATACCAACTGTAGAGACCCGAAGCTTGACGTACATAGACATTACATTACTTTTGAGGAATACTTAATACATAACAAAAACAAACACACAATGACCGTAATAGTTTAGTGTATTTGGAAACTCGGAAAAATAATCTTCTAAACATGGTGAAAGATCTTCAACATCTCCCATAAAGATCCTCCCCTTTGTTTTCTTACCTAAAACCTTTATTTATATCCTGGGGAAAAGAAAACATATAAAGGGTGAGCTCAAATGCTCAGTAAGGGTAAGCATGGAGAAAATAAAACAAAGCATATACATTTGAACATAAAAACATGAACATAATGTTTAAACATCGAAATCCTGAGCAATGACATAATACAAGGCAGTACGTAAGGCATAGATCATAATGTAACATCAATCATGATAAAATAGCATGGAAGAAAAACTTGTAATTGTGGAAAAATATTAAGCACATGATATGATTTCCATGGTAGCCAAGGCATTGCTGCCAAGACCATCTTAGTGGACAAAGTCCCTTTTCTGAATTGAGTTCACTCCTCGTTTTAGTCCTGTAACACTGAACCGGATTAACTTACCATTCCAGCCATGTCTATCTCATGAGATATAAATCTTTACCCAATGCATTGGAGGGAGAAATAGGTCCCACCCATCTCATATTGAAATCATTCTTACTTGTGCCACAAAATAAACTTAAAACATTCATCATAACCCAAAGAATAAAATGTGTTTCATAAACATCATCCCATCATCACATAATCCATATAAAACAAATGGATATTTCATCATAAGAAAAGCGAAACCATGTAAATCATAGAGACATTATACTTGAAACATACACATATGAAATAATGTCATATTAGATATAAAATGGTTTTGATAAAACACTTGAAATGAATTCTTGAGGAAAATATCCTTTCTTCTTCAAAATCATTTTATTTTTAAAAAATTCGATGCAATTTTAAAAGAAAAGTATTTTGTTGAAAACAGTCATAAAATCTTGTATAGTAAGATTCATGAAAATGAGGCGTTATGAAACTGTAAAAATCCGTTCACACCGTATAAGTTAAAAAAAACATTCTTCTCGTACTTTTGTTAGAAAACTCAAAAAGTACCTCGTAACGTAAACAAAAGAAAGATTCTTTACATACCATGTAGAAAAAGTCAAAAATGGGTGAAAAGGAATTTAAACATACATGAAACCATTTTTAGAAAATAGGAACATGGATGATAAATATAACCCTAATGAATACGTACGAATAAACAATCTCGGATAAAAACGAGATTGGAAAAGTTATCCCTTACCTTAGGTCTGATATGCTTCGTACGTATCCAAAACTCCTATATAATGATTTAAATAATGTCATTGACTAATTACATAATCATATTCATTGTTATGATATCATATATGGTTCACTTATGACTTTATATTACCCGTTCTTTTGTAAACCCCATGTTAAAGCAACGTTTTGGGTAAAATCATCTTATTTATCGTACGTGTTTGGACTTGTTGTTCTTGATGTTATTATTACTTATATCATGATTTAATTACTTCCAGAATGTAAATAATGATTTATATATCTTATATATTCATTATATATCCATCATATACATGTATTTATAATAGTACATAACATATGGAGGTAAGAAATGAAATGCACCATTCATGGAGACGGTAAACCATACATACGCATGAATGATACTTTCATTTATATATATTATTTTAATGGAATAGGTATATTATAATTCTAGTATAATATCAAATATAATATCATTAACTCCATCCTTTATACATTCCACATAAGGCATTAACGAATCACATCACTTGGAGGGGGCGGTAGTCCGCACTTCCTCAAATGAGATTATCGTATTTACCGACTATGGAAACCAAAAGGCATGATATAATTGGGAAGTAAATAATAATAAGGAAATAATAAATATAATATATATCATATATAAATACAGTTCCATCATAATGGCCACCATGAGAGGCAGTAGGAGAAAATCGAACAATCATCATTTCGTGAGGCGTTAGTTTGCCATCCACAGAAACATTATGTTCTTCATCCATTAGATGGAGGTGTGTGTAAGTGTAGTTCTAATCCTTCTCATAAAAAAATCCTAGTATTTTTAGGATACTTTTTTTGTTACAAAATAAAGTATTAAGAATAGTTTAGGGGTTGGAGAAGTAGAATAAAAGAAAACAACTTAAGAGAAACAATTACCTTTAATTTGGGTAACTTCCTTTGGTTTGAACCAAAAGGACTTCTTGAAGTTCCTTCTGCATAATGTAAGGATTATAGGGGGGAGGAGAGATATGTTTTGAGCTTAGTTGGGCAGATTTTGGATGATCCAAAAGGCTTGAGAGGTGTGAGGAATTTCATAGAAGTGGTCTTCTTTTATAAGGGAGAGGAGGGGCTCTTTAGGAAAGTGTGAAAACATTATTTTATTATAAACTTATCTTCGGTTTCAAGAGGTCCAAAACACATTAATTTCGAAGACAAGATGACTCATATTAGAAATAAAATCATCCAATAGGAATTGGACATGTTTTGGATAATAATTTAATCATTATAATCTTATTTATTTAAATCATTTATTAATGAGGTAAATACTGCATCATTATTGTGTCGTAAATAATTTAATTTATTTTATGTCTAAAAATTATAAAATAAATACCAACATGTAGGAAATATTTTTAGATTTCAAATGAATATTGATATTTGAAAATATAATTTATATATCCCCTTATAAAAATTAATTAGTAAAGGATTTTTGTTAATGCCAATTTTGTCTTTACATTAAATTAATTAATCTAATGTGTCATTGTCATTCATAAGTGGCTCTATGGGGTCCTAAAATATACCCAAGGATGACCATGGTCGGTCATTACTCATTCAATAAGGTTTGGACAAGTGTTAAGGTAATTTTAAATTATTATAATATTCTTTTAACCTTAAATTACCCTATTTACTTTTAACCGTGGTAAATAAAAGTAAAAAGTTATTGTTCACCAAAAATTATTTTTATCTAATTGAACCACATTTTACTCCTTGATATTAACTGTGTCTCTCGGATTTTTTAAATTTAACTCATATAAGTGGTAAAATAAAGTTTTATGAATAATTGCAAAAGCTCCTAGGAGGTGGGTAAAAGACGGTGAAAAGTTCAATACAATTTTTATAAATCTAAAATTATTATAAAATGATTCCAATGAATTTCATTGAACTTATATATTTATTATTTATATATTTTGACCTAAAATAAATTTAAATCAAATAAATTATTATTTAAATAAAAAGTGTGTTTTAACCAAAAACTCAGTGTTTTCACTATTTATCAAAAATTGAAGTTTTTTAGAAAAATACCAAAAATTCAGCCTAAGCTATATTTGATATTCCAAAATCAAAAATGATGTATATTTTTCAAAATTCAAAAACTTATAAGTGGCATTAATTAATTTTAAAAGTAATTCTCATTATCAAAACAAACAGCGTGTTTTTAAGAAACAATAACTATCAAAAGATCATCACTTGTTTATGTCCAATTTCAAAGTGAAATTAATTCCAATGACCAACAGTGGATTAAATGGTAAAAATATATTCTAATTACACTTTAAATACAATTAAAAATATAATCTATCCATATAAATTATTGCGATGGAAAAATTTGTTTTTAATTAAAATATAGTGTGTTTTTACTATTCATCAAAATATGAAAGTTACGAGAATAATATGAAAATTTTATCCAAAGTAAATTTTTATATCCTGATTCCAAAGAAAAATTTTATTTTGTCAAATTAAACTTATAAACATGTCAAAAACTATATTTAAAGTGGTTTCTCCATCAAAAGGCGGCAAAACTGCATTTTTTTGAAAAATACTTATTTTATCTGAAAATCTGATTTTATTTTCATACCTCATTCTAGAAAATGTGTAAGATGAATTATAATGTTATAAAATTCAAAATTTAGTTAATACTATTCATAACATCTATTCTATAACAATATTATAACAATATATCATTGTTTAGTGAAACCTGGTATTGCGTACTACACACGCTATCGAGGAAGGTCGTGATTGTGTGTAATGCAAGCCAAGTCATGGTTGCGTGTGATGCAAGACTCCTTTATTGTTTCATATAATAGAATCCAACCATATTTCATTTATACATTGAATATATATATATATGTATGTACACACTCAATGTTGCGTAGAATAACTACTATCAAAATTTTGTGTAACATGATCCAAGAATAGTGTTGCGTATACTGCAAGATAATATGGTGTTGTGTATAGTGCAAGGTAATCTTAGTGTAGCGTACAACACAAGAAATCAATTAAATTGAAAGAATATTTTTCATAAAATCTTGGGGTGTTACATTCTACCCCCCTTAAAATGAATTTCTCCCTCGAAATTTGTCGGGGTTATAAATCGTTTACTATTCATAGAAACCCACATCGTAAAAAGGAATACTAAAAGTTGATTTTAAAAACTAAAGTATAAAACGTAACGATTTCCCAAATTAACTCATCACTGGGTTTCCTTATAGGATAACATAGGTGAAAATATGGATATGGAAGAAAAATCTAACCATCAAGTTCTGATGGAGAGTGGTAGAGAACATGGGTATGAAAAAGCCAACAATCACAAAGCCATAAATTTGTGATGATCTAAGGTACCATCTGATTCATCGGATATGAGGGCACTAGGACAACATTTTTTTGGTTTTCAATATCATTTCCCTAAATTTGATGAATTAAAATAAATACTTACATGATTTTGGTACCATCTCACTCTTGTTCGTGCCTTGAACAATTTCCACTTCATCTCTTAAAGAAATGAAGTTGAATTTGTTATTCGTGAAGTGTTAGCAGATCATGTGATAGAATGATGGGTCATTCCATCTGTTTCAAACAAAAGGTTTAGCAAAAGTTATCAAATATACATAAGTTCATCTATGGTGAGGTTAATCATATATGATTCCAAAAATAGACTTATACATCAACTATCATACTGCTTAATAAAATAAAACTAATTTCTACTAACCAGGGACTTCGTGTAGGCCATTGGTAGGCGATAAAGGCATGTCGCACTTCGGTTGTGGGTTCGATTCCTACAGCCTTGTCCGACACGACGGGTTGTCGCTCGTCCTGCATGTTGTCCTTTTTCTAAAATTACATCATTATGACATTCCATCGATAATATCGAAAACAGTTCTAGCCTTAAACAATACTAACTTATG
The DNA here is from genome assembly GCA_963277665.1 of Viscum album. Lineage (NCBI taxonomy): Eukaryota > Viridiplantae > Streptophyta > Magnoliopsida > Santalales > Viscaceae > Viscum > Viscum album. The sequence continues at coordinate 1,232,597,219 of OY728155.1, forward strand.
TCCAACATAATTTATTTCAAATCTTTAGGATTATCCAAAATACTTCTGCCCAAACTTATAGTATAAAGAAAACAATTACTAGAAATTTCATCTACCGAGCATGTGAATACCATCATTTACCCCCGATATATCTTTTTTATCACATTCTAATCATGTGAATACCTTAATCATGTATTCTCTTGAAAAATGAATACCCATTGAACCTTAGTGAAAACATGAATGCTGTCAAAATTTAACTCTTTCCACATACCAAAATCCCAAAATTTCTATATACTCAAACCGTGATATCACTTTGTCCTTATTTTAGTCGCGAGCTCATGATTACTATCATATTATTTTCTTCTTATCCCTTCATTATGCGCATTTCATCTGCTTTCCAAAAATATTTTAATCACTTTTTCATGGTTACCAGTACCATAAAATTATTGGAAACCACAATAGACCAATACATAAATATTCCAATATTCCACAGTACTATATACAGCATTATTTTGGAATCTCGTTACATGAACACTAAATCATTCAACCACATCGTTGTCATATTCAACATTGCCAATAGCGATCACATGTGACTTCCCTTTGTCCTTTTTCATAAGTTGTTGCTCATGTTGATCATAATTAACCCTTGGATTAGGGAATTTATTAGCATAATTCCCCATTTCCTTGCACTTGAAGCATTGAAGTGTTGGTGGAGTGTTCTCTGTTGTATTTTATCTATTCACATCATTAGAAACCTTTTTCCCATTACTTTGACATTAGACTGCTCGATGACCTTCTTTTCCACACTTAAAATATTTTCTAGTACCTTTTAGGCAATCTCCACCATGCTTCTTTCCACACTTTGATCATAAAGAAACATTCATCTTTTTTTCACCATTGTTTTGAGATTTATCCTTGAAATGCATCTTTTGTTTCTTGTCAAAACCATGAGATGGATATATAACACAAACTTCCATTTCTACCTTGATAGCATAATGAACAATTTCTTCATAGCTACTGAAGTCTCTTATAGCTAATGCCCTTCGAAGACTTGGTTTTAAGCCACTGAAGAATCGATCAACTTTACTTTTAGGTTGGATAATAAATCCAGATGCATACCTTGCAAGCCTTGTAAAATTCTCTTCGTATATACTAAAATATTCATCATCTTTTTGCTTAAGCTCAAGGAACTCCTTTTCTATCTTTGTTCTAAGAATACGAGGGAAGTAATTATTGAAAAATAAGTTCTTGAACTCGTCCCATTCCATGGATTCAATTTCACCTTGGGGCCTTGTATTCTTAATTAAAGTCCACCATTGATATGCTTCACCTTCTAATCAGTAAATAGCCAGAATGAATTTTTCATGTTCCGAACAGCGAAGTATGGAAAATGTCTTTTCAATGGTAATGATCCATTTTTCAGAACAAGTGTATTAGAAGACCCACTGAAAGAAGGGGGATGTTGCCTCATGAAGGACTCAAAAGAATATTGTTCCCTTCTCTGCTCATTAGAAAGTTCAGAATAATTCATAGCATGAGTAAGTATAGAAATAAGATTTTTCACTCCATCTCCCATAACATTAGTTTGTTCATAAGGACAATCATTGTGTTCTCCATTACATTGATCAACACGGTTCCTTCAGGTTCCATCCATCGTCTAAAACCCAAAAATAATAGTGTGAGAGTGAAAAATCATGATAGGTAAAACAAATAATAAAGGGGGAGTAACTTCAATATCTAACATCTTAGGTTTAATTCTAAGATCTTTACCATAATTCTAGGACTATAACCTATACTTATACTTAAACATAGGGACATTCCTGGACATACCTTAGAAATATCTCTAGGGATCTCACTAAAGTTTTTGCATCCTAGTTTCCAAAGGTTAACTAAACCTTTCCTATGATACCAACTGCAGAGACACGAATCTTGATGTACATAGACATTACATTACTTTTGTGGAATACTTAATACATAACAAAGACGAACACACAAGGACCGTAATAGTTTAGTGTCTTTGGAAACTCGGAAAAATAATCTTCTAAACATGGTGAAAGATCTTCAACATCTCCCATAAAGATATTCCCCTTTGTTTTCTTACCTAAAACCTTTCTTTATATACTGGGGATAAGAAAACATATAAAGGTTGAGCTCAAATGATCAGTAAGTGTAATCATGGAGAAAATAAAACAAACCATATACATTTGAACATAAAAACATGAACATAATGTTTAAACATCGAAATCTTGAGCAATGACATAAAACATGGCAGTACGTATGGCATAGATCATAATGTAAAATCAATCCTGATAAAATAGCTTGGAAATAAAACTTGTAATTGTGGAAAAACATTAAGCACATGATATGATTTCCATGGAAGCCAAGGCATTGCGGCCAAGACCATCTTAGTGGACAAATTCCCTTTCTGAATCAAGTTCACTCCCCGTTTCAGTCCTCTAACACTGAACCGGATTAACTTACTATTCCAGCCATGTCTATCTCATGAGATATAAATCTTTACCCAATGTATTGGAGGGAGATATAGGTCCCACCCATCTCATATTGAAATCATTCTTACTTGTGCCACAAAATAAACTTAAAACATTCATCATAACCCAAATAATAAAATGGGTTTCATAAACTTCATCCCATCATCACATAATACATATAAAACAAATGAATATTTCATCATAATAAAATTGAAACCATATAAATCATAAAGACAATATACTTGAAACATACACATATGAAATATGTCATATTAGATGGAAAATGGTTTTGATAAAACACTTGAAATGAATTCTGGAGGAAAATATCCTTTCTTCTTCAAAATCATTTTCTTTTTAGAAAATTCCATGAAATTTTAAAAGAAAAGTATTTTTTTGAAAATAGTCATAAAAACTTGTAGAGTAAGCTTCATGAAAATGAGGCGTTATGAAACCGTAAAAATCTGTTCATGCCGTATAAGTTAAAAATAACATTCTTCTCGTACTTTTTTCAGAAAAGTCAAAAAGTACCTCGTAACGTAAACAAAAGAAAGGTTCCTTACATACCATGTAGAAAAAGACAAAAATGGGTAAAAAGGACTTTAAACATACATGAAACCATTTTTAGAAAATAGGAACATGGATGATAAATATAACCCCAGTGAATACGTACAAATAAACAATCTCAGATAAAAATGAGATTGGAAAAGTTATCCCTTACCTTAGGTCCGATATGCTTCGTACGTATCTGAACCTCCTGTATAATGATTTAAATAATGTCATTGACTAATTACAGAATCATATTCATTTTTATGATATCATATATGGTTCATTTATAACTTTATATTACCTGTTCTTTTGTAAACCCCATATTAAAGCAACGTTTTGGGTAAAATCATCTTATTTATCGTACGTGTTTGGACTTGTTGTTCTTGATGTTATTATTACTAATATCATGATTTACTTACTTCCAAAATTTAAATCGTGATTTATATATCATATATATTCATTATATATCCAGCATATACATGTATTTATAATAGTACATAACATATGGATGTAAGAAATGAAATGCACCGTTCATGGAGACGGTAAACCGTAAGTACGCATGAACGCTAATTTCATTTCTATTTATTATTTTAATGGAATAGGTATATTATAATTCCAGTATCATATCATATATAATATCATTAACTCCATCCTTTATACATTCCGTATAAGGCATTAACGAATCACATCACTTTGAGGGGGCGGTAGTCCGCACTTCCTCAAATGAGATTATCGTATTTACCGACTATGGAAACCAAAAAGGATTGATATAATTGGGAAGTAAAGAAGCATAAGTAAATAATAAACCTAATATATATCATATATAAATACAGTGCCATCATAATAGACACCATGAGAGGTAGTAGGAGAAAATCGAATAATCATCGTTTCCTGAGGCGTTAGTTTTCCATCCACAGAAACATTATGTTCTTCATCCATTAGATGGAGGTGAGTATAAGTGTAGTTATAATACTTCTCATAAAAAAATCCTAGTATTTTTAGGATACTGGTTTTGTTACAAAAGAAAGGATTAAAAATAGTTTAGGGGTTGGAGAAGTATAATAAAAGAAAACAACTTAAGAGAAACTATTACTTTTAATTTGGGTAACTTCCTTTGGTTTGAACCAAAAGGACTTCTTGAAGTTCCTTATGCCTAATGTAAGGCTTCTAGGGGGAGGATAGGGATGTTGGGATCTTATTTGGTCAGAGTTTGTACGAGCCAAAAGGCTTGAGAGGTGTGAGTAATTGCATAGAAGTGGTCTTCTTTTATATGGGAGGGGAGGGGCTCTTTAAGAAAGTGTGAAAACATTATTTTATTATAAACTTATCTTCGGTTTCAAGAGGTCCAAAACACATTAATTTCGAATATAAGATGACTCATATTAGAAATAAAATCATCAATAGGAATTGGATAGGTTTTGGATAATATTTTAATCATTATAATCTTATTTATTTAAATCATTTATTAATGAGGAAAATACTGCATCATTATTGTGTCAGAAATAATTTAATTTATTTTGTCTAAAAATTATAAAAAAAATACCAACATGTAGGAAATATTTTTAGATTTCCAATGAATATTTATAGTCGAAAAGATAATTTATATATCCCCTTATAAAAATTATTTACTAAAGGATTTTTGTTAATGCCAATTTTGTCTTTACATTAAATTAATTAATCTAATGTGTCATTGTCTTTCATAAGTGGCTCCATGGGGTCCCAAAATCGACCCAAGGATACCCATGGTCGGTCATTACTCATCCAATATGTTTTGGACAAGTGTTAAGTTAATTTTAAATTATTATAATATTCTTTTAACCTTGAATTATCCTATTTACTTTTAACCGTGGTAAATAAAAGTAAAAAGTTACTATTCACAAAAAATTATTTTTATCTAATTGAACCACATTTTACTCCTTGATATTAACCGTGTCTCTATGATTTTTGAAATTCAACTCACAGAAGTGGCAAAATTATGTTTTATGAACAATTGCAAAAGCTCCTAGGAGGTGGGTAAAAGACGGTGAAAAGTTCAATAGCATTTTTATAAATCTAAAATTATTATAAAATGATTCCAATTAATTTAATTGAACTTATATAAGTATTATGTATCTATTTTTACCTAAAATAAATTTAAATCAAATAAATGATTATTTAAATAAAAAGTCGGTTTTAACCAAAAACTAGGTGTTTTCACTATTCATCAAAAATTGAATTTTTTCAGAAAAATACCAAAAATTCAACCTAAGCTATATTTGATATTCCGAATTCAAAAAAGATATCTACTTTTCCAAATTCAAAACATATAAGTAGAATTAATTAATTTTAAAAGTAATTCTCATTATAAAAACAAACAGCGTGTTTTTAAGAAACAATAACTATCAAAAGATCATCACTTGTTTATGTCCAATTTAAAGTGAAATTAATTCCAATGACCACCATTGGATTAAATGGTAAAAATATATTCTAATTACACTTTAAAACCAATTAAAAAGATAATCTATCCATATAAATTATTGCGATGAAAAAAGTTTTTTTTAATTAAAATATAGCGTGTTTTTACTATTCATCAAAATATGAAAGTTACCAGAATAATATGAAAGCTTTATCCAAAGTAAATTTTTATATCCTGATTCCAAAGAAAAATTTTATTTTGTCAAATTAATCTTATAAACATGTCAAAAACTAGATTTAAAGGGGGTGTGCCATCAAAAGGCGGCAAAACTGCATTTTTTTGAAAAATACTTATTTTATATGAAAAACTGATTTTGTTTTCATACCTCATTCTAGAAAATGTGTAATATGAATTATAATGTTATAAAATTTAAAATTTAGTTTATACTATTCATAATGGCTAGTCCATAATAATATTATAACAATATATCGTTGTTTAGTGAAACCCGGTATTGCGTACTACACATGTTATCGAGGAAGGTCGTGATTGCGTGTAATGCAAGCCAAGTCAGGGTTGCATGTGATGCAAGACTCCTTCATTGTTTTGTATAACAGAATCCAACCATATTCATTTATACATTGAATATATATGAATGTATATACACACTCAATTTTGCGTAAAATAATTACTATCAAAATTGTGTGTAACATGATCCAAGAATAGTGTTGCATATACTGCAAGCTAATACGGTGTTGCGTATAGTGCAAGGTAATCTTAGTGTAGCATACAACACAAGACATCAATGAAATTTAAAGAATATTTTTCATAAAATCTCGGGGCGTTACATTCTACCCGCCTTAAAATGAATTTCGCCCTTAAAATTTGTCGGGGTTATAAATTGTTTACTATTCATAGAAACCCACATCATAAAAAGGAATACTAAAACTTGATTTTAAAAACTAAAGTATGAAACTTAACGATTACCCAAAGTAACTCATCATTGGGTTTCCTTATAGGATAACATAGGTGAAAATATAGATATGGAAGAAAAATCTAACCATCAAGTTCTGATGGAGAGTGGTAGAGAACATGGCTATGAAAAAGCCAACAATCACAAAGCCATAAATTTGTGATGATCTAAGGTACCATCTGATTCATAGGATATGAGGGCACTAGGACAACATTTTTTTGGTTTTCAATATCATTTCCCAAAAGTTGATGAATTAAAATAAATACTTACATGATTTTGGTACCATCTCACTGTTGTTCGTGCCTTGAACAATTTCCACTTCATCTCTTAAAGAAATGAAGTTGAATTTTTTATTCGTGAAGTGTTAGTATACCTTGTGATAGAATTAGGGGTCGTTCCATCTATTTCAAACAAAAGGTTTAGAAAAATTTATCAAATATACATAAGTTCATCTATGGTGAGGTTAATAGTATATGATTCCAAAAATGGACTTATACATCAACTATCATACTGCTTAATAAAATAAAACTAATTTCTACTATCTAGGGACTTCGTGTAGGCCAGTGGTAGGCGATAAAGTCCTGTCGCACTTCAGTTGTGGGTTCAATTCCCACATCCTTGTCCGACGCGATGAGTTGTCGTCCGTCCTACAGGTTGTCCTTTTTCTAAAATTACATCATTTTGACATTCCATCGATAATATCGAAAACAGTTCTAGCCTTAAACAATACTAACTTATTTCCAACGGAATTCATTTCAAATATTTAGGATTATCCAAAATACTACTGTCCAAAATTATAGTATAAATAAAACAATTACTAGAAATATCATCTACCGAGCATGTGAATACCATCATTTACCCCCGATATATCTTGTTTTTCACATTCCAATCATGTGAATACCTTAATCATGTATTCTCTTGAAAAATGAATACTCATTGAACCTTAGTGAAAACATGAATGTTGTCAAAAGTTAACTCTTTCCACATACCAAAATCCCAAAATTTCTATATACTCAAACCATGATATCACTTTGTTCTTATTTTATTCACGAGCTCATGATTACTATCATATTATTTTCTCCTTATCCCTTCATTATGCGCATTTCATCTACTTTCTAAAAATATTTCAATCACTTTTTCATGGTTACCAGTACCATAAAATTATTGGAAACCACAATAGACCAATACATAAATATTCCAATATTCCACAGTACTATATACAAAATTATTTTGGAATCCCATTACATGAACACTAAATCATTCCACCACATCGTTGTCATATTCAACATTTCCAATAGCGATCACATGTGACTTCTCTTTGTCCTTTTCCTTAAGTGGTTGCTCATGTTGATCATCATTAACCCTTGGATTAGGGAATTTATTAGCATAATGCCCCATTTCCTTGCACTTGAAGTATTGAAGTGTTGGTGGAGTGTTCTCTATTGTCTTTTCTCTATTCACATCATTAGAAACCTTTTTCCCATTACTTCGACAATCAACTGCTCGATGACCTTCTTTTCCACACTTAAAACATTTTCTAGTACCTTTTTGGCAATCTCCACCATGCTTCTTTCCACACTTTGAGCATAAAGAAACATTCATCTTCTTTTCACCATTGTTTTGAGATTTTTCCTTGAACTCCATCTTTCATTTCTTGTCAAAACCATGAGATGGATATGTAACACAAACTTCCATTTCTACCTTGATAGTACAACGCACAATTTCTTCATAGCTACTCAGGTCTCTTATAGATAATGCCCTTCGAAGACTTGGTTTTACGCCAATAAAGAATCGATCAACTTTACGTTCAGGTTGGATGATAAAGCTAGATGCATACCTTGCAATCCTTGTAAAATTCACTTCGTATATACTAAAAGATTCATCATCCTTTTGCTTAAGATCAAGGAACTCCTTTTCCATCTTTGTTCAAAGAATACGAGGGAAGTACTTATTGAAAAATAAGTTCTTGAACTCATCCCCTTCAATGGAGTCAATTTCACCTTGGGGCCTTGTATTCTTAATTAAATTCCACCATTGATCTGCTTCGCCTTCTAATCAGTAAATAGCTAGAATGACTTTTTCATGTTCCAAACAGCGAAGTATGGAAAATATCTTTTCAATGGTACTGATCCATTGTTCAGCAACAAGTGGATTAAAAGACCCACTGAAAGAAGGGGGACATTTCCTCATGAAGGACTCAATAGAATATTGTTCCCTTCTCTGCTCATTCGAAAGTCCAGAATAATTCATAGCATGAGTAAGTATAGAAATAAGATTTTTCACTCCATCTCCCATAACATTGGTTTGTTCAGAAGGAAAATCATTGCATTGTCCAATACATTGATCAACACTGTTCCTTCAGGTTCCAGCCATCGTCTAAAACCCAAAAAGAATAGTGTGAGAGGCAAAAATCATGATAGGTAAAACAACATAATAAAGGGGGGGTAACTTCAATATCTAACATCTTAGGTTTAATAATAAGATTGTTACCATAATTATAGGACTATAACCTATACTTATACTTAACCTTAGGGACATCCCTAGACATACCTTAGAAATATCTCTAGGGATCTCACTAAAGTTTTTGCATCCTAGTTTCCAAACCTTTCCTCTGATACCAACTGTAGAGACCCGAAGCTTGATGTACATAGACATTACATTACTTTTGCGGAATACCTAATACATAACAAAAGCAAACACACAAGGACCGTAATAGTTTAGTGCCTTTGGAAACTCAGAAAAATAATCTTCTAAACATGGTGAAAGATCTTCAACATCTCCCATAAAGATCTTCCCCTTTGTTTTCTTACCTAAAACCTTTCTTTATGTCCTGGGGAAAATAAAAAATATAAAGGGTGATCTCAAATACTCAATATGGGTAAGCATGGAGAAAATAAAACAAACCATATATATTTGAACATAAAAACATGAACATAATGTTTAAACATCGAAATCTTGAGCAATGACATAAAACATGGAAGTAACTAAGGCATAGATCATAATGTAACATCAATAATGATAAAATAGATTGTAAATAAAACTTATAATTGTTGAAAAACATTAATCACCTGATATGATTTCCATGGTAGCCAAGGCATTGCTGCCAAGACCATCTTAGTGGACAAAGTCCCTTTTCTGAATCGAGTTCACTCCTCGTTTCAGTCCTGTAACACTGAACCGGATTAACTTACCATTCCAGCCATGTCTATCTCGTGAGATATAAATCTTTACCCAATGCATTGGAGGGAGATATAGGTCCCACCCATCTCATATTGAAATAATTCTTACTTGTGCCACAAAATGAACTTAAAACATTCATCATAACCCAAAGAATAAAATGGGTTTCATAAACATCATCCCATCATCACATAATCCATATAAAACAAATGGATATTTCATAATAAGAAAATTGAAACCATGTAAATCATAGAGACATTATACTTGAAATATACACATATTAAATAATGTCATATAAGATGGAAAATGGTTTTGATAAAACACTTGAAATTAATTCTTGAGGAAAATATCCTTTATTCTTCAAAATCATTTTCTTTTTACAAAATTCCATGCAATTTTAAAAGAAAAATATTTTTTTGAAAATATTCATAAAATCTTGTAGAGTAAGATTCATGAAAATGAGGTGTTATGAAACTGTAAAAATCTGTTTACGCCGTATAAGTTAAAAATAACATTCTTCTCGTACTTTTATCAGAAAAGTAAAAAAGTATCTCGTAACGTAAACAAAAAAAAGATTCCTTACATACCATGTAGAAAATGTCAAAAATGGGTAAAAATTACTTTAAACATACATGAAACCATTTTTAGAAAATAGGAACATGGATGATAAATATAACCCCAGTGAATACGTACGAATAAACAATCTCGGATAAAAACGAGATTGGAAAAGTTATCCCTTACCTTAGGTATGATATGCTTCGTATGTATCCGAACCTCCTGTATAATGATTTAAATAATGTCATTGACTTATTACAGAATCATATTCATTGTTATGATATCATATATGTTTCACTTATGACTTTATATTACCAGTTCTTTTGTAAACCCCATGTTAAAGCAACGTTTTGGGTAAAATCATCTTATTTATCGTATGTGTTTGGTCTTGTTGTTATTGATGTTATTATTACTTATATCATGATTTACTTAATTATAAAATTAAAATCATGATTTATATATCATATATATTCATTATATATCCAGCATATACATGTATTTATAATAGTACATAACATATGGAGGTAGGAAAAGAAATGCACCGTTCATTGAGACGGTAAACCGTACGTACGCATGAACGCTACTTTCATTTCTATTTATTATTTTAATGGAATATGTATATTATAAATCCAGTATAATATCATATATAATATCATTAACTCCATCCTTTATATATTCCACATAAGGCATTAACTAATCACATCACTTTGAGGGGGCGGTAGTCCGCACTTCCTCAAATGAGATTATCGTATTTACCGACTATGGAAACCAAAAAGTATTGATATAATTGGAAAGTAAAGAAGAATAAGGAAATAATAAACATAATATATATCATATATAAATACAGTGCGATCATAATGTCCACCATGAGAGGTAGTAGGAGAAAATCGAACAATCATCGTTTCGTGAGGCGTTAGTTTTCCATCCATAGAAACATTATGTTCTTCATCCATTAGATGGAGGTGTGTGTAAGTGTAGTTATAATCCTTCTCATAACAACATACTAGTATTTTGAGGATACTGGTGTTGTCACAAAAGAAAGGATTAAAAAGCATTTAGGGGTTGGAGAAGTAGAATAAAAGAAAACAACTTAAGAGAAACTATTACCTTTAATTTGGGTAACTTCATTTGGTTTGAAACAAAAGGACTTCTTGAAGTTCCTTCCTCCTAATGTAAGGCTTATAGGGGGAGGAGAGGTATTTTGGGAGCTTAGTTTGGTAGATTTTGGATGAGCCAAAAGGCTTGAGAGGTGTGAGTAATTGCATAGAAGTGGTCTCTTTTTATAAGGGAGAGGAGGGGCTCTTTAGGAAAGTGTGAAAACATTATTTTAATATAACATTATATTAGGTTTCAAGAGATCCAAAATACATTAATGTCTAAGATAAGATGACTCATATTAGAAATAAAATCACCCAATAGGAATTGGATAGGTTTTGGATTATATTTTAATCATTATAATCTTATTTATTTAAATCATTTATTAAGGAGGTAAATACTGCATCATTATTGTGTCATAAATAATTTAATTTATTTGATGTATAAAAATTATAAAAAAATACCAACATGTAGGAAATATTTTTAGCTTTAAAATTAATATTTATATTCGAAAAGATAATTTATATATCCCCTTATAAAAATTAATTACTAATGGATTTTTGTTAATGCCAATTTTGTCTTTACATTAAATTAATTAATCTAATGTGTCATTGTCTTTCATAAGTGGCTCCATGGGGTCACAAAATCAACCCAAGGATTCCCATGGTCGGGCATTACTCATAAAATAAGGTTTGGACAAGTGTTAAGGTAATTTTAAATTATTATAATATTCTTTTAACCTTGAATTACCCTATTTACTTTTAACCATGGTAAATAAAAGTAAAAAGTTACTATTCACCAAAAATTATTTTTATCTAATTGAACCACATTTTAATCCTTGATATTAACCATGTCTCTCGGATTTTCAAAATTCAACTCACAGAAGCGGTAAAATTAATTTTTATGAACAATTGCAAAATTTCCTTGGAGGTGGGTAAAAGACGGTGAAAAGTTCAATACAATTTTTATAAATCTAAAATTATTATAAAATGATTCCAATGAATTTAATTGAACTTATATAAGTATTATGTATCTATTTTTACCTAAAATAAATTTAAATCAAATAAATGATTATTTAAATAAAAAGTCGATTTTAACCAAAAACTCAGTGTTTTCACTATTCATCAAAAATTGAAGTTTTTCGGAAAAATACCAAAAATTCAGCCTAAGCTATATTTGATATTCCAAATTCAAAAATGATGTCTATTTTTCCAAATTCCAAACATATAATTGGCATTAATTAATTTTAAAATTAATTCCCATTATCAAAACAAACAACGTGTTTTTAAGAAACAATAATTATCAAAAGATCATCACTTGTTTGTGTCCAATTTCAAAGTGAAATTAATTCCAATGACCAACATTGGATTAAATGGTAAAAATATATTCTAATTACACTTTAAAACCAATTAAAAATATAATTTATCCATATAAATTATTGCGATGAAAAAAGTTGTTTTTAATTAAAATATAGCGTGTTTTTACTATTTATTAAAATATGAAAGTTACCAGAATAATATGAAAATTTTATCCAAAGTAAATTTTTATATCCTGATTCCAAAGAAAAATTTTATTTTTTCAAATTTAACTTATAAAGATGTCAAAAACTAGATTTAAAGTGGGTGCGCCATCAAAAGGCAACAAAACTGCATTTTTTTGAAAAATACTTATTTTATCCGAAAAACTGATTTTGTTTTCATACCTCATTATATAAAATGTGTAAGATAAATTATAATTTTATAAAATTCAAAATTTAGTTAATACTATTCATAACGATTAGTCCATAATAATATTATAACAATATATCGTTGTTTAGTGAAACCCGGTATTGTGTACTACACACGCTATCGAGGAAGGTCGCGATTGTGTGTAATGCAAGCCAAGTCAGGGTTGTGTGTGATGCAAGACTCCTCCATTGTTTCATATAACAGAATCCAACCATATTTCATTTATACATTGAATATATATATATGTATATACACACTCAATGTTTCGTAGAATAACTACTATCAAAATTGTGTGTAACATGATCCAAGAATAGTGTTGTGTATACTACAAGCTAATACGGTGTTGCGTATAGTGCAAGGTAATCTTGGTGTAGCGTACAACACAAGACATCAATGAAATTGAAAGAATATTTTTCATAAAATCTCGGGGTGTTACATGTGACATATCTATGAGGCATAGGAAGACATATAAAAGAGGTTTCAATTATCAACATCCATACTAAGTTGTAAAATAATAATATCAAATAAAAAATCATGTAATGTATCCAAAAATCACCATAGGGTTCTCCATGGCATATGGGTGTACACAACTCAGGAAAAAAAGAAACATTATCTGTTACAAGTGAACTCTAATGTCTAGGAACCTCTATTCTAAAAAAATGATACTAACTAGAAACCATGGAATCATGGGAACCTCCCATAGTGATAGATAACTCTATGAGGTCTTTAATATGTCTAGTTTTACCCCATACCCCAAGGGATTCCCAATATTTTATTACATCATCATTATATTAAAGACACTAATTCCATATTTCATAAACATTTTCTAAGGAAAATTTGTTCCATTTCCATGCACATATTTTTATAAAATATTTTCTATAGTTATGAAACATAGCTTTCATGCTTGAAAATTCACTTTCTTTTCAAAAACCGTCTTTGTGTAATTTTACAAAACACATCATGTGTATAAAACAACTTTCAAAAAAACCCTTTTTAGAAAACACTTAAATATCCATCAAAGACAAAATTCACCTCTAATGAATTTAAAATCATTAATATCATAAATTAGAACAAAATAAAATCATAAAAACATAAGGTGTGCCAAGGGATATGTTGTAGGATAGAGACACCTACCTCAAGAATAATGAAAACCTTATTGCATCCATTACTAGTGATAGGAGAGGAAGAGATATAGTTCTCACAATCCCATATCTATAATGAAAAACCCAAAGAATAAGGGAATCACCCTAATCCATTGTTGTAAAATATATGAATGCTCAATAACCCTTCTTGAAACATGCTAGATCTATAATTTGATCTAAAGGGGAGAGTAAAGTCAGTTTAATAGAAGGAGAATGAGTCAAGAGAAGCATTAAATCCCCCATTACTGCTACATGTGGTTGTATTAACCATCCCTAGAAGATCATGAACCATTAAATCATTTTAAAAACTAGAAACCACCCTCACCATTCTCTGATGCATCCACCACATCTATAGTGGCTTTTCTATAACATAGACTATGAGAACCATCTATATACAAGTATAGAATCCTAATCAATTTTGGGCTTACCATGGTCTAAATCATGGTGTGGTGAGGTCCCTCTAACTATGGTTGATAGGAGGACTCCCATTACATTCCACCCAAGGCTACACCTAGTTGTTGATCATTTTGGATCTGATTATTTTTTAAAAGAAACCCATAAGTTCACTAAGGCCTCTTCCATGTGGTCCTGCTCGTTTTGAATCAATATCCCCAAAAACCATTTTTAAGACAGCAAGAACCTCCAAATCTTATGAAACCAAAAATAAAAATAAAAAAGAAGATCCATACCTAATTCCATGTACTAGGGTGTAACAGATTTATTTTATTAATTAGGGGGGTTTTTACTTACTTGTATGTTTCTTAAAGTGATGTTTTTAGTTTCAGTCGATTTTACTTATGGGAGTTTCATCAGAATTGGTAGGTATTTTTCTAAATTGGGGGTCATCATAAGTTATAGGGGAGTTTATTAGCGGAGTTTCATCATAAATTATAGGTATTTCACTTTTTAATTTCATTCAAACTTACCTTTTCATTCTTTTTTTGTGATTGTTAAAAGGGGGGATATTTTTTATTCAAATTAACTATTTCATATCCTTGTTTTAAAAAATCACAATAAACTCTATTCTATTAAATTTGAGTTAAGTTTTAGGTTTTTATTTATTTATTTTTTATGCATACTTAACTTATAATTATTAATTTCTGGTGAGTTCAATCCAATTAATTAATTTCCAAAACATGGTGAAGTCATGTAGAACTATTTCAATTGAAAATATACTAATACTTTTTATGTTTTCAAAACTGAACAAGAGTAAATTGGAGGTTTTAGTTACACCAATAAATATAAATTCGACCAAGAATTTAAATAATAGTATATACATTATATATGATGCTTTATTGAAACATGTTGTGTCAATTTTTTTATTACCTTATAACTTTGAGAGTTCTCTCTTGAAATATTTTTTAGTGTGATTTTCTTAGAGCTTCCATTGTGTGAGGTTTTTATTGTTAAAATTATATGTTTTCATTCATAATTTTTTCTTTTTTTCTTTATTATTTATGATATTGTAGGGATAATAATATGTATCATTTGAATATTGATTTTGATGAATTCATGTTGTTGTACTTGTTTCTAATTATGTTGATTGAAGAGGAGTGTAGAGATAGATCTACCTATTACTAATGTTATTTTCAAATAATTTCTTTATATGGAACCTAAAACTATGGATAGGTTTATTGAATAAGTTTTAGGTGGGGAAATTTTATATTCTGGTTGTGTTGAAAATGAATTTCTAGGTGTAATACTTGTATACCATAGACCTGGTTACCGATCCTTTTATAGATTTTAAAATTGAATAGTTCATGTGAACTAGAACTATTGGAATTTATATTTTTTAGGAATTTATATATTTTAAAATAAAGCTACATATTTTTTTCATCAATTTTTTTTGTATTTTTTTATTTTATTTTTTAACTTGGTGTAGTTTTTAACTTCTGAGAGTTTTATTTCTATTTTATACTTAATTTTGTTGTTCTAATTTGATCTGTTCATAGATTTTATCTTCTAAACGGTTTAAATTCTTAAATGTAAAATTAAATGTTTTCATTTTATCTTTAATTAACCCCTATTGAAGTATTCATAATCTTATTATCTTAGAGAACAAAACATGTTGGACTTCATGTACTTAGGAAAATAATATGCATTGAGTGTTTAGATAATTTGGTATTGAAGTTGGAAAAGAATCTATTAGAATATATCATTCATTAATCTCTACCTCAAATTTTATCAATTTTTACTGTTAATTTTAACATTAAAATTTTAGATAAATTTCCTCCATATATTTTAACAACGATTCACCAAACTAATAAATACATAAAGAGAGAAAATTATTTAGTCTTTATGGTAAAAAAGAAGAAAGTAAAATCTAAGGGATCAGTGATTGAGTCAATGACCAAGGGGTATTAGAATTTTTTTTGAAATAATTTAATGATTAAGATAGAGAGAAATTAGTATGAAGCTATTTGTTTTTAATGTGGTAAAAAATTCCATAGGAAGAATAACTACAATGTAGTGAAAAAGAAATGGAAATATTCAAGTATATTCATAAGTAAATTAAAACATTCTAATTCTATATTTTGAGTATTATATAGATTTAGAAACTCATATATTTTTATCTATATACATAAACAAATTATATAACAAAATATTTTGATAATTGAAATGGATCTTCAATAAACTGATGGAGCAAGCCTTATTACATTAATTATGTAAGATTCTCATTTCATATTTCCTAGTGGAAAAATTATCATATTTTTAAACTATTTTATGTGTTTATCATAACCATAATATTATTTATGTGTCAATATTATAAACATGTGGAATTATTTTAGGTTAACTAATAAAATTTCATCATATGTTATGGGAAACACATTTAAACAATGATTTAAATATATACATGGATTAGAAAATACTAAGTTAGGAATAAATGATGAATCAAATTCACAATACTCAGTGGGTGGTATTATTATAATTTAAAAAAAAATCTAATGATATTATTAAATATAATTATGTCTATTTGATAAGTTATAAATCACATTTCTTTAAGTTATAAAGAAAAATTAAAGTGAATTGGATAACAAAATTTTTAAAATTATTGATAGAGATAATAATTTAATATATTTAATTTAATATTTTCATGGTTTTAATCCCACCATTTTATCATTTATAAGGTAATTGTCACATATTTATAATATAGGAGTATTTTTTATTAAATTATTTAAATGGATTAAAACTTGGTTTTTAATTCCTTATTTGACCTTTGCGAATTTTTATGATAAATCCTACATAAAATCCTATTTATTTTGAGGACTATTCTTGTTGGTTGTATTCTATTCTAGATAAATCTTTAATATTATGTGTTTAAATGAATATTCAAGATTATTTTATGTCTCTCACAGTTTCTTGACTTCAGAGACACTTGTTTTCCATGAATTCGATTAATCCATCATAATAATAGATCGACCACAAGAAGATATCGACCGAAATAAGTTCTAAAATGATTATAAGGAACCCAAATAGATGCATGTTTATCTAACCTACCATGGAATAATATTTTCCATGTGATGTTCTCACTGACCAAACATTCATTCTAATCAACTGTAAACTAGTCAACCGGCCATTTAAATATCATCTACAAGGAGAAAATTGATCGATCATAACATTCAGAATTGATCATGACTTAAAATTATAAAAATTATTGGATCGATTGAATATTCATTCTAATAAACTACACATTTAATCTATCACATGTCCATTTACCTTCCATATGGTTGATTTTCTATCATGTGTTCACTTGAACCTCATGGTCAATGCAAGAGTATTCCATAAATTAACTTTGAAGATCGGGAGAACACTTCAAAGTATACTTCAGGAGACTCATCCAAAAAAATACAAAGAATTCGGATTATTGAAATCATGTGAACAATGGGAGAATTCCATGTGGATCTAAACATATATAATGGTTTGGTTAACAATAAATAAATAAAGAAGCATATTTTATAGAATAATAGATCGTGGTTAAGGGAGAATTTCATAGGTAAATAAAATAATGAATATAAAGATTCAAAAATTATAAAATCAAATAGGTTTTCTAAATGATAGGGAAGTAGTTCATAACTCTATAAAAGAAGAATGAGGTGTGTTGTAGGATAGATCAGTCTAGATTAAATCATGTGTTATTGTTGAAGGACTTACTACAACTTTCATTTTCTAGTTTTTATTTTTATTTAAGACTTGTAATGATTTATTCTTATCCAATAATCTTAGTTACCCTTCACATGGAGGAAAAAAAATTTGAGTGGTTAGGGAATGGAAAGATAAATTATTTTGTAATTTTTGAGTATATGCACTTTATGGAATGAAAATATCACTATCTTATATTAAACCGGTTTCAATATTTTGATAGTATTTTTTAATATCAAGTGTGATTTTATTTTGTTGGGAATTATATTTATGGATTCTTATCTTGGTAGATGGTATTTATCTCCCTCCACCTATTACGGGTCTTTATATGATGGAACTATCTAAAGATAAGTTGTGAAGTGATCTATAATCACCAACATGTGTGAAAGTGGTAGTGTGAACTCATGACTGTTTAGAAATAATAAGACCCAATTAAGAATTGAATAAGTCAAATAATAGGGTCCACTACAACACTTTAACATATAAGAAGGATTTTATACCAAGATGAGATATCATTTAGTGATATTATCAATATAACCATTAGGTAAAGTGAGAGAAAGGAAGTAATTATGGATTCTATCTCTTATCATCTTAGTAAAAGAAGAGTGGATAAACTAAAAACTAAGATAGTATTTCAATAAGTTGATCCAAACCTAATCTTATGAACGTTTCACCTTACTTTTTTCAATTCACTCTTTCCTTACCTTATTTAGTTTTAGGATCACAAACATTTCAAAAACAAAACCCATTTTTCTGACCAATAAGTGATAATATATTTTAGATAAATTATCTATGGAAACAACCTAGGGTTACCACTAATACTACATTTAACCTAGTATTTATAGATTTTTTCACACCACATTATAGGAACATGTCAAAGATAAATAAGGATTGATTATAGTGATATAGAGAATATATTAACCAAGACATCATTGATCTTTAAACATAAAATTATTCCATAATATTTTATGAAAATGGTTTTAAAATAGCATGCACACTTAACCAAGTATTCCAACCATGGTGGTAAAATAGAAGATCATATGAGTTATAGTATTAAAGAAAACATGGGCTATCATATATGTATATATAAAGATTAAAAATATTATTAAGTTTATTCAAACAAATAAAAAAATTATAAGAAAATAAGTATACCTTTAAATGATCCTAAAGATAAAAGAGTATATCTAAAACTGGATAATATATCCAAAGTGATAGTGGGGGAAAATTATCTTTAATAAAGTCATGGATTAAGATGTAAAATGTTTTTAATAGGAATATATACTCCACAAGAATCAATGGGAGTAATCTTTCCAAGGACAGAAGCATCAAAGTCATTTTAATGAGGTCGTAAGAGAATTTGATTCCATTATAAATGAAAGTGAGTTTTGTGTTTAAAAAGGTTCATGAGATCAATATATTTTTCCTAATGATATATATTTATTATCTATTATTTATGATAAATAATGTTCTCATCTTATAGTTATTTAAGAGTTAGTAAAATAAATTTTTCTCCATAAAAAGCTTATATAAAGTAGCATATATACGAGGGATCAAGATCCCCATGTATATATATAAGAGGTTATTTTAACTAAGTCGAAGTGAATAAAATGACAACATATTAAAAGATAAAATATAGATAACTCAATAGAGGATCATTTTCTATATCATGTTACATATAAATTAGTATTTTTACTATCAATTTTATGATTAGAAATATCATTTATTCCATGATATGTACTATTAAGTCTAAGATAATTGTAAAAATATTTATTTAAAACTATTATAAATTAATATAGTTGTAAAAAGGATATATTCATAATATATGGAGACGATAAGAAAAAAAATCATGGGGTACATGTATGCTAGTATCTATAAAGATCAGCTTGATGTGATGTCACATTTAGGATAATGATAATGTAATGATAAAGAGACGCTAAAAGTAACCCATGGTTATTAATTATACAAAATTAATATATATCACAAATTATAATGAAGCTAATGAATCATTATGAATATATTTTAGAAATATCATCTCTTTATAAGTTTATCTCTATAAGATGAATTCACAATTAGTACTATAATCATAGAGTTTAAAATAAAAATCCTAGTGACTAAATTCATACTTAAATAAGAAAATAAATATAATGTTAAAGATAATAAGTTAAGAAATATTTTTAGTCAGTTATAGTTCAAGTGGTATTTCATTATAATTGAAACCTAAACACTAAATTTATCATGTAATTGCATTTAATATGTCATATTCTTATAACAAACTAACTTTAATTCTATAAATTTTATGTGATAATATTTTTATAATATTTTTTATATAAATGGGTTATAGTATTTCCCTATTATATTGTAAACCTAAATAATATGTGATGATATTATTAAAAATATATCCTATGATATAGATATATCATACTAACAAGACATGGATGATGTTTATTATTAGGTGTTAGGGGA
This sequence comes from Viscum album, assembly GCA_963277665.1. Lineage (NCBI taxonomy): Eukaryota > Viridiplantae > Streptophyta > Magnoliopsida > Santalales > Viscaceae > Viscum > Viscum album. The sequence continues at coordinate 1,232,617,897 of OY728155.1, forward strand.
TCATAAGCATTGAGAATTCTCATAAAGTTCTCACTTAGTGATCTCTATGCAGGGAGTTCATGTGAATAGACTCTCCAATAATAATTTCATGTATTATATATGTCATTGTAATTCTTATATGTGAGCATGTGTGTTGTCCCTTTGATATAATATCATTATTAATGTGTATCATGAATTATATAATTTGATGTATGGATGAAAAATATGATGAAATATAATTATGTTGATGTAGAAAATATTTTTTATGTCAAAAGTGATAGAAATATACATAAAATGGAATGACCATGGCCTCGTGGTCTAGACCGCATCTTGGTCCATCCTTATGTGGACCATGTTAAAGTGTGAGACACTATTTCATGGTAGTTATGCATGGTATTATCATATTGTTTTTATTTTTTCTAAGAATGGAATTTCTAGGTGTGTCATTTTTGAACCCTCCAAACAAGGGAACCTCCCTCCCCTCGAAGGGGTCACTCTAGGAGAGCCTCGGTTGGGAAGGATTCATTTCCAGTTGTGATGGCAGAGCATCCCATAGGGTGACAACCTGATCAGTAATGGTTTGACACAGCAATATGTCAGCACAAGTGGGTTGTTCCTCATTTCACCCACCTAGTTAGGAAATGGGTGACCTGGAAATATTAGTGCATCCAAGGGGAAGTAGAAATTCTCCCAAGAGAGGACTCCCAGGAATCAAACCCTGCACTTCCCAAAGAACAGTATGGTTATTCTCCTCACCATCACTATTATGCCACTGCTGAAGTAGCATGTGATTATCATATTGTATGATAATGGTCATTTCAACCAACATTTTCTATACCAAATATCATAGTTGATTATAACCATCATATGATGATGATTATGAGTATTTTGAACACATTACATGGATGTTTAAATGTTAATAATTCATCATGAGGATTCAAGACAAATATTAAAAGAAATAATGCTTGAGAATTTTTTTAAGCACTCGTTTAATGTAGTTCAAACTTTTTTAGTACCTTGGATTCCAATATAAGTTCCCTGATACTCGATCATGTTGGTGTGATGCTCAGAACTTCTCAAATTTGAAATAATCAAGATCTTAATTAAATCTATCCTTTAACCAATGATTCTAGAAAATCATGGATTTAAGGGGGATATTTACTATTTTTCAAGATATTAATATGGCCTGTAGAGACCCTAGGAGGGAAGAACCTATATTTTCATCATCAATGATCATTATCAAATACTTGTTTAAATCCAAGATTAACTAGTGTACGGTATATCATTCTATTATCTATTTTATTATTCATTCTAAATTTATATATTGATTATAGTTTTTTGGGGGTTTGTTTTTTATTCACACCATGTTTAAGAAGATTTTCATCCCTCTAAAACCCTTAAGTGGTGCTAGAGTTGGTCTATCAACATTTGTTTGATCATAAAATAAACAAAAAGACCCAAAAGATGAGTTCTTAAGGTACTACAGAATAGCCAAACTAAAACTCCCATTTTGGTTCTTTATTTTACTTTTCCATGGAATAGTAAACTTGAAAATGGGTGTTTCAATTCTTATTTTTTCTTGACCATGGAATAGTAAACCAAAAATGGTTGTTATAGGTAATTGTTAAAAATCAAGGAAAATAGAGCATCATGGGATGATTTTTTACACCATGGTTATCCAATAACAATGGTTTGGTAACCTCCAGCATGAGGATTGACCATTACACTATAGAGATTGTCAATAATTTTTGAGTTTTTGAAGACCTTCCTAAAATGACTTGGATAAGATAAATGACTTAAACAAAAATGACCAATAAAAAATGTCATGGGGACATAAAACTTTTTCCAAAATGTCTATAATATATGGTACAACAATGGGACCAAAAAATCTTGTGAATTTGGATAACTTGAGTGGAACTTCCTGTTAAAAGATATGTACCTAGGGAAAACCATACCATGGTGTCAGCTATTTTGAGTTAAATTTTAAATAAAATTATATTATTGATAAAATTATCAAAAAACCTCCATCTTCATGGTCCTGGAGGTCCCATGAAAAATATGGGGGACTTAAATTGAACCAAAAATGTTTTGATAGATTTGATCTAGGTTTAAATTGTATCTATAGGCTTAAAATAATGTGAAATATAAAAGTTATTATATTGATTCCCAATTAAATTGTAAATATGAATAGTGAATTTTGATATCAGAATCCTTATTTAGAGAAATGTGTAATATTTAATTTATATAAATTGTTTATAGGAAATATGAAATGTTTATTATTCGGTAATAAAAGTAATCATAAATATGTCACATATTTTGTAATTTGAATTATTTCATATTAAAACCATGTAAATGATATTTTGAAAATTTTATATTAGATAAAAGTGAATTTTTCATGTTTATCTTTTATTTAATTATAAATTTTTTATAATTTAGTTATCAATTGTTCATAAATTTCTTATCTCATGTCTAAATTTATGAATTTTTCATTTATTTAGTATTATTTCTTGATTTATTATTCATAAATATAAATTTTATATTATAAATTTTGTTGTGTGATTTTGTTTAAAGTGTTAAACTTATTCAAAGCTATCATACATGCATTTGAGGAGTTACATTTTAAGTATAATAATTTCTTTAGTTTTCTTATACCTTGAATTTCTCTTGTAAGAGTTTATGAGATTGAATTTTGAAGTTAATTATATTTTATACATATTAGGTGTTATAATTTTGAATGAATTGAGGTATTTCATGATTAAATAACCATTGGTAGAGGGACTTTGGGTTGGACTATTCAATAGCCTAGAGGCTTATGCCTTATCTAGAAAAATAAGGGTTTAATACATATCACTTCATTATTACTCTTATAGGTATTATAGGTTTCATATGATTCTAAGTCATTAGATAAAAGGGTTTCATATACATTGTGTATGTGATGAATTTGGATATGTGTAAATATAGTTATATTTTAATTTTGGTTTAGTAACAAAATTTATGAGTTTTTTAAAGAGTTACACATAAATATGGTTTCAACATATTTATTTGGTGGAATGTATAATGGTTCTAATCTAAATAATTAGAATCATGCACAGATAAAGGGAATAACTTGAAATAAGAAAGTGAAATTAAATCCTCTAAAAAATAATAAGTGTCAAATTCCTTCCAAAAAAACATTTTTTATGACCTCAATCATCCACCCCAATATATCCATGTCAAATTAGGATTCCCCTAGATTAAATTTTGTAAGGAAATAAATTAATATGGTGACCCTAAGAGTTAGGTGCCTCATTTTCAGTGTTTTATTTGGGATAAAATTAGCTAAGAAATCATTGGTTAGGATACCAGGGTAATAGCATTGACTTTATCCATATGATGGATATGTTAATGATTTATCTTCTCAAATATCCAAGATTCATATCTGATATTATTGATATGATGACCTCTCAAAATAGATAAATCGGTGAGGTTAACGCTAATTTGGGGTTTTCACTTTGTGAAATGTATTTCTTTGTTCACTAATGGATATAATGTATTTTAAAAGGGTTTATTATTTTATTGGGGGAACATTTAATAAAATCCCTTATTAAATAAATGTAAAACATGATACTCATATGATAAAAAAATTATGTTATATATAACTTTCATCATTATCATCGAACCTAAATTTGAGATCATTATTATAAAAGAGAAGGAAATTATTATTTGAATAAAATTTTGAGAGTAATAACTTATGAATTTCTCTTTAGCTAGAGATAAAATTCTATGTGTGAGTGAAACTCTTTCTTGAGAAAAAAGTTATTAAACAGGTGGATCTAATGATTAAAATTATTATATAATAATTTACTTAAGGTTTAAAATGAATTTTTTAAATGTGAAATGACCTAAGGAACTTTATTCTCCACTCATATATTCAATATGATTGAGTATGTTAATTACTTGGAGAGAGTAAATGTTTTTCCAAGGCTTGTTCTGGATATGGAATTTATTTTGTAACCATCATTGTAAATTTTCTAATAATGTGAATGATTTCAATAAAATTTTACCTTATTTTCTAAAAGTGTTAAAGATATGTGAATCAAGTATTATATGTATAGTTCTTGGTGTTGTATTGACTATAAAAGTTCATAAAAGTTCAAACTAAAAGAAGAACAGTTTGTGGAAAGCCCAATAATTTTTATTCAATAATCTAGTCAAGTTAAATAAAACTTAAAGTAGATTCTAAGAAGAAAGGAAAATGTTTCCATAGTATGGATTTATCCATGATAAATAAATGGGTTTGATAAAATCCATAGAAATTCCATGTTTGGTATTAATGTTATAACAAAAAATTAATTAATTTTTGAAGGTTATATGATACCATTTTCATATTTTATAAACTTTGTAAATATATAGGTATTCAAGGAAAGAATTAATAGAGATTGTAGTTTTAATTAAAGTGATTAATTAAAGGGTTACTAAATCCTAGAATAGTTGTGAAGGAACACTTCACACTCACATATATATATATATAAATAAAAGGTGTGTAGAGTTATCTCATTTATATTACATGATAAGAGAAGTTATTTTTATCAAAGAGTTGTTAAAAATAAATGATATTATACACATGGTTTATGATTCCTCAAAATCTATAACATTCATGAAAAATATATAATCATAAAATGGGTTTTATCCATGATAAAGTGTTTATCTATTATATTTTTCAAAATATGAGAGAAAGAAGTTCCCACCACCCATTATTAGAATATTCTATTGAATAAATTATTCTCTTTAGAATAGAGATTTAAATGTATAGGAATATTATATTACAAATATGTCAATTTTTTATTTATTAAATATTACCACTAAAGATAATAAGTGTCATTTTCTGGCACAAAATAGTTTTTGTATTTTAGAATGATATTCTGAAGAGAATATAGATTCTAAGAGGCTACTGAGAGTATTTTGAGACTTAGGGAATTTCAAATATTGATAAACAAAATAATAAACCATTCAATTTCAAATTTAATGTCACATAATATCCTAAAATAGTCTAAGGAATTCCACTAAATAAAAATGTAAATAGTTATATTTAGTTTTCATAATGAAGTGAAAGTTAATTTATATCCTAAAAGGAGTTTAGAATGTGTTGGTAAAGAATATTTTAAATAGTTAAATTAGTTACCAAATGATCCCAATAAATTTTTTAATATAAAAAAATTCAATATAATGATCATGAACTTAGAAAGAGTTCTAACTGGACAATAAAAGTTATTAACATCAAAACATTTAATGTTATGTAGTAAAGGAGTTGAATACTATGATAAAAGATTTAAAAATTAGGAATATATTTCCTTGGTATCAATATTATTCAAACAAACTTTTTTCATAGATGTTACTCAGTAAAGAAGTTTAGTGGGGGGATTTATTAAATTTTCACACAGCGATATGTCAGGAGTTACATTGAGATGTAATGTGTTTAATAAAACCCTAAAAGTGTAGCAAACATAAAAAAATATGATATTATATCATATGGTATATGATTAGATAGAAACTTGTGTATAGTTTTTTTATTTAAGTTGTTTAATAATATAAAATGTATCATGTAATAAAAACAGTGTCTCTACTTTATCATTATTTCACATTGATTGCATATATTGTGTGAATTGAAATGATAATTGAACTCTAAAAGCATGAATTTATATTTTCCCTAATAAATGTTTTTCATAGAGTGTAATAGTTTGTGATTAAATAATAAGGGTATCATGTTCAGGGTTTCTTATAGAGATATAGAATATGCTCATGTGGCACAAAATGAGTTATGTACACTAGATGACCCACCAAGTATACCATGTGGAGTATCATCACTATTTATTTGGTATTATTAGAGTATATATTTAATATTGAATCCCCATACATTAGGTTATAAAGATAATTATCATGAGAACCTTCATACTTTGAAGCTTTTCATATGAAATCCTTTAGGTTTATCTAATCAGGGAGAGGTTGGCTATGTCATTGATCATGTTGTCGGTTGAGGATTAACTAAGATTGTATTTACCCCTTGAATGATGAGTATGGAATATGGTATCTCAATTGAGATATAATGGGGAAGTATATGTCCATACTTAGATAAGGTTTATGTAATGTTCTTATCTATTTTGGTGAGGGTCATGTGATGTGTTCGTCCATTTTGATGAATGACATGTGATGTGATCATCGGTCTAGTTAGTCAATACTCATGGAATTTAGAACATATGTTTAGGATAATATGATTGAAATATTCCATATAACATGACCCTATCCATTAGGCCCCCACATAGGTCAGTGGGGTCCAAATGTTCCACCTCAATCCCACCTCTAATAAGTTAGGGGTTGGTGACCAGTTCTAATGAAAAATACAAATATGGGAGTAATTGGCCTATACATCCTTCAACAGATATACATCACCATCAATATAAAATATACACAACCATGAAGGATATACACATCCAACTAAAATTAAAATATGCATGAATACATATACTAAATATCCTAATGGAATGAAATATAAGTTTCATATAATAGGGAAAAAATACAAGGTTTGATATCCCAGAACATTACATAACCTTGAGCAACAAGGGAGATATATCACCACATCATTCAAAATTCAACCTAAGAATTAACTACTGAGAACCCCATCAGCTTTACCAAGATCAAACTTTCCACAACTCTATAGCTTTATGCTCCCTAAATCACCACCAACTAACATGTCATCTATGCAAACACAAAATGTGTGGGAAAAATCTTATGTAAAGATGAGTATAAAAACATATAGTAGGATACTCAAAAAACATAAAGGTAAATAAGATTGTAGGTCATCAGGAAACCAATGGAAAAACCATATAGCTACCCAACTCAATCAAGTGAAAAACACCATCCAAGGAAGAAGATACGACTTCACTTCCCAATATGACCTAAACCCCATATCATGATAAATACAAGGGATAATCCAAAATTTCTACTCAATCATTGGAATCAGGATTAAATGAACAAATCTTATGACTTAGAGTAAAACACCTCCCTACTCATCAAACTCAGGGGAGAACACCTCTGCACCTCCCTACCCATCCATGACATATATACCTCATACCTCATGGTAAAAAATCCCTCTACTCATCCATGAAACTGATGAAAAAATCAAATTAAAATGTATGGGGGTACCAAAACCCAAATAACCATAATAAACCATATGAACCAATTAAATAAGATCCCATAATAAAGGGCGACTCATCAAACCACAAGCTACTATGCATGCACCAACAACACTACTCACTCAACCCGTAGGGAATCAAGCTAACTTACTGACATATCATTATTATTATAATAATTAATTATCTCAAAAAATTCCCATATAAACATATCAATAGCTGAGTTTTGAAACCATAGTATAACTTAAGAGAAGTACCCACACCTTAATAATGTTGTGATACTTGAGGGGGTTACCAGATCCATATATGGGATACCCACACCCCATTCCATGGGGGATTTCCCTAGCCCATAAAAATAGAGGGAAGACACCACCCCATATATGATAAGACCTAAAATGGGGTATTTTAAAGTAACTATGATTAAAAGGGTAGATAAACCAACATTAATGTGCTACCTTACCCACTCAACTCATCTCTACTAGAATGGTGCACTAAAGGGGACCTAGAGAGTCATGTTCACCATAGGTCCCAAAACACCCAAACTTATCCAAACATCATAAATATCACCAATGTCATACCACTAAATAGATAAAAAAAATTATGGTACCTACACCTCTTCAAATAATGTGGAATGAAAAAGGGAGTTACCAATATCGAGTATCTGAACCATCCTTACTACTCAACCTCCTTGACTATCATGTCACCACTCACAAATGTATCAGGAGACATCAATGTCATTGGGGCATAAAAAATAGCCATAAAGTGGGTTACCAACCCCAAATAAGGACCCCCTGCCTCACCATAGTCCAAGTTCAACCAAATATTATATCATCTCTGTCTATGTAAGAATCACACCACACCTCAAAAAGTGATCTCTAAGAAACCATCACCTAAAATTAGAACCATCGCCCAAAATTTCTTTGGGAGTATTGATTATATCAATGTAAGGGATGACATACACATTATCATGTGATAAAATATTAAGGGATTACCCAAATATCATATCCACATTTCTCATTCCACATAATCATGAAAATCGTTATTATGATGAAAGGGGGGAACTGAGAATAATCTACAATTTCCTACTTCGTCTCCCACAAAAAATAATGGGATTATATGTGGGAAAGATAATATCCATTATACACAATAAGAACTAGCCTTGAAGACCATATCGTATTTGTATCATTCAAAAAAATCCACATACTCCTATTTAAACCACATGCACCCTCACTTTGTTGGGATGTATGGGAAAGATGGAATCTCCCCAACTTCCATGCTTGCTTATAAGTCCCTTTAGGTTACTGTTCTATGTTGATATCACTACATAAGACTAACCAAAACTCCTACATTCACGACTCTCCCATCCTCCATCATTGAACCCACCACTGCTAACAAATTCCCTATGAATATTGATCTATAAATACATACAAGGGTCCCACTCTTGGTGTTAGAATGTTGTTAGGGGTTTACCTTATTCATGCATACTCTACATCACCACATATACCTTTTTATCATCTCCATTGAACTAATATACATAATTATCTCTAAATCATCTCTCTAATGTCCTATAGTACCAATGATTAGCCCACAATTATATTATAAATTGAAAAATACTTTAAATACACTACTTACTTTTCCAAATCAAACTCCAGAGTGATAAAACATGAAAATCCCCCTAAGGGTAAGGTATACAGCATTTAATATAGGGTATATATAGTGTAAACATAACACCCCACACTGGTCATGTACCTATGCTCCTATCAAAATTTATTTTCCAAATACATGCCATAACTCAATGGAATAAATGGCGTATAAACCGCACAATATTCTGATTTGTGTACCCCTATATAATATGTATCATGTGACCCAACGGGGCATGTATTATTACATGCCACATACCTCACATAGGTTGTATAGTCATGTATATGTCCACACCTCAGGTTGTGTACCTAAAGGTACTATATTTTGTTTCTATATGGAGACACACCATATGGGAACCCTCTTGAAAAAATTTTACACTAACATATTACATAGAGTATGTTATTCGACTACACACTATGTGATAAATATTTACAAACACATAAATCGTGGGAACCACCTAAATCCATTTATTCCTTCACAAATCACCCCTTCATGGTCCTTAAGCCATCCAACATCACTAAATTCCAAAATATAAATGTAAAATAGATATAAAATTATTATAAGGGATAAATTGAATTAATGATCCTACATTATAGTGAATCATTGAAGCTTCAAGATCATACTAAAATTATCTTCACTATATGGTCATTGTGTCCCAATCCATCTTTTTTCAACATCCCTTGAGAGAAACTCCACCTCCCTCTCCCTTATTCTCACTTCATTATAGAGGATTGAAAAATGGGAAGATTTTACCTCCCTCTCATGCTTATATGGTGAGATAATAGGGATAGGTAGAATAAATACCAAAAATAAAATAAAATAAAAGGACCATTAGGGACAAACTTGGGTCCTGGAACCTGAATAGAGTTTATACCTCGCCTGGGTAAAACCACCCATTTTGAACTCAACCATAAATTTGAAAAATCCACCCACAAATTTTTTTATGAGATATTGATATTTTTACATCTGGGAATAAATAATATTTATTTAATTAATATTTAATATCCCAAAAAATACACCCTACCCAAAATTTATCCAAATTTAATCCCCAGGGTAAATGTCACAACCCAATAATAATTGAACCATTAGAAAATATTTTTGAGGTCATTTTCTAGGGGAAATTAACCTTTTATATTTCTCAAGGTATCTTGGCTCTAGAGATCCAAATAAAGAAAATTATTCCACATGGTGAAACTAGGGTTTATTCATCCCCCCACCCCACCTTCAAAACTTTTTACACCTGAAAAGAAACCATTCCGAACATCTCTTTGATAATCACACCAACCATCCTCACTTGGGAAGATAACACATCTATATTTCAGAACCTACATCTTATAAAGTTCTATGGATCCACAAGGGACTAGAATGTAACCTCAATCAAGAACACATCACTTCTTTATAACTCAAGTCAGATATGCCACATTCAAGATTGGAATTCCTCTATGAATTATAAGTAACATTATCCCACCAGAGGGGAAGCTACCAACACTATCATGAATTTCCTAATGAATTTAATCTAGGATTTCTTCCCAAATCCATTTTTCTTCTAATTGTAGGATTCCTATGAATTTCATCAGGATTCATTTCCATGAATCATCAATTTAACTTAGATACAATTTATCTACCAAGTAATTTACCATGGGGACATCATGATCCCCACCTTTAAAAAGGGATACCCTGTAGATTTCCATACTAAGATAACCTAACCACATCAAACACCAATATCGTGTGCCCTAATATCACTATACCACCCCATAAGGTCATACCATTACTCTTAATCCTAGACTGGTAAATTTAATACATCAATATTTTCTAACTCATGGAATGATGAAGACCTCAATCTGACCATCCTATACAATAACTACAAGGGAAAACTCTTTCACCACTGGATTCAATCTGGTTCTCATCCACTGTAGATGACCATATCTATCTCTATGGGATCCAAATTCAACTAATTTACAATACTCAAACATGAATAATTAAAAACCTATTCAGTTTTATTCCCAATCACACATATTTATATGAAATATGGTATCACTCATTGAAACTCTCACCACACCACCCATGTGGCCATAAAGATGAGACAAATAATTGTTGATCAGTTAGATTATATCAATAGACAAAACCTCATTATCTATCTATACACCACCTTAAAAAATAGTTAGAACCAATGCTAAGTAATTCATAGATAACTATACAATAGGGTCCACCATATTTACTCTAAAAAATAAAATCACAACTCAACCTCTTCTCTAGATCCTCAAAAATACCAAAAAAAAGTCCATTTCCATAAGCATGACATTTAGATCCCCAAGATCAATATAGAACATATCCTTGGTAAAAATATATCCCCCTACTCTATAATTTTATGAATAATCCTTTTAAAACACCACATTTCAAAAAGATATGTCTTAAAAGTAGTAAAAGAACTAGTTTCATCTTCCTGAAGGCTATCCATACTCATTTTTTAGGTCACACATTCATGATGAAATTATACCATGATTCATCTTCTTGATAAAAAATACTCTATGAGGATGGTATTCCACCATAAATTAGACTTCTAGGGGTTATATATTACCAAAAACACCATCATTGGACCTTAATCCTATTTTTATGAGATCCTAGAAAACCCTCTCTAACAAATTCATCTTATATCGATAATAGAAATGATGGTAGATTTTCACCTCTATTAGGAGTCTCCATTCATGAAAAACTGGTCTATAGACTCTATTGGGATCTTTGGATCCCCAAAAAAAAATACAACATTAAGAAAATATCATGCACTGGGGCTAAAAATATGAACACTAAGGAAAAAAATCAAATATCACACCTCAGACCACATTAAGTGTTTTACATTCAAAGACACCCATTGATCACACAATGATACAATCATCATAGCAATCATAATCTATCATATATATACCACCCATGGGATAGTATATCTATAAAATTGAATCCTCACATATATGAGTAGGGAAATTCCATCCAACCAAGGATCCCAAATCGATAATTCATCTCATCATACTCATTACCCTCAGTATTAAAGTTCAAAATAGGATACACCAACCCCTATAAATGGATCATCCTAAAGATTCACTCAAGCAAGATATCAAAATCAAACATCATGCTTTGATCAAAATTTTACCAACAACTAAACTATAGTGATGGAACCATGCCTCTATGAGTATCTATGAACAAGTTGAGGGGGTAACCAAACACGATAGTAGTGAACCTACACCAAAAAGAGGATATATTCCTAGTATTAAGGGAATAATGACTCCTCTATAGTATGGTAAACCTACAACTCATCTATATTGAGAGAGTACTGTTTGAAAAACTTGTGTTTTTTCTCAAATATCTATGTATTTTATGTGTTTTGAAGATTAAAAAAATACTTTTTTATTTAATGATGAGTTTATCTTAAGTGTTTCTGGATTTTATTTCTAACTATTATTAAAAGATGTCATCTGATTGTTGAATAAATTCCAAAAATAATTTATCAAACATAGATAGTAATTGTCCTTATGTGGATAATGTGTCAATATCATTTATCTTTAAAGTAAAAATAAATTCACTTTATGGATGCTGGAATTAATTTTTATATTAAAGGAAGTTATCATACATGTCAAGATTATCTCACTTGTAAAATAATTATCCTATGGACAAGATTCTACACTTGAAATGAAATATCAACTCTTTTCTAATGGATTTTATCTTATAAAAGATTATTGTAAAATATTATCTTATTATATAAGTAAATTATAATACAAAGTAGATGAATTGACTTTCATAAAAGTCAAGCTCGGTATGTTAAGTCAGATAAAAAATCACTAAATTCATTTATCTTATAAAATGGACATTTATAAATGAATTATATTAAGGAAGTCAAATAAATCCATATAATCCATTTATATTTCATCTATCAAATATTATATTATGAAGTTTGATGAGAAATAATTATCCTATGGAAATAGTGAATCCATATTATTTATCTTACATGCTAAATAAGTCAATAAGTTTTTATCTTATAATGTTACACGGTGAATTATCTTATTAGGAAAATAATACCAAATGTTTATCTTTTGAATATTGATCTTTATTATGTAGAAAAAGTTGAATTATATAGTATTTTTGTAATTATACTCCTTAAAATTGGTGTGAATTTTCAATAATTCAACTTATTCTTTTATGTGCATCATAAAAGGAGTTGTCTAAATGAGGAAAGATTGATTTGGATAGAGCATCTTTTCCCAAGAATGGAAAATTAGATAAAGAAGTTTTCTTCCATATCTTCTATGGAATTTCATTACATATTTGAAAAATAATTACACACGGTAATTAAGAGTCATTTGCTTCATTTTTTCAAAAGTATTATCTGATCGACCATTAGGATTATCAATTTTTCTTAAGTTCAAATTTAAAAGAGTAGATATAAATTGAAGAGTTTTACACTGCATAAAAATAGATGTGTACATATAAAATATATGATACTTACTTTGTAAAACACATGATATAAAATAATTGAATATTTATCTATATTTGATGTGAATACATGATAATCTATTATAATTTAAGAATCTTTAGAGTTTCTCATTGAAGATACTCATCTTATCTATATTTATCTTCATATACTATCAATTTCATCTTGAAATTGTGTGATTCATTTCTAAAATCTTTCTATTCACTTTTATTGATATAAGTTATCACTCCTTTTATTGAGTGTTGAAGGCTATGTTTTTTCTAAATCCTTGAAGGATCACAATAAAATATTCTGGTTTTATATAAAGTGATGGATGCTAACATTTAGTCAGGAAATCCCTAATAAAAGGACTAGTTCTAATAAAAACACCAATCTTTTGGATTTTAGTGTTGGTGGAGTGGAATAGTGGATTTATATTCCCCTAACCACTATAAATATCATTTGATTGATATATTTTTACTACTTTTATTTCCACCTTTACCTTTTATAAGAAAATATTAGAATCTTTTATACCTTAAAATAGGGTTGTTTTAAGAGAATAAAATTTAAAGAACTCAATTCACCCACCCCACCCCCTCCCATTATTGAGTCTTAGTAAAATAATTGTATAACCAAAAATTGGTATAAATGGTTTATACTCTTGCTTTATCAAATCTAAATGGTTGAATTCCTGAAATATAATCTCCAAATGGATGTTCTGGATGACAAAATAGAAGGTATATATATTTTTAGGGTTCCCTAATTCAATGGAAAAAATTAAGGATGTTGGAAGTCGTGGATGAATGTATAATTTAATAACCTTTGTCTAAAGTTTTACCAAATATTCATTAATTCTTACTCCATTCCTATAGGATATCTAAGGAATGGGTTATGATTGTAGAAGGAGAATATAATCTGAAATCAAAAGATATGAATGATATAATATGTGGACAAGTTACTCACGAATTCAATAGAGTTTTAGAATGTTCAATATCTCATGGGATGTGGAATACAATATCAGTGGATTATGAAGGTACTCATAGCATAATACAGCTTAGATACAACACTTCCTAGTTAATTTTTACACATTTAGGATGGTTGATGGAGAAACCAAAACAAAAATTAATGAATATTTGATAGAGATTTTAAATAAATTTTCCCCACTTGGAGCACCAATTATTGAAATTAATCAAGATTTTAATGTTCTAATAGGGCTACCATCTAAGTGGTGTGAAATATATGATTCCATTAGTAAATCCAATAATGTAAAGAATTTAAAAAATAAAAAATCTAATTGGAACACTCAGGATGTATGAGGCTAAAATGGAAGATGAAGCTAGTGGGAATTGGTTGGTTAAAAATAAAAATTCTACCTTGGAATTCTCTAATTCAAAATATTAAAAAAAAGAATACAATTTTTTGATTAATCTTATAATGACACTTTGAACAGTTCTTCTTTAGATGGTGATATTTCTCAATTTTCAAGGAAGTTTATAAGATCTACAATAAGTAAAGTTGATTACATAAATCTTTTATAAAATATAATAACTATGATGGAAGTTCTAAATAAGTATGGTGTTCTGAGTGCAAGAATCATAGACACATAAAACCATACTGTCTATATCTTCAACATAAAAAAATCTAGCATGAAACTGAAATGGAAGAAGGAATTAAACAAGAAGTGAAAAGGAACTATGAAGGCCACTTAGATCACTTATAAGGATTCTTCAGATAAATCATATTCTGAATCATAACTTAATATCTCTGATAAAAAGAAAAATATGTGATTTATATCACATTCTGATGTGGTTTATTCATTTTATTCTTCTGAGCATAAACCTAACTCTGAAATAGAATATTGTTATTTTAAATAACTAAATGAATATTATACCATTATAGAAACCAAATATTAAATATTTAAAAAGAAAAATAAATCCCTAAAAAATTCCTATAATGTTGTTGTAAGTGAAAAGAGGACTTAGATAACCAAATTATTGACCTGAAGTCTAAACTAGAAAACTTTGTTGTATCTTGCACTGAACATTATATTAAAACTAACAGATTTTAAAAATAAGTTAAAGTCCTTAAATATTCTAAAAGTTTTTTTATATAAGTATAAAATTACCTCATCCAAATCCTTGTTAACAATAAAGTTCAAAGGGATACGTTTTGAATATTAAGTAAAGGTGAAAATTCATAGTTGTATAATAATTACTTTTTTCCTGGTTCAAAAAAAACAAATAACGTATCTAAGATTGTTATTTTTTTAATTGTGGAGAACTAAGGAATTATGTTAATTACTTGAGTTTAATAAAACCTTAATTCATTTATATTAAACATGATTTTATTTTAGGAAATTTATCAAAAATCGGTGCTAGAATTTCTGGATAGCTAAAGAAAATTTGGGTTCACAAATCTTTGGTTTCTAACATATAAGGACCCAAGAAAATATGGGTACCAAAATAATATTTTTCTTTATTATTATTGTAGTGAAAAGGTTTCATGGGAATCAGAGTAAAATAATATATAGAAGATTGATGCTCAAGGAATATGAGTGGATATTTTTCAAATTTTTATTCCCTATCCAAAGTTGATGGAGGTTATATCATATTTGGTGACAATTACAAAGGGAAAATTATCATAGTTGTATCAGTTGTAAATCTAATATTGGTTATTACTAAAAAAAATCATTATCTGGAAGTACTGAAACACAACCTAATAAGTATTTCTTAACTTTTTTATGAAGGTTATTCTGTTTATTTTTCAGATAATGCATGTTCTGTTTTTAAAGATAATCTTATTAAATTTAAGGCTCCTAGAACGTAGAATGTATATACTTTAGATCATAATTATTTCTATTGAAAAAAGTGAAATTTTTAAATGTTGAAACAAATGAATCTTGGATTTTTCATAGAATACTTAGACATTGTAATGTTTATTCTTTGAGAAAATTGTCTAATAGAAATTTAATTTTATATTTACCTCAACATAAATTGAATAAATAGTAACTATTTGATTCCTTCCAAATGGGAAAGAAACATAAGTAATATTTTAAGTCAATTAAAGAATTATTTTCGTCTAGTCATATGGAACTTATCCACATGAATTTGTTTGGACCATCTAAAATAGAAATCCTAAGAGGGAAACCTTTTTTATGTGTTAGTTGATGATTTTTCTAGATTTAATTGGGTTTTCTTTTTGAGTGTTAAGAGTGAAAATTATTATATTTTTATAAGATTCTATAAACTAGTTTAAAAAGTAAAATATATAAAAGTTATTTCTTTGAGAAGTGACTATAGAGGATAATTTAATAACCATGAGTTTAATTACTATTATTCAAAACATGGTATCAAGAATAATTTTTATTTCCCCAGGATACCTCAATGGAATGGTGTTGTTTAAAGGAGGAATAATACCTTAGAATAAATTTATAGGACTATGTTATGTGAATAAAACTTTCCGAATCACTTTTGAGATGAAGCTACAAATACATCATGTTATTTCATAAACAAAGTTCTAATAAGGCCTGTTTTGAATAAAACATCCAATGAGCTATGGAAAAATACAAATCTAAAAGTTATATACTTTAATGTGTTTGGATGTAAGGTTTTAATTTTTTAACACTAAGGATAATCTTGGTAAATTTTATCCAAATGACGATGAAGTAATATTTATCAGTTATTCTAAAACTTCTAAGGCTTATAGGGTATTCAAAAAAAGGTAAAAGGTCGTTGAAGAATCAAATCATGTGAAATTTTATGAAAGTGATCTATCTGACCATGAAATGACTCAAGTTGATGAGTTAAGTGATTATTTTGAAAACATGAGACCTGGACTACTTTTTGACAATATAAAGTATGATTATTTGGAACTTGATTTTAGAGAACCAAATCCTGAAAGGATAGATAATAGTGAACTTGAAAGTGTGACACTTAGATATCCTAGAACCTTGAAATATAATACCTTATATACTACGATAAGATTCTTAGATGAAGGAATTAGGAATAGAAGAAGTATAGGAAACTTTGAAAATTTATCTAAATTTTTATCTCAACTAGAACCTAAAACCTTTGAATAATCCTTATCTAATGAAATTTGGGTATTAGAAATGAAATAAGAGTTAAATAGTCCAAAGTAACAAGTTATGATAATTAGTTAATAGACCCTTTGACTAAATTACTATAGTAAAAAAGTGGGTTTTTCTAAATAAAAAGTATGATCATGGTGAGATCACTAGGAATAATACTATATTAGTTTTTAAAG
Organism: Viscum album; assembly: GCA_963277665.1. Taxonomy (NCBI): domain Eukaryota; kingdom Viridiplantae; phylum Streptophyta; class Magnoliopsida; order Santalales; family Viscaceae; genus Viscum; species Viscum album. Next base: position 1,232,635,405 of record OY728155.1, read on the forward strand.
GTTACAGCCAAGAGGAAGGGATAGAATATAAAGAAATATTTTCACAAATATCCAGATTAGAATCTATTAGAATTATATTATCCTATTAATAATATATGGTTTTCAAATTATAACAGATGGATTTAAAATATTCACTTTTAAATGTTTTTCTTATGGAGGAAGTTTTTGTCGAAAAACCTTCATGTTTGTAAAATCTCCATTTTCCAAAATATGTTTTAAAACTTACCAAATAACTTTATATACTTAAACAAGAACCTATATCTTGGTACGAGTATTTGAGTTATTTTATTTTATCAAATGTATTTTTAGTAGGAATTGAATATCCTACTCTTTTTAAGAAAACTTCATCTTCAAATACTTTTTTAGTTCAAATATATATTTATGATGTAATTTTTGGTTCTACAAATAAAAAACAATGTAATTATTTTTCAAAACTCATACAAAAGGTATTTAAAATTAGAATTATGGGTGAGTTAAAAAAATTAGGTTTCCAAATTTATCAAAAAGACATTGGGAATGTTTTGAATAAAATAAAATATATACTAGAATTACTTAATAGGTTTGGACTTTAAAATGGTATATTACATAAAACTCTTATAAGTTATAATAAAAATAATAATTTGGATGAATATGGAAAATCAGTTGATAAAAAGTTATACAAAATAATAATTAGAATCCTACTATATATAACTACTAGTAGACCAAACATTATGATTCCAGTATACTTACATTATAGATTCCAATAAAATGCTAAGGAATCTCATTTAAAAGATTCCAAAATAATTTTAAGGTATTTAAAAGGAATAATCTCCCTTTATTTACTCTTTACAAAAAAATATTTCAATATAACTTCATATTCTGATGTTAACTTTGGTAGTCATAGAATAGATGGGAAGAGTACCTCAAGAACCTTCCACTTCCTAGGTAAATATCTAGTATCTCAGTCTGGTAATAAACAAAAATTAGTTTCATTATATACTATTGAAGTAGAGTACATAGTTTTTAGTCGTTTTTGTGTATAATAATTGTGGATAAAATACACATTATGGTATTTTGGATTCAATTTCATCTATGTTCCAATAAAATGTGATAACACTAATGCTATCAATATTTCCAAAAAATTAATAAACCATTCTTGGATAAATCACATAGTCTTAAGGCATCATATCTTGAGATATCATGCACAAAAACGTGATATATATCTATAATTATTTTATATAAAATCAATTAGAATACATTTTTACTAAACCACTGCCTACTGATAGACTTGATTTTATCAAATATGAATTTAGATTATACAATTTCAGTAAATTATATTTATTTATTTTTCCATGAGGGAATGTTTTTTTAGTTAATCATTTACTTTATATATTTTGATCTGGTATTTTTAGTTTTAGTCGCATAATAGTATGACGCATATCCTATTATTGTTATAATTACATTGCACATCACTCTGTGTCAACCTTCATTAACTTGAAAGAAATAAATAGAATTGTTACAATTCATGAACCCTTTAAGAACCTCATATTTATTACCCTTAGTTCTACAACACTCTTTCCCTATAACTTTTGAACCTCCAAACCTTCTTTCTAGTGAGCATGGTAAAGAATAAAAGATATATGGTGTTGTAGAAAGTGGATAGAAGTGTTCAAGATCCATGAGTAAAGTTTTTAATAGTAAAAAAATATATTTTGGGTTGTTAAATAGAAAAAATATTTTGTTGAAAAAATTGAAAAATATTCAATGATGGGAATAGTTCTTTTATGATAATAAAAATAAATTTTGATATGAAAGATAATTTTGTCACTTTTATGATCACACTAATATTCATTTTGTAGATTCTAAAGATGGTGTGACATCTATTCTGAATCTTAAGAGTTTGTAAATGTATTCAACAGTGATGAATAATGTTTTTAAATGTCCTCATGAAGGTAGTTTTGATTTAAATGTGTCTCTTTCCTCCATAGATAAAGTTATCTCTATGGAGAGAATGAAATATCTATTCAGAACACCTAACATTAAAAAGAAATCTATAAAGTATTTGAATCCTGAAAGAAATTTCTTGTAAATTTTATCTAGTTGGTAATTTCTCAATGTGATGGGGAGTTTAATAAAATTATTTTTTAAGATGTTATGTTGATGTACTTGTTTTTTTTTAGAATATTATAAATTTGGAATGGTATATTATGAGATATATTTGTCACATCCAAAAAAATAAAATAAAATTATATCCCTTTACATAGATTCTAACATTGGTGTTTGTAAAGGCTGGTTTATGCATAAATGAAACTACATCTACACACTTTCGTGGATTGAGGAATCTTAGTTATGAAGTATTTAAGTGAAGTGGTTTTTTATATAGCTTCTTAGATGGAAATTTTTTACTTATCGAATCTAAAGAAGATGTTTAATTATACCCAACTCAATCTATTGGGGATTCATATCATGCAATCATTATTTTTGGGGTATCTAAAAAAGTTACAATAAGTTTTTATGTGGAGGATTTGTTGGATTATGTAAACCTTGCTGACTGAAGATGATGAGTTCACATGGACATCACTAATGAGATCCATATATATAGTTATAGGATAGATTAAGGTGCATAGGAAGTTCAATTTTACATTCATTAGGTGGTAGTTTACACACCTACTCTTGTTGCTACTCTACCCCTAGACTTACCCTTTTACGCCACCAGAGAAAATTTTGATTCATCCATTATACAGTTAGTAAGTATTTATTAATAAAGTACCATATACACTAAAATAGTAGCTATTACTTTATTCAAATAATCTCCACCTATTGAGAAAAGTTGTGTATTTGAGATAGAATCTATTCATTTTGTTAGTAGTGATATTTTTTGTTATAATGGGGAGGAATTAGAAGAAGTTGATAAAGTTATTTTTCTCGTAGTTAAGAGGAAGTATATACGAGGATTGGATGAACTTCCTCAAGTTGAAGAGTTTCCCCTAGTTGAATAAATTTCTCAATTTGAAGAAAATAAACCAGTGGAAGTGAATATAGAGGTCTTAGTGCCTCAAGAAGTCACTTCACCTACTTTTCTTGATGTAGATCATAGTATTTATGAGAAACCTATGGTAAAAATTGACACCACTGATGAACAAATTAATTCCTAGTATAATGATATGGTGTCTAAAATTAATAAATTGAAGAATAAGATGATTGAGTCTCATGTAGATGATATTTCTCTATGATAAAACTCAATTTCAAAATAAGATCCGTATTCTCTCAAAAAAAATGTTCTTGAGTTGGTTCAATTACATGAAAAATGATACCAATTTCTCAGTGAGATCATGTCTCCAAATATTATTTTTATGGGATTAAAATAGTGATCTAAGTTGTTTTGGAAAAAAATTCAAGGGGGTCTACTAGGGAATCCTCAAAACAAGGATCCTTGGATCAAACTATGATGGAAAATAAAATGGACACCATTTCTCAAATGATTGATTCCCAAGATTTCCTCTATGTAGAGTCAATTTCATTCTCATAATATCTTACAATAATTTTAGAGATATTTGGTTATTTTTATAGTATTATAATCATTATATGTAGTTCCATCACTAATATGGATCAGACTCATAAGGATATCTATACTCTTCTTAAAGATAATGTTCTTGTGTTAAAGAAATATTCAGTGCATGACCAAAAGGATGAAAGATTCATTCTTACAAGCCTTAAGAAAATGGATATATATTTATATAATACCTTTTTAGTCTTAGAAGAAAAGTTTTTCCACCTTCATCAGTTGGTTTCTCATTTGATTATATTAGATTATTGTTCTATGGAAGAATATGCATTTAATGAAACAAAGGAGCATCAGAAAACCTCCAAGGGTCAATAATTTTCTATAAAACTGGGTATTTCTACACCATAAACCAATTTGGTTGGATTTTCATATAAACAGTTATAATTTTTTTAGAATTGTATCCCCAATTGTGTCAGGAAGGGTGATCTATAGAAAGATTTCAAAAAAATTCTCCAAAGTTTCGGAATGGTTTCACAACCTTGATCAACTATTACAAGAACAATGATGTCAAAACTATTGAAATGTGGGGGGATTTTTTACTCTCGTTGTGAGGCAAACATTCTCTTGGACCTACCATTCATGATCATCATCCCGCTACATCACAGTGGTTAAAAGAAATATTTGATCCAACCAATATGTACTCAAAGAAAAATATGAATCTTGGTGATGAAACCTCGATGACCACTCTAATAAAATCAACTAGTTTCCCTTCTCTATCACAGATTGTTTTGATATCACCCATGCTTAGCAAGATTTTCTGGGCATTCTATCTAGTATAATAAGGAAGAAACCTCATGATAAATCTATATTAGGAGGTTCCTTTAGCTCTGATTCCACATTGGGAGTTATCTATGGAGAAAATATAGATACCCCATTTCTACATCATCCTAACCCCCTGAGACATCCCAAAAGAATTAAGAAACATACTCTAAAGAATCTTTCAATAGACCCTAAGCCGAAGGACTAATTTTCTTTATTAATTGTGTTTTTTTAACTGATATTTGTTTGGTTCTCCATAAAAATTTTAATTGTTTCTTAACTTCCCTGAATGTTTTAACAATTTCCTGAATGTTTACATATTTTTATTTCAATAGTTTTCATTATTTTATGTTTTATTGTTACTTTCTCCTTCTTTATCTTATGCTTCATGTGCTTATTTTTTCCTTCTTTTCAAGTTAGTACCAACTTCTATTTATATTCTGTATATATTATTATAATAGTTTATGATTGTTCATTTTACACAATGAAAGTTCTCTTCCAATTACCCACATTATTTTTGATTCCACAAAAAGGTGGAGAACAAAGGACATATTTTTTTTATGGGAGGAAAGATCACAACATTCAAAAAAATTACTTTAAATTGTTTTCTGATAAAATATTCTTTTTTGATTACATGATTATGGGTTTTGTGATCATAAAAAGTTAGAAAAACTTATGTTGTTCCAACATGTCTCAGTATTTCATATGTTTTTATTATTCAAAAAAATCCCTATTTATTTACTGATGAGTTTATCATATGTTTTTTAGGATTTTAATTATAACAATTCTTAAAAATTGTGATCTTATTTTTGAATAAATTCCAAAGGAATTTATCTTACATTTATAGAAATTTATCTTATGTGGATAATGAGTCAATATAGTTAATCATTAAGGAGAAAATAAATTCACTTTATGGGTGTTAGAATTTAGTTTTCTATAAAATTAATTTATCTTACATGTCAAGATTATCTTATGTGTAAAATAATTCTCTTATGAAGTAAATTTTTCACTTAAGATTAAATATAAAATATGTGCTAAAGGATCTTATCATATGAAATCATTGAATAAAATATTATCTTACTACATAAGTAAATTATCTTATGAAGTATATTAGTTTTCTTTTATAGAATTCAATTTTAGTAAGATAAGTCAGATGAAAAATTAGTAAATTATTTTATATTGTGAAAATTAACTTCATAAATAAATTATCTTACATAAGTTAAAGTAATATGTAGAAGTCATTTATCTTATGTTAGTAAAATATTATATTAAAAATTATAAAAATAAATAATTATCCTATGTAAATAATAAATCAAGATTATTTATCTTACATGTTGGAGAAGTTAAGAAGTGTTTTTTCTTATGAATCTTCACTGTAAAGTATCTTATTAGAATAGTAATACCTAACATTTATCATATGAAGATTGAGATATCTTATGAATATCAAATTATATTCTAGTGGATAGTTATGATTATAATCCTTACCATTGTTGTGACTTTTTGATAAGTCATCTTATGTTTTTACATCCATTACAATATGATTTTTCTAATTGAGTAAAGATTAATTTGGACAGAGGGTATTTTTTCCAAGAATGTAAAAATATGATAAAGAAGTTTTCTACAATCTATTCCATGGAAGTTCATTCCATATTTTGAAAATAATGAAACACGCTAATTAAGATCCTGTCACTTTAGTTTTTCAAAAGTATTATCCACTCATATTTTGGGATTATCAAGTGTTATTAAGTTTAAATTCAAAAGAGGATATATAAATAGAAGAGTTTTACACTACATGAAAATATATGTGCGCGTACACAATAGATTATAATTGCTTTATTAAACACACAATATACAATACTTGAAGCTTACTATATAGTTTTTGTGCAGAAAATATTATATTTTGAAATCAAAGAACCTACAGATATACTCTTAGAAGATACTCATCTTCTCTAGATATCACTTTATATACTATCACTTGAATCTTAAAATTTTGTGCTTTATTTGTATACTATAATTATTTTATTTTATCACTATAAGTGAGGACTCCTTATAATGAGTTCTTAAGGTTGTGTTTTTATTAAATCCTTAAAGGTGCCTAGAAAAATATCTAGGTTTTGTACCAAGTGATGGTTGCATTCAATCAGTTGGGAAGTCCCTAAAAAAAGTACTGGTTTTGGTAAAATCACCAAGCTCTATGAGTTTAGTGTTGGTAGAGTTGACTAGGGGTTTTTTATTCCTCAAACCACTATAAATATCCTATTTTAAATTTTTTCTTACTTATTTTATTTCTATTTTTAACTTTGATAAGAAAAAATAAGATTTTTCATACCTTAAAAAGTGGTATTTTTAGGAGAAAAAAATTTAAGAACCCTATTCATCCCCTCAGGAGTCTTAGTATAGTCATTATCTAATCAAAAATTACCAACCCCATGCCTAAATGGAATGTACATCAACTAAGGGGGCACCTTCCCTTCTAATGGATGACCCAAACCTTGACTAGAACACATTATATGGGGGATACCAACTCACATAGCTATAAGAACCACATTTCACTTCATTAAGAACACCAACTATTGCATATAGGAGACCCATGCCTTGTCTCAAGGGGATAATGGATCTATTGCAATATGTGGGACCCACACCTCGTTGATGTTAAGGGAGTACTAACCCCATTCCCAAATGGAGGAATCATACCCTATAAAGGGTAATATATGCCTCTATATATGTGGGGGATTACCGAACTCCATAATCTCATATAGGGGGACTAACACCCTGGAATCTATATAGTTCCTAGGGGGATTACCAACCCCATATAAACCAAACATCCAAGGCCATCAATATCTTAGACCCTACACTATGGTTTCACTATGAAAACTCTCTTGGATATAACCACTAGGTTATCTGGAGATAATTATCTCTCACATGTCTGTGAGTAGTCTCATTGCACTCATTGTCCTAGAAGTTCCATCTCGCACCTCACGCAAAATAATTTCCACAAGGAAAATCAACATCCTCTTTGCATGATGAAATATTAGACATTAGAATATTATGCATTAAAACTAACAATGAATTGATAGTTATATGGTTCATAAACCTTATCAAATATACTCTGCAACCAATTCCCTATGTAATAAAGTTAGTTGATGGAATTTCAGAGTCTTTTTGTAGGAATTCATTGGCCACTACACCCTAGTTGGGTTCCCTGTTTCATCAACTAAACCCTACAACCTTCAATAATTTTCACACTATATGTCCCAAACCAAGGTCAAGAGAAAACTATATTCAAACTCCATCCCTAAAACCACTGGATTTGATACTAATATGACATGGCCTAACCAATATGGTCCCCTCTTTGGCTGGTGGTAGGTTGGGTCTGCTAAGCTAGGTCTTCCACCAATAAGATAGGGGCTAGTGACCTACACCAAGTAAGAAAAATACACATATGGTAGGCCTTATACTATAGAAACTGGATCATATATAAATCACCATATGATAAAAAATATCCATAACCACATAGGATATATATCTACTATATCCTAGGGGTGTAAAATCTAAATGCCAGTATAAGAGGGAAAAAATAAAATACTCAATATCTAGAACAACCACTTGACCTTGAGTGATTGGGGAGAGAGATCACCACATAAATCCAACTTTGATCTAATCGCAACCAACAAAAAACCCCACCAGGTCCACTAAACTCCATAGCTCCATGGTTCCATAGATTCATTCACACTAAATCCCTACAAAATTATGCCCCATTTATATAGAAACAAAATGTGTGGTAACAAATACCATGTAGGTATGAGTATAAAAATAACCATTAGTATTCCATGAAAATATAAAGGGGAACAAGGCTGCAGTTCATTACGCAATGAAGGGATTAACCACAAAACTTCCCAACTCAATCAAGGTGTAAAACACCAACTAGAACAAAATTTGTGGTTTCACTTCCCAATATATCCTTATACCCATATCTCAGTAAATATATAGTATAACCTCAAATTTTTATTCATTAATGGAATAAGAACTCCATAAAAAATCTCATACCTTAAAAGAAAAAGCTTCCCTCTTAATCAGCCTTAGGGGAAAACACCCCACATTCCATCCAATATAGATACACCTCATTTTTTGAGGGTAAACACCTCTCTACTCATACATAACACAAAAAATCAAACCACATTAGTCCACACAAGGGGTTCACAACCCAAATCACCACAATAAACCCCATTAATCTAGATAGAAAAATCCCATATCAAAGTGGGACTAAATAAACCATAAACTAATATTCAAGGAAAAACAACACTACTTTCCCAACATTTAGGGCATCAAGTTATACTTACCAATTAATCATTGTTATCGAAATAATACCTCATGCCACAAAAGTTTCATAAGAACATCTCTCTCACTAAGTCTTGAAACCCAAGTCTAACCGAACATATGGATCTTCACCTTGATAAAAATATGATAATCTAGGGGGTTATTGGACCCATGGATGGGTGTATTACACCCTATTTAGTGGGGGAATTTCCTACCCCATCCAACCAGATGGAAGTAACCTCCTTATCCACTAAAGTGTCGCACCAAATGGGATTTTATAGATTCATGTTCACTATAAATTCAAAAACACTCAAACCTATCTATATAGTGTGAATACCACCACCATAATACCACCAATCTCATGTTGTAACCCAGGGACATATACCTTGTTAGAATATGTAGACCTATCAAGGGAGTTACTAACCTTGACCATTTTATCCATCCTTATAACTCAATCTTTATAACCATAATTTCACCACTCACAAAAGTATTATGGATCCATATCTTATCAGGTCATACAAACTAGATAGGGGTTACTAATCCCTAAGTGATAACTCATGCCTCACCATAAGACAATGTCAATTAAGAAGAATATCATATTTTTTCATATAATAATCATCCCATACCTCAAAGAGGGAGACCTAAGAAACTACCATCTAACATGGAGGACCTGAACCCCACAACTATGGGGCAGTACTAACTCCATAAAATTAAGAGAAGTCTTGAACCAATCTTTATGACACAATTACAAAGGAGTACCCAAATGAAATTTTGACACTACTCATGCAACATAGTTATCAAAATCATAATTCTGAGGAAATGGGACCAGTGAGAATACTCTTTAATAACCTAATTAATCAATTGAATCAACTCATAGGATGTTATACGTGAGAGATAACATTTTTTCCAAAGTTGGAACTATCCATGAATATCGTAACATAAAAAGAGTGTGAAACTAACTCCCTTTACTCATATCTAAACTACTTTAACCCAATATTCATAGTGGTGCATAGAAATGAGGGAATCTTTCCAAGTTTCATGTTCATCTATAATTTCCTTTGGGTTATGCTTATGTGTATAGGGAACCACCAAAGACTAGCTTGAAATCCTACGTTCGTGACTCTTTCATCCTCGAATGTGGAACCCACCATTGATAAAGAACTCCCAAAGAATATAAATTTTTTAATATATGAGGGCCTAACTCCTAGGGTTAGAATTATATCAAGGGATTTAGCTCCCATGAAACTGCTCAGCATTATTATCTAGATCCTGACATCATTTTCATGGGGCTAAGATCCACAACATACCCCAAATCATCTTTCCAATAGACTTGGGAATCAATGATGATCCCATAATTATGTTATATGTGGAAATATACTCATAATGGACTAATTTATTTTCCAAATATGACTCTAGGGTGAGAAAACAAGCAAATTTACTTTTAGGAGAAGGTACTTGGCATTTACTGTGGGGTACATGGCATGTACCATGGTGTACATGACATGTAAACCCAACACCCCCCACTGAGCATGTACCCCTATATGTATCAACATGTATTTTCAAAATACACAGAATTCCTTAAGGAATATATGGCGTGAAAGCCACATGAGATCTTGAGTCATGTATATTGGCTCAAGTTCTCCCATGTAATTGAATAAAGCATTTATTATTACACGTTTTGTACCTCACATGGGATGTTTGGTCATGTACTTTTCCAAAACCCAAGTCATGTACCAAAATTCCCTACACAGCATGTCCATATTTCCAATAAAATGTGTGTGCACCCTCTCCAAGCATCATCACACCAATGGATTACATGGCTTGTGTTCTTGAACTACAAACCATGTGATTGAGATTCCCATATAAAACATTCCTATGAACCACCTGAATCCAACTATTATTTCATAAATCACCCCTCTATAGGCCTCAATCCATACATTAGTAGAAAAAATCCCAAAAATATAAATTTAATACAATTACAAAAATCATTATGAAGAGAAAATTAAAATAACAGTCCAACCATGCTGTGAATCACCAAATCTTCAAGGTTTTATTCCAAAAATTCATGCTCCATGGTTAATGTGTGTCCTTATTCAGCTTCGATCAACCTTTATTGAGCAAATATCATCCTCCATATCCCTACTTATCCCTTAAGTCTAATGGTCTCAACTAAGGGAAGGGTTTCCCTTCCTCTCAAACATAAATGTTAAGAGAATATTGTTGGGGGAAATAAAAACAAAAAATAAAATAAAATAAAAGTTCCCATTAAGGACCTAACTGGGGATCATAACTTAAATAGATTTTATACCTCATTGGGTAAAACCAACCATTTTGGAATCAACCATAAAGCCATAATTTTTATCCATCAAACTATTTAGGAGTTGTTGATTTTTTTGTATACAAAAATAAATAATATTTATTTAATAAATATTTAATACTCTGAAAAATATGTATGTATCATAAAATCACCAAATTTAAGCCCTAGGGTAAACATAACATATTAATAATAATAGATCCATCAAAAAATAGTTATAAGGTTTTTTTATAGGGTAAATTATCATTCTACCCTTCTTAAGGGTCTGGGGATCTAAAGCTAAGTCTTCTGCATGGAAAAACTGGATTCATTACACCTTGTATCATTGTCACTCAATATGTTATAAAAATGAGTTATATGATTATTAATACTTTTATATGATATAATTAGTGGAAATAAGAATGGATAAATATTTTTTTGATAAATATAATGCTAGATCCTTTTATAGATTGAGTTGAACTAATTATTTTCTAGGGTCTACTCTTTTCTTACCTTTATGGATTCTGGAATTCATAATTTTTTCAATGCTACAACATCCTGCAGGGTCACACTTTATATTTTTTTGAATGAGGATCAAGTTTATGAAACTTTAAGAGATACCCCAAAAGTTTTTTAAAGAATATATGAAAGATGTTATGGATAGATTTTCACAAGACTTTGTTATCAACATGCATCATTGATTCTCCAAAAGAAAAACCATCCAAGACCCATAAAAGGATGGATCAAGGACCAAAGATTCCTTGACAGGATAATACCCCCCTTAACTTTGAAGTACTAGAAAATAGTAATATTGGATGGACCCTAATCACCACACTAATTCTTTCATCACTCTCACACACATACACTCAAGAAAATAAAAAATAAAAAAAAATGAATGCAAGTAAAGAAGACTTTTGATTATGTGGTTTGAACATTAATTCCTACCTCTATAGGAGACCACTACTGCATTTACATTTTAATCAAAAGTAAGTAAAATTTAAATCACTTGTAAATACTTCCATTTAGATCACTAATCATAATCAATAATCACAATAAATCAATAGGAAAAGTAAAAGTGGTCCCACACTAATTTTTTTATAGGGATATCCAGTTATTTAGTTTCACAAACTTCCAATATTTTCATAATTCCTTCCATTGATCACAATAACCTATAATAAAATACACCAATATGCACATAACCACTAAAATATATTAAATAATACAAGTTACTTTTATATTAAACTGAATGAAACTTATATATTAATTCATTTTCCACAAGACCATAACTAGAATGACTCTCATGAATTACCATCAGTGTTCCCCAATGAAGGTTTTAACATATAGTCACTACAGCTACTAGAAAAATAAACTCCTAATGACCCATTTAAATATATTATACTCAAAATAACCTAGATCAGCTGAATATTTACACTACCGTTGTCTAATCAAGTCAATCCAACTTTTAAAGATCATCCTTTCGATCATATCATTAGAGATTCAATAGTATTCATATTTCTAACAATATCCCACTATGACATTGCTTCAAGAAAACCATGGAAACCTCTAACACTTAGGTAAAAACCAAAACTTTCACTTACACAACAAAAAGTATCTCCACTACATTCCATTCACCCTAGTTCAAATAAGGCACAATATTGCCTCATAATTTTATAGATTACAAACTTGGGGAACATGTCATCTAGATTTTTCCTTCTGGATATATTTTGCAAATCAAGCCCATCATCCTCAAGAAAAATCAGTATAAAGGGATATTATAGGTCTATGTGTTTCATTCATGAATAAAACACTATATTTTTAGCCTAAAATATTACACTTTGACTATCATAGTAGTGAAAATCACCCTACTTTAACCATTTAAGATCATCAAATAGATGCCTTTCCATATAAATTATTTACCCATTTCAATTACTACCATATATTATAATTTTATTATGGATAGATCAACCATTTTCTCCAACCTATACATTTAGCTAACTACAACTCCTCTAAATGTGAACACAAATCCTATAGTACTCTTCTAAGTATATAAATCTCCCTCAAAGCATGTATCTACATACCCCGGTAATAGATCATTGGTCATGAAACATAAGGTCTTGTATTATAATCCTTTAAGATTCTAGATGATTCATTACATATATTCCAAGTGTTATTTACTTATATTTTACATGAAATGGCCAATGACTCCCACTATAATTGCAATGTATGGGTGAGAAAAAACCATGGCATGCCTCATGTTTCCTACCACTGATACAGATGGAAATTTTTTCATGTACTACACTTCATTTTATATTTTTTCACTTTTCCCATGGAAAATTTAAAGTGTCCTACCAAAGGATTTGAGATCTAATTACATATAAACATCCCAAATCATTTGATTTTCTTCCAAATGTAATCCATTTGAGACAAAAATATACTTATGTATTTTATGTCTCTCTCAATTATCATCCCTATGATTTTATTGGCCTCTCAAAGATCTTTTAACTTTAATATTTCATAAAAATCACATTTCAGAACCTAAATCCTCTTAATTTATAGACCCTTTAGAAGAATATCATCCATATATAGGAGAATAATAATGAATATACCTTACTCAAATGCCATATGGTAGAAATATTGATATAATTTTTTATGTATGAAACCATTCTCTTCTATGAATGTGTTTAAATTATAGTTTCATTGTATTGGTGCTTGTTTCAAACTATATAAACTTCTCTTTAGTTTACACACCAAGTCCCTATATTGATTATCCCTAAAACTAGATGATTTACTCATGTAAATTTATTCTTCTAAATCACCATGGATAAATTACATATTTACATCCATCTACTATAATTAAAAAAATTGTTTCAACCATGATCAACACTATCTAGATGGTATTTTGCTTAAATACTGGTGAAAATATTTTAGAGAACTAAATGACATCCTTCTACTGAAATCCTTTGAATTCTAGTCTAACCACGTACCTTAATATACCATCAAATTCATCTTTTAGACAGAATACCCATTTTCTCTCAATTTCTTTCTTCCGCTGTAGTCTTATAATTAGTTCCCAAGTTTCATTCATAAGAAATGGATCCAAATCATCCTTAATATCTAAATTCCAATTCCTGAATCATTGATACTAGCCCAAGCCTCAGTGGACCTAGTGTAATATGGTATATCTTCTAATAATGATACTTCTAAAAATTTCATTCCCCTTGAACTCTATAAAACATGTTTCATTATAGAAATATAATTCAGATCAACTTGGACATGGTTTGTTGATTTTTTCCTCTCAACTTCCTTTTATTCCAAGTTTTAATCTTTCTATAAGACCTACTCATTGAAGTAAACATTCCAACTTCTGAATATATTCTGATTATCATCATCCCATAACAATAATACCAAGTCTTATTTATTTTATCCCATTGAGAAACATTTATAGGACTTATCTTCAATTATATCCAGATACTTTGTATCAATATAAACATAGGTGAGCCTTCTAAAAATAATGAGGTGGTTCACTTATTTTAGTTTTCAGTAACATAGATACTTTGAAATATTCTACCCCATTGGTAAAAAATGACTTTAATTAATTATGTTTCAAAATTTACCATTTCTATCTAAATATCCTTGGAAATTATATAATTAACCTCATGATTCATTCATTTTCTATTTACATCTTATTCATTTTATCAACTATGCCATTAGGATTTATTGTCTCGAATATAGTCTTTTAAATTATAATCTCATCTTATATAAGTAGTTCCAAAAATTCATTTTATTATTTTATCCATGATTATAAAACCTTAATAATTTTAGCTTTTATCTATTTTACCTTTCCACCATGGACTTCCATTGAACAAACACGTTAAACGCCTCATATTTTTGTTCTAGTAACTAAAAACATACCATCCTTGTTGAATTATTATTTTATGTTATAAAGTAAAGGTATACTCCATGATAATGGTCTAGAGAAGTTCCCTAAATATCTATGTGAACAATTTCTAACTTTTTATATCTAAGCTTCCTTTAATTCAAATTGAACGATGTATTTCTATGATTTCTGATAATGGAAATCTCACAACTTCCTATTTCAATGTGATCAAACTCTAGTATACCCTTTACCACAAGATCTTTAATGTTATTCTCATTAAGATAACCAAGTCAAAAATATAGAAACACCATACTATTAGAAGTTTTTACACCAAAAATTATCACTCCATCAATTCTCCAGTTCAGATACAAGGTCTCATCATTTACTCCTCTTTCCACTACCATGGATCCCCAAGTAATTTTCCATACTTTTTGAAGAAATGTGTTCTAGATACTACCTTATTTATATGAACAATGCAAAATTATATTTTTCCATAGGATTGGTGTGTTTTTAACTTTTTTCAACTTGAAGAATATCTCATCTGATATCAAGATGTTAACATCACCTTTCTTAATGACTTCAAGATCCTTATCATTGTCTAAGTGAAAAATATTGAATATTATGGGTATATAATTTATCACATTTTCTATTCCATATAATTAAATGTTTCTCTATAATTAATCATCAATAGTTCCACTTGAATATTAATGATCATTAGTAAATGGTTACTACCTTTAGTTGATACATTTACAAAAAATGAACTTTCAAAAGTTATACTTCTAAAATTCACCCTATGATATCTATTATCCTTCTTGAGATTCCATATCTTCCCATATTTCCAACATGTAGATTTGAGTTTGGTCGATTTACCTTAGCTCATAACTATGGACTTATCTTTTGATTTCCTCATATGTTATTTTTGATAAGGTAATCATCCTCTGCCTTTGGAATTTATCATTAGTCCAGTGGGTTCATGTACTTCCATCCTTCTAAGTTCTTCATTCAGGATGAGATATTCAATTTCTTCAAACACCAGGTCATATCCCCCCCCATGAGTTTTTCATAGAAGTTACCACCACGTCCCACTATTCCAATAATTATGATAATAATAGAAATGGACACTAATCTTCCATGAACATGACTTTCAATGATTTCAGCTACCCTTGAATTATTATGAATTTGTTCACATGATTGGTCATAGATATACCTTCTGATAATCTCATATTTAATAACTTCTACATCATGAAAATATTGTTTAAAGATATCAAATTCTCATACATGTCCACCAAAATATTCATCAACTTCATTATAGACATCACTTTTAATATGTTAAAGGCAACATTCTAAGCCACTAACATCCTAGTTAACCTAAGATCCTTTATATCAATTCATTAACATTATATTTTATCCATATTAAATAAATTTACACCCATCAATAGAACTTATAGGTCGTTTTTAATAATACATTCCTCCATCTACACTCTCCATAATCCAAAGTTTGTCCTATCAAATTTATCTACCTGATAATTTCTTTCATCTGATGACATAACTTCAGATAATAGAAAAGTCCCACAAAATTAAAATAAAATCAAGATAAAAGAGTTAATATACATGATTCTAATTTTGAGAGTGATACTAATTCTTGAACCAATCTTTTATACCACTTTTTGGAGGGTTCACCACAGATCCACTAAAAGATACATCATATGGGTTCCTCAAAAGGTAGAACCAAGCACTAGAACTTCATTGACTAGAAGATACTCTATCAATATTAATGTAATAAAATATAGGAATCTTTATTTTACCCTTATCAATGCACTAATTCATAAAATATTATCATTCATATTCACTTAACTAAACAAATAGATTAAAAAATGAAAGTAGGAAAAAAAAACTTTGGATTTTGTGGTTTGAACATTAAGTCCCACAACCATGGGAGAACATTACTACATTTGCATTTAAATCAGAAGCAAAGAAGATTATAGTATCTTAGAAATTTCCACTAGCCATATCACTAATAAAAATCAACCTAGAGCACATATACAAGTGGTCCCACCCTAATTTTATAGTATGGCCCAATCATTCATTCAGTTCCACTGAATTTTGATCTTTACAGAAGTCCCATAATTGGGCCTATAAACCTCTAATAACCTATAAAAGTATAAACCTAACCAATAACATATAATAAATCATGTAAATTAATTTTAAATTCCACTAAATAACTCTTATATATCAGTTCCTTTGTCACAAGTCAATGTAAGGAATGACACTCACTTATTTTTACCAATTATCCCTAATACAGTATGTAACTTCCATTCACTATACCTTCCTACAAACCCAAAAAAAATATCCTAACATCAATAAAGATATTATATTCCACTATATAATCAGTTTGAGTCAACTTCAGAAGATCCTCCTTCCAATCATCTCATCGTAACATGAACTGGCTTTACATTCCTAACAGTTGTTACGTATGATTTAATATGTGGTGAAAATTAATGATATATTTTTCAAAAAGGTTTTTGGGAGATATCCAAAATTATTTTTAGATATCATTTCACAAGTTATTACATATTATGTGACATAAGGTAAAAGTGTGTTACGACTATGAGGATTTAGTGAAAGTGTGATATTGATAGAAATATGCACTACAAGGTATGAATGTGGTATAGTGGTCTAGATCACATTATATTCTATCCTTATGTACACTATAGTAAATTGTGAGACACTATGACATGATGGTTGTGTATGATATTATTTTACTTTATTATAATGCTCGGTTCACCTAACATCTTCCAAACTAGTTATCATTATCCATTATAACCATTAAATGATGATGATTATGGGAAGTTTGAACAGATAAAATGAATTTTTAAACATTAAATTTTCATCATGAGGATTCAATATGAATGTTACAAAATTTAAAATGTTCGAGTATTTTTTGAAATTATCATTCAATATAGGTCGAACATTTTTAGTTACTTAGGTCCCTGTATGAATGGTTTAATACTTGAGATTTTTTGTGGGATTGTTAAAACTCCTTGGGGTTGAAATAATAAATCTTTTGTATCTCTATATCATTTAACCAAAGGCTATAGAAAACTATGTATTAGAGGAATATTATTCCCATTAATTGGGATATTCATTTGATCCATGGATACGTGAGGAGGTAAGAACGAGTTAGTTGATCCTCATTGATCATTATTAAACACTTGTTTGAAGTCCAGATCAACTAGTATAAGGTATTTTATTATATTCTTCATCTTATTATTCATTAAAAATGTATAGATAGATCCTATATTTTTTTGGTTTTGTTGTTTATTTTGGCTTCATTTAGGATGAGTATCATCCCTTCAAAACCCTTCAAAAAGTGATATGACAATAAATTAAATGATCAAAATTGGATTTATACCTTCTGAGTTAATGTAATAATATATCTTTAACCCATTTATGAAGTGAAAGTTTCTGAGTAAATTTTAGAAAATTCATTTCAGTAATTTAGAGAAAGATAGTTCAAATATAAAGGGTTTTGACACGTTTATATATCTTGTTTGACGATATATTGACTCAAAAATAGATTATATTACATAATATCATTCATATGAGGTTTAAATTTAGGAAACTCATCATTTATTTATTATTTCCATGATATGTTTCTAGATACCTCTATTGGTATATGGGTTATACTAACTACCATAAATAAAAAGATCATAGAGGGTAACACCATAAGTGTATCCAGAATCTCATTATATTAAATTGAATTTATGATTAAGAATAAATTTATTCCTAGTTTGTGAAATTATATTTATTAAAGGATATATTCTCTAAATTTTATGTGAATTTAGACATATCATACTGTTTGATATGTGTATGTCATAGATTATGAAATGAATGAAAACTAAGGGATATTGTATGCCTCTTTTATAGGAATATTATAAGGCCTACTATGTGATAAAATTACACAACCTTATCATGGTAGTGTAACATTAAAGGTTTTAACATTCGACTCTTCCATGTGGGATATCATTATGTTTCATAAGTTACAACATAGGGGAGATTATAGAGTACATTAATATGATGAATGCATGTTTGGATGTTTCATTAACTCACATGTTCTATAAACTATGAATTAATTCATGTATGCTCATGGAATTTCCCTAGAACCTAGCTAATAATATATAGTGTCTTATCATAATCTGCAGTTTTCAAGTGTGCTCTCTCAAGTTCCTATGTAGAAAATTAATCTTACACAGGACTCCTATCATATATTGTGAGTCCTAGTCCAATAGTTTTATTCTTACATAGGCCATATCCACTATGTTTATATCATGAATATCTATGTCGCATGAGTTAATCCTATGAAAGGTTCACTTGCTTGTTTTAATCTCATGTAAGTTCCTATCATAGGTTATGGTTGTCGGAATAGTTTATCCCAATCCTTCAGATGAAGTTTTTTCAATTGCTAGTGTCCAAAAATGCACACTAGACTGCAACTATGACTCACTATAGTAGATTATAACTCACTATAGTAGAGCTAACTAGAAAAATAGATAGGACATTGCAGCAGTTTTAACTTACTGTAGTAGCATGTGATGGGACACTGTAGTAGTGTGGACTTTGACATAGAACTATAGAAGCATGTGATTGGAAACATTGAAAGATTATTGTACCTCCGTAGACTTCCATCCAATGGTTACAGTATCAAAATGAACTTATTGTGTGGATGCTGGAATATTTGTATCATCTTCCTCATGATCTTATTTGTAACTAGGGTTTTATACTCTGAGATTGTACCTAGTAATTTAGATCCTAAATGGTGAAGTGTTCTGCCTCTCCATGAACATAAGGATTTTTTCCAAACCATGTAAATCAATGTGTCCCATTTTCATCTTCTTACTTGTTTTTTTGTTCTTTCATTTCATCATCTATAAACCATTATGTCGCTACAACTTAGGACATTTTCACAATAGTGGTTTCCAAAAACACTGAGTTAATGGTAGGAAACCACCATAGCCTCACACAACCACTATTATCAATCATAGAATATGATAGATAGTTCCCCTCAACATGATGTTGTTTTAAAATGAGCTGTATGTTACAACAAGGCCCATATAATAAAAAATGATATGATAGAAAATGTTGATTTTTCTATATTTCAATTATGAATTGATTTAAATAATTTATAAATTGTTTATAAATTATAGAAAAATGTATTTTGAGAGATTTTTTTGATTTATATATGTGTTTTTAAATTTATTACTATAATTTTTTAGAATTAATTAAATTTTTATAAAAAAAATAATAAATAAATATCTATAAATATTAATTTTTAATATTTTAATACCTTCTTTCCAAATATATGGCATGAATTTTAATTCATATATAAAATTTTTTATAGAAACTATAAGGGTAATTTATAATTATTTATAAATTAAAAAATAAGTCCAAAATATAAATGAGTTTAAATTAATTATGAGTTGTGTATAATTATTTAAATTGTTCAAATTAAGATCCTTATTTAAAGAAATTATTTAAAACATATCAAAATTAGTTTTGATTGTTGATATGGTCAGGGTTCAAATAATATTAAATATGTAGTATTTATAATATGTAAATTGTTTATATAATATATTTGATATATAAATTGTTTATATTTCATTTAATATCATATATTTAAGTATAATGTCATATAATAAATAATTTAAAGAGTTCTTATTAGAAATAAATAGAAAGTGATTATATTTATTTATTTATGGAATGTTCATAATGAATTTATTAATTATAAAATATTTATAATTTTCTTTATTTGGGAAATTTTTCTTAAATAATTTATCTCATGTTTAAATATATGAATTTTTACTTTATTTATTTTATTATATAATTTATTTTTAGATATAAAATATTTATATTATGAATGTATGTATACTTTAGATTAAATTTTAAACCACTTCTATAAATTTTATTACTTTCATCTAAAGTTTTTGATGTTAGGTATAATAATTGATTTAGGTTTTTTATACCTTGAATTTTACGTATATTTGGTTTTGAAATTTAATTAAGTAGTTGGTTATGATTTATAAATAATAGTAATTATATTTATGATATAATTAATGTATCTATTTAGTAAATTATATTTGGATATAGGGACTTTGGTTCGGACTGCACACTAGCCAAGAGGCTTATGCCTTGTCTAGAAAAATTGGGGTTGGTTATTTTTCACTCTAAAATTACTCTTATGGGAATTGTTGATTTCATATAGTTATAAAAATTTTCATGAAATGATTTCATATTACTTATTCATAGTATGAATTTTGATATGTATGAATATATTTTATTTTAATTTAGGTTAGTAACACAAGCTATGACTTGTGTAAACAGTTACACATCATTAGGGATTGAACATATTGATTTAGTGAAATAAATAGGATTAAAAAATTAAATCATTAAAATCATGCATACATGATTAGTGATAACATGTTATAATATAGTGATATTAAGTCCCCTTTAAAAATAAAAAGTGTTATATTCCATCCAAAGAACACACTTATAGAGACCTTTATCATCCAACTAGTGAGGTCATGCTAAAGTTAGGTGCCCCTAGATTATCTTATATAAGTAAATTAAGTTATATGTGAGACTAATAGGATTAGGTTATCATTATTTGAATTTTATTTGGCTTACATTTACTTGGGAGACCCTAATAGGATTAGGTTACTTGATGAATTTTTTGATTTTATCCAAAAATTGGATTGGGCATGGAGATTTTCACTCAACCATCTAAGAGTCATTTATGATATGATGAGAATCATGGCCTAAATAAATATCTAGGTGATGGGGAAAATGATAAATAGATAAAAATATTAGTGAAATATGGATCTTAGCCCACTAATTGATATGATGAGTTTAAAAGGGTTCATCATTTTAGAAGGATAACATATAAAATATGATACTCATTTGATAAAGGATTTTGTTATATATATATAAGAACCATCATCATTCAACTTATTGTTGATATCATTCCTTATAAAAGAGGATTTAAATATAATAAACTTATTATATTGGTACAAAAAAACATAATAATTTTTCTTAATAAAGAAAATTATAAGTGTTATAGAAACCCCATCCTGAATAACAAAATATTTAAATCGTTCAGCAAATGAATCTAATTCTTATGAGAAGAATATAATGATTCACTAAACTTTTCATTTAATGATTTTCTTGGTTATGTAATTCATTTTTTTCATCATTTTAAAGGTTTTAAAATGTTAATGGGTTTAATAAAATGTCACCCTATGTTCTCAAAGTGTTGAAGATTGATTAACTATGCATGTGATGTCCAAGATTTGGTATTTTTTTATAGTACAAGTGGTTCAAAGTTCAAATTATAATTGGAAAAGTTAGTTTTAAAGTCCAATAATGTTTCTTCAAGTAACTAGTTAATGCAATTGAAACATAAAGGATATTCAAGATGAAGGTCATTATTTCCATATGATGGGATTTTTCGTACATACCTTAAGGGGTTTAAAAACAATTTTGGAGCATTTATGTTAGGTATTGATGTTATATAGATCAATTATTTTATTTTTAGTGGTATATGATACCAAATGTGTACTATAAAGATATTTTAAGTATACAAGAGTTAATAATCATGGAAATAATTATTGAAGCTTGTAGTGTTTATTGAAATGATGAAGAAAAGGTTTGTTGAACCATGGATGTAATTGTAAGAGAATATTAATATAAAATATATATTAGTAAAGGAAGTTTATAATTATATCATTTATTTTACATCATAAGATATTTTTTTATTAACAAATATTTTTTATGAACAATATGTGATGTTACACATGGTTTATGATGCAATTATTTTTATAACATCAAATTATCCAATTATATAGAATATGATATATGATATTATAATAAAATTTTAATTTGTTAAATATTTCCACTAAAAGAAATAATTTTTTTCTATCATAAAATTAGTTTGTGTATCTTATCATGAAATTATATAGAGAATGTAATGTTTAAGAGGATAGTTGGAGTATTTTTGGACTTTGAGAAGTTAAAAGTTAATAAATAAATGATTATGTCAAAAAAATACCAAGTAAATGTTACTTTATATCCTAATAGAGTTTAGGATATTTTGGTAAGAGATTAATTTATATAGTTTCATTAATTGCCAAAATATTTCAAGGGAATTTTTTTATGGAAATATTTCCAAGTTTTATGATGATAATAAAATTAGAAATAGTTTTAGTTAGATAATATAATTTATTGACATTGAATCATTTAATGTTGTGAATTTAATGAGTTTGAATACTTATTCAAGGAGTTGAATGTTAAGAATATGATTCATAGGTCTATCCATTATTTGAACTAGCTTTCATCGTATACATTACTCACTAAATGGGTTAGTGTGAGAATTTTATCATATGGTCATATAGATATGTGATAGGAATTAAATATATATATATAATTAGTTTAATGAAACCCCTAAAAGTGTGGAAAACATATGGATGATCTAGAAGTCTATCATATGTGATATGTTAGAAAGTAACTTATGTATGGTTTTGTTAAGTATTATCAAATAAGTTTAATGAAATAAAATGTATCACGTTATATTAAAAACTAATCTCCACTTTTTCACTCTTTAATTGTAACACCAATGTAAAAGTGTGAATTAAAATTGTAAATGTTACTACTCATGTCAATAAGGTTCACATTTATTTTTGGGGATCTACTTGATTAGAACTATATAGTTAAGAATACTTGTCCTGGACTAATTTCAAGATTGGTAACCTCCTCTAAGGTTTCCTAGGGTGTGTGCGTGTGAGGAAAATCACACTAAAAAATATGTGTTGGTATATGTGGACAACCATTAATCTGATAAGTTACCCTGATGGGTAATAGTATATGGTGTTTTGGGAAGGAAACTAATATATTATAGGAGAACCATGGATTCAGATGACCTAGTTCATGGATCAAGGAGGTAAGGATATAATAAATGATATCAAATATAATACCCAACCTGAAGTGTAGAGGCATTGCCTGGGTTTAAGGTGTGGGGTCTACAATGAGGGCATTGTTCTTTAAAGTGGGGGAGAGTGAAACACCCCTATAGAAGTATGACTTAAAAGTATAAATGTTATTAACCATGTAAAAAAGTTTAACCTTTATTTTTTAGAGACAACTTGATTAGAACTCCAAAGTTAAGTGTGTTGGTTCTGGAGTAGTTTCAAGATGGGTGACCTCCTGTGAAGTTTCTCAGTGTATGTGTCTGAGTAAAGACAAATCACACTAAAATAACATGTTTTGTTCTATGGGAATAGTCATTATTTTGATAAGTATCCCTAGTAGGAAATATCCTATGGTGTGTTGGAAAAGAAACCAAGTTATTATAGGAGACCCATGGGGTCATAAGACTAGGTTCATGGCCTAGGGAGGTTGAGTCATGACATTCTTATTAGATGCATATATATATATATATATCATAAAGTGAAATGATAATTGACCTCTCAATGTATGATTTTGAGTTATCCCTAATTGATGTTTTCCATGGAGTATTATAGGTTATGTTGAAATGTTAAGGTGATTGTGAGTATAATTCTTGTATCGGGATACAAAATATGCTCATGGGTCACAAAAAAATCTTTTAGTGTAATAGATAGCCCATGAAGTATACCAGATAAAGTTTCATAAAATATTTCTTTAGTATACTAGGGGTTCATGGTTTATATTTAGATTCCCCACTACCTGAGTTTGTTTACATGCCTATCATGAGAACTTTAAAACTTTGATACCATTCTTGCACAGGACTCGAGTCATATCTAATCTGGGGTTAGTTGGGTATTTTGTTGAACATGTCATCAATTGAATCTTGACCAATATGGTATTTTTCCTCTCGTATAATGAGTATGGAATATGGGACCTTGATTTAGATATATTGTGAAAGTGTGTGACCGTACTTAGATGGTACATATTATGTATTTATCTATCAAGTGAGGGGAATATGATGTGCTCTCATATAAAGGAGAATGGAATAGGATTTATTCATCGATCTATAGTCATCCTATAATTAGATAATAAAAAATGTATGAGTTCCATATATGGTATTGATATAATCCATGTATCATAGTGTTGGAACTAAGGGTTTTCAGCTATAAATAGATTTTATTTTGTGTTCATTGTTAATCCACACTGGGTTGATCAAGGATTTTTCAAGCCAAGTGATCTTACAGTGCAGGTGACTTCTGTATTGAAGGTGACATCATTTCTTAGTGTTTTCTAAGTTTTTGTAGTCCAAGATTTAGAGTAAGGGACAAGTTTTGAGATATATGGATCACCAATACTTCCACCTTAAAATATATAAAAGTATGGAATTCATGAAAGTTTGGTGTCTCAAAGGTACAAGTTTCACAAAAGATGGATTTCCAGTACTTACTCATAAAAATATGGAAAATGCATGGATTTTGTGAAGGTTTGGAGTTTCAAAAAGGTTTAGAGTTTCAAAAAAGAATCTAGTGTTGTAAAGATTTAGTGTTTTTCAAAATAGGGTTTTACAAAATATGTATGAGAAGTGAAGGAAATATATTAATTTATGTTATTACAAAAAGGTTCATGAACAGAAATTTCCACTGAAAGTCTCACGAAGCGAAACACCCAGAGTTTTTATAAAAAAAATTTGGAATAAATTAAATTCCATTGATATATTTTGTAACATGTAATACGAAGTTAATCATTTTCTACACACAACATTGTTTTAGATTGTAATACACACGACACTAAGTTTTAACAAAACCACAATATATTATTAATATAGTTATTTAAACATAACCATTATAACCTAGCCACTAATATTAGAAATAATAATAGTAATAACTAATTTAAAAATATTAATTATAATTTTTTTAAATAAAATACATATTAATAATAAAATACATAATTTTTTTTAAATCATTTATTTGTTTTGAAAATACTATTTTCTTAAAAATTTATTTTTATGAATTTTTTTGGATAATAATAAAATTAATTTTTCAAAACTTTTAGAAATTTAATTTTATAAAATAAAATTTATTTTTTAAATTATAATGTAAAAAATTTCTTATTGTGATTTTTTTTATTTTTTGAAAAGTTTCATTTTTTGATAAATAGTGAAAAATACTGAATTTTAAATTGGTTTTAATGTAAAATTAGTTCAATTATACATCCATTAATATAATTTAGATCATTGTAATCAATTTCATATTTAATTTCAATATAAAAACATTGTAAACTTTTGAACATTTTCTCTTTAAAAACCCGTTTTCTCATCGTCTCTACGGGATTAATTTTAAATTAAATTTTCCAAAGTATATGAATGGAATTTCAAATAATGGATTAATTATTTTTATTCATCATGATTTATATTATTTAATAATTTTAACTTAATTTTTTACCAAAATGAATAGTAAAAAGAGTAAAAAAATATTTATCACGGTTAAGGTAAAAATGAATTTACCGAGGGGGTTAAACTAAAAAGATAAGTGTCAAAAATGAACCAAAATTTTTCAGAAAATAATTGGATATCCATATTTAGACCTTATAATTTCTAGGATCAAGAATAATATATTTTTTATTCTTGTGACTTTAAAAAACATGGGTAGAATTCTTTCTTTTCAAAACATTACAAGTGTGTCACTCGCCTCAATTATAAAAGGTCACCCTGTCTCCTCTCTTCTTAACTCATTAAAACCATTTTTATTCAGCCAATACCTACCCAAATAACTTCTTAAATTCCCTAATATCATCCTATATTCCTTATTTTGGACATAAATCCAACCTAGGAAGTCTTTTGGTGAAAACCTAAGGAGGATACCCGAAGAAGAGCTAACGTTCATCAACGAGCATTTTTGTTTTATTTATTTATACACCTCCTTAAATTATTATTATACCATAATAATATAATAAATTTAGTATATTTCATATATTTATATGTTTTTATATTAATTTAATGACATACAACCATCTCCACTTCCCTCAAATGGGTTATGAAATCATCATTCCTGTGCATGGCGGACTACGGCCTCGTGAACCGATGTCATTCATTTTTCTATTACCACCTATAAAGGATGGTTATAATGATATATTTATTATATATATATTATATTTATGATTTTATCATTATTTTTTAATTATTATTTCACATATACATTCATACTATCCATTTTGTGGGAATATGATAATGTCGCTCATTTGTATGGCAGACTAACGCCTCGCGAAGCGATGTGATTCATTCATGATTTACATGAAATATATTAAGGATGGTTTTAATGAATATATGTTATATATACAATAAAAATTATTCTTTAATTATAATATATAATTTATTAATCTTTCATTCAATACAACAACAAAATGGAAATAGCGTTCATGTGTACGTACGGCCTACCATCTCCATGAACAATGTATTTCATTTTCTATCTCTAAATATTATGGATTACTCTAAATACATATAAACTGAATTTATATAATATTTATATCATTTTTAAAATTGTTTAGATGATTAAACCATGATTTAAGTAATCGGACAAAAAACAAAAAAAAACAAAACATATACGAAAAACAAAGCGGTTATTACCTGAAACATAACGTTAACATGGAATTGTTAATAGATGGATAATAAAAGTTCATAAGTAAATTATATATGGTATGATATATATATATGTATGTATGTATGTTTCTTTAATATATGTATGATAAACTTATATTTATTATACAATATGTTCTAACGTGTACAACGGATGTCGTGACTTGAGTTAATGGATTTCTTGTCTCTCTTTTATTTCTAGGAGACATATGCAAATTCACCACTCATGTATTTTTTTTGTGGTATATATAATTCAACTCTGAAATGTTATATAATTAATACCATTATTTTTATTATATTTAAAGTTTCATTTTATGGCATGATTTATTAGGGATTATGATTCAAAAGATTACCAAAGTGGTAAGGGATTTATGTCTCAATTTTCCTTCTTTGAGACGTATGTTATGTTATGAACATATATTATTTCATGAGGTGTATATAAAGACTTTTTGACATGTAATATGATGAATTTATTTATTATCATGACATTTTAGGTTCCATTTTATGTTATTACTTCATGGGTATTATGATTCAAAGTTACCAATGTGGTAATGATTTTATGTTACAAACTCATCATTTATCAAGATTATTTACGATTATGTTTCCGATAATAAAATCTTATGACCCATTTCTCAAGAAAATAATTAATTTTATTATACTATATTTATTCATGATATTTTCATTTAATATTACTATTTTCTTTACTTAAAATAATTGAGAAAATGTTTTTAAGAAAATCAGACTATATTTTTCTCTTTGGTTGGAAATCTGTTTTCTTCCAAACAAATATAATATAAAAATGTTTTCAAAAATGTTTTATTATTATATTATTATTTTTAAAGGAATTTTTACCCGTGTTTTACTTTTTACAAAAAAAAATTAAAGGAATCTTCATGTCGTTTTCCAAACAATGCCCATTTGGATTTTACTGAAAATGTGAAAGGAATGTTTGTTTTAATGTGTATGGAATGAATGAAAATTATCATCATCAAGAACACTATTTTATTTGAATATTAAATTATAATTTTTAATGTTTATTTTAAAATAAAAATATTTTCAAAAAAATTGTGTTTTAAAAAATGTTTTTCAAAGAAGAAAGGTTATTTTCCTCGATAAATATTTTAAATGACCGATAAAAATAATTTTCCATATAATATGACATATATTGATGTTACCTATTCCTTATTATGGATATAATCCAAGGATACAATTATAATTCATTATATAAATGGTTTATGTTTATGGTGGCATTATTTTTATGAAACTTGTTTCTCTTCCATGGGTTATACTATGATAAAATTATTATGAAACATACTTTTTTCATGGGTTATGATATGATGAAATAATGAAATGATTATAAAACCTATATCTTTTCTATAGGTTATGATATGATGGAATTTTTATGAAACCCATTTCATTTCATGGGTTATGATATGATGAATGTTTCATGATCTTGTAGAACACATAAATAGGGTTTTAATTATGAAATGTGTGGGACCTATATGTCCCTCTAATGAATTGTGTAAAGACTTATATCTCATGATATAGAAAGGATTCGAATGGGGATTAAACTCGGTTTAGTAAGGAAATTTGTCTGCTATGATGGTCTTGGGAGTTAACCTTGACTACTATGATGGTTTGGGGAGTAAACCCATTTCACTATGATGTCCTTCGTAGTGAGCCTTAGATGATATACAAATGATTATATATTCTTATGTGTATACCACAAATTCCATGTCTTATTCCAATGTTATGCTCTCATTGATCATGTTATTTAATTTCCTTATGACACGTGTCTTATGAATTTCCAATATTTATTCCATGACATGAGATTATATCTTTGATATACAGGGTATGGTTTCAAAATGATATACTCATGTTATCATACCCTTGTGATCATGTTATGTGTATGTATCTCTATTTTATACCCTTAATGAGCATCTAATATTACCCTTTATTATGTTTCATTTCTCTAATTTATGAATAAGTGTATTATTTATGATATTTATAATAAGGGTGTTAGTTATGATGAACGTAGTGGGAGATGACATAGTCTACATATGTACCAGTTGTGTGTGTTTCTAAAATTCAAAAGAAACTAAACTATTATGGTCCTTGGGCTTTAGTTTGTGTGATTTAATGAATATTCATCAATAATTTTATAATATATATATATGATAATCCTAGGTTTCAATACAAGGAAATGTATTTTCACAAACATGGATGAATGGTTTCATGAAAAGGATATGGTGAGCTTTAAATTTTCACAAAGGAGGTAATATATCTAAATAGGAGGTCTCTCATCATATGAAAATTGAGAGAGTTTGGAAAAGGTGATAATCACTCTAATTTCATGAAGGTATAATTAAAAAGTAATTCTTACTTGAATCGGGAACTTTATAGGGATTGAAGTTTCACAAAAAGAATGGTTAAGAACTAATTGATGCTAAGGAATTTCAAAAAAGGGAGTTTTGTGAAAGTTGAGAGTTTCATGATAGTTTATAGTTTCATTAAAGCTAGGAGTTTTGTGAAAGTGTGTAAATTCATTAAAGCTAAAAGTTCTTTGAAATAAAAAGGGGGTTTAATGAAAGATGGAGTCTTATGAATGGTGCTTATGCAAGCATACTTGAACTTGGGAAGAGTTTTTGAAATGTATTGAAGCATCTTAAGTGTACCTACATGATGAAAAACGCCACCTTCATGTGATATGATATGTAAGTGAACTTAAAATATATATAATGAGAAATAATTCACCCAAGTAAATGGGAAAGGGTTAGGAGACGAAAGTGATCTAAGTGAGGTAGTGTGATATCCCTAAAATACTTATAATGGTAGTATACCTAGAATGGAGTGATCATGTCTGAAAATTTGTAATCAACAATATATATATGAAATCTTAGTAGAATCTAGTATAACTAATACACTATTAGAATACACTCCTTGTACTATCCCTTATTGGTGAACCAATTGAAACTATTGTGTCGTTTTTCTATTTCTGCTTATGGTTATTTGATAATTACCTAATTCCATCAGATAGGTTTAATAAGTTCCTACCAACATGGGGAAAAGATTCATCTCATTCAAATAAAAAGTTGACACCCTGATTCACCCCTTCCCTCCCATGGTGTTTCAGGGTCCTATAAGTGGTATCATGGGGTATAGGTTATAGGTTTAAATATTTCCTCTATTTCTTTATAGATAATTCAATGAAAGTTATGAGAGTTCCCCTTTTTTATGGAAGAAACTTCCAGATTTGGAAGAAAAGAATAAAAAATCATTTGTAATCTCGTATGATAGAAGTTCTATATTTCATAGTTTAGGGGATTTGGGTTAGTTATTTTACATGTCTTTTTATTATTGAAATAGATAGGAAAATTCTTGATGCAGATGCCAAAGATCAAAATAATCTTGCTGCAACACTATATGATCAAATCTATTTTAAGGTGATGAGTTTTACTATATCAAAGTCCATGTGGGAGAAACTGGAAATTATATATGAAGGTGATAACAAAGTGAAGGAGGCCAAACTTCAATTTTTTCACAATAAGTTTGATGGTCTAAAAATTAATCCATATGAAAATGCATATAGTTTCTATAATTTCATTACTGAAGTTGTTGGAGAAATTCAATGAGTTTGGGAAGAAATTAAGGATATTAAAATTGTGAATAAAATACTAAGAAGGATTCTACCACTGTATAATCCAAAAGTATTAGCTCTTGAGAAAAGGTATTTTTCTAATCTTTATCTTGATGACTTGCTAAGAAGTCTGGTGGATTATGAAATGAGATTCAAACTAGAAGACACAACAATTCGAGTAAGAAAGGAAATGGAATTCAGAGCCATGGAAAAACATGCCATTGATAATGTTAGTAATGATTTAGATGATGTGGATGATGAATTGATTTCTCTTTTTCTAGAAAATTCAATATAGGAAAAGGTAGATTTGAAAGCAAGCTTCCTTTGTCTTGTTTTTTATAGGGTAAAGTAAGGAAAATTGATGCTCAATGCTCAAGTAAATTCAATAATGTATAAATTGAAGCAAAAATCATACATATGCCTCATAGAAGGTTCCCACAAAATGGTAACTTCAAATCAAGAAATAAATTATAGAGGAATATATTCGTTTGAAAAGAGTAATAAGATAATAAAGACTCTTTAGAGGATGTAGATCCAGAGTTTAAATTTGATGTTGAAGATTCCATTATGGCTATGGTTGAAAAGGTAGAACCTATAAATGAAAAATAAAATTATTCAGATGGTATTATAGATATTAAGTTGGATATTTAGGGTTCTCTTGATGATTTTGACATTTAAATAAATAAAAACAAAAATATGGGAGCTTTTTTGAAAGTGTCATCAAAGTATGTGGATTATCTTGAAGCATATATTGATTGACTATAAGGAGTGGTATAAGAACATTTGAAAACTCTTCAAAGCTCAAAAAAGGTTGTGTATTTTAAACTAAGGATTAAATATTAAGTAAAAGTTATCAATTAACTTACATTGATATTGGAAGGAAAGGACAATATAGTTTAGGACCTTGAGTAAGAAGTCATTTCTTTAAGGAGTAAACTATAAACTAAATAAAAATCAATGGAAATGAATAAGAAATTAGAGTTTGGAAGTTTTTTAGATGCAGAGAATTTGGAAAGATTTAAACGTGGTTCTAAAATAGTAGATAAATCCTTGAATGATAAAAGATCTGAATTTATGGGAAGAAGTGGAATTATCTATGATATAGAAACATCAATGGCTGGAAATGAGATGAACCAAAAAAAGGTAAGTGCAAAGTTGGACATATCTAAAAGGTATCTTATTTTCTAATAGAGATATCTTTGAATCAAATAGATAAGAGAGCTGAAAATAATACTCGATTATACATAGATGATCATCGATTAAAGACCTATACAAGAGAAGGGGACATCTGTAGAAATGGAAGTGAGAATATAATTCCTCTTATGAAATTTCAATTATGTGGATTTTTGTACATGCCATGTCTTACAGTGAAAAGGCAAGGAGATGTCTGAATGGATAAGCACATAGTAGTAAAAAAAGGATAATGAGACCATATCCATCATCATATAGAAGAAATAATATATATGGATATTTTTTTCAATGCTCTAACTTTGGAAATAATGTTACTCATTAAAGGAATAGGAATGGTGGAAATCATAACTACATAACTCTAAGACAATTCAATACTGGTCAACCATCCATATGAAAATATATGATAAGTATTCACCTCTGGAAGAAGAATAAGAGTATGATTTAACCATGCATGTTGAAAATATATTATAGAGGCCATCTCACTCCTCTACTCAATCAGGTATCTCATTAAAAGAAAATAAGATTGAAAAATCCAACCTAGAAAAGATCCCCCTCAAAGATAAAAAAGAATAGTAGAACCTGGATTCTTTATAGGGGATGTTAATCCCATATGATAGGAAATGAAAATTTCGCATAAAGTTTTAATAAAATTCTTGCTGTAATAGTGAGATTCAGTAGTGATGGTGACTTAAATATCAAAGGCTGTGAAAATACATAATTAAAAAATGATGAGATAATGAAAACAGAAGTGCTCTATGTGGATGTCTTGCTTCATAATCTCCTAAGTGGGAGTCAACTCTTTGAATCATGAATGGTGGTGATATTTAATCAAAATGGTTGAACCATAAAAGTCAAGATAGTTAATTCTCTCATGAATGGTTGTAGGAAAATGGTAATTTATACCTAGTATCCAGTAAATAAAACACTTTTTTTAATAATTAAATAGATAAACAACTTATGGAACTGGATTTTGGGTCACATTAATAAAAAATTCATGGAAAACTTATCTAAGCTAGTGGATGTTATAGACATTTCCAATCTTAAGTGTGGTCGATAAATTACATGTGATGCTTGAATGTGAGGAAAGATGGTTCAGAATTCTTATCGGACAAGGAAAAAAATGGAATCAAATATGCTTGATATAGTCCACACAAATGTGTATGGTCCAATGAATGTGGATGGAACATATGGAGATAGGTAATTCATTATTTTTAATGATTATTATAGTATAATGGCATGTGTGATGTCTATGTAGCATAAATGAGAAGTTATTAACTACAATAAGAGATATCTCTATAGAGTTGATAATGAAACTAGATGCACGATCAAGATATTATAATCTGACAATGGAATAGAATACACATCCATTTAATTTTAAAATTTCCTCAGAAAATGTCGTATCAAGCATGAGGTGTATTTAGTGATAACACCATAACAAAATGGGTTTTTTTAATGTATAAATCAACGGGTGAATAATATGTCCAAAATAATGTTGATTGAGAGTTATGTTTCTCATCATTACTGGAAAGAGCTTGTTCAAGTTGTGGTGTAAACTCAAAATTTAATAGGGCTAAGTTTAGGAGAGGAAAGGACACTATATGAGATATGGCATGGAAGGAAGCAATCACTAAATTGTTTTCATGTTTTTAGAAGTAAATGTTTCATCAGAAACAAAGAAGGAAATCAAGTCAAGTTTGGTGATTTAGTAGATGAGGGAATATTCCTTGGATACTCAATGAAGAGTAAAGCATACAAATGCTACAATAATCATCTTAGAAATATTGTGGAGAGAAATGATGTTAAGATCGCTGAGGATAAAACTATGAATAACTTGAGGATATCGTATATTGATATGATTAAAGATGAGTAAGAAAGTCTAAAAGGGATAGATTCAAATAAAAAAAATTGGAATGCTTTCCCAATATTTAGGACTCTTAAAATGATGATGATTTAGAAGTAGAATCATAATAGGAAACCATTTCTAAAGAAACTCTACTAAAACCTTATAGTATAAATAGAAGAGAATATGTTGAAAAATACAATATCATTGGGAATTAGACACCACCTATAAAAACAATGAGAATGAGGAATGAATAATATTATGCTCTCCATTCAATTATGGAACCAACATCATTTGAATAATCAGCAAAGTATGAATCGTGGGTTAAGGACATGAATGAAGAAATGGATCAGATTGAAAAAAATTGGACATCAGATCTTGTTAAGAGACCATAAAATCACAACGTGATTATAAAAAATTGGATATTCAAAAATAAATTTGATAAATTGTGTAATGTGATCAGAAACAAGGCACAATTGGTATTTAAAGGCTATACATAGAATGAAGAAATTTATGTTGAAGAAATTTTTACTCCAGTAGCTTGATTAGAGTCGATAGGATCTTCCTAGACGTGGAGATTTAAATAGTGTATAAATTTTATCAGATGTATGTCAAAAGAATATTCTAAAATGGTGTTCTTGAAGAATAAGTCTATATTGAACAACTATTGGGATGTCTGATTAGAAATTATGAAAAAGAGTTTGTAGATTAAATAAGGCTCTTTATAGTCTAAATTAGGCACTATGTGCATAGTATTATCGACTAGATTCCAATTTGAATAAGCTACAATTTAAAAGATGAGGTGTTGATAATAATCTCTATGTGAAAAAATCATAGGGAGATAAATTTACGATGCTTGTGTATATGCATAATATTATATTTGGCAGAATCAAGCATGGATCAGTGGAATAATTTTATAATCACATGATATAAGAATTTAAAATTCCCATGATTGGTGAACTTACATACTTTTTGGGGCTATAAGTTATTCAAAATAAGTACTACACATTCATTTTGCAGGAAAATTATTCAAGAGAGATTCTGAATAAATTCAACATGCATGACTCCAAACCAATGTCGACACCAATTATGTTTAGGACAAAACATTGAATGTATGAGGATGGTAAATTTTTTAGTCCCACCTTATACAGAATGATCATTGGATTCTTATTATATTTGACTGTAACATGACTATATATCGTCTTTGTAACATGTTTAGTGGTTCACTTCCAAAGTAATATGAAGGAATAGAATTTTTCAATAGTTAAAAGAACATAAGATATATTCAAGGTACTTTAAACTTTGGGTTATACTTTTTAATAGGAAGGGATAATTAATTATCAAAATTTTATGATGTTGATTGGGATGGAGATGTTTTGGATCGAAAGTCCATAAGTGGGGGTGCATTATTCATTGGAAACAAATGTGTGGTCTAGTTGAGAAAGAAACAAGAAATAACTTCCCTTATTATAGTTGAATCAAGGTATACCTCTATGAAAAAGGCATGTACTCAACTATTTTTGATGAAGCAATAGCTTAGTGATATTTTTGATGAGTGGAAATGGTTGATGGTGATACTTTGTGAAAAAAAAGAGTGTGATTGAGCTCATGAAAAATCCTTTTCAACACTCTTTTACGAAACATATTGAGATCAGATATCACTTCATCAAATAAAAAATTGAACATGGTGTAGTTAAAATGGATCATGATTTAAATAATGATCAAGTGTCTAAAATTATGACTAATCCTTTGGAGGGACCAATGTTTGAGAAACATCGATTAAACCTTGGTGTTCATCCACCTCCCAATGAATGAGGAGGTTATGGTTTATCCCCTCTCTTTACTTTTGTTAACTATTTTAATATATCTATGGATGGGATGTAGGTCTCTAGGATAGATATGATTTAGGGTATTTTTTTAACACTAATGGAAAAATACAGTTTCTTTGAGTTTATTACCAAAGGGGGAGAATAATGAAATTCAATGGAAGTGAAATTCATTAGAATGTTGGATTGAAAAGGTTTGTAGGACAGGTCAGTGGTCAATCAAGGAAATAAATTTCTCTCTTGATGCTCTTATTTTATAAACTGATATTTTCTCATGAAGACTGAAAGTTATGGATGGTTTATTTCATACCTATCAGTTTTTTGTTCAAGGATGGTGCTTTATTGAATTTCTCTATAGATTTACAAAAAACCCAAAGTGGGAGATTGTTGGAACCAAGGATTTTTATATAGAAAATAATTTTATTTTTGGTTTGTTTTCAATACACGCTGGGTTTATCATGGATTTTTTAATCTAAGTGATCTTATGATTTAGGTGGCTTCAGTGTTTTAGGCGGTGTCATTTCCCAATGTATGCCAAATTTTTAGGGTCCAAAATTTGGAGGAAGAGATGAATTTCACAAAAGTTGGATCTCAGTGAATGTCTCATAAAAATATAGAAAAGTTATGGAATTTGAAATTTTTTGGTGTTGTGAAGATTAAAGTTTCATTAAAGATGTATTTATAGTACTACCTCATAAAAATATAGAAAATTCATGATTTCGTGAAGGTTTGGAGTTTTGAAAAGGTTATGAGTTTTGAAACAATTTTGAGTTTTGTAAAATAATATGGTGTTGTTAAGGTTTGTAGTGTCGTGAAGAAAGGTTTTGTGAAATATGGATGAGGAAAAAAGGAAAAGACAATAAGTTACGTGATTATAGGAAGTTTTAAAAATTGAAAATTTCACTAAATGTTTTGTGAAGAAAGTGGATTTCATGAACATGAATGAAGATTTTTTTGAAAAGGATGTGGTGAGCTTGAAAGTTTCACAAAGGAAAAATGCCTATAAATAGGCATCTGATCATCATATGAGCATCGAGAGAGTTTGGAAAATTTGATAATCACTCTGATTTCTCAAATGTATTATGAAAAAATGATTCTTATGTGAATATGGAACTTTAAACGAATACAAGTTTTATAAAAAGAATGGTTAAGAACTAGTTGATGCTAAGGAATTTCAAAAAAGGGAGTTTTTTTAAAGTTGATATTTTCTTGGTAGTTCATACTATTTAAAAATCAAGTAGTTTCATGAAAGTGTGTATTTTCACAAAAGTTAAAATTTATTTGAAGAAAAATGAGTGTTTTGTTAAAGAGGGGGTTTCATGAAAGTTACTTACATGATCATAATTGAACTTGGGAAAAAATTGTGAAGTGTATTGAAACATCATAAGTGGAACTACATGATGAAAAACTTAACCTTAATGTGATATTATATAAAAGATACCTTTATGTAGATAAACTAATAAATACTTTACCCAAGGTAGTGAGAAATGTGGAGTTTATGGAAGTGATCTGAGGGAGGTAGTGTGTTATCCCTAAAATTATTGTAAAGGTAGTGTGTCTGGCATAGAGTGACCATGTCTAAACACTTGTAATACACAATATTTATTAAAGCTTAGTGGATTCCAGTTGGACCGACACACATTTAGTGTATTCTCCTTGGACTAGACATTAGTGGTGAACCAAGTAAAAATGTTTTTTTGTGTTTCTATTTCTATATATAGTTGTTTAATAATTGCATGATTCCATCATATGGGTTTAACAAGTTCCTACCAACAAGGGGACAAGATCCATCTCATTTAAAGAAAAATTTGACACCTAGGTTCACCCCTCCCCTCTTTGGGTGTTTTAGGGTCCTACATATGTCCACTCGATGTATTGGACAAAGGGATCATATGAAAATACATGTTTTTATATAATACAGCTAGTTGACACAGGTATAGAGATACATGTGTTTCATGGAGATCACACCAAATCCCTTTGTAGAATGAGTAGCATAGATGCTTTTCTATAGGCCACTCCTTGCTTACATTTATGAATTAAATAATTCATACTTTTATTTAATTCTATAAAGGCCTATGGGGTCATACTTTTTGGTTGACTGAATGGATATTTAGTTTGACTCTAAGAGATTCTCTAAAAGTGTTTTAGAATTTTTTCTAAAATGATTTTTGGATGGGTATTCATGAGGTATTGCATATTATTTGATACATAATGGAGTTGATGATATATTTCCAAATTATTTTGAAATATATCCAAAAAAAATTTGGATATAATTTCACTATTTATTTTATAAGATACAATATAAGGTTAAATGGATCTAACTATATGATGATTTGGTGAAAGTGAGATATTGAAGTAGGTATATCCTAAAACACATGAAAATATGATGTGAAGTGGGCCTTATCGTATTGTATAATATGTGTATGTCATAGAGTATTACATGCATGAAAACTAAGCCATATCAAATGTCACTATTTATGGATATTGTAAGGCATGTTATGTGATAACATGCCACTACCTTATCATGGCAGTAGAATGTTAAAGTTTTAACATTCAACTCATACATGTGGGTTATCATTATGGATATTTCATAGGTTGAAACACAAGGAAAATTCTATAGTGAATTCATAAGATGAATAAAAAATCAGTTGTTTCATTAACTAATATTTTATGTAACATTTAATTAATGATTTTATGCTCAGTAAGTATCCTCAAAGCTTATATAAGGAGGTAAAAACTATTGAGATGGTTGTTCGATTATGGTTTGAGCCTACCTATAAACTACTGATTCTCCTTACCAAAATATGTCATCTTATTCTTCCTTTTGACTTCAAGATACTAGAATATCATTGAGATAAGTAGATAATCACTCGATCATCGGGAAATTCACATCAATCCATGGATACACCAGGAAGTAGTAAATCATTCAATTGAATCTAAGATATTTTTATCAAGTTCATGTTTGAATATGGAAACAATAGTGATCAACAAGGTACAAAAATAGAATTTTCTTCATTTTATATTGCATGGTTCTGATTTTTATACATGGTAGATATTGGGTTTAAGTATTTCTAATTTCTTATGCTTTCTTAATTAATTATTAATATATCCTAAGAAATCTAACATTTATTTAAGTTATATTGATCGTAAATTCAATCAAATGATTTTTCAAGATAAGAATAAGTGATTTGAATTTTATCACATATTTATTTACAAGATAAATAAATATAATATTAATTCATGAGATGATTAAGTATAATAAATTTTTATTTATAAGTTTAGTGAATAAAATAAATATGTATTCACAAGTTATGTGAATATAATATTTATTTTATCAAATGAACAAAATTTTATTGTTTAAGGTTCTATAATATTTATGAGGATTTGGATCAAGTTAATGATCTAGTAAATATGGATTTAAATCAAAATAAAATGAATTAAGTGAAATTATTTTAATTTTAACCCAATTATAAAAAAATTATATTATTTTTTTTACATGTGAATATCATTCAATCTAATTCTTCTTTAAAAAACTAAAGATATAATTAGAGATAATCCCTCCTCTCATCTAATTTTTTTAGAGATAGAAGGTAGAAGATTATTTTATACAATGAATATCTAATGACGTGAAGAAATTAATTCCATATCACTAACACCCAAGATATCAAGAACAACATTAGAAGCTTTTTGGAACATGTGTGTATATCACCAGAGGAATTTAATTATTATTTGGAATCATGAATCATTAAAAATGGAAAGGCAGTCAGTAATCGATTTACTAATGTAAACGATGAGCAGAAAAAAATTGAAAAAAACATAAGTATTTAGTTTATTTAAATAATAAATTATAAATTACATGTGATGATCATATTAAAGGATTTAGAGTCATTTTTTTGAGTTTATATAGAGAAATTTTTAAATGTTCGTCGCATCTCACAAATTTCATTGTGCATGGATCCTTCATTTACTTTAGTAATTTTTCTCAAAACACCTTGAATAAAATGGTGTATTTATTCTGTTTATCCCATGAAATCCATTGATTAATTCTCAACTATAATTAAATATTACAATTCAAAACTAAATTTTCTTCAACTCAACCTATGGCATGCAAAGATCTTGTAGTCATCCTCTTAGATATTACACCATGGCATGGTTTCTATTTCATGGGTGTGGTATACAAACATTTTGAGTTAAATTTGGAATTTTTTGATGTTTTAAATTAAAATTTTATTGTTTTAATTTTTTTTATGTCATTAATAATAACATGTTTCAAGTTATTACATCCTTGTTTAAGTTTTATTTTTCCTAGGATTTGGTTTGGCGGATTCTAGCTAGTTTTTTTACCTTTACATAAGGTTTATTTTAATCCTATGTGAGGGCAGGTTACCCTTATGTGAGGTTATTTTACACTTATATGGATTTTATTTTATAGGGATAATACTTATATAAGTGGTTTGGTAAACTTATATAGGCTTTAAATTTCATAGGTTACCTTTACGTTGGGGTTTTTGTACCCTTATATAGCATCAGTTTTGTGCGAGATAACTTTATGTGGGGGTTGGGATAATCTTATATAGGCTCAAGATAACCCTTACATATATATGATAGCTACCAAATTACCTTTATATAGTAATGTATTGGATATATCTACCTTTATGTGGTAGAGGAATGGTGTGCAATAATGGTTCTACCCTTATGCGATCCAAAGAGCTAGAATCTTACCTTTACGTGAGGACTGTGTGACCCTTATGTGGCTAAGGTTTCAATCAAGGGACCCTTACATAGTGGGTATCAACCCTTATGTAATGTTTCAGGTTGACCTTTACTTGGGTAGCTTATGAATACCCTTACATAGTGCCAACCGTTTGAGGTTTATTCCAACATCTTCTTTTGGAAACTCTTTGACCGAACACGTGTCCTGGAGCTATTGAAGATTGTTTAGGGGATTATTTCCTTTATTTTGAAGTGTTTCAGGTCCCTTCTTATTCTAAGAGATATAGAATAAAAAGCTTTGTGAGGTGAAGGAAAGAGATATCAAGAGAGGAAAATGATACTATCCATAGTGAGTAGGGATCATTCAAGGCCCTATTGGTGATGAAACTTGTGATTGACTTCGGAGAGATTATTTCAGTGAAGAAATCATGGTTGTGAAATCTCTAGGGAGGAGGAAAGTGGCTATAATGGTTTGGAGGTACTTAGACAAGTGGTGTTGAACCCTGGTAAGGGGGTTTCAAACTATTTTTCTTCTTCTTTCCAATTGTGCTACCCTAGTGTGTTGTTTGTTCTTCTTTTATTCATGTATGTGTGAGTTTCATGCATTGTTATTTGGTTCGGTGTGCTCATATTTTTTCATTTTAAATTTATTATATCTCTATTTGTAAGCTGATTTTGTTTTCTTTACTTAATAAAAGGATTCCAGGTGGTGTTCTTATCATGGAATATATAGCACTAAAATGGACTAAACCATGTAAATATTATGTGTTCTTTATCTTTATTCATTTTTATTATTCCAATTGTGAATTTTTCATTTGATTATTCCCATTTGTTTTTTTTTCTTTTGTTTTTATTGCCTATTTCCTTTTATGTGGAATTTTTTAGCTCATATTAAATTGTGTTTCTTGTTGTGGGTAGGTCATCGATACTACCTCCCACCTTGGAGTAGTGTGTCTCCAAGGATGCAATTTGATAAAATTTTCATCTAAACTCTTATGAAACTCTTTCTCAAACCAATAATCTTTGTCATAAAAACTTCCTTAAAAACACTCATCTCTCCAAAACAACATTTAATACAAAAAAAGGTCTTAGTGGTAGTTTATTAGTGGCAGTTCTAATAATCACCACTAAAAAATTTGTATTAAATATAATTTATAATGAACGGATGTTTCAAATAAACTACTGTTAATTTTTTTTAATATTAATTGGCGGTTTTGTTTAAACCACTGCTAATATTTAATAATTAACCCATATTTGACCCCCCCCCCCCCCACCTGATGCCCTAGACCCCCGCCCCCAATCCCTCGGCGACTTCCCCTCGGCCCTTCCTCTCCTCAATTCTGGTGACGGCCCTACCCCCTCGGTCGTGCCTCTCCCCCACACCGGTGATAGCCCCTCCCCCTCTCAGTCGTGCCTCTCCCTGACACCAGTGACCTCCCCTCCCCCTCAGCTACACCTCTCCCTGATGTCAACAACTGACCCCCCCCCCCCTCAGCCTCACCTCTCCCAAACATCGATCCACCTTTTCTCTGATGGTTTTCCCCTCCCCCTAACCCCCCTCCACCCCAATGTCTCACCCCTTAGCCCTGATAATAACCAAC
This sequence comes from Viscum album, assembly GCA_963277665.1. Lineage (NCBI taxonomy): Eukaryota > Viridiplantae > Streptophyta > Magnoliopsida > Santalales > Viscaceae > Viscum > Viscum album. The sequence continues at coordinate 1,232,677,628 of OY728155.1, forward strand.
CCTCACCCCACTCTCACCTCAAATCCTCGTAAACCCAACCCCACTTATTACCCAATAATGACCCCACAGTGACACCCCTTATTCTTAATGGTGATCTCCAATGGAATCCCCTCTTCCCATTTTCCTAGAGAGTGTGATCCCCAATCATGAGGTGGAATTTTTTAATATTGTATGATTGGTTTTGAAGTATCATTATGCAGTAGATTTTTAATTGGGTCACCATGTTTATAGTAGCCTTTAAAATTTGGAGTAATTTTAATTATTAACATATGAAGGGAAGGTTGTCTCTCTCCAAAGAATATTTTTATTTAAAATGATTCATTTTAGATTAATTCATGATATTCTTTAGTTTCTCAAAATATTTTATTATTAAATATTCAAAAAAATCAAAAATTTATAGATAAATTCATTTTAATCAAACTATTAACAAAATTTTGAAAATTTTCAATTTTTTTATCTAATTTATAATTATGAATATTATTTATAATTTTTTTTCCCAACGTCAAAATTAAAGGCATATGTTGTGTGGATTTAACATTAAACATTTGTTTTATGTGATCTGATATTTTTTGAATCATTATTATATAATGTATTGTGATTTTTTTTCTTTTTTTAATATTATATGTTTGAGTATTTTATATATCTAATTTATATTCATGGTTTTTATTTATAATTTTGTTTTTATTCTTTATTTTAGATGTATTTATATTCGTTTGAAGTGATATATTATTATTTATTTTTTATATATTAAAATGATGCATTTTTAAAAAAAATATTAAGTGGATGATGAAAGATATGTTAGGCATGATTCGACAATTATATACTTGAATTTTCACCATGATTTTATATACTATATTCATAATTTTATAGGATATAGTTAGTGATTAGAAAATTTTGGGTGATTTTTTATTTTTATTGTGCTTTTTTGATTAACCATTTATATCATTATATCTAAATGTATAAGGAGAAGAGTGAAAATATAATACCTGTGGATAAAAGTTGGATTAATTTACAATGAAACACACCTTGGTATGAAAAAGGGTTTGGAATAATATTTATTTTATGAAATTGAAAGCTGATCAGTGGATGGTAGAATAAACATTCTATGACCTAATTGCAAATTCAAGTAATGATCGAATAAAAACAAAGTATATAAGCATTTGATATTAAAATAGATTTCTACTCGATATGTATGTTGCATTTTTCATGGTGAATCGAATGTTATGGAAAGTAAAAACAATTGCAATCCTGTCAAAAAAATACAAAGTGACCTACTAGAGAATAATTTATTTCGAAATTTGATAAATGAAACATTTGGATTTGCAGTATAAAATTTCCAAGATTTTAATAGATCAAAAGAACCTTCAGTTGATCCTGAGTAGTTTAATATTTTTCAGAACTTCAGTGACCAAAAAATGAGTTTTCTTAATTATTTGAAGATGGGAAACAAGAATTTTATGAAGGGTGCGCCAATTATTCAAAGTTTTCTTTTCTACTTATGTTTTATCATATCAAGTGTCTCAATAGAATTACTAAAAAAGAAATGTCAAATATTTTAGAGTTATTTCATGATTCATTTAGTGAATCTAAGATCTTTACATCATTCAATGAGATTAATACATTCATCAACAAACTTGGACTTGATTATAAAAAAAATACATCCATGCTCTAATGATTTCATGCTTTATTAGGAAGAAGAGTTTGATAAAGAAGAATGCATAAGATGTCATAAATGTAGATTTAATTAAATAAAAAACAATAAGAGTATAAATTAATGCAACCCTAGGAATAAATAGAAGAATAAAACTCATTCAAAGTTATTTCTTTACTTTTCTCTAAAATCTTTCTTGCAAAGATTATTCATGTATTCTAAGACTACATACAAAACAAAGTAGAATTCTCGAGATAGTAATGATGGCTTGATGATACACACAAAAGATTAAACACAATAGAATATGTTTGGTTCATTATATCCATATTCTTTTTAGATCCTTGGAATCTACATTTGGGATTGGCTTCTGATGATTTTAACCCTTTTGGTACTTTAAGTACTAATTATAGAATTTGGCCAGTTGTTTTGATGCCTTATAATCTACCTCCATGAATTTTCATGGAGAATAATTCTTTAATTATTTTGATGATTATTCCTAGAAATAAAATGCTTATAAATTACATTAATGTATACCTTCAACCTCTAATCAAAGAATTGTGAGAATCTTGGGATGATAGCAAAGAAAAATATGATTCTTCAATGAGAAAACTATGAAAAATGAATGTTTCTTTAATGTAGAAAATTAGTGACTTTCCTAGAATAGTAAATTTATCCATTTATAACAATCATATTGTTTTGTCTTGTCTAGTTTATAATTTTTATTTTGAACCTCAATGGTTACATCATAAAAGAAAATGTTGTTTTATTTGTCATCGTTGATTTCATGATTCTTCTCATAAATTTTGGTTTAATGAGACACAATTCAATAGAGATATTATAGTAACCCAAACTTTTCTTACATTACTATTAAATAATTTTAAAGATAAACAACATAATAGTATTACACATAGAGGATCCAAAGGTTCAGTGTCTTGGGAAAACTAGGACCATACATAATAATTAAAACATCATGCATAAACATTTATTTAATTTCTTCTTCTATGGATTCTTATTAGAACTTTCCCTCTCATTAATACATGTAGCCACCTGAGGATATACATAAAATGGGGTTAGATAAAAGCCTAGTAAGAGGATAGATAAGAAGAATATATCATGGTTTGAGCATAATCATGACATAGGCAAAATATCATGAACATGAGAGGAGCGTAAATAAAAGACATGAAATGTGGCAATGCATAAAAATGAAACATCATGTCTTAGTGGTTAACTACCACAAATACTTGTGAACAAAGATATAATCTTGTTCACACATCATTTCACATTTACTCATGAGATTAATCACTTTACCCAATGCATAGGAGTGCTGTATAATTCCAGGCGCACCCATCACATTTAATCATTCATATTGCGCTGTATAATTTCGGGCGCACCCGTCACATCATAACATTATTATTTATCATGAATGACACAATGAACATATAGCATAAATGAAAATAAATAACCCATAAAAAGTAATGGGTTTCACCTCATAAGAGCACATTCATAAACTTTGGGTTCCCAAAAGAAAGGGGGAATAACATACTTGATACAAGAAACATAAATCTTGAATGAGAAGTAAAAGGTGTGTTCTTGAAAGAATAGTTATTTTGGAAAACATTTTGTTTAACATAAACAATAGTGGTAAACATTTATATCCCAGAAAATTAAAGACAAATATGAACAAATGATTTTTTAGTAGTAACCATATCAAAAATGGAGTGAAAGAGGGAGAACCTGTAGGATGAAATTTGGGTTCGAGAATTTCCCCTTACCTTGTATCTGAATGCTTCCTTATCTTTAATGTACTGTATAATGACATTATATTAATTAATTATAAATCCAGAACCTTGTTTACACTAATATGGTTCATTATGGTTTTATTACGTGATTTTTTGTGCCTTTGGATGAGTTATAGAGTTTAAAAACATTGTTCGAGAATGTTTTTTTATGGTTTTCTTGAGTGGTTCACTTGTATTCTTAAATTGAAGTTCGGGTAGAACATGGGTAAACATCCAGAAATTATATTACATGTTATTAATGATATTACAGTATTTTTAATGATATTATAATGAATTATATTATATCCATGTGGATGAATCATTTGATAATAATTAAATGATGATTGTTTGGGTTAATTTGAGAGATTTTTCGATCATAATGAACTTGTTTTATTTTATCACTAGAAATATGGTCATAAGTTAGTTCCAGAACATTAAATAGAAAATAATACATATGAAATATTCTGGTTCAACCATAAAAAAGGTTTCATGACCAGATCTGAAGTTAGAAATGGAAGAGGAAAACTTGTTGTTCTTGAAGGTGATAAATTAACACCTCACGAACAACATTCTCTATAATAAAATAAAAGGAAGAGGGAAAGGGGGTTGGATGATATAATATCCCATTTGAATCATAAAATTCCATTAAATTTATAATACTGGAGTTAAAATACCATTTTTATGAAGATATATGGGTAGAGATCAAGAAATGAACTTGAACTTGAAAGAAAATTTAAGGAGAAGAGGGAGAGAAATTACCTCTTAAATCCTCCTCTTGAGATCCTCCTTAAGGAAGCTAGGATTGGTCTTTTGATGAGACCCGTAGATCTTGAACTTGGGATAATAGATAGGGATGATTTTTTGGAATAGTTTAGAGAAGGTTTGGAGCTTGAGAGGTGTGAGGTAATGAGGGTGTGAAGGGTGGTTTTATAGTGGAGGGGAGAGGGGTTTCCTTAATATAAAATTCAATAGTTTATTAATTTCCTCTAAGACAAGGAATAGTGAGTCTTAAATGACCAATAACAGTAATTTTATCATTTGATCCCGAACCAAGTGGGCTTACATCAGTATAACATCACACATGACTCTATAATTAGCTTATTTAGCTTATTTTTTGTAAATTACGGTATTTCACTATTCATCAAAAATTCAAGTATCTCAGAAAAATCCCAAAACTTTACCCCTACCATTTTTTGACGTGTTGAATCCAAAAATAAAGTCCATTTTTTTAAAATATTTTTCTAAATATTATTAATTTAATATTTAATTAAAATCATAATTTACTTTAAAAAATAGTTTTTAAAATTAAAACTGATTTTATAGTGCTTTCAAAAATTACGTAGGGTCTTATAAAATTATCTAAAAACTATAAGACATTGATTTGATAATTAATGAACACATTTTAGGAAAATAATTTTTCTTTTAAATTAATTAATTAATTATAATTAATTATTTATGACTTACAAAATACCAAAACGTTTACTAAGGTCAAATTGTCACTTTCTAAGATGTCTAAATTTTATTCAATTATTCAGGGGTAAGGTTTCTCTTATGTTGGATGATTTAATATCCATAAGGGTCATATTAATGTTCATAATGGTATGTTACTATTCATAAGGGTAGGTTACTATTCACTAAAAATTATTTTTGTTTTATTAGACTCAAGAAATCATCTTGATCACAACCGTGTATGTCAGATTCTCAAAATTCCCAATACAGAAGTGAAAACTTATTTTTAGAGGTCACTTAGCACTTAGTAATTCATTATTTTGTGTTTTCATGTTATTTTATGACATAATTATAAGAATGTAATTTTCCTTGAGAAACTTTGGGTCGTTACATTCTTCCCCCCTTAAGAAATTTCACCCTTAAAATTTCACTTTACACAAATAGGTGAGGGTACTTCTCCTTCATTGCCTCTTGTGGTTCCCAAGTTGCTTCCTCAAACTTATGGTTCTTCCAAAACATGACAAGATGGGTTTTCTTGTTGCGTAAAACCTTATCTCTCTGATCCAGAATCTTTACTGGCTGCTCCTCATAGTAGAGATCATCTTCTAGCTGCACCACCTCTGAGTTTAGTACATGTGAGGGGTCTGGTATGTACTTCCTCAATAGTGATACATGAAACACATCATGAACTTGATCCATATTCAGTGGAAGTGAAAGACGATAGGCCATGACTCCTATGCATTCAAGGATCTCAAAGGGGATAATATACCTTGGGCTTAGCTTCCCTTTCTTCCTGAATCGCATGACTCTCTTCCATGGAGATATTTGAAGGAAGACTTTATCTCCAATGTCAAACTCCAAGTCCCTTCAACGATTTTCAGCATAGCTCTTTTGTCGACTTTGAGTAGCTTTGATGTGTTTCTGGATGACCTGAACCTTCTCTATCATCTCTTGAAAAAGATCAGGTCCAAGTAGCTTTCTTTCTCAAAATTCATCCCAACAGGTTAGAGTTCTACATCGCTTTCCATACAAAGCTTCATATGGAGCCATCTGAATACTCAAGTGGAAGCTATTATTGTATAAGAACTCAACCAATGGTATATGTTGATCTAATCCACCTTTGAATTATAGAGATCAGGCTCTTAGCATATCTTCAAGCGTATGAATAGTTCTTTCAGACTGGCCATCAGTTTGGGGGTGATAGGCCATGATGAAATTTAATTCATTACTCAAATCATGTTGAAGGCTCCTCCAGAATTTAGATGTGAATCTTGGATCATGGTCAGATACAATTGAGAGTGTAACACCGTGCAGTCTCACCACTTCTTTCACATATATCTTTGCAAGTTGTTCAAGCGAGAGATCTTCCCGAATAGCGATAAAATGGGAAGTCTTGGTGAGTTGTTCAACCACAACCCATATCGCATTATTTCCCTTCGACGTCTTCAGGAGACCCGTGACAAATTCCATAGTAACATTTTCCCATTTCCACATGGGTATAGGAAAAGGATTCATCATACATTTGGACTTTTGTCACTCAGCTTTAACTTGCTGACATACCAGGCAACTTGATATATATTCCGCAATCTCCTTCTTCATGTTATCCCACCATAAGTGTTCTCGGAGATCACGGTACATCTTGGTACTACCAGGATGGATAGATAAAGTTAAGTTATGTGCATTGTCCAATAGATCCTTCTTTATCCCGGGTGATGAAGGCACACAAAGCTGCGTTCCAAACCAAATCACACCATCATCATCGATATGGAATTCTTGAAGCTTCCCTTCCTTTACTGCATTCACCCTCTTTTGTATCTCCACATCATCCCTTTTTGCTTCCTTAATCTTCTCCTGGATGGATGGTTGCGCAATCATTTGGGAAAGGTAGGATGTATCCCTTTCCCTTATGATTTCCAAATCCATTCTTTGCATATCCAAGAAGATAGGGTCTTTCTCAATCCGCAGCATAGATAGAGTAGCAGGTTCTTTTCTACTTAGTGCACCAGCTACCTTATTCGCCTTTCCAGTATGATAGTGAATAGAGCAATCATAATCCTTGATTAGCTCTAACCATCTCCTTTGACACATGTTTAGCTCCTTTTGTGTGAATATATACTTTAGGCTCTTATGGTCGGTGCATATGTCACACTTCTCGCCATAAAGGTAGTGCCGCCAGATTTTCAAGGAAAAAATCTCAGCTGCCAGCTCTAGATCATGCATCGGGTAGTTCTGCTCATGGATCTTCAATTGTCGTGAGTCATAGGCTATCACATTATAATTTTTCATGAGTACACAACCCAAGACTTTCTTTGAAACATCACTGTATATCACAAAACTTTCTCCACTTTTCGGTAGTGTGAGTACAGGTGCAGTGATCAACCTTCTCTTTAGCTCCTTGAAGATTCCCTCACATTCTTCTGTCCAGACATACTTTAACCATTTCCTTTTTAACTTAGTTATCAGGCATGACAATCATGAGAAGCTTCTCACAAAACGTCGGTAAAACCCAGCTAATCCAAGAAAACTACAGATTTCTGTGACACTAGATGGCCTGGGCCATTCCTCAATCACCTTTGTTTTTGAAGGATCCATAGAAATTCCCTCACTTGTGATCACATGTCCTAAGAACGTGACTTGTTTCATCCAAAAGTCACACTTTCTAAACTTGGTGTACAACTTCTCCTTTCTCAATGTCACCAACACAAGTCTTAGATATTCTTTATGTTCCTCCTTTCACTTTGAGTAGATAATAATATCATCAATAAACACTACCACAAATTTGTCGAGGTAATGTTTAAAGACTCTATTCATCAAATCCATGAAGATTTTAGGGGCATTAGTAAGTCTGATGGGCATCACCAAAAACTCATAATGCCCATACCTTTTACGGAAGGTAGTCTTATGAATATCTTCCTTCTTCACCTTTACCTGATGATATCCAGAATGAATATCCACCTTTGAGAAGTATTGATCTCCTCTTAACTTATTGAACAAGTCATAAATCCTAGGGAGAGGATACTTGTTCTTTATGGTGATCTTGTTGAGTTCCCAATAATCGATACACAGCCGCATTGTTCCATCCTTCTTCTTCACAAAGAGCACTGGCGCATCCCAAGGTGATGCACTAGGGCGTATGAAACCTTTGTCCAGATGCTCTTGCAGCTACTTCTTTAACTCCTCTAGTTCGATAGGATTCATCCTATAGGGACACTACGAGATAGGAGTAGCTCCGAGTATGAGTTCAATTGAGAAATCTACCTCCTGATTTGGGGGAATTCCGGGTAACTCTTTGGGAAATACATCACCGTATTCCCTCACGATGGGCATTTCCTCAAGGTTGGAACTTTCCTTCGACTCAACCATTTGGGTGAGGTATGCTTCTTCATAGGGAATCAACACCCAAACCATTGAAGGATTTTTCAAAGGATATTAATGATCTTCCTTGAATTTTTAGAGAAGCATGGGATGGTTTGGAATATGAAAAGATATTTCCTTTTCCCGACAGTTGGTGTGTGCTCTATACAACGAGAGCCAATCTATTCCCATTATAGCGTCGAATTCCACCAAGGGAAGTATTACGAGATTTTCTGGAAAAATATTCCCACATACACCAACAGGAGAAGATTCAAACACTTGGGTTGCAATGATTTCACCACTTGGTGTTTTTATAGATATCTCTACTTCAAGGTTTTGGGACTTCGATTCTATAGTTCTAGTAAACTTGAAAGATATAAAGGAATACGTAGAACTAGAATCAAATAAGACTTTTTCCATTCTTGAGTGAATAGGAAGTGTACCTTGTACGACTTCATTATATTTCCCTACTTCCGCAGTAGTGACAGAATAATCCTTCCCTTGTTCCTTTGGCTTCGGTGGCTGATGGCGCTGATTACCCCCGAGAGCTCGAGGTTTAGTGCACTAGTTTTCATAGTGCCTTATCTCCCCATAGTTGTAGCATTGAACCATGAGTGGTTCTATCCTTTCATCAGCTACATTCTCCTTCCTTTTCGTGTCTTTTTGACACTCTTGAGCATGATGACCTTCTTTCCCACACTTGAAGCACTTCCTCGTCCCTTTGAGGCAGTTCCCATGGTGCAACTTTCCACATTTTTGGCATGTGGGTCGTTGAGTTTTATTCCCACCTTTATCATTAGATCCTCCAGCTTGAAACTCCATATTTCATTTCTTATCACCATAGCCATGGGACCATTCTCCAAACTCTATCTTCACTTTGAGAGAACATCGAACAACTTCTTCATAACTCCCAAAGTCTCAAATTACAAAATCCTTTCGAAGGTGTGGTTTTAATAAACTAAAAAATCTATCAATTTCGCTATCATTGTTGATAACAAAACCCAAAGCGTACCTTGTAAGCCTTGTGAAATTCTCTTTTTAGGTTGTGACAGATTATCCTTCTTTTTTCTTGAACTCTATAAATTCTCTCTCCATCTTCGCACGAAGAGTTCTTGGGAAATACTTGTTAAGAAACATTATCTTGAAGTCTTCCCATTCCATCTCTTCAATTTCCTCCCTTGGCTTGGTGTTCTTAATCAAATCCCACCATTGATCGGATTCTCTATCTAGACAATAAACATATAGGGTCACCTTCTCCATCTCAGAACAATGAAGAACAGAAAAGATCTTCTCCATGGATTTGACCCACTGTTCTGCAACTAGTGGATCGGAAGATCCACAAAACATTGGTGGTCATTTCCGCATAAAACATTTGATAGCAAGTTGCGCCCTCTTTGGTGAGGGAGGATGTTCCCCATTATTATGGTTATTGTTCATAACCTGAGATAATTGGGTAATCATTGCCATGAATTTTTGAACTCCACCTCCCAAATCATTGGGGATGTCGTTCGGGCAATCGTTGCATTGGCCCTCGCAAGAGTTGTTGGTCTGATTTCTCCTGGTTCCCACCATTTTCTAAAATAGAAAAGGTTAGAACAAAACATAAGTAAAAAATTCATGAATAACTTATTAATTTAAACAATATATACCAAAAACAGAACATATGGGATCCTTATGTAAAGCTTCTTGTGTTCATATTTGTACTTAGTCTCATGCTATAGTTTTTCTCTAGGGTTCACTAATCCTAATTCCCAAATTAACTAAACCTTGCCACTGATACCAACTCTAGTGACCCAACCTTTTATTAAATTACTATTAAATCATTTTAAAGATAAAAAACATAATAGTGTTACACATAGAGGATCCAAAGGTTTAGTGTCTTGGTCAAACTAGGACCATACATAACAATTACAACATCAAGCATAAACATTTATTTAATTTCTTCTTCTCTAGATTCTTATTGGCACTTGTCCTCTCCTTAGTACATATAGCCACCTGAGAATATATATAAGAAGGGGTGAGCTAAAATCCTAGTAAGAGGATAGATAAGAAGAATATAGAATGGGGTGAGCATAATCATGACATAGGAAAAAGATCATGAACATTAGAGGAGCATAAATAAAAGACTTGAAATATGGTAATGCATAAAAATGAAACATCATGTCTTAGTGGTTAACTACCACACATACTTGTGAACCAAACTAGCATCTTGTTAACATATCATTTCAAATTAACTCATGAGATTCATCACTTTACTCAATGCATTGGAGCGTTGTATAATTCTGAGCGCACCCATCACATTTAATCATTCAAATTGCGCTATATAATTCCGAGCTCACCTGTCACATCATAACATTATAATTTATCTTGAATTCCACAATGAACATATAGCATAAATGAACATAACTAAACCATTAAAGGGATTGGGTTTAATCTCATAAGAACACATTCATAAACTTTGGGTTCCCAAAAGAAAGGGGGAATAACATACTTGATACAAGAACCGTAAATCTTGAATGAGAAGTAAAAGGTGTGTTCTTGAAAGAAGAGTTCTTTTGGAAAACATTTTTTTTGACATAATAAATATTGGTAAACATTTATATCCCATAAAAGGAAAGAAAAATATGAAAAAATTATTTTTTAGGAGTAACCATATCAAAAATTGAGTGAAAGAGGGAGAACCTGTAGGACGAAATTTGGGTTCGAGAATTTCCCCTTACCTTCTATCTGAATGCTTCCTTCTCTTTAATGTCATATATAATGACATTATATTAATTAATTAGAAATTCAGAACCTTTTGTACACTAATATGGTTCATTATAGTTTTATTAAGTGATTTTATGTGCCTTTAGATGAGTTATAGAGTTTAAAAACATTGTTTGGGAATGTTTGTTTTTATGGTTTTCTTGAGTGGTTCACTTGTATTCTTAAATTGAAGTTCGGGTAGAACATGGGTAAACATACACAAATTATATTACATGTTATTAATGATATTACAGGATTTTTAATGATATTATAATTAATTATATTAGATCCATGTGGATGAATAATTTGATAATAATTAAATGATGATTGTTCGGGTTAATTTGAGCGATTTTTCGATCATAATGAACTTGTTTTATTTTATCACTAGAAATATGGTCATAAGTTAGTTAAAGAAAATTAAATAGAATATAATTCATATGAAATATTCTAGTTCAACCATAAAAAAGGTTTCATGACCAGATCTGAAGTTATAAATGGAAGAAGAAAACTTTTCGTTCTTGAAGGTGATAAATTAACACCTAATGAACAACGTTCTCTATAATAAAATAAAAGGGAGAGGGAAAGGGGGTTGGATGATATAATATCCCATTTTCATCATAAAATTTCATTACATGTATAATACTGGATTTAAAATACCATTTGGATGAAGATATATGGTGAGAGATCAATAAATGAACTTGAACTTGAAAGGAAATTAAAGGAGAAGAGGGAGAGAAATTACCTCTTAAATCCTCCTCTTGAGAACCTCCTTAAAAAAGCTCGGATTGGACTTTTTATGAGACCATAAGCTCTTATACATGGGATAGGGGCTATGGGTCATGTTTGGGAATATTTTATAGAAGTCTTGGAGCTTGATAGGTGTGAGGGAATGAGGGTGTGAAGGGTGGTTTTTATAGTGGAGGGGAGAGGGGTTTTCTTAATATAAAATTCATTAGTTTATTAATTTCTTCTAAGACAAGGAATAGTGAGTCTTTAATGACCAAGAATATTAATTTTATCATGTGATCCCGAAAAAAGTGGGCTTACATCAGTATAACATCACACATGACTCTATAATTAGCTTATTTAGCTTATTTTTGTAAATTACGGTATTTCACTATTCATCAAAAATTCAAGTATCTCAGAAAAATCCCAAAAAATTTCCCCTACCATTTTTCAACATGTAGAATCAAAAAATGAATTCCATTTTTCAAAAATAATTTTCTAAATATTATTAATTTAATATTTAATTAAAATCATAATTTACTTAAAAAACAGTTTTTAAAATTAAAACTAATTTTATAGTGCTTTCAAAAATTATGGGGGTCTTATAAAATTATCTAAAAACTATAAGACATTTATTTTATAATTAATGAACACATTTTAAGCAAATAATTTTTCTTTTAAATTAATTAATTAATTATAATTATTTATTTATGACTTACAAAATACCAAAACGTTTACTAAGGTCAAATTGTTACTTTCTAAGATGTTTAAATTTTATTTAATTATTCATGGGTAAGGTTACTCTTATGTTGGATGATTTACTATCCATAATGGTCATATTACTATTCATAAGGCTATGTTACTATTCATAAGGGTAGGTTACTATTCACCAAAAAAATATTTTTGTTTTATTAGACTCCAAAAATCATCTTGAACACAACCGTGTATGTTAGATTCTCAAAATTTCCAATACAGAAGTGAAAAACTTATGCTTAGAGTTCACTTAGAACTTAGTAGTTCATTATGTTGTGTTTTCATGTTATTTTATGATATAATTATAAGAAGGTAATTTCCATTGAAAAACTTTGGGTCATTACAGATATTAAATTGAGAAATCCAATGAAGGTGTTATCTGGTTCAGAAATATTGGGATAATTTATTAATTTCACTAAAGAATTTGTAAAATTTAATCAATTTAAATAAGAGGAAAAGGGTACAAGGTACAGTATCCGAAGTAGCTAGCACACAAAAATTGAAGAAAAAGAGTATATTTTTTAAACTTCATTATTGGGAGTTTAATTTGATATGTCATAATCTTGATGTAATTCATATTTAGAAGAAATTATTTGTCAGTGTAATTTTCACATTTTTTAATGAGAGGGGTGAATAGAAGTATCACTTTAATGCTCATAAGTATTTGGAGTCAATGAATATAAAGCATGGTTTGTGGAAAAATGGGAATGAAAAGCAGCTATTTTTATAATTAAAATCATGATAAAGAGGTAATCCTTGAAACTTTAAAGAATGTAAAGGTATCATATGGATATTCAAGTAACATATCAAGGTGTGTTGACTTAAAACATTTAAAGTTACATGGATTGAAAAGTCATGACTCACATATTCTTATGAAGCAGTTGTTTCCATTGGAAATGCATAATATGTTACCTAAAAATGTAATTGTGCTTTTAGTTGAGTTTTTTACCTTTCTCATAGAGCTTTTTGGAAAAACTATAAACCCATCTAAGCTTTATAAACTTAAAAAAAGAATTTTTTTGACACTTTTTCCTTTGGAGAGGTTATTTACCACTTCATTATTCACAGTCATGATTCATTTGACTGTTCATTTGGTTAAAGAAGCTAAACATGGTGTACCAGTACACTATTTATGGTTGCATCCAATTGAGAGGTATGCTTGTATTATTTTTATTTTCATTGGTGAATTTAATTTTATCAAATTATTGTGTAAATTTTTTTAATATGTTTATTATTTTTTTCATCAGGTACTTAAGTCATTTAAAATCATATGTGAGTAATAAATCTCAACTAGAAGGCTCTATTACTAAAGGTTACATAGTTGAAGAGTGCTTGACCTTTAGTTCATGGTATTTATATGGGATTGAGACTAGATTCAATAATGTTTGGGTTTTTTATGACATCTCCTCTAATTCTCATTCTAAAAACCAATCACTAGTATTTCTAACTATTGGACGGACAATTGGAAAGGGGGGAAATTTTAAACTAATTGAATTGTGTTTTCTACAAGAACATAGATATGTAATACTAAATAGTCTTGTTGAAAATCTATTTATTGAAGAATTGTGATTGCAAACAAAGAGGTGACTAAGGGGTCAAGCTCAAAATGAGTTGGAATTAACAAAAGTTGTTAATAAGGAGATTGTTGATTGTTTCCCCATCATGTAATTATATACTCATATTCATATTATTAACGTGTAGTTATTTTTTCTATGTTATAATTAACACCTTATATCTTTTTTTCTAGACAATGAATGTTGAAAATCGAGCTAAAATATCAAATGATTTAAGTTTTTGTATCGAGGTCCTATAAGGTAGGCTAAGAGATTTGATTCCTATAATATTCATGGCTTTAGGTTTTGTACGATTTATCATGAAAAGGCTTGAAACCCCAAAATAGTGTTGTATTTACACTTTCATAGGTGGTATACTATGGAAATATGAATGATATAATTGAATTAAACTATCATGGTCAGTTTTCAGTTGTCTTGTTATTAGGAAAAATCCCTCAAGGTAACTTTTTAGTGTTTTTAGTTTGATCATGTTTGTTGACAAATAAGGTTTACAAGATTAGTTGTGGAGTTCTAGTACAATTATTGGCTAGGTATGTCAATAAAACTTTAAGATAGAGGAATGGATTCTCTATAAGTGGTATAGAAAGTTGTTTCAACAAGGCGGCACTATTTCCTAGTGTTTTCCAAATTTTTGGGGTCCAAAATTTGGAGGATGGAAAAGGGTGTTTTTGGAAAAGGAATCATTTTCACATAAAAGTAAAATATTTACACAAAATGATGAAGATGTTTTACCAATTTGTGTACAAGTGAAGATTTAGGACCATCACATCAAAATATAACAAAGGGTGGTGTTGCATGAAAGTTTTGAAATTGCACAAAATTCATATTTGCATGATAAATAAAGATGTTCGCATAGTGGAAGTCACACAAGTATGTTGTGCACTAAAGGTGATATCAAATAAGTGAAGTTTAGTGGTCAAGTAAATTTGTGCACAAGTTAGGAGTTCCGCAAACAAAGGAAACTTTTGTTTGCACCGTGGAAGGTGTTTAAGGAAGCCGCACACAAGGTCAGTTGTGTCTATAAATAGGTAGATACCCCCCACATTTCAGTAGCATATCAGTTAAAGAATATTAGGGCACTGAATCATGCAAGAGTTATGTGAAGATATTTCTTGTGTGTAAGAAATTAGTTGCCTGAAAAAAGGGACTTGTATCTATAAGACCAAAGGAGTTCCATGACAATCCAAAAATTGTGTGAAAGTTGGGAGTTCCATGAAAAAACATAAATTTTGTGCACAAGTTGGTGAAATTCTGCACAGGCCATGAAAATTTTGCATGAAATACAAAATTTGAGTGAACCTATATTTATTTTCCTAATAATTTTTTGGTAAAGGGGTATTCATAAAGTTGATTAAAGTAGAACTTAATGATGTACCAAATGAGGTGTAAAACATATTGATTCATGAGATCAAAAGGGGAACCACCTAAAGGATCAGTGATCATGCTTTAGTTGAGAGTTCAGTGAGCTTTCAATTTGTGTTTGGTTGTAAATCAGAAGGGACAGTGAATCCACTCCAAACATTTTAAGTTTAGTGAGCCCAAGAAAGAGAGACCTATACTAAACCAAAAAAGTGAGATTAGTGATTTTGGTGCACCAACACACTGTTGGATGCATGCTTCTTAGACTAGCCCATAGTGATGAACTAAATAAAAATTAGTGTGTCCTTGAATTTTCTTTCTTACTTTATATTCTATGCATCATAATATAATGAAATTTTAAAGGATAAGATCAACATAAACATTAAATAAAAAATGAAGTACCCTTATAATAAAGAGGTCAAAAACTAGTGGGGAAGGAAGAATTTCAAAAATAATATTCATACCTTGATTCACCCCCCCCCCCCCCCCCTTAAGGTATCTAAGAACCTTTTGGGTCTAACAATTGGTATCAAATCATTGGTTTATTTTATCATATGTGTTTTATATGACATATTTCATTCTATTGTTGAAATTAAAGTTTTAGTATTCTCTTATCTCATTATTCCATGGAAAAGGTAAGAACTTCAAAGAAGAATCATAAGTCTAGTGAAATTCCTCATTGTGGAAGTATCTATGGAAAAAGTGATATTCATTTTAAGGAAACCAACAACTTATCAGATTTTGATATTATTACCCCATTAAATGATTCTGCGAGAATGAATGAAGAACCTGACATTCCAAGTGATACTATAACTATTTATGATGAATAAATTACAAGAAGGACAATAGTAGATGTTATCCACATGATAAAATAATTGAATCATAAATTAAAAGAGGAAAATAAGTCTTGAGATATTTGGATCCAAGTATAGTAAATTGAAGTCAATAAGCTAAAAGGTTTAAATAAAAGGATTATTGATGTGTCTACTAATCTGAGGGAGAAAAATTATTTCCAAGATGAAGAACTACAAAAGTTGTCAGAAAAGATATAAAAACTCAAATCTAATGACAAGGGAAAGAATTTGAACTCAAAATAAATTCAGAATCTTGAAGCCAGAAATGATGATCTTACTACACACCTACCTAAAATGGTTCAGAAGATCTAAAGGCTATAATATAAGAATGCATGATGTAATGATTATGTTTATTATAAAATTTCTAAAATAAAAGAGAAGGCTGACATGATGGATAAGATATCCCAAGAATTGGAAGATGAGATGACAAGAAAAAGAGAACTTAATTCTCAATTTGAATCATGGGACATGAAGATTAAATAGTTGGGAGAAGAGATTAAATCATTGAATAAATAAGTGGAGAAATCTAATTCTAAATTTAATCCCAAATTAAAGGATTATTTTAATTTATTATTTGACTATCCTTCATATGGTAGTAACGAAATGAAAAGAAAATATGTTATTTCAAAGAAAAAAACATGAAATGGTTTTCTCATCTCAAAGTCCATGTAGTTTGGGAAAATTAGTTATTGGATATGATAAACCCTCTCTTATTCATGAGAGGAAAAGAGTCATTAACATTTTCAGAAATAGGAAAAATCTCATAGGAGATGGAAATATACCTAAAAGGGATTATACAAAAATTAATGACAACATGTGCAATATTTTTTGGATGAATGGTCATATTTCAAGCTTTTATTTTGAATATTTGGAATATATTTCATATTGTAAAGACAAAATATTGCTAAATCTGAGAATAAGAATAAGTTTCTTGAAAAGTATGAAAGGAATGTCTCTCATAATAAAGTATAAATCAAATGATATTATTATGGAATATAGAGACACACTCTGAGTATGTGTCAAGAAGCCTAAGGGATCAATGTCAGAAAAAGAATATCTCTACCTACATCAACATCTCAGCTGAGAAATGATGATGTGAGGTATGTTTTTAATGGTATATGTTTTATATATTATAGTCACGATCATTTGGTAGTATATTATAGATATAAGAAATTAGGGAAGGAAAATAAACTCAAAAGGAGATTCCTAACTCCAGTGGCGAATAACAATAAAGACTATACTAGAAGAAAACCTATTAATTTGAAAAATGGATTTGTAGAATTAGAGGAAACATAAGGAACTGCTCCAATTGTAATTAAAAATAATGTATATTCAGTGAAATATTCACTACAAGAACATCAGGGTGAGTTGACTCAGATAACTGATAAAATAAAACTGAACAAATAATGCCTCAACTAATATATGTATCATAAAACATGGTGAGAAGGTAAGGAAAGTGAAAGAGAACTCCAATAGAGAAATAAGCAAGACCATACGATCTTTGGAAATATTCCTTCTTAGAGAAATCATCATGAAAAAGGGTGTATAATTGGAGTGGAAAAGATTGAAATTTTTTCCAATGGGCTTAAACCCGATATTGTGAAAAATCCTAAGCCTGTAGAACTAACATATCAGAATAATAATAAGCATATGGGTAATGGATGTCAGATTATATAGATAAATTATTTGAAGTTGGATGAGAAATTAGAATAAGAAGAAAATGATTGTAGTTTTTTTCAAGAAATCATTAGAGGTTTGGTCCATCAAGATCGACCACAATCCTTCTCTTGATGATTCTAGAGATACCCCTCTCCTTGTGTGTTTAATGTTTTAAATATCTACTAGAATTTGTGTAGTACTAAGGGGGAGATATAATCCATGGGGTTTGTACTGAAAGGGAATGAGTTCATAAGTTGAATGGAGATACTTGTGCCAAGTAGAACCTGAACTCTTGAAATTCACATACAGTATCAGATTCAATAAGTAGTGTTACAAAACAACTCTATTTTTAAAATCTATATCTATAATTTGGGTGTTTTGAAAAAGGAATATTATATGAAGAATATATTTATGTGAAACAAAAGAGTTTTAAAATATATACTTGAATAGTCTATTGATCCCATGTCACATTGAATATTCAACCATTCGTATCATGCCTTATTTTAAGTATTATTTGTCTATCGAGAGAATATTGATTGGGGGTGAAGCAACAATATTCATGAATTTCATGATTATCTATATTTTTATAAAAATATAATAACAGTACTAGCCTTTTAAACATATTATTACATTATTTTAAGCATAATTAACCATCAAATACAACCAAGGATTGTAAAGTCTAGTGTCTTTGGATGATTGGGTGCATAATACTTAAAACATAGAACCAAAATAAAAACATCTTTTATTTAATCTTCATAAAGAGATCCTAACTTACTTTTAGCTCTTATATTTTCATAGGATAACATGTGGAATAGATGAACAAATGGATGGATTAAAAATCCCAATAAGGGAATAAACATAATAATAAATCATATCATATAGGTTAGAAGGCATAACATGATGACATAAAAAGGCATGGAATGCGAATAGACATATAGAAGCATAGCATACTAAACATGGGATCATGTAATAATAGAATCATAAAAATGTTGAAAAAACATACAACATGACATAAGAATGATCTAAGTCTAACCACCAAGACCATTTCACATAGAGTGTCATGAGTCAAGGCTAACCACTAAGACCATTGCACATGGAGGAGCATGAGTCAAGGATAACCACCAAGACCATTGCACATAACGTCTCATGAGACTAAAAATTACCCAATGAATTAAAGAGATATCTGGGTGCACCCATCATAACATGTTCATGACTATGTGTTCCACATGAATAATCATACATAATGAATCAAACATAAACATAAGGGTTAACCATGGAAAGAATTGGGTATCATAATCATGTCAAATAGGCATAATAAAAGGGAATATCATAATGGTTTCTATGAAAGAATGAATTTAAATCATACATAAACATTAATAAGGTAAAATAGTCATAGATAATGGTAATTTATGTTAAAACGGTGTGAAAACATGTAAAAATAGTGTTTAAGAAACATTAGAAACAAAACATTTTAGTGTGGTTTAAGGAAAATATTAAATATTCTTTAAAATGGAAAATGTGTAATTGTTTGTATAAAACTAGAAATGAACCAAAATATTTATTAATGATAAAATGAGTGATTTTATAAAAATAATTTTGGATTAAAATAGATTATAGAGTACACTTGAAAATGGGTAATAAATTAGGAAGTTCCCTTTGATCAGGCTTTCTTATTGAGAAGAATTGACAAGGAAACCTTATAAAAACATGTATTTACATGTCAAAGAAAGAATAATTGAACTAGGAACGTATAATTGAAACATAAATATATAATTTAGGAGGATTAAATAATAATAATTAAAAATTACATGGGTTAAAGAGAGAGAAAGCATAACCTGTAGAAAAATAGAGGTTTGGAAAGAATCCCATACCTTATGTCTGAAAGGGTTATGAACTTGAACTTAATGTCATGGATAATGAAATTAAATACATTAATTAATTAATTTAGAACATTTTACACCTGTATTTTATTTTTATAATTTTATTAAGTTCATTTATGGCCTTTTTGATGAGTTATAAGATTTAATTTCGTTGTTCGGGAGGGTTTGTTTCCTTGGTTTTCATGATTTTTTCACTTGTATACATATATAAAAGATCATGTAAAATGAGAATAATTGTCCAAAATTGAAATTATATTTTATTAATGAACTTAAATAATATTAAATGTTCTTATGTATCATTTTTTTAGATGTGAGCATGATTCATTAGATAAATCTTTAATGATAATCGTTTAGATTATTTTGGTGTTTTTTTTCAATCATCACGAACTAGTTTTGTTTATTAATTAATATTTTGTATATATGTTAGTTAAAGAAAATAAAATAGGTTATAAAATAAATTTTATAATATTTTTAAACCATTATAATGGTTTTATGATTATCCTTGAAGTCAGTTATTGAAATTGAAAACACTTCGTCCTTGAATGCGATAAATTAACACATCACGGATGATGTTTTCATTCTTAGAACAAAAGGAGAGAGAAAGAGAATTGATGATGGGTTATTGAATAATAATAATAAAATAAAAATATATATAAGTTACTATAGTTATAATACCACTTGTATTATGGTAGGTTAGGAGATAATAATAAAATAAAAGAACTTTAAAAGAAATTAAAAGAAAACAAAATAGGTTTTACCTTTCGAATTCTTCTCCTTGAGAAGATCCTTGAGACACTTGAGTATGGTATTTTAATGAGGACAAAGTGTATTGGACATGGGGGAGTTAATTTTGAAGATTTTTGGAATTATTTTTACAAGCTTCAAGGCTTTAGAGGTGTGAAGATAAGGGGTTGTGAGGGGTGGTATTTATAGTGGAGGAGAGGGGTGATTTTTTATTATTTTATTCATTAGTTTATTATTTTAAATTAAGAATATGAATGGTTAGAAACTTATAAATAAATATATAAAAATAAAAAAAAATAGTTTGAGATTATATTTCTTACATCAGCAATGACTTAAGGAATAGTGTATTTTAATTTATAATGTTATATACTATAAATTACCGTATTTTACTATTCACCAAAAATCAACTATTTTAGAAAAAACAAAAAAAATAACCCTAACCATTTTTTAATGTGTAGAATTAAAAAATGGACTCTATTTCATAAAAATAATTTTCTAAATTAAATAAATTTAATTTTTAATTAAAATCATCATTTATTCGAAAAAAAACAATTTTAAAATTATAACTGATTTTATAACACTTTGAAAATAAATTAAGGTCTCATAAAATTATCTTATAATAATAAGACAACAAAATATTAATTTATGAAACCATTTTATGAAAATAAATTTTCTTTTAAATAATTATATTAATTAAAAAATTATAAATGAACATTTATATTTCATAAAAATATCTACACTTAATTTGTCATTTTTAAAACATTTATTTACTTATACTATGATATAATTATATCATAGTTTCATTTATAATATGACCAAATTTTATTTATAATTTCATAGATAAAGTTACTATTATATTGGTTGGATTACTATTCCTAAGGTTCATATTACTATTCCAAAGGTCACATTACTATTCTATTGGTTTAGGTTTCTTAATTTTTGAACAGGCCTGTTGTTTCATTCATTATTAATTTATAAAGTTTTTATTGTATTCTCTAAGTGATTTTCTTTGATTTATACTATATGATGTAATTATAAGAAGACAAATTTTCATTAATAGAATTTGGGGACATTACATTCTTTCCCCTTATAAAATTTTTCCCTCGAAATTTCATTTTACAAACTAAGGGGAAAATAGGTGAGGGTTATTCTCCTTCATTGCTTCCTATAGTTCTCATGTTGACTCTTCGTACTTGAGGTTTTTTCATGGTAATTTGACCAGGTGAGTGGTCATGTTGTGTAGAACTTTATCTCTACGGTCCAAGATCTTCACTGGTTACTCCTTGTAAGAGAGATCACTTTCTAACTGTACCACCTATGAATTCAGTACATGTGAGGGATTTGGTATGTACTACCTCAAGAAGGATTCTTGGAATACATAATGTACTTGAGACATGGTTGGTGTAAGTGCTAGTCAATTGGTGATAGCTCCGATACATACAAGGATCTCAAAGGGGCTGATGTACCTAGGAATCAGTTTTTATTTCTTCCCAAATCTCATGATCCTCTTCCATGGAGATATTCTAAGAAATTTCATGTCTCCAAACTTAAACTCCAAGTCTCGTCAATGATTGTATATGTAGATCTTATATCGACTTTAAGCTACCTGAATATGATGCTGAATGGTTTTCACCTTTTCCACCATTTCTTTGACCATTTCAAGTCCTAACAGCTTACGTTCACCGACTTCATCCTAGCACGCTAGTGTTTTGTATCGTTTCCCATAAATAGCTTCATATGTATCCATTTAGATAATTGAGTGGAAAATCTTGTTGTAAGAGACCTTAACTAGAGGTAGATATTGATCCCATCCTCCTTTGAAGTCCATAGAACACACTCTCAATATGTATTCTAATTTCTGAATAGTCCGCTCAGATTTTCCATCAGTTTTAGGATGATAGGTCGTATTGAAGTTCAACTTAGTGTTTAGAGCATATTGGAGACTCTTCCAGAACTTGGAGGTAAATCTCAGATCTCGATCGGATACAATTGATAGTGGTACTCCATGAAGCCTCACCTCTTCTCTAATGTATATCCATGTAATCTAGTTGAGTGAGAAGTCCTCTCAAATTGTGATAAAGTGATTTGTCTTTGTAAGATGATCAATAATAACCCATTACCATTGTTTCTTCTGGATGACTTTTGAAGCATAGTGGCAAATTTCATGGTGATGTTTTCTCACTTACATGTTGGTATGAGTAATGGTTGCATCATCCCCTTATAATTTTACCTTTCTTCCTTTACTTATTGACATACCAGGCACTTTGATGTATATTCAGTGATCTCCTTCTTCATATTGTCCCACCAATAGTGCTATCAGAGATCTCAATACATCTTTGTGCTCCCTAGGTGAATTGGGAAGGTTGAGATGTGTGCATCATTCAGTATCTCTTTCTTTATCTCTGGATTGGATGTTATACATAGTCATGACTCAAATATCATGAATTATTCCTCATCCATTTTAAAATCTAAGTATTTTACAATTCTGATAGGTTCCACCTTTTTCTAAATTTCCACATCATTTATTTGAGCATTGTATATTTTCTCCATAAGGAGTGGTTGAGAAATAATTTGAAAAATTATTGATGATATTCCTTCTTTAATGATTCTCATATCCATCCTTTATAGGTCTAAGAAGATTTGATCCTTCTCAATTCTCATCATTGATAAAGATACAGGATCCTTTCTACTTAGAGCATCTTCCACCTTATTTACTTTACCAGGATGGTTGTGGATTTAGAAGTCATAATATTTGATGAGAACTAACCATATTTGGTGGGGCATATTAATATCCTTTTATGTAAATATATATTTTAGGCTCTTATGGTCAGTATATATCTCACACTTATCCCCATAGAGATAATTCTACTAGATTTTCTACACAAAGATCACAACCACCAACTCCAGATCATGCGTGGGATAGTTTTTCTAGTTAATTTTCAAATTCCTTGAGGTGTAGTCTATCACTTTATAATTTTTAATTAGTAAACAACCTAATTCCTTCTTTGAATCATCACTGTACACGAAAAATAGTTCCCCACTTGTCAGTAGTGTGAGCTCTGGTGCAGTGATGAGCCTCTTTTTCAACTATTTGAAGAAGTATTCACATTCACTAATCTAGAAAAACTTCACTACCTTTCAAGTTATCTTGGTTATTGGGTTTTAAAATCGTGATAATTTCTTCACAAATCATCGGTAATACCCAGCTAGACCAAGGAAACTACAGATCTCCATTGCATATGTTGGCTTGGGTCACTCCTTAATTGCCTTTGTCTTGGAAGGGTCCACATATATTCCTTTTTTGGTGATAACATGCACCAATATTGATACTTCCTCTGTCCAAAACTCACATTTACTGTACTTTACATAAATTTTATCCTTTCATAAAGTCTTTAGAATAGTATTCAAATTCTCCTTGTGTTTTTCATTACTCTTAGAGTATATCAGAATATCATCAATAAATACTACCACAAATTTGTTGAGGTAATATCTAAAGACTCTATTCATTAAGTACATAAATATTTATGGATAATTAGTGAGTTCAAAGGGAATTATTATGAACTCATATTTTCCATACCTCGTTTGAAAGGCATTCTTGGGAATATATTCTTTCTTCACCTTTAATTGGTCGTATCCTGACTAAAGATACACCTTAGAGAAATACTTGGCCCCATGCATTTGATAGAACAGGTCATCTATCCATTTAAGGTGATAATTGTTCATTATCATGATTTTATTGATCTCATGATAATCAATACAATGTATCATTGATCCATACTTATTCTTGATGAAGAGGAATGGTGTACCCCATGGTGAAGCACTTAGGCATATAAAACCCTTATCCAGATTCTCTTATAGCTGCTTCTTCAATTCCTCCAACTTAGTAGTGTTTATTCTATAAGGTGTCTTTGATATAGGAAGAGATCCAGGTATAAGTTAAATCGATAAATCAACCTATCATTGAGGAAGAAGACTAGGCAATTATTCAAGAAACACATCAGTATAGTCCCTCATAGTGGGCATGTCTTTGATCATTATCTTCTCATTTATCTCAATAATTTGAGCTAGATATTCTACCTCATATTTCAATAATATCCATAGTTTTGACAATGATTATGATGGATATTCATCCTCCTCCTTACACTTATACAGAATTGGAAGATACTTCGGGATGTGGAGAGTGATCTCCCTTTCCTGAAAGTAGATGTTGGCTTTTTATAAATATAGTTAATTCATGCCCAAAATAGCATCAAACTCCACCAAAGGAAGACAAGATTTTTTGGGAGGTTCAGTCCAAAAAAATTAACCTAGGAGGATTTATATACTTTGGATGAAAGAATTACCCCATTTTTTATTCTCACAGATAACTAAACCTCCATATTTTGAGGTGGTGTTTGAATAGTTCTATTAAAATTGAAAGATATGAAAGAATGCATAGATCCATAATCAAATAGTATGTTCTCTATTCTTCAAAAAATAACTTGTGTACCTATCACCACATCATTATCATGCTCCACCTTAGCAGTAGTGATAGAATTTTCTCTTCCTTACTACCTTGTATGTTGTTGTTGTTGATTTCCTCCAACAACCCTTATCTTAGAGAAATAGTTCGCATAATGCCCATGTTTCTTGTAGTTGAAACATTGCACTATAGGTTGAGTGTTGATCTGAACCTTCCTTTCTTCTTCCACATTAGTGGGATTCTTTATATCACTTCAGTAGTTATTATCTATATTCCCCATTATTCTACATTTGAAGCATTTACTTATTACCTTTAGATAATTCCCAGGATACTTATTCCCATTATTTTGATTAGTGGGATACTAGGTTTTTTTCCATCATGGGATTTATCTATTAATCCTCTCATATTAAACTCTATTTTCCACTTATTATCTCTGGGCCTATGAGACCACTTAGAGTATCTAATATCTATTTCAACCTTAAGGGAATAATGGACTATCTATTCATAGCTATCAATGTTTTGAATCACCAACACTTTTCATAGACTTGGATTTAATTCACTAAAGAAGAGATCCACCTTACTTTCAGTGTTCATAAAAAATCCAAAGGTGTATCGTAAAATCCTTGTGAAGTTTTCCTTATACTCCCCGATAGACTCGTATTCCTTCTACTTCAGTCTGAGGAAATATATTTCCATCTTGAGATAGTAGGTTCATGGAAAATATTTATTGAAAAATATTTTATTGAATTCCTCCCAATCCATGGAATACTTGGAATTTGTGTTCTTGATTAGTTTTCACCACTGATCAGCTTCCCCATCAAAACGATAGACCGTCAGCACAACTTTCTCTTTCTATGAGCACTAGAGTACAAATAATATCTTCTCTATGGAGTTAATCCATTGTTCTATGAGGAGGGTATCGGAAGATCCACTAAACATAGGAGGCCTTTGATGCATGAAGGATTCATCTACAAATTTCTCTATCTTAGGAGAAAGAGGGAGTTCTATGTGATTCAAGTTATTCATAACCCAAGCTAGTTGAGCAAGTAATTTCATGAAGTTTTGACCACCTATTCCCATCAGATTTGGCATTTAATTAGGTCAATCATCACATTACATATCCCAATGATTATTGGCATGGGTTCCCCTATTTCCATCCATTAACTAAGAAAAAGAAATTACAATTAGGGGAATTTAATGCTTAACTAATAATCTTATAAAAAAAAGAAAACTTTTGACATAGAAGGATAAACTTTTAAATGAAAATTATATCCTCTCTTTTGATTCCCTAAGATTTAATCTAGGTTATCTATGGTGATAGAATTGTCCCTAGGGTTCTTAATAAAGTTCTCTAGTCCTAATATCCAAAAATAACTATACCGTCCACTAATACCAACTACAATGTCCCTAGCCTTCTACACATATTATTACATGATTTTAAGCATAATTAACCATCAAATACAACCAAGGATCATAAATTCTGGTGTCTTTGTAAGATTAGGTACGTAAAACTGAAAACATGGAACCAAAATAAAAACATATTTTATTTAATCTTCATAAAGAGGTCCTAACTTCCTTTTATCTCTTACATCATCATAGGATAACCTAGGGAATACATGAATAAAGTTATGAGCTAAAAACCCCAGTAAGGGAATAAGAAAAGGAATGAAGTATAGAATACGGTCTAGAAGGCATAACATGATGGCATAAAAAGGCATGGAACATGAATAAACATATAAAAGCATAACATACAGAACATGGGATCATGTAATCATGGAATCATAGAAATCTAGAAACAATATATAACATTAAATATGAATGATATGAGGCTAACCACCAAGACCATATCACATGGAGGAGCATGAGTCAAGTTTAACCACCAAGACCATTTCACATGGAGGAGCATGAGTCAAGTTTAACCACCAAGACAATTGCACATAATGTATCATGAGAATAAACATTACCCAATGTATTAGAGTGATATCTAGGCACACCCATCGTAAAATGTTCATGAATATGTGTTCCACATGACGAATCATACATAAGGAATCAAATATAAACATAAGGGTTACCCATGGAAAGAATCGGGTATCATAATCATGTCAACAGGAATAATAAAAGGGAATATCATAATGGTTTCCATGAAATAATGAATTTAAATCATACATGCACATTAATAAGGGAAAATACACATAGATCATGATAATTTATCTCAAACTTAAGTTATATCATGTAAAATTAGTTTTTAAGAAACATTAGAAATAAAACATTTTAGTACAGTTTAAAGAAAATATTAAAGATTCTTTAAAACTAAAAAGGAATAATTGTTTTTATAAAACCAAAAAATGAACCAAGATATTTGTTCAAGATAAAATTAGTGATTTTATAAAAATAATGGTGGATTAAAACAGATTATGGAGTGCACTTTAAAATGGGTAATAAATCGGAAAGTTCTCTTTGATCGGGCTTGCTTATCAGGAAGAATTGAGAAGGGAACCTTATAAAAACATGTATTTCCCTATCAAATAAAGAAGAATTGATCTAGGAATGTATAATTAGAACATAAATACATAATTTAGGATTATTAAATAATAATAATTAATAATTTAATTGGGTTAAATAGAGATAAAACGTAACCTAGAGTATTTATGGTGGTTCTGAAATAATCCCTTACCTTATGTCTGAAAGTGTTCTGCACTTTAACTTAATGTCCTGGATAATGAAATTAAATCCATTAATTAATTAATTAAGAACGTTTTTCACATGTATTTTATTTATTATAATTTTATTAAGCTCATTTATGACCTTTTTTATGAGTTATAAGATTCAAGTTCGTTGTTTAAGAGTGTTCATTTCCTTGGTTTTGGTGATTAGTTCACTTATATACATATATGAAAGATCATGTAAAATGAGAATAAGTATACATAATTGAAATTTTATGTTATTAATGAAATTACATAATATTAAATGGTCTTATTTATAATTTTTTTCCAGATGTGAGGATGATTCATTATATACAACTTTAATGATAACTGTTTATATTATTTGGGTGTTTTTTCGATCATCATGAACTAGTTTTGTTTTATTAATTAATATTATGTATATATGTTAGTTATAGAAAATAAAATAGGTTATAAAATAAATTTTAAAATATTTTTCAACCATTATAATGGTTTTATTACCATCCTTTAAGGTGGTTATGTAAATTGAAAACTCTTCATCCTTGAATGTGATAAATCAACGCATCACGGACGATGTTTTCATTTTTAGAACAAAGGGAGAGGGAAATAGAATTGATGATGGGTTATTAAATAATAATAATAGAATTAAATTATATATAAGATAATGGAGTTAAACCGTTGGTATAAGTAATATGAAAATCTATACCAACGGTTCCATAAAACCGTTGGTATATGTATTTCAAAAAAAAATCATTCGGTGGGATTTGATCCCAGGACCTCTAGTTTATCTTTCAACGACCTAACCACTAACCTAACATGACTTTTGTGAACATAATTTCATAAATATATATATATTATCATAATTATTTTAAATTTTTATTTATATAATGTTCTCAGTAAGAATATTCGATTAAAAATCAAAGGACCTATACCAACGGTTGTCAAAAACATTGGTATAGACCTATACCAATGGTTGTCACAATTGTTGGTATAGGTAATTGGGGGACTTTTCCCCTTTGGTTTGGGCAAACTGTTGGGAAAGCCATACCCTTTCCCAACGGTTTGGCCAAACTGTTGGGAAAAGTGGCCACAAAGTACCCTTTCCCAACGGTTTGGGAAAATCGTTGGGAAATCCATACCCTTTCCCAATGTTTTGACCAAACCGTTGGGAAAAGTGGCCACAAAGTAGACTTTTCCCAACGGTTTGGCCAAACCGTTGGGAAAGCCATACCCTTTCCCAACGATTTTGGAAAACCGTTGGGAAAAGTGACCTCAAAGTGGGCTTTCCCAACAGTTTGGCCAAACCATTAGGAAAGGAGACCTATACCAATGGTTTTTACAAATCGTTGGTATAGAAGCATTGGGAAAGGTGATATTTCTAGTATTTATAGTAGAGGAGAGGGGTGTTTTTTTATTATTTTATTCATTAGTTTATTATTTTTGGCTCAAGACTATGAATAATTTGAACCTTATCACTAGATATATTAAAATAAATAAGTATAGTTATAGATTATGATGCTTACATCAGCAATTACTCAAGTAATAGTGTATTTTAATTTATAATGTTATATACTGTAAATTTTCATATTTTACTATTCACATAAAATTCAACTATTTTAGAAAACTTCTAAAAATTAACCCTAATAATTTTTTAATGTGTAGAATTAAGAAATGTAATCCATTTTATGAAAATTATTTTCTAAATAAGTGGAATTTAATTTTTTAGTAAAATCATCATTTATTCAAAAAAAAATCAATTTTAAAATTATAACTCATTTTATAAAACTTTGAAAAATAAATTAAGGTCTCATAAAATTCTCTTATAATAATAAGAAAAAAAATATTAATTTATGAATAAATTTTATGAAAATAAATTTTCTTTTAAATCATTATATTAATTATAAAATTTTAAATAAACATTTATGTTTTATAAATTTAAAAACACTTAATTTATCATTTTTAAAACATTTATTTACTTAAACTATGATATAATTATATCATATTTTCATTTATAATATTCCCAAATTTTATTTGTACTTTCATATATAAGGATACTATTTTATTAGTTGGATTACTATTCCTAAGGGTCATATTACTATTCCAAAGGTCATGTTACTATTCCATTGGTTTATGTTCCTTAATTTCTGAAAAAGACTCTTATTTCATTCATTATTCATTTATAAAGTTTTTATTGTGTTCTATAAGTGATTTTATGTGATTTATACAATATGAAATAATTATAAGAAGGGAAATTTTCATTGATATAATTCAGGGTCATTATAAATATGGCATTAGCTGGTTATTTTCAAAATCAAAAAGTTGAAGGTTTTTAAGGAGACATGGTGATAAGCACTCTAGATGATATAGACTCATCTAAAAATAGATTCCTCTGAATAATTGAAGAAATTAATATTGCTAGAATCCATGGAAGTAGTGTGCAGCTATAACGAAGAATATGACTCTGATCTTGAAAAGTTCTACAAGAATCAAAGGTTCAATCTGAAGTTTATAAATGGATTCAAATGTGAAATTGTAAAATTATTTATATAACCAAGAGGTATTCATATGTCAGTCTATGGTGTCTCATAGGATAAGAATAAATACATGACCAACATGGGAGATTGTTTCGAAACCGGCAGATAAGAATATCATTAGGACCAAATGGGTCTTCTGGAACAAACTAAATGAATATGGATTGGTAATTCAAAACAAAGCATGGCTTGTATACAAGGTATACTTATAAATAAAGGGAATATATATTTATAATACATTTTCACCTATTTCAAGGCAATAAATAATCGGATTATTCTTGGCCATAATAGTTCAAAGAAAGTTCAAAGTTTTCCAGATGGATGTCAAGTCAGCATTTTTGAATGGGGTTCTAGAATAAGAATTGTATATTGAGAAAATAGATGGTTTTCTCATTAATGAAGATGATAATAGAGTTTTTTAGTTGAAAAAGTCTCTATATGGGTTGAATTAAGAACTGAGAGTGTGGTATTTAAGGCTTGATCAAATTTTGAAGAAGATTAGTTTTCAACATAGTGGAGTTTATTACAATATCTATGTCAAAAATGACAGTAATAAAAGAATAATATCATTGGTGTATGTTGACAACATAATATTTGAAGGATCAGACGAAGTGCAGTGTAAGAAGTTCACATAATTCTTGAAAAGTGAGTTTTAAATGTCAATGATTGGTGAACTGACCTTTTCCATTATTTTACAGGTGACACAATGATGGAATGTAAAATTCATTTATCAATTCAAATATTCCAAGGAGGTTATGAGAATATTTGGAATTGATAATTCCAAATATATGATGACTCTGGTGGCTACCCAGATGAAACCATAATGAGATGATGAAGGCAATGTGGTTAATGTCACAGAATATAGGCACATCATTGGAAGTATATTGTACTTAACAGTGACACGATCAGATATTGTTTTTCCACATTAAAAGCAGTACAGTATCAAAGTAATCCCAAAGAAATCCACTTATTTAAAGTAAAAAAAAGAATACTTTGGTATATCAAGGGCACGGTGGATTTTATTTTTCTATACAATAACAAAACTCAACAATATCTATTGAGATATATACATGTATATTGGGTTGGTTCAGCAGAAGATGGAAAATCAATTTCATGTGGGTAATTCTATCTTAGTGGATTGTGTATTTCTTGGCTAATCAAGAAACAGGATTTCATTTCATTGAGAATCATAGAAGTTGGATATATTTTGGCCACTCAATATTTCATGTAGTTATTGTGGATGAAGAAACAGCTTGATGATATGGGATTTTAAGTAAATTATTCAATTGGAATCCATTGCGAGAAATCAAATGATGTAAATCTTACAAAAAATAAAATCCATCACTCAAGGAAAAAAGCACATTAAAATAAAGTATCATTTTACTAAGGAGAATGTGGAGTGTGGTCTTGTGAAGTTGGATTATATACCTAAAAAATTACAAGTTGCAGACATTTTGATGAAGGTCTTACCCAAAGAGGCATTTGAGCAGTATCAATTGAATCTTGGAGTTCAGTCAACTCCTTACACTTAAAATATTGTGTATGTGAGACCCCCTCTTCCTAAGGTATGGTGTGTTTTCTCTAATGTGCTGATATGCATTCTTTACAATGTTACAAGCACAAAAGAGTGACCTTTAGGTTCATTTTAAAATGGGTAGAAAATATCATGGTATGGGGAGAAGTTGATAGGGGGAGCAGTGAAGTAGGGGGAGTTTTAAATTTGATTATACTAAAGATGATTGATCAAAGGTAATATATCACAACATATGATTTTCTTGATGAAATCAGTTGAATGGTTTGGGAATAAAGTTATTCATTGATAAACATTTCATGTTACTCTTATTTATCATGTCGATCATGGATCATGTGGGCTTAGAGTGTGTGTTGGGTTAATCTTTGATCGCTATCTAGAATCAATAGAAGCAAAAAAAATTAAAAGATAGAAGATTTTTTAACATTGTATCAATGAGTAAAGATTTTTCAAAAAACCCAAAGGGAGTTATTGTTGGGAAAAATCACTCAAGGTAAATTTTCATTGTTTTTGGGTTGATCGTGTCTATTGACAAAGAAGGATGACAAGATTAGTTGTGGAGTTCCATCACAATTAATGAATAGGTATGTTAAAAAAGCTTCAAGACAGAGGAATGGATGAAATGGGAGTGGTATAGAAATTTTTGTCTACAAGGTGGTGTCATTTCTCAGTGTTTTCCAAAATTTTTGGGTCTAAATTTTATAGGATAGAAAAAAGTGTTGTTGGAAAAGGAATTATTTTTGCATGAAAGTAAACAAGTTACATGCTAGGGAAAAGGTGTTTCACAAAGTTGTGTGTAAGTGAAGATTTAGGACTGTCACATCAAAATGAGGCAAAGGGTAGTGTTGCATGAAATTTCTAAAACTACACGAAAGTTGGATTTGCGTGAAAAAGGAATTTACACACATAGTGGAAGGAACGTAAGGATGTTCCATGATAAAGGAGATGTCAAATCATTAAATTTCAGCGGTAAAGTAAATTTTCATGCAAGTTGGGAGTTCCATGAAAAAAGGAAAAAGTTGTATGTATAGTGGATGGCGTGCAAGGAATTTTCATGTAGGGTTGGCGGTGTCTATAAATAGGCAGCTACCCCCCTCAATTCAATAGCTCAACCCTTAGAGAATATCAAGGATATAAATCACTCAAGAGTTACGTGAATCTATTTCTTGCATGCAAGAAATTAATCGCATGCAGAAAAGGGGCTTGTGTCTATAAGACCAAAGGATTTCCACGACAATCCAAAATTTTTGAAAAAATTGGGAGTTCCACAATAAAACATAAATTTTGCATGCAAGTTGGTAAAATTTCTCACAAGATATGCAAAGGTTGTGCGAAAGACAAAGTTGAGTGAACCTATAATGATTTTTCTAGTAATTATGTGGTAAAGGGGTATTCATAAAGTGTATGAAATTTGACCTTAATGATGCACCAAATGAGGTGTAAAATATATTGGTTCAAGTGATCAAAAGGAGAATCATTTGAAGGAGTAGTGAGAACACTTTAGTTGAGAGAGCAGTGAGATTTCAAATTGTGATTGGTTATAAACTAGGAGGGATAGTGAGTCCTCTCTGAACATTGTAAGGATAGTGAGCCCAAAAATGAGTGACCTAGCCTAAACCAACAAGTAGTGAGCTTGGTGATTTTAGTGCACCAACACATTTTTGGATACATGCTCTTTGGACTAGACCGTAGTGGTGAACCAAGTAAAAATTAGTGTGTCCTTATACTTTATTTCTTACTTTAAATTCTATGCATCATCATCAAATAAAATTCTAAAGGATAATATCAACATAAACATTAAAGATAAAATGAAGTGACCCTTATAATAAAGAGGTCAAGATCCAATGGGGCAGGAAGAATTTTGAAAAGAATATTCATACCCTCATTCACCCCCCCCCCCCATCAGGGTATCTAAGACCCTTTTGGGCACAACACTTATTCAAATGTAAGTAGGTCAACATCCATAGGGGTATAATGAAATATTTGTTACATTTTACTTTTGTCAGCTTCTCTCTCTTGATCCATACCAGTGAGAATGAAAAGCATGATCTATTTATCTTGTCTTCACAATAAAAGATGGTTTATTATGTAGATGATGAAATACATGAAGGTTGGAGCATTATTGTACATTTAAAGTAGATAGATTTATATGATATGGTCGATAAATATCAATTGGTACTTTGTGATAGTGAAAATGTTTTTCTTAATAACATTGAAATAATAAAACTTGCAAGAGAGGGTGAAAATAAAGCACTTGTCATAATAGAGGTTAATAATAATAAAGAAAATGAAGGTGAAGATATTTTTTTTAGAAATAATAATATATATTACTGATCAATAAAACCATACATACAAATCCAATCAAGAAAATAATCAACCCAACAATGGTCACCCCAAGACTTACCATAGCACACTAAACGATGAGCTTCTAGATTACCCCCTCACTTGATGAATGAAAAATTGCAGGAGTAGATTTCAAACAAGGACCACATCTTTCTCATAATAATTCTAAAAGGTTGCAAGTACTCACCCTTCTTAGATAGTTTGGTAATCACTTCATGGGAGTTAGATTCCATGAAAACATTGTTCCAATCTTTTGAACGAGCAAGAAGGGGGCCCATAGAGGATAGCGGATGCCTCTGCCACCACGGGGTGCCAAAAGCCTTGAACTACCATGCAATGAGCTCCCACCACCTATCCATCTCTTTGATGAGAAATAAACCTAACACCCACCCTCGAACCAGAGGATATGTCCGCATCTGTATTAATTTTGACAAATCTATCATAGGGAGGGGTCCAGTAAGATGAATCATGCCAAATGTGAACCACAAAGGACACGACATCACTCACCTTCCAACAATTCATCCATTACAATTCCCTAGAAACCCATAATTGATCTTGATTCACCTTATTTTGGAAGATCCACTCATTTCTTCTGGTCTAAACCAAGCAATAAACTGTGCACATCATCCCCACCACTCTTGATTCTAATGAGAATATTCATTTATTGAAATTATTGGCTAACTCAACGGACATATCAAATAACTTACGAGAGTATGAAATCCATTACTTCCACACCCCCTCCACCCCGCGGCAGAAGATAATTACATGTAAAGGGGATTCCGCCTCTTGAAGACACATAGGACAAACGTCATCCTCTACTAGATGTCGCCTCACCAGAAAATTGCAGGTTGGTAGGACACCAGAACAGGCCTTCCACCAAAAGAATTTTACCTTGGGCGGTGAAACAAGCGACCATATATTCTTCTAATGGTAGTCTGGATGAACCCAAGTCAATCCATGAACCATTAATTTTTAGACCAAATGTAATGAGTACCTCCCAGAAGATTCCTCGATCCAGAAATGATGATCATTACCCATTACTGGAGTGAGAGGAATAATGAAAATGAGATGATGTTCACTCTCATTGAAAATTTTTTCGTACATATATACATTGTTCTAGTTTTCTT
Source organism: Viscum album (assembly GCA_963277665.1). Lineage (NCBI taxonomy): Eukaryota > Viridiplantae > Streptophyta > Magnoliopsida > Santalales > Viscaceae > Viscum > Viscum album. The sequence goes on from OY728155.1 coordinate 1,232,712,829, forward strand.
TTCTTTTTTTGTAATTTTTTTTTTAGTTTTTCATTTTTTTTATACATTTAATATATCTGAACCATTTGAATTGTAGGAATTCCAAGAACAAAAAAAATCAAGATCCTAACTGATCAACATCTCGGAGCATGCCACTACTACCATCATCTTCAGTCGATCCGAGTGACTTTGTTGTATTTGATACTACTAGCATGACATCCATTTACTCAAATGATGTTGGTATCCCACTATCTGATTCACCTCTAATGATGGAGTAGTTGGTCGCCTCTCTATCTAGGGTATATTAACGAGTTATTATTACTGGTATGTATGTCATTGTACAAAAAAACTTTATATTTTATTAATTGTTTAATGCATTTTTCAAACAGATAAAGATACCAACAGAAGGGATATAAATATAAACATGGTGGATGTATGGGACCTGAAGGACTTTAAGATTATCATTATATTTGATGAGTTCAGGGTGCCTACCAGTTCTGTTGCCTGAATCTATAGTCATACTCTTGGATAGCTTGCACGTGAGATGGTGATATTTCTTGTTAATTATAAATATTAGAGGTATATTCATATAGCTTGGAAAAATTAGGCCTTTGATACTCAAGTAAAGGTAATTTTAATTTAATATTCCTTGATAACTAATTTAAAATACATGAGTAAAATTTTATATTATACTTATAAAGTGTTATGTTTTTTATTTCTAGATGTTTTTTTCATTTTTGATGTCCCTGACTCTGTTTCATACCCATGGACTCTAAAAAATTTGGGCAAGAAATGGAGTGATTTTAAATGGAGATTATGGAATGATTTTAATGGAACATATCTGAGCTCACGACAGATTTATGAGAAAGTGGTTGAAGGAATTTATCATGAGTAATGGAAGTTATTTTTTGATATTAACATAGATGCATCTCATGAGGTAATTACATATTTTATAGTATCTTAATAACATAAACACAATAAAATTATAATTTTTATTAATTTTTCTATTTTTTGTGATAATTATCTAAAAATAATAATGTGAATCATGAGAAACAAGTCATTCCTCGTATTGTTGGGTATTAGAGTTTTTCGAGAAAAAGAATAATTTTGGTTTGTATTTTATTCATTATTATTTATATCTTTCTTTTATAAGTCAAGGTTTTTTATAACTTTTTTATATTTTTTTATAAAGACTAATGAATTAGGTCACTTTGTTTCCTAAAAAGAGATGTGGTTTAAAGTGTATTGGAAACCCAATGTTAGTTTTGTAAATGGCCATACCAAAGATGTTAGAGTAAGTACTTTTCATTACCATTTAATGTTATTTCATTACTATAAAAACATAATAATAAAAAATATATTATAACAAAAAAAATCCTTAAACCCAATTAAATGGTATCAGCTACATGGATCAAATGATGCCAATTTGGTGTATTTTGATACACCTAGTTAGCCCCAATTAATTAGCTTTAAGTATTATTTGCTGTTATAATATATTTTTCAATATTATGTTTTTATAGTAATGGAATAAAAATAAATAATAATGAAAATTTTATTAATTATATAATATTATGAAGTTCGGATATTTCAAAAAATAATTGTTAGTATTTTTGTATGAACATGTTAAAATTTAAGAAGTCAGGGATGTGAACCCTTCACAATCATCATCGGTTTCCCAGAACGATTCAGTTGCAATTGTTTTAGGGAAAGAGCATCCCAAACATGTACAGGGGATGGGTTTTGGGCCTACTCCATTAGTTGCCTTTGGCGAGGCATCATCATCAGTTACTACTACACCCAGTGGGGGTTTGAGTAGTGTCGTTTATTGGGAATCACAACGATAAATTTCAAGGTTGAAAGAAAAAGTGCATGAACAAGACTCCTATAGAAAAACACAGGAGGAGTGGTAATCAGAAATGGAAAATTCTTTAGTTTCTATATCTCAGTGGATGACTGACATAATCCTTGAGGAAATTTTTAACCTTATATCTCATTTATCGAGGTAAATTCTAAATTTCATAGATCATTCATGCATTTGAAAAGAACACATACAACTTCCATAAATAAAATTAAAATGACACTTTTATATTGAAAATATGAACTTCAAGTCATACCAAGCACATCTTGTGATGGACTAATGTGTGGTTGATTCCAACACATCAAAAATGAATTATATATCATTATCCTTAAGTTTGAAAACAATTTAAACTCATTTACTCGGTTTTGACTCAGTAAACATTTTATAAAGGTACCAAATCCTTTAAAAACATGTGTTAGAGGTAAAAAGTAGAAAAAAGATGTAATGTTGTCATGAAATCATAGGAAAATGACCATATATTTATTTTTAAAATGTAGGAACTAACGACACATCATTCTGAGTTACAGTTTTCTTGGGATGTCTGTAAATATGTTTTTGCTATTTAAAAACACATAAAAGTGTGTGTGATAGTCAAAAGCATAGAAAATGGCCTAATATTAATGTTAAATCGTGGAACAACCACCTTTGAGTTATTTTTGACATATAAGCACAGAAAACATGTCAATCTGATGTGCAGTGTGGTCAGAATGACTCGGTAAACCATTTTTAAAGGTATCGAAACCTTTAAAAATGTGTGTCGGGGGGGTCAAATTCAGGAAAAAGATTTCAGACTACCATTAAATTAGATGAAAATGATCGTGGATTTATTTTTAAATTATAGGAACCAACATCACATCATTCTGAGTTACGGTTTTCCTTTTATGCCCGTAAACGTGTTTTTAGTGTTTTAAAACACATAAACGTGCGTTTAATGGTACAAACTATAGAAAACGACCTCAGATTGATGTGAAATCATGGGAAAATCACTATTTAGTTATTTTTTATGTGTATGTGTAGACAAAACATCAATTCGATGTGTGGTGTGGTTGGAATGACTCGGTAAACATTTTTTAAAGGTACCGAAGCCTTTAAAAAAAGTGTGTTGGGGGGTCAAAACTAGACAAACGATCTTGGATTTCCATGAAATCATAAATAAATGACCGTAGATTTATTTTTGAAATGTAGGAACTGATGGAACGTCATTCTGAGTTATGGTTTTCTCAGGATGCCCATAAACACATTTTTAGTGTTTTAAAACACATAAACGTACGTGTAGCAATCGAAACCATAGAAAACAACCACGGATTGATGTGAAATCATGGAACAACTACATTTGAGTTATTTTTTATGTGTATGCACATAGAACATGTCAATCTGACATGCGGTGTGGTCAAAATGACTCGATAAAAAAATTAAAGGTATTAAAGCCTTTGAAAATGTGTGTCGAGGGGTCAAAATCAGAAAAATGTCATCGGATTTCCATGAAATCATAGGAAAATGACCGTTGATTGATTTTTGAAATGTAGGAACTGACGACACATAATTCCAAGTTACGGTTTGTCTGGTATGCCCGTAAATGAATTTTTAGTGGTTTAAAACACATAAACGTGTGTGAAACGGTCCAAACCATAGAAAATAGCCTCAAAATGATGTAAAATAATGGAACAGCCACCGTTAAGTTATTTTTTATATGTGCGCACATACAAAACGCCAATCCGATGTGTGGAGTGGTTGGCATGACTTGGTAAACAGTTTTTAAAGTTACTGAAACCTTTACAAGCATGTGTTGAGGGGTCAAAACTAGGAAAACGACGTCAAATTGATATCAAATCAAAGAAAAATGACTGTCGGTTGATTTTTGAAATGTAGGAACTGATGGAATGTCATTCCAAGTTACGGTTTGCCCGGGATGCCCTTAAATGTGTTTTTGGTGTTTTAAAACACATAAACGTGCGTGTAACGGTCAACCCCATAGAAAATTACCTCATATTGATGTTAAATCATGGTACAACAACTGTTGAGTTATTTGTGAAGTTTATGCCTGAACAACATGTCAATCTGACATGCGTTGTGGTCAAAATGACTTGAAAAATAGCTTTTAAATGTATCAAAACCTTTAAAAATGTGTGCTGGGGATTCAAAACTAGAAAAAATATATTGGAGTGCCATGAAATCATATGACATCGACCTTCGACTGGTTTTTGAAATGTAGGAAATGACGACACATTATTCCAAGTTACGGTTTGTTTGGGATGCCCGTAAACACATTTTTACTGTTTTAAAACACATAAACATGTGTGTAAAGGTCCAAACTATAAAAAACAACCTTAGGTTGATGTGAAATCGTGAGACAGCCACTTTTGATTAATTTTTTATGTGTACACATAGACAACACATCATTTCGATGTGCAGTGTGCTCAGAATGACTCGGTAAACAGTTTTTAAAGGGACCGAAGCCTTTAAAAACGTGTGTCGATTGGTCAAAACTGGGAAAACGATGTCAGATTGACATGAAATCAGAGGAGAACAGCCTCAGATTGATTTGTGAGATTTAGGAACTTACTGCATGTCATTCCAAGTTATGGTTTGATCAGGATACATGTAAACGCATTTTTAATGTTTTAAAACACATTAACGTGCATGTAATGGTAAAACCCATAGAAAACGGCCTCAATTTGATCTGAAATCATGGAAAAGACACCGTTGAGTTATTTTTCACATGTAAACACAAACAACATGTCAATCTAACGTGTGGTGTGGTCGGAATGACTCATTAAATAGTTTTTAAAGGTACTGAAGCCTTTAAAAATGTGTGTCAGGGGTTCAAAACCAGGAAAACAATGTCAGATTGGTATGAAATCATATGACAATGACATTTGATTGATTTTTGAAATGTAGGAACTCATAAAAAGTCATTCTGAGTTACGGTTTTCCCTAAATACTCGTAAACACGTTTTTAGTGTTCTAAAACACATAAACTTGTGTGTAACGATCCAAACCATAGAAAACAACCTCATATTGACGTGAAACCATGAGACAATCACCGTTGATTTATTTTTGACGTGTATGCGCAGACAACACGTCAATCTGACATGCATTGTGATTGGAATGACTCGGTAAATAGTTTTTAAAGATACTGAAGCCATTAAAAACGTGTATTGAGGGGTCAAAACTAGGAAAACAACATCGGATTGACATAAAACCAGAGGATAACGACCATCGATTGATTTATGAAATGTAGGAACCGACGGCATGTCATTCCAAGTTACGATTTTCCTCATATGCCTGTAAACGCGTTTTTTGTGTTTTAAAACACATAAACATGTATGTGACAGTCAAAACCTTAGAAAACGACCTCGGATTGGTGTGAAATCATGGGACAACCACCATTAAATAATTTGTGACATGTACGTGCAAAAAACGCATCAATATGATGTGCGGTGTGGTCGGAATGACTCGATAAGCAGTTTTTAAAGGTATTGAAGCCTTTAAGAACATGTATCGAGGGATCAAAACCTGGAAAACGATGTTGGATGGACATGAAATTAGAGGACAATGACCATCGATTGATTTGTGAAATGTAGGAACCGGTGACACATCATTCTGAGTTACGGTTTTCCCGGGATGCCTGTAAACGCGTTTTTAGTGTTTTAAAACACATAAACGTGCGTGTAACAGTTCAAACCATAGAAAATGACCTCAGATTGATAAGAAATCATGGAACAACCACCGTTGAGTTATTTTTTATGTGTACGCGCAAACAACATGTCAATCCGACATGCGGTGTGGTCAGAATGACTCGGTAAACAGTTTTTAAATGTACTGAAACCTTTAAAAACTTGTGTTATGGGGTCAAAATCAGGAAAATGACATCGAGTTGATATGAAATCAGAGGAAAGTGAACTTCAATTGATTTTTTAAATGTAAGAACTGACGACACATCATTCCGAGTTACGGTTTTCCCAAGATGTCTGTAAACGCGTGTCCAGTGTTTTAAAACACGTAAACATGCATGTAATGGTCAAAACCATAGCAAATGACCTCAAATTGACTTGAAATTATGGGACAACCACCATTAAGTTATTTTTGAAATATAGGACATAGTTTCATATCAAAGTCTTTAAAACCTGTTTATTAAGTAAATTTCAAGTACACCACATGTCGATTTAAAAATTAATTAGAATGTTATATGCTTATTTCTTTTCAATTTCAAGTGTTGAATCATTTCTTAAATAGGTAATTTTATGTTTTCAAAGTGTTTTGCATGATATATTATTTGTTTTATGTTAAAATGTCTTCTGGTTGATTAACAAAATAACAAAATTTATGTGTAACATTTTGAATATATTCTGTGTCTTTTCTTTTTCACATTTCTTTTATTAAATGTTTTGTTCTTTATTGTATGTGACAGATAATGGTAGTAGGCAGAAGGTTAATCGTTCTGATCCATGACATTCTTCAGAAGACAGTCGTGATGGTTCTTAGTTTCCGTGGTATGTTTAAATTTTATCAATGATTCTACTGTAATTCAGATTTATCATGTTTAGTTTTAATTTATGTCTTCTTTTTTGTTACGGTTGATGAAATGATGTGGTCGGTTTGAGTTGATGAGATGATGTTGAGACAGGCAGATGTGGTGGAGGTCGTGGGGTGGATGTATATTGGGTATGAGTTGTTGTTGGACATATTTTATATGTATATATTGATAACTGATGCATGGGTTGACTGAGGTTATGGTGACTGAGGTTATGTCAACTGTGGATGTATATATATATTACTGTGGATGTATAATATATGTATGATGAGTTTATCATGCAATTGTGTTTTAGTTTATTGCATGTCAGGGTTTTTATATTTATATCTTTTGATTAAATTTTTTTAAAAAAAATAAATTATAAAGTAAATATGTAGGGGAGGTTTCTAAAAACCGCTGCTAAATAAATTAATGGGAAACCTTATTAGCGACGGTTACTATTAACCGCTGCTAAATTTATTGCACGACCACAAAACAGGGTTCTATCAGCGCTAAAAAAGCATTAATCAGCGCTAAAAAACATTGATAATCGAGATGTTGTTAAAAAGGGATCCCTTTTATCAGTGCTAAAAAAACGCTGATAAAATGGTCATTTATCAGCGCTTTTTTAGCGTTGTTAAAAGACCCTTTTATCAGCGCTAAAAAAATGGTTGATAAAGGTCAAAAAAATCTACAAATTGGAGGTGGTCCCGTGCGCCTTGTCTTTGTTGGGTTTCAAACCTGAGACCTCCTCCTCATGCGTCCGTGACTCTATCACTCGCCTATATTGTTTTGTCTCTCATTTTATGACACATCTACATCTTTATATATATTTCGTTACACACACACACATATTTAAATACACATATAAAATTTGTTTTGTGTGTGCGTTTATAAATACATAAATATATATATTTTTTCTCTCAAAAATATATATATATTTATATATACGTGTCCATCTATAAATATAATTATATACATTTCTATTTATTTACATATTATATATATATATATATATATATATATATATATATTAGAATATGTAGATAAACATATATATCTGTCAACACACACACAAATATATTTATATATATATAAATATTATATATACATTAATTGTATATGTACATGTATATAAATATTCATACATTTGTATTTTAAATAAAATGGGTATTATTTTTTATTTAGATAAGGTTAATATATTGAGAAATATATTTTATATGTAAATATGTTTAATTATTTATTTATAAAATTATTTTTTACGGGTGAATATATAAAAAATATGTATATATTGTTATATATTTGATTGTAAATAACAGTACATTGCGAAAAACAATAAATTCAGTCTCCGCAAATAAAAAGCAATAATACTCCTTTAAATGAGTCTCAAAATCCATCAAATGTTAAAAACTTACGGTACCCCAATAAAAAACTCGGTTTTGGAGACCTTCTAGGCCTTTTGACAATTTGATATGTGGTAGAACTCAAATGGACACCCGGATCAAATGTTATGACCGTTTGAAGTTTGAGTTACGTTTTAACTTATTTTCTTTTATTAATTTTGTTATTTTTTTATATTCAAATTGCTATTAAATGACTATTACTCGATAATAATTAAGAAATTATTAATTAAAGAAATCTTTTAATTATTTTATACGCCATTTTCACTAATTATATTATATATTATGTGTAAATGTTTATTTAGTTTTATCTAAAACATATTTAAAATATATATATTATATTTATATCAATATAAATATATTAACATATTAATATGTCATTTTCAATGAAATGTAATTTTTTTGAAGTATATTTTTATCAACGCTTGTAAAAAAACATTGATAAATGAGGCTTTATTAGTGTTTTAAAAAAAGACACTAATAAAAGAGATCACTTTAACATCACTAAAAAAAACGTTGATACAGAGGTACTTTTATCAGCGCTAAAAAAAACACTGATAAAGGGGTACTTTTAACACTGTTTTTAGAGCTGATAAAGGTACCCCTTTTATTAGCGCTTTTTACAGCAGTATTAAATGGCGGCGCTGTGAAAACTCGTTTTTGTGGTAGTGTTAACGGCGGTTAGGTTCATCATATCTATTTTATTTTTGGTTTATTTAAAAAAACTACCGCTAAATAAAACTGAAACTACACCAAAATGCTTCAAAAACGACACACACAAAAACCGCCACGAAATGACTGGCAACTGTGCAATAAGCGTCGGTTTTAAGAACCTCCGCTAAACGATTAAAACACCGCCAGTTGAAGAAAAGACTGTAGCTGATGACTACTATTTTTTGCAGTAATTCTTTGATTCTTCATTATTCTCTAAACATCTTCAATCTTCAACAAAAGTCAAATATAAGCCTTTTATGCATTAATTACCAACAAACATAACACATGTGGAGATGGAAGAAGGTAATTAACAAAACAAGATAATATTAAAAAAATTATAGTTATCATGACCAAATCAAATAAAGAATGTTTTGTATGTATAGAAATTATTTTGTTTTTTTCTTTTAAAAACTCTTACATTTTTTTTTGAAGTTGCGTTTTCTAGAAAGGTTTAAAAAAAATTGGTGCCATTGACTTAAAAATTGTTTTAAAAATAAGAAAATAATTTAATATTTTCATATTTTTTATTTCGGAGACTCGTTTACAAAAATAAATAATATTTGTATATATTTAAATGCATATTGGCAAATTACATCGTTTTAAAAATTAGATTAATAATTATTTTATTTTTGAGGAATTTTTAATTAAAGTATAAAGGTATGGACGATAAAAAAAACAATAAGAATTTTGATTAATTAATATAATGATCGGGTAGGTCCATGACCTATAAAATCATAGGTGAGAATTTTAGCTCTAGTTATCAAATCATATTTTACTTTTGTAACAAAAAAAGATTATTGTTACAAAAAAACTATAAAAGTCAAATAATCATATTTTACTTTTACACGTGTGACCATCCAGTGAAAAGTGAGCGCACAAATGGAAGGGCATTTTTGTCCCAAAGATAAAATTCCGAACCATGACAAAATATAAAAACAAAGTCTTTCCGGTTTATGAAAAATAGTTTTTTATACCGAACTAAATTACGTTTCTAATTATGTCAAAAAAAGTAATAATTTTTTTATGTATCTCAAAAACCAATAATATATTAAAAGCCATAGAATTTGTTTACACACATAATGAATACCATTTTTTTAATACAAAAAGGTATTTGCTTTTTAATGAAGTTGCATATTGTTAATTTTTATGTTTAAAGAAAATAAATTTCTCCGATGAGGTGATGTAATTATTCTAGTTTTTTGGGTGTTCACTTGAATTCCGAAGGATGGGGGGTTCGATTCACGTTGTGGTCTCAAAGAAACATACTTTGGTAATCATTGGAAAAAATAACAAATTTTGTTTGTATTTAAAAAACAAATAATATTTTTAAAGGCATAATAAATATTTTTAATGGTAAAAAAGTAATTTCTGTTCCAAAAAAATCATTTTTGAATCTTTTCAAATTCTAATAAATTTTATCTATAAAGAAAGTTAAAAATATTTTTAAAGGAATAGGATTTTTTTTAAGACAACAAAATGCCAACTTTTTTATTGAAATTGCATATTGCTAATTATTTTGTTTAGAAAAAAATAGTTTTTAATGACTTTAAAAAATAAAAAATACTCTAATTATACAAATATTTGTTTTAAAAAATATTTGAAAAAACTAATAATTTTTATTCAGTCTTTCAAAAACTTAAAATATTTTTAAATGCATAATAATTATTTTTTTGAACACAAAAAAATGTAATTTCATTTTTAATGAAATCACATGCTATTTTTAAAGCAATTACTTTTTACTATATAATTTTCCACTAACGGGTTTAGTGAGATTTTTCCAAAATAGTTTTTAGTGGAATTTTGTTTTGAAATTTTACGGTGAAAATTTTCAATACCATTTTCAATGGTATTTTCTAGTGTGGGTTTTCAGTGAAATTTTATAGTGGAATACCCTTGTATGGTATTTCAATGGAAATTCTCGATGTAGTTTTCAATAAAAAAAAATCACTGGAATTTTCCGGTGGAGATTTGCAGTGAAAATTTCTAGTATAATTTTCTTTACTTTAGTTTTACAATGAAAATTTCCACATAAGTTTCGTAAATACATTGTTCAGTGGATTTTGCTTTGAAAATTTCCAGTGAAATTTTCCCATTGGATTTTTCAGTTAAATTGCAACGATCGGTGAATTTACGTGTCACTGATATCAGAGAAAATTTGATTTTTTGTTCTAGAGCAAGGGATGTTTTGAGAATTCAAATTCAGAATAGAATTTCGAGAATTAGAGCACCTCTAGGAGGTGTATTTGGATGTGTTTGGGTGTTTTCGAGAGGCTTGGGAGGATAGTGGGTGATCGGGGGAGGGACGGTCCGATGATAAATATGCAGCATTAATGCAGTTACCACGAGGTACCCGGTGGATGAGGCAAAGGGGTTGTAGCCCCTGGAGCTCCAATGGGTACCTGGTGGATTCTTGCTGGTTTTTTCTTTTATTGGGGGCATGATGGTCATTTCACTATTGTGCCCCCTCGGTTCTTCAATGAAGGTGGGCTTGGGAAAGACCTTTTTTGGTTCGCCATTCCCCCCTCTTTCACCCTCTTTTCCACCTTGAAGCTCCTATTGATGAGGGGTGATCCGAAAGGTGTTTCTGCAAAGTTTAGAGGTCTGATTCCTCTTCATCCTTATCATGACCCCTCCCTCCAAAGTGTACCCCTCCCGGGCCAACAATGAGAGGAGGATGATTAATGTCCGAGTCCCGCCTCCAGTAGGTCTCAGGTTGACGACTAACACCAAGAGTATAATAATCATACATATGAGAGACATTACTCTCTAAGAGAACATTCATAAGAGAGAGATAAGACAAATGCACCAATCAACACATGCTCAGACATATATATAAAGAAATCTCAAGTGCAAACATGCAATGTCATACAATACTATAACAACTGAAAGAAAAGCTATAAGTGCCAAAAGGTAAAGATGACAACGACCACGAAACCCAAACAACTTCTTCAAAACCACGAGCTAATAATATCCAGCCTAATCTCCATCCTGCTCCGGCTGACCTGAAAAACAATTTATATATACGTAGGGTGAACATAATAGTATACTTAGTATGATTCTCCCTGAAGTCTCTCGTGCAAAAGATAAAGAAAACATGCTAAAACATAATGAACAACAGTGGAACTAACTCGTCACCTAAACAAGTATACTAAGTTCTCAGGCTCGTCATGGTTAACTCTCACAAAGTATCGCATATAAGAGAGCATATAATATAGTAATGAAACATCAAGGGTACCCCACTCCCGCTTCTCCACTGGTTTGTCGCTTTGCTCCAACGTCGCACGTCCTGAGCCATCTCTCTCCAAAAGTAAGCCAGCCCGAAGACACCTGGGCAAAACATCACAATATGCACCTCGTGCATCCCATCATCACGTCATCCAATCCACATATCTGTATATAGTAACCAAGCAGTTTTCAAGACCCACCACAACCCGTATGACATGTATCATACATCGAGTATTATACCTCAAGCCATTACGGCCCATACACTGAGTAAGTACCTCAAGCCATCACAACCTATACATGTCATACCTATAATAATCTTCTGGATACTATATTCATTAATACATGCGTGTGAAATAATCACAAACCATCACAACCCCCTACACACATATATGAGAAAACTAACCGTCGTGCATACCGATACAAGTAACTACCAAGAGAAGAGAGCAAACCCAGAGGGGGTAGTCAATCATCCATCCTCCCACCAAGATGTTGGGGAAAACACCCTCCCATAGTCCACTGAGTGTCAGTCGCCCTAACTGTCATGGCTAGGGCAGCGTATGAAATCACATAATATACACGATATAATATATCTCACCACACTATGAGTATAACCTTGTCTTAGACTTAACTACATCTAACGTTGCTCGAACTCCCGACCGCCACTGCTAAAACCAGATATCCTATAAGCACACAAGCATTTAAAGAGTTACATTAAAATTACTTTTTTTATTAAACAAACCACTTTACTTTAATTAATTCATCATCCCATTAAAATTATTCCATATTACAGTGCATTACATTAACAACCAAAGTAAAGTCCATGCCCTCTAGGCATAATCCAAATCGAGTCCACGATTTCTCAAGATTAACATCTTTTCAACATTTTCATTCTATCATTACCAACCCCATGGGTTAAGAATTATTTATTCATTATTAGCATCATTCCATAAACCAGACACTCCAGGAAAACCATCCTAAGTTTCCAACAAGAGGAAACATGCAACCAAACACATCCAGCTGCCTCAAACAGCGAGGAAAGGAATGCAGATAAAACAAGCAACTTGACCATTGTCCATTAAACAGATTCATAAATGAGCATCCCAGCTCTCAGCATCACATCAACACAGGTAAACCCAACTTCAACCCACTTCATCACCTCTGGTGTCATCACTGACACCCACATGCATATCCTGATGCATCTCGCCATCACATGCATCAAATGTCGCCACACCATCCGGGCCTCCCCACCCACATCACATCAACCATCCCAAACTCAAAAGCAGAAGGAAACAAACAAGCACAACCAACACAGTAATCTAGGCCCTAAAACAAGACATACAGTCTTCACACATAAACGAACTCTCACGACTCCAAACTCAAGACACTCATCCTTCTCAAGTAGATGAGCGACTCAGACCCTAACAATTATCTTTATCACACAAATGGTTATTATTCCATCTTAAATTAATCAATTCATTATCCACATATCCGAACTATGGGCAACTGAAAACATAAAGCTATAACAAGCTACCAAATTAATTAAACAATTAATTTAAACAAGCTTCTAATCATTCAACCATTCTCATTTATCATGTCATTTCAATTATTATCGTCAACAAGCATTATCATGCTTCAAATTCTTTATCAATTCCATTAATCACATGGAAGATCACATTTAATTAAACATTCATACTCACATCAATTTGATTATCATCAAATTACAACCACCACCCACTACTGGAATTTGTGGTACTTGTGACGGGATCCCGTCGCAAATGAGCTTTTGCGACGGGGTCCCGTCACAAATAGCCCGTTGCAGAAAACGGCGTCGCCAATAGTATTTTTTGCGACGAGATGTCGCAAAAAAATACTATTTACGATGAGAAATCGTCTCATCGCAAATAGTTCTATGATTATATAGATTATATATATAAAAACCTATTGCGATGGCCCTGTCGCAAATAAGTATTTGCGACCATCCAGTTTTCCCATCGCAAATACTTATTTAAAAAATATATAAACTATTTGCGACGGGGTCCCATCACAAAAGGACCCGTCACAAATACTTAATAAAATAAAAAAAATATATTCAATAAAATTATGATAAATTAATATTAGAAAATAATAATAATATTAATACTATTAATATAAATAATATAATATTATATAATAATAATACTAATATAAAAAATATAAAAAATTATATTATTATAATATTAATAAAAAAAATACTAATAATAAAATAATGTTATTATTATTAATATTTATAAAAAAATAATATTAATAATATTAAAATAATAAAAAATAAAAAATATTAAAATTCTCAATATTCGCAAAAAAATATAAAAAAATATTATTATTATTATTAGTAAAATAAACAAACATTAAAAAATATAATACTAATAATAAATAATAAAATAATAAAATATTAAAAATAAAAAAAATAAAAAAAATTAAATTATGCAATATTCGCACCAATATAAAAGACAGAAACTGTAAATAGTTAATATTACAACAAACTTTGAATTCAAATGTTTTTAACATTAAAAAAAAGTCACTTAGGGGGATAGTCTTCTAAAAGAGGTGGAGGAGCTGGAGAAGATGGTGGAGGAAACTCCGTCCCTAAACTACGAGTTAGACGACACATGTACTCCATCTGCTCGTGATGCTGACACTACTGGAATAGGGGTTTTCCCAACACTTATATACCAACAGTTTGCTTAAACCGTTGGTAAAAAAGAGTTTTACCAATGGTTTGCTTAAACCGTTGGTAAAACCAAGTGCAAGACACCCTTTACCAACGGTTCTAGTGAACCGTTGCTAAGGGGGGTCTAAATTACCCCCCCTTACCAACGGTTCTTGAAAACCGTTGGTAAAGGTTTGCCCTAATAACACCGCGCGACCCTTCTTCTCTCCCCCATTCGGACAGAACCCTAATTTGACAGCAGCCCCCGTGATCAGAGCACCTCTCCCCCATTCAGACAACACCTCTCTCGGGTTCATCTCGATTCCTCCATTCGAACGGTTGGAATCTCAGCTTCCCCCATCCAAGCTGCTGAATCTTCATCCGAACCATCCCAAATTAGGTATTTTCTTAAGTGGTACCTTATTTTTATTGTTATCTATCTAATATTTCAGTTTTAAGTTTTGATTTTGATGTGTATCTATTTTTTTCAGTTTTGATTTAACCTAGAAAACCCTTTTAGATTTTTTCTCCAGAACCATAGAAAACCCTTTTAGATTTTTTAGTTGTCACTTTAATTTATCATATCATTATATTAAAATGTTATATAAATAGACTAGATAGTTATAGACCTCTCGGTGGTCACCTACATGAATTGTATCTCACACATTGTTCAAGATGCCATTGGGTACCCGGATAAACTACATGATTATATGTTTAGATAAGGGGAATCACCATTTTACAGATGCATGACTGCTCACATGACATAGGATGGATCATGTAGCAGATGATTGGGTTGTAGCTCAAGAAGCTAGGTCGAATTTTAGAATTTATTGAGCCTCTTGTATAGTACTACTTACTACTAGTTGTAACTATGTTTTTCTGCTTAATACATAACATACATTACCATCATTTGGTTTATGATTCTGTTATTAGTTGGTATTACTGATTTGGTTATTTTCATCCATTTCCAGTATTTTCCCATTGTTATCTTTCTTTCACTTTTTAACTGATAATATTAAAATTGTGCAACTTAGGTAATGAGGGAATAGTCTCCCCCAGACACACCAAAGGCTCTCACTATTAGTCAATAACATTTGGAATTTTGGTAGATGTGCTTGAGGCCATGTGGCCATCTGGGTTCGGGTCACTAATGAGTGGCATCCTGGTTTGGGATGTCAAATCCATACCTATAACTATTGAAGGTCCCTCTCCAAAATCAATTGGGACATGATTCAATGAATACACCCTACCAACCTATGATCCATGGCCCCAAACCTAGGATCCTTTAATCGATGGTTAAGGTGAAACTTGATGAGGCCATAACTACTTTTGATGTGATCCTCATCCTACTCCTCATCCTGATCTCCCTGAAGAAGTTAAAGTATAAAACTCATGTACTCCCAACAAGACCCTTAAGGATTATGTATTCCTTGATCCACTTCCAATATCTTACTGGGAAATCCTTGAATATAGGCATTAAAAATTTTGTATCTTATTTTCTTATATACACTGTATTTTGTTGTGTTTCTTAATATGATTCTCATATAGAGTAATGTCTCAGTTATGCTTTTATATAAAGTAAACAATTGTCATTTACCTAAATATTTTTTTGATTGAACTTCAATATTATTGATTTTCTTTGAAATGACTTATTTCAATTTTTTTACAGAATGGATAGAAGTTGAATGTATGAAACTGGTCGGATTTCAACCGATTTTCAAAATAATTTGAAAAACTTTTTAGATTTTGCATTTTACAAGGCTTCAGATAGTGGTCGCATACACTGCCCATGTTATAATTGTGCTGGAAGACCTTGGTTGAGTCATGAAGCAGTTAGCTATCATAAAACCAAATATGGTTTCCAAAGAAACTATTATTTGTGGTATCACAATGGAGAGAAAATGAAATCTCAAAATGTTGATGATCCAAATGATAGGACTGAATTGGAGAGTTTGATATATGATCGGTTTCCATTTATTCGGCATTATGAGAAGGAAAGGATGTACAACTAACAAGATTTCAATACAAGCACACATGATGCGTCCAATGAAAATGATGATGTTGATAGGGTGAAAAAATTGAATGATGCTCCGATGACTCCAGTATATCGGCAGTGTGGTAAAATGAAAAAGTTGGAATTTTTAATCCGATTGTTTCATGGGAAAACTATGTATGGGATTTCAAATACTGCAATCGATTATATTCTTAGCTTCTTGAAGGAATTACTTTCAGATGATGTAGATATTCTCTCAAACCACTATATGGCATGGAAGTTAGTTGATGAACTTGGATTCTCAAAAAAAAAAAATCATGCTTGCCTGAATGATTGCAACTTATTTTGGGAGGAAAATGCTGAAATAAATGATTGTATCAAATGTGAAACCTCCCGATGGAAGCCAAAAGATGATGGAACACCATCTCGTGTTCCACAAACAGTAATGTGACACTTTCCATTGATCCCCATATTACAGAACCTTTTCACGTCTGATGAAATATCTGTAAAAATGCGATGGCATGACACTGAGAGAAAAAATAATAATGAAGAGTTGGTTCACCCTGCAGATGGATTTTCATGGTAGAGATTTGATGCTCGATATCCTGAATTTTCAGCCAACGTGCGTAATGTGAGACTAGGTCTTTCATGTGATGGTTTTAATCCATTTGGGCAGATGCTTACTTCGCACAACACATGGACGATTTTCATACACATTTATAACCTCCCCCCATGGTTGTGTATGAAAAAGCCTTACACTTTCTTGAGTATACTGATATTTGGCCCTTCTGATCCTGATAATGATATAGATGTATATATGCAACCTTTAATAAAAGAGTTGAAACTTCTTTGGGATGTTGGTGTGCCCACATATGATGCATGTTTGAAAGACATATTTCGGATGCGTGCTGCGGTTATGTGGATGATCAATGATTTTCCTGCTTATGCAATGATGTCTGGATGGAGCACAAAAGAAAAATTGTCATGTCCTGTTTGTATGAATAATACTAAATCAAGAAGACTGAAATATCGTCGTAGTTTTAGTTTTATGGGACATCAACGATTCTTTCCAATGAACCATCCATATAGAAACAATCGTCGAAGATTTGACAATACCATGGAGACTGATGATCCACCTCAACGTATGTCTGGAACTGATGTGCTTAATGAATTGAAATATTTCATTTATTCATTTGGGAAGGGTGTAATGAAATCTAGAAAGAGGAAAAATGTTTCCAATGATACCTGTTACAATTGGAAGAAGACGAGTATATTCTTTGAGTTGTCGTATTGGTCAACCAACTTGTTACGTCATTGCTTAGACGTAATGCACATTGAAAAGAATATATGTGAAATGTTGCTTTTGATTCTTTTAAATGTCAAGGGGAAGACAAAAGATGATTTACGATCTCGGCGTGACTTGGTAGATTGGTGGATCAGACCAGAATTGCATCCTGTTTGTATCAGTGAAAATAAATGACAAGTTCCATGTACTTCTTATGTGATGACACCTTGTTGGGAAAAAATCTCTCAAGGCATCATTGAATCAATTTTGAGGTGATTGTGTTTGTTGACAAAGTGGACATCTGAGTGGTGATTGTTGACAAAGAAAAACAATGATATACAAATTTGTTGAAAAAGAGGATTTCATGGTGGAATGTCGAGTTCAAGAGCTGCGGTTAATGATCCATGATTGATTCAAGAACGTCGATAATAGAATAGACGATCTGGAGGTGGTACAAAAAGAACAGATACAAGGTGGCGCCGTTTTCCAGTGTTTGCCAAATTTTTGGGCCTGAAAATCGACAAATGAAGAAAAGTGTTTTTGGCAAAGGGACTTGCGCGCCGATGACTTGGAGTATAGAAAACTTGCGCGCCATATGTTTTTCAAGATCAGAAGATCAAAATATGGCTAAGGAAACAAGTTCGCGCAAGTTTGGGAGTTGGTCGCGCAAGTGTCTAGGAGGACAGAAGACTTGCACGCTGAGACTGGGTCGCGCAGGTGACTTGCGCGCCGTCGCGCAGGGTGGTCAATTTTCCTATAAATACTGGACCACACCTCTTCATTAACTACCGGAGTTCAACACTTTGAGAAATCAGAGCTCCCGTCGCGCAGGTGTGGTGGTCGCGCAAGTGGTGTGTGTGGTCGCGCAGGTGGGACTTGCGTGCCAGGGTGATTGTTGCACGCCAGTTTTTGAAGTCGCGTGCCCGTGTGGAGTTTCATGCCAATATTGGATTGGGCGTAAAAGGAAGTGAGTCACGCAGGTTTGGAGTTGAGGAAGCTTGAGTCGCACAAGTGTCTGAGGAGGACTTGCGCGCCCGTTGTGACTTGCGCGCCGATACTTGCGCGCTGAGATTGACTTGCGCGCCAGGTAAGGTTTATTTCCAGCAGTGATTTTTGGGCTACGTGGAAGCTGGATGTTTGCCCGATTCCTTCGGTGCAAAGAGATATTCATATATGGGTGAAAATTGGGCTTCAACAGAGCATCTACTTACAAAAGAATATGCATTCCTTCATGAAAATGAAGAGACCTACAGGTCTATAAACTGTGAGTGGATTCCTTCCAAGAGCAGTGAGCAAAGGAAGAGAAAGAAGGTGATCCTCTCCACCGGCAGTGAGCCAGAGAGAGAGAAACAGGGAGTGACCCTTGAGAAATCAGTGAGCTGACCCTAAACTTTGTAAAGGCAGTGATCCTGGGCATAGAAGTGATCTAGCCTGAACCATTATATCCACATCTAGTGAAGAATAGTGGAATTAGGTACGACCGAAAACTTGTCGGCGTATGCTCCTTGGACGTAGCCTAGTGAGGGTGAACCAAGTAAAAATCTTTGTGTCTGTCTACTTACTTCCCTGCGTTGCATTTAAAGCATCATCATCAGATAAAGAAGAAAATAAGTGATCATAATAAACACACAAGTGCAAACGAAGTGACCCTTGTAATAAAGAGGTCAAGATCCAGTGGGGCAGGAAGAACTGTGAAAAAGAATATCCATACCCTAATTCACCCCCCTCTCAGGGTATATAGGCCCCTATTGGTCCTAACAATTGGTATCAGAGGGAAGGTTGCTTTTATCAGATTTGTTTGCTCTGACTTGGTGTAGTTGATCTGTGTGGTTAAAGAATCAGTCTGCTCTTATCTTGGTGAGCCATGGCAAAGGGAAAAACATCAAAGAAGAATCAGAAGTCAGGTGGTATTCCTCAGTGTGGAAGTGTGTATGGAAAAAGTGTGATTCAGTTAAAAGAATCAAACAGCTTACTAAAAGAAGGTCTGGATGAATCTGACAGGGAAAAGATTGATTCACTCAATCGTGATGTTGGAATGAGTGAAGTACATGAGCATCAGAGTGATGCTGAAACAGAAGATGAAATTGAAGGAAGAATGGATATACGAGATGAGTTAGAGGCTGCTCTTAAGGAGATAGATGTTTGGAGAGCAAAAACAAAGAAGTCTAACAAAGTTGTTCCCGATGCCAAACTCTATATGCATCAGCAGGAAGAAGAGAAGTCTGAGTTGATGGAAGAAATTGAGAAACTCAAGTTATCAACACGAGAGAACTCAGAATCGGTTAGTGAGTATAAGGTTAATATTGAAGAACAGAAAAGGGTGATCAATGAATTGAATAGAAAAGTGAAAGATCAAGTCATGTGTATCGAAGAACCTGATATTTCAAGTGACGTTAGAAACACTGATGAAATTAAATCTAAAGATATTAGGATCCAAGCACTGGAAACTGAGATCAACAAGCTAAGAAGTTTGAATCAAAGGCTTATTGATGTAGCTACTGACCTAAAGGAGAAGAATGATTCTCAAGGTGAAAAACTACAAAAGATGGCTAAAATGAAAGGAAAACAGAAGGCTAGTGATTATGAAGAGAATCAAAACTCAGATGAAGTTAGGAATCTGAAAGCTAGAAATGATGATCTAGCAACACAGTTGTCTGAGCTAGTTCAGAAGAATCAAATGCTACAACAAGAGAATATATGTTGTTCAGATTCTGTTGCTCAAGAAAAATTGAAGGTAAAAGATCAAAATGACATGGTTGATAAGCTGAAGCGTGAACTGGAAGATGAGATGAGTTGTGGAAAGAATCTCAGAAAAGAACTCAATTCCCAACTTGAATCAAGGGATATGAAAATTCAAAAGTTGGAAGAAGAACTAGAATCAGTGAAGAAGGAAGTGGAGAAATCCAATGCTAGAGGAAAGCCTAAAATGAAGGATGCCCTGCATTTTCTATTTGATCATCCTTCAACAAGTGATGATAAAATGAAGAACAGATATTCTATTTCTGAAGAGAAACAACAGAATATTTTCTTAGCTCAAAGACCAGCAAGTTTCGGAAAAGCTGGTATTGGATTTGATGAATCACCTCCCATGCATGATAAGAAGAGAGTCATGAATAGTTCCAGGAGTAGAGAAAAACATATAGGTGCTAAAGATAGGCCTAAGAGGACAGTTATAAAAAGAAGTGATGACATGTGCTTTTTCTATGGGATTCATGGCCACACGTCAAACTTCTGTTCAGAGGCTCTGGAATACATCTCAGGCTGTGAAAACAGAAACATTACTAAATCTGAGAATAAGAAGAAGCATCATGAGAAATCAGAGAGAAGAGTATCTCAGAGGAAAGCATCCATTAGATGCTATTACTGTGGAAGAATGGGACACACCATGAGTATGTGTCAGGAAGCTCAAGAGCCCCGTGTCAGAAGAAGAACTCAAGGTGTATCAGCATCTCGACATAAAACCGACAAAATGAGGTATGCCTTTGATGGAAAATGTTTTATATGTTCAGATCATGGGCATTTGGCAAGAAATTGCAGTAAGAAGAACACAAGAAGGGAAAGAGAACTCAAAAAGGGATTCTCGACTCCAGTGATGCATAATGAGAAATTATACACTGGGAGACAATGTGGTAAGGATAAGAATAGTCTTAGAGCCTCATGGGAATCACATGGAGCTGAACGAAAGGTGTATCAGTCACCTCCTCGGTCATACTCCCAACAACTCTTAAGGAGAGAATGTGAACAAAACTGGATGATTAAGGGGAGATCTACTTCAGCTGTGATAAAGAAGAATGAACGTTCAATGGATGACTCACAACTAGTGAAAAATAATGTGGTGACTCAGACATCTGATAAAAGAAATATGAACAAAGAATGTATTGAAAAATTTGCATGTCGTGTTCCACAATGAAAAGTGGAGGAAGGTGCAAGATCCTTGCAATGGTGGAAGAAGCAAGGGAATGTGACAAGAAGATATATTCCTGCTCTGAGAAGAAATCAAGGGAAATGGAATTTTGGTGGAACATCAAAGCTAGAAATGTGTACTAGTGGGTTTAAACCCCAAATGGAGAGAAAGGCCAGGCCTACAAAATCTTCATATCAGAAAAAGACTCAGCATGCAGGTAATGAATGCTTAGTCATATGGCCAGAGCAGTTGAAGTTGGCCAGCCAGCTGGAGGAAGCAAGAAAAGAATGTGATGCGCTCCAAGAAAGAATCAAAGGGTTGACCCATCAGGATCAACCACTATCCTCGTCTTGAGGATTCAAGAAACATCCCCTCTCCTTATGTATATAAATGATATTAACTGATGATTCATGTGTTTCTGGTTTTAGGGAGATACAATCCAAGGGGAAGTGGCATCTAAAGATGAAAAGCGGAGAAGTGATGTGCTCCATATTTTTAATTGGCCCAAATCAAGTACAATAGTTGAAGAAGAAAGGGAGAAACATAGCACAATAGGAAGTGATTGTGTTATTAACTTTATCTCTTGTTTCCTACACCGAGTTTCAACTCATTAGGCTTAGAGATTTTGTTAATGGCTCAACTTTGAGTGGAAGATGAGAACAAATGATGCAAGAGAAAAAAAATGACTGCTTTCAGGATACCAAGAAGCTACGAGAGAAAATCAAAGGTGTGTCAACAAAAATTTGAGAGAATATGTTCAAAGAAATGACGTCATTGAACAATGACACAAAGAAAAGTAGCTGAATGAAATGAATCCACTAAAAAAAATGAGTCAGTGAACAATTTACTGACAAAAGTGTTGGGGAAGAAAGCAAAACAGAGGGAGAAGAAGTGGCTGGTGCTGATTCAGAAGAAGGCACTGATGATGAACAAGAAAGTGTCAAGTATGTGTCTATAAGGAAGCCAAAGAGCTGAGCTGAAACTGATAGACAGAATATCATTTTTGATCAGGCAGCTCCAGTTTAGACTAGAATAATGAAGTCACTACAACAGACATCATTCTTATCTCATGTAGAACCAAAATGCTTTGATGATGCAGCTGAAGATGAAAACTGGGTTCAGGCTTTGAATGAAGAGCTTGACCAGATTGAGAAGAACCAGACATGGGAGATTGTTTTGAGGCCAGTAGACAAGAATTTCAACAGGACTAAATGGGTCTATCACAACAAGATGAATGAAGATGAAACTATTATTTGAAACAAATCACGGCTAGTGTGTAAGGGATACTCCCAGATAGAGGGAATAGATGTAGATGATACATTTTCACCGGTTGCAAGGCTGAAGACAATCATATTATTTTTTTCCATTGTAGTGCAAAAGAAGTTCAAAGTGTTTCAGATGGATGTCAAATCAGCATTATTGAATAGAATTTTGGAGGAAGAAGTGTATGTCGAGCAGCCAGATGGTTTTCTCATTCATGAGGATGAGAACAAAGTTTGCAGGCTGAAAAAGGCATTGTATGGGCTGAAACAAGCACCAAGGGCATGGTACTCAAGACTTGATCAGTACTTAAAAAGCTTGGTTTTCAGCGTGGGGGAGTTGATTACAATCTTTATTTCAGCAATGAAAGTAATTAAAGGATGATGGTTTTGGTTTATGTCGATGATATAATATTTGGCGGATCGAATGAAGCTCAGTGCAAACAATTTTACGAATTCATGAAAAATGAGTTTGAAATGTCAAATGATTGGAGAGCTAACATTTTTCCTTGGATTACAGGTGACACAAGAAAGTAATGGAACTTTAATTTCTCAATCCAAATACGCCAAAGAGGTTTTGAGAAGGTTTGGAATGGAAAATTCCAAGTAGATGAAGACTCCGGTTGCTACCTGGATGAAATTATCAAAAGATGAGGATGACAAGACAGTTAATATCACGGAATACAAGAAAATTATTGGAAGTCTGTTGTACTTAACTGCAACAAGGCCTGATATAGTTTTCAACACATGCAAAGCAGTGAGATATCAGAGTAATCCCAAGGAAAGCCACATTCTTGCAGTAAAAAGAATACTTCAGTATATCCAGGGCACAGTAGATTTCGGCTTGACATATACTGAAAAATATCAGACAGAGTTATTGGGATACACTGATGCAGACTGGGCCGGTTCAGAAGATGATAGAAAATCAACGTCAGGTGGTGCATTCTATCTTGGTGGATTGTGTATTTCTTGGCTAAGAAAGAATCAAGATTGAATTTCATTGAGCACTGTAGAAGCTGAGTATATTGCGGCCACTCAAGCATGCACACAGTTATTGTGGATGAAGTAGCAGCTTGAAGATATGGGAGTTGAAGTGAAGTCTCCGATCGGAATCCAGTGTGAAAACTCAAGTGCTATAAATCTTAGGAAAAATCACATCCACCATTCAAGGACAAAGCACATTGAGATTAAGTATCATTTTATCAAGGAGAAGGTTGAGTAGGGAATCGTGAAGTTGGAGTATGTGCCTACATAGCTACAGGTTGCAGACATTCTGACAAAGGCCTTACCCAAGGAAGCTTTTGAGAGGCATCGACTGGCTCTGGGAGTTCAGTCGATTCCCCTCACTTGAAATAGTGTGGATGTGGAACCCCCCTTCTCCCCGAGGTATGATGTGTTTTTCCCTAATGTGCTGATATGTGTTCTCTACTATGTTACAGACTAAAAAGGAGTGTCCTTTGTGTTTGTTGACAAAGGGGGAGAAAATAGTGATTGTTCAAGGGGGAGACAATGTGGAGATTTGATAAATCATGAATGATATGGGGAGAAGCTGACAGGTGGAGCAGCCATAACTTAGCTTGGACAATACAGGAAATAGGGCTAAAGAGGTTTTGAAGCTGACAAGGGATGAAGCTGTGAACAGAAAGGGGGAGCATATTAAATCTGACGATGCTAAAAGTGATCGATCAAAGGATAGACATCACGACAGCTGAGGATCGTGATAAAAGTAGAAGAGTGGTGTTGGAGAGTGGTAAGAATATTTCAAAACCAAAAATTGGTCTTCCAACAAGTCCTTCAACAACTGGTATCAGTTTAGTACAAATTGGTATCAGTTTGGTGTCAATAGTGGATGTTAGAGATGAAGTGATTCATTGATGAACTTTTCATTTACTCTTGTTTCTCACGCTGAGCATTTCTCATGTGGGCTTAGAGTATGTGTTAAGTAAATACTTGATCGCTATCAGAATCGCAAAAGGTGAATGGTGGATGAAGAATTAACGATGTATCTTTCCATAAAAGAGTTATCAACAAACCCAAAGGGGGAGATTATTGGGAAAAAATCCCTCAAGGCATCATTGAAGCATTTTTGAGGTGATTGTGTTTGTTGACAAAGTGGACATCTGAGTGGTGATTGTTGACAAAGAAAAACAATGATATACAAATTTGTTGACAAAGAGGATTTCATGGTGGAATGTCGAGTTCAAGAGCTGTGGTCAATGATCCATGATTGATTCAAGAACATCGATAATGGAATGGACGATCTGGAGGCGGTACAAAAAGAACAGATACAAGGTGGCACCGTTTTCCAGTGTTTGCCAAATTTTTGGGCCTGAAAATCGATAAATGAAGAAAAGTGTTTTTGGAAAAGGGACTTGCACGCCGAGGACTTGGAGTATAGGAAACTTGCGCGCCATATGTTTTTCAATATCATAAGATCAAAATATGGCTAAGGAAACAGGTTCGCGCAAGTTTGGGAGTTGGTCGCGCAAGTGTCTAGGAGGACAGAAGACTTGCGCGCCGAGACTAGGTCGCGTAGGTGACTTGCACGCCATCGCGTAGGGTGGTCAATTTTACTATAAATAATAGACCACCCCTCTTCATTAACTACCAGAGTTCAACACTTTAAGAAATCAGATCTCCCGTCGCGCAGGTGTGGTGGTCGCGCAAGTGGTGTGTGTGGTCGTGCAGGTGGGACTTGCGCGCCAGGGTGATTGTTGCGCGCCAGTGTTTGAAGTTGCACGCCCGTGTGGAGTTGCGTGCCAATATTGGATTGGACGTAAAAGGAAGTGAGTCGCGCAAGTTTGGAGTTGAGGAAGCTTGAGTCGCGCAAGTGTCTGATGAGGACTTGCGCACCCGTTGTGACTTGCGCGCCGATACTTGCGCGTCGAGATTGACTTGCGCTCCAAGTAAGGTTTATTTCCAGCAGTGATTTTCGGGCTGCGTGGAAGCTGGATGTTTGCCCGATTCCTTCGGTGGAAAGAGATATTCATCTACGGGTGAAAATTGGGCTTCAAAAGAGCATCTACTTACAAAGGAAGATGCATTACTTCATGCAAATGAAGAGACCTACAGGTCTATAAACTGTGAGTGGATTCCTTCCAAGAGCAGTGAGCAAAGGAAGAGAAAGAAGGTGATCCTCTCCACCGGTAGTGAGCCAGAGAGAGAGAAACAGGGAGTGACCCTTTGGAAAGCAGTGAGATGACCCTAAACTTTGTAAAGGCAGTGAGCCTGGTCATATAAGTGATCTAGCCTGAACCATTGTATCCACATCTAGTGAAGAATAGTGGAATTAGGTACGACCGACAACTTGTCGGCGTATGCTCCTTAGACGTAGCCCAGTGAGGGTGAACCAAGTAAAAATCTTTGTGTCTATCTGCTTACTTCTGTACGTTGCATTTAAATCATCATCATCAAATAAAGAAGAAAATAAGTGATCATAATAAACACACAAGTGCAAATGAAGTGACCCTTGTAATAAAGAGGTTAAGATCCAGTGGGGCAGGAAGAACTGTGAAAAAGAATATCCATACCCTGATTCACCCCCCCTCTCAGGGTATATAGGCCCCTATTGGTGCTAACACACCTGCTGACAAAAAATCAAATTTTGGAAGTTCTAGAGACTATTAAAGTTCCTGATGGCTATTCAAGCAATATATCAAAACAGGTCGACAGAAAAGAGTTGAAGCTGAAATCTTTTAAGACTCATGATTATCACGTCCTTTTGCATGAGTTGATTCCAATAGCAATCCATCATCTCTTTTCCAATAATGTAAGAGTCTCGGTTATTTGGTTGTGCTATTTGTTTAAAGATCTTTGTGCTAAGAAGTTTTCTAAATCCTTCTTGAAAAAACTGTTGGCAGAGACACCATTAATTTTGTGTGAGTTAGAGAAAATATTCCCTCTATCATTTTTTACATGCATGTTGCATCTGACTGTCCATCTTCTGAACGAAATACTTCTTGGAGGACCCGTTGCTTTCTGTTGGATGTATCCAATTGAAAGAAACATGTACACATTGGTTTGGAACAAGAATTATCCCTAAGGTTCTATTGTGAATGGTTACTTGGCTCAAGAATGTATGGATTTCTGTTCAATGTATTTGTCTGATCTTACTACGAGAATAAAAAGACCAATGAGAAATGAAGAAGAAAAGTATGAGCAAATTGAACCTAGTTTTCCATCACTTCCTCAGACAGGAGTAATTTCGGGATCATATACATTAACGACATTAATCCTTGAAGAGCGAGAGATGGCACATCGCACAATTTTTTTCAATTGTGATTTGTTCGATGAGTATATCAAGTAAGTAAATTGTACATGTATCTCTTATCTTATCTATTGTAATTTTAAATATTTGTTAAACTATTATTATTTTTATCTACAGGGAACATAAAAAATTGATATATAAAAAGCATCATTCTTTATCTTTGAGAAGGAAAGAGACTTTTCATAGAAAAGATTTTTCTACTTGGTTGAAATTGAAGGTAAAAATATTTATGTAATAACTAAATAAAAAAAATATTTAATTAAGTTTACTATTTGTTTATATTTCAGGTATCAATTTTTCCAACAGACTCTATTTCTAAGGAAATAAGAGCTTTGGCTTTTGGTCCTAATACCATGGTTCATGCTTGTAAATCACTTGTGATCAATGGATACAAATTTATTATCACTGAACGAGCAAGGAACCTGAGAACACAACATGATGGTGTTATACTAACTACCACAATATAGTGTTATGCTAGTTCATCAGATAATAGAGCTCGTTCTAAAAATGTAGCTTATTATGGAGTCGTGGAGAAAATAATAATTTTGGATTATTACTCGCATGGTCGAGTCACGATGATGAAATGTCAATGGTTTGATTTAATGACGAGGCAGGGCACCTTTATTGATGATTGTGGATTTAGAGTTATTAACATGACTTTCACTCTTGCCACTGATGAACCATATGTATTGACATCAATGGTGAAACAAGTTTTTTATGTCAAAGATCATCATCATCCTAAATTCGGTGTAATTATTGAAGTAAATCCCAGACATGTTTTTGATGATGGTGATGATGAAGTTGACACTATCCCTACTGCAATTGAAAGCAATCCGTTTATTACTTATGATGAATCTAATAGATCAATTTTCAGAGTTGATTGTGAACCTGAAGTTGTGGTGGGAAATATATAGAATCATACAATCATTTTCTCACCTACATGTTTCACCTACATCATTCAGTGTGTGTATCCTAGTACTTACCTTCAAACCACCATAAATATCCTATTTCTTTATATTTTTTTTATTATAATGGTTTTTCTATATTTTGTTTTTTGGGTTACACATTACTTATCTGTTTCTAATTACTTCCATATTTATTTTCATTACAGGAAATGACACCCATTGAAGAGATGCAGCGGAAAAGGATGACAAAAAATAATCACTGCATGACACAGATGGGCGTTCCTCCACTCATCCCTGTTGTGAGTATTTTATTTCAATAACTTATAATATCATGTGTTTAATTTTGTGTTAAACTTTTTTTCAGGATCCACCCCCTAGACGAGAGATATCCGATGAAGAGCCTTATATTTCCAGTACAGAGGCTAGTGGTAGGAGGGGCGGTGGTGTCAGAGTTAGACGATCATCTGGTGGTCCTGGTACTGAGGCTGGTGGTACGAGAGCTCATGGTGTGAGAGTTAGATGATCCACTGGTCGTACCCGATTAGACTATTCCCCTACCAAAGACGTATCTTCTACGCCCCATTTTGATCCTGGTGTGTCTTTAGGGACACATGATATATTTAGGCCTCCGATGTTTACACCACCATTTGGCCAGACGTCTGTGCTATCATCTTTTGCTTCTGGTTCATTATCTCCGAGCTATTATATTCCACATTCTTTAACTCCTGCTCTGACATAGTATGTGGATGAGGAACATACACTGAGGGACACTCCACCTGTACAGGATATTCCTTCAGCTTCTACACATCCAGTGATGCCCAATGATCTGACTACCACATTTATATTTATATAACTATATCAAAATTTTATACCAAAATTTATTTTTATTATAACTTGTACTGATATTTTTTTTCTTTAATAACAGATTCATCTACTGATAGAAGGTGGGGGAGAGGGCGTACTCGCTTGCGTGTGGTATGGAACCGCCAAACATAGTTGATGGTTGAATACAATGATGATGGACAAATGATTGATAAACCTGAGTAGCATTGTCAGGTTTTTTTGGCGACACTAGCCAAATACTCCGACATCATTCCGGTCAGCCCTCTTTCTTGGAGACATATACCACACAAAGTCAAGGATAATGTGTGGGCACAAATATGGGTAAAAAATTTATTGGATTTAATATAGTATTTTTTTTTATTTATATGAATTAATCTATTGGGTGTCAACTTCGGTTTAACTTCCCTGATGGCGAGGGTGCACGACCAGCACGTTTAAAGGAGATAGGAGATATTTGTAGAGCTTATAAGCATGATTTTTATGTTTTATGGTGTGATAGAGTGGGCACGGAGTTGGATACAATACCTATCATGGATGACTGCTCGATAGAGCAATATCACCAAATGATTACCAATTGGGCGACTGCCAAATTTAAGGTATTAATCCCATTTGAGGTATTTAAATGATGGTTTTCATATTTTTCATTAATATTATCTTATTTATTATTAAACATTATTTAGGAATATTCTGAAAAAAAAACATTGATTCAAAGAAATACCTCCACACTTTGGGGTGCACTACTATGTCAGATCCTGAGAGGCAGCTCGTACGATATAGTTGTTTATAATTTTTCTTTAGGACTTGCCCTTTTTATTGTTTTCTACTTAAATTATGTGATTTATTGAATATTGAATATATTATTATACTTGCACTTTATATTTTTTCAATGTCATTACAGAAGCACACATTGAATATTGAAGGATGTCTCCCTCGAGCAAAATTGTTTTGCTCGAGTAGAAAGAAAAAAGTTGGAACTGTGGTTAATGAACCGACACAAGAAAGTATTGTAAGTTTTAATTTTTTTATTTAAAATTTTAATATCTATTTTTAAATTTAATAATCTATTAATATTTTTAACAGGATGATTTAGAGGCCCTTGATGCCCAGGAGCCTGAAAATTTTGGGCCACACGATCATTTATATCAGGTTTTGGGAGATGAGCACTCTGGTCGAGTACGCTGCTAACCTGGTAAGAATATAGTTCCAAAGAGGTATTGGTCCTCTCTAGGTATCCATTATAGTACCACCGAGTTGGAAAAGGTCAAGGAGCATGCAAGACAGTCTGATAAAAGGGTCTCAGAGTTGGAAGAACAGGTTCAAATGAGAGAGAAAGAATTTATGAAACTAATAAAAGCTTTATCTTCATCACTTCCACCAGAGGCCAGCGTGGCTTGTTATACATATATGTCATCAATGGGTGCATTATCCAATGCAACAGGTGGTAGTTCTAGTGGCGGTCTAGATGATGACATTCCTGGTGATGACAAGGATGCTGAAGAGGAAGATGTTAGGGATGATGATGATGCCGAGATCGAGGGTGAGGAAGAAGGTGAGGGTGAGGGCGAGGATGAGGATGAAGATGAGGGCAAGGATGGGGCTGAGGATGAGAACAATGATGATGATGAGGATAACGATGAGGAAATAGATGGCGGTGAGGATGAGGCTGATGATGACAGTGGTGATGGTGATGGTGATCAGGGGCAGATTGATCCATTACATTTTTGACTGATATTTATGACATTTGATTTTTGATTTAATATGGATGTGTCATTCTACTTCAAATCCTAGAACACCTTGCACACACCCATCACAGCCCCCACCCTCTTCCATGGACCCCAGACAACCCCCCAGACAACCCCCCGTACAACCCCCGGAGAGCTCCCAGGACAACACCCCCACCCTCCGCCCTGGACCCCGGACAACCCCTCAGACAGCCCCCCTGACAGTCCCCCTGACAGCCCTCCAGACATCCCCCTGGATAGCCCCCCGGACAGCCCCCCACCCTCCTCCCTGGACCCCAGACATCCCCCCAGACATCCCCCTGGACAACCCCCTGGACAACCCCACCAACAGCCCCCCTGGACCCCGGACAACCCCCCGAACATAATTGTTATCAAATAATTTTTTTACCACCCATTGAAGGTGAACTTCAGGATGAGTTCCTTTAAATGGGAAGACTATAAGAACCTGGTTTTTAAATCTAGTATGTATATTTTTGAATTCAGTATAACTCTTTATTTTTGACCAAATATGGAAGCCTAATGATGTTATAATGGTTTATGGGGTTTCTGGGGCTTGTTCGGAGCTCAGAACCCTGGCCGGCATAGAAAAACACTATGCCTCACGGTTAGTAAAAAATTTAAGTCCATCACACAAGGTATATACCAACCATATAGGGATATATATTAGAATCAATGTGCATGATTTTCCCTAACCATGCACCCGGGGATGCACATCATGCACAATGTCTATAGTTTTAGTATAAGATATTATCACTATTGTTGCATGATTTGCCTAACTGGCATACGGAAAACCAACCAAACCTATTAAGATTGTGTTGATACTTTATCACAACGATCCATGGGTCATTTTTGATGTGTATGAGTCAAAAACGCCTCAATCCAAGGCACGATGTGGCCAGGATCACTCAAAGTGTCTCTCCTTTGTTTAAAATGGACACCATTTTAAGTAAAACAACTGGAATACGGAAAAATGACCAAACGTATTTAGATTATGTTTATAATTTAGGAAAATGATCCATGGGTCATACGTGACATGTACGACTCAACCCCACCTCAATCCGAGGCACGGTGTGGCCGGTACCACTCAAAGTGTCTCACTTTTATTTGAAATGGACAACATTTTAAGTGAAAAAAACAACTGACATACAGAAAATAGACCAAACATATTCAGATTATGTTGATACTTTATAAAAACGATCCATGGGACATTTTTGACATGTAGGAGTCAATCCCGAATCAATCCGAGGCACAATGTGGCTGGTACCACTCAAAGTGTCTCACCTTTATTTGAAATGATCAACATTTTAAGTGAAAATAACAACTGACATATGAAAAACCAACCAAACACATTCGGATTGTGTTTATACTTTAGGAAAATGATCCATGGTACATTTGTGACATGTACGAGTCAACCCCACATCAATACAAGGAAAAATGTGGCCGGTACCACTCTAAGTGTCTCTCTTTTGTTTAAAATGGACAATGTTTTAAGTAAAAAAACCGGCATACGGAAAACCAACCAAACATATTTGGATGGTGTTTATACTTTAGAAAAACAATACATGTGAAATTTGTGACATATAAAAGTCAACCCTATATCAATATGATGCGCGGTGTGGCCGATACCACTCTAAATGTCTCTCTTTTGTTTAAAATGGACATCATTTTAAGTGAAAACAACAAATGACATACGGAAAACCAACCAAACGCATTTTGATTGTGTTTATACTTTAGGAAAAAGATCCATGGGACATTTGTGATGTTTACGAGTCAAACCCGCATCAATAATAGGCACGGTGTGGCTAGTACCACTCTAAATGTCTCTCTTTTGTTTAAAATGGACATCATTTTAATTGAAAACAACAACTGACATACGAAAAACCAACCAAATACATTCATATTGTGTTGATACTTTAGGAAAACGATCCATGTGTCATATGTGATGTGTATGAGTCAACCCCGCCTCAATAAAAGGCACGGTGTGGCCGGTATCACTCAAAGTGTCTCTCTTTTGTTTAAAATGAACACCCTTTTAAGTAAAAACAACTGGCATACAAAAAACTGACCAAACATATTTGGATTGTGTTTATACTTTAGAAAAATGATCCATGGGTCATATGTGACATGTAAGACTCAACCCCATCTCAATTCTAGGCATAGTGTGACCGGTACCACTCAAAGTGTCTCACTTTTATTTGAAATGGACAACATTTTAAGTTAAAACAACAATTGACATACGAAAAATGGACCAAACGTATTCAGATTCTGTTGATACTTTAGAAAAACTATCCATGAGACATTTTTGACGTGTAGGAGTCAACCTCGCATCAATCCAAGGCATGGTGTGGCTGGTACCACTCAAAGTGCCTCACCTTTATTTGAAATGATCAGCATTTTAAGTGAAAACAAAAACTGGCATACAGAAAACCAACCAAATGCATTATGATTGTGTTGATACTTTAGGAAAATGATCCATGGGACATTTTTGATGTGTACAAGTCAACCCCGCATATATCTGAGGAATGGTGTGGCCGGGACCACTCTAAGTGTCTCTTTTTTATTTAAAATGGACAATGTTTTAAGTAAAAACAACTGGCATATGGAAAACCGACCAAACGTATTTAGATTGTGTTGATACTTTAGGATAACGATCCATGTGACATTTTTGATGCGTAGGAGTCAACCCCGTATCAATCCGAGGTGCGGTGTGGCTGGTACCACTCAAAGTGTCTCACTTCTATTTGAAATGGACAACATTTTAAGTGAAAACAACAACTGACATATGGAAAACCAACCAAAATCATTCATATTGTGTTGATAATTTAGTAAAATTATCAATGGGACATTTGTGACATGTAAAATTCAACCCAACATCAATATGAGGCATGGTGTGGCTGGTACCACTCTAAATGTCTCTCTTTTGTTTAAAATGGACATCATTTTAAGTGAAAACAACAACTGACATACAGAAAACTGACCAAACTCATTTGGATTATGTTGATACTTTAGGAAAATGATCCATGGGTCATATGTTACGTGTACAAGTCAACCCCACCTCAATCTGAGTCATGGTGTGTCCGGTATCACTCGAAGTGTCTCTCTTTTGTTTAAAATGGACACCCTTTTAAGTAAAAATAACTGGCATATGAAAAACTGACCAAACATATTTGGATTGTGTTTATACATTAGGAAAATGATCCATGGGTCATATGTGATGTGTATGACTCAACCCCACCTCAATCCGAGTCATGGTGTGTCCAGTACCACTCAAAGTGTTTCAATTTTATTTTAAATGGACAACATTTTAAGTGAAAACAACAACTGACGTATATAAAATGGACCAAACGTATTCGGATTCTGTTGATACTTTAGAAAAACGATCCATGGGACATTTGTGATGTTTAGGAGTCAAACCCGCATCAATTTGAGGCATGGTGTAGCCGGTACCACTCAAAGTGTCTCACCTTTATTTGAAATGATCAACATTTTAAGTGAAAACAACAACTGGCATATAGAAAACCAACCAAACACATTCTAATTGTGTAGATACTTTAGGAAAATGATCCATGGGACATTTGTGACATGTACGAGTCAACCCCGCATCAATCCGAGGCATGGTGTGGTCAGTACCACTCTAAGTGTCTCTCTTTTGTTTAAAATGGACAATGTTTTAAGTAAAAACAACTATCATATGTAAAACCAACCAAACGTATTCAGATTGTGTTGATACTTTAGGAAAATGATACACGGTACATTTTTGATGTGTAGGAGTCAAACCTGCATCAATATAAGGCATGGTGTGGCCGATACCACTCAAAGTGTCTCACTTTTATTTGAAATGGACAACATTTTAAGTGAAAACAACAACTGGTATACGTAAAACCAACCAAACACATTCGAATTGTGTTGATACTTTAGAAAAATATACATGGGATATTTGTGACATGTACGAGTCAACCCTGCATCAATCCGAGGCACAGTGTGGCCGGTACCACTCTAAATGTCTCTCTTTTGTTTAAAATGGATATCATTTTAAGTGAAAACAACAACTGACATACAGAAAACCGACCAAACACATTCGGATTGTGTTGATACTTTAGGAAAATGATCCATGAGTCATATGTGATGTGTAAAAGTCAAACCTGCCTCAATATGAGGCACGGTGTGGCCGGTATCACTCAAAGTGTCTCTCTTTTGTTTAAAATAGACATTATTTTAAGGTAAAACAACTAGCATATGGAAACCAAACGTATTAATATTGTGTTGATACTTTAGGAAAATGATACATTGGTCATATGTGATGTCTAAGATTTAGCCTCGCATCAATCCGAGGTTCGGTGTGTCCGGTACCACTCAAAGTGTCTCACTTTTATTTGAAATGGACAACATTTTAATTGAAAACAACAACTAGCATACAGAAAACCAACCAAACGCATTCAGATTGTGTTGATACTTTAGGAAAATGATCCATGTGACATTTTTTATGTTTACAAGTTAACCTTGCATCAATCCAAGGCACGATGTTGCCGGTACCACTCTAAGTGTCTCTATTTTGTTTAAAATGGACATCATTTTAAGTAAAAACAACTGGCATACAGAAAACAAACCAAACGTATTCAGATTCTATTGATACTTTAGGACAACGATCCATGAGTTATTTGTGATGTGTACGAGTCAACACCACCTCAATCCGAGGTGCAGTGTGGCCGGTACCACTCAAAGTGTCTCACCTTTATTTGAAATGATCAACATTTTAAATGAAAATAATAATTGGAAGACAGAAAACCGACCAAACACATTATGATTGTGTTGATACATTAGGAAAATGATCCATTGGTCATTTTTGATGTGTACGAGTCAACCCCACCTCAATACTAGGAATGGTGTGGCCGGTATCACTCTAAGTGTCTCTCTTTTGTTTAAAATAGACACTATTTTAAGTAAAAACAAATGACATACGGAAAACCGACCAAACATATTCAGATTGTGTTGATACTTTATCAAAATAATCCATGGGTCATTTATGACGTGTATGAGTCAACTGAGCCTCAATATGAGGCATGGTGTGGCCGGTACCACTCAAAGTGTTTCACTTTTATTTGAAATGAACAACATTTTAAGTGAAAACAACAACTGGCATACAGAAAACCAACCAAACACATTCAGATTGTATTGATACTTTAGGAAAATGATCCATGAGTTATATGTGACATGTATGAGTCAACCCCGCCTCAGTATGAGGCATGGTGTGGCTATTATTACTCTAACTGTCTCTCTTTTGTTTAAAATGGACATCATTTTAAGTAAAAACAACCGGCATACGGAAAACCGACCAAACGTATTCGGATTGTATTGATACTTTAGCACAACGATCCATGGTCCAGCCTCACACAATCCACTTCTCATGTGAGGAACTCCTACCCCTATTCTAAAACACATGAAATTTAATAGTCCAAGGACAACTATATTCCCTAAGTCACACAAGCTCATTGATACACACCCATTATCATCATCACTAAGTTCAAAGACACCCACCCCAAACCATGGGACATTATATTTGTGTTTGGTTGAATTCATTTATTCATTTCTTTATTTTAGGTTATTAGCTTCTAATTTCTGAATTAAATCGTTTATGTGTTATAAAAAATGCAATTTTGTATGTATTCTTAATTCTGTATCACAAATAATTACGTATTCAGTTTTTAATGTATTGTATTCATAATTGATTATTAAATTATGTATCCTTCTAATTATCAGTTTTTAATTATGTATCCTTATTATGTATTGTATTGTATTCTGCATTTAATGCTGTACAATTCACACAGAATCACATAGAGAAGGTTGCTATGTGAATTGTACAACAAATACTATACCAACGGTTTTAAACCGTTGGTATAGGTTTTGTATGTATTTTTTTTACCAATGGTTTAAACCATTGGTATAGGGGTGAATGGAAGACTATTTACCAATGGTTCCTACAGAACCATTGGGAAAAAAGATATGCCAAAAGTTTTGAAACCATTGACATATGTGTTGTATAAGAACTCTATACCAACGGTTTACATAAAACCATTGGTATAGAGTAGATTTCTTCACATATACCAACTGTTTATCTCAAACCGTTGGTATATGTCTATTGCCACGACTTACTTGTCTATGGTTTCTAAAATTGTTGGTAAAATTTATACCAACGGTTCTCCACCCTATACCAAAGGTTTTCAACCATTGGTATACCTTTAATTTCCAGTAGTTTTCTGCTACCATCGACGCGTCTCCTCCTCATACTGCTGCTGCTTCTACTGCTGACAAATCTCTTCTTGCTGCTTACGCAAACTCTCTATAAGATCACTCTGAGCTTGCAGCTGCTCCTAATACTGTGATCCAAAAGATTATGCCTCTTCACGATATCCTATTGAGCTGAACACCAACATCAAATCAGTACCATAATAAGTCTCATGAGTCAAATGAGAGCCGATACTAACTACTCGACCCTTCTCGAAGCCATACTGGGTCGCCTGAATCCATGCCGCCTCATCAAAATGGTGGGCACTAGTCTGATCAGTCATCTCGGCCTGACTCTCAGCCTGTGTTTGAGAGGTCACGATCTCATATGACTCCTTTAATTTCAATTTGAAATTAAAATAGTAAAAATATTATATGTAGTTAATTTTCAAACTGAAAAAATAATACTAACCATAATCCGACGCTGGCGATCACCTCTAATCTCTCTAGTGGCTGGATCACTGTACATCCTCCGATAAATGTCATACTCTGTAATATCGGGCTGCTCAACTGTCTATATGAATATAAAGTAGATTGTTTATATTTTAAAGTTATATAAAATATTTAAAAAAAGTACTTACCATATGCTCTCTATGCGTACTGAATGTACGACTATCGACTCGATGCGTCACCTCCCATCTCTCCCAGTTCTGTCGGCCCAATGAAGATCTCCTCTGAAATCTACCACCCAAACAGTGTGAACATAATTCATTCCAAATGTGAGATGAAATGTAATTTGGTCTGTGGGATCTACACAACTCATCAAATACTATCACTCCGACTTTCTTCATGGTCGCCCTTCTCAAACTGTGTAAAAACTGACGGAAACGATCACGCATAGACACTTCCCATGCCGCATGGATAATGTCACACATGCTGTCATCGATGGGATACCATAAACCCTATAAATAATTTATAATATCAAGTTATCAATGAAATAAATTTCAAAATAAATATTATTTATTTATATACCAGCCAATGATTGAACATGCTGAGATGCACATCAACGAGAATCTGTTCCCATGTGATCCATGGATGATAAAAATAATTGTGCAAGATAGCGCTCCCCTGTCCAACAACTATATGTGCAAAACTGTGAAAAAATAACAAATAATCAAAAAATCAGTATATAAATAAATTAATGAAAGCTAACTAAAATACACAGGTTATCATACCTCCGCATGTGTGGATCAAATCCAAGACGTGGATGTCACTCAAGGATAGGGTCAGGAATCATCAGTCATGTAAGACCACGCCCCCTTCGCTTACCCCCTGAATCGCCAGCAGACTGAGGGTCAGATGATCCCAAATCCTCCTTATCCAAAGGTAGCTCAGCCTCCTATAACTCATGAAATAGATCATCATTCATCTAAAATACAAAATGATTGTTGTTAGAAAATAGTTTAAAATAACTATTATATATAGATATATATTAGTTATGATTATAACCAATATTTAACTGTGTTAATGTTCACCTTTATCATCATCTTCATATCTGACGATGTCAATGTCTTTATATTCCCCTTCAACATCATCAATATCCATATAAGTTTCAGTTTCATCATCTCTTGTCATTTCAAATTCATTTGTAACATCATTAACATCATTGTCACCATCGACCCTTAATTGTGGGATTTCATCATCAATATTCATGTATCTTTGTGAAAAAGATTGATTTTGAGTATTATCTTGAAAAATTTCAATTCCTTGCACTTCAGCGAAACCACATTCAGTTTGAGTAAACTGATTTTCCTGAGATTTCATTTTTATTATGCTCCACCAATCACTCAGGTCTCTTGAAGTAGCATAGTACTTTGCGTAATAAACGTGATGTGACTGTTGAGCCAATAAAAATAGTTCATTTACTGTAAGAATAATTTTATATTTAATATCAAATATTCCATGAGTCATATGAACACGCAAGCCACTATCAATATCCAACCACTAACATTGAAACATCATTATGTAATTTTTTCCTAGATAACACAGTTCAATAATTTCATCCACATGCCGTAAAAATCAACTTTAGTTTCTCTATTATGAGATCCTATCAAGAAAAATCCATTGTTAATTGTTTTTTTTGATTCTCTATATGCATGTGTATGAAGTCAAAAACCATTCACCACATATGAATTATAAGATTTAACCATTTTGGATGGTGGGTTACTCAATATACACAATCACTTGTCAATTTTATCAGCATGTTGAGACACCTGAAAATTTGTAAAACAATTATCAATATAATAAATAATAAACTGAATTGATATGTTAAACCATTAATAATTTATGTTACCAGTTTTTGAAACCATTGAGATTTTTTTTCCGGTGTTCTTCAAGAGCAACTGCTGTAATTTTTAGAAGCTATTTCTTGATATGATTATCATATAACCTACAAATAAAACAAGTTTACTTACTGTAACATAAATTATAGAATAATTCATAGAAGCACTCACAGTACAAATGATGTCATTTCTTCATAGTTGAGCAGAACATATGTATGATCTCTGTGATGTTCGTCATCTGAAAGCCATCGTTCATGAACTCCACCGAATCCAAGATCTGGCTGATTAAAAACTGATAATTGATTTCCCATTTCATCATCAATATTCCCCTTATTCTATCCCATGTGGTTGTGTTTTTAGGGATATTCAGATTCAAAATAATGAGAGCAGAAAAAAGAAATTTTCTCTTGTGAATAAGCTTCAACAATTGAGCCTTCAACTGATGCTTTGTTACATACTTTTTTCTTCAATTTCTGCATGCATCTCTCAAATGTATAAATCAATCGAAATTGTACCGGACCTCCAAATTTTGATTCATGTGGAAAATGTAATATCAAATGTTCCATTGAGTCAAACAAAGTCGAGAAAAATATTTTTTCCAGTTTACATATAATTACAACAACATCTTCTTCCAGTTTTCATAGTGCATTGTAGTCTGTTTTCACCGCACAAATGTATCAGAAAAAATATGATATGTCTTTTATCAAATCTCAAATCATATAATTCAACAAATCTATAAATCC
Source organism: Viscum album (assembly GCA_963277665.1). Classification (NCBI taxonomy): domain Eukaryota; kingdom Viridiplantae; phylum Streptophyta; class Magnoliopsida; order Santalales; family Viscaceae; genus Viscum; species Viscum album. Next base: position 1,232,752,709 of record OY728155.1, read on the forward strand.
AATCGACATAAGTATTTCCATTATAACATGAAAATCAAGACTTTTTAATCTGGTAATATGACCATTCTTAACATATCTTCTCAAATTGGAAGCATAGCCATCTAAAAGTCTCAAATCTACAATTCACTGACAAAATAATAAGTGACTCTCTTTGAAAAATGTATAATCTTCTTTTGGCTTCATTAACCTTTGTGATCTGACATTTTCAAACAATTAAAGTTCTAGTCCCCTGCAAATTTGAGAAAGATCTAATCATGCCTTTACATTATCTTTGGTCTTACCTGGTGTATCCAAAACTGTATGAAATAAATTATCAAAATATTTCTTCTCAATATGCATGGCATCCAACATGTGGTGGACCAACAAATCAGACCAATATAGTAGATCCCAAAAAATGATCCGTTTTATCCAATTGTGTTCTTTCCCAAAGCCATGAATTTTCAGTTGGTTTATTGTTGGTCCAAATGTGATGGGAGGTAATAAAAATACAACTAATTTTAACTCTGTACCTGAGGTCATTTTTGGAGGTTCATCCCTTTCAATTATGCATTTTCTGAAATGAGATTTGTTCCTCCGAAAAGGATGATCGGTTGGTTGAAATCTGTGATGACAGTCAAAATAGCAAGATTTTTTTCATTGACGAGCATAAATGATTTGTTGTATTTCATACAGTAAGGACATGATTTCAGACCATGTGTACTCCAGCTAGATAACATGTCATATGTTGGGAAGTCACTAATTTCCCACATTAGTGCAACTTTTAGTAAGAAATTTTGTTTCGCAGCAACATCATATGTACTAACACCATTACTCCACAATGAATTTAACTCATCAATAAATGGTTTCAAATAAACATCAATATTCTTTTTGGATGTTCTAAGATTAATAAGGTCAAAAAGATATAAGGCTCCTTCATCAACATCCATGGAGGTAAATTGTATGGAGTTATAAAGACAGGCCAACATGAATACTGACTACTATAAGAACCAAATGGACATAAATCATCAATAAAAAGACCCAATCGCACGTTCCGAGTTTCCAAATCAAAATAAGGATGCACTCAGTCAAAATGTTTCCATGAATCACCATCATATGGATGATTCAAGCTTTTACTGGTTGAAATCTTAGTTTTGTGCTATGACATCATTATTGCTGTGTTCTGAGACAAAAATAAACGCTGCAACCTGGGTGTAAGCGGGAAATATCTCAACTGTTTTACAAGAATCGATCCAGACTTCCCTGTTTGAGCTTCTTTATACCTCAATTGTCCACATGTGAGACAACTATCCAACACCTTATTTTCACCAGAATATAAGATGCAATCATTTTCACATGCATGAATTTTCTGATAACTAAGGCCCAGATTACGAACCAACCTCTTACTTTCATAGTAATTTACAGGAAACACATTTCCTTTAGGTAATAGTGTTTTAACCAAAGAAAATATCTGATCAAAATAGTTGTTTGACATTCCATCATCTTATTTAATGGCAAAAATTTTTGCAACCGCTTGTAATTTGCTTATCTTGCAACCAGGATATAATGCATCCTCAACAGACCTCAACAAATCATAAAATTCAAATAGTGCCATCTCAGGAGCTAAATCAATATCATCCTGAGTTTCAGTTTGTTGAACAAATGGACCTGCAACATCATGTACTAAATTTTGAAACTATGATGGATTCAGAATCAAATTATTAGTATCTTCTATGGAACTACATTCACCGTGTTGATACCAAAAAACATAATCTGGTTCAAAACCAAAACACAAGAGATGTCCCCCAATGTTGTCAAACGCATCAAACGTTATCACAACACATTATTTACAAGGAAACTTAATTGTAACTTCTGAAACAGATTATGGTTTTGATGATGCAAATGATAAGAAAGCTTCAACACCCTCAATATATACAATATTTAAATAAGAACCATTTGGATTTCTGCACTTATTTTTCCAAACATGATCATCTAATAATGACTATTGTCGACTTCCTTGTTCCATATTTTTCTACAAAATATAAAATTATTATTGTTTTTGAATAATTTGAAATAAGAAAAACACTATCCAAAAAAGAGAAGATAAATAATTACAGCTACTTCTTACTAATTACCACTAATTACGGGTGACACAATTTCCAGTGGATTGGTGGCCACTCTTTTTTCCGACGGCTCATTTACTTGGAAATTTCTCATACTGAAATCAGATTGAAGAATCTGCACAGAGGTACACATATCCATTTTCGTGTATACGAGAATGCATAAGCGTACCTCCGACCAGATTCTTCATTGTGATTTCAGTGTGAGAAAGATGCAAGTAAATGAGCCTTCGGACAAAAGAATCCCTTTTCATCGATGAATCATATTCTTGCAACTATCATCGCCTGAAAAAATTATAAAAAATGTTGTCCTATGAATGCATATCCAAACTCATGCATACGATATTAGATATGCATACATAGAAGAATATTTTTCAAAATGTTTTGATTCGGTGAGAGTTGAAAAGAGAAGAATCATCAAGAAAAAGGAGTGTTGCCAATCCACTGGAAATTGTGCCAGGTTCTTACAATTTATTACAATTTATTATAATCATTCCTAATTATTCCTAATTATCACTAATTATTGCTAATTATTTCTAATTATTTCTAATTATTGCCAATTGTTGCTAATTATTGCTAATTATTGCTAATTATTCCTAATTATTGGTAATTATTGGTAATTATTGGTAATTATTAGTAATTATTTGTAATTATTGATATTTATTGTTATTTATTGCTAATTATTGCCAATTATTGCTAATTATTGCTAATTATTTCTAATTATTGCTAATTATTGCTAATTATTGTTAATTATTGGTAATTATTGTTAATTATTGCTAATTATTTCCAGTTATTACTAGTTATTTCTAGTTATCAATATTTATTGCTAATTATTTTTAATTATTGCTAATTATTGTTATTTATTTCTATTTATTTCTATTTATTTCCATTTATTGCTAATTATTGCTAACTATTGCTAATTATTGCTAACTATTGCTAATTATTGCTAACTATTGCTAATTATTGTTAAATATTTCTAATTATTATTAATTAATTCTAATTATTACTAATTATTAATATTTATTACTATTTATTACTAATTATTACTATTTATTACCATTTATTACTATTTCTTACTATTTATTGCTATTTATTACTATTTATTTCTATTTATTACTAATTAATACGAATTACTACCAATTAATACTAATTACTACTAATTATTACTAATTATTACTAATTATTACTAATTATTACTAATTATTACCATTTATTACTAATTATTACTAATTATTACTAATTATTACTAATTATTACTAATTATTATTATTTATTACTATTTATTAATATTTATTACTATTTATTACAATTTATTACTAATTATTACTAATTATTTCTAATTATTACTAATTATTCATAATTATTACTAATTAATACTATTCATTACTATTCATTACTAATTATTACTATTTATTACTAATTTATTACTAATTTATTACTAATTATTAGTATTTATTACTAATCATTACTAATTATTAGTATTTATTACTATTTATTACTAATTATTAGTAATTATTAGTATTTATTACTAATTATTAGTATTTATTACTAATTATTACTAATTATTACTAATTATTACTAATTATGACTAATTATTACTAATTATGACTAATTATTACTAATTATTACTAATTATTACTAATTAGTACAACAAGCACACACAACAAACCAGAAAACCGATTACATATCATAAAAGTCATACCCATCACCACCTCCGTGATAGACTTCCTCCGCAGTGACCGACTCCCATTCTGATCCTCTATCTTGTTTTAGGATCTTGGCATACTTCCTTTGAAGGTTCAATTTCTCCAAAGCTATCAATTCATGTGAAGACTGCTTGAATGAGGACTTAGTGGACATTGGCTTCGGCAAATCAGAATAGTCTTTCCTCACCCTTCTGTTTGTTTTAGAGGGTACCCCATTTCCAGACTTCCTCCAGGAAGGGGGGGGGGGGGGAACCCGCTGCGATCATCAGCTAGGGTTCATCGCCGCCATAAGCCATCGCCGCCCCGTCTCCATCTAATTTATTACTAATTATTAGTATTTTTTTACTAATTATTAGTATTTATTACTAATTATTAGTAATTATTAGTAATTATTAGTAATTATTAGTAATTATTAGTAATTATTAATATTTATTACTAATTATTAGTATTTATTAGAAATTATTAGTATTTATTACTAATTATAAATATTTATTACTAATTATTAGTATTTATTACTATTTATTAATAATTATTACTATTTTTTCCTAATTATTAATATTTACCGCTAATTATTACTAATTACCATTAATTATTACTAATTAGCGTTAATTACTATTAGTTACTGCGAATTACAACTACTAATTACTAATTACCACTAATTATTTATATTTATTAATAATTATTGTTAATAATTCTTAATTACTACTAATTACTAATAATTAGTACTAATAATTTCAATTTATTATTACAAATAAATACTGATGACAAAACAATCTAAATCTAATTTAATTACAACTAACTAACAATAATTAAAATTAATATAAAAATGAAATAAATATTAAAATAAATAAAACATAAATACCTTTAAACTTGATCTCTTATAAGTGTACATGACTTCAAAACTTGTTCGTAAAAGAAAATTTAACTCAGAGAAATTTTAACTCTAAAGTTAGAGTTTAGAGAGAGAGAAAGTAGAAATTGAGAGGAAGAATGAAAAAAATGGATGAGGGGTATATATAAGTCAGATTATTTACGACGATACTATTTGCAACGGGACACCTGTCGCAAATACCTTCGATCACATTAATTACTATCGGTGGTTAAAAGGGTATTTGCGATGGGTACCGTCGCAAATAATGACCTGCCGACACACTATTTGAGACGAGGGCATATCCCCGTCGCAAATATCCTTCCCGCGGTTTGGCGTGAAAACCGCGCCAAACCTTTTGCGACGGGACCCCTTATCCTATCGCAAATAACTTATTATTTGCGACGAAATAAGTTTCCAGTCGTGAATAATATCTTAGACGGACTATTTGCGATGAGATCTATTCCCGTCGCAAATAACCCATCGCAAAAGGCCATTTTTCTCGTAGTGACCAGATTACAAACACACCTCTTCTTTAATTATTAAACAAATTAGTTATCAATTAATTCCAGCTTTACGTTCTTTACTAATTTCAACATTCTATTCCATGTATAACAACATGCTAACAAAGAATAGCATAAATATCACACTATCTAGCAAATTATGAGGCAAACTGGTGGCACAATACAAAGCAACAACATCATCAACATGCAATCACAACCAATTTCTTTAATCTGGTTCAATATTATTAGGTTAATTCCATTTCCATCCAAAGGGATAAAGCATGATCAATTTATGATTTCATGTAATAAAAGAGAAACAAAAAATCCCCTACCTAAAAGGTATCAATGTTATTTTCACGAGAACATACTACCATCGTAGATCCTGATTACCCCTCCTGCAAGAATCTACATTCCTCTAAGGATGCCGTGATACAACCGCACCAACAAAAAACCAAGAAAACTCCCATTAGAAACATGGAGATGATTCACCATTGTATGGAAAGAAGAAACAGGTGTAATCTGATTGAAGAACCATGAAAAAAGCGGTAGAACATACCTCGAATCACCATAGACCGAAGATAGGAAGATAAACATCAATTCCTGTTGAAGGAATCCCAAAATGCTAAAGGGAGGGTCACTAGATTGATTGGAATCAGGAGATAGACATAGGTTTAAGGAAAACCCGAGCCGCTCCAGTCTTTATTGGCGTTCTGTATGGGACATTTACACAGAGTGTAACTCTTACACGTCATGCAAATGTCGAGTTTCAAATCTCATAGAAAAACATCACCTTTGATAATTAAATCCCAATTATTTTCACGCTGTGAAGCACCCTGTGAACGTGCCTTGATAAGTCGTGTACAACACATACACGACGTGAAACCTCTTTATACATTGTGTATTCCCCCAGCTTCCAGCCTTTTGTAGCTAAACACCTCTAGCCCTAATCTAGGCCTCCTTTGAGCACCACGAGCTTCAGAAACACTCAAAGGGTCAGATTAAGCAGATTTGGGCCCTGACATTAGATACCTCTCAAAACATTCCTGTCCTCGAGAATCCAAAACAAAACCAGAGAGAAAAAAATGGGTTATCCGAACAACCACCCCATGTGATACCTCTCAAGGATCTCACCATCTCAGGAGCTCAACCACCTCATCAGAGGGACAACACAAAACCACATAGCAGTTGTAACACCCTGATATTTTATGAGACATATTATTTTTAATTTCTTTGATGTCTTGGGTTTTACGCTACACCAATATTAACTTGCGCTATACACAACACCATATTAACTTGCAGTATACACAACACTATTCTTGGCTTGTGTTGCACATAATTTCAAGTTCTTTTGATAGAATTCATTTCACGCAACACTGAGTATAGATTTTTTTCAATGTACAAAGGAACTAAATTTGGATTATGTTATACACAACACCAAATGAAGCTTGCACTACATTCAACACTGACTTGGCTTGCATTAAACGCAAGAGCGACCTTCCTCGATAGCTTGCGCTGTACGCGATACCGAGTTTCACTAAACAACAATATATTATTAAAATATTATTATTTAATGGGATATAAACTAGATTTTATGAATAGTATTAACCACATTTTTAATTTTATATAACATTAGCATTCATCTTACACATTTTCCAAAACACGATATGAGAACAAAATCAAATTTTCAGATAAAAGAAGTATTTTTCAAAAAATGTAGTTTTTCCGCCTTTTGATGGCTCATCCATTTTAAAAATAGTTTTGACACTTTTATAAGTTAAATTTTACAAAATAAAATTCTTATTTGGAAGTGAGACATAAACATTTACTTTTTTTGAATTTTTGGTATTTTTTTAATAAAATTAAAATTTTAATGAATAGTGAAAAATACTGCATTTTAACTCGAAACTGTCTTTTTATATTATTTATTTATATAGTTAGATTATATTTTTAATTGGTTTTAAAGTGTAACTAGATTATATTTTTATCATTTAATCCAATGTTGGTCATTAGAAGTAATTTCAATTTTAAATTGTATATAAACACATGTTAATCTTTTGATAGTTATTACTTCTTTAAAACCTGCTTTTTGGTTTTGACAATGAGAATTAATTTTAAATTAATTACTGAAACTTTTGTATTTAGAATTTAGAAAGATGGATTTAATATTTGGAATCAAAAGGTCCAAATTGTGTAAATAGGTACCTTTTATTTTTAGACATTATGAACATTAACTTCAGTAATTATTTTATTTACCATGGTTAAGTGGTAAATCTGGTAAATAAGGGTAGAAAAATAATATTATAATAATATTAAACTACCCTAACACATGTCATAATCCTATTGGATTAGATATTTCTAACCATGGGAATCCTTGGGTCTATTTTGGTACCCCATGGATTCACTTGGTTGTAAAAATGACTTTTTATAAGAATTAATTTAAAGTAAAGATAATTATAACCTAAACATATATCTTTTACTAAATAGATTTTAATATAGGGTTATATAACTGATATCTATGTATATAAATAGTCATTAGAAAGATAAATATATTTCCTACATCATGGTATTTTATTTATAATTTTTAGACATTAGATAAATATATTTATTTATGACACAATTATGATGTAGTGATTACCTCATTAATGAAAGATTCAAATAAATGAATTTATAAATATTAAAATAAATTTAATTTGAACATTTTGATGTCATGCACTGATTTTATGGATGACATTGACATATTAGGGATGCGTTAATGCTGTAACCCCCCAACCCCAATTACCCAGAGTCAGTGCATTATTACATAACATTGACATGATCACAAAAGATCAAGTCTCAAAAGACCGATTAGTTTAGTAGCCTTGGAAGTACTAGATACATTCATAAGGTTTAAATTACATAATAAAATGAAAAAATACAACAACATTGTTTCTATATACCACACTCATATCCCCTCAGACTATCCCTGCAGGTCAGTCATAAAATACTTCTTTACATCCTGGGTAAAATAAAACATAGAAAGGGGTGAGCTCAGATGCTCAGTAAGGATAACAATATAGTAGAAACTTTAATAAATAAGTATAAACATTTAAGGAAATGTATAAGACTAAAACAAAAGCCTTTTAAACTTGAACTTCAGCATAATATGTCAAAGATAAAATCAATTAATTCCATTTACTTACTCACATGGATATTTGAATAATCACATGCAATATCAATAACCACTTTCATAATGATGGAATGCATAATGCCAGAATTTCATAACCACATAGTCAAGGCCTTGTTCCAAGACTACAAATAAGATTTTGTCAAGGACTTGTGCCAAGCCACTAGTTTGTCTCATGAGACCTACCTATGCATCGAGGAGCTATAGCGAGCTCCACTTGTCACTTACTAAGTCCAATGCATTCCTCATATGAAAAGGTTTAAACATAACATAAACATTCGTATTAAAACTGGCATACGAAATGTCAATACTTTATCCATAAACCATGAATGGTATGAAATAACACATACACATTCAAACATATCATGAAACCTTCAATACAATATGGAAGTTTTGTATCATAATAAATCATCTTCAAATAAGCATAAAATCCATCAAAGGATGTTGACATAGATGTAATCAAAACTTTTTTTAGAGAAATATATCTTTCTATTTTGAAATCATTTAAAAGTCACATAATTATAAAAGAAAAAATTTATATTTGAAAATATTCTTATAAGATTGTAAGGAAATCTTCGACGATGTTATAACGGAAGAAAATAGCCGCACCTGCCGTATAAGTAAAAAAAAGACATTCTTACCTAAATTTTGTCGAAAAGGTTAAAAAGGACCTTGTTTGGAAAATGATGGAAAGATTACTTTATAAACATCTTATAAAAAGTCAAACAAGGGTATAAATGAATTTAACCCATAGTCTATTAAATAGTAAAAATGTTTTTGAATACATTTTTAAGAAACATGGATGTGGATGATAAAGAGGTCCCAGTAGATAATTATGTATAAACAACCTTCGATAATGAAGAGATTGTAGAATTAACCCTTACCTTGTAGTTTTAATTGGTCGAGGGCAGGTTAAACTCATGTATAATGGTGAAATAATTGTTATTAAATTATACAATAATCATATACATTAATATGATATCATATATGATCTTTTAACATTGCTTTATTAATAATATCTTAGTATTATCTTCGTTTCGGGTGTTAACGGATTCGTTTTCCTTTATATTATTTGTTATGTGAGTCATATTTTTTATGGATGGGATGTATATTATTTATATACAGAATGATATCAAGTCTTTAAACATTATTTTTAATCATCTAATGATAATTGGTCTTGAATGGATACTGTGGGGAATGAATCTCATCGCGTTCGTGGAGACGGTAATCCATACGTACGCACGAGCGACAATATCATTCTTTTGATATTAAAATAATATATAATTGGATGGTATATCAGATATAAAGAATCATTATCATGTTATATTTATTATTTACATCAATTACACATCATTATTATACCCATCCAAATAATAATGTATTGAATAACAATTACATCACGATGTGGAGACGGTAAGCCGTACATACGCACGTATGGTGGCATGTCATTCAAAGGATGGATAGAATAATGAATTTGGTTTTACCATATTTATAATAACATCACAGTATATATAAGATACTGAATTTATTATTTTAGAATGGAAACAACAAAGAAAAAGGAAGTTGAAGAAGAAAGGAACTTGAAAGAGGTGATGAAATATTTACCTCTTCTTCAGGTTCTTCCATTTGATTTGATCAAAATGGATCTTTAGGTTGACTTTCGGACTAAAGTAAGGCCTCTAGGATTTAGGGATGATAGTTGAGAGGGTATTTGGGCAGATTTTGGCCAAGCCAAATGGCTTTGAAGGTGTTAATTAGAGAGAAGGGGGAGTTCCCTTTTATAAGAGGGGTGAGGGGCACCTTAGAAAAAGCTAGAAATATTATTTTATAATAAAATCATTTTCAGTTTATAATGGCTCCAAAGTGGATTATTTAAATAATAAGTTGGGGATGGGTCCAAAACCACTCAATCAATATGTTTTATACAGGTTTGAGTCACTATATTAACTTTATATTTTAGATTCAACTCTTAGTTAAATAGTTTGACATTTACCATGTCTCTTCGTATTTTAATATTATATGGTTAATAAACTTACTATATACTTTCAAGAGAACACCAAGTGGTTAATTAATAATACACCTATCATTATATAAGTCTTTTTTCCAAACCTTATATTTTTAGGAATAGAATATCAATTAATAATATAATATTTGTTTTAAAAACTCTTTTATGTCAATTTTGACACTATTTGGTATTTTGATTTCTCTAAATTCATAACAGCATTATTACTTCAAATAAAATTCATCTAACCAACCTTAATATGTCATATTAACCTATAAAATTATTGTAATTCATAAAAAGTCTCAAATTACATTTATTTGGATATTTATAATATCAATTATTTAATATTTCATTAATTAGGTAATTACTGCATCATCATTGTGTCATAAATAAATTAAATTATTTACTGTCTAAAAACTATAAATAAAATACCATTATGTAGTAAATATTTTTATCTTTCTAATTAATATTTATAGTAGAATTTATCTAATATATAACCCTATATTAAAATTTTTTAGTTATTAAACTTTGATTTTAACTCTTTTAACTCTTCTTTAAATAAAATAATAATAAGTGTCCTAATCTAATCTAAGTGGACCAAAGAGGTTCATATTTTATTCCTAAGGTTGTTTTTGGTCTAATTATACTTATCCAATAGAATTAGGACATGTTTTAGGGTAATAATAATATCATTTTTACCCTTAATTACCCTATTTACTTTTAACCGTGGTAAATAAGAGTAAAAAGTTACTATTCACCAAAAATTATTTTCATCTTATTGAACCACATTTTTCTTACTGATATCAACCATGTCTCTCGGATTTTTGAAATTCCACTCACAGAAGCGGTAAAATTATGTTTTATGTGAATTTGCAAATTCTTCTAGGGGGTGGGTAAACGATGGTGAAAAGTTCAATAAAATTTTCATATATCTAAAATTATTATAAACCGACTCCAATGAATTACATTGAACGTATATAGGTATTATGTATCTATTTTGACCTAAAATAAATTTAAATAAAATAAATAATTATTTAAATAAAAATTCGGTTTTAAACAATAACTCAGTGTTTTTCACTATTCATCAAAAATTGAAAGTTTTCAGAAAAATACCAAAATTCATCCTAAGATAATTTCGATATTCCGAATTCAAAAATGAAGTCCATTTTGAAAGATAAAATTTATAAAATTTCAAAAAGTGGGTATTACTATTCATAACGGCTAGTTTGATTGGTTGTGGTGTGTTAGAACTCAAAGTTGCGTACAACACACACTACTGTATTATTCAAAGAGAAGCATACTGTGGAAGCTAAGGGTGTTACAAATGCCTTTGGTTTCAAGTAATAAGGTTGTTATATATTTTTTAAAAAGTCAAGTATGAATAGTATTCAAAATTGACATAATTCATAACTTAAAACATAAAATAGTTTATTAAATGATATTAAATTCCTAAAAATATAAGATTCATCCAAATGGTTAATATAAGTCCTAATATGTCATAAATAACTTTTTGGGGGTCTTTTGACATGATATGGTTATTACATCAACCCATAATGTTTAAATAACATGATATCACAGTAAGATTAAAAAGGGTAAAATAAGGGTTAAAAAAAAAGATAAGGATACAAAAATATTCATAACATGTATAAAAGTTATTGGATGATGGGTATTCAAACCAAAATCATCTTATCTTTAAATTAAATAAGTTTTGGACTATTTTAAATTGAAATTGTATTTATAATAAATTAATATTTTAAGACTTTCCTAAAGTGCCTCTCCCATCTCTTATAAAAGGGTACCTCCTCCCTCTCATGCTCACTACATTTTGAGCCTTCAAGATTGAAAAAAACCTACCCATTTCTCTTCTCAATTTCTCTATTTACATTCTAGAGGTGCTTTTCTTCTCAAAAGACCAAATCTAGTGCTCTAAGACTAAATTTAAAGAAGGCACATCGAGGAAGAGGTAATCTCTTCTACAGATTCTTTCAAATTTCTTTCTTCTTCTACTTCCTATTATTTTGTTTTTTCATTATAAATTAATAAAATAATTATAACTCATATAATTATATGTTATTTTAAATATTAAAAAAACCTATTTTTCCTTCTATCAATCCTATGAAAAATGAAATCACCGCAAGTGCGTACGTACGACTTACCGTCTCCACACCATGGTGTAATCTATTTTCACCACCACCTTACTTGGATGGGTATAATGGTGAAAATAATAACTATATATTTTTATTATAATATGATAAATTTTTTGAGATATTATACATCATCCACTTCAATACCATTCAACAATTATTGGAACGATATCATCGCTCGTGCGTATGTACGACTTACCGTCTCCACGACGTGATGAGATTCATTATCCATGCTAACCAATCAATAATGATTATAAAGTATATATAATAAATAACCATGAAATATATGATATAATAATGATACTGTATTTATGAATATATATATTCCATTTACTTATTTCCATTCAATTCAATAAGGAAACAGAAATAGCATTCATGCATACGTACGACCTACCGTCTCCATGAACGATGTATTTCATTTAATTTATCTATATATTATATATACATTTATATATTGAATATATATGATATATAAGTCATTTTTGTCATTCTGGAAGTAATTAAATCACGACCTGAGTAATAATATCAAGAATAACAAGTCCAAACATGTACGATAAATAAAACGATTACTACCCAAAACGTTGTTCTAACATGGAATTGAAAAATAAACAGGTAATATAAAGTCATAAGTAAATCATATATAAATATCATAAATTTTATTATGACTCTATTACAAATTAATAATATGTTTAAACCCACTATACAGGAGTTTCAGACACATATAGAAGAAATCAGACCTATGGTAAGGGATAATTTTGCAATCTCATTTTTATCCGAGATTGTTTATATGTATGTATTTACTGGGGGTATATTTATCATCCATGTTTTATAAAAATGTTTTCATAAAATGTTTAATATTTTTCTATATATTTTTAAAGTCATTTTACCCATTTTTTTTACTTTTACTACATGATATGGAAGAAATATTTATTTTATTTACCAAACGAGGTACTTTTTGACTTTTTCGGGAGATGTAGGAGGATAATGTTTTTTTAACTTATATGGAATGAATGGATTTTTATAGTTTCATGACGCATTATTTCCATGAATCTTCCTCTACACTATTACAAATTTATTTTCAACTAAATGATTTTCTTTTAAAATTGCATGACATTTTGAGAAAAGAACCTTTTTTAAGAGGAAAGGATATTTTCCTCAAGAACTAAGTTCAAGTATTTTATTAAAATTATTTTCTATCTAAGACGACACTCTTTAAATAGGGTTATGTTTCTATCCCAATTATTACTATGGTTTGATTGCATTAATGATGGAATGATATTTTATATAGATTATGTTATGATGGAATGATGTTTAAGAATCCCATTTTATTTTATGGGTTATGCTATGATAAATGATTTATGTTTTTTGTGGTACATGTAAGAATGATTTCATTTTGAGATGGGTAGGACCTATATATCCATCCAATTAATTGGGTAAAGATCTATATCTCATGATATAGACATGACTATAATGAAAAGTAAATCCAGTACAATAATACATGGATGGAATGACAAGTAAACCCAGTTCAGTAATGGACTTTGTCCATTATGATGGTCTTGGAAACAATGCCTTGGATACTATGGAAATCATATTGTGTGATTAATTATTTTCCACAATTACATGTTTTATGACAGTGCTATTCTATCATGATTAATGTTACTTTATGATCTATGCCTTATGTACTGCCTATATTTATTTCATGACTCAAGATTTTGATGTTTAAACTTTATGTTTATGTTTTTACGTTCCAATGTTTATGGTTTGTTTTATGTTCTCCATGTTCACCCTTTTTATGTTTTATTTTCCCCAAGATATAAATAAAGGTTTTAGGTAGGAAAATAAAAAAGGGGAATATCTTTATAGGAGATGTTGAAGATCTTTCACCATGATTAGAAGATTATGTTCAGAGTTTTCAAAGGCACTAAACTAATATGGTCTTTGGGCATCTCTTTGTTTCATGTATTAATTATTCCAAAAAAGAAATGTAATGTCCATGTACGTCAAGTTTGGGTCTCTACAGTTGGTATCAAAGTGAAGGTTTATTTAACCTTTGGAAACTAGGATGCGAAAACTTTATTAAGATCCTTAGAGATATTTCTAAGGTACGTCTAGGGATGTCCCTAAGGTTAAGTATAAGTATAGGTTACAATCCTAAAATTATGGTAATGATCATGAATAACCTAGGATTAAACCTAATATTTATAGATTGAAATTACTCCTTGATTATATTGTTTTATTATTATGATTTTTCCTCTCACACTATTCTTTTTGGGTTTTAGAAAATGGATGGAAATAGGAGGATTTATGTTAATGGAGAATATGATGGATAATGGAATGATATTATTCATGAGAAAAAAATGAAATGGGAGTAGGAAGGAGAAACATAATTATTATTCCTAATCATCAATCTCATAATATGATCAATGATCTCAACTTTGGTGAGTTTCCTGAAGTAGCTAATAATAGAAAGATGGAGTTTCATGGTGATCATAGAGGAAAGAAAGTTCAATTTTCCTCATGTAAATCATGTGGAAAGAGGCATCATGGAGAATGTTTCAAAGGAAATATAAGATGATTTGGGTGTGGAAAATAAGGACATAAATCCAGTAATTGAAAAGGAAAAGGTTCCTATAATATAATGGATAAGGATAATGGTATTACAAAGACATCAACAATGGTTAAATGTTTTAAGTGTGAAATGTACAAGCATTATGCAAATCGATGCCCTAAGGAAAAATCTCATGAAAAGAATCAGCATGGTCATATGGGTAGTATTTATGTTGATGACAATGAAGAGACTACAAATGATATATGAAATTAAAGAAGTGTTTAAGAATAAAACGATGAATCTCAGTCAATAGTTTAAGAAGATAGTGGAATAATGTATGGTACTATGGAATAAAGAAACATATAAGGATTGTTACATTATTGTTTTTTACTTAAGTATTTGAAAGTATATGTTTAATGGTACTAGTAACCATGAAAATTTATTCAGATATTTTTTGGAAAACACATGATATGTGCATAATGAAGGGATAAAGAGATAACAAGATGTTTGATAGTATTAATGAGATCATGACTGATAAAAGGAAAAAGTGATATCATGGTTTGAGTATATATATTTTTTGGTATATTTGTGTGTGTAAAGAGTTAATTTTGATATAATGCATGTTTTCACTAAGGTTCTATGGAAATTCATGTTATTATCATGTTTAAAGAGAATACATGATTAAGGTATTCACATGTTTGGAATGTGACAACCAAGAACTACAAAATGAGATATGTGAGACAAATGTTAAGTAGATTTAGTTAACTTCCTTCTCAAGTTTTATATTTTCAGTTTTTGGAAGGATTGAAATGTTATCCATTTATGGATCATATAAGTTATATTCTGGTTGAAGTTTGTTAGATTAATGTATTATCTCACTATAGGTAGACTTATGCATATTTGATAACTTGTTCTAACATTTTTGTTAAGATAGATGGAATGACATATCATTCTATCGCATGATTTTATAACACTTCAAGATTGAAAAAATCAACTTAATTTCTTTAAATAAGAGATTAAGTGGAAATTGTTCAAGGTACAAACAACGGTGATATTGTACCAAAGTCAAGTAAGTATTTTTTCTCATGAAAAAATCTTCAACTTTAGGAAAAGGATCTTGAAAACCAAAAATGTCATCATAGTAATTTCTTATCTGATGAATCAGATGATCCCTTAAATCATCGTAGATTTATGGCTTTATGATAGTCAACTTTCTTCAAACCTTATTCTCTATCACTATCCATCAGAACTTGATGGTTAGATTTCTCTTCCATATCCATGTTTTCACTTACCACCTATATTATCCTATGTGGAAACCCAATGATGAGTTACTTTCGGTAACCGTTATATTACTAAATTTACCTTTTAAAATTATTTTTTAGTACCCCTTTTTATGATGTGGGTTTCCATGAAAGAAACTTTCAAGTAGAAAACCATTCATAACCTCGACAGATTTTGAGGGTGAAATTCTTTTTAAAGGGGGTAGAATACAACACCCTAAGATTTTATGAGATAGATTCTTTTTAATTTTTTTAATTTCTTAGGTTCTACACTACACCAATATTAGATTTTTCTATAAGCAACACTGCATTATCTTGCAGTATATGCAACACTATTCTTGGCTTATGTTGTACATAATTTCAAGTTCTTTTGATAGAATTAATTTCACACAACACTGAGTATAGATTTTTTTCAGTGTATAAATGAACTAAGTTTCACCGCTTTAGCGGTGGCATAGTGGTGCAAGTTCGAGGACCATAACAATGGTGTTCGGTGAGGTCTGGGGTTCGATTCTTGGGAGCCCGCTCTTGGGGGAATTCCTGCCTCCCATGTACCACTCGTCTTGCCGGGTCACCCGGTGTCTCATTGGGTGGGAAGAATGGGCGCACTTCACCTGGATGACAGATTTATATAACGAACTATCACCGATCAAGGTGTTACCCCATGGGACGCAATTTCATCTTGGATGGAAATAGATCCTTCTTGGCTGGGGTATCTCTGGATGATCTCTTCATGGGAAGGGGGTTCTCGAGTGTGGAGGGTTCGAAAAGGTCACTCTCGGGGATTCCCTTCCAAAAAAATAAAAAAATATAAATGAAATAAGTTTAGATTATGTTATACGCAACACCAAAGGATTCTTTCACTACATACAACACTGACTTGGTTTGCATTACATGCAAGAACGACCGTCCTCGATAGCTTGCGTTGTACGCGATACCGAGTTTCACTAAACAACGTTATATTATTAAAATATTATTATTTAATGAGATATAAAACAGCTGTTATGAATAGTATTAACCAAATTTTGAATTTTATATAACATTATAATTCATATTACAAATTTTATAAAACATGATATGAGAAAAAAAATCATTTTTTCAGATAAAAGAAGTATTTTTCAAAAAATGTAGTTTTTTCCTCCTTTTAATTGCGCACCCATTTTAAATCTAGTTTTTAACAATTTTGTAAGATAAATTTGACAAAATAAACTTATTATTTGGAAGTGGGACATAAAAATTTACTTTTTTTTTTTGAATTTTTGGTATTTTTTAATAAAATTAAAATTTTAATGAATAGTGAAAAATACTGCATTTCAACTCAAAACTGCCTTTTTATCTAATTTATTTATATAGTTATATCATCTTTTTAATTGGTTTTAAGGTTTAATTGGATTATATTTTTATCATTTAACACAATTTTGGTCATTGGAAGTAATTTAAATTTTAAATTGTACATAAACACATGTCAATCTTTTGATAGTTATAACTTCTTAAATACCTTCTTTTTTGTTTTGACAACGGGAATTAATTTTAAATTAATTACTGCAACTTCTGTGTTTTGAATTTTTAAAAATGGATTAAATATTTTGAATTAGGAGGTCCAAATTGTGTAAATAGATACCTTTTATTTTTATACATTATGAATAATAACTTCAGTAATTATTTTATTTACCATGGTTAAAGGGTAAATCTAGTAATTAAGGGTAAGAAGATAATATTATAATAATATTAAAATACCTTAACACATGTCCTAATACTATTTGATTAGATATTTATGACCATGAGAATACTTGGGTTGATTTTGGCACCCCATGGATTCATTTGGTTGTGAAAATGACATTTTATAAGAATTAATTTAAAGTAAAGATAATTATAACCTAAACATATATATTTTACTAAATCAATTTTAATATAAGGTCATATAACTAAAATCTATGTATATAAATATTAATTATAAATATAAAAATATTTCCTATATCATGATATTTTATTTATAATTTTTATACATTAGATAAATATATTTATTTACGACACAATTATGATGTAGTGATTACATCATTAATGAAAGATTCAAGTAAATGAATTTATAAATATTAAAATAAATTTAATTTGAACATTTTTATGTCATCCACGATTTTTTTGGATGACATTGACATATTAGAGATGAGTTAATGCCTTTGTTTTTAAGTAATAAGGTTGTTATTAATTTTTTAAAACATGAAGTATGAATAGTATCTAAAATTGACATAATTCATAACTTAAAACATAAAATAATTTATTAAATGATATTAAATTACTAAAAATCTAATATTTGAAAAAATAATTAATATAAGTCCAAATATTTCATAAATAACTTTTTGTGGGTCTTTTGACATGATATGGTAATTACATTAACCCACAATATGTAAATAACATGATTTCACAGTAAGATTAAAAAAAGTAAAATAATGGTTAAACAAAAACGATATGGATAAAAAAATATTCAAAACTTGTATAAAAATTATTTTATGATGGGTATTCGAACCAAAATCATATTATCTTCAAATTAAATAAGTTTTGGACCATTTTAAATCTAAATTGAATTTATAATAAATTAATATTTTAAGACTTTTCTAAAGTGCCCCTCTCATCTCTTATAAAAGGGAACCTCCTCCCTCTCCTATTCACTCCATTTAGAGCCTTCAATATTGGAAAAACACTGACCATTTCTCTTCTAAAATTCCCTAGTTACATTTTAGAGGTTCTGGTCTTATCAAAAGACAAACTCTAGTGCCCTAAGAGGAAATTTAAAGGAGGCACGTCGTCGAGGAAGAGGTAATCTCTTTTACCATTTATTTCAAATTTCTTTCTTCTTATACTTCCTCTCCCTTAGTTGTTTCATTATAAATTAATAACATAAGTATACATAATATACTGATATGTTATTATAAATATGAAACAACCCTATTTCACCTTCTATTTATCCTATAAAAAATGAAATCACCGCGCGTGCATACGTACGACTTACCATCTCCAAGACTCAATAGCCTGAGAAAATAGGAGGATGCTGCTGATGCAACTCACGGGTCAGATCAAACATCATAGGTGCAACCTGTAGAGCACCTTTCATGGACTGAATCATACATAAGAAACTATCACAGACTTGGGAATCAGTGCCCAGATCAGGTACATCAGGCGATACCTCAAGTGGAACTTCTGGAGGTAAGACAGGTGGCTCAGGGCCCACAATGTTCGGAGCTTGGTCGTCACCACCCTCCTGGAGAAAGACATGAAGATGTCATGGAGGTATTGGTCTAAAAATGCCAAAAACACACCTTATAACAAGCTTAGGAGCATAATATAACATCAATTGCAGAAACTAAACATAAGAAAACTCACCACCCAAGGCATACTACCCAAACTACCTTCTTAGATGGAGAGGTATCAGTAAGTTCTCAAGTATAAGTTTCATGTCATTTTGCAATTAATTTCTAGGTTCACTCCTTTAATTTTCATAGACATGACAAGACGAGATAAGGATGTGCAACCAATTCATTTTAGATTTTAGTATTCACTTTATAGTGTATAGTCATTTTCAATGAATCAGTTCCCATACACCTATCACTAGAAAATGAAACCCATTTCTTTATAGTATAATGGCTTGACTTAGTAAATTACTCATACCAACCCATGATGACCCATACACCTCATTAATTGAGAAAGGTAATAACTCAATCAAATCCAAATTAATACATGTAAAAGAAACTATCACAACATCACTTAATAATCACAGGCATATTAAGCAATGTAAATCAGTGAAATTCACCTATATGGCATGGAAATATGCATGACATGTGAACTCTAGGTGCTTATAGTGATGCATGTAACAATTCTCCTTACTCTCATATCATCGGGATAAGAATGAAATAAATTCTAAAATAAAGTAATAATCAAAAACACCACCCAACATGTGTGTCACCCAACAATGAAATAATATCAACTATAATAGGAAAAATAGAACAACAATTGCATTTTAGGTAACTTGGATTTTACCCCAAACATGGGTTCGTGATGTCCAAGCATGTCTTATGACCAAGTCCTGAGAATTAATATTCTCCAATTTATTGTCTCCAAATAGTAAAGTAAGGAAAGAAACACCTTTGATACCACTTTGCGACGTCCCAGACCTAGATTCCATTGAACTGGTGCCCCGAGCTCGGTGGGCCACATGGACTTAAGCACATCTCCCCAAATGCTAGAGGCTATCGAATAGAAGTGAGGGACTAGGGTGTGTACATGGGAAGACTATGCCCTCATTAGTAGATTGTAGAACAACAAAAGGAATATAAAGGAATAGTAAATAGTGAAAGCAATATATAATATAAATAAATAATGGAAGCAAACTGATGCAATAGATAAACAAGAATAATAATAATTGTATCAACTAGAACAATGATGATGTAATTTTGTGTCATGAGAAAACTGGAAAACAAGAATACAATAAAATAGGTATAACATGTTCCAAAATTTAAAAGAAAAAAAGACTACACCAAGCATCCCAAGATCTAACTTTGTCATCTGCTATCAAGCTCTATCCTAAATAGTAAGCAATCAAGTTTTTGAAGCTACATGCTTCCCTTTGTCAACACCTACAACCATGTAATCTACTCTGGGTACAAAACGATGCCCAAAGAGGGTGTGAGATAAATCTCAGTGGGCCACCACCAACAGTGTCTATAACCTCCGACCCGTGTAATGGAATATATTAGTGTGCAAGTATGAATATGTAAAGTAAAGCAAGTAGTACAAAATAACTAAATACCCAAGTCCTTATTTAGCCCCATTTTACCTTGGATGATCACCTTGGACTCGGTAGGAAACTTATTTTGGAATTACTTGGATTAGGATCCTTGGATTACACTCTTAACCCTTATATAGACTCAAATACTACTGAGTTAGTGTTCTGTGAGATCTGCGTTACCTTGGTTATTACTCTGGAACTCCCTCACAAGATATCATTTTCAGGTTTCCTTATCATTTCATGGGACTTTCACTACTTATATAATTCATGAGGTGATTTAAGTGTTGGATAAGCCTCATATAAACTATTAACATTAAATTAAAATATGTAATTAATGAACTAGTGACATGTTCAGACACCAACCGAGGGATGAAGCATGTACTTGGGTATTTAGTTATTTTGTACTACTTTCTTTACTTTACATATGTATTCCTACACACTACTATATTCTATCACATGGGCCAGAGGTTATAGACACCGTTGGTGGTTTCCCACTGAGATTAATATCACACCCTCTCCAGGCGCCATTTGGTATCTAGAGTAGATTACATGGTTTCAGGTGTTGACCAAGGGAAGCATATGGCTTCAAACACTTGATTTTTTGCTATTTAGGACGGAGCTTGATAGCAGATGACCGAGTTGGATCTCAGGATTCTTGGAGTAGTCTCTTTTTCTTTTACCTTGTGGAACATGTTTTTTCCTATTGTCTTGTATTCATGTTTTCCAGTTTTCTAGTGACATGATGTTATATCATCATTGTTCGAGTCAATGCAGTTATTATTATTCTCATTTATCTATTGAATTAGTTTGATTCCACTATTTATTTATATTATATATTTCTTCCACTATTTAATGTTCCTTTATATTTCTTCCTCTATGATACACTCTACTAATGAGGTCATAGTCTTCCCATGAACACACCCTAGTCCCACACTGCTAGTCAGAAGCCTTTGGCGTTTGGGGAGATGCGCTTGAGGCCATGTATCTCACCGGGCTCGGGGCACCCATTCAGCGGAATCCGGGTCTCAGACGTTACAATGGTATAATGAAAGGCCCTAATATTTGAAAATATCACTATTTTTGAAAACTAATACAACAAACAACACTAATATTTAATGAATCATGATATATTATTAAAATATAATTATTTAAACATGATCATTATAACCTAACTGTTAAAATTGGTGGTATGAATAAGAACAAAAATATTATAAAAAATATCTATAAAGGTTTTATATAATCTAAATGTATTGTTTAATTCATAATAATAAGTACTCAAATTTCAGTAAAGACATTTTACACTTCAAAAATATATTTTCTATAAAAATGATTTTTATTGATTTTTGTTAAAAAATAATTAAATTGATTTTTGATACTTTTAGAAAATATATTTGAAAAATGAAATACATTTTTGGAATTAAAATGTAAAAATTATATTAGGATGAATTTTTTGTATTTTTTTAAAAAGTTTAATTTTTTAAAGAATAATGAAAATACTTGTTTTTTTATTAAAAACTGCATTTTTATTTAAATCATTTAAAAAGTTATATTTTTTTTAAAAAATAGTTTAACACTAAAAATAGTAAAATTATGTTTTTATTAATCCAATTTATTTCATTGGAATCAATTTCATATTTAATTTTGATATAAAAACTTTTTATACTTACGAATAATTGTTCTTTGGAAAATCATTTTTTCATCGAATCTGTGGGTTTAATTTTAAATTAAAATTTTACACTTATATGAATTGAATGTTAAAAAATGGATTATATATTTAGAATTATAATAATTAATATTATATAATAATTTCAAATTAATTTTTTTATAATGAATAGTAAAAACAATAAAAATTAATTACTGCAATTAAGGTTAAAACATGTTTACTAGGGGGTTAAACTAAACATATAAGGGTTAAAATGATCTAAAAACTTGTTCAAATCTTATTTTATGGCCATATTTAGACCTTATATAATCTAAAGTTCGATAATGATCCATTTTTTTTCCTTTTGGCATGTGTAAAATGTGGGTATAACTTTTTTCTTTTAAAAAATTCTAAACGTATCCTCTCCCCCACTTATAAAAGGAAACCCCCTAGCCTATCCTATTTACACTTAAAAAGCCTTGTGTTTCATCCAATTCCTATAAAAATTTCTCCCCCAATTACCTCCCCATGTACTATAATCCTTATTGTTATAAAAAATCCAATTTGGGGAGGTTTTAGGCATGATCCTAAAGAGGTAGTCCGAAGAAGTGGTATCGTTCTTAACTGGGCATCTTTGTTTTACTTCTTCATCCATATACTTAAAATATTACTAAATCATGATGATATAATAAAATAATTATATATCATATACCAATATGCTATTATGTTAATTTAATAACTTAAATATATATCCTCTTCCATCAAATTGGAAACAAAACCATTATTCATGTGTACGATAGACTATCACCTCACAAACCGATGTATTTTTTTCCATCATCACCTCTCATGACTATTCATGATGATAGATTTAAGGTTTATATATGATATTTGTGACATAGAATAGTCATTATGGAAAATTAAAATATATTATATACCTTCTTACCTTACTATCCATTGAATAATGATAACATCGTTCGTGTGTATGGCAGATTACCACCTCACGAAGTGATGTGATTCATTTTTTTAATACCACATCACATTGATAATATATGTAATTGTATTTAAAGAAATAATATTATATTTATTATGTTATTATCATTATTTAAATATAAAATAACACTTAAATTCTTTCCATCACGATCATTGAAAAATAGAAACGTTACACATGCGTACGTGCCACCTATCGTCTCCATGATCATAACATAGTTCCTTTTTCATAACAATTTTTCATGGTTATTTTTAAAAGTATAATTTATGTATAATGATTATAATCATATCATTATTATTATTATGAATATGATGGTATTATGAACCCTTTGACCATGGTCAACACATCAATGACATTTTGAAATTATGAATTGTACGTCCTCAAAACATCCAACTTGGATATAACTAAATATGTAATTAAATATGTCATTAAAATAAATAAAGTAAATTGTTTAACTATAATTGATTAAACATATAAAATTTTATTAATAAATAAATTGATATAATTTTATTATATAGGATATAAAATACATATACGACAAAGTCCAGACTCATGGTAAGATTTTCATCTCAAAACTTCTTTCTTTGAGACATGTATTCTTTTAAGCACCTAATTAATTTTAATCAAACTTATACTTATAATTTACATATTATATAATTAATAATTAATAATTAATTATATTTTAAGTTTTAATTTATTTACTTCATTCATGGGAATTATGATTCAAAATTTACCGAAGCATAAAGGTTTTATGTTCCAATCTCATTTTAATCGGGATTGTTTATACTTGAATTTACATTGAATAAAATTATTTGATAATTTTATAATAAAACACTTTAATTTTCTCTTATGGTTATTTATGAAATTTTCAAATAATATTACCATTTTTCTCTCTTTGGCACTTAAAATTATTGAGAAAATGTTTTAAAAAAAGATGACTTCATTTCCCTCTTTAGTTGAAAATCCTTTTTCATCCATATCCGTGGTTTCTAAAAATATTTTTGAGAATTTTTTTAACATTAAAAAAATGATTTATTCAATATTTTTTTCCACATTTTTTAATTTTTATGAAATGTTTTTATATGAATCTTCTTGTTATTTTCTGAATGAGGCCATTTTAACCTTTTTACAACAATGTGAAAGGAATGTTTTTTTAACTTATAAAATATGTACATAATTACCTACCATCACGAAAAATAAATTATTTTAATCTTACCCTATAAGCTTCCATTTTAATTTTTAAAATAATTTTTTTCTATAATATTTTGTACATTTTTATATTTTGAATAAGTTTTTTTAAAGTGAAAAAGTATTTTCCTCAATAAATATTTCATGTGATATTTTAAAGACATTTTCTTCAATGATGACAACCATAAATGTTACAGATTGATTATAAATTATGTATATATGTCTCTAATATATATACCTAGTGATAAAAAACAATTTTATTCAATATTTTATTGATAATAAATAATATAATTTCCTCAAATTATGCTAAATATGATAAATTATGAAATATTTGGGATTAGATCATTGATTTGAAAATTTGATGAAAATTCCAGTTTTACACTTTTAAATTTCACTGTAGTATTTCAGGCATAAATATTTTTATGTAAAATATTTTGACTTAAATTTTTTTAAATGTGTTCCTGACTTAACGGGATACAAATTCTATTTAGGAAATTGGAGCTGGATCATGAATTTGAGTGGATTAAATGGGCTATGAAGACAAAGTTGGATAGAACCATCCAAATTGGACACCACTTCACTATTTGGGCCATATATTCTTCATATGGACTTTTATTGAGCCCAAATTTGGAGGGAATATTGGGCACATAATTAGAAACAAATAATCCTTGTATGAGGACGGACAATTAACGCGTTTTTGAGGTCAAATATGCGGTGAAACTTTGAATAAAATATTTGGCCGAGTTTTTATTTAACCCTTAAAAAAGTTATGTAACCCTAGCACTAAAAACTCTATTTAAATAAGGTTTTAAATATTTTTGAGTGATGTTAGAGGATTTTGGAAAGTGTTTCCTAAGGGGTGTCTTTTGGTAACACCTCACAACTCTTGGAAGAAGTAAGGCCTTGTGCAGAGTTCTCTTCCAAGAAGACTCTCCTCTCCCACCTTCTCTTTGTTTTTCCTTGTTTTTATACTTGTAACGTGAATTTTATTCAATTAATATTCTGTGTTATTCTCTTTTAATCTTATTATTTTTCTTCTTGGTATGGAATCTAAGAGTATAGAATATATTGGGTATTCCCCTTTCAATCCACTGCTTATGAAAAACGTCTTCACGATGACAACTCCACCCATGGAAAAGTGATTTCTTTCATAGTTGATCTAATACACACTCCCTTGATTTATTTATTTTTAATACATAAACATACTTTAATTCTTAAATTTTGATCAATTAATTGAGTTCTAATTTCTATGTTACTCAATCAACTTGCACTTGACCGCATGGTCGGGCTTGTGTAAACCGTATGAGTGAAACCTCAATCACAAAATCTAATCAAATTGGGACAGAATTGTAGGGTTAAAGTCTCATAACCAACTCAATTAATTATTAAATATAGGTAGTATATAATTACCTAATATACCATTGACCATAAGTTGGATTTTGGATCATAATCAAGGCAGGGTGCTGTGATTGGAAGTCCTGAAGTTAACCGAAGGCTCATTTTTCCAATATTTTTGGTCATGTTAATTTACATAGGGTTTGGGGGTTGAAAATGTTAGGGGATTAACATTTAATGAATTATAATCATATGGGATAAGGATAAATGAATGATGAAGGGGGTAGATTAGATCAACTACATCTTCTCATATGAGTGTTTTTAAAGAAATTGTGTCTTTGATTATTCCATCTCATTCGTTTGTTTAGTGTATTGCCTGAAAAGTCACAAAACAAACCCCCATATTTATTTTAATTTGTTTTGAAATATTTTCTTACTTAATTAAATCCTATTAATAGTTTTTTAATTCACTTCCTCCTTGAGAGAATGACCTAGGTTAACCACTATGCTGTACTTAGTAAAATCACAAATAAATATTTTTGAGAGCGTGTGCGGAAACGTCCTTTCACCTAGATTATTATACCTTAATTTTATATGGGAATACATTACTTATGTTCATTTATTAAATTCTATCATTATAAAATTTCCTTTGATTATGTTATGAGTAAAGATTATGAAACTCATTTATTTTCATGGGTAATTATTATGTTTATTACTATTGATTGATTTAATTTTGTGGCACACATAATTATTAACTTGTTATTATGGGTTCATCCAGATATAGATCCAATTAATTAGTTAAACCTTTAGTCTCATGAGTCATCATGTATGGGATTAGGGAGTAAACTTAATCCATTATGGGAATTTTTCCACCATGTGATATTGTGTAGGAATTTAGCCTTGAATCTTGTTTATGTCATGTTATATGTTGATTCCACATTTACTATAATTCCATGATCTTATGATACAATGCTCTTAATGTTATTATCCCATGTCATTACCCTTTATACTTCTATTTTATGATATCATGTTATACCTTTGACTCACATGTTATGTTTTCTTGTCATTTTTTCTCCCTTACTGGGATTTTTATCTCACCCCTTTTGTCTATGTATTAACTAAGTTATATTTCACAATTTTAGGAGCTCAAAAGGATTTAGGAGATTATTCTAGAGAATAAAATAAATAAGTTTTATTTTATTCTCACTTTGATTTATTATGAACCTAGTCTTCCAAATAAATCCAAACTCATGATCTATGGGTTATAATTAATAGATTTTTATGTTAAAAATCATGTAATAATATGTGTAATAGGCATGGAAATCTATATAAATAATCACATGGATAACAATAACTAGTTTCATAATGATAGAATACATAATATCAGACATCATAATCTCACCATCATGGCCTCATTCCAAGACATCATATATAAATAGGTAAGGTGTATTAAAAATAACCAAACTAGTTTACTGTATACAATGCATTAATAATATTAAATAAATGAATAATAATCCAATACATAATCAACATAAACATTCATATAGAAAAAATGGCATAAAAAATGTCAATATTTTTCATAGTTAATAAATAGAACAACATGATCATAATCCATCAAGAGTAATATGAAAGATGATATCATTATATTCTATCAAAGGATATTTAACTAGATGAAAATACTTATAAAAGATCTCCAAAAAATTTCTTAAGAAAAATAAAATTTTCATTTTGAAATCACTTATTTAAAATCTAAATATTTCTAGAATATTAAGAATACCATTTTATTTTAAAATAACTATAAATATTTTTAAAGGAAACTTCAAGTAAAATAATAGTTGTAATGTTTCAAAAATCTATTTTTTGTGGCAAGTGTTAAAAACAAAAATTTCATTCACACCTTTGGTAAAAAGTACCCCATTTAGAAAATAACAAGAAGATCCATTTTAAACCTTTTTAAAAAAATTAAAAAGTTATTAAAAATGAATTTAATAAATCATTAGAGAATATTAAAAACATTATTAAAAACATTTTAAATAAAATATAGGCTTTTAAGAAAAATATTCTTGACCGAGTAGAAAAAAATCAGGTTTTTCTTAAAAACATTATTACAGACTTTTGATTACTTAGAGAGAAGAAAATGAAAGGAAAATTTGTTATTTAAATAAATATACAGATTATAAGAAAATACATGGTATTTATGATGTATAGATCATATAATTTAATCATTATAAATCTAAGCATAAACAATCTTGATAAAAAGTGAGATTATAACATAAAACTCTTATTGCATTGGTTACTTTTGAGGCATAATTACCATGAAATAAATAATATAAAATGAAATTTTAAATACCATTTACATAAGTATATTCATGATAAAACATATCAAATTTCTGGTAGATACATCTCATGTAACGTCCTAGTTCTGGGTGCCACCCATAGGCACCCCATACTCGGTTGGTCACATGGACTCAAGTGCATTTCCCCAAATTCTAGAGGCTACTGACTAGCAACGAGGGCCTTGGGTGTGATAGTGGGGAAACTATTCCCTCATCGGTAGAGTAACACATTAGAAGCAAAACAGATAGCAATAATGGAAGTAGTAAAACATGAAATCAGTAAACAAAGGAAAACTAGAAGTAATAACAACTAAGCATGCATATATATATGATACATGATATATATGTATATGAAAATAGCCAAACAAATCACAATGCTGGAATACAGTAGTAAAACAAAGTACAAAAGAAAAGCAAGTAAACAGCTCCACAACATCGCAAGCCTCAGATTAGTCCCATGCTCCCTAGCTCCACAACAATCATGTACCCAAAGTAGAAGGGTTCTTGCCCTTATCTAGACCTACAGTAATATAATCTGTTTGGACCCAAAATCATGACCCAAATAGGGTGTGAGACGAATCCCAATAGGAAACCACCCAAAGATCTATGCCTAATAGTCAGTGAATATATATGCCAGGCAATAAATAAAATGAAGCAGTAACCAAGGAAGTACACATAGTAACAATCCTAAAAATTCAATTGCATTCATTTTCATATATCAAGTAAGTAGATAATCAAAAGTAGGTAACCCCCTGGGAAGTACCCACAGCCTAACCCCTCTAGTTCAACCAAACAAACACAAGCAAACCTCTGGGAAGTACACACAATCTAACCCCTCTGGTTCAGCTTTAGCAAAGACACTCTGAGGAAGCACTCACCATCAATTCCCCCCACGCTATCGTATCGGTAACTAATAGGCACTCTGAGGAAGCACTCAACATCCAATTCCCCCTGTGGCCCATTTCTAGGAAACTAAAGACACTCTGAGGGAGCACAAAGTCCATACCCTCTATGGTCTCACAACGTAATAGTAAAAAGACACTCTGGAGAAGCCCTCAATGTCCATTCTCCCTATGGTCTACTACACCAGGTTCTCACGACCCTGTGTAAATCAGTTGTGCACAATGATACATGGAGGCCAAAGTAAACCTCAAGAACTACTTGGATAAACAATATAAAACACATTATGACATGACAGATAAATAATCACTCCATCCTAACAATACTATGTATGGGAAAACAAAGCAGCCTAACATGCAAGCTAGTCGAAAGGGTCAAAAAAAAGAAAACATGGGAAAAACCTCCATAACATAGAAAGGTTAACCCTATTCATAAAAAATTAACCTCTATCCAAACAAACAAGGCATAACAGGAAAAAACAGGGCTAAAAACCATAAATGCGCAATACCCCGTTCTTGGGTATTGGGCACTTTTGCACATAAAATTCAAAGACTATCTACAGAAAGGCACAAACCACCTACCTCGTCATCATGAGATCGATATACATGAATATAAAGCCTTGAATCTCCCTATAAATCCCTATATCTACAAAAAAAAATAAAAACTTTCAACCGATCATATCTCAAGAAAGAGGATAAATCAAGAGATGAGGTTCAAGAAGAAAGGGGAACTCACCGATGCAATTCCAACGCAAATGACGGAAGTTGAATCAGAAGAAGGACAACGAGTCAGGGGGTTGGAGAAGATTCACATACATACGGATGCTCCTGGGCGAGATGGGAAAAGAAGAATATGGTTATATCCATCAGACACGACCCCGGTCCATTTAATGAAAAAAAAGAAAGTACGTAGCGTATACTTTCCTTTTCCGGCCTCCGCTTTAGGTGGTCTCCAGTTCACCACACACGGCCATGTACTTGGCCACTACCCATCCAGTACACAGTCACCCATGTAAACCAAGTACACATCATGTACTTTTGAAATTTCCAGAAACTCCTATTTTTCTAAAAAACAACCAGAAAAGAAAGACATACCTGAAAAAGAAGATTCGGGTTCTTAAAAACTTCCTCCATTAAAGAAATTCATCCCCGAAGTTTCCTAGAAAGGCAGCGTAGAAGAAGAAACCTTGAATAGCTCCAGCCACTACGATCGTACATCGGCCTCCCTCTCTTAGGTCTCGTCCTTTACTCACCCGTGTTTCCATAACACTCATACTAGAGGAACAGACTGACCACAAAGAACCTTTTCACTTCGATCAACAATCCGGATAGAATGCTCCTCGAATGAGGCGTACACCTCAAGCTCAACCTCCTCGAGTTGAAAAACAAGAGACAGGTTTGACACTACGGCAAAACAGGAATTTAGCGGCGGTTTTTTTTCGTTTCGCGGCGGTTTAAACCGCCGCTAAATCGATTGGCGGCGGTTTTCAAAAACCGCCGCTAAATGATTCAGCGGCAGTTTTTTTTTAATTTTTTTAATTTTTTTAATTTTTTATATATATATATATATATTTATTTATTTTATTTATTTTATTTTATTTATTTATTTATTTCGTATTTATTTTATTTATTTCGTATTTATTTTATTTATTTATTTATTTATTTATTTATTTATTAATTTATTTTATTTACTTTATTTACCCATGCATGCACATCCCATGTACATGCACATGCATGCCCATGTATGCCCATGCATGCCCATGCAATATAAATAAATTCTGCGTCAGGTGAAATTTGAACCCCTAACCTCTTGCATATTTTCCAAAGACTTTACCACTCCAGCAAGCTCGCCATGTGGTTAATAAACAGAAATTAATATACTTATATATATTAATTGAAAAAACAAATAATACATAAATAATAGATATAAATTCGATAATAATAAATAATAAATAACGAATAATAAATAACAAATAACAAATAATAAATAACGAATAATAAATAATAAATAATAAATAATAAATAATAAATAATAAATAATAAATAATAAATAATAAATAATAAATAATAAATAATAAATAATAAATAATAAATAATAAATAATAAATAATAAATAATAAATAATAAATAATAAATAATAAATAAATAATAAATAATAAATAATAAATAATATATAAATAATAAATATTAAATATTAAATAATAAATAAATATAAATAATAAATAATAAATAATAAATAATAAATAATAAATAAATAATAATAAATAATAAATAATAAATAATAAATAAATATAAATAATAAATAATAAATAAATATAAATAATAAATAATAAATAAAGACAAATAATAAATAATAAATAATAAATAATAAATAATAAATAATAAATAATAAATAATAAATAATAAATAATAAATAATAAATGATAAATAATAAATAATGCATATCTTCCAAAGACTTTACCACTCCAGCAAGCTCGCCATGTGGTTAATAAACAGAAATTAATATACTTATATATATTAATTGAAAAAACAAATAATACATAAATAATAGATATAAATTCGATAATAATAAATAATAAATAACGAATAATAAATAACAAATAACAAATAATAAATAACGAATAATAAATAATAAATAATAAATAATAAATAATAAATAATAAATAATAAATAATAAATAATAAATAATAAATAATAAATAATAAATAATAAATAATAAATAATAAATAATAAATAATAAATAATAAATAATAAATAAATAATAAATAATAAATAAATAATAAATAATAAATAATAAATAATATATAAATATTAAATATTAAATATTAAATAATAAATAAATATAAATAATAAATAATAAATAATAAATAATAAATAATAAATAAATAATAATAAATAATAAATAATAAATAATAAATAAATATAAATAATAAATAATAAATAAATATAAATAATAAATAATAAATAAAGACAAATAATAAATAATAAATAAGAAATAAGAAATAATAAATAATAAATAATAAATAATAAATAATAAATAATAAATAATAAATGATAAATAATAAATAATAAATAATAAATAATAAATAATAAATAAATATAAATAATAAATAATAAATAAATATAAATAATAAATAATAAATAAATAATAAATAAATAATAAATATAAATAATAAATAATAAATAAATATAAATAATAAATAAATATAAATAATAAATAATAAAAAATAAAAAATAAAAAATAAATAATAAATAAAGATAAATAAAAAATAATAAATAAAAAATAATAAATAAAAAATAAAAAATAAAAAATAATAAATAATAAATAA
Organism: Viscum album; assembly: GCA_963277665.1. NCBI lineage: Eukaryota > Viridiplantae > Streptophyta > Magnoliopsida > Santalales > Viscaceae > Viscum > Viscum album. Next base: position 1,232,785,516 of record OY728155.1, read on the forward strand.
AAAATAATAAATAAAAAATAAAAAATAATAAATAAGGAATGATAAATAATAAATAATAAATAAAAAATAAAAAATAAAAAATAAAAAATAAAAAATAATAAATAAATATAAATAATAAATAATAAATAATAAATAATAAATAAATAATAAATAATAAATAATAAATAATAAATAAATAATAAATAATAAATAATAAATAATAAATAATAAATAATAAATAATAAATAATAAATAATAAATAATAAATAATAAATAATAAATAATAAATAATAAATAAATATAAATAATAAATAATAAATAAATATAAATAATAAATAAATATAAATAATAAATAATAAATAAAGATAAATAATAAATAATAAATAAAGATAAATAATAAATAATAAATAATAAATAATAAATGATAAATGATAAATAATAAATAATAAATAATAAATAATAAATAATAAATAAATATAAATAATAAATAATAAATAAATATAAATAATACATAATAAATAAATATAAATAATAAATAATAAATAAATAATTAATAAATAATAAATAATAATAATAAATAATAAATAAATATAAATAATAAATAAATATAAATAATAAATAATAAATAAATAATAAATAAATAATAAATATAAATAATAAATAATAAATAATAAATAATAAATAAATATAAATAATAAATAATAAATAAATATAAATAATAAATCATAAATAAAGACAAATAATAAATAATAAATAATAAATAATAAATAATAAATAATAAATAATAAATAATAAATAATAAATAATAAATAAATATAAATATAAATAATAAATAATAAATAATAAATAATAAATAATAAATAATATATAATAAATAATAAATAATAAATAAATATAAATAATAAATAATAAATAATAAATAATAAAAAAATAATAAATAATAAATAATGAATAATAAATAATAAATAATAAATAATAATTAATAAATAATAAATAAATATAAATAATAAATAATAAATAAATATAAGTAATAAATAATAAATAAAGATAAATAATAAATAATAAATAAAGATAAATAATAAATAATAAATAATAATTAATAAATGATAAATAATAAATAATAAATAATAAATAATAAATAATAAATAAATATAAATAATAAATAATAAATAAAGATAAATAATACATAATAAATAAATATAAATAATAAATAATAAATAATAAATAATAAATAAATATAAATAATAAATAAATATAAATAATAAATAATAAATAAAGATAAATAATAAATAATAAATAAAGATAAATAATAAATAATAAATAATAAATAATAAATGATAAATAATAAATAATAAATAATAAATAATAAATAATAAATAATAAATAATAAATAATAAATAAATATAAATAATAAATAATAAATAAATATAAATAATACATAATAAATAAATATAAATAATAAATAATAAATAAATATAAATAATAAATAATAAATAATTAATTAATAAATAATAAATATAAATAATAAATAATAAATAATAAATAAATATAAATAACAAATAAATATAAATAATAAATAATAAATAAATAATAAATAAATAATAAATAAATAATAAATATAAATAATAAATAATAAATAAATATAAATAATAAATAAATATAAATAATAAATAATAAATAATAAATAAAGATAAATAATAAATAATAAATAATAAATAATAAATAATAAATAAATATAAATAATAAATAATAAATAATAAATAATAAATAATAAATAATAAATAAATAATAAATAATAAATAATGAATAATAAATAATGAATAATAAATAATAAATAATAAATAATAAATAATAAATAATAATTAATAAATAATAAATAATAAATAAATATAAATAATAAATAATAAATAAATATTAATAATAAATAAATATAAATAATAAATAATAAATAAAGATAAATAATAAATAATAAATAAAGATAAATAATAAATAATAAATAATAAATAATAAATGAGAAATAATAAATAATAAATAATAAATAATAAATAAATATAAATAATAAATAATAAATAAATATAAATAATACATAATAAATAAATATAAATAATAAATAATAAATAAATATAAATAATAAATAATAAATAAATAAATAAATAAATAATAAATAATAAATATAAATAATAAATAATAAATAATAAATAATAAATAAATATAAATAATAAATAAATATAAATAATAAATAAATATAAATAATAAATAATAAATAAATAATAAATAAATAATAAATATAAATAATAAATAATAAATAAATATAAATAATAAATAAATATAAATAATAAATAATAAATAATAAATAATAAATAATAAATAATAAATAATAAATAATAAATAATAAATAATAAATAATAAATAATAAATAATAAATAATAAATAAATATAAATAATAAATAATAAATAATATATAATATATAATATATAATAAATAATAAATAATAAATAAATATAAATATAAATAATAAATAATAAATAATCAATAAATATAAATAATAAATAATAAATAATAAATAATAAATATAAATAATAAATAAATATAAATAATAAATAATAAATAAATATAAATAATAAATAATAAATAAATATAAATAATAAATAATAAATAATAAATAATAAATAATAAATAATAAATAAATATAAATAATAAATAATAAATAATAAATAGTAAATAATAAATAATAAATAATAAATAATAAATAAATATAAATTATAAATAAATATAAATAATAAATAAGAAATAAGAAATAAGAAATAATAAATAAATAAAATAATAAATAATAAATAATAAATAAATATAAATAAAAAATAATAAATATATATAAATAATAAATAATAAATAAATATAAATAATAAATAATAAATAAATATAAATAATAAATAATAAATAATAAATAAATATAAATGATAAATAAATATAAATAATAAATAGTAAATAATAAATAATAAATAAATATTAATATAAATAATAAAAAATAAATAATAAAAAATAACTAATAAAAAATAACTAATAAATAATAAAAAATAAAGAATAAAGAATAAATAATAAATAATAAATAAACATAAATAATTAATAAATATAAAGAATAAAGAATAAATAATAAATAATAAATAACCAGTTACAAATAATATATAATAACTAAATTAAAGTATATTATAATTGATAAATAATAAATAATAAAGGAAACACATGAAAAAGTATGAAAAGACATGATAAGGGATGAAAAATCATGAAAATGTATGAAAAAGGATGGAGAAGCATATGAAGAATGAGGTATTAGAAAGAATGAGAATGCATGAAAACTCATGACAACTTTGGAAAACTCCTTAATAATTCAACATAATCATCATAATAACCCACAAAAAACCATTGATAAAGATAACAAGTCATGGAAACCCAAATAAACAGTAATAAATGGAGCTACCGTTAAAACCCGTCAAAACGGTCATAAAGAGACAAAAATATTGGACTCACATTAACGGAGATAACTTAAGATCCGAGAGTCCGTTTTAGATCCGTGACCTGTCAAATCAAAGATCCTGAAACGATCTTCAACCTAAAAGGTGAAAGAGTCCGAATGGATAGGCGGATCGGAAGTTACGACCATTTAAAAAAAAGCTGACGGGGAACGGGTGCTAGAAACGAGGCATTGAAAAACATAACAAACCCGATACGCACTAAAAAGGCCATAACATATGATCTAGGAGTGCATGTGGGCGCCGCGACCAATCAAACTGAAGCTCATGGAACGAGCTATGATCTGGCAGGTGGAGGAGGCCGAAATGACACACGGATTGAAAGTTAGGTCCGTTTGAAGACAAGTTCGACGGGACACCGGTGAAAGAAACAGGGTTTTGGAGGCCTTCAGAGGGGTTTTTGGGGTCGAAAAACATGACAGAAGCTTTCTTCTGTCGAACTAGTGCGTATCTCTCTTCGCTGGCTTCGATTTGATATGTGGTAGAGCCCAAACGGACACCCGGAGTAAAAGTTATGGCCATTTGAAGTTGGAGAACTTTTTTTAACTTTTTTATAACTCTAATATCTTCCACACCTTATACCGTCTCACAGTTTTGATTATATGTGCCACTAGATCTCTTCATGAGCTTCGATTTGACTGGTCGTGGCGCTTCAACGGACACCCGGATCAAAAGTTATAGTCGTTTTAGTGATTTCGGGGTTTCTCACGATTTTTTATTTTTTTTCATTTCATTTCGCGGTGGTTTTACTGAAACCGCCGCTATTTCGCGGCGGTTTTTTAAAAAACCGCCGCTAATCCTCGAATAAACTTAAAAAAAAAATAAAAAATAAATTTAAAAAAAAATATTTTTTTTTGCCGTTTAGTGGCAGTTTTCTCGTAGTGTGAGAAGTAATGTTGGAGCAGAGAAATGTGGAAGACATCATGCATAGCCCAGTACCTTTGAGGTAACTATAGCCGATAGGCAATTGGTCCGACTCTCTGTAAAATCTCAAACGGTCTGACATACCTCGACAAAAGCTTACCCTGTCTCCTAATCATCCTATGTCCCAACCTCGGCGTGACACATAGAAAAACATGATCCCTGACCTTGAACTCCAGAGGTCATCTCCATCGATCAGCATAAGACTTTTGTCTTGATTTTGTAGTAGCCATCCTCTTCTGAATCAACTCTATTTGCTCTGTGGTCTCCTGGACAAGATGAGGTCCTAGCATAGCTGCCTCTCCTACCTCTAGCCAGCATAAGGGTGATTGGCATGGACTACCATACAAAACCTCATAAGGTTCCATATGAATAGTTTCTTAAAAACTATAATTATAGGAAAACTCCACAAGAGGTATGTGTTTCACCCACGAACCCCCAAAATCAAGGATGCATGCTCGAAGCATGCCCTAAAGAACCTGAATCATACGCTTGGACTAGCCATATGTTTGGGGATGGTATGTTGTACTCAGAAGTACCTCTGTACCCAAAGCCCTCTGAAGTCCCTACCAGACCTGAGAAGTAAAACATGCATCCCTATCTGAAACAATGGAGTACGAAACTCCATGTAAACATACAATCTCTCGGAAGTACAACCTTCCCAAATCATCAACACTGAAGGTATACTTGATCAGTAATAAGTGATCAACCTTTGTGTTTCTATCAATGACAACCCAAACTGCATTATTCCTTTGAGGTGAACTCGGTAAACCTTTCACGAAGTCCATCGTGACATCATTCCATTTCCACTCGGGAATGAGTAACTGCTACAAAAGCCCTACTGGTTGCTGATGCTCCACTTTCACCTGTTGATAGGTGGAACATCTCATGAAAAACCCAGAAACATATCTCTTTATACCTAGCCACCAATATTTACAGTGTAGATCCTGATACATCTTTGTGACACAAGGATGAATTGCCCAAATTGAGGAATGAAAGTATCACATCAGGTCCTCGCATATGTCTGCTGGCACCCACACACGTCCATGAAAACGCAAGATATCATCCTCTCCAACTATCCATCCAAAAAAAGGGTCCTCTCTTGACACACTCTTCCATAGGACTAGGCCTTCTGAATCTGGTAGCTGCCTCATTCACACTCGATCAAGAAGAGTAGAGGTAAAAACTACAGAAGATAGAAATGTCCGCCCTTGTTTTTCGTGCACCTCCAAATGCATTTCAGAGAACAGATCCATAAGCTGCCACTCACTACTGGCCTAATGAACTTCCTGTACTCGATTCCTCCTTCTGAATGAATCAGCCACTTCATTTCCCTTCCCTGGCATGTAGGAAATCTCAAAGTCAAAAGACTAAAGGTACTCAACCAAACTTCACTGTCTGAAATTTTGGTCATGCCGAGTGAAGATATACTTGAGACTTTTGTGGTCAGTGGAAACCACAAAATGCTCTCCCAGAAGATAATGTCTCTAACAGCGTAAAGAATGAACAACTACAGCCAGCTCTAGATCGTGCATCGGGTAATTTATCTCATTTGACCTCAACTGTCGAGACTTATACACAACAAATCCTTCTCCCTACATTAGCACTACTCCCAACCCGATATGTGATGCATCACAGTATATAGTATAGATCTTGCTTGGCTCTATAAATAATAGTACCGGTGCTGAATTTACCCTTCCTTTCAGCTCCTAAAAGGTTATCTCACAAGAATATGACCACAAGTACTTCACACCCTTCTTATTCAGGCTCATTAGTGGCACTGCTAAGCATGAGAAGTACTATATAAAATGCCTGTAGTAACTATATAGCCCTAGAAAAATCCATACCTCAAAGACATTCTTCAGCTGCCCCCAGGAAACTACTTCTCTCATTTTCTCTAGGTCTACTGATACTCCTGTCTCTGAGATAACATGACCCAAGAAGTGAATTTGGTCCATCCAAAAGTGGCATTTTGAGATATTAGCATATAATTGATGCTCTCTCAGTGTACTCAAAACAATCTCAAGATGCATGGCATGGTTGTGTTGAGTGTGAGAGTACACAAAGATATCATCCACGAAGACCACCATGAAAGAATCCAAGTATGGATGGAACACTCGGTTCATCAGTGCCATGAAAACTGCAGGCACGTTCGTGAGACCGAACAACACAACCACATACTCGTATAGGCCATACCTACTCCGAAAGGCTATAAGAGGTATATCTGATTGTTTAACGCACAACTAATGATAAAAAAAATCTCAAGTTAATCTTGGAGAACACCTGGTCTCCTCGAAGCTAATCAAAGAGATCCTCAATGCTCAGTAAGGGATATCGGTTCTTGACCATCAACTGGTTTAACTTCCGATAATCCACATAAAGTATGAGGGTACCATCCACCTTTTTCATAAACAATACAGGTGAACCCCAAGGAGAAGTACTAGGTCAGATGAAACCCTTTGCCTACAACTTCTCCAATTGCTTCTTAAGCTCTCGTAACTCTGGTGTAGCCATCCTATAAGGAGGAATGGACACCAGTGCCGCTCCTGACATAAGCTCAATAGAAAATTCCACCTCTCTCTTTGGAGGTAAACCTGAAAATTCCTCTGGAAGGACATCCCTAAAACGATCCACCACTGGAGGAAAGTCCATCAGTGAAGTCCCATAGTCATCCAGATATAGACTAGAAAACTAGGCTATAAATCCTTCCAACCCATGATGCTCGAGTCCTACTCTGCTCGCCTGGATATCCCATTCACCCTTATGAAGAAACGATCTTCCCTCTGGTGATGTAAAACTCACCCTATGATGATAGAAATAGAATACAACCTGAAAGAAAACCAACCAGTCCATTCTGAGAATGACGTCATAGCCCATCATCTCTAATATATATAGGTCCCAAAAGAAGTGACACCCACCAACCTCTAGAGGGCACTCTTTTCACTGATGTACACTAGCAGTTCTAGTACCCAAAGGAGTGTCTAACTTCAAGATATCAGAAGAAGAAAAGATACAGAGCCCAAGGCTCTCCACAACAACAACCAATATAAAGCTATGAGAAGCCCCTGTATAAAAAAGAGAAGAAGCTAAAACTGAGGCAAATAGGATCGTACCTCAAACTGTAGAGGGTACGAGATCCTTCTCTGGCTGGGTCTGCTCCCCCACAACCTCCACCTCGGCTTGAATGGCCAGAAGAACTCCAGTTCCTTGACTGATGAGAAACTGGTGGTGATGCTCCTGAACGAGGAGTCATAGAAGAACCCCTGTCACCAATTCTCGGTGAGAAAAACTAACAGAAATGCTAAAGGTGGACTATCTTTCCACATGATCAGCACTCCACTGGGTATCTCAGGCAATGTGGCCTCATATTCCCACTCTTTCTGCACTGGTATCACACCACCTAGCCACCATAAGAAGTATCCCTCCTATTACGATCTCTACATGTATACTCCCTATGGCACTTCCTACTATCAGTAGGAGGGATACCAACTTCGTATGTCGAACCACCCTGACTTACCACTCCAAAATCCCTCAGATTGTGCTCTGTGATTAGCGCCTGGTTGACTATAGAAGTGATAGAAGTCAACCTAAAGATGTTCACATGAGATCAGATATTGTGCCTAAGACCATCCTCAAACTTCCTTGCCAGAAATAACTCATCACCTTCTGGAATAGGCGTGAAGCACTGCAGCTCTATGAAGCGAGAAGAATACTTCATAATAGAAAGAGTACCCTACTCAAGGCTCATGAAATCTTAGGCTCGATCGATCCTCAAGGTCTCCAAGTAGAAGTAATCATAAAAGGCATGCTGGAACTCATCCCAAGCCATAACCTGCTGGCTTCCTACATGTGAGATCACATCCCACCATCTCTTGGAAGAGTCCCGTAGCATATAAGTAGCGAGATTCACCCTAATCTCTATAGGCATATCTAGATGGTTGAAGATAGAAATAACGACTTCTAACCATGAATCTGTATCCTTAGGTCCTCCTTCCCCTATAAAGGTGGGAGGATGCTGCTGCTGGAAAATCTATGTCAACTCTTCCATAGAAGGGGAAGGATGCGGTACTCCTCAGAAGGTCTGCATAAACCCCATAAAGCCCTCTTGGAACTGTGCATCAGCACCTGTGTCTGTAATGATAGTTGGTACCAATACTGGCACAAATGAAGGATTTTCCGGTAGTCCCTAATTATCTATGTCCGGTTTCTAATCACTTCCCTATAACTGGTGGACAATCAGAGGACATTTTGGTGGCATGACTCTTCAAGGTCAAGCGCACACCTTAGATCAATATTATCAAGGACCGGAAATTAGAAGCGTAAGAAGGGAACAAGGGAAATAAATTATTCAAGTTTTTCAAAACATGGATACATGGTGTGTATAATTACTACATGGCATGTTACCTTAATCTTTCACATGGGTATGTACTTTTGACAACCCAGGTCATGTAACACCCCATACACATGTTGTGTTGTCCTAACACACGGCGTGTACTTAAATCATCTTCCCCAACCAGAGTTCCCTTACATATATAATCCACATGGTTCTCCTAAAACAAGACTACACAAAGTGTTAGTGCTAGACACGGCGTGTAGTAGAAGGATTTAACTGACCCATTTTGTTAGTTATACGACCAGTTACACGGCTGACTCTATACGACATGTTTATGACAGACACGACATGTACTAGAAAGATTTCACCGACCCGTGTTGTTTGCTACATAGTTAGATACAAGGGTTACACTACACAGTGTGTTCAAGCTTGACACGACATGTATAACTTTAGTTTTATCCATCTGTATCATTAGTCACATGGGTGGGCACATGGTCTCACTACTGGAATGTGGGTTTTTCCCCACACTTCCATACCAACGGTTTCATGAAACCGTTGGTAAAGGATGGTTTAGGTAAGATTTTACCAACGGTTCCTTAGAACTATTGGTATAGGTGTGTTTGTGGGAGATTTTACCAACAGTTCATTAGAACCGTTGGTATAGATGTAGTTTAGGGGAGTTTTACCAACAGTTCAATGAGAACCGTTGGTATAGGTGTGGTTTGGGGAAGATTTTACCAATGGTTCTAAGGAACCGTTGGTATAGGTTTGGCCTAAAAGTATATACCAACAGTTTTTAAAAACTGTTGGTAAAACTTTCCCCCAAATTACCAGTGGCCCGTCCTCTCCCCCATTCGCGATACAGAACCCTAAACGGGAGCAACAAGCGATCTTGGAGCTCACAGTTTGGCGATCTTAGAGCTCCTTCGGCTTCCTCTTCCTCCATCCCATCCAAGGTGTTGAATATCCTTCCGAATATTATCATACCCATCCTAAATTAGGTATTTTCTTAACTGGTACCTTATTTTTATTGAAATTTATCTAATATTTCAGTTTTTAGTTTTGATTTTTATGTGTATATGTTTTTATTTTTGTTTTGATTTAACCTATATGTGATGAGCTTGTATCATCATTAAGATGTTTCCAATGGTTCTTTGATCATTGCTTTATGGAGAATGAATGGTTTAGGACCAGCATTAGAAGTAGCTTCCAGTGAGACCATTTTAGTATAAGGGGAAACAAGATTATGATCTACAAGGGGGTGACTGAGTTGGTAGAGACCAAACATAGTTTGTTCCTTGTGTTCAAGAACCATAAATAGTGTGTTCCAATTAGGTGGTCATTAGTAAAGACGTAGGTAATATTTCCAGGTCCTGTTTCATGAAGTTGAATATGTGGCGCTATAGTGGTTTTGGATTGTTTGAGGTACTCTTAGTGTATTGTAAACCCTCATTTGTTCCATATTCATTTAAATTGATTTAATATCATTTTTTCACACACACCATTATATCCTCTCAAACTATATTTAGAGTGTATTTTTATTCTTATGATGTTAAATATTTTAGTAAATGTCCATACTAGCTTCTTTTATGTGTTCTAGGGGTTTAGACTGATGACAAGGCTGCATGATTATTGCGGGGGTATTCTTTTCATATAAATATACCTATACTATTTCATCAAATGAATCAACTAGTTATATTCCTTACAGATTTTTATCAAATGATTTTGAAGGAGGTTTATGTAATCATATGGGGATAGAAAAAATGTAGTTTTTGTTATTGAGTGGTAATTTTAGGTGGGAGGTTGATATGTGGACCACCTAGTTTACATGGTTGTTCATAATTTTATAGAATAGATTAAAGCTATTATGTTGGAGGATACCAAGGTTTTTAGGGTTTTTGTTTTTGTTTTTTATGAGGTGGTTGTGATGATACTCCCTTGACATGATGTTGAGATTGAGATAGACCAAAATCCTGGTGCTTCTCTAATTTCAATAGCTCTTAGTCTGTTGTATCCAATATTGACACACAAAATTATTTTTATAAATCAAATTTTATTGAATTGTAATAATTAATATTTCACAGCGTCAATCATTAAAAAATAATTTCATAAACTATATTGTCATTTCATCTATAAATATAATGATTAAAGAGACATTATATGGATGGAAAATCATATTCATGAGATCTATGAAGAAAATTATAGTGTTTATCAACCCAAAAGTAATGGAAAAAAATAATAAAAACCATATATACTCCTAAACTCAATATTGAGAATGATTCTTTATATGAACCACTACTAATGGTATTTTTAAGGATATTAATCCATAGAAAGCAACAAAATGTCCTGTAACAGATCAATTTTTCCTAATATTTGTTATAGAGAACTTATTCATCTCTATTAATTAATTAAGATTCATTTATATCCTTCCCACCCCACCCCCAGACACTCGCCCACCACCTTGGACAGCCCGTGCCCCCCTGGACAGCCCCCCCCACCCTTGTTGACAGCCCGCCCACCCCACCCCCGGACACCCGACCACCACCCCCCGGACACCCCCATCCCCCCGGACTCCCCACCCCTAGAAATACCCCCCACCCCTGAAAAGCCCCCCCTCCACCCCCTTGACACCCTTGACCCCACTGGACAGCGCCGCCACCCCCGTGGACAGCCTGACCACCCCCCATGGACAGCCCGCCCACCCCCCTAGACAGCCCGCCCACCCCCCTAGACACTCTAGACCCCCTGGAAAGCCCTGCCACCTCCATGGAAAGCCCTCCCACCCCCTGGACACCCCGTACCCCCCAGACATCCCCACCCACCCCTGGACACCCCAATCACCTTCTTGGACAACCCACCCACCCCCCTGGACTCCCCCTACCCCATTGGATAGCCTGACCACCCCCGCAGACAACCCACCCACCTGGACACCCTGACCCCCCTAGATAGCCCCCGACCCCCTGGACACCTCCAACCCCCCGGACGGCCCACCACCCCCCTAGACACCTTGCACACACTGCACCCCCCTTGAACAGTCCCGCCACTCCCCTGATCCTCATCCTACTCCTCATCCTGATCTCCCTGAAGAAGTTAAAGTATAAAACTCATGTACTCCCAATAAGATCCTTAAGGATTATTTATTCCTTGATCCACTTCCAATATCTTATTGGGAAATCCTTGAATATAGGAATTAGAAATTCTATATCTTATTTTCTTATATACACTGTATTTTGTTGTATTTCTTAATATGATTCTCATATAGAGTAATGCGTCAGTTATAATTTTATATAAAGTAAACAATTTTCATTTACCTAAATATATTTTTTAATTAAACTTCAATATTATTGAATTTCTTTGAAATGACTTATTGCAATTTTTTTACAGAATGGACAGAAGTTGGATGTACGAAACTGATCGTATTTCAACCGATTTTCAAAATAATTTGAATAGCTTTCTAGATTTTTCATTTGACAAGGTTTCAGATAGTGTTCGCATACACTGCCCATGTTTTAATTGTGTTGGAAGACCTTGGTTGAGTCATGAAGTAGTTAGCTATCATATAACCAAATATGGTTTCCAAACAAACTATTATTTATGGCATCACAATGGAGAGAAAATGGAATCTCAAAATGTTGATGATCCAAATAATAGGACTGAATTGAAGAGTTTGATATATGATCAGTTTCCATTTATTCGGCATCATGAGAAGGAAAGGATGTCCAACCAACAAGATTTCGATACAAGCACACATGATGCGTCCAATGAAAATGATGATGTTGATAGAGTGAAAAAATTGAATGATGCTGCGATGACTCCAGTATATCGACAATGTGGTAAAATGAAAAAGTTGGAATTTTTAATCCGATTGTTTCATGGGAAAACTATGTATGGGATTTCAAATACTACAATTGATTACATTATTACCTTCTTGAAGGACTTACTTCCAGATGATGTAGATATTCCCTCAAACCACTATATGGCATGGAAGTTAGTTGATGAACTTGGATTCTAAAAAAAAATTCATGCTTGCCCAAATGATTGCAGCTTATTTTGGGAGGAAACTGCTGAAAGAAATGATTGTATCAAATGTGGATCCTCCCGATGGAAGCCAAAAAATGATGGAACACCATCTCATGTGCCACAAAAAGTAATGAGGCACTTTCCATTGATCCAAATATTATAGAACCTTTTCATGTCTGATGAAATATCTGTAAAAATGCGATGGCATGACACCGAGAGAAAAAAGAATAATGAAGAGTTGGTTCACCCTGCAGATGGATTTTCATGGTAGAGATTTTATGCTCAATATCCTGAATTTTCATCCGACGTGCGTATTATGAGACAAGGTCTTTCATGTGACGGTTTTAATCCATTTGGGTAGATGCTTACTTCGCACAACACATGGCCGGTTTTCATACACATTTATAACCTTACCCCTTGGTTGTGTATGAAAAAGCCTTACACTTTCTTGAGTATACTGATATATGGCCCTTCTGATCCTGGAAATGATATAGATGTATACATGAAACCTTTAATAAAAGAGTTGAAACTTATTTGGGATGTGGGTGTGCCCACATACGATGCATGTTCGAAAGACATATTTCAGATGTGTTCTGTGCTTATGTGGACGATCAATGATTTTCCTGCTTATGCAATGATATATGGATGGAGCAAAAAAGAAAAATTATCATGTCCGTTTTGTATGAAGAATACTCGATCGAGAAGACTAAAATATCATCTTAGTTTTAGTTTTATGGGACATCGACGATTCTTTCCAATGAACCATCCATATAGAAACAATCATCGAAGATTTGACAATACCATGGAGAATGACGATCCACCTCAGCGTATGTCTGGAAATGATGTGCTTAATGAATTGAAAGATTTCAATTATTCATTTAGGAAGGGTGTAATGAAATCTAGAAAGTGGAAAAATGTTTCCAATGATACCTGTTACAATTGGAAGAAGAAGAGTATATTCTTTTAGTTGTCGTATTGGTCAAACAACTTGTTAAGTCATTGCTTAGACATAATGCACATTGAAAAGAATATATGTGAAATGTTGCTTTCGATTCTTCTAAATGTCAAGGGGAAGACAAAAGATGATTTATGATCTCAGCGTGACTTGGTAGATTGGGGGATCAGACCAGAATTGCATCCTGTCTGTATCAGTGAAAATAATTGGAAAGTTCCATATGCTTCTTATGTGATGACACCTGCTGAAAAAAATCAATTTCTGGAAGTGCTATAGACTATTAAAGTTCCTAATGGCTATTCAAGCAATATATCAAAACGGGTCAACAGAAAAGAGTTGAAACTGAAATCTTTGAAGACTCATGATTATCACATCCTTTTGCATGAGTTGATTCCAATAGAAATCTGTCATCTCTTGTCCAATAATGTTAGAGTCTCAGTTATTCGGTTGTTCTATTTGTTTAGAGATCTTTGTGCTAAGAGGTTGTCCAAATCCTTCTTGCAAAAACTGTTGGTAGAGACACCATTAATTTTGTGTGAATTAGAGAAAATATTCCCTCCATGATTTTTTACATGCATGTTGCATCTGACTGTCCATCTTCCGACCAAAATACTTCTTGGAGGACCCGTTGCTTTCCGTTGGATGTATCCAACTGAAAGAAGCATGTGCACATTGAAATCATATGTTCGGAATAGGAATTATCCCGAAGGTTCTATTATGAACGGTTACTTGGCTCAAGAATGTATGGATTTCTGCGCAATGTATTTATATGATCTTACTACGAGAATAAACAGACCAATGATAAATGAAGAAGAACAGTATGGGAAAATTGAACCCAGTTTTCCATCACTTCCTCAGACAGAAGGAATTCTGGGATCATATACAATGATGACATTAAGCCTTGAAGAGTGAGAGATGGCACATCGCACAATTTTGTTCAATTGTGATTTGTTCGATGAGTATATCAAGTAAGTAAATTTTACATGTATCTCTTATCTTATCTCTTGTAATTTTAAATATTTGTTAAACTATTATTATTTTTATCTACAGGGAACATAAAGAATTGATATATAGAAAGCATCGTTCTTTATCTTTGAGAAGGAAAGAGACTTTTCATAGGAAAGGGTTTTCTTCTTGGTTGAAATTGAAGGTAAAAATATTTATATAATAACTAAATAAAAATAATATTTAATTAAGTTTACTATTTGTTTATATTTCAGGTATCGAGTTTTCCTGCAGACTCTGTTTCTGAGGAAATAAGAGCTTTGGATTTTGGTCCTAATACCATGGTTCGTGCTTGTAAATCACTTGTGATCAATGGATACAAATTTATTATCACTGAACGAGAAAGAAACATGATAACACACACTACTAGAAAAGGGGGCATTGGAGCCCCCCAGACTCGGGCGACCGCCATTGGCGGTCGCTATAGGTCAGCATTAGCGACCGCCAATGGCGGTCGCTAAGCTGAATAAAAAATTTCGGGGGTTTCTGCGCCCCCCCCCCCCCCGCGCACTCTCCTCTCCCTCGATCCCTCGCCCTAACCCTCCCTCGCCGCCCTCCCTCGCGCCGCCCTCCCCTCCCCCGCCGCCCGGCCTCCCCCGCCGCCCGGCCTCCCCCGCCGCCCGGCCTCCCCCGCCGCCCGGCCTCCCCCGCCGCCCGGCCTCCCCCGCCGCCCGGCCTCCCCCGCCGCCCGGCCTCCCCCGCCGCCCGCCCTCCCCCGCCGCCCGGCCTCCCCCGCCGCCCGCCCTCCCCGGCCGCCTGGCCTCCCCGCCGCCTGCCATCCGCCCTCCGGCCGCCGCCCTCCGCCCTCGGGCCTCCGGCCGCCGCCCTCGGGCCTCCGGCCGCCGCCCTCCGGCCTCCGGCCGCCGCCCTCCGGCCTCTCGGCCCTCCCCCCCACCCCGGACGGCACCCGCACCCCGGACAGCCCCCGGCGCGCACTCCGGACCGCCCCCCGCACCCCGGACGCCTCCCCGCACCGCGGACAGCACCCCCCCGCGCACTCCGGACCGCCCCCCGCACCCCGGACGCCTCCCCGCACCCCGGACAGCACCCCCCCGCGCACTCCGGACCGCCCCCCGCACCCCGGACGCCTCCCCGCACCCCGGACAGCACCCCCCCGCGCACTCCGGACCGCCCCCCGCACCCCGGACGCCTCCCCGCACCCCGGACAGCCCCCCCTGCACTCGGACACCCCCCTCCGAACCCGGACAGCCCCCCCGCACCCCGGACAGCCCCCCCCCCCCCCCCCGCACTCGGACACCCCCCCTCCGAACCCGGACAGCCCCCCCGCACCCCGGACAGGCCCCCCGCACCCCGGACACCCCACCCCGCACCCCCGACAGCCCCCCTGCACCCCAGACAGCCCCCCCTCCCCCGCACCCCGGACACCCCCGCACCCCGAACACCCCTGCCCGCACCCCTAACAGGCCCCCGACACCCCAGACACCCCTCCCCGCACCTCGGAAGGCCCCCTCCGACCCCGGACACCCCCCCCCCTCGCTGCGCGTCCCCCGTCCCCTCACCGCCTCCTCTCCTCCAGCTCCCCGCCGCCGCCGCCGCCCGTCCCCTCCCTTGCCGCACCGCCTTTGGCTCCGGCTCCCCTTCGCTGCCTCCTCTCCCTCGCAGCACAGCCTTCGGCTCCCCTCCCTTTCAGGTTTGTAGCTCAATCAGTCATAAATATTTAGGTTGATTAACTTTCTGATTTTTTAAAATTCATTCACAACTAATTATTCAATCCATTTTTTGTTTGATTAACAGTTGTACAAGTTTGATTTATTAAGAACAATCCAATTTATCTTTTAAACACTTTGGACTCATTACTGATATTTTGTATGACTGCAGACATGTCAGGGGAAGAGGCAGAAAATCCACATCATCCATCTGAGGCATCTACGTCTCAGGGTCGAGGTATGTTTGAATGTCATTGTCTATATTTTTTATGTAATTGACATATATATATATATATATAACATTTGTCAATTTATATATAAAATTGTTTTCAACAGGATCAGACTCGGCTGCTTCTTCCTCTCGCAGGAGAGGCCCTGGTCGTGGCATATTATCATGGAATTCCGACACGACGACAGATGTTTCATTTGATGAGGTATTTCATCCCGTGGGACCGAATGCCCCGACATTTATTCGTCAGCTGGGTCATATCATACGTGACCCACATCGATTTCCATTGACCACGCGTGATTGGGCTTCTATCCCTCAGGACACATTAGATCGTCTATGGAGGGAGGTTCAGGTAAGAAAATAATTTTACTTTATTTTCTATTTATAAATAATACTAATATGTTTGATTATTTTCATTATAGCAAAATTTGAAAGTATGCCCTGAAGAGTTTCGGCCGGTGTGTATGAGCAAATGCCGTAAGCTGTGGAAAGATTATAAAGGCAAAGTGAAGAGGGACCACTGGATACCAAATGTGGGTGCCCTTGACATTTTGGAAAAGGTCCCTAGAGGTGTCCTCCCAGCTCAGTGGCGTGACTTGGTTGCATATTGGTCTACTGAGGGTGTTGCGGTTAGTATATTAATTATTTTTCTGTATATATATTTTCAAGAATATGTGATTTGTTTGAAATTTGAATGAATTGAATGTAGGAGGTGTCAACACGCCATTCGGAGAATCGAGCGTTGCAGGGACCAGCTCACAGGCTCGGGACTCGTCACGTGTCTCAGATCCGACATGAGGTATATATTATTCATTTTTTAATTTATTAATTAATATGGTTTTGTGTTTATATTCTTTTAATATACAGTTGCGAGGGCAAGGTGCAGCAACTGATAAAATGTCGGTGTGGATAAGGACTCGTGATCGCAATGATCCAGAGGTTGCAGCATTGATAGTAAGTGTCTGTACTTACCAATAATTACATAAATCTATATATTAACATATATATATTTAAATATTTCACAGGATCAATTTGAAGCTGAGTTAGAACAGCTGCCAGAGGACCAGCGACAGCTTCCCATGCGACGGGATGAGATCTTTCATCGCATTATTGGTCGGGACGGGCATGGCTATAGTTTGACCTATGGAGCAGGGATTCCTCGTTCTGTAGTGTCACGCGCTGGTAGTGTCACGCGCTGCGGTTGTCGGTCCTGCTGTTGCTCATATGACACAGCAGATGTCAGATTTTGAGGCACGGCTGCGCGCTTCCGAGGAGACAAATGCGCAATTGACAGCTGAGGTTAGAGCACTGCGGGAATATGTGCGTCGAGCTGATGGTACAGGGGATCATACGACGCAGGTATATACTGTATTTATTTATTTAATTTAAATTATTTTTGTTATTAAAATATTTATAATGTTTATTTGTTGTAGGCACCTGGCCCACCAGAAGGAGGTAGCAGTGATGGCAACACGTGACGCACCATATATTCACGAGATATGTTTTTTGTTTTTACTGGTAGGGTTGACATTGATGTACTGTATTTATTCATTTAAGTAATGCATTATTACCATCCATGGTGGTCTTTTAAATATTTTATAGATTATGTATTATTAATATATTTTTTATAAATTTCTGTATGGTATCGATAAAAGAAATATGTATTAATTAGATATTATCACTTTTATTTTTCACTTTTGTAATCAATGGGATGGCCTTTGCACCCCCGTACAGCCCCCCGCACCCCCGTACACCCCCCCCGCCACCCCCGTACAGCCCCCCGCCACCCCCGTACAGCCCCCCGCCACCCCCGTACAGCCCCCCGCCACCCCCGTACAGCCCCCCGCCACCCCCGTACAGCCCCCCGCCACCCCCGTACAGCCCCCCGCCACCCCCGTACAGCCCCCCGCCACCCCCGTACAGCCCCCCGCACCCCCGTACATCCCCCCGCACCCCCGTACAGCCCCCCGCCACCCCCGTACAGCCCCCCGCCACCCCCGTACAGCCCCCCGCCACCCCCGTACAGCCCCCCGCACCCCCGTACAGCCCCCCGCCACCCCCCGTACAGCCCCCCGCACCCCCGTACAGCCCCCCGCCACCACCGTACAGCCCCCCGCCACCCCCGTACAGCCCCCCGCCACCCCCGTACAGCCCCCCGCACCCCCGTACAGCCCCCCGCCACCCCCGTACAGCCCCCCGCCACCCCCGTACAGCCCCCCCGCACCCCCGTACAGCCCCCCGCCACCCCCGTACAGCCCCCCGCACCCCCGTACAGCCCCCCGCACCCCCCGTACAGCCCCCCCGCCACCCCCGTACAGCCCCCCGCCACCCCCGTACAGCCCCCCGCCACCCCCGTACAGCCCCCCGCACCCCCGTACAGCCCCCCGCCACCCCCGTACAGCCCCCCGCCACCCCCGTACAGCCCCCCGCACCCCCGTACAGCCCCCCCGCCACCCCCGTACAGCCCCCCGCACCCCCGTACAGCCCCCCGCACCCCCGTACAGCCCCCCGCCACCCCCGTACAGCCCCCCGCCACCCCCGTACAGCCCCCCGCACCCCCGTACAGCCCCCCGCCACCCCCGTACAGCCCCCCGCCACCCCCGTACAGCCCCCCGCACCCCCGTACAGCCCCCCGCACCCCCGTACAGCCCCCCGCCACCCCCGTACAGCCCCCCGCCACCCCCGTACAGCCCCCCGCACCCCCGTTACAGCCCCCCGCCACCCCCGTACAGCCCCCCGCCACCCCCGTACAGCCCCCCGCCACCCCCGTACAGCCCCCCGCCACCCCCGTACAGCCCCCCGCCACCCCCGTACAGCCCCCCGCCACCCCCCGTACAGCCCCCCGCCACCCCCGTACAGCCCCCCGCACCCCCGTACAGCCCCCCGCCACCCCCGTACAGCCCCCCGCCACCCCCGTACAGCCCCCCGCCACCCCCGTACAGCCCCCCGCCACCCCCCGTACAGCCCCCCGCCACCCCCCGTACAGCCCCCCGCCACCCCCGTACAGACGGCACCTCATTCGGAGGTGCCGTGTGACCGCGGCGGCCGGAAACGCGTTTCCGGCGCCATTAAACACCAAAACGGCGTGCGGCGGTCCGATTCGGAGCAAACGTGCTCCGAACGACCTGAAACCGCACGGGAACATCCGGGGCGTGAATTGTGAAATGGTCGGCCAGACGGCACCTCATTCGGAGGTGCCGTGTGACCGTGGCGGCCGGAAACGCGTTTCCGGCGCCATTAAACACCAAAACGGCGTGCGGCGGTCCGATTCGGAGCAAACGTGTTCCGAACGACCTGAAACCGCACGGGAACGATAGAAATATTATTCCTGAGATGCAGGAGGAGGCCGCACGTCCATCGGACGTGCGGTTCGCGCGGCACGTCCGATTGTGCCGTTTTCAGCAGCGCGGCGCGCGCTGAAATGGCGCGTTGGGGGGGTCAAAAACCACCCGAACGACCAATGCCACGAAACCGTACGACAACATCCGGGGCGTGAATTGTGAAATGGTCGGCCAGACGGCACCTCATTCGGAGGTGCCGTGTGACCGCGGCGGCCGGAAACGCGTTTCCGGCGCCATTAAACACCAAAACGGCGTGCGGCGGTCCGATTCGGAGCAAACGTGCTCCGAACGACCTGAAACCGCACGGGAACGATAGAAATATTATTCCTGAGATGCAGGAGGAGGCCGCACGTCCATCGGACGTGCGGTTCGCGCGGCACGTCCGATTGTGCCGTTTTCAGCAGCGCGGCGCGCGCTGAAATGGCGCGTTGGGGGGTCAAAACCACCCGAACAACCTCCGAATGCCACGAAACCGTACGACAACATCCGGTGCGTGAATTGTGAAATGGTCGGCCAGACGGCACCTCATTCGGAGGTGCCGTGTGACCGCGGCGGCCGGAAACGCGTTTCCGGCGCCATTAAACACCAAAACGGCGTGCGGCGGTCCCCGTTCGGAGCAAACGTGCTCCGAACGACCTGAAACCGCACGGGAACGATAGAAATATTATTCCTGAGATGCAGGAGGAGGCCGCACGTCCATCGGACGTGCGGTTCGCGCGGCACGTCCGATTGTGCCGTTTTCAGCAGCGCGGCGCGCGCTGAAATGGCGCGTTGGGGGGTCAAAACCACCCGAACGACCTCCGAATGCCACGAAACCGTACGACAACATCCGGGGCGTGAATTGTGAAATGGTCGGCCAGACGGAACCTCATTCGGAGGTGCCTTGTGACCGCGGCGGCCGGAAACGCGTTTCCGGCGCCATTAAACACCAAAACGGCGTGCGGCGGTCCGATTCGGAGCAAACGTGCTCCGAACGACCTGAAACCGCACGGGAACGATAGAAATATTATTCCTGAGATGCAGGAGGAGGCCGCACGTCCATCGGGACGTGCGGTTCGCGCGGCACGTCCGATTGTGCCGTTTTCAGCAGGCGCGGCGCGCGCTGAAATGGCGCGTTGGGGGGGTCAAAACCACCCGAACGACCTCCGAATGCCACGAAACCGTACGACAACATCCGGTGCGTGAATTGTGAAATGGTCGGCCAGACGGCACCTCATTCGGAGGTGCCGTGTGACCGTGGCGGCCGGAAACGCGTTTCCGGCGCCATTAAACACCAAAACGGCGTGCGGCGGTCCCGTTCGGAGCAAACGTGCTCCGAACGACCTGAAACCGCACGGGAACGATAGAAATATTATTCCTGAGATGCAGGAGGAGGCCGCACGTCCATCGGACGTGCGGTTCGCGCGGCACGTCCGATTGTGCCGTTTTCAGCAGCGCGGCGCGCGCTGAAATGGCGCGTTGGGGGGTCAAAACCACCCGAACGACCTCCGAATGCCACGAAACCGTACGACAACATCCGGGGCGTGAATTGTGAAATGGTCGGCCAGACGGAACCTCATTCGGAGGTGCCTTGTGACCGCGGCGGCCGGAAACGCGTTTCCGGCGCCATTAAACACCAAAACGGCGTGCGGCGGTCCGATTCGGAGCAAACGTGCTCCGAACGACCTGAAACCGCACGGGAACGATAGAAATATTATTCCTGAGATGCAGGAGGAGGCCGCACGTCCATAGGACGTGCGGTTTCGCGCGGCACGTCCGATTGTGCCGTTTTCAGCAGCGCGGCGCGCGCTGAAATGGCGCGTTGGGGGGTCAAAACCACCCGAACGACCTCCGAATGCCACGAAACCGTACGACAACATCCGGTGCGTGAATTGTGAAATGGTCGGCCAGACGGCACCTCATTCGGAGGTGCCGTGTGACCGTGGCGGCCGGAAACGCGTTTCCGGCGCCATTAAACACCAAAACGGCGTGCGGCGGTCCGATTCGGAGCAAACGTGTTCCGAACGACCTGAAACCGCACGGGAACGATAGAAATATTATTCCTGAGATGCAGGAGGAGGCCGCACGTCCATCGGACGTGCGGTTCGCGCGGCACGTCCGATTGTGCCGTTTTCAGCAGCGCGGCGCGCGCTGAAATGGCGCGTTGGGGGGTCAAAACCACCCGAACGACCTCCGAATGCCACGAAACCGTACGACAACATCCGGGGCGTGAATTGTGAAATGGTCGGCCAGACGGCACCTCATTCGGAGGTGCCGTGTGACCGCGGCGGCCGGAAACGCGTTTCCGGCGCCATTAAACACCAAAACGGCGTGCGGCGGTCCGATTCGGAGCAAACGTGCTCCGAACGACCTGAAACCGCACGGGAACGATAGAAATATTATTCCTGAGATGCAGGAGGAGGCCGCACGTCCATCGGACGTGCGGTTCGCGCGGCACGTCCGATTGTGCCGTTTTCAGCAGCGCGGCGCGCGCTGAAATGGCGCGTTGGGGGGTCAAAACCACCCGAACGACCTCCGAATGCCACGAAACCGTACGACAACATCCGGGGCGTGAATTGTGAAATGGTCGGCCAGACGGAACCTCATTCGGAGGTGCCGTGTGACCGCGGCGGCCGGAAACGCGTTTCCGGCGCCATTAAACACCAAAACGGCGTGCGGCGGTCCCGTTCGGAGCAAACGTGCTCCGAACGACCTGAAACCGCACGGGAACGATAGAAATATTATTCCTGAGATGCAGGAGGAGGCCGCACGTCCATCGGACGTGCGGTTCGCGCGGCACGTCCGATTGTGCCGTTTTCAGCAGCGCGGCGCGCGCTGAAATGGCGCGTTGGGGGGGTCAAAACCACCCGAACGACCTCCGAATGCCACGAAACCGTACGACAACATCCGGTGCGTGAATTGTGAAATGGTCGGCCAGACGGCACCTCATTCGGAGGTGCCGTGTGACCGTGGCGGCCGGAAACCGCGTTTCCGGCGCCATTAAACACCAAAACGGCGTGCGGCGGTCCGATTCGGAGAAAACGTGTTCCGAACGACCTGAAACCGCACGGGAACGATAGAAATATTATTCCTGAGATGCAGGAGGAGGCCGCACGTCCATCGGACGTGCGGTTCGCGCGGCACGTCCGATTGTGCCGTTTTCAGCAGCGCGGCGCGCGCTGAAATGGCGCGTTGGGGGGTCAAAACCACCCGAACGACCTCCGAATGCCACGAAACCGTACGACAACATCCGGTGCGTGAATTGTAAAATGGTCGGCCAGACGGAACCTCATTCGGAGGTGCCGTGTGACCGCGGCGGCCGGAAACGCGTTTCCGGCGCCATTAAACACCAAAACGGCGTGCGGCGGTCCGATTCGGAGCAAACGTGCTCCGAACGACCTGAAACCGCACGGGAACGATAGAAATATTATTCCTGAGATGCAGGAGGAGGCCGCACGTCCATCGGACGTGCGGTTCGCGCGGCACGTCCGATTGTGCCGTTTTCAGCAGCGCGGCGCGCGCTGAAATGGCGCGTTGGGGGGTCAAAACCACCCGAACGACCTCCGAATGCCACGAAACCGTACGACAACATCCGGGGCGTGAATTGTGAAATGGTCGGCCAGACGGAACCTCATTCGGAGGTGCCGTGTGACCGCGGCGGCCGGAAACGCGTTTCCGGCGCCATTAAACACCAAAACGGCGTGCGGCGGTCCGATTCGGAGCAAACGTGCTCCGAACGACCTGAAACCGCACGGGAACGATAGAAATATTATTCCTGAGATGCAGGAGGAGGCCGCACGTCCATCGGACGTGCGGTTCGCGCGGCACGTCCGATTGTGCCGTTTTCAGCAGCGCGGCGCGCGCTGAAATGGCGCGTTGGGGGGTCAAAACCACCCGAACGACCTCCGAATGCCACGAAACCGTACGACAACATCCGGGGCGTGAATTGTGAAATGGTCGGCCAGACGGAACCTCATTCGGAGGTGCCGTGTGACCGCGGCGGCCGGAAACGCGTTTCCGGCGCCATTAAACACCAAAACGGCGTGCGGCGGTCCGATTCGGAGCAAACGTGCTCCGAACGACCTGAAACCGCACGGGAACGATAGAAATATTATTCCTGAGATGCAGGAGGAGGCCGCACGTCCATCGGACGTGCGGTTCGCGCGGCACGTCCGATTGTGTCGTTTTCAGCAGCGCGGCGCGCGCTGAAATGGCGCGTTGGGGGGTCAAAACCACCCGAACGACCTCCGAATGCCACGAAACCGTACGACAACATCCGGGGCGTGAATTGTGAAATGGTCGGCCAGACGGAACCTCATTCGGAGGTGCCGTGTGACCGCGGCGGCCGGAAACGCGTTTCCGGCGCCATTAAACACCAAAACGGCGTGCGGCGGTCCGATTCAGAGCAAACGTGCTCCGAACGACCTGAAACCGCACGGGAACGATAGAAATATTATTCCTGAGATGCAGGAGGAGGCCGCACGTCCATCGGACGTGCGGTTCGCGCGGCACGTCCGATTGTGCCGTTTTCAGCAGCGCGGCGCGCGCTGAAATGGCGCGTTGGAGGGTCAAAACCACCCGAACGACCTCCGAATGCCACGAAACCGGACGACAACATCCGGGGCGTGAATTGTGAAATGGTCGGCCAGACGGAACCTCATTCGGAGGTGCCGTGTGACCGCGGCGGCCGGAAACAAAACGGCGTGCGGCGGTCCGATTCGGAGCAAACGTGCTCCGAACGACCTGAAATATATTATATATATATAATATTTAAAATATATTATATATATATAATATTTAAAATATATTATATAGAGAATATTTAAATTATTATAACACAATGATTTGATATTATATATGTATTAAATATATATTAAAACATTTCAAATATATAATATATATATATATATATATATATATTTAAAATATTGTATTTAATAGTATATATATGAATATTTTTACATAAATATATATATATATTTATATTGAATTCAATAAAAAAATTTTTAAAAAATTTTTTTTTTTTGAATAGCGACCGCCATAGGCGGTCGCTATAGGGTGCCATGCCGGCCCACTATAGCGACCGCCATTGGCGGTCGCTATAGGGTGCCCGGCAGGGGGCCTTCAGCGACCGCCAAGCGGTCGCTGAAGGCCGATCTGACGGCCTTCTATAGCGACCGCCATTGGCGGTCGCTAAAGCCCTCTAGCGACGGGGCAACAGCGACCGCCAATGGCGGTCGCTGCGCGGCCGCTACAGACCTTTAGCGACCGCCAATGGCGGTCGCTAATTGTCTTATTTTTAGTAGTGACAGCATAATGGTGTTATGCTAACTTCCACAATAGACTGTTATGCCAGTTCATCAGATATTAGACCTTGTTCTAAAAATGTTGCTTATTATGGAGTCATGAAGAAAATAATAAATTTGGATTATTACTCGCATGGTCGAGTCACAACGATGAAATGTCAATGGATTGATTCAATGACGAGGCAAGGCACCATTATTGATGATTGTGGATTTCGAGTTATTGACATGACTCACACTCTTGCCACCGATGAACCATATGTATTGGCATCAATGGTGAAACAAGTTTTTTATGTCAAAGATCATCGTCATCCTAAATTTGGTGTAATTATTGAAGTAAATCCCAGACATGTTTTTGATGATGGTGATGATGAATTTGACACTATCCCTACTGCAATTGGAAGCAATCTGTTTATTACTTATGATGACGCCAATAGCTCAATTGTCAGAGTTGATTGTGAACCTGAAGTTGTGGTGGGAAATATATATAATCATACAGTCGTGTTCTCACCTACATGTTTCACCTACATCATTCAAAGTGTGTATCCTAGTACTTACCTTCAAACCACCATAAATGTTCCTTTACTTTATGTTTTTTTATCAGAATGGTTTTTCTATATTTTTTTTGGGTTACACATTAGTTATCTATTTCTAATTACTTCCATATTTGTTTTCATTGCAGGAAATGACACCCATTGAAGAGAGGTGACAGAAAAAGATGATAGCTAATAATCGTCGCATGGTACAGATGGGTGTTCCTCTACTCATCCCTATTGTGAGTATTTTATTTCAAATATAAACATTTCAATAACTTATAATATCATGTGTTTACTTTTGTGTTAAACTTTTTTTCAGGATAGACCCCCAAGACGAGATATATCTAACGAGGAGCCTGATATTGCTCCCAGTAGAGAGGCTGGTGGTAGGAGGGGGGGTGGTGTGAGAGATGGATGATCATCTAGTGGTCTCGGTACTGAGACTAGTGGTACGAGGGCTCGTGGGGAAAGAGTTAGATGATCCACTACCACAAAAATATCGTCTTCGCCCTATTTTGATCCTGGTGTGTCTTCAGGGACACACGAGATATTTAGACCTCCAATGTTTACACTATCAGTTGTCCAGACGTCTATGCCATCATATTTTTCTTCTGGTTCATTATCTCCGAGCTATTATATTCCACCTTCTTCGACTCCTGCTGCGACACAGTATGTGGCTGAGGAGCGTACACTGTGGGAGACTCCACCTGTACAGGATATTCCTTCAGCTTCTGCACATCCTGTGACGCCCATTGATCTGACTACCACAGGTATATTTATATAACTCTATCAAATTTTTATACCAAAATTTATTTTATTATAACTTGTACTGACATTATTTTTCTTTAATAACAGATTCATCTACAGATAGGAGGTGGGGGAGGGGGCATACTCGCTTGCGTGCGGTATGGAACCGCCAGACACAGTTGATGGTTGAATACAATGTTGATGGAAAAATGATTGAGAAATCTGGGCAGGAATGTCGGGGGTTTTTGGTGACGCTAGCCAAATACTCTGATATCATTCCGGTCAGCCCTCTCTCTTGGAGACATCTGCCACACGAAGTCAAATATAACGCATGGGCACAAATATGGGTAAAAAATCTATTGGATTTAATGTAGTATTTTTTTTGTATTTATATGAACTAATTTATTGGGTTTTAGCTTCAGTTTAACTTCCCTGATGGAGAAGGTGCATGCCAACGTGTTTAAAAGAGTTAGGAGAGCTTTGGAGAGATTATAAGCATGACCTATATGTTGGATGGTGTGATAGAGTGGGCATGGAGTTAGATACATTACCAATTGTTGATGACTGCCCGATAGAGCAATATCGCCAAATGATTACCCATTGGGCGACTGCCAAATTTAAGGTATTAATCTCATTTGAGGTATTTAAATGAGAGTTTTCATATTTTTCATTAATATAACCCTATTTATTATTAAATATTATTTAGGAATCTTCTGAAAAAAACAAAAAAAACATTGATTCAAAGCAATAACTCCACACTTTGGGGCGCACAACTATGTCAGATCATGAGAGGCAGCTGATACGATATAGTTGTTTATAATTTTTTAGGACTTTCCCTTTTTATTGTTTCCTACTTAAATTATGTGATTTATTGAATATTGAATATATGATTATACTTGTACTTTATATTTTTTCAATGTCATTACAGAAGAACAAATTGAATATTGAAGGAAATATCCCTCGAGCAAAATTGTTTTGCTCGAGTAGAAGAAAAAAAGATGGAACTGCGGTAAATGAATCAACCCAAGAAAAGATTGTAAGTTTTAATTTGTTTATTTCAAAGTTTAATATATATTTTGAAATTTATTAATCTATTAATATTTTTAACAGGCTACTTTATAGGCTCTTGATGCCCAGGAGCCTGACAATTTTGGGCCACACGATCATTTATATCAGGTTTTGGGAGAGGAGCACTCTGGTCGAGTACGCTGCCGACCTGGTAAGAATATAGTCCCGATGAGGTATTGGTCATCTCCAGGTATCCATTCTAGTACCACCGAGTTGGAACAGGTCAAGGAGAATGCAAGAAAATCTGATAAAAGGGTCACAGAGTTGGAAGTACAAGTTCAAACGAGGGACAAAGAATTTATGAAACTTATGAAAGCTTTATCTTCATCACTTCCACCAGAGGCTAGCGCGGCTTGTCAGACATTTATGTCATTGATGGGTGCATTATCCAATGCACCAGGCGGCAGCTCTAGTGGCGGTTTAGATGATGACGTTCCTGGTGATGACGAGGATGCTGAAGAGGATGAGGGCGAGGATGAGGGTGAGGGTGGGGCCGAGGGTGAGGATGGGGCCGAGGGCGAGGATGGGGTCGAGGAGGAGGATGAGGCCAACGATGAGCATGGGGATGATGATGAGGATGATGACGAGGAAAGAGATGGCGGTGAGGATGAGGCCGATGATGAAAGTGGTGATTGTGATGGTGATCAGGGGTAGATTAATCCATTACATTTTTGAATTCTGCATAACTCTATATTTTTGAACCTGGTTTTCCATTCTGGGGTTTTACTATGCTTCATAGGGATGTTGTTATCAGATCTCTTTTTTGCACTTGATTCTTATTGTATGATTATTCTACTACCCAGAC
Source organism: Viscum album (assembly GCA_963277665.1). Classification (NCBI taxonomy): domain Eukaryota; kingdom Viridiplantae; phylum Streptophyta; class Magnoliopsida; order Santalales; family Viscaceae; genus Viscum; species Viscum album. The sequence continues at coordinate 1,232,813,932 of OY728155.1, forward strand.
CTTTAGTATTCCTTGGTACTGCGATACCCATTTTTCTATTTTGTATTACTTAGCTTTCTTAGTTAGCCATGTATTTCATGTTTATGTCATTTTACCATAGAACTGAATTTTATGTCATTTATGCCTAATAGTTTTATGCCTGATAGTAACATGCGTGGAATAATCACATGAAAATAAATGTGTTTTTTCAAGTAGTAATTGTACATTATTGATTATGTTCTTATTTTTGTGTTTTTGAAGTGAATCGTGCTGTTTTTGAATTTCCATTCTGTTCAGGGGATGATTTCTGTTTTAGTAATGGTAGATCTTCTGGGAATTTTGGGGATGCCAACTCAATTTTGGAATGCTAATTGAAGTGTTTCCAAATTTATCATACTTACTGTTTTAATAGATTTCTTATACATAATTATGAATTTATTATTAAAGTGTTTCCCTATTAGTCATACATAGTATGTATTGTTATTTTTAAATATTACTATATCTGCATGTAAACTTATTTAATGAATGATCAGGTGCTGGGGGAAGAGGTTGGGCAGGGGGGAGGGGAGGGGAGGGGGCTGCTGGGTGAAAAGGGTGGGCAGGAGGGGAGGGGTAGGGGGCTGCTAGAGGAAAAGGGTGGGCAGGGGGGGAGGGGAGGGGAGGGAAGGGGAGGGGGAGGGGAGGGGAGGGGGCTGCTGGGTGAAAAGTGTGGGCAGGAGGGGAGGGGCAGGGGGCTACTGGAGGAAAAGGGTGGGCAGGGGGAGAGGGGGGGGGCAGGGGCTGGGCAGGTTGGAGGGAAGGGGAGGGGAGGGGAGGGGCTGGGTGATGGTAGGATAGAGGGGGCTACTGGGGGAAAAGGTTGGGCAGGGGGGAGGGGGCTGCTGGTGGAAAAGGGTGGGTAGGGGGGAGGGGAGGAGATGGGCAGGGGGATGCTGGAGGAAAATGGTGGGCAGGGGGCGAGGGGAGGGGAGGGAAGGGGAGGGGGGGAGGGGAGGGGAGGGGGATGCTGGGTGAAAAGGGTGGGCAGGAGGGGAGGGGCAGGGGCTTCTGGAGGAAAAGGGTGGGTAGGGGGGAGGGGAGGGGAGGGGCAGGGGATGGGCAGGTTGGAGGGGAGGGCATGGAAGGGGAGGGGAGGGGAGGGGAGGGGAGGGGAGGGGAGGGGAGGGGAGGGTCTGGGTGATGGCAGGTGGGAGGGGGCTACTGGGGGAAAAGGGTGGGCAGGGGGAGGGGGCTACTGGTGGAAAAGGGTGGGCAGGGGGAAGGGGAGGGGAGGGGCAGGGGGCTGCTGGAGGAAAATGGTGGGCAGGGGGGGAGGGGAGGGGAGGGGGAAAGGGGAGGGGAGGGGGCTGCTGGGTGAAAAGGGTGGGCAGGAGGGGGAAGGGGAGGGGGGAGGGGAGGGGAGGGGGTTGCTGGGTGAAAAGGGTGGGCAGGAGGGGAGGGGCAGGGGGGAGGGGAGGGGGGGGGGCAAGGGCTGGGCATGTTGGAGGGGAGGGTAGGGAAGGGGAGGGGAGGGGAGGGGAGGGTTGGGGAGAGGAGGATGATGGAAGGAGGGAGGGGGGTGCTGGGGGAAGAGGTTGGGCATGGGGAGGGGAGGGTAGGGGAGGGGGCTACTGGGGGAAAAGGGTGGGCAGGGGGGGAGGGGAGGGGAGGGGCAGGGGGCTTCTGGAGGAAAAGGGTGGGCAAGGGGGAAGGGGAGGGGAGGGGCAGGGGCTGGGCAGGTTGGAGGGGAGGGCAGGGAAGGGGAGGGGAGGGTAGGGGAGGGGATGGGTGATGGCAGGAGGGAGGGGGCTACCAGTGGAAAAGGTTGGGTAGGGGGGAGGGGAGGAGAGGGGTAGGGGATGGGCTGCTGGGGGAAGGGGCTACGCAGGGGGGGTTCTTAGGTGGGAGGGGGAGGTGATGCATGTTTCATTGATTTTTTTCCTTTTATTATTTTAAATGTATGTTACTTCAGGATTATTATTTCAATTTGTTGAGAATAAATTTTGAAATCCTATTCCAATATATTTTATTCTTTCTACTGTTACTTAGCTGTGCAGATGCGCGGTGGAAAATTATTTAGGGAAATAAATAGTTTGGTTATTATGAAGTTCAATGTGTCTTTTGTGATGGGTCTTCTCTTAAAGAAAAGGACTGGTCTCTTCTGCTGGGATTTATGATATGAAGTCAGCACAAAATGGTTATTGCTGAACTAGAATCTCATTTGGGCCAACTTGTGAGTTTTAAACACTGTATAAAAAATTAACCTTGGTTGGAAAGTAATATTGTTATAAGGTGCATAATATTGATCATTCATGATGTCCTCTTTAAACAGACCTTTAGGGAGGGTGTCTTCGTTGCAGATGCATTTGGTTCTCAAAGTGTCTTTCTTTTGTTTAAAATGGATGCGCTTTTAAGTAAAATAAACGACATACAGAAAACTGACCAAACACATTTGGATTGTGTTTATACTTTAGGAAAAATATCCATGGGTCATTTGTGATGTGTACGAGTCAACCCCGCCTCAATCTGAGGCGCGGTGTGGCTGACACCACTCAAAGTGTCTCACTTTTCTTTGAAATGGACAACAGTTTAAGTCAAAACAACAAATGACATACGGAAAACAGACCAAACGCATTCGGATTCTATTGATACTTTAGGAAAAGTATCCATGGCTCATTTTTGACATGTAGAAGTCAACCCCACCTTAATATGAGGCACGATGTGGCCGGTACCACTCAAACTGTCTCACTTTTATTTGAAATGAACAAGATTTTAAGTGAAAACAACAACCGACATACGGGAAACTGACCAAACGCATTAGGATTATATTGATACTTTAGGAAAACTTTCCATGGGTAATTTTTGACATGTACGAGTCAACCCTGCCTCAATCCGAGGGATGGTGTGGCCGGTACCGCTCAAAGTGTCTTTCTTTTGTTTAAACTGGATGTGCTTTTAAGTAAAATAAATGACATACAAAAAACCCACCAAACACATTCATATTGTGTTGATACTTTAGGAAAACGATCCATGGGTCATTTGTGACGTGTAAGAGTCAACTCCGCCTCAATCCGAGGCGCGGTGTGGCCGACACCACTCAAAGTGTCTCACTTTTCTTTGAAATGGACAACAATTTAAGTCAAAACAACGACTGACATACGGAAAACGGACCAAACACATTAGGATTCTATTGATACTTTAGGAAAAGTATCCATGGGTCATTTGTGACATGTATGAGTCAACCCCGCCTCAATCTGAGGCATGGTGTGGCCGGTACCACTCAAAATGTCTCACTTTTATTTGAAATGGATAGGATTTTAAGTGAAAACAACAACCGACATACAGAAAACTGACCAAACGCATTCATATCCTATTTATACTTTAGTAAAAGTTTCCATGGGTCATTTGTGACGTTTACGAGTCAACCCCACCTCAATCCGAGTGCCAGTGTGGCCGGGTACCACTCAAAGTGTCTTTCTTTTGTTTAAAATGGATGCGCTTTTAAGTAAAATAAACGACATACAGAAAACTGACCAAACGCATTCGGATTATGTTGATACTTTAGGAAAACGATCCATGGGTCATTTGCGATGTGTACGAGTCAACCCCTCCTCAATCCGAGGTGTGGTGTGGCCGGCACCACTCAAAGTGTCTCACTTTTCTTTGAAATGGACAACAGTTTAACTCAAAACAACAACTGACATACGGAAAATGGACCAAACGCATTCTAATTTTGTTGATACTTTAGGAAAAGTATCCATGGGTCATTTTTGATGTGTACGAGTCAACCCCGCCTCAATATGAGGCACGGTGTGGCCGTTACCACTCAAACTGTCTCACTTTTATTTGAAATGGACATGATTTTAAGTGAAAACAACAACCGACATACGAAAAACTGATCAAACGCATTCGGATTCTGTTGATACTTTAGGAAAAGTGTTCATGGTTCATTTGTGACATGTACGAGTCAAACCCTCCTCAATCAGAGGTCCGGTGTGGCCGTTACTGCTCAAAGTGTCTTTCTTTTGTTTAAACTGGATGCGCTTTTAAGTAAAATAAATGACATATGGAAAACTGACCAAACACATTCTGATTGTGTTGATACTTTAGGAAAAAGATCCATGGGTCATTTTTGACATGTATGAGTCAACCCCGCCTCAATATGAGGTGCAGTGTGGCCGGAACCACTCAAAGTGTCTCACTTTTCTTTGAAATGGACAACAATTTAAGTCAAAACAACAACTGACATACGGAAAACAGACCAAACACATTCAGATTCTATTGATACTTTAGGAAATTTATCCATGGGTCATTTTTTACTTGTACGAGTCAACCCCGCCTCAATCTGAGGCATGGTGTGGCCGATGCCACTCAAACTTTCTCACTTTTATTTGAAATGGACAAGATTTTAAGTGAAAACAACAACCGACATACGGAAAACCGACCAAACGCATTCGGATTCTGTTGATACTTTAGGAAAAGTTTCCATGGGTCATTTGTGACATGTACGAGTCAACCCCTCCTCACTCCGAGGGCTGGTGTGGCCGGTACCACTCAAAGTGTCTTTCTTTTGTTTAAAATGGATGCGCTTTTAAGTAAAATAAACGACATAGGGAAAACAGACCAAACACATTCGGATTGTGTTGATACTTTAGGAAAATGATACATGGGTAATTTGTGACGTGTAAGAGTCAACCCCGCCTTAATCTGAGGTGCGGTGTGGCCGGAACCACTCAAAGTGTCTCACTTTTCTTTGAAATGGACAACAGTTTAAGTAAAAACAACAAATGACATACATAAAACGGACCAAACGCATTCAGATTCTGTCGATAATTTAGGAAAAGTATCCATGGGTCATTTTTTGACATGTAGGAGTTAACCCCTCCTCAATATGAGGCATGGTGTGGGCGGTACCACTCAAACTGTCTCACTTTTATTTGAAATGGACAAGATTTTAAGTGAAAACAACTACTGGCATACGGAAAACTGACCAAACGCATTTGGATTCTGTTGAAACTTTAGGAAAACAATCCATGGGTCATATGTGACGTGTATGAGTCAACCCCGCATCAATCCGAGGCGTGGTGTGGAAGGAACCGCTCAAATTCTCTCTTTTGTTTGAAAAGGACATCATTTTAAGTGAATACAACTGAAATTTACACTCATCAACGATAGTCACAAACTCTTTTTCATGATTTGGGTAGTTTCACTCATGGGGTCATAAGTGACGAGACTCATAAGAAAATACCTTTTCACCATATATTATAAACAATACAAGTTCAATGAAAAATTCACCAGAAATCATTACATACCCAAATCTAGGATAAAAAAGGGATATGAGCCAATTTCAAACTCTTATTCAACTCTAATAGGTATTTCTCATACTATTCTGCCTATTAGAATTTGATGGGGAGGTGGGGGGGGCTGTGATGGTTGGTGGGTTGTGCATGGGTGAGGTGAATTACTATCGAATGATTGTTGTCATATGAAGATTGAAATAGGGAATTGTAGTACATGACATGGTTGGAAGAATTTGATGGTTTTATTTGTTTTTTTGTGCTATTTTAGGTGTCTTTATACTGTTTTAAGTTTTTATGTGGTTTTTGTGATATTTTTTATGCAGGTTTAGGTGTATAGTGGAGGGGCTACTGGAGGGGGCTGCTGTGCAGCAGTTCTGGAAAAACTCAATACCAACGGTTCTAAACCGTTGGTATAAGAGTGATGGAATTCTGAAAAAACACTATACCAACGGTTTAGAACCGTTGGTATAGGTGTTCTGGAATTCTGTAAAAACACAATACCAACAGTTTAGAACCGTTGGTATAGGTTTTCTGGAATTCTGGAAAAACACAATACCAACGGTTCTAAACCATTGGTATAGGTGTTCTGGAAAATCACATTACCAACGGTTGAAAACCGTTGGTATAATAATTCTCAAAAAATGCAGTACCAACGGTTATAAACCATTGGTATACATTGGGAGAAATTTAATAAAACATTATACCAACGATTTAGATCAAACCGTTGGTATAAGGCTTTCCTCATGGATTACTAACCAACAGTTTAGAAAACCATTGGTATAGGCTATACCAACGGTTTTCCAGCCTATACCAATGGTTTAGAACCGTTGGTATAACCTTCTTTTTTTTGTAGTGTCTTCACAACATGGCATGTACATATAGTACACGGTGTGTCCCTCCAATATTTCCCAACCTCGTGTCTCTACCCACACAACCAGTGACACAATTAGATACTACACAACATGTACATACAGTACACGATGTATAATTAAGAAAAATAGTTCCTTCCCAAACAGAAGGACACAGGGCGTGTATTCATCATTACACGTTGTGTATTCTGGATTTTTCTAGATATTAAGGCTTAGAAACTACTCCAGAAGCCTAGAAAAACACCGAAACAAACATTAAAGTGCCAAATTCCGATCCGTGATGTCTCATACTCTCTGAGAATCAAATATTAGTATCTTATACATGTTATATATAAACATAACAGAGCAATGATCCACCAAATTATGGTCCATGAGGGCCCATAACACCTCAAGAACCAAAGTTTGGCATCCATTCAAACAAAAACTTACACAACCCATTACCTTATAAAAAATTAGGTATTCTATCAAGGAATATATCAGAACAACATGCATTTCTAGTACAACATCTATCACAACAACATGCAATCACTAATGCACCCTAAATGGAATGGAAAGAATGCATGACATGTAATATCTAGCAAGTTCCTATATAATGCATGAGATGAAATAACCTCATCTCATTAGGTTTCATCAGAAATAGAACCTCAATAACATCAATGATAATAACACAATACATGTGAATCACCCAACGGTGAAATCAAATCAACTGTAAAATTTCAAAACCAGAAAATTGCAATAACGAGGTAAATTGGCCTTTTCCTATACACGAGTTAGCTAATCCTGGGCACAACTTATTACCAAGTACTGATTTCTTCCTATCCTTGTCTATAGGCTCCAAACAGTAAGTCAAGAAGAAAATAATTCCTTTTATACTACTTTGTAACATCTCGGTTCCAGGTGCCACCCAGAGGCACCCCGTACCCGATTGGTCACATGGCCTCAAGCGCATTTCCCCGAATGCTAGAGGCTGCCGACTAGAAGTGAGGGACTTGGGTGTGATAGTGGAGAAACTATACCCTCATTGGCAGAGTAACACAGTGGAAGTAAAACAGATAACAATAGCAGAAGCAGTAAAACATGAAATCAGTAAACAAAGGGAAACTGGAAGTAAAAACAACTGAGCACACACACACACACACACACACACACACATATATATATATATATATATGATTCATGATACATATGTCTAGGAAAATAGCCAAAAAAATCACAATGATAGAATACAGTACTAAACCAAAGTACCAAAGAAAATAAAATAAAGAGCTCCACAACATCGCAAGCCTCAGCTTGGTCCCATGCTCCCCAGCTCCACAACAATCATGTACCTGAAGTAGAAGGGTGCTTGCCCTTATCTAGACCCACAACAATATAATATTCTTGGGCCCAAAAGCATGACCCAAACAGGGTGTGAGAATAATCCTAGTAGGCAACCACCCAAAGATCTATGCCTAACAGTTAGTGAATATATATGGCAGGCAATAAACAAAATGAAACAGTAACCAAGGAAGTACACATAGTAACAATCCTAAAAATTCATTTTCATTAATTTTCATATATCAAGTAAGTAACTAATAAAAATCAGGTAACCCCTTGGGAAGTACTCATAGCCTAACCCCTCTGGTTCAACCAAACAAACATAAGTAACCCTCTGGGAAGTACACACAGTCTAACCCCTCTAGTTTAGCTTTAACGAAGACACTTTGAGGAAGTACTCACCGTAAATTCCCCCTGTGGTCTCGTATCGGTAAGTAATAGGCACTATGAGGAAGAGCTCAACATCCAATTCCCCCTGTGGCCCATATTGAGGAAACTACAAACACTCTAAGGGAGGACAAAGTCCATCCCCCATGGTCTCGCAATGTAATAGTAAACATACACCCTGGAGAATCCCTCAACGTCCATTCTTCCTATAGTCTATTACACCAGGTTCTCACGAACCTATATAAGTCAATCATGCACAATGATACGTGGAGGCCAAATTAAACCACAATAACTACTTGGATAAATAATCTACAACACATCATGGCATGTCAGATAAATAATCACTCCATCCTAACAATACTAGGCATGGGAAAACAAAGCAGCCTAACAGGCAAGCTAGACGAAATGGTTAAAACAAGAAAACATGGGAAAAATCTCCATAGCATGGAAAGTTTAACCCTATTAATGAAAAATTAACATATATCCAAACAAACAAGGCATAACAGCCAAAAACGGGGCTAAAAACCATAAACGCGCAATACCTCGTTGTTGGGTATTGGGCACTTTTGCACATAAAATTCAAAGTCTATCTACGAAAAGGCACAAACCACCTACCTCAGTGTCGTGAGATTGATATATGTGAATCTATGGACTTGAATTGCCCTAGAATTCCATAGATCTACAAAAATGTAAAAACATTCAACTGAGTATATATCGTGAAAGAGGAGAAATAAATAGATGAGGTTCAAGAAGAAAAAATAACTCACCGATGTGATTCCAGTGCAACAGACAGAAGTCGAATTGGAGGACAGATGGTGAGTTGGGGGCTCATAGAAGATTCTAAGCCGTAAAGATTCTCATAGACAAGACGAGTGAAGAAGAATTTGGTTTTTTCCATTAGACACAACCCTAGCTCGTTTAATGTAAAAAAATAAAGTACACAATGTGTTATTTTAAAATTACATGGCATGTACTTTCCTTTTCTGGCCTCTACTTTAGGCAGTCTCTAGGTCACCACACATGGCCATGTACTCGTCCATTACCCGGCCAGTACACGGTCACCCGTGGCAACCGAGTACATGGCGTGTACTTATAAGTACACGGTGTGTACTCCTGAAATTTCCAGAAACTCATTTTTTCTAAAAAACAACCAGAAAAAAATGAAATACCTAAAAAATAAGATCCGAGTTCTTACATCTCATAAAATAATATTGGTCTATAACATAACATATGTCCCAAAGAAGATAATTTAAGATGATAAGCTCTTACCACTTTGGTAACTTTCAAATCAAATCTACTTCGATGAAATAATTTTAATTGTAACTTTAAATACACTTAATTAATAAGTATTAATGATATAACATGTCAAATGATAACTATATACACCCAATAAACATAAATAGGTGCATAAAATCAAACATTCCTCAACAAAACAAAATTTAGATGAAGAACCCTTACCACCGGTATGACTTTCTTTGTAAGTGATTTTAAACTCCAATATAATAAAGTTAGATTTATTATATTTATGTACCAGAACCTTATACATACTTTCAATATCATATATTATTCAATTATAAAATTTCAATACCTTTTATTAAAATTTTTTAATTAAAATTATTTTTTGAGTGTTAAAATGTTTTGTTTTTCATGTAAGTTTTGGTTCGATAGTTTCTATCCTTACATATTGATCATGGTTACATATTTTATATAATTTTAAAAATGATATAAAAATTATTTATATTCATTATTTACATATTTATAATCACCAATTAAAAGTTTTATATGAAAAATGAATCGTATCACCTCATGGAGGTGGTACTCCACACATACACATGAGAGACATTATCATTTATTAATGAGTGGAAGTGTAAGTAGATAAATGATATATTATATTTTTATAATCATAATTATTTTATAAATATCATATATATTAGTTATTTACATCTTTATAACTACCCACATAAAATGGTGATTAAAACTGAATTACACTGCTATGTGGAGACGATAGGTCGTACGTACACATGAGCAATGTTTTCGTTTTCCAAAGGATAATTTAGAGGTGAAAATGGTTGTCCCATTATAATAATAACATATAAGTATATTGATGATACTAGAGTAATTATGTTAGGATTTATACAACATATTTATAGGAACTATAATAAGAAATAAACTTGTAAGGATTTGGGTAAGACGGTTACCTCTTCTTTGAGAGACCACCCTTGGATTACACCTTAATCCTTATTAGGATGGTCTTAGTAGAAGAAAAAAAGTTAAAGTATCATAAAAAAACCCATTGGGGTCCTTCCTAGGCCAATAGTAAGATGAGAGTGACACCCTAAGACTACCTTTAATAATCTCGGGGATGGTGATAAGCATCAAATAGGCATATCACATAAATGGGATGCATTATCATAATGAACTTTTACACACACACTATCCCAAATCCATGTAATAGTAAAGATATATATAATAAATAAAATGTATATTTTGTAATGAATTTATGTGAAAACATCTACGAAATATATCAAAGTGCATCATGGTAATATATTAAAGATATAAAGGGAAAAAATACATGCCCAACCAAAAAGAAGGTCCCTACATGAAAACATCTGAAAAAGGGAGAACTGAAGAGAGACTAACTCATAATATTTGAGGCTAACCACCAAACACATCCAATGAATCCATGTAATACTATGCTCCTTCAAAAATAGGTCCACCAAAGTTACCTCTGATATGCCTATCTTCTGCATAATACATGACATGTGTGAGCATAACCCATATAGGGGTGATTATAAACATTCTCAATAGGATTATTTGAAAACTAAGAGGGAAGAAATAAAATAAAATAATCAGCTCAAACCATGTACAAGGAGGGAAAAGAAACCCCATTATAAGATATGATCATACTGAAAACCTAGTCATAAAAGGATATATGTCTCAATTATAACACCCCAAGATTTCATAGTACATTATTTCTTCAAAGTAATCCAATAACTTGCACTACACGCAACACCGAGTTCTAGCACACCATGACTTACCAAACAAGCCGTTAAAAAGCGGTTATGAATAGTATTAAATGAATTTTGAAATTTATATAATCCTTATAATTTTAGAATCCATATTATGAGTTTCTTAGACATAATGTAGGAACAAATACATTTTTTTCAGATAAAAGAAGTATTTTTCAAAAAATACAATTTTACCGCCTTTTAATGGAGAAGCCTTTTTTAAATACAATATTTGAAACTTTTATATATTCAATTTGACAAAATAAACTTCTTCTTTAGAATTGGGACATAAGAATTTAGATTTAATAAAGTTTTGGTGCTTTTATGATAACTTTCATATTTAGGTGAATAGTGAAAAATACTATATTTTAACTGAAAACAACTTTTTAAATCAAAATAATTTATATTGTTAAATTATACATTTTAATGGTTTATAAGTATAAATATATTATATTTTTACAATTTAATCCAATTATGGTCATTTTAAGTAATTTCAATTTGAAATTGGACATAAACAAGTGTCAAATTTTTGGTAGTTATTATTTCTTAAAAATACGCCTTTTGGTTTTGACAGTGGGAATTAATTTTAAATTAATAAATGAAACTTCTATGTTTTGAGTTTGGTAAAATAGACTTCATTATTGAATTTGGAATATCAAAATTATCTTAGGGTCAATTTTTAGTATTTTTCTGAAAACTTTTAATTTTTGATGAATAATGAAAAACACTGAGTTATAGTTTAAAACCGAATTTTTATTTAAATAATTATTTATTTTATTTAAATTTATTTTATGTAAAAATAGATACATAATACCTATATAAGTTAAATGTAATTAATTGGAGTCATTTTATAATAATTTTAGATATATAAAAATTTTATTAAACTTTTCACCGACTTTTACCCACCTCCTAGGAGAATTTGCAAATTCACATAAAACTTAATTTTACCACTTCTGTGAGTGGAATTTAAAAAATCTGAGAGGAACGGTTCATATCAAAGAGTAAAATGTGGTTTAATAAGATAAATTTTTTTTTGAGTGAATAGTAACTTTTTTACTTTTATTTACCATGGTAAAAAGTAAATAGAGTAATTTAAGGTAAAAATGATATTATTATTACCCTAACACATGTACTAATTCTATTGGCTAAGTATAATTCAACCAAAAAAAACCTTATGAATAAAATATGAACCTCTTTGGTCCACTTGGATTAGATTAGGACATTTATTATTATTTAATTTAAGGAAGAGTTAAAAGAGTTGAAATCAAAGTTTAATAAGTAAATTTTTTTTAATATAGAGTTATACATAAGATAAATTCGATTATAAATATTTATTAGAAAGATAAAAATATTTCCTACATAATGGTATTTTATTTATAATTTTTAGACATTAAATACTTTAATTTATTTATGACACAATGGTGATGAAGTAATTACCTAATTAATGAAATATTAAAATAATTGATATTATAAATATCCAAATAAATGTAATTTGAGACTTTTTATGAATTCAAATAAATTTATAGGTTAATATGACATATTATTATTGGTTATATAAAATTTATTCGAAGTAATAATGCTGTTATGAATTTATCAAAAACAAAATACCCAATAGTGTCAAAATTGACATAAAAGAGTTTTTAAAACAAATATTATATTATTAATTGATATTATATTCCTAAAAATATAAGGTTCGGCAAAAGGACTTATATAATGATAGGTGTATCATTAATTGACCACTTGGGGGTCTCTTAGAAGTATATATTAAGTTTATTAACCATATAATATAAAAATACAAAGAGATATGGTAAATGTCAAACTATTTAACTAAGAGTTAAATTTAAAAGATAATGGTAAAATAGTGACCCAAACTTGTCTAAAACTTATTGGTTGAGTTTTTTTCGAACTATACCCACCTTATACTTTGAATAATCCACTTTGGAGCCATTAGAAACCGAATATTAATTTATTATAAATTAAAAATTTAAGTTTTTCCTAAAGAGCCCCTCCTCCCCCTTATAAAAGGACACCACTTCTAACCAATTCCTCACAACTCTCAAGACTTTTGGATCATCCAAACTTTGCCCAATTAAGCTACCTACATCCCTCTCCTCCTTCTATAATCCTTACCTTATGTATAAGGCACTTCAAGATTCCTTTTTGGTTCAAACCAAAGGGAGTTACCCAAATTAAAGGTAACGATTTCTCTTAGCTTCTTATATTTTATTTTACTTATCCAACCCCTAAACTCTTATTATTATTTTATTTTGTAACAAAAAAAGTATCCTAAATATACTAAGATATTGTTATGAGAAGTATTTTAACTACACTTACACACACCTCTATCTAATGGGTGAAGAACATAATATTGTTGTGGATGGCAACCAAACACCTCACGAAATGATGATTGTTCAATTATCTCCTACCACCTCTCATGGTGGCCATTATGATGACACTATAATTAAATATGATATTAATGATATTTATTTTATATATAAGCTTCTGTAATTCCATTTTATATCATACAATTATTCGTTTCATGTTGTATATATATACGATAATTTCATTTGAGGAAGTGCGGACTACCGCCCCCTCAAAGTGATATGACTCGTTCATACCATAAATGGAACGTATAAAGGATGGTGTTAATGAACTTAAGTAACAAATACAATATATTATATTATACTGGAATAATAATATACCTATTTATCATTTGGTTTTGATTCCTTTTAAAATGAAAAATGAAATGGAAGTAGCGTTCGTGCGTACGTACGAATTACCGTCTCCACGAACGCAATGAGATTCATTTCCCCATCATATCCATTAAAGACTAATTATCATTTGATGATTAAAAGTAATGTTTAATGACTTGATATAATTATTTATATTAATAATATACAACCTATCCCTAACAAACATGACTTACGTAACGAAGCATATAAAGGAAAATGAATCAGTTAACACCAAAACAACGATAATACTAAAATATTATTAACAAAGCAATATTAAAAGATCATATATGATATCAGATTTATGTATATTATTCTTTTATAATTTAATAAAAATGATTTAACTATTATACAGAAGGTTAACCTACACTCTATCAATGAAAAGTACAAGGTAAGGGTTTATTTCACAATCTCTTCATTATCCGAGGTTGTTTATACATAATTATCTACTGGGACCTCATTATCATCCACATCCATGTTTCTTAAAAGTGTATTTCAAAACATTCTTAATATTTTAAAGAATATGGGTTAAAGTCATTTATACCCTTTTTTTTACTCTTTATAAGAATTTTATAAAGTAATTTTTACGTCATTTTCCATACAAGGACCTTTTAACCTTTTCGACAAATTAAGGTAAGAATGTCTTTTTTTAACTTATACGGAGGGTGTGACTATTTTCCACCATTGTAAAATATTTTAAGATTCCCTTACAAGCTTATAAGAATATTTTCAAAGTAAATGTTTTATTTTTTAATTATGTGACTTTTAAATGATTTTAAAAAAAGAGATATTTCTCTCAAATAGTTTTGATTTCATCTATGTCAACATCCTTTGATGGTTTTTAAGCTTATTTGAAGTTGATTTATTATGATACAAAACTTCCATACTGTATTTAAGGTTTTTTGATATTTTTTATTATGGATGTGTTATTTTTATACCATTCATGGTTTATGGAGAAAGTATTTACATTTCGTATGCTAGTTTTAATACGAATGTTTATGTTATGTTTAAACCTGTTCATATGTGGAATGCATTGGACTTAGTAAGTGACGAGTGGAGCCCACTATAGCTCCTCGATGCATCGGTAGGTCTCATGATACAATCTAGTGTCTTGACACGAGGCCTTGACAAAATCTTATTTGTAGTCTTCGCACGTGTCCTTGGCTACGTGGTTATGATAGTTTGACATTATGCATTCCATAATTATGAAAATGGTTTTTGATATTGCATGTGATTATTCGACTAGTAGAATATCCATGTGAATAAGTCAATGGAATTATTTCATTTTATTTTTTCCATATTATGCTGAATTTCAAGTTTTAAAGGCTTTTGTTTTAGTTATACATTGCCTCAAATTTTTATTCTTATTTATGAAGGCTTCCACTATATTGTTATCCTTACAGAGCATTTGAGCTCACCCCTTTCTATGTTTTATTTTTCCCAGGATGTGAAGAAGTATTTTATGAATGACATGCATGGATAGTATAAGGGGATATGAATGTGGATCCAAGATGTTGATGTAGTTTTCACTTTATGATGTAATGTAAAATTTATGAATGTATCTAGTGTTTCCAAGGCTACTAAACTAATCGGTCTTTCGAGACTTCATCTTTTGTGATCATGCCATTGTTATGTAATAATGCACCGACTCTAGGTAACTGGGGTCGGGGTGTTACATCAATATCCAAAACCAACTAAGGATGACGATGAGTTTACACGTAGTTCCAAAGGTCCCATCTTCAATGCAAAAAACAACACACAACCCCACAAGAATCAGGGTGGAGGGATCCCTCCTCACTACTTTGTATCATAGAGAAGGGATATTTATCTCTAGTGGAGGCACCGCTCTCCATTGGAGATTGATGATGGGTGTGTATGACTCTGTAGATTGAGGAACCACTCCCTTTGTAGTGTTTTGGAGTTCCTACTCTACATGTATAAAAATTATGGGGGACCCATAACCTTGTACAATATGGGAGTACCAACCCCAAAACCTCTATAATGATCAAACCTGATCACAATCATTGGCCAAGCATCAATGAAAAAAATGTCTCACTTGTAACACCTGATGTTATATTTTTGAATAAAAAATTATGGCTACCATAATATACCTTGTGGAAAAATACTTAGAATAAGCTAATCATGGGCCAAAATCTAAATTTCGAATAAGAAGATACACAAGGAAGAAGTTTCTTGGAAAAGTACATAGTATGTACATTGGGTCACATGGTATGTGAATTCCCTCAAAGGCCAGGTGTGTCCTACCCTAGACATGGCTTGACCAACCATGCAGCTCCACACATGGTGTCTCTATGGGGATACGACATGTCTGTTCACCTGGAGTCCTAGGCATGTGTTCTCAACACATGGATCAACTACTCGAGTAGTGTCACATGGTGTGTGGTACCAGCCACATGGTGTGTGGTCCAAACCACATGGTGTGTGGTCCTGGAAATATGGTGTGTGATACTTAACCTAGGATAAAACCATACATTCTTTGAGATTACAAGGAATATAGTGTGTGTTCCTTTAGAGTACATGACATGTACTTGTGTTTTTCGCAAATATAATTTTTGGTCTTCATGCGATCACTATATATTTCCATTACAACACCATTATCACCACCTGTCTCACCCAAATCCATCAAAATAATAAGGGAAGGTCTCTAATAATTTATTCCCAACCTCAAATGGTTGATAATTGGAACTCCGATCTCCCGGGTGAAAAATGGAACGCCTTCAATCACCGTTCAGGGACCCGAACCATGAATACAACACTAGAGTTCTACAAATCCAACTCAATCCATCCATAAACCATCGATACCTAGGTAGATTTGTGAATCTATCTATATTCAGAGTGTTTTTATCACTCTAGAACTAGACCGAAAATGTCAAATCACTAAATCCATGGTCCAATGATGAAGAACATGAGGAATAGTAGTAAAAAAAGACACAAGGATGAAGTAAGATTATCATTGGCTGATGAAATCTCATCCAATAATCACAAATTTTTTCAATAAAAGGAATGGATTATGGGAACAACAAATAATGATAATTATGTTCAAGAACACCAATTAATTTGTTAGCTCATGTGAAGATTGGGAATCAAGAAATAAAGAAGATATGTAATCTATTCTCATTAATCGAATAAAAAATGGCATAAATACATAAAATAATGATACTTGCCTCAAGAATGGATCAATTTTTAGTAAAGAACACATTATCTAGAGATAAAGGTGAATATCCCACTGTATTCTTCATTCATCCCATGATTCCCTTGATCTTTCATCATCAATATATATTCACAGGATGTTAATACCAAAATATCTCTCCCTTCCTCCTTTCTAATCTCTTAGGGTTATATGGATAACCTTGAATATTTTCCAGAACATAATATTTATAGAGATAATATTAGGATTTGGTCATTAAATAAAATAAATAAATTAATCATTTAATTTATTTAACACACCCACCAACATCCGCCTCCTATATAACATATGACACCGAAAAACCTAATATCATTCATAGTGTAAAACTCATGTTCCAAAAACAACTGTAGTCACATATTTCCCATCCAAGGTCATTATCATCAAGAAAATCATTTATTTAGAAAAGTTTAACATGTGTTATTTAAAATATATTAATATTTTTAATATATTAATTCTAGGGTCCCATGGCACCCAAAACACAACATCAAATCTGAGGAAAAATCCATAAATATACATAGAAATACTCAAAGGATAAAACTACAGAAACTGGAGTTTATACATTCCCCCCTTAAATAATTTTTACCCATAAAAGGACAATATATACAAAAAGTTGGGAGTATTGAGCCCACATCTAGATCTCACACTCCCAATTTTTCTCATGCATTCCCCCATTTTTCCAAAGCACTCGAACTAGAGAAATAGTCCATCCATATAGGATCTTCTCCTTCCGATCCTCGATCGCCACATGGTACTTTGATAAGGTGGATCTATCCTCAATTTCTAGATGTACCTAGTCAATAACATGTGTTTGGTCATGGATGTTTCTCCTTAGTTGCGACACATGGAAGATGTTATGTACTTGGTCCAACCATGGTGGAAATTCCAAGTGAAAAGAAACCTCACCAACCCTTCATAGGTTCTGGAATGGCCCGATAAACCTTAGGGATGATTTTCTACCCTAACTAAATCCCCACAATCCTCACCATGAGGAGACTCTTAGGAAAAAAGGTCTCCCTATTTGAAATCCAATGACCTATAATGTTGGTTTGTGTAAGATTTATATTAACTATTATTTATACTCATACGCTCATAGATCACTTGAAACTTCTATGTCATCACATGCACCATTTATGGCGCAACATGATATGTCTCTCTAATCTCAGTCTAGAATAAGGGTGACCTATAAAGTCTCCCATATAGTTCCCTAAATAGAGTTATGATGATAGTAGAGTGATATCTATTATTATAGGTAAAATACACTAATTAAAAGTGATCCTCCATACTCTTTCTAAAGTCCAACATGAAGTTTGTTAACATATCCTCCAAAACCTAGATGGCCCCCTCGATCTTGTTATTTGTATAGGGGTGAAATGATGTTCTAATTCATAAGTAAGTCCTAAAATCATACTACAAACCCCTCCATATCCATGATATGAACCAAGAATTATGGTTGGATATGATCATCATGGGTACCCCATGAAGCTAGATGACCTCATCCATGAACAAACACCCCAAAATCTCAACTAAAATCTTATCCTAGATAGAAATAAAATGTTTCGACTTGGAAATTTAAACAATAATCACCCAAATAGAATAATGGCCTCTCACTATCAACAGAATCCCATTACAAAATAAAATGATATTCTATCCAACTTCCATTAAGTCATATCAAGTGGTTGAGTCAAACCTATTGAAACATGATGTTTCTCTTTTACCTAATGACATGCGAGGCATCGAAAAACAAAATTGGAAACACTATAGATCATGACATCCCACCAAAAATACTTCTAAAGGACTTTTTTATTTTCCACACCTAGATGTATATCCAAGGGGGAGGTATGAAACTCCCTCAATAACTCCTCATGAATCATGATCAGAACTACTATTTATACCTAAAAAAGGAGTATGTGTTATCTTAATTTAAAAAATATCTCTGGCGTATCTTCTGAGGACATTCAGTTACATAGAACCGCATAGTCGATGTCCCAAAACTGAGCCTCTCTTACATTATAAATAAGTAGTGGAGTCACCACCATTGACTATAGGTAAGCCTCACCCCTCTTCTCCACTACAACCATCATCAATAAGGAAAACTACTTAAACATTTCCACTACCAATAGATAATTATATTTCATGGTAAGGGAACCTGGCACCATATTTCCATTCCCTGGAGTATAGACTTTATTGAAGTTTTAGTACAATAAGAACTTTAACCAACACCTCTATCTTAGGTTGAGATCTCTATGGGTGAAGAAGTAACTGATAATTTGTTGGTCTAAATAAATAATGAAACTCTCTCCCAGAAGATGATGCCTCTACATATTGAAGGAGAATACTACCACTACCAACTCCAAGTCATGGGTCACATAGTTCTACTCATGGGGTCTCAACTGCCTCAAACTATAACCAATCACTACCTACCTCTGCATAAAAACACATCTAATCCCATCCTTAGAGGAATCATAAAACTCCATATACTCAACAAAATCCTCTGGTAGTCTCATCATAAGAGCACTAGTAAACCTACAACTTAGTTCCATGAAGGATCTTTGACATTGATCAGTCTAGGAAAATGGTTGTACTTTCTATATCAAGGCTCTAAAAGAGGATGAAACCAGAGAAAATTAATCTAAAAAATTTTGATAGTACCCTAATAAACCGAGGAAACCCCACACATATGACATGCTCTTGGTTGGTTCCTAAGGGATAACTACATCAATATTTTTCAGGTACACTTCTACACCATGATTATAGATTACATTCCCTAGAAAGTGAACCTTTTGGATCCAAAAATGAAACTTAGATAAATTACTGTATATATAGTTCTCCTAGAGTAAGTCTAGGACCATCCTCAAATGCTTTGAGTTATCTAACTTAGAAGTAGAGTAAATGAGAATATCATCAATAAGGAAAACCATTAACCAGTTCAATAAGGTTTGGAAGAAATGTTTCATAAATTCTATGAACACTACAGGTGAATTCATCACACGAAAAGGCATCACAAAGAACTCATAATTCTCATAGCGAAAATGGAATTCCATATTTGAAATATCATCCTTATGAACTCTCAATATTAGCTGGGCCTAAGATCAATCTTTGAGAAAAACTCATACCTTTCAACTATACAAAGTGGTTATCAATCCTTAAAAGGGGTACTTTTTCTTGATCATCACATGATTTAAGAGTGGATAATAAATTCATAGACATAAGCACTGACAACCCAAATGGTGTTGTTGTTTCCCTACGAGTCTAATAAAAAAACTAAATTTATGAGAAATCAAACTATGCTACTTAATTAATTAAAATATAGTATTAAAAAAGTTCAAGGTAGAACCCATAGAGACAGTGAATTTTTTTAAATAGGTTTTCAAAAGAATTTATTTATTTAAATTTAATAAATAGGTGAAGAAAATATGGGTTTGATTGATTTTAAGAAAGAGAGAGATGAAAGAAAAGTGGATTGGTTGTTTTAGAATGATGTTTGAAAGTGTTTCAGGGTTTTATATTTTTAAGGTTCATATGTAATTGGATTTTAGAAAATAAATTTATTAATCTATGTTTGGTGTTAGAGTAAAGATAAGGTGGACACAATAATCATGGTATCCCCTCCTCAATGCGGCAATCCCCCTTTTCCAATGGTCAGATAATTAGGGCATTGCTGAATTGAGTTTTTCTCAATACCATATTTAAACTGGGATGCCCTGAATGTGAAAATGGTCATTCCTTAATTCAGGGTAACCAATTGTACAATTATAATGTTTATTTCCAATTTATTAACCAATGGTCATGATTAAACACAAATAAAAATATTGGAATTGATTAAAAAATTGCAGCAAAGTAGATACATGAATATAATAAAAGAAATAAATCCAATTACACCTTCCCCCTTATTCTACATAACCCTAGAACAAGGTGGGATTTACCCCCTCATCCTAGTGATGAGGGAGTAAGAGGGAAGGGAATAAAAAAAATAAAAAATGAAATAAAACTAGAGAGAAAACAAAAGAGGACCTTGAAGCGACATAGTTTCTCTCCCTATAATTTGGTCTCCGAATCTTTTGATAGTAGCATCTTAGCTCCCTATTTATAGACTATTTATGGGTTCATGAAAAATTTAATTCATCATAATTGCTCCCCATAATGATTCATGAGTCCCCCATTATGTTTAATGGCCGCTCAGGTCATCAAAGTGGCCTTCGTGGAAAAGATACAATGAATTTACTCATTATTGGTACTATCACAGGACTTTCATATTGTGTAATGTTCACATGATTTATAAAGTGAGGGCCTTGAAATATTCACGACATGCTTTATGACTTTCACTCTGGGTAGCTTTTCTTCTCTTCATGGCTTGTAATTTATTTACGATGTGTATTATTCTCACATATTATAAGTATCGGGACCTTTGATTTTCTTTATATCCTATATTGGATTTACACCATGTAATGCTTTCACTTCCTGTAAAGTTTACATGATGTGAATCTTCATTTTCTAGTGTTGGAATGCTTTTTTCACTCTAGTTCTTCAGTTTTGGCCTCTAGGAGTGTTTAATAGGTATCCTTTATCATGGGAATACATATATTTTCTGGTGTTGTGTTGCAACACCTCATTTCATGGCTCAATGTGCCTTTTTCTCCTCACATTCTCCTCTTTTTGTTCTTTCTCTGATTATTAGTTGTATCCTTCCATAAATCACAAAATAAGTTAAACATTCCAAATATCAGAAAAAATTTCAATTATATTATAAAAATCAATGTATTAAAACACCCCAAAATATATACATGAAATAGATGTATCAAGATCCCATATTACTTTTTTCACTAACAAAACTGGAGTCACCAAGGGGTCACACTAGGTCTGATAAAATGTTTCTCATAAAGGCCTTTCAACTAAAACCTCAACTCCCAGAGCTCAGTAGGGACCATCCTATATGATGCATAAGATATCGATGCGGTTCTTAGGTGAAATTACATGAAAAATTTAATCTCCCACCTCAGTGGTAGTCCTAGAGAATCTATAGGAAAGACATACATATAATCCTCTAATACTTATGGATGCTAGATGTATAAAGTGATTTCTACACCAAGTGAAAAACTCTCCAACTTATGGGTGATAGGTTGCAGTTTCCTATTTACGATCCCCACTCATTTTTCCAAAATGTATTTATATCCATTGAAGGCAAAACTCATCTCATCATTCTGTAGGAATATAAATTTCCTACGGTGATAGTATATTTGGGGATGAACTACAGACAACCAGTCCAAACCCATGATGATATCATAAGGTTTAATCATGATGATTAAGTGGTCCCATGAGAAACTCTCTCCATCAAATGATAACTTACACTAATGGAAGATATACTAAATAGACTAATCACTCATTATAGGAACCTATATCCATAAATAACAGGATAAATAATCTATAGGAATATCTAGCTATTTAACATGAGATATAGAGATGAAGGAATGTCTCATATATGTGTCTACAAGTACTAGAGATAAAGCAGGGAAGACATAAATCCTACCTCAAAAAAACTCATTAACAACCTAGTCATATACATATATGGCCTAAAGCTAGCTATTTTCTCTACCTCCTTACCTTTAAACCTAGAATGGGAATCCTATTAGTGGTGGTGGATGTGCTTCAAATAATATTCCTCTATCTACAACTTCTTATTTAGTGTCTCTGCCTTCCCCTATGTCTGCACCTGTAGAGACCCAAAGCTTGACGTACATGGACATTAAATTAATTTTTGCGGAATACTTAATACATAACAAAAACAAACACACAAGTACTGTAATAGTTTAGTGTCTTTGGAAACTTGGAAAAATAATCTTCTAATCACGATGAAAGACCTTCAACATCTCCTAGAAAGATCGTCCCCTTTTGTTTTCTTACCTAAAACCTTTATTTATATCCTGGGGAAAATAAAACATTAAAAAGGTGATATCAAATGATCAGTAAGGGTAAACATAGAGAACATAAGACAATCCATAGACATTTGAATGCAAAAACTTGAACATAAAATCTAAACATCAAAATCTTGAGCAAAGACATAAATCTTGGAAGTACGTAAGGCATATATCATAAGGGAACATCAATCTTGATAAAATAGCATGGGAATAAAACATTTAATTGTGTCAAACCATTAATCACATGATATTATTTTCATAGTATCCAAGGCATTTATTCCAATACCATCTTAGTGGACAAAGTCCCTTTCTAAATCGAGTTCACTCCTCATTTTAGTCCTGTAACACTGAACTGGATTAACTTACCATTCCAGCCATGTATATCTCATGAGATATAAATCTTTAACCAATGAATTGGAGGGAGATATAGGCCCCAGACATATCATAATGAAATCATTCTTATGTGTTCCACATCATAAACATAAATCATTCATCATAACCCAAAGAATAAAATGGGTTTCATAAACATCATTCCATCATAACATAATCCATATAAAAAATGGAAATCATTTCATCATAAGAAAAGTGAAACCATGTAAATCATAGAGACATTATACTTGAAACATACACATATGAAATAATGTCATCTTAGATGGAAAATGGTTTTGATAAAACACTTGAAAAGAATTCTTGAGGAAAATATTATTTCTTCTTAAAAATCATTTTATTTTCCCAAAATAACACGCAATTTTAAAAGAAAAGGATTTTATTGAAAATAACCATGAAATATTGTAGAGCAAACTTCATGAAAATGAGGAGTTATGAAACCGTAAAAATCCATTCATGCAGTATAAGTTAAAAAAACATTCTTCTCATACTTTTGTCAAAAAAGTCAAAAAGTACCTTGTATGGTAAACAAAAAAAATATTCCTTCCATATGATGTGGTAAAAGTAAAAAAGGGTAAAAATGAATTTAAACATACATGGAAGAAAGGTAAAAATTTTATGAAAACATTTTGAGAACATATGGACATGGATGATTAACATAACCCCATTAAATACTTATGAATAAACAATCTCGGATAAGAATGAGATTGGAATAATTATCCCTTACCTTATGTCCAATTTCTTCTGTATGTGTTTGAGACTCCTGTATAGTGGGTTTATAAATATTATTAACTTGTAACAGAACCATAATAATATTTATTATATCATATATGATTCACGTACGACTTTATATTATCTGTTCATTTGTCAATTCCATGTTAAATCAGTGTTTTGGATAAAATCGTTTCATTTATCATCCGTGTTTTGACTTGTAATTATTAATATGATTACTTAGAACATGATTATTTAATTACAGAATATAAAACATGATTTATATATAATATATATTCAGAATATGCATATATATATTAGATCGATAAATGGAAAGAAATACACCGTTCATGGAGACGGTAGGCCGTACGTATGCATGAACGCTGTTTTTCGTTTCCTTATTGAATTGAATGAAATTATGTAGGTGATATACATATGTATATACATAAATACAGTAGCATTATTATGTAATATATTTCATGATTACTTATTATATATACTTTATAATAATTCTTTAATTGTTAACATGGAAAATGAATCGCATCGCGTCGCGGAGACGGTAATCCGTACGTACGCACGAGCGATGATATCGTTCCCATATTTATTGAATGGTATTGGAGTAGATGATATAATATCATAGAATAAATATGATGTTATAATAATTATATATAGTTATTATTAACACAATTATACCCATCCAAGTAAGGTGGTGGTGGAAAAACTGATTACACCACGGCGTGGAGACAATATTCCGTACGTACGCACGCGCGGTGATTTCGTTTTCCGTAGGATGGATAGAAGGTGAAATAGGATTGTTTCGTATTTATAATAACATATAAGTATATAAGTAATACTGATGTTATTACTTTATAATGAAACAACTAAATAAGAGGAAGTATAAGTATAAAGAAACTTGAAAGAGTCGGTAGAAGATATTACCTCTTCCTCGACGCACCTCCTTTAAACTTATTCTTAGGGCACTAGAGTTGGTATTTTGAGAATAACAGAACCTCTATGATATAGATATAGAGGTTTAGAAGAGAAATTAGAAGGGGTTGTATGAGATTCAAGGCTCAAAATGGTGTGAAGAGAAGAGGGAAGGGGTTCCCTTTTTATAAGGGAGGAGAGGGGCACCTTTGAAAAAACTTAAAATATTATTTTATAATAAAGTCATATTTAGTTTATAATAGCTCCAAATTTATTTATTTCGAAGATAAAGTGGGTATGGGTTGAAATCCCCTCAACCAGTAGGTTTTATACAAGTTTAGGTTACTATTTTAACCTTATCATTTATATTTAACTCTAAGTTAAATAATTTAACTTTTACCGTGTCTTCTTGTTTTTTTACACTATATGGTTAATAAACTTACTATAAAAAGCCAAAAGAACCCCAAGTGGTTCATTATTAATATATATAACCTTATCTAATTCATTTGGCCGAACCTTACATTTTTAGGAATACAATATCAATTAATAATATAATATTTGTTTTGAAAACTATTTTATGTCAATTTTGACACTATTTGGTAATTGATTTTTGTGAAAATCATAAAAGAATGGTTAGTTAGAAAAAAGCTAATTAAATAATTAATAAAATGTCATATTAACCTATAAAATTATTTTAATTCATAAAAAGTCTCAAATTACATTTATTTGGGTATTTATAACATCAATTATGTTAATATTTCATTAATAAGGTAATTACTGCATCATCATTGTGTCATAAATAAATTTAATTAGTTAATGTATAAAAATTATAAATAAAATAACATCATGTAGGAAATATTTTTATCTTTCTAATGAATATTTATAGTTGAATTTATCTTATGTATAACTCTATATTAAAAATGTTTTAATTATTAAACTTTGATTTTAACTCTTTTAACTCTTCTTTGATTTAAATAATAATAAATATCCTAATCTAATCCAAGTAGACCTAAATGATAATATTATATTCCTAAGGTTGTTTTTGGTCGAATTATACTTATCCAATAGAATTAGGACATGTGTTAGGGTAATAATAATATCATTTTTACCCTTAATTACCCTATTTACTTTTAACCGTGGTAAATAAAAATAATAAGTTACTATTCACCAAAAATTATTTTTATCTTATTGAACCACATTTTACTCCTTGATATTAATCGTGTCTCTTGGATTTTCGAAATTCCACTCACAGAAGCGGTAAAATTAAGTATTATGTAAATTTTCAAATTCTCCTAGGAGGTGGGTAAAAGACGGTGAAAAGTTCAATAAATTTTTTATATATCTAAAATTATTATAAAATGACTCCAATGAATTACATTGAACTTATATAGGTATTATGTATCAATTTTGACCTAAAATAAATTTAAATAAAATAAATAATTATTTAAATAAAAATTCGGTTTTTAAATAGTAACCTAGTGTTTTCACTATTCATCAAAAATTGAATGTTTTCAGAAAAATACCAAAATTTCACCTTAGGCTAATTTTGATATTCCGAATCCAAAAATGAAGTCCATTTTGAAAGATAAAATTTATAAAATTTCAAAAAGTGGGTATTACTATTCATAACGGCTAGTTCATAATAATATTATAATAATATCTCATTTAGTGAAACTCGGTATTGCGTACTACACACGCTATAGAGGAAGGTCTTGATTGCGTGTAATTAAAGCCAAGCCAGGGCTGTGTGTAGTGAAATCTCTGTTTGGTGTTTTGTATAACATAATCAAAACTTATTTCATTTATACATTAAACAAAATCTATACTTAATGTTGCGTAGAATAATTTGTACAAAATGAACTTGAAATTGTGTGTAACACGTGCCACGAATAGTATTGCGTGTACTGCAAGCTAGTACGATGTTGCGTATAGTACAAGCTAATCTTGGTGTAGTGTATAATAGAAGACATAAAAGAAATTAAAAATAGTATATCTCATAAAATCTCGGGGTGTTACAGCACCACCTCCCTGGGGGCTACCCTGACCATAACCTAGGAGATCCTTGATCACGATTCTTCCTCTTCCATGGAGATCTGTCCATTATTTATCCACAATCTGCAACATGTCAGGTCATAAAATCATCGGTCATGTGACCTCACCCGTCAAAATCATAAAATAACTCCTCTCAAGGATGACATGATCCTCTGTACAAACCTTATGCTACAAATCCACATGTCAGATTCTAAGCATGAGTATTTCTCATGTGCTAAGAACCTAAAAACTAATGCAATCTAGATGTTATAGATAACTTATAACCATAATGTTTATTTTTATATCCACCTTCTCAACATCCCTCAATTAAAAAGTTTTCAATCACTAGGCCTGATCCATCACTCTGGCATAAGTGGGAATGCATAAGGAGACTACACTTTCTTGAATTTCTTTTAAAAGACCCTACTCAAAATTATGTGCCTATAAGTATCCATCCTGCACTATATTGATAATTTAATGAACATGGTTAGTAAACATTGAGGGATACCTAGAAAATGACACATTGGCCCATTGCATCTCAAGAATCCCCTATATCTACATAGTGTGAAAACCTGAAGGATAATACTCATCTTAGAAAAACTATTGAAAGTATTTTCATGAGAGAATTGCCTCATCATGGGTTAGAATGATCTGACACTGCTATCACCTTAATGATCCATGAAGAAGACTAGTTTAAAATCCAATAATCTTATTAGTCTAGGTCCATACAAAATGAAAAACTTGGACCACTGCCACAATACACTCCTCTGCTACTTTAGGATCAAGATCAACAAGAAACTTAAGTATTCTCCATCACTAGAACTCATGTAATGGGCTAAGCCTATGTGCATAATTGTCCTGACATGATGAAGCTATCGATTTCCCAACATGCAATCTGTAACATTCTGTGTTTTAATCCGGATGAAAAAAAACAAGAAATAAAAATTTTCGGTTAACTAGGCAGGTCGGTTTTAAAACCGAATGTCAGAAATTTTTGTTTCCGATAGTCGATACTACGGTGTTGATAGAATAAAAATATTAATTTTATTTTATTAATATTCATGTTTGTTTCTTTTCAAAAAAATGAAATAACTCTCAAACAATGCGTCATATGAGAAATATGAGACCACCATTTGGTCCGGAACGCCGGGTTTACCCTTGGAAGTGTATAACCTTGATTCGCATCGGGTGTTTGGCACCCTCGCACATGATAATTCCATATTTATTTTTAATTAATTAATTATTCCAATTTTTTAAATAATAAATAAATATTTTCTCTCAAACAGTGCATCGAATGAGAAATCAGACACCACCAATAGTTCCAGGATGTGGGGTTTACGCTAGGCAGGGTATAACCTTTGCGAGCGTTGAACGTTTGGTCATATTACACCCGAAGATAATTTATTTTTGTTTTAAATATTTTATTGGAAATTAGATATATTAATAATTTTATTATTAATATTATTTTTTATTTTGAAAACAATAAAGTAAAATGCACATCCACAATTACTAAATCATGTTGCGGTGTAAATAATAGCTACGCAATGTAATAAATGTGATATTATTAATTATTTGAATTAAATACAAATGCGCAATCAGTATTTATTTAATAATTGTTATCCTTTTTATTAATGGTTGTTTTCATTAAAATATTAATGGTGTCGTTGACGGGTTGAATTAAATAATAATAATTATTTTAATCATTGTTATTATTATTATATTGAGACAAAAACATTGATGTATATATATATATGAGGTATGTATATATATATGAGATTAAATATATATATAGTTATATATAAATGTGCAAGGTGCATATATGTGTGTATATATATATAACACGTATATACAGGGGTGGATATTTATTGTTGGGTTAGATAAAATATTATTAATTACCTACATAAATGCATTTAACATGTCGACTTAAATCAAGTTGTGTACTTTTAAGTTTTTAATCCAAATATTTAAAGCGACCCAGAGTGCATGCCTGTGCACCCTGTTTTGGGTCCATGATAGCTATTAAAATTAATTAAATGATTTTTCAGGCTTTATATAAAATATTACGTCGTTCCATATCACATCATTCAGGTTAAAAAAATAATTAAAAATGATTAAATGAAATTAATGGAATTTAAAGAGGGATAAAAATAAATAATAAAATAGATATGGTTGGAGAGAAATTAAAAATAATTAAAATGAGGTAAACCTATTTTAATTATTTATTTCATTTCTTCCACTATTTTATTTATTTATCTCCTTTTTATTTTTTCCTTTTTATTTTCTTTTCTTTCCTTTTTATTTTTTCCCTCTCCCCTTCTCCTCCTCCTCTCCTGTGCGTGGTGCACCTCCCCTCCCTAGGTGGTACGCACCACCTTCTCCTCCATTCAGAAGATGGCCGCGCCTCCATTCGTCATCCGTTTTCTTCACCATTAGGTGTTCTATGAACCTCTCAGTAAGGCTTATCCCATGCATCAAGAATTGTGTGATCTCATTCCAAATCCTTTGCGCAGTTCACTGAGAAATGATTTTACCCTATTTTGGGGTTTTTCAAAAATATTTCGTTTTCTTCTATTTTAGGTCAAATCAAAGCCTACCACAGATCATAGGATCATCTACGACCATAAGGTAGGGAATCTACTCTCTTTACCTCTGTTTCGTTGTGATTTATAAAAATGCACCATTGTGCCGTTAGTCAGTGTCTACCAGGTTTGTGAAAATTCACCGAAATTCATTAATTAATTTGTTTCATCTAATTGTTGTAGCCGTATTGATCATGAATTAATTTGTTTAATTTGTTGCAATAAGGTCGGACACCCCTTGGGGCGGGCCAATGTGGTCAATATAATTTCTGTTTGCCCAAAATTTTAATTTATTTAATTTCATGTGTTTCACAACCAATTTTTTATTGTGTTCAATTTAAATAATTAATTTAGATTAATTATGAATCTTGAATTGTTGAATCTTTGGTATTTGGTTGTGATGGTTTATTTATTATTAAAAAGTGTCTTTATCTGTATGTTTTGCACAACCTATTTGTTGTGTTTAATTTAAATAATTAATTTAGATTAATTATGAACTTTGGAATTGTTGGATCTTGGTAGTTGGTTGGTCTAATTTATTAATTTATTTAAAAGTTTATTTATTTTCTTATGTTGATGCAGTACTTTACCTTGTTAAGATTGCTATACTGAAATATTTAATTTTCACTGTGTGACGCACATGTTTACCTGTTTAGTTTCAAGTTGCAATTACATATGTTGATATCATATCTACTGTTGTGAAAACATTAATTAAATTTAGGGTGAGGAAAGGAGGTGGGTCCTGTATTAAGGGCCACACTTAGAACCTTCGTTCCTGACGGTTACCTCTATGTGCCGGGGGGCGGTGTTCTTGGATTTGCAGAACCAAGACTTCCCCGGGATTTCTAAAAGTGCCCATTGGGACGGAACCGTTGGCAATGTGGCTAAGCCAACCTCGGATGACACTGGACCCCTTTTTGCGAGATCGGGACGAACTCAGGGTAAAGCCATCCCACGAGCGATAGTTGGTCTTTCTAAATATTTCCTTGGATGTGATCAGTGGTATTGGATAATTGAAGGACGTTCCGTAGCGATACCTTTGGGATAGGATCAGACTCCAACTCTCAACTTGAACCTTAATAATGATGCATTGAATTTTTATATTAATGTCGCTGTTAGTCTCTTGAGATTTGAGATATTTTCTGGAATGTTTAAGCACACCTGGTTGACACATGGATTAGACCCCAAGTTAAAGCATAATCTTGGGGGTATGCCTCTTCCTTGTTTTACCTTACTCTTCCAGGCTTCATATATATGCATATGTGTATTTTACTTACAGGTACTCCTTTCAGACTTATGGTTTAGGCCAAAGCAGGTGATTAGGCATGGGTGCCGCTTGGAACCCAGGCCGAGTTATTTATTTCATTATACTTAATAAATTATCTACAATTGTTATATAATGGCACACTACAGTTTATTATTGCATGAAATGGAAAAGTTTAGACACCATGGGTGCCGACCTACTAGGATTTTATCTCACACCCTTTTCGAGCGTCGTTCACACCCAAGTAGATTATATGTTTGCAGGTATTGACAAAGGGAATCATGCTTCTTCCAATTCTTGATTGATTGTTGCTGATTAGGATAGAGACTGGGGAAAAGGACCGAGCCTTGCTCATGATGCAGTTGTCACACTTTGTTTCTTTTCTTTTTAGTTGATAACATTCTTGATTTCTATTCTCTGTACTTTCAGTTTAGACATACATCATGGCATGACATTGTTTTTGTACCTAGTTTCATTTATTAGCTTCCACATTTATTATGTATTCAGTTGGGACATTTTTTTTCCTTTTTCCTATAGTTTATTTGTTTATATGCTTATGCTATTTATTATTAATTTTTGTTTACTTACGCTGTGATAATACCTATTAACTATGAGGTCATAGTCTTCCCCTTGGACACAAAAAGGCCCTCGCTGCTTGTCGATAGCCTCTGGAGTTCAGGGAGATGCTCTTGAGGTCATGTGATGCACTGGTCCAGCCGCCGTCTTAGAGGTGAGCCGGGTCAGGTTGTTATAAAGTCGATTATTAACCTAGACCACTGGAGGTGGATCCATGTGTTATCCATTAGTTGGAAGCACTTATATATGATTTCAGGGAGAAAAAATATCATGAATAGGCCCCCTAAAATTTGGCCTCATCTCTTAATTGGTCTTCAATGTGACTCAAACTTAGAATCCCAGTTAGCTATCATCATGGAGGCATCCTAAAAAATTAAAAAGAAGTTCCACCATTAAATGAGAATATTCAGGGAGATAACTCAAGAATGATATGAAATTCAAAAGACCCAATCATATATGATTCATGTACCATTGGTTTTCCTATTATCAGTGCCTTAGTATTTTGTGTCAACAGACAAGTAGTCAGAGTCCTAGTGTATGGATACATTGGCCACCACAACATCACAAGGTTCCCTAGTTGGAGATTTGAACTTGGGATACTTTTGTATCACTTCCTTAAGTTATCAAATCAATCCTCATGAAATTTATAACTCCAACACTATCCCTAGGAAAAACTAACTTTGATACCTCTTTGTCATGAACTGACCCACCAGATCCCCATCTTGGCCAGTAGTAAGCTAAGAGTGACACCCCAATCCCAACTCCAATAATCCAAGGGTAGGTGATAAGCTTAAAGTAGGTATATTTATAAAATGGGAGACCTTATCCTAATGTACCTATACACATGAACACACCCATCTCTATGAAACAATGAAAAGATATATAATAACTGAAACATCTAGAGTGTAATAAATGCATGAAAAAACCTCTAAGAAATACATGAAATTGTAACATAGTAATATATCAAGGATATAAAGGGGAAAAATATTCCTAACCTGAAAGTATTTATCCACTTAAAAACAACTGAAAAATGAAAAAATGAAGATATAACAACTCACAGTCTTTGATATTGACCACCAAACACAACCAACACCTCCAAGTGCCATTATGCTCCTCTAATACCAAGTCCACCAAATTCACTACTGATCTACCTGTCATCTTCATAATATATTATACATTTAGGCACAACCCATGCATGGGTGAGTATAAATATACTCATTTGGATTCCCTAAAAAATATAGGTAAACAATAGGATAAAATAGCCAACTCAATCCATAGTCAATGTGGGAAAAGAAACCCAATCATTAGATATGATCATGCTGAAACCTTAGTCATGAAAGGAGAGAAGTATCAATCTACATATCTAGTTAAGGATGATGAAGAGTCTTATTGAATCTCAAAAGGCCCTATATACAATTCTGAGCACCATACACAACCTCACAATAATCAGAATGGAGGTCTTGCTCCTTTCTACTACACTGCACAACCGAGGGAGCACTATCTCTAATAGAGGACACACTCCCTATTATAACTTGATGACAGGAGAGTACCAATCCATAGATAAAGTACCAGTACACTCTGTTGTTTGGAGAAGTACCAACTCTACCTATATAAAGTGTATGAGGGACCCATGATATGGTGTGACAAGGGAGTATTGACCCGAGCATATCTTTGATAATCAAACCCTATCACCGTGATTGGTCAAAAGTCACTCGAAGAAGTGTCTCAATCGTAAAACCTCATATTTTATATATACTACTAAGAAAAGGAAACCATTGTTTCCTATATGGTGATATACTTAGGATAGTATACTCACGAGACTAAATATGATTTCCAAAAAAGGAGATATGTAAGGTGGAAGTTTATGGGAAAATTGCATGACATGCATATAGGGTCACACAACATATGACTTTGCCTAAAGGCCCAAGTGTGTCCTTTCCTAGACATGGATCTAACAACCATGTAGCTCATGAAATTTCTCAATGGGGATACACTATGTTTGTTCGCCCAAGGTCCTAGGCATGTGCTCTCGACACACAAATTGACTACCCAAGTAGTGTCACATGGCATGTAGGCCCAACCAAATAGTGTGTGATACTTATATCATTCTAAAAACCTATCCTCCATGAGATACTGAGGAACATTGTGTGTGGTCCTTTGGACCACATGGTCTGTACTCACATTTTTCGTAGACATAAGATCTGGTCTTCACACAGTCACATGATCCACTCGTTCCACCACCTTTCTTACCATTTGAATTGTCCAAATATTCTAAAATCACAGGTTAAGGCCTCCAATAATTGATTCTTGAACTATGGTGGATGAAAATCAGAACTCAGATCTCATAGGTGAAAAACTCTTGCATCACTAGTTGCCATTTTGGGTTCCAAACCATGAATCTAACACTTGAGTTCCACAAATACACCTCGATCCATCAACAAAACATATATCCCTTGGTTTACCATGTATATTTCATGATTTTTGGGGGGTTTTATCATGATCAAATTGGATTTTTAATGTTTAATCTTTAACCACACGAGCCAGTACTAAAGAACACAAGGAACAAAGGAGGGAAAAGTGCACAAGAACAAATTAAGATTATTGTTGGCTGATGTGATCTTGAAAAATGATCACGAATTTCAAAAATAAAAGTGGTGGATTATGGGTTCAACAAATAGAGACAATTACATTCAAAAACACCAATTAATTTATTATCTCATGTGAAGAATGAAAATCAAGATATAAATAAAATATGTAATCTATGCTCATTAATCCAATAAAAAAGGTCAAAAATCCATAAAATAATGAGCCCTACCTTTAGAATGGATCAATAATTGGTGAAGGTTAAAATCCTTCCATGTTCTTCATTCGTCTCATGATTCCATCAATTGTTCATTTTTGATCCATGTTCCCAAGTTTTCAATGCCAATATAACTCTCCCTTCCCCCTTTCTAATCTCCCAGGGTTATGTAGATAACCATGGTAATTTTCCATAAAAAAATATTTATCAAGAGAATATTTGGATTTGTTCATTAATTAAAATAAATAATTTATTCATTTAATTTATTTAATATCCTACCAACATCCACCTACCATGGAAAAAAATTATGACCACCAACATTATATCACCCATAGGGTAAACCCCACATTTTGGAAACAGCCACGGTGTTGAATTTCCCATATGAGGTCCTGATCAATAAAAAAAATATTCTTAAAATATGAATTCACATGATTTAAAATATATTTATATTTTAATATATTAATATCAGGGTCCCATGACACCAAAAACATAACATCAACTCTGAGGACAAAATAAGAGACACATAGAAATATTCAAATAATAAAACTATGGAAACCAGAGTATTTACATCAAGAATGATGGGAAGGAACCCACAAAAGTTATTGTATATTTATTAGATGAGATATAGTGCTTAAATTTTGTGAAAAAGGTTGATAATATGTGTCATTTTATAAATTAGGGAAGGGATACACATGGAATTACTTAAAATATTTCAATAATATAAGTTCAATTTCATGTTAAAGTGGATCCAAATGGAAAAAAATTATAAGGTAGGATAATATAAGGTTTAAATATCTTAAGAAATAATAATTAGATAAGTTTATGTGTTATTCTCACCCTTATATCTTAGTTTAACCCCCGGTAAACTCGTTTTAACCTTAAATGTAGTAACAAAAATTTACCGTTTTTACTATTCATTATGATAAAAAATTAAGTTAAAATTAATAAATTATATTAATTATTTTGATTAAAAATATGTAATCCATTTTAAAGTCTCAATTTATAAAATTGGTATAAATTCACTTTCAAATAAGTAAGCACAACGTAATGAAAACTGATTTTAGAAAATTGTATTTTTAAGAATAAAACTAAATTTATTTTCATTTTTACCTATAAAAACTATTAGATAAAGACTAAAATATTTTATTGTGTATATATTATATAAATTTAATTAAAATTATCTATAAATAATTATTTATTTAATTTATTAAAATAAAAACACATTTCCCAAAAAATAGGTTTTAGAAAAATGCATTCTAAGCCTAAAGATGAAATTATACCAAAGTCAAGTATAATGTCGATTCTTATATAATTAATTAGATTATTTATAATTGAATATTAATTATTTTTCTTTAATATAAAATTCAAAAAAATGGAACTTTTAAATTAATTTATTTAATGATAATAAATGACAATTTTACAAAAATCAATAGTTTTTTTTCACTATTACATTTTTTTTTGAATTTTAATTTTAATTGATAGGTTAAGATAAGGTAAATTATTACTTTATAAATAAATAATATGTGTACCCTTATAAGAATTCCACTTATGAATGTGTTTCTATAAGATTAACTTAATAATTAATTGATAATTTCCACATAAAAATTTATATATTTATCGTACATTTATTGTGTTTTAGAAATTATAAGAAAATATACTTACTTGAGTTTTAAAAATTTATAAGTGTTTTTTCCTTTTAAATGTGTATTTTAATCAATTTCAGCTTATGATTATAATAATGAATGACTAAGAGGAATTTGTTATTCCCAAATCACAAAAATTAAACTTTAATGGATCATAAGATCCATAAAAGAAGAAAAAGTTATTTCAACTCTCTAAAAAATTATTAGAACTAGTAAAGATAATACTCACTATGTATAAACCTTCTTGTGAAGAAGTAATACATTAATTCCAAAAACATAAATAATAACACCCATAGAAATGATATAATACTTTAACATATAAATTTTAATACCAATTGTTCAACATAGATTATATTATGTGTTATTTACTAATTTGTAAATACTCAATACTAATTAAAATCCAAAAAAATGGATTATTTAAAAGCCAAACATAGATGTGACAACAATGTATGCAACTAAGGAATAGTTGTCCATCTTAACAAAAACAGTTTGATATATTCTCATGACAACCATATTCTCTCTAGGTGTCATGATTTATAATTATTTTTTTAGTGTCATGGGATTATTTGATATTCATGAAAAATATAAAAGTTTTTTTAGATTTGGAATAAAATAAAGCATGAATTTATAATAAAATTACTTTAAATAACAACTTAAGGGATTTTAACTTTAGCTGTATTAATTACACACGCTTGGCCTTTCTCACTTATCCTTTTCTGAGGTAAATTACCTTTATTCTTAGGGAATTTATTTCTGTAGTTTCCCATCTCTTTACAGTTGAAACAATGAACATTAGTGTATTCTTTTTTACCCTTTCATTCATTCACCTGATGGCCTTTCCCTCAACACTTGAATAAAATTCACATTCCCTTCAAGAAAGTTCCATGGTGTTTCTTTCCAAAATTATTACATGTGAGAAGTTTCACCCTTCACCGATTTTCCATCACTTCATTTCTTTTTTTCTTGATGCTCATTTTTAACCATATTCTCTTGATTTTATTTTAAAATAAATTAACTGAATAATTATTTCCCCATCTTGATAGAACTTGATACCATATAATCCTATGATAAAAATGTTTGAGAGACTAGTTCCCATTGGATAATTTTCTTAATACCATCTAATAAATGACCAATAATAATTTTTATATTACATATATAGTCTATATAATATCTTTATCATGTTATACTTTTTTCTTTATACACAACAACACCTTCCTCTTCCTTCTACATTTGATTGAGGTATTTTCTTTCCATATCATCTCATTGCTCACAAGGAAAGTTTTTTTAAAGAACATCTCTTTAAAATTATTCTATTACATTATATCTATCTCTTCCTCATCCTTTGTATTTTGAATCAATGACCAACATTTATCCTTATATTCCTTTAAACAATAGACTAACAGAATAACCTTCTCCCTTTCATTACTTCTCAAAGCTAGAAATATATTTTCAATGGACTTGATCCACTATTTATCTATCAATGGATTAGTAGTTCCATTAAATGATAGAGTTTTATGCCATATGAAGTGGGAAAACATCAATGAATCATGTGGTGATGTAATAGGATATTCCATATGGGCAAGGTTATTTATTATAAACCGAGTCAACTGTCCTAATATAGTCATAATCTGCTCATCTCTAATATCAGTCATGTTAAATTTCTCATGAGGGAAATCCCTACATTGATTATGGGTGCTAGAAAATTTTCTTTTCATTTTATTTGGATCCATTTCTAAAAAATGGAATATACTTGATTACCTCATAACATTTTGAATCATAGTTTTTAATTACAAAATTGGTGTAATATTTAACATAAATTGAAAAATTATGCAGAGATAATCTCAGAATCATAATCACAGTATCATTGAGAATATCTTAAAATCAAAATAATATTTTCAAATATTTCATAATGGCTCATAAATATCATGTGAATCAACCAAAACATATCCATCAAGAGTATATATCTTGGTATAAAATCTTAGGCCAACTCATCATGTATCGGTGATTATTATGTTAACACCAAATCTACCACATTTAAAGTTTTTTCCCCTAGGTGATTCTATGAAATAAACACATACACTTTCAAGTATCTAAAAAAGGATTTATTTTCTATTAAAACCAAAAAATATATACTTTATCAAAAATTTATGATATTATTTAATACTTAGACTTATCCTCAAAGTTTTTCAAAGGGATATGTTCTTTAATCTATGTTTTCCTAAATCTAGTTCCTATAGTTTATACTAAGATTCATCTGATATCAATTGTAACACCCTAAATTCAGTAACCTAAATCCATTATTTATTTTACTACATTTTTATAAGATATAAGGGATCACATCATGAATGATTGAATAGTTTATTAGTCTTGGGAGACAAGATACATACACGAATCTCAAATTACACTTGAAAACATTAAATATGGATTAAAATTATTGGGAAAAATTTATTATTTATTCTATTATAACCATGAATTCATTCATAGATACCTTATTGGTATCCTTGGGAAAGGAAAATATAAAAAAGGGTGAGATATGATGCTCAGTATGGGAAAACATACATCAAAATCTATCAAAGAATAAAAAAATCATGGATAATATGGTATAGATAAATAATAATAACATATTCTATATAAAAAATATCATAAAAGGGGACTAAATCCATGGATAACATAGAAACATAAATAATCATGTGGATTAAAATATCTAGTTTCATAATTATAGAATACATATCGTCAGACATCATAATCTCACCGTCAAGTCCTCGTGCTAAGACATCATACATAAATAGGTAAAGCGTACACAAAATATCAAAACTATTTTGTCTTAAAATACCCAACAATGCATCAAGGGTATATAACAGGAATTTCCCATTACTTAATAATTATAATTCATTAATAATATAAAATAAACGAATTACAATTCAATACATAATAATATAAATATTCATATTGAAAAACTAGTATATGAAATGGTAATATTTTCCACAATTAATAAATGGAACAACATGATCATAATTCATCTAGAGTAATATTAAAGATGGTTTCATTAGATTATATCCCTATTAAATCATAAGATTCATCAAATTATTTTTAAATAGAAATACTTTCAAAATATCAATGGAACATTTCTTTATAAAAATACCCTTTCTATTTTAAAATAACTTATTTAAAATCAAATAAAATTCTAGAATATTAAGAAAAATTATTCTTTGAAAAGAACCATGAAAATTTGTAAAGGAATATTCAAGGAAAAGAATATATATGATGGAATGAAAATACACATATTCAGTAAAAGTTAAAACATATATTTAATTCACAAATTTGGTAAAAATTTCCTCATTCATAAGATGAAAAAAAGATTCCTTTTAATTTTTTTTATAAAAGTTAAGCATGGTAAAAAAGGACTTTAATCAATCAATTGATAATATTAAAAACATTCTTGAAAATTTTTTAAAGAAAATATATACAAGAAATAAAAATATTCCTAACTGAATAAAAAACAAATTCAATTTTACTTAGAAACATTATTTCATACTTTTGAGTACTTATAGGGAGGAAAATGAAAGTAAAACTTGTAATTTTAAGAAATAACTAGAGTAGAAGAACATATATGAGATTCATGAGTGATAGATTATAAGACCCGAAACTTCAACAAGGTAATTTGTTTTTTAATTCTGGTTAAACTTGTTTTAAAAAAATGTTAATGGAATGCCTCTTGAGGATAAGAATGATCTCAAGAGTGTCCTGGGTGCTTGGGAAATAAAAAAGGGGGAAATGGTCACACTGTGTAAGGTGCACAATTGGAACATGATCAGTACTAAATGTGCGCTATAACCATGCATCCTAGTGAGGATAAGAATCATAGTTTTCAAACCATGTGAGGTGGACCTAGGAGACCATGTGACCTGAGCCCCCTTATATAGATGAAATGGCATGATGACCGCATAGTTTTCCAAACCATGTGGGTGGTCAAATTTTTTTTTGCTCAGTTTCTTATTGTATAGAGAGAACAACATGGTTGGTGCATGGTTAAGAAAACTATTTGGCCTAACCATATGTCTCATTAAATGTAGTGATTTGATTATTTTCCCCTCCCAACCCTTATATGATATAACCCGATTTTCTTCCACATTTCACCCTTAGTAATATTATGTGTGAAAAAAACCTATTCTCTCTTCCAAGGATCAATATCCCTTGATTCTAAGGAGTTTTAATTGTTATTTATTGTGAATTGAATCTTTGAGAAAGACTACGATTCATATTTCTTCTATTTTATGGAAGAATCATGGTTGTTTTCGTTCTATTCTTCTAGAGATCATCAACCCAATTTATAGGGAGATCTTCACTTTCATTTTTGAGGCCGTTTTAGCTCGAATCAAAGTCCATGGTTGGATGAGTATTAATCTTTAAGAATAAGGCGGGTTGTATACAATATTTCTCAGATAGTCTCGATGTTATTCTTGTTTATGTGGTTGTCTCATTACACTTTCTTGCTGTGTATTTGTGTTTTTGACTAAGAAACATAAATTGGTCCTTAAAATGATATTTTAGATCCCTATATAACCCAATTATGTCCATGGATGATTATAATAATGATCTTAAGGTGGACCATGGGGAATTTCAAACCCTCAAAAAGGGTAATATGTGTTGTAAATGTTGAAATTGAGGGTTTATATGATTATAAAGATTGTGATTATTTCTTGGGAAAGTAGAATTACATAAGGGGTTGTTTGGATTGAATTTGAATTTAAATATTTTATGAAAATGAAGGGGGATAATGGTTAAATGGTTATAGGGGATTTTTGTGTGTGATTTCAATAAATTAAATGATCTTATTGGTTGTGTTAAAAGAATAAATGGTTTGTGAATGGAAAATGGGTTAAAGATGTTGAGTGAGATAAACTATGTGAATGTTTATAAATGGAAGAGGTTCTCCCTTGATATTGTGATATATTGAATTGTACATGAAGGTTGGACCTTGTAAATTGTGAATTAATGAAATGGTTTGGAATGATGGAGATGATGTTCCATATCTCCTAGTTGGGATTGGTGAACATGATGCTCCACACCCATGGGTAAGGATTTGGGACATAAAATTCTTTATCCTTGATGTAAGATGGATATACATGATACCCAAAATCCTTGATTTGAAATAGTTGACATAAAGTTCCTTATCCTTAATATAGGATGGATAGACACGATTCTCAACATTCTTGATTTGAAATGCTGGATGTGGCATTCCTTATTCTTGGCTAGGGTTTCACATGATGACCGAGCACTAATAACATTTGATATAGATTGGGTAATTAAGTTAGTGAACCTTAGTATTTTATAACAGAAATGATTAATGGTTTCTCATTTTGTTTAAAATTTTTAACCTCTATGTTTTAGGGATTAGACTAATGGCATGTCCAAGGTATGTTTAATGGTCCTGGGGTCATTATAACACCTAAGGTCCCAAGTGGATAACTAATGCAATATTTTTCTTGTGAAACCAGTTTTACATTTATGTCTTGTTTATTATACATATATACTTCTACATACATTTTTATTATACTATAAATTGATTTAGACACTATTTATGGTGGCCTACTGAGTTTTACTCACAATCTATATGGGCTACCATGGGAAACTGATCAGAATTCATAATTTTAGGTTAGGATAATGGAAAATAACCTATGATAGATGATTGATTCTTGAATTTTTCATGGATTATGGATGAGGGAACTAGATATGATATCGAGACCCATTTTTGGGATTGTAAGCGTGTCTTTATTTTTGGTTATATTTTGACACTACTATGACATGACCTGATTATTGTATTGGTTATGGGAATTTACCCAATTTTGGGGGTTTGTTATGTGATGCATAATTATTATTGGATATATATCATTATTTCTTTGTTTATTGAATATATTTATATTTTATTTTCTTTATCTTGTAAAGAGGTTATATTATTATAATGTAGCTTATGAGACCTTCACTATTAGAAGGTATCCTCTGTCATATGGGGAGGTGTACCTGAGGTCTGTGGTGAATTGTCTCGGGGCACCTAATTAGTGGAACTCGAGTTGTGATGTTACAAATTTGAATTAAATCTATTTTATTTTATGTATTATTAATATTTAGGAAAGGTAGATTGGATATTTTTTGTGTTTTTCATTGGTAAAGAGATCATTCATGGGAGTAGCTAAGTCATGTGCAGGGGAAGCCCCATTTATGATGGTGGTACTGTTGTTCTTCGTATTCTCTTGTTACGGTTAGATATTATTTGACCTTGGGTGATACACATGTGGCATGATGTTATCAGTTTATGATATTTTACTCATGGGATATAAGGTAAGAGATTGTATATGAATTCACTATTTTAGGTACTATGGAATTTATGTGGCATGCATTGTGTTAGGAACACACATGGAAAATTAGATTATGGTTGAGTTATAAGGGATGAAATGATTTTTTTCTCTTTTGTGGGTTTATAGAAATAGTTCATAATATAGAAGTTACAATTGCATAAAATTAAGGATGTAAATTGAAAAAATTAAAATGATGTAATATAAAAATATTTTAATCATGGAACTTTGGTTTACCTTGAGTTAGTCATGGATGAAGATAGGGGTGGTTGAGGGTAGTGATAGTATTAGGGTAGTGACTGTATGGATAGTGTATGCAGAGTGACTTGATATGTCTAGTTTTGAACCCCCTCTTTTGTGTAGTTGTGAACATGATATGTTATGTCTTCTAAGAACTGTGTTTATCATTGTAGAGAGATTACACCATGATGAAAATTATTAGTAGGGTGATAAGTGGTAATTTATGAGAATTTACCTCTAGTATTAGGACCAAATCCCCCGTTTGTTCCAAGTGATTGGGAGGAGGAATAGTTCCATGAGAACTTCATCATCTTTATGCAGTTTATGGAGAGAGACCTAGGTTGGGCTACAATGAGAATATTTGATCTAACTAGAGAGTTTTAGTTGAAGCATCCTCTAATATTCATTATAGAGAGTGGACCTAAGGAAGTTTATTTCTGGATTGAGTCTATCCAAATGATTCTAGATTATCTAGAGAATCCTCCAGAGAAAAGATTTAAGTTATGAACTTACATTTTGTGAGGACCAACAAAGTTCTAGTGGGATATTTAGTTTCAAACTAATAAGATAGAGAATATGGTGTGGAAGGACATCCAATAGAAGTTCCTAGATTACTTTTATCTTGAGACCCTAATGCAAGAGTGATCTATGGAGTTTATGTAGTTGAACTATGGGAATATGTTAGTGATGGATTAGTTTGGAAACTTTACTGACTTGTAGAGTTTTTTTCTTGCAATATTAGAGGATGAGGAATATACGATGAATAATTTTTCATAATGTGATTATATTTGATATCAAGTACTAGGTGAGTAGATTCCATAAAAAAATTTTAATGAGGTGGTAAATTAGGCTATCATTTCCCATGGGAGCCTGAAGGTGGATTTTAGTGGTAGATAAGAAGGGTCATTTGGGTGATATGGTGGAACTTCCTTTGATGGTTAGACTTTATGTTTCTACCAAGTTGGTGGAATTAGAGTATCTAGGGAAGAGGATCAGACTCTTAAGAAGGTGATATGGTAGTTTTATATCAACATGGAAAGCCTAGTCACATGTATAGATAGTGTCCATGACCACTAGTAAAGTTCCAATCTTGTAGAAGAATAGGGAACTTATAGATGTTTTACAGGAACCCTTGGCCAATGGTTGTGATAGAGGACCTCAGATGATACAAAGTAATGGAAGGGGATCTTCTACCTCATATCAGTCCAACAATTAGAATTTTACTGGACACACCGGTCAACGTGGACTATTAGGAGTTTCAGGAAAAGATAATCCATATCAATAGAGTAGTTCCAAACATGAGACTCAGACAGAAGCATAGGGCTAAAGGATAGGTCAACTACATGGAGTCCATTTGGAACTTAGTGGTGGTGAGGTTAAGACTTAAACTATCTGAGATATGATCATAATAGTTTATACACTTTCTAGTGATTTATTTGATATATCCACTTCACATTCATTTATATATACTCTAATTTTGAATGGTTTGGTTCTAGAAGTTGAGTTCTTATGTGTGGTTATATCGATCGACACACCGTTGAGGGTACAATCAGAAGGAATTTGTATTTGTAAGGGGTGTCAAATTGAGGTTGGAGAGTACCATTTCCTTTGGTATCATATCATACTTGAGATGTTAGGTTTTGACCAGATATTGTGTATGGATCAGTTGGTATCATATTGATCTCACATTTATTGTTACCATAGGATATTGAACTTCAAGTCTTTTGAATGTAACACCTATGTTCATCACAGAGAATGGGATATCTAAAAACATTGTGTGGGTCTAGTTCTTTAACAACTGGGTGAGATCACCACCTAAAGTGTGAAACTTTTACTTGATGATGAAGGAGTGGGAAATGATGTATTCCTTATTATAGTGGATCAGTTTTAGGATGTTTTTTTAGATGAGTTCTTAGGGATACCACCTATGTCACGACCCGACCTGACCCAGGCTCAAGCCATAACTACCCCAAGCCCACCTCCATAGGCCAGGGGCTAGCGACAAGCGCCGAAGGCTAAACAACTCGGGGGTGCCTTTGCCTAAGTACCTGTGCATACACATGCAGCCCACTCAATGCAGAAGTACAGAGTAAAAAGAAAAGTAAAGTACCAACTGCTATAAATAAACCACAAAGTTCATCAGCCTCTAAACAGTACAAATCAAGTGCTGAAGGTAAATTGAAATAAAAAGGTAAAAAACACAGACCCAAACAGAAAAGTTCCACAACCTAGCAATAGGTAAACAAAAGTAAAACAGCTGGGAGAGTCCCACACCTAGAACCCAACTACGACCACCCAATGTAGTCCAAGATTCTGAACTCCTAAGATCCTCTGACATAACAACCAACCTGTCCGTCGTCTGAAAGGGCACACTAAGTGCGGGTAAAGCCCAAGCATGTGTGAGTATAAATATACTCAGTAGGATTCCCCAAAGGCTCAAGGGAGAAAAAAAGGAGGTACTGAAGAGGTGAGCAGTAGATCGAACAGGGAAAAATAAATGAGTACAACTGAGAGAGTGTAGTAAAGTGTACAACTCAACCCAACAATAGGAAGAAAGTAGACTCTTCCAAACACAAGGAGCTAGAAACGGTGAGAAGATGAACTTCTCATAGAGTCTTTGATACCTATAGTAGGATAGTAGACTCAT
This sequence comes from Viscum album, assembly GCA_963277665.1. NCBI lineage: Eukaryota > Viridiplantae > Streptophyta > Magnoliopsida > Santalales > Viscaceae > Viscum > Viscum album. The sequence goes on from OY728155.1 coordinate 1,232,858,778, forward strand.
CCAACCACGAGAAGCTAGACACGGAAAGCACGTGGCATACCCCGCGCGTCTTCGCCTCTCCTAGAAGGAGAGTAACCAAAACCCAAGAACTAGGTACTAGGACAAGATATACATATATATATGCTCTGTCAAGAAACCTGAACAAGATTGTAAGGGGATCCCATCTCGTAGCTCAGCCCAAGAAAGTGAGTAGCTAAAAATCCTAGAAATAAACAACATTGATGCCCAGTATCTGTACGTCTGCCCTGAAATGAAAGTCAAGGTGCTTAAATCACCGCACCTTAACACTATCCGCTTAGGGTGTCACTGACTCGCCCGCATGGTTTTAGGTCACGTCTAATGGATGCGTCTTGGTGGGGAAAGCACCCCTCGTACTTGAGAGTTCTGGGGGAGCATCAAGACGCACATTGTCACTGTCACACAATCGAGAGGTCTTCTAAAATTTGACGGGTTCCCACTTCCCAGTCCCGCGAAAGGGTAATCCATTGGAGGGAGACCCAGATCTGCTCTAGCCATCCCTGCTGGATGGTACACCACTAGCCATCCCTGCTGGATGGTACCCCACTGGACACCCATGATGGATGGTACCGCACTGGCCATCCCTGCTGGATGGTACACCACTGGTAACTGAAACACGTAGTGGGAAACACGTCACGATAGATCGCGGAAGGAAGATATGATATCGATACACAACTAGGGAGTCTGTGCCCAAGGCCAACTGGGGGATCCGTACCCTACTGGAAACAACCTCCTGGGTAGAGGATCGGTGCCTGCGTAATGTGTTGTTCACACTGATACCCAAATATCCCTACCATAGAACACGAAGGGATGTGAGGATTTCCCCAGGCCTCTCGGGGTGATACATGCTCCAATCCACTGAGTCTACTGTCGAAGCAGACCGAGACAACTCACTCTAGAAAGTGGGAAAACACCCACACTGTACAAACACACGTAGTTGTAAATGATGATGCATTCCGGTGAAAGGGACGTGATATTGAAACCCCTCATAGCTGAAGAAACAGGGGAACCCAAACAACTCTTTCGGCCAAACCATCGAGAATAGAACCAGGGGGAACCCACTCAACCCTGCTGGTTGAAGCCATCGATAACATTAGGACCCTCTACGTCGTGAGAGGTCAAAGGTATGTAAAGTAGTACACGACGCACACATGGGGCCTACACGACGTGTGGCCCCAGCTCCTCTCCCAACCAAGCACAAACATTCTAAGGTACAAACTAGAATATTTACCTCTAAGCATTCCCGTATACTACCAGAGTATACCAAATCTCTAGCCTAAAGTCTATCATGCACACGACACCCAACATCAACACGATGGGTGAAAACATAATTTTGCCAACCTGCTTCCTCCATGGCCCTAGCACGACCAACCACATCTCTTTAGACATCAACTTCACTCACACGGGAGTGAACACGATCTCACGCCAAGGGTTCTCTTACGAACACAGCAAGAAGAACCACCATCGGAGTACCTTTCATGCTTCCTCATTGTAAGAGACTCTGCACATCCAAATGGACCGCACCATTGTAATCTTCGCAGAAAAACATGCGAGATAGACTATTTACTTGCCTCCAATGGATATACGATGGAAAAGTCACCAACACCGCTTTACGCCCGAACAACGTCCCGTGATCCCAAGCCTCGACCCTGAAAATAGCCAGGCACACCGCACCGTTGCGATCTCCTTGGAAAGACATGTCAAATTGGCTGCTTACTTGCATGGAATGGATATCCGGGTAAAAAGATGCATTTCACCGTACCGCACACGAGCGGTGCTTCATGGGACCCGCATCTCGGTCCTGAAGCGTAAAGAACGGATTGCACCATTGCGATCATCTTGAAAAAGTACATAAGATTGACTATCCACTTGTCCGAAATAGACACCCGGTGATAAAGATAGAAATCACCGCCAACTCTAAAAACGACCCTCGTAGGGCCCACACCATCGTGCAGAATTAAAGAGGGTGGATTGCGCCGTTGCAATGCCCTCGGAAAAACACTCAAAATTGACTACTCGCACGCCTCGAAAGGACGTCCGATGAAAAATTTACAAAATGCTGCTCACAGTTTAAAAGATGGGCTGTGGGACCCACACCTCAACTTCAGATTCAACGCTCGAAAACCCCTTGAAAATCTTCATCTCGATGCCAGGTTCGCAACGCCACTGACAGTGCTCAAAACAGACATTGTATGTGTCTACGCCGCCCAAAACAAAAACCCCAGAAAAAACACCAATTCACTTAAAGCCATGTCATGCCTCTGAGGCCCCTCATTTCAGGAATTAAAAACCCCCAAAATAATCTCAAAAAGTTTTTCTTGATTTAAGGATTACACTGCCGCAGATGGCACACAAAACAGATACCCGTAGTGAAGTTTACGGGCGTCCGAAGTCGAGGGGATGAATCCCCCTTGGGCTGGACCGGCCTGGGCCGGCCCGTGGCTCAGCCGCGTGGCCCGACCGTTGACCCCAGGTCCACGCAGCACTGACCAGCCATGAGGGCCGGTCGCTATCTCCTGCAGAGACCCGCAGAGTGCGGGTCTCTTTCGCCGCGCGAGGTCGCGCGCCACGACCCCCCTCACTGTCGTGCCCCGCGAGCTCGCCCGCCGCGCCGACCGTGTCGCGCGCCCCAACTCATTTCGCCGCCCTGGAGCCACTGCCCGGATGATGTCCACTACCACCTCCCTCCTGAACGCCAAGACACCGCTGCGTGAGTCGAAGTCGCCTGCCGCCGGAACCTCCAAATCCAGCCGGAAAAGCTCCAAAACCAACGAAAATCTTCAAAGGACCACCCCAGACTCGTTGGGACTCGTATTTTTGATCCAAAAATTGCATCGGGAAGCTCGGATAATCCCCTACGCATCCACATCCCTCTCTTGGAAAAATTGATATCATAAAAATGCTAAAATTGGGATTCAAATAGGGGTTCAGAATTAAAAAAAAAACTAGAAACAACGATCGGCTGCCTTACAGGGCGTAGCCCGAAGCTTCACTGCTCGTCGAGCCTCGCCGTCGCCGCTAGCACCTTGATAGAAGGAAGGAGGAGGAGGAGAGATTGAGGGAGAGAGGAGGTTCCACCAGGGGGAGGAAATGAGGGTATATGGATAATGACATTAACTTAAATAAGATTTAAGCATTAATTAAGAAACCCCTCCCAAAATAAGCCAGCGTCCGAAACCTCTGGCGCAGTCAATGTTAAGCCTCCCCTAGGGTAAACACCACCTCCCGAGCACAATGGTGGTCTCAAAATTTTAATCCAAGGCCTCGTTAAAAAGTTATAAAACTTAACGTCCGAGGCCGCTAAATTATGAAGCCGCCCATGGTGGCATTTTTCACCGAAGGCCCACGCCCAGGAAAATTACACCCCTCCTAGGGTAAACGACATGCTCCAGACTCAACGGTGCCCTTAGTTTTCCAATTTGAGCTACCATTTAAGAGGTACTTGAGTTTAAACATTAAAAGAATAAATGTATTATTTTATTTATCCATTTAATGTTCCTTCAATGGGAGAGGGGTCCCAAAGTCCCACACCGACATGTTTTATGTTGTTCCTGGGGTAAAAACCCCATTTCAGACCCATCTGTACTCTCATATTTAGGATCTAAAAAACCTTTTAGGAGTTATCCCATTTATTTGGAATGTCCAGTGTGAACGCACTGAAAATTTAATTCCGACCACACCATGGATCGGAATCACACGCCGTCTGAAGAAGATGCTATGGAATAACATCAAGAATATTCCAAAGTCTTTTTATAGCAAAAACCGAGTTCTTACAACCTGATAGAGAGGTTGTGTTTATGTCTGAGATGATGTTAAGGTCTAAGATTGTTTCTATTACACCTTAAAGAATGGAACCAGTGGAAGTTTATGAGCTTAAAAATCGATTGGAGGAGTCAAAGGATAAATGTTTTATACATTTGAGTATGTCATATTGGGGATCTATGGCCTTATTTTCGAATAACGCTAATAGAACATTGTGTTTATGTGTAGATTATTAAAAGTTAAATTAGATGACTATTAAAAATTGTTTTCCTATTCCATGTATTAATGTTATTTTTGATCAACTAAGAGGATATTGTGTGTTCTACAATATTAAATTTAAATAAGTGTATCATTGGTTGAGGGAGAGATACTCTCATATATCACATACTACTTTCATGAGCAGGTATGGATTGTTTGAGTTCATTGTGATTCTATTCAGGTTAAAAAAATGCTCTGGCTCTATTTATGGCCTTGATAAACTAAATATTTCACCCATACTTGTATTATTTTGGGGTTGTCTTTATTGATGATATCTTCAAGTATTGAAATAATCGATACAATAATACTAAACATCTTGACATCATCTTGAGTACATTGATATAGAATAGGCTATACACATAGCTATCTAAGTGTTAATTCTAGGTCAAAAAGGTATATTTTGTGGGTCACATAATCTTGGAAAAAGGTGTGAAAGTGTACCCTGAGATTGTTTAAGAAGTTGTATCTGGGAAGCATCCTAAGAATTTCTTTGATATCTTAAGATTTTTGGGTTTAGAGGGTTATTATCAAAGGTTTATCTAAGAATTTTCCCTCTTGGTTGTTACTCTATCAGGACTGGACAAGAAGGGTATTAAGTTTTAATGTTAAGAATCATGTGAGAATTATTTCTAGAAACTGAAGAGTATTTTGACCAAAACACCGATTCTGATTTTACTCGAGTCAGGTAAAGAATATACCTTGTATTGTGATGTTTTTGAGATAGGACTTGGGGTTGCGTTGATGTATGTGGATTGAGTCATGGTTTATGGATCATGAGTGTTGATGATGCATGAATGGAATTATACTAAACATTATCTTGAGTTAACCATGGTAGTACATGACCTAAAATAGTGGAAAAATTATTTCCTAGGTGATAAGTTTACAGTGTATATCGATAATAAAATTCAGAAATATATATTTTCCCAGTGAGATTTAAATCTATAATAGTGGATGTGAGTTGAACATAAGAAATATTTTGACTTTGAACTTACTTATATACTATAGAAGGGGTATATCAACCCATGCCTCTCATACACAGACATCACATCTTTTTTAGGTTAATATTAAATACATTACATAAACACTTTTTTGAGGGCTGTAATAGTTTAGTGTCTTTGGAGACTAGGTACAAAATATTCTAAGTTGTTGAAATATCTTAAACATCCCTATAATGATATCCCCCTTTAGTATTAGTGACAAACATACCCAACTTAAAACCTTTCATAACCTAAGGAAAGAAAACCTAAGAAAGTGTGATCTTAGATGCTTAGTAAGGGTAAATAAGGGAGATACGTAAGAATAACATGAACATAAGGGTATAATAACATGATTATAAAATTTGAAAATCATACCCTACATATTAAAGTACATAATCTTGAGTAATGGAATAAATATTAGAATTTCATAAGACATGAATCATAATGGAATCAAAGAACATGATCCATGATAGAATAACATTTGGAATTATGATTATATTTTTCATATACACATTAGATTATAACATTGTGAACATGCATTAATAGAGATAAGTTAACTCATTATGTTAAGGAAATGAAACCAGACCCTCACATAAACTTATGGACATGAAAATAGGTCTATCCATAATGTTATGTAAATGAAATACATGTCCACACTTAAAAATTTAAACAAGTATTTAGGTTCACACATAACATTATGAACATGTAATTAGGTTCACACATAACATTGGAATAAGAAATATATTTTTAGCATACACATAAGCTTATAACATTATGAGCATTTATAAATAGTCATTAAGCTGAAGAAATGAAATTAGTCCCTCACATAAACTTGTGGACGTGAAACTAGGTCCACATATAACATTATGGACATGAAAGATAGTTCCACACATGATATTATGAACATGTAATCAGGTTCATGCATAAAATTATGGACATGAAAGAAAAGCCCACAAATAACACTATGAACATGTAATCAGGTTCACAGATAACATTTTTAACATGTAATCAGGTTCACACATAACATATTTACTCATGAGTTATCCATATTTACCCAATGCATTATAGGGAGATATAGGTCCCACCTATCACATAATCATAAAAAATCCTGATAAACAATGAGATTGTATCATAAAACCATTACCACTTTGGTAACATTGATTAATATACCCTATGAAAGAGTAACATTAAATAAAACATAAAACATTATGAGAATAAATAAATTTATGATATTAAATGTCAAATGAGTTTTATATACACCTTATAAAATAATAAAGGTTTATAACATAACATATGTCACAAAGAAGGAAAATTGAGACAAAAATCCATTACCACTTCGGTAAATTTTGAACCATAAAAATCTAGAAATAGAAGTCCTAAAAAGGATATTTAATTAAAAATATTTTTATTGAGAATTATAATAAAATACATTCATGGGTATACACAACATATAAAATTATTATGTGGGGAATATGAAATTTGTCTCACAGAAGTAAAAAGTGAGACAAAAATCCCTTACTATTTTAGTAATATTTTAAATAATAAGACCCGAAAAATAATAACATCAATAGAAACTTTAAATATCATGAAAATAAGATATTTATGATATAACATTTCAAAGGGTAATTATATACACCACACAAAAGAAATTATTGGTGAATTTTCACAAGTCTCCTAGAAATAAAAGAGAGATTAGAAATTACTCACCTTAAGTTTTGACTTCCTTTATACACATTAAAACCTCATATATAATAAATATAATTTTATTATAAATATATTATAGAACCATAATTATATATATTATAAAATATATTATTTACTTATGAATATTTATTACTCATTTATTACCAATTCCTTGTAAAAATCATGTTTCAGGTAATAACTGCTTTGTTTTTCGTATATGTTTTGATTTGTTATTTTCAGTAATATTAATTTGACCATGGTTCAATAATATACATAATATACATAATAATAATAATAATTAAATAATTATTTTATTTTTACATCAATTATACTTTTAATACCAATCATGTAATATGGTTTTGATAAATGTATTACGTTATGGTTACAGAGACAGTAAGCCATACATACGCATAAGTAACGTTTCCATTTTTCGATGATAATTATGGAAAGGAGGCAAGGAATATTTTATCTTTATAGAATGATAATAATATAATATTATTTAATTCATATTCATCAGAATACCCAACCATAAGATTTGGTATTGAAAATTGAATGACATCGATTCACGAGGCGGTAGTCCACCGTACACATGAATGATGATTTCGTAACCCATTTGATGGAATTGGAAAAGTTTTTAAGTAATGAAATTAACATAAATATATCTTATTATATGGAATATAATTATTTTATTATTTCATCATGGTTTAATAATAATTTTATGTGGTGGAATAATAAATAAAACACAAATTCTCATTGAAGAACATTACATCTTCTTTGGGTAACCTCCTTATGTTTGCACCAAAACCCTTACTAGGTTGAATTTATTCCTAAAAATAGGATTATAGGATGAGAGGAGATAATTTTGGAAGTTATTTGGGTATGTATTTTCTAAAAAAAATGTTTTTATGGTGTGAAGAGGAGAGGATAGTGGGTGAACTTTTATGAAGCGAGGTGAGTGACACACTTGTAATTTTTGAAAATAAAGAAGGTTTACCCATATTTTTCACATTAAAAAATGGTAAAAAATGTATTATTATAGATAATTAGAGATTATATGTCTAAATATTATCATACAATATATTTTATATAATTTTTTATCTTATTTTAACCCTTATCATTTTAGTTTAACCGTCGATAAACCCATTTTCACCTTAACCACAATAAATAATTTTTATTATTTTTACTATTCATTATGGTAAAAAATTAATTTGATATTACTAGATAATATAAATTATTATTATTAAAAATATTTAATCCATTTTTCCAAATTCTATTCAAAAAATTAGAAAAATTTAATTTAAAATTAATCTCGCAGACGCTATGAGAATCAGGTTTGTAAAGAGAAAATGTTCAAAAATTTACAAGGTTTTTATATAAAAATTCAATATTAAAATGATTAAAATGAAATAAATTCTATTAATATATATATTATTAAACTAATTTTAATGTAAAACCAATATGAAAATTTAGTATTTTTCACTATTCATAAAAAATTAACCTTTTCAGAAAATTTTCAAAAATTAACCCTAAGATAATTTTTAAATAATTATTTAAAAAATTAAATTTATTTTTGAAAATAAATTTTATAAAATTTTCAAAAAATATTTTTAAAATGAGTCTTAAAAAATGTGACAAAACCATTTTTTAGAAAAATAGAGTTTTTAAGCATAAAATTGGATTTATTCTTATCTCTTGTCTAGAAAACACATAAGATAAATGTTAAATAGTTTATGGAATATAGAATATATAAATTTCTTTAGAATCATCCACTAAAAGTGATTTTTAATTTATTGAGGTAAACATAGTTTTTTTAGAAAAATATTTCCTTTATTTTCTAATAGTTTTTATTTTCATTTTTAATGAATTGGTTACTAAATAACTCATTCTATATAAATTTGTAAACCATATATTTTCATAATTTAGTTAATACTATTTATAGCCACCATTAAAATGGATAAGAGAAAACTATCATTTTAAATAAGAATATTTTAATAGTTTTTCATGTTTTGTTTAAACTCAATTTTTTATGTAACACAAACTAAACCCAGTATTGCATGTAATGAAAAAAAATCTCAAAATGACTAAATTTATTTGAAAAAATACATTTAAAAAAATATCAGGGTGTTACATTCTACCCCCCTTAAAATGATTTTTTTCCTATAAATTCATCACTTTGGTACCGGTAATTAAGGATACTTATACCTCATTATATCCTCAGTTTCCCACATAGCTTCCTCAAGATTGCAGTTTCACCAAAAAAACATTGACGAGGTAAGTTGTATTTTTTTCATAGGACCTTATCTATTTGATCCCAAATATCTACTGATTATTCTTCATAAGAAATATCTTTCTCTAGAAGTTTGGAATATTATCTTATTATATAAAATTTATTAGGTATGTACTTCCTCAGGAGAGATTCATGGAACACACTGTGAACCTAAGAGAGTTTTGGTGGAAGTGCCAAGTGATAATATATGTTCCCAATACAATCAATAATTTCAAAGGGATTGATATAACCAAGGAATATTTTTACCTTTTTTATTTCATGTAGAAATTAATATGAATAACTTCTCACTAACTTTAAATCCTAGATCACATCAATGATTATATTGATAATATTTTTCCAACTTTTCCCATACATGTTTTTGAATAGATCTAACCTTATCTTCAATTTCACTTGCTAGATTAGGTCCCTATATATTTCTTTCCATAACTTCATTCCATTATGTTATATTTATAAACTTCTTTCTATAAAGGGATTCATAAGGAGCCATCTTAATGCTCGAGTGAAAGGTATTGTAGCAAGAAAACTCAACCTGAAAAAGGTGTTGATCCCAACCACCATTGAATTCCATAGAATAAGATATTAGCATATCCTATAGGGTTTTAATTATTCCCACATACTGATCATCTGTTTAAGGATGACACGTAGTGCTGAAAACCAAATTTGTATCAAGATCTTGCTGAGGAATTTTCCAAATCCTCAAAGTAAACTTTGGGTCCTAATTAGATACAATAGAATGTTTTACTCCATGAAATCCTTAACACGTTATTAATGTATATCATGTAAATCTTATCAAAAGAGAAATAATATATGATAGAGATAAAGTTTGTTAACTTCATAATGATATCAAATATAACCCATGTAGTATTATTCCATTTAGATTTTTTGGGGGTGTCTTATGACAATACCTAAAGTGATGACTTCCCATTTATTTTTTTGTGTAGATAATGGTCGTAGCATCATTTTAAACATTTGTCTCTAATAATTTACTTGTTGACATGATAATAATCAAGAAAAATACTCATAAATATCTCTCTATATTTTGTCCCACCAGAACTAATCTTTGATATAGGCCAATTTTAGGAGTTATACCATTGTTTTCCTTCGGTTTTGGGTTCAATCACTACGACCTTGCCAGATGCAACAAGTTTTTTCCTAGCTTGTTAGTTATCCTTTTTCCAAAACTATATTAACAATTTTTTTTAAATTGTAATAACCCATAAATAACTTAATATAAAATATAATATAAAACCTAAAGGTTACCAATGACTTTAATCATATGACCATAAAAGGAATCTCTCCTCAAAACCAAAGGGTTTTATATAAATGCCTATAAAAATATCCTTAATTTTGATAATCTCCCAACACATAAAATCATAAAAGGGGTTTCTATAAATATGAACTTATGATCAACCTTAAACTCATAAACCCATGATGGAATCCATAAATTTTAACTTAATATTACATGGAGATATATATGATTCCAAAAAATCTTGAAATCCTTAGATGTTTCATGATTATTATAACCAAAATACCACTAGTAAAACATAATTCTTGAATTCAAATACATAAATACTTCAATCCTTACACTTTAATGATTGTCCTAGAATATGTACTTACTTGGTCTAGAAATTAATTCTAGGTTTAGGAAATTGAGTTGGATAATTCCCATATTCCCCACACATAAGAAACCAAACTCCTCGACAAATGTTCACTCTATAACATTATTTTCCACAAAGATAACATATTTCCCTCTATTTGAGATTTTCCTCTAGGTTATTCTTCCCACCTTCTTGATATGTAGGAATCTTAATTTTATTACCTCTATGTTCATTACCACATAAACTTTAATAAAAGTTCATCTTCATCTTTTTCAATATGTATTAAATCTCACAAAAGTTCATATTGTTCATAAATTATCATGATAACTGATTAGGCATAATCAAATTATCTTTCTGTCCAGTCATCATCCAATTTGGTTTATCATAGTCACCAAATTTTCTATCAAATTCAATTTTAACATGACTCCTTTTGATTCTATCCACTCACTAAAACCAAAAATCATAGTGTGAGAAAAACTAATCATATTTTAAAACCACATAATCCTGGAAAATCACTTATAGGATGTCTGAATAATGAATCATGAATTTTAATATATAACACCTTAGGTTTATCCTCATAATTCATAGACATTATATATTTAAATCCTTCATGATGGTTCATAAAGAGTTTGTGAATTTCAAATCATATTCCCCAAGAGTGTCAAACCAAGTGTGTAGTAAGACCCATTTTCAAGCACTAGGTGGCAATCGAGTTCATCTTAATGCCCCTTTTTGGAGTTATTACCCCTAGGTACCTCTATTTCAAAGACATGTCCACTTATAGTATATATACAAGGATTCAATTTCTTGGAAACAACTCATTATAACCTTTAAAAAAATTCCTAGACATTTTACTATATTTTTACTTATCCTTAGACTTATCCATATATACATCCCTATAAATATACTTAGAAATATCTATAGGGATATCACTAAAGTTTTCTCATCCTAGTTTCCCAAGGATAACTAAAAATTTCCACTAATACCAACTACAGGGACCCATGCTTCTCATATATATATATTATATATTTTTAGATGAATATTTAATAAATTAAACAAACACATGCCTGATAACCATAATTGTTTAGTGTCTTTGGAGACTAGGTACACAATATTTTAAGTTGGTGAAATATCTTCAACATATCCCAAAAATATATTCCCCTTTAGTACTCTTTATAGAAATACCCTACTTAAAACCTTTATTTATAACTTGGGGAAAGGAAACATAAGAAAGGGTGAGCTCAGATGCTCAATAAGGGTAAAAAATGGAGATACACAAGCATAACATGAACATAAGGGTATGAGATCATGTACATAACATTATAAAACTATACTCTATATATCAAAGATATTTATATCAAGTCATGGCATAAATATTAGAAGTTCATAGGGCATGAATCATAAGTTAATCAAAAAACATGATTCATAAGATTATAACATTTTCATAAAACCTATATTTTTGGAATAAACACCATATTATAACATTGTGAACATGTATAAATAGATATAGCTTCACTCATTAAGTTAATGACATGAAATAAATACCTTACATAATATTATGGACATGAAACTAGCTCCATGTATAACATTATAGATATGAAAGGCTAGTCCCTGCATAACACTATGAATATATAATCAGGTTTACACATAACATTGTGTATATGAAATTAGGTTCACACATAACATTGGGATAAGAAATATATTTTTTTCTTGAAAATTATCTTATAACATTGTGAACATTTATAAATATAAACTTTCTCACTCATTAAGTTAAGGACATGAAATTAGGATCTCACATAAACTTATAATATATGTAACCGGGTCAACAAATAACATTATGGACATGAAATAAAGGTCAATGCATAACACCGTGAACATGTAATTAGGTTCACACATAAAATTATGGAAATAAAAGATAGATCCACACATGACAACGTGAACATACAATCGGGTTCATACATAACATTGTGAACATGTAATCAGGTTCATGCATAACATATTTACTCAGGAGTTATCCATATTTATCCAATGCATTGGAGGGAGATATAGGTCCCACCCTTATATAATGAAAATAATATGTATGTGTGATATAAGATCATAAAATATTAATCATATAATCACCCATGAAATAAAATAGGTTTCATAAACATTTTATAATATCATAACCCATGGAAAAGAGACAATTTTCATAATCATTTCACCATTTCATCATAGTATAACCTGTCAAAAAAGAAGTGGGTTTCATAAGAATTTTATCATGGTAAAACCCATGGAAGAGAAATTGGTTTCATAAAAATATTATCATTATAGAAAATTCATAGAAATAATAAGAATGATATCCTCAGTTTATATCCCCAACAAAGCATAGGTTACATAAAAGTATGTCAACTTAGATGGAGAATGATTTTTAAAGATCACTTGGAACATTTATTGAGGAAAATAACTTTTGTTTGAAAATAAATTATTAAAACTAAAAATTAATAATTTTTCTTTAAAATAAATTTATTTTAAAATAACATTGAAAACAAACAAATGAATCTTTAAAGAAAATAAAGGTCATGAAGATGGAAAATTCCATTCATGTTGTACATGTTAAAATAAATAATCCTTTAAATAATTTAGTTAATTATATTTATTACCTCCATTTAAATATCTAGAAGATAAATATAATTTTAAATAATAATATTTTAATAGTACATCATTTCATTTAAACTCAGTTCTGAGGGAAACATAAGCTATACCCAGTGTTGTGTGTAATGAAAAATATAAAAAATATTAAATTTGTTTGATTTTTTTTTCAAAAAATATTGTGGTTTTACAAGGGAAAAAATGTTGTAGATACTTTGAGTCAAAGGATACATACTCAGGTGATTTAAGAGTTTAGTTATGAGTGGATAATGATTTCCTTGTTTGCTGAGATGCATGTATGTATCCAAGAGGAGAAGAAAGAGATGATCCTCTTGTCCTTATCTATTGAGCCAACTCTTCCGAGATTGGTCAAGGAATGGTAGTTTGAGGATTTGAAGTTCCTTGCATTGAGAAGTAGTTTTGATGGTAGGGATCTACCTCCTTGTTGGACTATCGATGATGATGAGATTATCCATGTTCATGGCCATGCCATCATGATTACTTGTATGAGTGAGGAGTTGATTCACAAGTTTCATGCTTCAAACTAGGCAGTGCACCTTGGTTTGACCAAAATGTATCATGATCTTTGTAGATAGTATTGTAGTCCGTGAATTAAGAATGAGATCAAAGGTTTTTGTGACATGATACTACACTTATTAGTAGGTGAAGGATGAGCTTCAGTGACCTATAGGTCTATTAAAGTAATTTCTCATTACATAATAGGAATGAGACAATGATAACATGGAATTCCTGGTGCATTTATTGAGGAATTCTTAAAAGAATTAAATGATATGGGTGATTGTGGATTAGTTGACAAAATAATTCAATTTTTGTCAATTTGGGTTACTTTTTCCATCAATTAGTTGGGTGATTTTCATGTGAAAAAAACATAACATTTACATAGGGTTCCCTAGACCATTATTAAAGATAGGGGCCCTTGTTTTAGTTCATACTTCTATAAAGTCTTATAGAAGTTCCTTTTCACTCATTTATTTTTGAGTTCAACTTTTCACTTGTAGATAGATAGGAAATCAAAATGTACTATATAAGTGTTACAAGATATGCTGAGATAATGTATCCTAGGTTTTGGAAGAACATGGGAGAAACACTTAGGTTTTTTTGAGTTAACCTATAAAAACATTTATCAACCAACTATTCAGATGGAACCATATAGGTTAATCTATTGTAGTCCATATATATCACCTTTGTGATGGATAGTGGTGGGAGAATTAGAGTTGTTAGAGAAGAGTGTCATACAAGATACATTAGAGAATGTTATGATGACTCATAGGTTCATGTATACATCCCAGAGTAGATAAAAGTCATATGTTGATCAATGAAATCAATATATCGAATTCATAGTGGGTTATAGTGTGTTTCTTTGGGTGTTGTCGAGATTGGGTCATCGCCAGATTAAAAAACATGGAAAGTTGGCACATAGATATGTTGGACCGCTTGATATTTTGGAGAGGATCATACCAGTATCATGTAGGTTGGCTCTTACAAATTGGTATGGTTCTATTCATTATGGTTTTCATGTGCCAAAATTTTGGAAGTATCACCCCAAAACTTCTCATGTGACTGATGTTGATAATATTGATCTTGAGTCTGATGTGCCCTTTGAGGAGCATCAAATTCATATTGTGGATCATAGTGAGAAAATTCTTTGGGGTTGGTCTATTTCATTAGACTGAGTGTTGTGGTAGTATGTACATTATTAGGAGTAAACTTGGTAGTGGTAAGTTGATATGTGGTACTGGTGGCCCAATATCTTTACCTTGGAGTATTAGTGGTGCACAAGAGAGTATGGTTAGAACTAACCATGCACCAAAACCATGTATGCTAGTGAGGGGAGGAAGCATGATTTTTAAACCATGCAAGGTGACCTCAGAAGACCATGCGTCCTGAACCCTGTTGGATTGAGGTAGCCACACAAAGACCACACAGTTTTCCAAACCATGAAGGTGGCCCAAACAAACCATATAGCTCAATTTTCTCTTATACAGAGGGAGATGTATAGTTGGAGTAGCATTAGGAAAATCGTGCAACCTAAACACACACCTCATTAAGAGTGTATATTTGATAGTTTTTCCCTCTCAAACCTTATATGATCTAACATGGTTTTATTCATCATTTCACCCCCAATTGTTTTTTGCGCGAACCAAACTCTCTCATCTCTTTTAAGGATCGACCACCCTCGATTCTAGTGCATTTGAAGTGACATTTAGTTTTAATCAAAGATCTGAGATAGACTATGAGTTCTATTTATTCTATTTTATATAATAATCATGGTTGATTACTTTATCTTCTTATAGATATCATGAATCCTATTTTGAATGAGATCTTTTCTTTGGTGTTTGAGGCCATTTTATCTAGAATGAAGGGACAAGGTTGGACAAGTAGTCATATATGAGCATAAGGTAGGTGGTTGTAGGAACCTAAAAAACACATCAAATAAGGTACCAAATGATGAGGTACCAAATCTTTGATTTTATATAATTTATATATATTCTATTTTACTAGTCGTAGATCTCGAATGGAGTTATGGATTAGATGTTATGGTCGTTTGAAGTCAGGCTGCTGAAAATGGTTCGCAATGGTCCCATTCACAGAGGTTGCATTTGTGGAGTTAAATTTGTAGAGGTCTATTCACAGAGGTCTATTAACATAGGTCCTTTCTTGGAGTTTTTATTCTTGAGGTCCCGTTCATAGAGCTCTGATCCATGGAGGCCTGACAATAATCTCTACATAGAAACATTTGGACTTGTAGAGCCCGTACATTCATGAAGCTCATAATGATTTGTAAAGGAATCCATCCTTCATGAGACCCAATACCTATAAATATACTTTCATTCCTTCATTAGGATGATTATATGCTAATCTATGACATCGATATCTAAATTGGTGAAGCTCCAGAGCTTCATGAATTTTTGTAACTCATTACTTCTAGTCTTCGCAATACACTACTCCATAAAGTCCAGTCCTTAATGAAACCACCTCCCATGGAATCTCAAGAGCCTCTAACCAAAATTTTAGATTCCTTCAGTGAATTACCACACTCTTCTAATAAAAAGAAGGACCTATGAGCCTATTTATGATTTTCTATTCATTTATCCTTCGTGAAGCTCTCCCCCAAGGAATCGAGATTTCATTCCGAGGTAGGGACACCCTATTTTATGAAGCATACTATTTCATGAGACCCTGATCTCAGTGAAGCCCAATCCTTTACATGATCCTGAGCTTAGTGAATCCCCAAAATTTTTTAGTCTCTATTATTTGTGAAGACCTATCCTTTTTGATACCCTAATATCCACAAATTTCAATCCTTCATGAGAAACTAAGATCCATGAAGCCCCATCCTTCATAAGACCCAATTCTCCATGAATCCCCATACTTTTTGAGACTCTAAGATCCATGAACCCCCACCCTTCATGAGACTATTCTCCATGATGCTCCTAGGCTTTTAGAGACCCTCCTTCATGAATCCACTATCCTTCTTGAGACTCTAAGATCCATGAAGTATGATCCTTTGCGAGACCCTAAGCTATGTGATGCACCATGCTTTGTAAGACCCTAAGCTATGTGAACCCCCATACTTAACGAGAATATACCGCACAAGGCCCCCAGGCTTCATGAGACCATCATTCATGAATTCGTCATCCTATGTGAAGCTTTAACCTCCACGATTGTTGGTCCATACCACAGGGGCTTCACCCCCACACCCCACTTGGGATCATTACTGGACTGTAGTCTTAGACCAATAACCCGATCCCTTCACTACTGTTAGTAACCCCCCATGAAAAATGGACAGTCGCATTGTAATTTTTTTGGATTGGGTCAGAAACATTTTGGGTTGCTCCTTGTATGGCCCCAAGATCCACCCCATATAATACCATGATTCAAGATTCTCCTCTACACTCCATGAAACACCTTGAGTCGACCTACTCCTCTTGTTCCCTTTCCCATGTCATGAGTTGTGATTCTCCTATTCAATTCACCGATCACCTTGAGTTGATACACTCCTCAAGAAACTCTTTCAAACTCATCACCTGAATCCCATAGAAGGATGAACCAGAAAGGGGTGATCTTGCATAAGTCCCCACACTATCCATTGCTAGGTATCTTCTTCCTAATAGTCCTCACTACAAGAATTTAAACTATAGTATACCCTACATGACAAGAATAAGATGCCTCTTGGAAAAACATGAGATTACTTATGCATTAAGTGTAATATTCCCAATAGTCCTCACTACATGACTTTAAACTATAGTATACCCTATAGGAAGAGAATATGATGCCTCTTATAAAAAACATGATATTTCTTATGCATTAAGTGTAATATAACCAGTAGTCTTCACTGTGTGAATTTAAACTATAGTACACCCTATATCACAAACATATGATGCCTACTGTGACAAACATAATTTTCCTTATGTGTCAAACGTAAGATACCTCATGCTATGATCATGAGACGACCACTATACATCCACCAGGGACCTCATCCTTAGGTGTAAGTCTCAAAACATATTTATTGACCCATTAGCAAGTTGAGATACTCTCATGAATGAACTTGAGGAAGAAAGTATGGAAATTTTAGCGCATAAGACCCACACACCATGTCTTTACACATGATGTTAAACATTAATCTTACCCCATGTAATGGAAATCGGATGTCCTCATGACCCAACATGAGGAAGAAATCATAGATGAATTCCATATATAATCCCCATGCACCACATCCTTCCACATTAAGTTAAACTATAATCTTACATCATGTAATAGATAGAGTATGCCCTCCTGACTCTAAATGAGGAAGAAATCGTGGGAATCTTCCATGCATAATCCCCAAACACATCATCATTGATCCTAAAAGTGCCATGATAATATTTCATGCATAAGTCCCAACCACATCACTGCTCCCCCTAATGGCACTCAGGAATATCCCACATGTATGACCCACACAATATCCTATAGAGTGATTCTCTTGAAATGGGTAGGTTATATGTGTAATCCCCACACCATCCCTCATACATGCTACTTTCATGACACAAAAATCCTTACCTCATGATGTTAACTACATGAATCAGTCATATCACATGACCTTAAATTGTGGAATCAAACTATGTAAGTTTTGATCCCTGTTTTATAAACACGGTATGTAGGATGCCTCTCTAAGGTTCAATTTAGACACTATTAAACTATCCAGGTGTTCTCTCTTAGGGATACACCTCCTAGATCTACCTCCATGAGGCGTTTTGATCCAAAAATTTGGATCTTCCTCCACATAGAATTATGATCCATCAGTAAAATACTTAGGCATGAAATCTTCCTTCCTAGGGTCATACCTACCAGATCTTCCTTGATGGGGCATTCTAATCCACAACTATGGAACCACCTCCATGGTGTGTTATGATCCATTAGTAAAATACTCAGGTGTGAAATCTTACCTCCCAAGGAAACATCTCATAGATCTTCCTCCAAGGGGTGTTCTAATCCACAACTCTAAATCCACCTCTATGGGTCACTTTGATCCATCAGTAAACTACTCATGTGTGACATCTTCCCTAAAAGGTAAATACTTTCCAGATATGGCTCCACAGGTTGTTCTAACTCCACAAATCTGAATTCTCCTCCAGGAGGTGTTCTGATCCACTGGTAAGCTATCCCGGTGCTCCCCCTAGGTTTGAACCTCTCAAATTTTCCTCCAAAAGGTGTTTTGATCCACTGGTAAACTATGCACGAAATCCAACCTCATGATTCATCTCTTAGATCTACCTACATAGGGTGTTATGATCTACCATCCTGTGTCTACAAGTCATTAAGCTCATGCCCCGATCTATCTCAACCAGCTTTTCTAATCCATATCCATAGGATTTAGAACTGTTTTCCTAAACCATAACACCTCCCCCATGAAATACACATGGTATGCCTATGGTAAAAATACTTGGAAGATTTATAACCTTGGTGTTGTTACCTCGTGATTTTCATAGGATACCTTGGGTTCTAATCCTAAGATACCTCATATGAGATTCCCTCCTAAGAGGAATATTTTCTGGTGCCCAATACACCCAACATCTGAAGATTCCCAAACATTCTAGATGTTACCATATATTTTGATGAAATTTTGATTCCTTATTGATACAAATTTAATGTAATTAATAGGTATCAATAAAGAGATGGCACCAGGAATGAGTTTCATGAACATGACTCAATTCTACAAGGGATACCTAGACTAGGAAACAAGCTCGAAGGAGGAGTCCCCAGAAGGAGGAACCAACATCCCATCACCCATTTTCAATCAAATATCAAACATCACTATCCATGGTGTTGGTGGCCGCCCACCTTTGGAAAGAGGGAATGTGGGGAAAGAAACACACATCGCGGTGACGATGCAAACCCCAACAGTGAAAGAATAAAAAACAATGGTCTAAAATATTTATCCCATATTATTAATTTTATTCTTGTGTATGTGGTTGTGAAATAATTCTTCCTTTCTTCATATTTTTGTTTTTGACTAGAAACATTAATTAGGCCTCAAAATGATAGGGTAGATCTCTCTCTGACCGTATTGGGCCTACTGAAAATTATAATACAGAGTTTAAGGCCACCCATATGGTGTTTCAATCCCTTTAAAATGGTAATATGGGTTTCAAATATTGAAATATAGGATTTTGATGATTAAACTAGTTGCGTTTGTCATTTGAGAAAGTAAAATTACATAAAGGGTTGTTTGGATTGAATTGTAATTTAAAGATGTTATGAAAATGAAGGGGAATAATTGGTAAATGGTTAAAGGGTATTGTTTGTTATATTAATGAATTAAAGAAACTTATTTTGTGGGTTAAAATAATTAATGTTTTGTGAATGGAAATGGGTTAAGGATTTTGAGTGAGATAAACTATGTGAATGTTGATAAATGGAAGAGGTTCACCCTTGATGTCATGATATGTTAAAAATACATGATGGTTTGACCTTGTAAATTTTGAATTAATGAAATTTTTTTAATGATGGACATTATGTTCTACATATCCTGGTTATGAATGGTGGGATTGATGCTTCACACTCATGTGTAAGGATGTTGGACATAGAGTTCATTGTCCTTGATGTAGGATAGATATAAATGACACTCAACATCCTTTATTTGAAATGTTAGGAATGGAATTCCTAATACTTGATGTAGGATGGATAAACATGATGATCAGAATAATTGATTTGAAATTTTGGACATGGATTTTCTTATTATTGGCTAGAATACCGACACAAATACTAGGCACTAATAGAATTTTACATGGTATGGGTAATTGGGATAGTTCAACCCAGTAGTTCATAACTAAAATGATTAATGGTTTCCATTTTGTTTAAAATATTTAACCTCTATTTTTAATGGATTAGAATACTGGCATAAAAAATGTATATTTAATGGGATAGGGGTCATGATAAAACCTAAGGGACCAAGTGGATAAATAATAAAATGTTTCACTTGTGAAACCTCATTTACTTTTATGTGTTATTTATTATTCATATATACTTATATATACACTATTATTATAATGTACATTTCTTTATACATTGTTGGTGGTGGCCTACTGAGATGTAATCAAACCCTACTCAGGCTGCCATGGGTACTTGAGAAGATTTAATGGTTTTAGGTTAGAATAAGGGAAAAGGTTCTTTGATAGATGAATAAGTCATGTCTTTGTAATAGATCATGTATTAGGGGACCAGTTATGATGTTAGGACCCATTTTGGGGATTTTTAGTTTTTCTTTATTTTGGGTTTTGTTTTGACACTACTATGACATGACATGATTATTGTATTGGTTGTGACAATTTACCCAGTTTTGGGGGTTTGTTTTGAGATGAATGATTATTTGTTGGTTATTGATCACGATTTCTTTGGTTATTTCTTGTATTGATTTTTTCTATTTTCTTTGTCTAGTAAAGTGGGTATAGTCTCCCCATATACCTCTTTAGACCCTTTCTACTAGTCAGAAGGATCTGGAATATGGGGAGGCATGCCTAAGATCATGTGGCACACTAGATCAGGGAAAAATCATAGTTTCACTCATTTCAGTATGTTACATATATCATATAATTTCTTCATTATAAATAAAATCATAAAAAATTCTAATAAAAATTTAGATTGTAACATAAAACCCTTACTTCTTTGGTATCTTTTGAGTCAAAATTACCCTGGAAGGAATAAAATAAAATAAAAATTTTAATAACATAAAAATAATAAAATTCATAATAAAACCTATCAAATTATTAGTATATACACTTCATGAAATAATATAGGTGTATAATATAACATTTGTACCAAAGATGATAATTTGATATACTAAACCCTTACCCCTTTGGTAACTTTTAAATAAAATACCCTTAGATGAAATTTTTTTAATTTTAACTTTAAATACTATAAATTAAGAAGGATAAATGATATAATATTTAAATTCATTATTATATACACATCATAAACATAAATAGGTGAATAACATCAAACAAGCCTCAATAAAACAAAATTGAGATGAAGAAACCTTACCTCAGATACGATATGCTTTGTATGTGATTTTAAACTCATATATATTAAATTTAGATTTATCATCCTTATATAAAATAACATAATACATACTTATAACATCATATATGATCAATTTATAATATTTTAACACTCATTTATTAATATTTTTTTTAAAATCGACATTTTTGAGTGTTAAGTGTTTCATTTTTTATATAAGTTTTGGTTCATAAGTTTCAATATTTACATCTTTATCATGGTTAAATTATATAGATAATTTTAATCATGATATAAATATCATAAATATTAATTATATAAATTTTTATAATCATCCATGAAGCTTGAACATGTAAAATTATTCACATTTCCTTGTAAAGGTGGTAGTCCACACGTATGCATGAGCGATGTTATCAATTTTTAACAGGTCAAAGGGTAATAAGGAAAATGATATGATATATTTTTAGAATCATATTTATTTAATAAATATAATATATATTAATTATTTCTATATTTATATCCATCTAATTAAAGTGATGATGAAAAATTAATTACGTCGCTATGTGGAGATGATAGGCTGCATGCACACACAAACGAGGTTTTTGTTTTCCATAGGATGGAAAAACTGTGGAAAATGGAAGTCCCATAATAATAATAACATATTAGTATATTTATGATATTATATTAATTATTTTAGGATGGATAAAATATATTTATAGTAATTATAAAAAGAAATAAACTTTGAAAGTGTCGGGTAAGGTTTTTTCCTATTCTTTGAGTGACCTCCTTTTACTTACACCTTAAGCCTTATTAGGATGGTCTTAGGAGAATAAAAAAATCTCAAAAATTAAGGGAATAAATATATTATGGTTTTGGGAAGGTATTTTTAGATATATATTTCTCAAAGTTCTTGAATAAGGGAGGAGAAGATGTTCCCTTTTATAAGTGAGGGGAGGGACACACATGGAATTACTTAAAATATTGCAAAAATATAAGATCAATTTCATGTGAAAGTGGATAAAAATGGTAAATAATTATATTTTTGGATAATATAAGGTAAAAATATCTTCAAAAAATGATAATTCTACAATTTTATGTGGCATTCTTACCCTTATCTCTTAGTTTAATCCCATGGTAAACCCGTTTTAATCTTAACCATGGTAACTAAATTTTACTATTTTTACCATTAATTAGGATAAAAAATTAAGTTTATCATATTAAATTATAGTAATTATGACGATTAAAACATTTAATATATTTTAAAATATTAAATTTTCATAATTGGTTTAAATTCACTTTTAAATAATCACATAAAACACAACAAAATATTTTTTTAGAAAAAGTCATTTTTATACATAAAACTATATTTACATTAATTATTTGCCATGTAAAATATATTATATGAATAATAAAATATTTTATTGATGATATTTTATATAAATTTAATTATAATTATCAATAAATAGATATTTATTTAATTTATTAAGATAAAAACACATTACGCGTGTAAAAACTGTTTAAAACAATGTGTTTTTAAACCAAAAAATGAACTTATACCAAAATCTTGTATAATGCTGATTTATATATAATTTTTTAGATTATAAATAATTAAAGGAGACTTATTTTAATTTAATATCAAATTCAAAAAAATAACGGGACTTTAAATTACTTTATTTAATTAAAATAAATGATAGTTTTACAAAAAATGCCATTTTTTCAATATTCAGCCAAATATCAACTATTTCTTAAAAATATAAAAATTCCCCTTAATATAATTTTGACATGATAATTTCAAAAATGAAATTTATTTTTGAAAATAAAATTTATTAAATTATCTGAAATTAATTCTTCTTATTCACAAATAAAACAATTCAAAATCATTTTTATGATGAATGTATTCTTTTGTCATAAAATAAATTTATTCTTATATTTTTCCTAGAAACAAAAGTTAAATGGATATAATTTTATGAATGAGTAAATTATTTTTATTAAGGAAATCCTTTCTACATATATTTGACATTCTGGCTATTCCTATTCATACCCACCAACCTAACAACTAGGTTACAACAATCATATTTAAATAATATTATTTCATCATTTATTTAAGAATGGGGTTACATGTGTTACACACTATAAAAAAAGTATTCAATTAAATTAAACTATAATATTAGGATGTTATAATTATATTGGTGATTATAACTCTATACACTTCAGTGATAAATCTATCACAAATTTCATGTTATTTACTAGATATAATATTACCAATGCATATGTTATATTAGGAAGAAATCTAGTAAACCCAAGATAAATGTATAGGTAGGGGTTATATATATCTAATTATACATGATAAAGTACAAGGGACATATACCTAAAACCTACATAGGAATGAGTACTAGTTATAAGGAGACATGGAATACTCATTTTATTGATATTTTGGATCAAATATCATAATAATACTAGGGTAATGAGAAAGAGTTTCCCATTAAATCTTGCGGTTTACATATCTATAAATATCAAGTAATTTTCAAATTATAATTTAGCTAAAGTAGAAATATAAAATATATAATGATTTTTTCCAGATCTTGGAATTGTACCGAAGGTGCTAGACAAGATTCCAATATTATGAAAGAGGAAAAAAGTGATATAATTGGGGTTATCATACTTTGAGTGATTTTACTCAAGGAGGTGAAATCATAGATAGAAGAGTTCCCATGTTGAAAAAAATGGTAGAACTAATAACTAAAAACATTACTTAGTAGAATCAAGATCTTATCACGTGAGACCTAAAATATTAATAGTTAGAAAGTTGGATCTAGGGAAAGTGGGATCATTGTAAAGTTGGATGCCCTAGACCTAACTTGAGAAGTAATTTTTTATTTCCATTTCATGTATATAGAGAGTTATTAATAATGTATAGTTACCATAATAGTGTTAATACTTCTGTATCCACTATACCATGGTAATGTCCTTATATTTTTTATCATATGAAAATGTTATAATGGTTCCTATCTATAATGATTACCATGAGATACTATAACAATATTTTTAAACTTATATCAAATGACCTAGATACATCATACAAACTGAACATAGATGATGTATGTCTATCAGGTTATGGGGAATTATAATCATCAAGATACTTTTTCTCATGAGGTTTTTAGTTAGTGATATTGAGTAGAGGAGATCATGAGGACTGACCCACTAACAAGAACACTACATATTTCAAGTATAATTGGTTATTATGATTTATAATAACATGTATTAGTCTCTTGACTTGAGATAATTATTAATGTGTACCATTTAATCATGTACTTTGATAAAATATAAAAACCATGATATTTTTGTTTTGGAGAGGTAGATTGCATTGGGTGAATCATTGGTGGTATGATATTGGTTGAATGGTTAAGATATAATCTTTCACTTCTAAAAAGAAGAGATATCTCATGACCAGTTGACTATGATGGTATCACATTTTATAAATAAATATCCATGTTATAATAATTTAATTCCATCCAGTAATTTTATAAAAAAATAAAGTAAGAGTTGACGATGACACTAAGTAGGTATCCTACTTTATGAGATATTATGAGACAAAGAAATTGTATTACAGGACACATGCTCATATAAATTTATGATTATTAAGGTTAAATCTAATCTACTTAGTGGCCATGATGTCTTTCTAGATACCAATTTTGGTTTGTGAGTATGCATCAATGATATCATGATAATGGCCTAGAGGTTCACATAAAAGGAATATTCAAAAGCCTGACTAATTCTTATGAATTTAAGTTTAAGACATGGTGGTCCCCAAAGTGGCGGTTGGGTTATGTTTGAGTTTGAATGATCAAAAAAAATAAATTCATTATTATTTGAGTTTATAATAATAAGTGGTGAATTTATTTACTCTTGGTATTCAAAAGTTTTATGTGTATATAAATGAAAAATATTTTATGAATGATTATTTATTTGAGGTTCGTTAAATATTTTATGGTAGATATGGGTTGAGTTAACAACTCTTATTTTATCATGTAATATATTTTAATGTTACAAGTATAAAATAAACTATTTATGATGTTCATGATATGGGTATTGGGTTATACATATCATTTATTTCTTATTTATATGTTTTTACTTATTTGGGGGCCTTAGTTCAATTTTAGTAAGTATAATCCTATATAAATAAGTTGGTAGAGGCTCAAATTTGAGTAACTATTTAGTCAATTTAATTTTAGATTAATTATATCCTCTCCCCTATATCTTTTAGTGACAAAGTGCTGAATTTGACACCCTAATCTGACTTATTCTTCTTAAATCGAAGTAATGATGTTGTAAAGATTGTGTGGACATTGAATGATTTGTTTGTTCTCTGTGCTATCACCCAAAAATTGATGATAAATGATCCCATGATGTTTTAAAGAGAATATTAAAAATCTAGAGGGTACCAAATTTAATTTCCCCAAGAAAATATCATTAACGGTGGGAGTAATTCATTTTTAATCAAAATTTAATGATGTATAATTTCAATTTTGATTTTCAATTCTGATGTTAATTTTATCATTCTTAATTAATTCACAAGGGATACTTATGTTGTACTAGGTTTCAATTAATATGGTGATGATGTTATAATACTAATCACAATGTAAAAGTTTTTAATTCCTCATACTTTTGTTCTTATACTATTTTCCTGATAGAAAATAAGAGTAGGGTAAATTTTTAGAATTTTGGTTGGGACAATAATTATAAGAGTTAGAGTATCTCTATAACACTTTGAAAGTTTAATATATGATTATATTTAAATAAGTCAATGTGTTTGATAGCTTTCTCCACACACATTACTATACTTTAATAGAACCGTGATATATTTTAATAAAATATTAATACTAAGTATGTCAATTAAAACAAAGTCGTTGAATTATCAAGAATGGATAAGAGTAACCAATTTTTTTAATATTAATAAAATAATGGATACTTTTAATATGAATCAAATTCAATTAGTATAGCTAAAACAACTAAGAAAATTATTTTATGCTAAAAAATATATTATTTTAAAATTGATATTGTATTTCAAGAAACTAAGTATATAATGATTATATAATAATAAAATATATTATTAATATTAATAATAGATTACCAAAAAAATATTTAGTAATTGGTATGAAATAATAATAAAATATAACATTTTTAAAAGCTATTTTCCAATATGAACAATTTTACACTATATTTAGGGATTTTATTAAAATATTTAGTTTTAAAAATTTATAAATTTATTTTTAAAAATTGAACATAATTTATATAATAATAATAATAATATAAACAAAATATTATTTTTTTATTGTTCTAAAAAGAAATATTTTTAGGTGAAAATACCATTTTTACAAATAATATGACTTTTATGACATTATTAGTATATAAATATTAATTGGAAATTCCTGAAATATTTTTATAAGACAAAAAATGTATATTATAGATGAATTTATAATTTTATAACTTTTTTTTATTTAAGAACTAATATTTTATATTTTAGAACATAAGTAATATTTTCTCAAAAAATATTTTTAATGCATTATGCATTTTTATTTTAAAATTAATTTTGATCACTTTTAAAAATTTAATAAAATTAAATTAATTTTAAATTTATAATCATTGGTTTCAAATTATCTAATAAGGATTACTTTATTTTTAGGTATAAATATTAAGTCACATTTGGTAAAAACTAGTTACCATGGTAAAAACTAAAAGGGTAAGAGTAAAAATTCAAGGGGTAAAGGGATTTAAAAAAGTTTAAAACATGTCTATAATTGAGTGGATGAGGGTATTATAGACCTTATATCTTTCCTAATCAATTATTTTTCATTTTTGGATCCCCTTTAAATGATTAACATGTGCTCCCTCTATATAAATTTGAAATATTTACAAAAATGTCATTCCCACCACTTATAAAAGGGGTCTCTAACCAACCCTTAAAGGTAATCCTAAAAATTAGGTTTCCTCCTAAAACTTTACCAGTTTTAATTACCATATAAAAATATTTCACTTTTTTATTATTTTTTCTTAATAGATTATCCTATGTCATCAATATCACAGGGATATTCCATTGAAATCTCAAAGTTCTCTACATGAGAAATTAATTTTAATTTACTTATTTCATTTCTATTTTTATTTTCCAATTATAATTTTCAAAAACCTATGTAATTAGATCAGTATTGGTTATATACTCTAATTTTTATGATATGGGAATAATGATTTATCATCCTTTTCCTTTTCTTTTCTGAAAAATGAAACTGTAATTCGTGTGTTGTGCAAACTACTACCGCCACAATGACACGTGTTTATATTTCCTTGACCACCTTAAAAGGATGGTATAAAAGTATAATTTATTAAATAATTATGATATTATATTATGTTTATAGTTCTGAAACATTAAACCATATTATATCTTTCTCTCATTCTATGGAAAATGAAATCTAAAATCATGTGTATGTGTGGACTATCGCTTCCATGGAATGATTGATTTTCATTTTCCTTTTAATCAAAGCCTTAAATTTTCAGTCATGATGATGGGATTAAATGATAAATATGATGTTTATGACATAATTTAGGTTATTTTATGACAAATTAGAGAACTTATTAATTATATGATCAACAAATGATTATCGTTTGTTTAATCATTTAAAATGAGAAAAATAAGAAGATAATTATTTCTTATTTCTAAATAATTAATTTAAATAAATTATATCCAATTTATACTAATTTACAATTATATTATATTAGACTAATAAAAAATAAATAACATTATTATACTTTTTTTATAATGATATTACAACTAACCACCTTATAATCATCTATTAATCATGGTAGGTTCATGTTTGCTTCGGTTTAACCACCTACTTGAAAAAAATATAAATTTACATCATGAATGATTATGAGAACTTATTTACTAGTATAATATGATATAAATATGTAAATACTGTTTTGGTTTTGGTTTTATTAAGGTTGTATCAATATTTAACTCATTAATTAATATAACGCATTTCATTCGTTAAGAATCACTGAAACATGATCATCATTGATTTCATATTATTAGTTTGTAAAGAAACAATAATAATGAATAATTAAAAACCTTTATAAATATCATGTAAAATATATTCTAGTACCTTTAATTATATTTTAATTACAAACTTTTTAACAATAATGAACACCAACACCATTTTTATGAAACTAGTTCAAAGCGATAAAGATTACTTACACCCAGTGTTGAAAATATATAAAACTAACTAATATTTATATATATATTATGATTATAAATGAAGAATATAAATGGTTATAGTTATGAATAATGTTATTGGGTATGTATTTAATGAACATAATTTAATTATTCACGACATTTGGTGAAAGTGAATAATGAATTTGGATTGAGGTAAGGGTTTTCGTCTCAAATTACTCTATTTGAGACATGTTTGGTATTATGAACCTAATTTAATTTATGTGGTTTATATAATTTTCTTGAGATATAATATCATGAATTATATTTTAATCATGTTATTTTATGTTCAATACATTCCCTATCTATCAAGGTTTTTTTATTAATATGTTACTCAAGTCATAAGTGTTTTCTTGGTCTCAATTATGAATCTTTGAGACATGTTACTTGGTATACACCATAGTTATATATTGATTTAATATTGTATTAATTTTATATAAATTATTTTACTATAATTCATGGGATATACTCATCCAAATCAAGTTCTTTTCTTCAAATGTCATTTGACTCAAGTATTACCCTAGGTGTAAGAGTTTTTGGTAACTCAATTTGTGTTTATTTCATTATTATCCTTCACTTGAACTTATTTTATATAAGTTGTGTATATTATAACCTTTGTTTTTGTTATGTGGTATTCTATAATTTTTTTACATTTTTACCTCATAATCCTCTTTTCATTTTATTCACGTTTCATGGATTATATTTCCCATAAGTGATATTGATTACCCAAGTGTCCTTTCCTTGATTTATATTATTTTGTCATGAACTTCTTCCTTACATGCTTGGGTTATCCCACCCTAATAGTTTATTATATGGTATTTTATAATAAAATTTTGTAAAATTATATTTTAATAAAAATTAATGGTCTGTTACTCTTCTCACAATGTGATTTTTAAACAAAGTTATTTTTAAAATAATAAAAAGGGGTTTTTCTTTCACTTTCACAAGTTTTTTCTTCCTCGCATAATTTATATAAGATAAAATTTATGTATTTTCCAGGATATATTATTGGATATTATTTTAAATTTAAAGGTTTTCAAATGATTTCAAATAAAATTTTAAAAAGTTACCTTTTAAAGTGACATGTAAATTTTTATTTTATGTCACTTTTAAAAATGTTTTCTAAAATATATTTTAAGTTTTCACTTTTATTTAACTTTTCATTTTAAAAAGGATTCACGCAAATAGGGAACATTTTTCACTATTTATATATTTTTTTGGGGAAATTAACTCATGGTACTAGATAATATAATTTATAATCCCTTATTGGGTGGTATCATTCAATCATTCTTTTACAAGGATGTTTTTAATCTATGTCAACATCCTTCTAGGTTTCCTTTGTTACACTAGGGATATGTTATTTTTAAACCATACACATTATTATGGATGGATTATGATCATGCTATTATAATATTGAGTTATATATATATATAAATTAATCTATATGGTGTAAACATCTCATATTATATAAATCAGATTAGATGATGTTCACCTAGAAAGAATGTTATTATATTTAAATGGGTAAAAGTATTAGTGATATGTATGATGTTATTACAATATGGATGATTATTGGAAAGTTTACTTTGTATTTTATTACCATCCAAATTATCTATTTGGATGGATCATTATCATGTTATCCCTTTTATTAACATGGGGAAAATTATTGACATTGTATATTATTATTGACTACGAATATAGGTTGATTATGTATTGACATTTCATATTTTTAATTATATGAATTTCAATGTTTTTATTCTTTAAGAAGTTCCTTAGGGAATGATATTAAATGACATCATGAATCTTATGGTGAATAAATTGGACTTAATGAGGTTATGGGTGGGGCCCATAATTATATACCCCCTTAATGCATCAATAAGTCTCATGAGAAAAAGTAGGTTGGTTTATGGTGTATACCTATTTCTATAACATGATAACATCTTATCATAAGGCCTTGAAAATAGGTTTTTGATGTCATACATTATACATTACATTATTATGATATTTGTTTTGTTGATATACATGATTTCATTTATTTTTAGGGATATAGCATGCTCCCTGTTTCAAATTAATCATGGATTCATGTTGTTTACTAATTCCTTTTATAATATTTATTCCATGTTTATTCTATGATTTCCTAAGTTGTATGTTTCCTTTATAGAGCATTTACAATCAGCCATTCTTATATTTTAATTTCCCTATGTTATATAGAAAAGTGGTACAAATGAAATTTTTAGAAGGATAACACGTGTGAAAGAATTTAGGGGATTTGTTGAAGATTCATTATGGATTAAGTAGTTTTGTATATAGTTGAAAAAAGTGTATATTTGATTCATAGAAAAATGGATTTTTTAGTTTGTGTTTTTTCTTAATTATATAAATCTATAAACCTAAAAATATCCTTGGAATGTAAGAGATGCAATAGTCTTGATTTATTTTTTAATTAGGTATGGTTATATGAAGACTTTAAAATATTATCTCAAGTTAAGTATGTGAAGTATCTGTCTATGAGTACTAGATTTGGTACTGCATGTCTAGGGAATTATAATTGGTATCATGAGAAAAGTTTAGACAACTTTAGATATTATGATGTGTTTATGATAATTTGAAGATTTATAAGTTAGGGTTGATTATAATCCAAAGGTATAGATAACCCTTTGGGAAAATATATTATTTAATATTATGGTAATAATGAACATTTTATTTGGAAATTAGGATAAGAGAACTTAAAATAAAATCCTAATAATAAGAATAAGTATAGGATGAAAACCTGAAGTTTTAGTAAAGTCTCGGGTATGTAGTTTTCCTAACAATTATATACCTATATGGATACTACAAGTGGATGCAGGATATAAAACAAATGTAATTAAGGGTAATAAACTTGAAAAGAGAGTATTAGGTATTAACTTTATCTTCACCTGGTGCATGAAAAAGAGTTCTAACTGCACATTTGGTTTGAGACTCTCAGAGGTTATGATTTGGTCAATCACATTATCTTTATGAACCATTATGAGGGATTTCGATATGTTTAGGTTAAATAACCTGATAAGAAAGTTGGAATAGATAACATTGATTGAAACATAGAGATTTATAAGTTAATTGACATACTAATTGATTTTTACTTTCTTGTATAAGATACATATTGGATTTTGAGAGCATAGAATTTAATTATTTTTTGTTTTAAAATATTTTAATAAAGTTCATGGAAATTTTGGATCTTCATTTCAGGATTAAGTTGAGAATAGGCCAACTCAAAGTAACCTAGAGTGAACCAATAATGATATAGGTTAAATAAAGATTAATATAAGTTGAAATAAATGAATTACAGGATAACATAATGATAAGGTTAAATTTTTTAAGTTTTAATAAATTTTATATTATTTATTATGATAAGTTCCCCTGTATTGATAATTTTTCATCACTAATGTCATCCCTTTTTGTTTTAGAAATGGTTGGAATTAGAAATAACCATGGGTATGATGGCAAATAAAGAGATTACCTCAATGAAAACGCCATTAGAATGAGATATAGAGTGAGAAACCTCATGATTATACCAAGACATATATAATGAAATATGATTAATAATGTAAACATAGTTGAATTTACAAACACACCAAATAAGGGAATGATGGAGTCTCATGAAAGATCAAGTGACAAAGATAATGAAGGACAAAAGATTTAATTTCCTACCTGTCAAAAATATAGAAGAAACATGGGTAAATTTACTTAAAGGGACATGTAAATTCTATAAGTGTAAAGATGAAGGTCATCAGAATCACATCTGAATGATAAAGATAAAATCTATAAAAAATTATTACTTCAACTATACTAGATTTGGGTATTATGTGACTCAATGTCCCAATCCAAGGGTTGATGAGGGAAATAGTCCCCAAAGACCATGTAAACAAGGAAAATCCTAAGTAACTACTGATAATAAATCATATAGAGAGTTTTTACTCTAGATTTTCTAGTATCCCATGTCTTGTAAGTTTTCACAAATTACTGGATATTGAGTTATAAATAAAAACCCTAGTGGTATGATTATCATATAAACCATTTTAAAGGTTTTTAAGAAGTTACTAATTATAGGTATAGATTTTATTCCCTTATTAGAAATATATTTGAAATTAGGAATATGCTATCTCTCTTATTAAATCACTTATAATAATTTTTCATATAGATAAATCTCATTAAAAATCTTAAACAAACCCATATTTTTATAGTAGCGTGTAATTAATTTTAAATTATAAATAGAAATTAACTTGATATTATGATTAAAATTTCAAGGATGAAGTTTATTAAAGGGAGAAATGTAAAACCACGAAATTATAATATATTATTATCTTTTAACAAATCTATGTTTTTGATAGATTTCTCCATACAAAAAATTGTCCTTAAATTGAACCATGATATATTTTAATAAAAAAAAATATTAACTATGAATATTAAAAAGTATCCATTTAATTAGTATTAATTAATAAGAGTAACCACTTTATGAAATATTTATAAAAATAAAATAACTTATTCTTTTAATATGAATGAAATCCATTTAGTAAAGCTAAAACAACTAAGAAAATCATTTTATTCTTAAAAATATACTTTGCTAAAATTTATGTTTTATTTCAAGAAACTAAGTATATTATTATATAATAATAAAATATATTAATTATATAAATAATATATTACCAATAAATTTATTTTTAATTTATAATAAATAAAAATAAATAATTGTTAACATTCTAATTTTTTTCCAATATGGACAAGTCTCAACTATATTCTAGGATTTTAATCAAATATTTAATTATAAAATTTTAGTAAATAAATTTGAAAAAATTATTATCAATTTTGTATTATAAATAATAATATAATCTTAAGGTGATATTCTTATAAATTTCTAGAAATAATGTTTCTAAGTGAGAAATTCAAAATAACATTTTTATAAATAAAATTTTTATGACATTATTAGTATATAAGTATGAATTATAAATTCATGATTTTTTTATAAGATAAAATATGTATTTTATATGTGAATTAATAATATTAAAGAATTTTGTTTTAATTTAAAAAATTCTATTTGGTATTTTTTAACATGATAATATTTTCTCAAAAAATAGTTTTTAATACATTATACATTTTTATTTTAAAATTAATTTTTATCACTTATATAAATTGAATAAAATAAAAATGATTTTTAAATTTATAATTAGTGGATCCAAATTATATAATAAGGAACACTTTATTTCTATTCATAAATATTAAGTTTCTTTAGGTAAAAACTAGTTACCACGGTAAAGGCTAAAATGGTAAAAGTAATAATTCAATGGGTAAAGATCTTGAAAAATGATAAAAAATGCCTAGAATTGATTTTGTGTTATATTTTTACCTTATATATTCCCAAATAAAATATTTTTAAATTTTTAGCCACTTTAAATGTTTAACATGTCCCCACTTTTTATAAAGTTGAAATATTTACAAAAATGTTATCCCCACCACCCATAAAACGGGCCTCTCACCACCCCTTTAAGGAACTACTAAAAATTAGGTTTACTCCAAAAAACCTACCCTTTATCCTTCACCTATAATAATTTTTCACTATCTTGATATTATGGTCACAAGATATTATCATATGTCATTCATATCTAAGGGAACTTCCAAGGAAATCTGAAAGTGCTCAACTTGAGTAATTAGTTTTACTTAATTTCTTTCCTTTCTATTTTCCTTTTCTAATTATAATTTTTAAATACATATATAATGGAAAAATTATTTTTATATACTTAATGTTATTATGGCATGGAAATAATCATTAATCACCTTTTAAATTTTCTATTAAGAAAAACAAAACTGTAATTCATGCATTGTGCGGACTACCGCCTTCACGATGCAACATGTTTTGATATCCTTAACCACCTTAAAATTATGGTATAGACGAGGGATTTAATAAATAATAATGATATTTATATCCTGTTTATGATTATAAAACATTAAAATATATTACTTATTTCTTCTATTATATAGAAAATTAAATTATCAACCATGCATATGTTTGGACTACCGCCACAATGGAACGACTACTTTTTGTTTTTCTTTTCATAAACAACTTAAATAGACTGTAATGATGATGATATTAAAGTATAAAATATGATTTTTTTGATATAATTTAGGTTATAGTATGAAAACTTTGAGATACTTTTAATGATATAATAAATAAATGATTATCGTTAATTCAATAGTTTAAAATGAGCGAACTAAGAAGATAATGATTTCTTCTTTTTAAGTAATGAATTTATATAAATTATCTTATATTTTATAATTTTTTCCAATTATATTATATCTAGATAATAAATATTAATTAATATCATTATGATTCTTGTATAATGATATTACATCTAAACTACCTCCTAATCATCCATTAATCATGTCACTTTCATGTTTGGGTCAGTTTAACCACATAATTAATCAATATTATGAATTTATATCATGAATGACTATGATAACTTATTTACCAGTATAATATTATATAAATATGTAAATATTTGTTTTGTTTATGGTAAGTTTATATCGATATTTAACTCGTTAATTAAGAAAACACGTTTTCTTCATTAAGAATCCCTGAAACATGATCATCATTGATTTCATATCCACAGTTTGTAACCAAAACTACCATGGAATAAATTATAACCTTATAAATATGACATAAAATCTATTATATTAAATTTAATTATATTTTAATGATGAAATTCTTAACAAAAATGAATACCAACACCATTTTTTTGGAACTAGTTCAAAGAGATAAAGATTACTTACATTCGACATTGAAAATAGTTAAAAAATAATTAATATTTATATGTATATAATGATTATAAATGTGGAGTATAAATGTTTATAGTTATAAATAATATTATTGGGTATTTATTTAATGAAATTAATTAAATTACTTAGGACATTTGGTGAAAGTTTAGAATGAATCAGGACCAAGGTAAGTGTTTTCATCACAAATTCCTCTCTTTGATACATGTTTGATAATATTTACCTAATTTAATTTATGTGGTGTATATACTTAATATTTGAGATATAATATCATAAATTATATTTTTATAATGTTATTTTAATTTAAATTAAAATTCAAATCTTTCAAGGGGTTTCGATTGAAATGTTACTCAATTCGTAAGGGGTTTCTTGTTCTCAATTCTGATTCTTTGAGTCATGTTACATGTTTTATGCCATGTTTTCTTTGTATACTGCTATATTTATTTTCTATCCCATGAATTTTATATAATTTATTTCCATGTAATTCCTAGGATATGATAATCCACATCAATTTATTTTCTTCAAAATTCTTTTGAATCAAGTATTTCCCTAATCATAAGAGTTTTTGGTAACTCAATTTTCATTCATTGAGTTATTATTGTTTGAACTTATTTAATATAAGTTGGGTACACAATATAATTGTATTTTTTATGTGAAATTATCTCATTTTTTAATTTTTTACACATAAACCCATTTTCAGACGATTCATACTTCATGGAGTATATTTCTTGTAATTGATATTGATAACACAAGTCTCATTTCCTTGAGTTATATTGTTTCTTTATGAAATTATTCCTTCTATTATTGGGTTATCCCTACATTATCTTTTACTACATGGTATTTTGTAATCATATTTTGGAAAATTTATTCTTAAAACAAATTAACATTTTCTACCCTTCTTATAATTTGAGTTTTAAACAATGGTATTTTGAATATAATAAAATGGGGTTTTCATTTCATATTCACGTTTTTATCCTAATATATCAATTTATTAAAAAAATAAACTTTATATATTTTAAAGTATCAACTATTGGATATTATTTAAAAATTAAATGTTTTCAAAGGAATTCATGTCAACTATTCAAAAGTTTCCTTTGAAATCGACATGTAATTTTTTATTTTACATCAATGTTAAAAGTGTTTTTATAAAATCTATTTTAAGTTTTCACTTCTATTACCATTTTTTATTCTCAAAATTATTTAACCTAATAGAGAATGGATTTCACTATTTATATACTTATCTCTTGGGGAAAATGAACTCTTGGCACCCAAAAATCCAATTTTTGATTCCTTCTTGTCTGTTATGATCCAGAATTATTTTGTAAGGATGTTTTTCATTTATATCAACACCATTTTAGGTTTCATTTTTTGGACTAGTGATATGTTCTTTTGAAACCTTATAATTTATTTCTCTATATATATTATGTTCATGTTATTATATCATTGATTAGTTAATATTCACATTACTCTAAATGGCGTGAACATCACATTTTACACAATTCAGATTAGATGATGTTCACTTGGAAAGAATGTTATTCTATTGACATAGGGAAAAGTATTGGCATTTGGTATGTTTTTATTCCAATATGGATGATTGTTGTAAATTTTACTATATCTTGTTTGATAATACAAATTATTTATATTGACGAGTTATGATAATTTTATCCCTTTTATTGACATAGGAAAAATTATTGACATTCTCAATGATTATTGACTATTAACGCAATTTTATTTTATATTGAAATTAATATTTTTCATTATATAAAAAACCATGTTTTTATTTTACTATAGGTTCCTTTGGGAATGTTATGAAATTTCTTAATGACTCTTATAGTTAATTAATTGGAATTGATTAGGTTACAAGTGGGTAATGGAATTATATATACCCTCAATGCATATACAAACCTCATGAGACAAAACATGTTGGGTTTTAGTGTATGCCTCTTCCCATAATAGTAAATTTTCTTGGAAAAAAGACTTGATAGTAGATTTTTTATGTTTGGTATTATTAATTTAATCAGTATATGATCTAATATTATTTATATGCATGTTTTAATTTATTATGATGGGTATAACATGCTCCCATTTTCATTTTGATTACAAATTCATGTTGTTTAATTTTTAATACCATAATATTTATTCCATATTTATGAAATTATTACCTTGGTTGTATGTTTACCTTACTTAGTGTTTAATATTAGCCCTTATTATGATTCCATTTCCTTAGGTTATGAATAAAATTGGTACATGTGACATTTTTATAAGGATAGAACATGTAAATGAATTTATATAAGATTTTGAAGATTCACTGTGAATTAAGTAGTTTCATATATAGTAGGAAAAAAATGCCTTTTCGATAAAAAGTATATGATATTTCTTAATTTATGTTTTATCCTAACTATCTAAATATATAAACCCAAGAATATACTTAGAATGTAATATATTCAATAATCATTATTGATTTTGTAATTATGGATAGTTATATCTAATATTTTACTGCATGTATTAAAGTTAACATGTAAAGTATGTGTCTATGAGCTTTGGATCCAAGAGAAATATTATGGGGAATCAATATCAATGAGTTGGTTTTGTATATGGATCAAGTCCTAATAGGTGTTTCAGGTGATTGAGTGAATATCAAAATTTTTGAGTATAAGTTTTGATTTTTGGAAAGGGTTTTCTTATATCCCACAATTTCCTCGTGGTTAAGGAAATTTGTGTAGAGATTTGGGGGAAACCATATGGGGTTGATTTGGTATTGGTATTGAGGCAGACAACTTGCACATGACTTTAGAAAACCATGCACGGAAACTTGCATGGTACCAAAATCTTCTCAGAGTGTATCTCATGGTTGGCGTATGGTTTGGTAAATAGTGTGGCCAGACCGTGAGAGCGAGTGTGACTCAAGCTAATGGGAGCCACACTATTTTTTCATGTTTTTAAAACATGTGTCCAAACTACGTGACCTCCCAAATTTCATTATAAAGGGTAGAATTTACCACTCCCCCCTTAGCCTTTTAAGATTCCCCCACCCTTTCATTCCCTCTCACACAACCAAACGAGGGGAGTCCCTACTCCCCTTTTCCCTTCAATTCCCTTGGTTAGGGATTGGTTCTTAGGAGATTATACAACATTTTGATGTGATTAATTATACTCATATTAATATACTATTATTTTCCCAATTTAACTACTGATTTTATTGTCTTTTACTAAGGGTTTCATTGACCATTCCACTAGATCATGGTAGAATTATTTTTATATGATGATTATTTTTATTGGTGT
The DNA here is from genome assembly GCA_963277665.1 of Viscum album. Classification (NCBI taxonomy): domain Eukaryota; kingdom Viridiplantae; phylum Streptophyta; class Magnoliopsida; order Santalales; family Viscaceae; genus Viscum; species Viscum album. The sequence continues at coordinate 1,232,897,850 of OY728155.1, forward strand.
GGCTAAAGGATATCCCGTAAGGATAAAAACATGACATCACTCATCATTACAACTAAGTTACATCCTTCAATGGATTTAGTTTGGGTTTTTTTCTAAATTAATTAAAATTAACTACTAAAAGGATGTTGAATGATAAATATTTTTCCTGAGATGGTGTCAGGGGTATGCCGTAAATCTTCCAAGAGTGGTTCATTGTGGTGTCGATGCAATGATATAGTTTGATGAGATTTTAGGTGATTATACATGTTTTAATTAAATTATAAAATTAATTATAAATTATTCTGATTAATTAAATTGGGTATTGTGGATTGCGGTAGGTGCTTGGGAGATGATATGATACCTGGATGATATTGGGTGAGAGTAGCTAGGTTTTGCTAAAGAGAATAACTCCGTATGGGGTATGTGGTCCCTAAACATACCCCAATGGTTTATATGTGGAATGTGGTATTTCCACCGGCATGTGGTCAATCATGAAATATAAAATTAATTTTTTATTTAAATTTCATGGAATAAACAAAGCTCCAAGGGCTAAAATAAATCGTTAGACACTATCTTGATACCTTATCTATTGATGGTCAAGAAAGTGGTTATAGAAATCATGTAAGTGGATAAAAATACAACATTTTCATATATTTCCATTTTTTATTCATAATTTTAATCCCACCATTTTGATTAATTCTTGAGTAAATTTTATATTTATTAGTTTTTTGAATAAATTTTAGTTTAATTATTATATGAATTAAAACATGATTTTTAATTGTTTATTTTATTTTTAGAATTTTTAGAATAAAAACTAATATTAAAATTTGGTGTTTTAGTATTATCATAGAATATACAGAGGTTATTATGAAAGCTTGGATTTTATTTTAATAAGTTCATAATTTATTTGAATACATTCTGGAATTACTATGATGGAGTCGAGAAAAATTGTCTAAGAAAATTGTCTCATGATGCCTTCATAGGATAATTTGTGAGACACATAGGAAAATTATATTATATGTAAGAAATTTAAATAGTCAATAGGATATTTTTATTTGGAAAACGTTGTTCAGGTGTGCTGAAATTTTACAAAGGAAAAAGTTACACTGTGTATAAAATTTTACCTATGCGTAAGAAATTTGAGAAGGCTGGGGAATATTTTGATTTGTCATATTATATTTAGAGTATGTTGATATTTTTCAAAGGATAAGGTTATATGAGAATGAAAATTTGCCACTTATAGGACATTTTATCTATATATAGGATAATTATCCCATGTGTAAGACATTTTTTCCATGCACATGATAATTTACTTTTCAAAATACTGAGATTTATCAAAAGGAGAACTAATATTACAATGTGGTTGTTACGTTCTTTAGAGATTAAATATCATAACCAGTTTAAAGATTTAAAATGAGTATTTTTAATTATAATTCAGTATTAATGAAACTAATCAAAGTATACCACATGTAAAATGATATACAAAATTATTTATATTAAGAATTAAGGAATAAAGCTACATATTTATAGAAATATTGGATTGTTATTGTGATTTCAAGCTACGAGGAAGAAGTAAAATTTGGAGAAATTAAAAATAAAGGATCTCAAATGTTTGAACATTGATAAATAATATGGAAACCAAATATCTTAAAAATGAACTTGAGGTTGATGCTATGTAGGAGTAAAGAGCTCCTACTTGAAATTACTATCGTCACTTTTAATGCTTTAGTTTTATTTTCTATTTTCTTTAGAACTATAATAATTTAATTTTTCCCATTCATGCATATTACCCTTATAATAAAGGGTTAGTGTTAGATTAATTTAGAAAGGGAATGTTTCAATTTTGTAATGTTTTATTCTTCACACTTCATTGAATAAAATTCTTTCTCTTTTTTAACTTTTTTTTTCTATTCAGTACAAGTTATTAATATCATATGTGATCGTATTTGGTTTTAATTATGTTATTGGTTTATTTACATATTCAAATGATCCATAATATCCCTAAACTAAGTTTTTGTATGTATATGATACAATAGACTTAGGATGAGTAATAAAGTTATCAACAATTGTTATCACATGTGGAAGGGGTAGTGGACACTCCTGATTATTTAGGAGGAATAATACTCAATCAGGTTTTTCCTAAATAAATCATGGGTGATTCAATATAAATCTTACACACACAAGAAGTAGGGTAGACCAATAACTAACTTCATTTATGAATATTCTCACCCAAACCATTTAGATAATAATGATAGGGGAAGAGTTCATGAATCCTATATCTCATCATTTGATAGGAATATTCGCTGAATAATTTAAAGGCTAGGATAACATGAAAGATGGAAAACCAAACCTGAACTGATCACCCTTCTCATAATTTTTTTTTCAATCATTTTCTTTTCACAGCCACAAAAAATCCAAAACAAACCCAAGTTAAAAGTGATTTTATTCACTCCTCTCTAGATAAAATCCTAGTGTAACCACTATAACTATATTTAACTAAGGAATAAATTCTTTTTGAGCCACCCCTTCACAGGTTGCATAAAAAACTCAGTTTCATTACTGAGAGTTATTTATAAAATATAACTCTTTAATTTTATGAATAAATCTTAAAATGTTAAAAATTTATCATGAGATAATGAAATACAAATAACTTTTCTAAGAAATATGAAGAATTTGAACCTAGAAACCTAATTTTCATATATTTCCTTATCTGGAATAAGTGTGACACCAAGTACTCACTGTGATCCCAAAAACATTGTATAAAATCTTAATAAAACCTTAAGAAATTTGTGTGAACCTTAATTTATTAATAAAAAAAATTGAAGTTCCTTCCCTTTAACAAGATTTGGAACTGAAAATAGTTTTAATTCAGCTATTACCAAAATTTTATGGCTCAGAATGTTGAGATTTGAATATTCATATAAAGGAATTCACACATATCTACTCAACTTTGAAACCTCAAGGATTGGTTGAGGAGTAAGTTAAGTGGAGTTAATTCCCCTTCCCAATAGAGGGGGAAGCTAAGGAGTGGGTTTACAACATAAAACCATGATGGATCTTTGACTGGGATAATGAACATATGAGTTTTGTTTAGATATTTTTACCTACATATAGGATCATAGACATTAGGAATGATCTCTATTCCATAAGAAAATATTCTCGAGAGACTCTCTATGAGTAACAAGATAATTTTATTAAGATATATTCTATCTTCCCACGTCAATCTATAGAGGATAACCAATTTATAGTTATCTTTTATAATGGTCTTCTAAAAAATGTTATGAATTTTATAGATTCATTATATAATAGATATCTCATTGAAAAATCACCACCAGAATCCAAGGGAAACATTGGAAAATAACACAAAACTCACAATAATTTGGTGTAATTGGTATATATGAGGTAAGAAATTTAGATTCACCTCTTTTGTTGGAATATAGACTTAAATAATTCACCACCATTGTAAGACATAGAAAATTGAAATAAAATTGTGAACAATAAGTACTAGACAAGGGATGTTCTTTGTGTTTATATCTTAATCACTTAACTAACAAATGTGATAAAGTATAGTTTATGGAGAGTTTTTAATAGAATTCAAACAAAGGAAGTTTTAAAAAAACTAGGGATTAATAGGTAACTCTCAAATCTAATATTAATTTGGAAATCATCATAACCCAGACAATTTTTTTTTCAAAATCAGTAGCAACAACAACCCCTATCCTAGTAGAAAGTCAAAAACCCACTATCCTTATAATAACAATAAAAATATCCTTACACCCCACGTGCCTACTGGAAACCCCTTTATAATAAATGAAATATTTTTATTGTCCCTATACTAGTGCACCACCCCCTGTATAGTAGTAACAATATCCTAAAGTTTAAAATCATAGGAAGCATGTGGGAAAATTAATAAAATATATAATAAGTCTTTTATATATTATATAAAAAAACCCAAGAAAAATGCTACCCCACCGCACCCCTGACCCTAAGGGAAATCTAAGCATGATGACCATTAGAAGTGAAAAAAAATTCAAACACTAGCCACACTAGAACCTGACCAAATAAAGTAGAAATCAAGGAGGATATAACTTGGTAGTCCGAATATATTCTAGGAATATATCCCCAAGTATAAAAAAATAATGAATAAAAGAATAAAAATTAAGTTTAAAGGTATTTAAAGAATAAGAAAATTCTAGAGATACCCCTCGAAAGGTAGTATAGGGAGAAGAAATATCATTCAATTTCATTATCATAAAGGATGATCCAATCCAAAATTATTGGAAAGGAATCACTTCAAAAATAAATTAAAAAATCTATAAAAAGTGGAGATCAATATGCTCATTTTTGATCCTCTCAAAAAAACACAAGTATGCCATGTTCCTCAAAGAAATTTATACCAATAAGAGGATTATTAAAAGGAATGAAATAGTTTATTTGATAAGAAGTGTCTCAAAATTGATCACACTATAGCTACCCATAAAATACTATAATCCAGGGAAATTACATATCCATTTAATAATTGTATCTATAACATTTTCAGATTCCCTATGTGATCTAGGCACTTCTATTAATATAATGACACAATCTGTTTTTTAATTCTTTATAGATGGAAGATTTGAAACCCACAACATTGGTTGTGTAAGTTGAAAATAGATCCACTTATTTTCTATAAAAATTATTATATAATGTTCTTATTAGAGTACAAGAACTGATCTTTCTAGTAGAATTCTATGTGCTGAACATGGAGGAAGATAGAGCACCAAGAAACTCACCAATAATTTTGGGTAGTCTCTTCTTGAATACAACTTGAACCATTATCAATGTGAACGAGGTAACCCTTATCATTGAGTTTGGAGACAGAACTATCCAATTTAATGTATTTTATTACATGATCCACTCATTATAGGATCATTCAAATCTAACAATTACCCTTATTAAAGAGGCTAAACTTGGTAAAGAACTAGAAATTTTTTATGATTTTTTATCTTTTGAGCAGTAGTTAATGATTGAAAAATTCAAAGAGAAAGAATATGTTTAGGAATCTAGAAAATATAATTTTAGATTAGATAAAGATTAAAATTTTGACTTATTTAATAGATTTTATTATTTATTAAAAAATTTGGTATCTTATATGTCATATTGTGTGTAGTAAATCAAATCTGTGGAAGTGAGAAGAACAAGTTTAATTTCATCTTTATATTAGCCACCAAATATAGCATTAAAACCATTTCTCACTAATTTTAAATATGTGTACTTTTTTGAAGTATAAAAATTTACAAAAAAATTTACTAATAACCGGTCCACTACCTAATAATATAAACTTTTTGAAATTTTGAGGGATAATTTCCAAGTAATAGGATGGAGTTTAGGTGATATTCTAGGTATAAATACCAATATTTTCATGGATAAGTTTATACTTAAATAAATTAATTAACCCATTAGGAATCCCCAAAAGAATTTGATTCACATGATGATAAAGGTAATGAAAAATTAAATAGAGATTTTTTTGGATGTTGACATCATTTACACCATTTGAAACTCACAATGGGTCAACCCCATTCATATTCTTCCAAATAATACAAGATTGACCATTGTGAGGAATGAACAAAATGAATTGATACCTATTAGAATTCAGAATATTTAGAGGGTTAATATTGATTATAGGAAATATAATCAATCCATTATTAAGAACCACTTCCCCCATCCCATTCATTAATCAGATATTATATAGATTAGTAGGGAGAACTCACTATTTTTTTCCTAGATGAAGTTTCAAAATTACTTGTAAGTTCCCATTTCTCTATAGGTTTAGGAGATGACTAACCTTACCTATCCATTTAATATATTTTCTTATGAAATAATTCCATTTAGATTATGCAATTCCCTCGGTATATTTCAAATGTTTATGGTAAGTATTTTTTTGATCATGTTAAATATTTACTAGAGGAATTTTTAAATGAATTTACTATTTTTAGAGACTCATTATATCATTAATTGTAAAATCATGATTTTTTTTGAAAATGTGCATCGAAAATAATCTTGTTTTAATATTTTAAAAGTGTTACTTCATGGTGAAAATATGAATAGTACTTGGGTATGCCATTTCAAAAAAATGCATTAAGGTGGATAAATCAAAAATTGAAGTGAAAAATTGTTTTCCTTACCCGACATGTCTGATACATATTATACATTTTATAGATTATGTTTGATTTTATATGAGGTTCATTTGGGACTTTATTAATATTTATATTCCCATATATATATTAAATTTTAAAGAAGATGATTTTGATTTTGATGTTGAGTGCAGGAAATATTTTTATGAGTTGAAGAGAAGATTGATCACCCCACTAGTGATGCTACCTCCAAATTGGGAGAAACCTTTTGAGAAACTTAGAGATGCTTCAAACCAAGTTATGGGAGTATTTGTATACCAAAATATTGAGTTAAAATCACAATACATTGTATATGAATCAAATACACTACATTCTATCCACCCCAAATACACAAACAAAGAAAAATAATTTCTAGAAGTTGTATTTACTTTTGAAAAATTTAGATCTTATTTATTAAGGAATAAAGTTTTTGTTTTTTATGATCATCCTTCCCATATATATTTTATAAGTATGTGACATTCCCATCTTAATTCTCTCAAAAAGTGTCCAAAATAGTGGATCCACTAGACCATATGTGTGACTCCCCATATGTTATAGGATATTAGATATTAGAGGGTGGATACTGTGGTAAAGTGGAGAGACAACACCCTTATATATGAGTAAAATAATAATGTAAATTTAGACAATTAAATACAGATATATAAATTATTAAATCGATGCCATGGTAAGTTCCAAAAATAAATAGAACCCATATTTCATAAAAATGTACTATATATAAGTTCTGATTATCATAAATATCAATATAGATCATATTAATCAATCTATTAAAATAATAAAACAGAATAAAATATATAAAATCCCTAAATATTGGTCTTGAGTCCAAGATCAATCTCATATCTTGTGCTTCACATGTATGCTACCCAAAATCAAGCATCATTCACAAGGACCTTTCCCTTATCCTATCTTAAATTCATGAAATATTTTATAGTACCAACCAAAAGCTCTTGTAGGGTGTGTGTACAACTCAGTGGGCCACCACTAAAGGTTTATAAAATCATATCCAGTCTTAGAAATAAGTTCATGCTAATATGTAATATAAATAAAATAAATAATAATAAATAAACCATTTCAAGTCATAAATTTACACCTTAAACTGACCATACCTTCTTAAACCTAATATTAATTTATCTTTAAACATGATTTTGATTAGTCACAAATGAATCCAAGGGTGATTTCCTAAAATAATTCCAAACTAAGTATCATAAGTAGGCCTAAACGAGTCAAAGGGGGATTCCCCAAGGAATTCTGAACTGAGTATCATAAGTAGGCATAAAAAAAAATCCAAGGGGGGATTATCTAAGGCATTCAAAATTATTTAAAATGAAAACCAAGTTCTTATAAAATAAATATAACCATTCATTAAGTTCAATTCAAAATTTCTCACATAATAACCATTAACTTCATATCCTAGAGAAATATTTAGCCATCCCAACCATCATCGTTCACTCATGGCCTCCATTAGGCTCACCCTTTTCATTACCTATTTTAAATTATCAAGCCATTATCTCCCTGTGGGATGTATAAATTATTTTCTAATCAATTACAAGTTATTCATGGCCCATGGATGGGGTTATTTTCATATAATAAAGTCACATGACACTTATTTATAACTTTAGTGTTGAGTGTAGTGTGTGTTGGCATGAACACGTTCCATATTCACAACAAAACAATGATACTTTTAAGGGATAGATTATAAAATTCCTACCTTATAATCATATAATTCCACTCATCTAGTATTTTCCATTGATTTGGGATCAGATGGAATGAATTTAAAAGGAAGAAAAAATCCATGGAAAATAGGGAGCAATGACATAATATAACCAGATACTGATATAAATGAGGAGAAAAAGCTAATAAACTCATATATTTACATTATATTTCTTATATAATGAATGATGATCAAAATAGATTATAATTATGAGAGAAAACTCACAAAAGGAGGAGGATTAAGATCTAAGTATGGGGTGATGAAGTAAAAATGGGGAAGAAAATTGGGTATTAAGGTATTAAAATCATAAGTGAAAATTATAATTTTTTACTTTTTAAGAGGTCTCATAGTTTGAAAAACCATGAACCAACCATGAATATACCACCATCTGGGACACTCCACTTTACACAAGTAGGCCTCATGATTTAATAAACTACGGGGCAAACATACAAAATGTCTCATCAATTTATCATAGGTTCTATACGGTTATCAAGATCACTTTGCATAATTAACTATTGTGATCCTATATTAACCACTATGAATAGTTGGACACATGGTAGGCATTAAATATGTGCCAACCATGTTATAACAATGTGTCCCTAACCACAAGTACAAATTCTTCAAATTCTGGTCTCCAAACCCCAAAATGTTATAAAAACCTCCCTAGATCCCCAAAACACATTCAAGACAAAAAAACCAATTAAAGTAACAAGTTTGGGGGAAAATCTAAAGAGTAAGATACCTCAAGAATGGATAGGTATTTATAGAATAATTCTTAAGAAAAACCATGGCTTGTCAGATGGATATTTCTAATTTATAAGTTCAATCTAGAGATAAATGATAGGAAAGGAGTTGAGATCCAAGTGGAAGATCTCATAATAATATTACACAACATAGATGAAATTGATATTCTAGACCAAGAACCAGTTATTGATTACATTCCAAGATAGTAGTTGTACATATTTTAAGGATAAGTACCCTTGTATACTAATATAGTTGACTATTTGGTAGTTTCTTAGGAACCATCTCATCTAAATCCCCAAAAAATTTAAAGTATTAAATCTAAATAAATATTTAAATTTGGGAATATCCTTAAATATTTAAAATATACAATGACTAAGTGATAAGAAGATTCTTAGATGAGAGTGAAATCAAATCTATTTTTCACCTTTTCACACTCTATCTTATGGAGGAAACTTTAGATCTCAAAGGAAAAATAGGTTAGTTTTATAATCAAGGATTTATTGGCCCACTTTGCTTAAATATTCATAGGAATTTTTTAAAAAATGTGAAAAATTTAAATTCAATGGAAACATCTCTAATAAATAAGAAAGTCTCCAAAAAACACTCAGTTTTATGAAAATTTTGAAGCTCTAAGAATACATTTTATGGGAACTTTACCATATAGTTTGGTAATTGTTATCTAATTCTTGATGTGGATTATGTTTTAAAAGGGTGGAATATAAGGGCACCAAAACTATTGATACTAACATTGTGAGTTCTTTTGTCAGGATTAACATATTTTGCAAGTTTGGAGTTCCAAGATCCACTAATAGGGATCAAGGAATCAAATATTACAATTAAAAAATTGAGTCTTTATGAGAATATATGGAGTATATAAAAAAAATCCACACCTTACCATCTATAGAAAAAAGGGTAAGTTGAAGTTTCCAATAGGGAGATCAAGGCGACTTCAGATAAAATCGTTAAGAAAAACCAAAATGATTAGAGTCAAAGGTTGAAATAATCCTTATGGGATTATTTAAAATCCTATAAAACTAACATCGGAATGAATCCATACATAATTATTTATGAGAGGACCTATCATATAACTATGGAGTTAGGGCACAAATCCTACTAAGTTAGGAAAAAAATTCAATTTAGACATGGAAAGAACCAGAAAAGAGATAAGACTTTACCTACAAGAACAAGAGGAAATTAAAAGATAATATTTTTAAAATTCTATTATTTAAAACAAGAGAACAATATTGTATTATGATAAATTGATTTAAAAAAAATTCTTTCATCCATGGTAAAAAGTGATGATTTATAACTCAAGAATCAATAAAATTCCAGGTAAACTTCGGTCTGGATGGGAAAGTCCATTTATAGTCACTCACATATATACTTTTGGTGTTGTAAATATTTAAAATAAATATAATATAACCCATTTACTATTAATGGGAACAGTATAAAGGAATTCTATGGAAGTATGTCCCAAAAAATAGTGGAAGATATCACACTCCTCCAACTTGTTTATTAATGTAGAACCCTTTGGTTTTACCTATCTTTAAAACTTTATTTATTTCTATGATTCAATTTTAAATAAAAATCCATTGTAAATAAGTTTAAATTCATTTAGGACACTACATCGTTTAATTTTGAGGGTGGGGACCTTCTTTGTTTATGATTTCCATTTTTTTTCTTCAAAATTTGTGACTTTTTAAATTTTTTGTGTGTTTCTTTTTCATAATTTAATTGTGTTTTTGGAACTTATTGATGATAATTTGAATGGTCATGAAAAATTTGAATATATTACAATGATGATAAATATATTTTACCCATTTAATCACCTTAAATGAATAGTAAAATGATTTTTTTTCAAATTCTAAGTGAGGGGATATCATGAAAAGGCCACTAAAGTTTGAATATAATTCCATGACATACTACCCTACATTAGAAATTACTTAATTGAGAGGATTATAAACAAAATTTTAAATCTTATTTACAATTCCCTCATTTTTAAGAGAACCAAGAATTTATTGAATAACCAAAAATTTCTCAGTAATCTAGTAAAAACCTTAGAGTATTTAAGGACTTTGTGATATAAATTACTGAGGCATTATTTTAATTATTAATCCCCATTTTTCATGAAATTTATTTTATATTTTACATTTACATTTGAAATTTTAAGCCCTTAGAATCCATTTATGACCTTGTTAGGAAGAAAAATAACAATCCAAAAATCCCCATCTTCCTTACTCTATAAGACGATACATGATTTAGGATGAATTCAAGTGTGAGATAAGTGAGAAAGTGAGAAGGACTAAAGGTTTTTGAAAAAAACGTTTCAACTAAACAGAGAAGTGTTTTAACATTTGGGTTATGGATTTTTTGGAAAATTATGATGGGAAGGATGGGATGATGACCTGCATATTATTCAAGGCTGGGTATAGAAGAATACTAATGTTTTGAAGTTATGATTGCCACTATTTCCATTTGGAAATTCAATTATACAAAAAATTATAGATCTAAATTCAAGTTGAAATAATGAAATAAAAATATAAATATGGAATACAACTATCATTGATTATAATATTCTCTAAGGTGGGATGACCAAGAGTTTGGATAAGAGTTTGGAGGAAAAATAGAGTTGAAATTTTTCTTAAAGAAAGGCCTAGGGACACATCATAATGTAAGGGAAATAATTCCTAATCTGCGGAAAGATATATCTCATACCTATTTAAGAAAATACAAAGTCCCTTTCTAAATTCAAGTGAAGAACCAAAATAAAACAAATCAACCAAAATATAATAATGTAATTAGATAAGGGGAATGTTTATTTCTAATAGAATGAAAAGGGTGTGAGATTTCCTATAAAAAACTCAAAGGATTTTTGCTAAATCAGTGGAGAATGGTAGAATGTGGAATCCATTATTGAATGAAACTTAAAATCATGAATTATTCTTCATCATAGAGTAAAAAATATTAATCTACCTCAAAATATTCTCAATATAAACCACCAAAATTAATCCATAGAAAAAACCTAAAAATTATTCATGATATACACAAATAATTGACTCATTGGGTGGATGTGAATAAATTCATCAAGCTGATGGTGACCATTTTCTTGAGATTGGAATTAGAAAAACATAGTTTGAAATTCATACATTAGAGTTGAGTGAATTATTTCCAAAATGGTAGGTATAATTGAAAATGATAGGATAGAAAAAGTGGAAATTAATTGAATATAATTAATAAATAAAATAGAATTAGGATAATTAAGAAGGCACGATAAGATTTAGGACCATGGTGTTGAAAAATGGACTCATAATGTTCAGTGCTTGAACATTACTTGGTTAATTTTATTAAAGTTCACTTGTCCAAGAGTCCATGGTTTAAGTTTCATATAATTAAAAGGAAAGTATTTTTATAAATTTCACTTTGATATTCATTATTTTAATCACACAATTTTGATTAATTATTTTTTAAATACCATATTTATTAGTTTTGTGAATAATTTGGATTTTAATTTTAAAATTGTTTAAAACATGATTTTTTGTTGTGTATTTTATATTTGGAATTATTATAATAAACCCTAAAATTAAATTTGGGTGTTTTTATTTTATTATAAGATATATGAAAGGGATTTTGAAAGCTGAGAGTCTATTTCAAGAAGTTTAAAATTTATGTGAAGAAATTCTAGAATCATTGTTCTTGAGTCAAGAAAAATTGGATAAGGAAATTATCTTACAACACCTTTGTATGATAATTTGTGAGATATATAGAAGAATTATCCCAAAATTAAGAAAATTCATCAGGTTATAAGATATTTTGATCTTTTACATAATTTTCATGTGTATGATATTTGGAAAAGTCAAAATCCACATGAAACATGACATTTCACCTAGGCATAATACATTTGAGAAGGCCATAGGATATTTTGATCTTTTGTGTGATATTTAGAGTACACCAAGATTTTTCAAAGGAAAAATTCATACATGAAATAAATTTTGGCTTCCCATATGAAATTTTATCTATATTTAAGATAATTATCCTAAGTGTAGGTAATTTTTTCTATGTGTAAAATAGTTTACTTTAAAAAATGATGAGAATTTTCATAACGATAAAAAAAATGAAAATGAGGTTGGTGTATATTTAGATATTAAATGTCATGATTTTTTGTGAGATTTAAGATAAGGATTTTTTTATGGAACTTTAGTATTCATACTAAAAATCAAAGGATTCCATTCATACTGTGACATGAATAATTATTTTGATCAAGAACTAAGGAAGAAAGATTTATCTTTTCAAGAAGATCGGATTGTGCTGGGGATTTAAGTCTATTAAAAAAATGTAAAATTTAGAGAAATTAAAAATAAAGGATATCATAGGTTTGAAAATGGTCAAATAATATGGAAACTGAATCCTTTAAAATGGAATGTGTGGTTGAAGCTATGCATAAGGAGAGAGATCACATTGGAGACTTCTTCTGCTACTATTATTGCTTTAGTTTTATTTTATATTTTATTTAGTACTATAATGATTTCATTTTCCCTATGAATTTTTACTAACCTTCTAATGGAAGATTAATTATAGAGTGACTATGGAAGGTAATTATTCTCTTTTTTAATTATTAAGTCTTCACACTTCATCAAATTAAATTCTCTCTCTTTTGTTAACTGGTTTCGATATTCAATGGAAGTTCTTAATATCAGATGTGTTTGTATTTGGTTTTATTTATATTATTTATTTATTTTCCTTTTAAAATGCTACATAATCTCCCACAACTTATTTATAATATATATGAGATGGAATATGATATGTGTGAGTGTTTAATTAATCAAAAATTTTCAGCATGTGTGGAAGGGATAGTGGACACTCTTGATTGTTTAGGAAGATAAAGATGCGATTAGGTGTTGACTAAGTCAATCTAGGGTGATTAACTATAACTCTTATAAATAAAGTAATGAGGGTATAATAAGATTTTATTTTAATTAGGAATATTCTCACCCAAACCATTTAGTAAAGGGTGAGGGTTTAAGTGATCTTGAATCCTCTCACTCACTAGTTGATAGGAAGAAGAGACGAATGATTTAAGTACTAGGATAATATTGAAATTGAAAAAAACCTAACCTAGTCACCATTATTATAATTTTTTCAACCCTTTATTTTCTTTACATTTTAGAACCACAAAAAATCGAAAACACTCCCAAGTGAATACTAATTTTGTTCACTCCTCTATAGTGGAAATATTAGGGTTACCTCTAGAACAACATCAATATGGGCATGTGAGTATGCTAGGATCCTCCCTCTATTGGACTGAAATTAAATTTGAATGGATCTTGTGTTGTAGGGTCCATTAGAGGAAAATATATATTTTTGGAATAATAGAGGATTTGTAATTATAGGTTTTAGTTCCTTTTATAGCACTGGAAACTCACTTGGAGTAGAGGTAAGAGCTTTGATCAATGGGCTTCAGCTATGAAAACTATACAACATTATGCTCAAGAATGTGGAAACAGATTCCAAAGTTCTTGTTGGGATGTTGAAAGGTAATAATAATCCCCCATGGGAGCTAGTATACTTCATAATAAAGAAAGGAGGTTGTTAGGCCATGGTTTGAAGGTTGGGAATACATGGAGGGAAGGCATATTTGTAACATTCCAATTCTGAATGTCACCCAAAGGTGACCTATAACCGATTGATCACCTGGCCTCAAGAGAATTTCCCTAAATTCCAGAGACTTTCGGCTTGCAGTGAAGGCCTTTGGTGTGATAGTGGAGAAACTATTCCCTCATTAGAAGAGTAACACGGTAGAATGGAAATCAGATAACAATAGAGGACACAATAACGCTATACAATAAGTAAACAACAGAACATTGAAAGTAAATAAACAACTGCAACATATATATATAAATAATTATGCATGTATCAAGTATCTAGGAAGGCATCAAAACAAGTCACAATGCTGGAATACAATACTAAATCCAAGTAAAAAAGAAAACAAGTAAACAAATCCAGAAGCATCGCAAGCCTCAGCTTGGTCCCATGCTCTCCAGATCCACAAAAATCAAGTACCTGAAATAGAAGGGAACTTTCGATTATCTATACTTGCAAGAATATAATATGTTTGGTCCCAAAATCATGACCCAAACATGGTGTGAGACGGATCCCAATAGGCAAAAAACCAAAGATCTGTTCCTAACTGTCAGTGAATATATATAACAGGAAAATATGAAAAATGAAGTAATAAACAAGGAGGTACTCAAAAGAAAATAGTCCTATAGTTTCAACCACCTTCATTTACATTTATTAAATACTCAACCAATCATTCACAAGAAACCCTCTGGGAAATTTCTCATAGCCTAACCCCTATGGTTCAACTTATCATTTAACTATAAAGATATAACAACCCCCTGGGATATCTCACAAAGTCTAATCCATTTTTCCTAATGCAAACAAAGACTCTCTGAGGAAGCACTCACCATCAATCCCCCTATAGCCTTTTAATGATAAACTATAAACTCTATGAGGGAGCAATCAACTTCAATTTCCCTTATGGTCTTGTAACGATATCTATAGACACTCTGAGGGAGAAATCATCATCAATCCCCCCTATGGTCTCGTAGCATGAAAAGTATAACAGATACTCTAGGGAATCCCTCAATTTCAATTCCCCTTATGGTCTCACTACACTAGGTTCCCATAGCCCTATGTAAAGAAATCATGCACAGAGATATTCAACAACCAAAGTAAATCACAAATACTACTTGACTAAGCAACTACAAAGCATATCACAAGCATGTCATATAATATCAAATCCATCCTAACAATACTAGGCGTGGACAACATAACAACCTAACATGCAATTCTAGACCCAACATATAATATCAAGTCAAACATCAGAAAACACATCCATAGCAAGGTAAAAAACCCTATTTATAATAAAAAACCCATACTCAAGTAAACAGGGCTTGGAAGAAATTAACAGGGTTAAATTCCCTAAAAACTCAATACCCTAAACTTGGGTATTGGGCAATTTTGCACATATAATTCAAAGACAATATACAGAAAAGAAAAAACCACCTACCTCGACGTTGCATGATCAGTATAGTTGAACCTCAGCCTTTGATTTGACCTAGAACATCATAGATCTACAAAAATAGCCAAAATTTTCAACCAAGGATATATTATAAGAGAGAATAAATCAAGAAATTAGTATTTAGAAGAAGGAATAAATCACTATAGTGATTCCAACACAATCGATGATGATTGATTCGGAGTACGGACGGTCGATCAGGGGCTCTGGGAAGAAACGACGATATCCGTCGCTCTTAGATGAGACGAGCCAAGAAGAAGATGTTTCTGTATATTAGACGTAACCCCAGTCCATTTAATAAATTAAAAATAAAAGTACATGGTGTTTATATGCCATTACTAGGCCCCTCTTTAGGCAGTCCTCCCTCATTGTCACACGGTCATGTACACGGCTGTGACACGACCAAACACGGCTTGGACTCGGTTCCAGAGTACACGACGTGTACCAGGAAGTACAGGATGTTTACTCCTAAAACTTTTTTTCTTCCCAATTTCCTCAAAAACAACTTGAAAAGAAAACTCATACCAGAAAAGAAGATCCGGGTTCTTACAAACTTCCCCCCTTAAAGAAATTCATCCCCAGATTTTATTAACAAGGGTGCGATGAAGAAGAATCCCCGAACAACTCTGGACACTACAATCGTACATATACCTCCCTATATCAAGTCTCATATTGTACTCATCCATGTTTCCACAACAACCTTACCAGAGGAACATACCGACCATAGAGAACCTTTGTGCCTTGATCAAAAATCCAGATAGGATGCTCTTTAAATGAGGTGTCCACCTCGAACTCAACCTCCTTGGGTAGAAAAACATAAGATGGGTATGAGAAGTAACGTCGTATCTGAGAAACATGGAAGATTTCATGAATAGACCAATACCTTTGAGGTAACTTTAACCTATAGGCAATCGGCCCAACTCTCTCCAAAATCTCAAATGACCCGACGTATCTTGTTGAAAGATTACCCTGTCTTCTAATCCTCCTATGTCCTAACCTTGGTGTGATATGAAGAAAAACCTTGTCTCTGACCTCAAACTTCAGAGGTCATCTCCTTCTATCAACATAAGACTTCTGTCGTGACTATTAAGTAGCCATCCTCTTTTGAATCAACTCTATTTTCTTCGTGGTCTCTTGGACAAGATGAGGTCCCAGCATAGCTACCTCTCCTGCTTCCAGCTAACACTGGGGTGATTGGCATGGCCTACCGTACAAAACCTCATAAGGTTACATCTGAATAGTTTATTGAAAAATATTATTGTAGGAAAAATCCACCATAGGTATATGATTCCCCAAAGAACCTATAAAATCTAGGACGCATGCTCGAAGCATTTCCTCCATCACCTGAATCGTACGCTCTGACTGGCCATCTGTCTGGGGATGGTAAGTTGTACTCAGAAGTACCTATATTCCCAAATCCCTCTATAGTCCCTGCCTGAACTGAGGAGTAAAACAAGCATCCCTATCCAAAACAATGGAGTGTGGAACCCCATGTAGATGTACAATATCCTAGATGTACAACCTTCCCTTCTCATCAACACTAAACGTCTTATTAACTGGTATGAAATGGGAAACCGTCGTGAGTTTTTCAACGACAACCCAAATTACATCGTTCCCTAGAGGCGACCTTGGTAAGATTATCACGAAGTCCCTCGTGACATCATTCCACTTCCACTTGGGAATAGGTAACTACTGCAAAAAACCTACTGGTCACTGGTGCTCTTCCTTCACCTGCTGATAGGTATAACACCTCATCACAAAACCAACAACATCTCTCTTCATACCAGGCCATGAATACTGAAAGTGTAGATCTCGATACATCTTGGTGACACCAGGATGAACTACCCAAAATAAAAAATGAAAATACCACATAATATTCTCACGTATGTCCACTGACACCCATACGCACACATGAAAATGCAATATCTCATCCCCGCATATGGTCCATTCAGGAATAGGGTCCTCTCCTAAGACACTCTCCCATAGAACTAGGCCTTCAAAATATGATAGCTACCTCATTCGAACTCGATCAAGTAGAGAAGAGGTAACAACCACATAAGAAAGAAACATCTACCCCTGTCTGTCATGCACCTCCAAATGCATCATAGAGAACAAAGCCCTAAGCTACCACCCACTACTGGACTCCTGATCTACCTATACCCGAGTCCTTCTTCTCAACGCATCAGCTACTGAGTTGCCTTTCCCAAGCATATAGGCAAGCTCAAATTCAGAGGATTTAAGGTATTCAACCCACCTTGGCTATCTCAAATTCAAATCACACTGGGTGTAGATGTGTTTGAGACTTTTGTGGTCGGTGAAATCCAAAAAATGCTCTCCCAATAGATAATGTCTCCAATATCATAAATCATGAAAAACTGAAGCCAACTCAAGATCGTGCGTCAGGTAATTCCTCTCATGTGGCCTCAACTTTCGAGACCCATATGCAATGAATCCTCCCCCTGCATAAGCACTGCTCCCAAACCGACACCTGATATATCACAGTAAAAAGTATATCTCTTGCTCTGGTATGGGAAAAATAATATTAGTACTGAAGTAAACCTCCTTTTCAACTCTTGAAAGTCTGAATCGTAGGAATATATCCACATGTACTTCACACCCTTCTTAGTCAGGCCCATTAGTGGTGCTGATAAGCATGAAAAGTCCTGTATAAAATGTTTGTTGTAACCAACCATCCCTAGAAAACTCTGAACCTCAATGACATTCTTCGATTTCTCCCAGGAAACTACTTATCTCACTTTATTTGGGTCTACTGATACTCCTGTATCTGAGACAACATGACCCATGAAGTGGATATAGTCCATCCAAAAGTGGAATTTTTAGAGCTTAGAATATAACCGGTGCTCTCTCAGTGTACTCAAAACGATATCACGATGGGTAGCATGGTCATGTTGAGTGTGATATTACACCAAGATATCATCCATGAAAACCACCAAAAAGGAATCCAAGTATGGATGGAACACTCGGTTCATCAGTACCATAAAAACTATGGGTGCGTTCATGAGACCGAAATACATAACCACATACTCGTATAAACCATACCTTCCCCGAAAGTCTATAAGAGGTGTATCTGATGGTATAACACACAAATGATGATAACTGAATCTCAAGCCAATATTCGAGAACACCCTGTCTCCTCAAAGATGATCAAATAGATCATCAATCCTTGGCAAGGGATATCAGTTCTTGACTGTCAACTGGTTCAACTTCCTATAATCCACAAAAAGTCTGAGAGTATCGTCCACCTTCTTCGCAAACTAGATAAGCCAACCCCAAGGAGAAGTACTGGGTTAGATGAAAACCTTGTGTTTTAACTCCTCTAAATACTTCTTGAGCTCCTGTTACTCTGGTGTATCCATCCTATAAGGTCGAATGGACACCGGTGCTTCCCCCTAGAACAAGCTCAATGGAGAAGTCTACCTCTCACTTTGGAGGAAAACCTAAAAATTCCCTTGGAAAGACATCCTGGAAACAATCCACCACTAGAGGAAAGTCCATCTGTGAAGTCCCCTAGTCATCCAGATATAGAAAATAAATCTAGGCTGTTACTCCTCCCAACCCATGATGTTTGGGTGCCACTCTTCTCTCCTAAACATCCCATTAACCCTTTTTTAGAAATAACCCAATCTCTGGTGATGTGAAACTAACCCTACGATGATTGAAACAGATCAAAAACTAGAAGGGAACCAACTAGTTCATTCCAAAAATGACATCAAAGCCTCTCATATCTAAGACAAAGAGGTCCCATTAGAAGTGAAATCCACCGATCTCAAGAGGGCACTCCTTGCACTGACTTACACTAGCCATTCTAGTCCCCAACAGTGTGTCTAGCATCAAGACATCAGTAGAAGTAAAGATAAAGAGCCCAAGGATCTCCAAAACAGCAAAAGATATGAAACTATGGGAATCCTCTGTATCGAAAATTAAAGAATATAAAACTGAGGCAACTAGAATTGTACCTATAACTATAGAGGTTCTGAGATCCTGCTCCTACTGGGTCTGCTCCACTGCAAAAGTCTGACCTATACCATGACCCTGCGACCATGCCTAACCACCCTGAGCTGATTTACCTTGTTGTTACTGAAAGATAGGTGACTAGATACCACAAACACAACCTCCACCTCATATTGAGTGGCCAGATGAACTCTAGTTCCCAGACTGATGAGAAAATGATGGTCCTGCTCTTAAATGAGGAGTCATAGAAGAACTTCTATCACATACTACTGGTAAGAAGAACAGACAAAAATGCCAAAGATGCCCCATCTTTCCATAAGATCTGCATTCAACTGGGTCTCTCGGGCAATGTGGCCTTGTATTCCCACCTTTCCCACACTGATAGCGTACCACTTGGCTACCTGAAGGTGTATCCCGCCTACGTGGATCTCCATGTGTAGACTCTTTGTAGCACTTCCAACTATCAGCTGGAGGAGAACCAATTATAGATACTAAACCACCCTTGACCATAACTCCAGAATCTCTCAAGTTGTGCTCGGTGATCAATTCCTGGTTGACTATGGAAGATATGATCATCAACCTGAAGATGTTCACCTGATATTAGATTTCATTCCTGAGACCATCCTAAAACTTCCTTGCTAGGAAAAGATAATCACCCCCTATAATGGGTGTGAAGAGCTGCAACTCTATGAAGTGAGAAGAATACTCCATGAATGATAGATTAACCTACTCCAAACACATGAAATCTTAGGATCAGTTGGCCCTCAAAATATCTGGGTAGAATTAGTCATAAAAGGTACGCCAGAACTCATCCCAAGCTATAACCTGCTAGCGTCCTGCCAGAGATATCACATCCCACCATCTCTTGGTGGGATCCCAAAGAATATACATATTGAGCTTCACCCTCCTCTCTAGAGGCGTCTCCATATGTTCGATTATAGATAGAATGGATTCTAACCATGACTCTATAGCCTAAGGTCCTCCATCCCTTGAGAAATTGGGAGGATGCTGCTGTTAAAAAACCCACTTCAATTTTGGAATTGATGGGGCATGAGGTAGTAATCCCTGAAAAGTTTGCATAAACCTCATGAATCTTTATCGGAACTGTGCATCAACACGTGTATCCAGAATTACGGCTGGTGCCCAGACAGGCATGACAGGAGGATTTGCTGGTAGTTCCTAACTAGCCTTGTCCAGTGTCTGATCACTGCCTTGTATCTGGCGTACAACTGGAGGGCATCTTGGTTTCATGAATTTTCAAGTTCAGGCATACATATCAGTTCAATATTATCAGGAAATAATATTTAAATGTTTAAGAAAGGAATAGGTGAAGAAAACAATCAAGTTTTTGAAAACATGGATACATGGTGTGTATGACCACTACATAGCTTATTCCCTTAAGTCTTTATATGAGTGTTTACTTTTGACCAAAACTAGTCGTGTAACCGCCCACCACACAACGTGTTCCTCCCAAGGAAAAAATGTGTACCTAAATAATTCCCCCCTGCCCTAGTTACTCTACACAGCTAAGCCACATAGTTCACCTAGAATGAAACTACACAGCATGTTCATGACAAACATGGTGTGTACTAGAAGGTTTTCACTGACCCGTGTCTTTTGTCACACAGAAGGTTACACGGTTGAATCTACACGACATGTTAAAGCTGGACACGGTGTGTACTACATGAGTTTCATCCATCTGTGTCGTTAGTCACATGGCTAGACACATGTTCTATACAACACGACGTGTACGTCTGGTACATGGCTTATTCTACCAAAGATTTTCCAACCCCATGTCTCTGCTCACATAGTAAGTCACACGGATAAAGATTACACGACGTTTACATAGAGTACACAACATGTACTTATGAAAACTTTTCCTTCTCGAACAGAAGGTTACATGGCGTGTATTCCTCAATACACACCGTGTATTCTCTATTTTTCTGGACAGTAAGCCTTATAAACTACTCCAAAACCAATAAAAACACTGAAACAACCATTAAAGTGCTAAATTCTAATTCTTGGGGGCCCCATACTCCCCACAAATCAAAGTTTGGCATCATATTCATGTATTTCAAAAAGTATAATAGTGCAATAAATCACACGATTCACCAAATTCCAATCCATAAGGGCCCATAACACCCCAGGGACCAAAGTTTGGTGTTTATTAAAATGAACTTTAAGCATTAGAAATACCCTATCAAACACCAGACATTCTATCAAGGCATCTATCACAACAACATGCATATCTAGCACAACATCTATCACAACAACATGCAATCACTAATGCAACCTAAATGGAATGACAAAAATGCATGACATGTGATCTCTAAAAAGTTTCTATATGATGCATGAGATGGAATACCCTCATCTCATCGGGTTTCAATAGAAATAGAACTTCAATAATATCAACAATAATAACAAAAAACATGTGAATCACCCGACAGTGAAATCAAATCAACTGTAATAACTGAAAAACCAAAAAAATTGGAATAATTAAGGTAAATTAGCATTTCCTTGGACATGGGTTAACTACTCACAGGCACAAATTATTACCAACTACCGATTCCTTAATATCAGTAGCTATAGGATCCAAATAATAAGTCAAGAAGAAAATAATTCCCTCTGATACCACTTTGTAACGTCCCGATTCCTGGTGCTGCCCAAAGGTGCCCCGTAATTGGTTGGTAACATGGACTCAAGCACATTTCCCCAAATGCCAGAGGATTTCGACTAGTAGCCAGGGACTTGGTTGTGATAACGGGGAAACTATGACCTCATTGGAAAAGTTACACAGTGGAATGACAATCAGATAACCATAGTGGAAGCAGTAACACTATAAAATAAGTAAATAACAGAATACTGAAAGTAAATAAACAACTGCAACATATATATATATAAATAATGATGCATGTCTCAAGTATCTAGGAAAACATCCAAATAAGTCACAATGATGGAATACAATATGAAATTCAAGTACAAAAGAAAACTCGTAAACAAATCCAGCAGCATCACAAGCCTCATCTTGGTCCCATGCTCTCCATCTCTACAACAATCAAGTACCTGAAGTAGAAGGGAGCTTTCCCTTATCTATAACTGCAACAAGATAATCTATTTGGGCCTAAAAGCATAACCCAAACAGGGTGTGAGATGAATACCAGTAGGAAACCACCCGAAGATCTGTGCCTAACTGTCATTGAATATACATAACAGGAAAATATGAAAAATGAAGTAATCAACATGGAGGTACTCAAAAGTAAATAGCCCTATAGTTTCAACCACCTTCATTTACATTTATTAAATATTCAACCAATCATTCACAAGCAACCCTCTGGGAAAGTTCTCACATCCTAAACCCTTTGGTTCAACTTATCATTTAATTATAAAGATATAGAGACCCCCTGGGATAGTTCACATAGTCTAATCCCTTTTGTCTCATGCAAACAAAGACTCTTTGGGGAAGCACTCACAGTCAATTCACCCTATTGTCTTTTAATGATAAACTATATAATCTCTGAGGAAGCACTCAATGTCCATTACCAATGTGTTCTTGTAATGATATCTATAGACACTCTGAGGTATCACTCAACGTCAATCCCCCCTATGGTCTCGCAATGTGAAAAGTATAACGGACACTCTAGGGAAGCCCTCAATATCAATTCCCCCTATGGTCTCACTACACCAGGTTCCCATATCCCGGTGTAAAGTAATTGTGCACAATGATATTTAGTAGCCAAATTAAATCACAAATACTACTTGGATGAACGACTACAAAGCATATCACAAGTATGTCATATAATATCAACTCCATCCTAATAATACAATGCATGGAAAGCATAACAGCCTAACAATAAATTCTAGACCCCACAACCAATATCAAGTCAAACATGGTAAAGCACATCCATAACAAGGTAAACAACCCTATTTATAATAAAAAACCACACTCAAGAAAATAAGGCATGGAAGACATTAACATGGTTAAATTCCCTAAACATGCAATACCCTAAACTAGGTTACTGGGAACTTTTGCACATATATATCAAAAATAATATATAGAAAGTCACAAACCCCCTACCTTGACATTGCATGATTTATATAGTTGAACCTTAGCCTTTTAATCGACCTAGAACATATTAGATCTAAAAAAATTTCCAAAACATTCAACCAAGGATATATCATGAGAGAGTAGAAATCAAGATATGAGACTCTAGAATAAGGAAGAACTCACCTTGGCGAATCCAATGTAATTGATGACGGTTGATTCGGAGCACAGATGGTCGATCAGGGGCTTCGGGAAGAAATGACGATATCCGTCACTCCTAGAAAAGATGAGCGGAGAGAAGATTTTCTGTTGATTAGATGCAACCCCGGTCCATTTAATCAACTAAAAATAACAGTACATGATGTGTCCTTTAAAAGTATACAGTGTGTATATGGATTTACTAGGTCCCACCTTTGGCAGTCCTTCCACATCGTTATATGGTCTTGTTCACGACCGTGACATGACCAGACACGACCTGGACTCGATGCCAGAGTACACGATGTGTACAAGGAAGTACACGGTGTGTACTCCTAAAACTGCCCTTCTTCCCATTTTCCTCAAAAACAACTTGAAAAGAAAACTCATACCTAAAAAGAAGATCTAGGTTCTTACATCTTTATGGAAGATGCTTTTGCTTGTAATGGAGTACTGCGTGAGGTGATTATTTTATATTTTAATACGGGATCTCTTTGAAAGGATTGAAATCTCATTGTGAGGGGAAATTCCCTTGGTCTTCACCACTTTTGGTAGCCTTGACTATTGTTCCATCCCTTTTATCTAATCAGAACCTAACATTTTAGTTAGGATGGATTTGAGAATCCTAGGTTTGGAGTGGGTTATTTGGTGATGTTATGGGAATGAGATCACCTGTTGTTTTTTTCACCAAGGAGTGAAGGCGATGATTGGATTACGAGAGGCTTAAAATTTTCCTTGGATCCAATATGAGATGTGAATGGCCAAGATGGTGGTTTAGATCTAGTTAGGTTGGTGTGAGTGGTTTAGTAATTTTAGTGGAGGAAGAGATTGTTGTAAATATCTCATACAATGAGAAACACCCTCATAAGGGTGGGTTGGACTCTCAATGAGTTCCATTATTAGGATGATCCCTCCATTGATAGAGATGGTGTGGTAGAGGGGATTTTCCCCAAGTGTTTGGATTAAGATATCACTATAGGATAAGCGAGACGCGACCAAGGGTGGGTTGGGGGTCCTTTATAAAAAATTTTTCATAGCAATTCCTATGGAATTTGTATCAAATGGATCATGATGGTTCTAGATGAGTGAAACCAATTTCTGATGAGTATATTGACCAAAATCTTCAAATCGGGTTATATAGGGTCTATAGGATGAGAGAACACCAATGAATATTGGATACGACTTGGTTCCAATGAGTAAAGTATAGATGGGTCAGGAGGACCATAGTGTATTACCATTATAAGAGAGATGAGGATGTATATAGTTTCAGTATGATGTTATTGTATGACCGGGATGGTCTTGAGGGTTAGGTATGGGATTCTAAGAGGGAAAAAAGAAGTTCCTTAAGATGTGTGTTTAGGCCCAAATGGATAATACCTTGGTGATGATATGGTGAGCTTATGGATGGGATGTTATTCATAATGTATATTATGTGATGGTTATAAGGAGAGAAGATTACCCTATTGCATTATGTGTTTGATGTTTCTTTGTAGGGAACATGCATGCCCCCAACTTCCAAATGGATTTTTGTATGTTTCCTAGCAGGGATAATCTTATCTTAGGATTTGAATGATCTTATAGGTGTTTCCTAATAAAGGGAGTCTTCCCTAGTTTTTGTATGATATGATATTTTTTCCCATTAGAGAGATTCTTCCATTTGGTTTTGGAAGATTTGATTTGTATTTCATGGTTGGGAGAGTCTTCCCCTTGATTTTAGATGATATGATATGTGTTTCTTTGTAGGGAGAGTCCACCCCTAGGATTTAGATGACATGTTACTTGTTTTCAGTCATGGTGTAGTTGTGAATAGGGTTTTAGAGTAGGAAATTGATGTTTCCTGGTGTGGACCTTTTACTCCCCCTAGATTTTAGGTTATGGTATAATACTCAGAGACATCCAATACTAGCTTAAGAAGGTTTGGTTGATCTTGAGTGCTATGTTAGAAACATGGGTTAAATAGTTCTTTATATTATTTATGTTATTTATTTATTTAGTTGAGAATATAACATGTGCATGCACTATGTTTAGTAGTTATGTTAGGGACACCATTGGGTTTTCCCTTCTAAGTTTTACTCACACCCTACTCAGGAGGCCATGACACTTTGTTACCCAATAAGATCCCATTATTCACAGTCTTATTTAGGTAAAAGGCCTAGTATTTCATGATCATGTGAGTTATATTTGTTGTATTTTGGAGACTAGGATACCATGAGGATTATGGATGGTATTAGGGACTATTGTATTTTATTCATTATTTTATTTTTTATATATAATCATCATGGTGGGAAATTAGTGGGATGTAAGATTGTGTGCTTTAATATTTCATTTTTTATACCATGGAGAATATTTATTTATTTTTTACACTCTAATTTTTTGTTATGAATTATGTTTGGTTATTTTCTATTTTTTACACTCTGAAATGAGGGTTAGTCTCCCCACAGTAACACCCTAGACCCCTCCTACTAGTCTGCATTCTCTGGTACATGTGCACGCATGCCTTAGGTCACTTGACGCCCTCAACCAGGACACCAGTGAGTGATCCAAGGTTGGAGGGGTATTAAAAATGGTATCAAAGAATATTTTTCTTTGTATCACTATTTATTGTATGGTAGAAATGGAATAGGGATATGTTGGGGCTTGGGATTGACCTCAGACTGGTACATCACAAACAACTTTTCTGGTTGGATGTCTTGGTTACCAGAAATATGGGATTGATTTTTTTTTCATAATTACAATTGAGATATCTTTTCAAGTATTATGTGTGTATTTCATATTTTTATTATGGTTTTGGATCTCATTCTATTGGAAAGTAGACTATGTACATGATTCATTCTTGGAATATAAGACACAAATGGAATTTGTGTGTTTGAATTTAATTAATATCATGGAAGATAGAGGGTTCAACTATTTAAAGTGCAAACAACAATTTATATAGTTTTTTTCCATATAAATTATTGGTGGAATTATACTTAGTTATACCATAAAATATCTTTTAATGATAGTTCATGTGGATATTAAGGTGAGATATTCCCCAATGACAACTATATAGCCCCTTTATGTAAGGGATGTAAGACGAACCTTAGCGGGATGGTACCAGCATTGGATACCCTAGTTGTAGAGACCCTAAGATTGACGTACATGGACATTACATTACTTTTGTGGAATACTTAATACATAACAAGAACAGACACACAAGGACCATAATAGTTTAGTGTCTTTGGAAACTTGGAACGTAATCTTCTAATTGTGGTGAAAGATTTTCAACATCTCCCATAAAGATCTTCCACTTTTTGTTTCTTGAACTAAAACCTTTCTTTTGATCCTGGGGGAAAATAAAACATAAAAAGTATGAGCTCAAATGCTCAGTAAGGGTAAGCATTGACAAAATAAAATATACCATATACATTGGAACTAAAAAAAACATGAACATAATGTTTAAACATTAAAATCTTGAGCAACGACATAAAACATGGAAGTACAGAAGGCATAGATCATAATGGAACATAAATCATGATAAAATAGCATGGGAATAAAACATGTAATTGTGGCATCCATTAAGCACATGTAATGATTTCCATAGTAGCCAAGGCATTTCTGCCAATACCATCTTAGTGGACAAAGTCCCATTCTGAATCGAGTTCACTCCTCATTTCAGTCCTGTAACACTGAACCAGATTAACTTACCATTCTAGCCATGTATATCTCATGAGATATAAAATCTTTACCCAATGCATTGGAGTGAGATATAGGTCCCACCCATCTCATAATGAAATCATTCTTACTTGTGCCACAAAAAAAAACATACATCATTCATAATAACCCAATAAACAAAATGGGTTTCATAAACATCATTCCATCATCACATAATCCATATAAAAGAAGTGGATATCATTTCATAATAATAAAAGTGAAACCATTTAAATCATAGAGACATGATACTTGAAACATACACATATGAAATAATGTCATCTTAGATGAAAAATGGTTTTGATAAAATACTTGAAATGAATTCTTGAGGAAAATATCCTTTCTTCTTTAAAATCAATTTCTTTTCACAAAACGTCATGCAATTTTAAAATAAAGAGATTTTGTTGAAAACAGTAATGAAATATTTTGGAGGAAGGTTCATGAAAATAAGGCTTTATGAAACCGTAAAAATCCTTTCATGTCGTATAAGTTAAAAAAACATTCTTCTCGTACTTTTGTCGAAAAAGTAAAAAAAGTACCTCATAACGTAAACAAAAGAAAGATTCCTTACATAACATGTAGTAAAAGTCAAAAAGTAAAAAATGGGTAAAAATGAATTTAAACATACATTAAAAAACTTTTATAAAACATGGACATGGATGATAGAACTAACCCCAGTAAATACTTACGAATAAGAAATCTCGGATAAAAATGAGATTTGCAAAATTTATCCCTTACCTTATGTCCGATATGCTTCGTATGTATCCAAAACTTCTGTATAATGATTTAAATAATGTCATTGACTTATTACAGAATCATATTCATTGTTATGATATCATATATGGTTCACTATGACTTTACATTACCCGTTCTTTTGTAAATTCCATGTTAAAGAGTGTTTTGGGTAAAATCGTTTCATTTGTCGTTCGTGTTTTGACTTGTAATTATTCATATGATTACTTAGATCACGATTAAATAATTCCAGAATATAAAACATGATTTATATATAATATATATTCAGAATATACATATATATAATAGATCTATAAATGGAAAGAAATACACCGTTCACGGAGACGGTAGGCCGTACGTACGCATGAACGCTGTTTTCGTTTCCTTATTGAGTTGAATGGAATTAAGTAGATGACATACATATATACATAAATAAAGTAGATTTATAATGTCATATTTTTCATTATTATTGCTTATATATACTTTATAATCATTCTTAAATGGTTAACATGGAGAATGAATCTCATCGCATCGTGGAGACGGTAGTCCGTACGTACGCACGAGCGATGATATCATTTCCATAATTATTGAATTGAATTGGAGTGGATGAAACAATATATCAGAATCAGTATGATTTTATAATAACTATATATATTTATTCTTTACAACATTATACCCATCCATGTAAGGTGTTGGTGGAAAAACAGATTACACCACGGCGTGGAGACGATATTCCGTACGTACGCACGCGCGGTGATTTTGTTTTCCATAGGATGGATAGAAGGTGAAATGGGGTTGTATCATATTTATAATAACAAATCAGTATATTATTGATACTGATGTTATTACTTTATAATGAAACAACTAAATAAGAATAAGTTGAAGAAGAAATAAGCTTGAAAGAATCGGGAGAAGAAATTACCTCTTCTTCGATACGCCTCTTTGAAACCTCCTCTTAGGGCACTAAGATTGGTCTTTAAAGTATACCAGAACCTCTAGGATGTTTCTAGGGAAGTGGAGAAGATAATTTGGCAGGGTTTGGCCGATCTTGAAGGCTCAAATTTGTGTGAGGAGGAGAGGGATGAGGTTCCCTTTTATAAGGGAGGAGAGGGGCACCTTTGGAATTCTTAAAAATATTAACTTATAATAAATCTAACCCCACTTAAAAACATCAAAAAATGACTCATATTCAAATATTATATGAGATAGGGTTGTAATCTCATCAACCAATCAAATTTAGACATGTTTGGATCTTATTTTAAACCTTATCATTTTGATTTATCCTTATTTAATCTATTTAAGTTTATTTGTGGTAATAAAATTCTAAATTTTAAATTATAACAAATAATAACTTATTTGTTGTGAATTTTCCATAATTGTTTACTTTATAAAATTATAGACCATATAAATTTAAATTTATAATTTTTATAATTTTTTGTGATTTTTAAACAATTTTATAATATGTTATTTTTATAAAATAACAATAGTGTCAATTTTGACACTATTCATTTATTTGAATTTAAATAAAATATATACAGAAGATATGTTTGAACTAAAAGCTTTAATAGATTAATAAAAGGTCATATGTATCTATAAAATTATTGTATAAAATTAAATAGTTCATATAATATTTAATTTATTATTTTTAAAACCATTTATTTGGTTTATCTCTTAATAAAATAATTACTACCACATTTTTGTATAATTATTTAATATACTGATTTTTTGCATAAAAATTAAAAATAAAATACTATGTTGTAGATAAATCTCTTACCTTTCACAATAATACTTTTAATCGAATTTATAATCTTAAAATCACAATATTTAAATTGTTATATTTATTAAATTATGAAGGTGACAACATTGGCATTATTTAAAATAAAATAATATAAGTGTCATAATCACTTTTATAAGGCTCAAAACGGTTATATATTAGGTCATTGGATGATTGAGGTGTATATATACACTACAAATAAGTTTTTGGAAGGTTTATGGTCTTTTTAATGGGTATTATTATTTCAATAAAAACTATATTACTTATTTTCCACTTAATAAATAACTTCTATATCATTAATGTATCACCATTAATGACAATTATTTAATCCCTAAAAATTTCTAAATAAATTATCATGATGTATATAATTTTATTAGATTTCTGGAGACTATTCATGTTCGAAGTTTTATGATGTGTATCACTAAAATAAAATTATTATACTTATAATATTTAAGAGAGTGACATGTTGTCACTTTCTTTTGTTTTAATAATAATTAAATTATTTTCATGGTCAAAAGTCCATAAAATTAATCAAATCAGATCCTTAGTTTATATGGGTCTAATTTTAGCCATCCAATAGAATTTTGGAATGTGTTAGGGTAATTTTATAATATTATATTTACCCTTAATTACTCGATTTACCTTTAACTATGGTAAATAAAATTTACCGTAGTTACTATTCATAATTCACAAAAATAAAAAGTAGGCTATTAACATAATTTGGACCCACTGATTACAAATATGGAATCCATTTTTTCAAATTCAATACACAGAAGTTTTATAAATTAAATTAAAATTAATCCCGTTGTCGAATGAAAATGGGTTTTTGTTTAAAACACTGCAAAAGATTGAATTGATTTAACCTATGAATTTAATGTAAAATCAATTCTAATGACATACATTATATTAAATGGTAAAAATATATTCCATTTATACTTTAAAACCACTCAATATTATAATTTATCCATATAAATTATTACGATGAAAAAAGTTGTTTTTCATTAAAATATAGCATGTTTTTACTATTCATCAAAATATGAAAGTTACCAGAATAATACGAAAAATTTATCCAAAGTAAATTTTTATTTATTGATTCCAAAGAAGAATTTTATTTTTTCAAATTGAACTTATAAAAATGTCAAAAACTAGATTTAAAGTGGGTGCGCCATTAAAAGGCGGCAAAACTGCATTTTTTGAAAAATACTTATTTTACCCGAAAAATTTATTTTGTTCTTGTACCATGTTCTAGAAAATGTGTGAGAT
The DNA here is from genome assembly GCA_963277665.1 of Viscum album. Lineage (NCBI taxonomy): Eukaryota > Viridiplantae > Streptophyta > Magnoliopsida > Santalales > Viscaceae > Viscum > Viscum album. The sequence continues at coordinate 1,232,929,197 of OY728155.1, forward strand.
GAATAATAATGTTATAAAATTCAAAATTTAGTTAATACTATTCATAATGTCTAGTTCATAATAATATTATAATAATATATCGTTGTTTAGTAAAACCCGGTATTGCGTACAACACACGCTATCAAGGAAGGTCGCGATTGCATGTAATGCAAGCCAAGTCAGGGTTGCGTGTTGTGAAAGAATCCTTCATCGTTTCGTATAACAGAATCCAACCATATTTCATTTATACATTGAATATATATATATATATATATATACTCAATGTTGCGTAGAATAACTATTATCAAAATTGTGTGTAACACGATCCAAGAATAGTGTTGCATATACTAAAAGCTAATATGGTGTTGCGTATAGCGCAAGTTAATCTTGGTGTAGCATACAACACAAGACATTAATGAAATTAAAAGAATATTTTTCATAAAATCTCGGGCTGTTACATTCTACCCCCCTTAAAATGAATTTTCGCCCTCAAAATTCGTCGGGGGTTATAAATGGTTTACTACTCGAAAGTTTGTTTAATAGAAACCCACATCGTAAAAATGAATACCAAAACATGGATTTAAAAACTAAAGTATGAAATGTAACGGTTACCCAAATTAACTAATCACTGGGTTTCCACGTAGGAGAACATAGGTGAAAATATGGATATGGAAGAAAAATCTAACCATCAAGTTCTGATGGAGAGTGGTAGAGAACATGGCTATGAAAAACCGAACAATCACAAAGCTATTGATTTGTGATGATCTAAGGTACCATCTGATTCATCGGATATAAGGGAACTAAGACAACATTTTTGGTTTTCAAGATCATTTCCCTAAAGTTGATTAATTAAAAGAAATACTTGCATGATTTTGGTACAATCTCACTGTTGTTCGTGAATTGAACAATTTCCACTTCATCCCTTAAAGAAATGAAGTTGAATTTGTTATTCGTGATGTGTTAGAAGATCATGTGATAGAATGATGGGTCATTCCATCTCTTTCAAACAAAAGGTTAGCAAAAGTTATAAGTCCATATTATGGTTAGATTAATCTTATATGGTTCCAAAAATGAACTTATACTTCATATATCATACCGCTTAATAAAATAAAACTAGTTTATACTAACCAGGGACTTCCTGTAGGCCAGTGGTAGGCGATAAAGGCCAGTCGCACTTCGGTTGTGGGTTCGATTCCCACAAACTTGTCCGACACGATGGGCTGTCGCCCGTCCTGCAGGTCGTCCTTTTTCTAAAACTATATTACTATAACATCCCATCAATAATATCGAAAAAACTTCTATCCTTAAACAGTACTAACTTATGTCCAACATAATCCATTCCAATCTTTAGGCTTATCCATAATACTGCAGTCCACTCTCATAATATAATGAAAATGATTACCAGATATTTAATACCATCGTTGATCCCCATATATCATAAGATATGTCTTGTTGGTCACATTCCAAACATTCGAAGGCCTTAATCATGTATTCTCTTGAAAAATGAATACCCATTGAACCGTAGTGAAAAAATGAATGCAGTTAAAAGTTAACACTTTCCACATACCAAAATCCTCAAAATTCTATATACTCAAACCATGATATCACTTAGTCCTTATATCAATCATGAGCTCATGAATACAATCAAACATCTCATTATCTTCTTATTCCTTCATTATGCGCATATCATCTACTTTATAAAAATATCTAAATAACCTTCCATGGTGACTGGTACCATTCAACATATACTTTCAAATACTTTTAGGAAAAACAATAGTGTAACAATCCTTAGATGATTCTTTATTCCATAGTACCATTAACTATACAACATAACTCTCGATAAACATTAAATCATTCCACTACCTTCTAAAACAACCGACTGAGCTTCAACACTTCTTTCAGCTCATATATCATTTGTAGTCTCCTCATCATCATCCACATAAATACTACCCATATGACCATGTTGATTCTCTTCATGAGATTTTCCATTAGGGAATTGGTTTGCATAATGCCCGTACATTCCACATTTAAAACATCTAATCATTGTTGATGTCGTAGCAATACCATTATCCTTGTCCATGGTGTTAACAAAACATTTTCCTTTGCACTTACTGGCTTTGTGTCCTTCTTTTCCACACCCAAAACATCTTCCAGTTCCTTTAAAACAATCTCCCTGATGCCTCTTCCCACATGATTTACATGAGGGAAATTGAACTTTCTTTCCTCTATGATCATCATGAAACTCCATCTTTCTCTTATTATCTGAGTCGGGAAACTTACCAAAGTTGAGATTATTGATCATATTATGAGATTGCTGATTAGGCATAATAACGATGTTTGGACTTCCAGATCCCGTTTCATTTGGTTTCTTATGAAGAAAATCATTCCATTGTCCGTCTATCCTCCATTATCATGAATCTTCCTGTTCCCATCCATTTTCTAAAACCCAAAAAGAATAGTGTGAGAGGAAAAAATCATGCTAGGGAAAACAACATAGTAAAGGGGGAGCACCCTCAATATCTAACATCTTAGGTTAAATTATAAGATCGTTACCGTAGTTCTAGGACTATATCCTATACGTATTCTTATCCTGAGGCACATCCCTAGAAATACCTTAGAAATATCTCTAGGGATCTCACTAACGTTTTCGCATCCTAGTTTCCAAAGGTTGACTAAACCTTTTCTCTGATACCAACTGTAGAGACCCTATGCTTGACGTACATGGACATTACATTACTTTTGCAGAATACTTAATACATAACAAAACAGACACACAAGGACTGTAATAGTTTAGTGTCTTTGGAAACTTGGAACGTAATCTTATAATCGTGGTGAAAGATCTTCAACATCTCCCATAAAGATCTTCCACTTTTTGTTTCCTGAACTAAAACCTTTCTTTTGATCCTGGGGGAAAATAAAACATAAAAGGGTGAGCTCAAATGCTCAGTAAGGGTAAGCATGGATAAAATAAAACATACCATATACATTGGAACTAAAAAAAACATGAACATAATGTTTAAACATTAAAATCTTGAGCAACGACATAAAACATGGAAGTACATAAGGCATAGATCATAATGGAACATAAATCATGATAAAATAGCATGAGAATAAAACATGTAATTGTGGCATCCATTAAGCACATGTAATGATTTACATAGTAGCCAAGGCATTGCTGCCAAGACCATCTTAGTGGACAATGTCCCATTCCGAATCGAGTTCACTCCTCGTTTCAGTCCTGTAACACTGAACCGGATTAACTTACCGTTCCAGCCATGTCTATCTCATGAGATATAAAATCTTTACCCAATGCATTGGAGGGAGATATAGGTCCCACCCTTCTCATAATGAAATCATTCTTACTTGTGCCACAAAAAAAACATACATCATTCATAATAACCCAATAAACAAAATGGGTTTCATAAACATCATTCCATCATCACATAATCCATATAAAAGAAATGGATATCATTTCATAATAAGAAAAGTGAAACCATTTAAATCATAGAGACATGATACTTGAAACATAAACATATGAAATAATGTCATCTTAGATGAAAAATGGTTTTGATAAAATACTTGAAATGAATTCTTGAGGAAAATATCCTTTCTTCTTCAAAATCAATTTCTTTTCCAAAAACGTCATACAATTTTAAAAGAAAGAGATTTTGTTGAAAACAGTAATGAAATATTTTGGAGGAAGCTTCATGAAAATAAGGCTTTATGAAACCGTAAAAATCCTTTCATGTCGTATAATTTAAAAAAACATTCTTCTCGTACATTTGTCGAAAAAGTCAAAAAAGTACCTCGTAACGTAGACAAAAGAAAGATTCCTTACATAACATGTAGTAAAAGTCAAAAAGTCAAAAATGGGTAAAAATGACTTTAAACATACATGAAAACACTTTTATAAAACATGGACATGGATGATATAAATAACCCCAGTAAATACTTACGAATAAGCAATCTCGGATAAAAATGTGATTTGCAAAATTTATCCCTTACCTTATGTCCGATATGCTTCGTATGTATACAAACCTACTGTATAATGATTTAAATAATGTCATTGACTTATTAAAGAATCATATTCATTGTTATGATATCATATATGGTTCACTTATGACTTTACATTACCCGTTCTTTTGTAAATTCCATGTTAAAGAGTGTTTTGGGTAAAATCGTTTCATTTGTCGTCTGTGTTTTGACTTGTAATTATTCATATGATTAATTAGATCATGATTACATAATTACAGAATATAAAACATGATTTATATATAATATATATTCATAATATACATATATATAATAGATCGATAAATGGAAAGAAATACACCGTTCATGGAGACGGTAGGCCGTACGTACGCATGAACGCTGTTTTCGTTTCCTTATTGAGTTGAATGGAATTAAGTAGATGACATACATATATACATAAATCTAGTAGATTTATAATGTCATATATTTCATTATTATTTTTTATATATACTTTATAATCATTCTTAAATGGTTAACATGGATAATGAATCTCATCGCGTCGTGGAGACGGTAGTCCGTACGTACGCACTAGCGATGATATCGTTTCCATAATTATTGAATTAAATTGGAGTGGATGATACAATATATCATAATCAGTATGATTTTATAATAACTATTTATATTTATTATTTACACCATTATACCCATCCATGTAAGGTGTTGGTGGAAAAACAGATTACACTACGGCGTGGAGACGGTATTCCGTACGTACGCACGCGCGATGATTTTGTTTTCCATAGGATGAATAGAAGGTGAAATGGGGTTGTTTCATATTTATAATAACAAATCAGTATATTAGTGATACTGATGTTATTACTTTATAATGAAACAACTAAAGAAGAATAAGTTGAAGAAGAAAGAAGCTTGAAAGAATCGGGAGAAGAAATTACCTCTTCTTCGATACGCCTCTTTGAAACCTCCTCTTAGGGCACTAAGATTGGTCTTTAAAGTAGACCATAACCTCTAGGATGTTTCTAGGGAAGTGGATAAGATAATTTGGCAGGGGTTGGCCGAGATTGAAGGCTCAAATTGGTGTGAGGAGGAGAGGGAGGAGGTGCCCTTTTATAAGGGAGGAGAGGGGCACCTTTGGAATTCTTAAAAATATTAATTTATAATAAATATAACCCCACTTAAAAAACCTCCAAAAATGACTCATATTCGAATATTAGATGATATAGGGTTGTAATATCATCAACCAATCAAATTTAGACATGTTTGGATCTTATTTTAAACCTTATCATTTTGATTTATCCTTATTTAATCTATTTAAGTTTATTTGTGGTAATAAAATTCTAAATTTTAAATTATAACAAATAATTACTTATTTGTTGTGAATTTTCCATAATTGTTTACTTTATAAAATTATAGACCATATAAATTTAAATTTATAATTTTTAAATATTTTTGTGATTTTTAAATTTTTTTATAATATGTTATTTTTATAAAATAACAATAGTGTCAATTTTGACACTATTCAATTATTTGAATTTAAATAAAATATATACAGAATATATGTTCGAAATAAAAGCTTTAATAGATTCATAAAAGGTCATATGTGTATATAAAATTAGTTTATCACATTAAATAGTTCATGTAATATTTATTTTATTATTTTTAAAACTATTTGTTTGATTTATCTCTTAATAAAATAATTACTACAACATTTTTGTATAATTATTTAATATACTGATTTGTTGCATAAAAATTAAAAATAAAATACTATGATGAATATAAATCTGTTACCTTTAACAATAATACTTTTACTCGAATTTATCATCTTAAAATAAAAATATTTAAATTGTTATATTTATTAAATTATGAAGGTGACAACTTTGGAATCATTTAAAATAAAATAATATAAGTGTCATAATCACTTTTATAAGGCTCCAAACGGTTATATATTAGGTCATTGGATGATTAAGGTGTATATATACACTACCAATAAGTTTTTGTCAGGTTTGTGGTCCTTTTAATGGGTATTATTATTTCAATAAAAACTATATTACTTATTTTCCACTTAATAAATAATTTCTATATCATTAATGTATCACCATTAATGACAATTATTTAATCCCTAAAAATTTCTAAATAAATTATCATGATGTATATAATTTTATTATCTTTCTAGAGACTGTTAATGTTAGAAGTTTTATGATGTTTATCACTAAATTAAAATTATTATACTTATAAGATTTAAGAGAGTGACATGTTGTCACTTTCTTTGGTTTTAATAATAATTAAATTATTTTCATGGTCAAAAGTCCATAAAATGAATCTAATCTGACCCTTAGGTTATATGGGTCTACTTTTATCCATCCAATATAATTTTGGCATGTGTTAGGGTAATTTTATAATAATATATTTACCCTTAATTACTCGATTTACCTTTAACTATGGTAAATAAAATTTACCGTAGTTACTATTCATAATTCCCAAAAATAAAAAGTAGCCTATTAACATAATTTGGACCCACTGATTCCAAATATGGAATCCATTTTTTCAAATTCATTACACAGAATTTGTAGAAATTAAATTAAAATTAATCCCGTTGTCGAATGAAAACGGGTTTTTGTTTAAAACATTACAAAAGATTGAATTGATTTAACCTACAAATTCAATGTAAAATCAATGCTAATGACATAAATTATATTAAATGGTAAAAATATATTCTATTTATACTTTAAAACCACTCAATATTATAATTTAACCATATAAATTATTACGATGAAAAAAGTTGTTTTTCATTAAAATATAGCGTGTTTTTACTATTCATCAAAATATGAAAGTTACCAGAATAATACGAAAAATTTATCCAAAGTAAATTTTTATTTCTTGATTTCAAAGAAGAATTTTATTTTTTCAAATTGAACTTATAAACATGTCAAAAACTAGATTTAAAGTGGGTGCGCCATCAAAAGGCGGCAAAACTGCATTTTTTGAAAAATACTTATTTTACCCGAAAAATTTATTTTGTTCTTATACCATGTTCTAGAAAATGTGTAAGATGAATAATACTGTTATAAAATTCAAAATTTAGTTAATACTATTCATAACGGCTAGTTCATAATAATATAATAATAATATATCGTTGTTTAGTAAAACCCGGTATTGCGTACAACACACGCTATCGAGGAATGTCGCGATTGCGTGTAATGCAAGCCAAGTCAGGGTTGCGTGTTGTGAAAGAATCCTTCATTGTTTCGTATAACAGAATCCAACCATATTTCATTTATAAATTTAATATATATATATAAATATACTCAATGTTGCGTAGAATAAATTTTATCAAAATTGTGTGTAACACGATCCAAGAATAGTGTTGCGTATACTGAAAGCTACTACGGTGTTGCGTATAGCGCAAGGTAATCATGGTGTAGCATAAAACACAAGACATTAATTAAATTAAAAGAATATTTTTCATAAAATCTCGGGGTGTTACACTAGTGATGGACCCCTTGTGGGTGATGGTGATGCTGGTTCAATTAATTTAATAATAACCCATGTAGTGTTTTCAAATATATCTTTATGGTGGAATTCTACTTAACCAGACCATATAATTATGGTATACTCGATACGAGTCATCATAGGATGTTGTTTTAATATGAACATGGATGACATCATTGTCCTTGAGGGTTAGTCTGGAATGATGATTCCTAGTGGGGATCAGTTCCCTGGAGTGGGATAATGATTTTTAATGTGATTTTTGATATGTGTATGTATATATGAGAACCCGAGAGTGGGTGTTTTGGCATGTGAGTTGCATGGTGATATTGTATTGGGATAAGGGACATTTATATATGAGTTGTGACTTCTATGAGTCATGATTTATGGGCTAGGTGAAGAGTCCAATTCCTTTGATATTTGGCTGAAAATATTGGTGTGCCTAATGCTATGGTTGATTATAATTTTAGATTCTTCATATTGTAATATTAGTGAAAGAGAGATGTTTTTGGGTATATTCTATAATTATAGAGATTCCTTAGGCCTTTTGGATGCAAAGAAATTTAGTTGATTTGGTTTTGAGGTTTTATTTCAATACAAATGATTGGTATGATGTATAAACTTACTAATTTTAGGTTTAGTTCTTGATGATATAGAAAATCATGATTCTAGATGGCTAGAAATAGGAAAGATAGACCATGGGTATATAATTTTGGTTTTGAGATGATGTTTAGAGAAAAAATGATCTTCCATTATCAATGGAATGAGTGGGATTCATTAGGCTTGTTTGGAAAAGAATTAATATGATTTCATCTTGATGAAATTGACATGTGTGGGGTGCATGTATAGCGGTACTAGCATGTGAGCCAAGATTCAAGGATGTGTGATTCATGGGATTGTGATTCGAGTTTTGTAATTGGGTGGTATGGGAGTATACACCTATTTTATTCATATGAGATCGATATGGATAGTGAGAAAGAACCTATGAGATGATTCTTTATAGGTTCACTCTTCCTTTCATGTGAAAATGGGTGTTGGCATAAATTTTCATGAATATCCTTAATGCACGAGGTAAAGTGCATGTTGGTTATGCATGATTATCATTTGGTTCATGGATCCGTGAATGGTTGTGTACAGGCTGGGGACAAATGTTTTTTATGAGATTCTTATTGGAATGAAGTCTTGGGGGTTTCATGAGAGTGAGATATGTCCCTTTATGGAGATCAGTGGCATTGGAAATGGATTGGGGTGTGGTGGAATGATCAATCCGAGCTTGTTCCTTGATAGGGGTTGATAGGATGAGTGAGTGGGGATCGAGAGGAGTGACACACATGTGAGGATGGAGCCTATTGAGTTTGTTCTCAAGTAGTGGTATAAGGTAAGACATATGTTGGGGATAGAACCATTTTCTTTTTAAGGGTGTGACATCATTGAGAATGAAAATTTAGTGGAGGTTGAGGTTGAAATTCCTATTGAGTTAGGAATAGGTAGAGATTGGTGTTTCATGTTCGTGCTCAGGTATGATAGAGACAACTACATAAATTCATTACATGTGGTAATGTATAGAGAATGTATGAACTCCTCTTGCTTCTAGCTAGTTTTGTATGTGTTTCCTAATATAGAGAGTCCTTCCCTAGGTTTTGGATGATCTGATATGTTTTTCCTAGAAGGAAGAGTATATCCTAGGTTTTGGATGATCTAATATGTGTTTCCCTATAGGGAGAGTATACATATGGGTTTTGGATGACCTGATATGCGATTCTCAGAAGGTAGAGTCCTTACCTATGTTTTGAATGATCCGATATGTATTTTGTGATAGGGATATCCTACCATAGGTTTTGGATGAAAAATTGCATGTTTCTTGATTGGGTAAGGTTGTGCACTGGATTTTTGAAGAGGTAATTTATGTTTATGGGTGTGAATTATGTATGTCCTTTGATTATAGATGATGGTATTATGATCAAAGGAATCCAGTGCTGGTTGAAGAAGGTATGTTCGATCTCGAGTGTAATTTTAAAACCTGGGGATTGATAGTGTTATATACCATTTAATTTCCTTATTTTATTTATTCAGTTGATCATTTCACATATATGTACACTATATTTAATGATTATTTTAGGGATTCCATTGGTGGTTACCTACTGAATTTTACTCACACCCTACTCAGACACCCAGAACACACTGGTATCCAAGTAAATATCATTTTTCATAGGATTAGGTATGGTAGAGGCATAGTGTTTCCTGATCAACTAGGATAGATTAAATGGATTTTTTATTTTGGGATTTAATAAGGATTTATGATGATAGTAGTTCCTCTAGAATTTTATTATTTCAATTTTTTTATAAGTGATCATCCAAATGGAGGATTAGTGGCATGCATGAATATATGCTTTAACATTTCATTTGTTATAGAATGGTAGACATTTATTTATTCTTTGTACTATGATTGTTTATTATACATGATGTTTAGTTATTTTTTTTATTATTTTCACTCTAATATCAGGGTAAAATATCCCCATGGTAGCACCCTAATCCCCCACCACTAGTTAGTAGCCTCTGATATATGGTGGGCATGGCTAAGGTCACATGACACCTTCGATCCAAACATTGGTAAGGGTTCTAAGGATGAAGGGGTTGTAAAAAGTTGTATCAAAGTGTCCTTTTATTTTTCTTACTGTTTGGGGTTTGGTAGATAGGGAATAGGTACATATTGAATCATGTGATGGACCTTGTACTGGTGTGTCATGAAAAAATTTTCCAATGGGAAGTCTATGTTACTAGGGATATATGATTATTATTCATGTTTTTTGTTGTTAGGATTAAGATATTTATTCAAGTATGATATGTGTATTTGAGATTATTACTATGGTTTTGGATCTTGGACCATTGGAAAGAGTCCTATGTACATGTATCATTCTTTGAATGTAGGACTTACATGATATTTTTGTGCTTACAAGTGATTGATATCACTGAAAATAGAGGGTTAATCTATTTAAAGTGCCATTATAAAATTATATAGTGTTTTACCATATAATTTTTTAGTGTCATTATACTAATATGGACAATAGTATTTACTATCATGGAAGGTCCTGTGAATCTTATGGATATATATTCTCTAATGATGACTATAGAGTCCCTCCTTGTAAGGGACATATGATGGATCTTAGTGGGTTGGTATAGGCATTGGACGCCTTAGTTATTTACTCATTATGGATGATGGTGATGTTGGTTCAGTTACTTAATGTATTAAACAAATCCAATATATTGTTTTCCCATATAGATTATTAGTGTAATTATATTTAACCAAACTATATTATTATATTCTACTTAATAGAAGTCATTATAGGATAATTTTTTCATATATACGTGGATGAAATCATGGTCCTCATGCTGGTATTCTGGTATGAAGATTCTTGGTGAGGATTAGTTCCACAGAGTGGGATGAATACTTGGAATGTGATACCTAATAAGTGTATGCACATATTAGAACCCCATATTGGGTGTTTCTGGTACGTGATTTACCTTTTGATATTTGATATGGGAGTAGGGATGTTTCCCCAAGAGTTGTAACTTCTATGATATAGGATTTATGGTCTAGGTGGACATCCTAGTGCCTTTAAGATGTGGCTTGGGATATTGGTGAGGTGAGTTCTATGGTTGAGTAGTAGGGTTGATGCTACAAATTTTAAGATCGATTAATGGGAGGTTTTTTTGATTATATAGTAAACAAAATGACATTCCTTTAGATTTTGTGATGTAAAAAACTTGAGGTTCTTTGGAATTGTGGTTTGGTTTCGATAGAGAGCATTATTAGGTCACCCAAACGTTTTGATTTTAGGTGTATTTCCCATTGTGATAATAAATCATGATCATATATAGATAGATATAGAATAGATAGAGCAATATTAGATTTGTTTAGATTTGAGATTATTCCCAAATTATCGGGTAATTGGGTAATCAGGTGTGAGATGCCTTAGGATTGTTATAAAAATCATTGATATGCTTTGTAATTGATGTGATTAACATGTGAGGAGGAATGATCAGTGGTAAAAGTTTATGAGCCTTGGTTTGATGATGTGTGACTCATGGGATCCTGAATCTGGTTATATGATTGGGTGGTATGGACTGTGCACCCTTTGTATTTGATGAGATAGAAATAGGTAATAGTAAAGAACCTTTGATAGGGTTCTTTTTAGGATCAATATACTATAGTAAAGAAGAATGAGTGTTGTCACAAAATTTCTGTGTATAGGACAAAGAGTAGTGGTTTTAATGAGATTCTTACAGGAATGGAGAGTTTTTGTTTTGAACATATCAAGAGATGCCCCTCTATTGTAAGGGGTTAAATTGTAAATTAATTTTGGTGTAGAGGTACAATTGATCTGATCTTGTGCGTAGATAAGGTTTGATCTGAAGGGTGAGCATATCTTGAGAGGAGTGGCATGTCTGTGATGATTGAACCTATTGAGGCTGTGCTTGAGGATTGATTTGAGGAAAGCCATATAGAGGGGAGTACACTATTATAATTTGGTGGCTATAACACTCATTGAGGATGTAAATTCTATAGAGGCTGAGGATGAAATTCTTTTTGATCCAGGAACATGCAATGATTTGTGTTTCATAATGGTGTTTGGGTATGAGTTGGATGAATACATCCAGTTATTATGTGCAATAATGAATAGATCATTAGTGATGGATATCGGTGTTTAGATTTATCAAGTTGATGATTAGGTTATTACTATGGTGGGGAGCATCAAATCGATCACATAGGTATATCCCTCATGTTGAGAGGAATGTGGATGTGGTGAGACCAATTAGTGGAGGGTCAAGATGAAATTGGGAAATTCGTGTACAAGTAAATCTAATTTTATCTACTTTGGTGGAAAATACAAGATTTGGGATTCATATTTGATGTTTGATGTAGTATGTGTGTAATGTCATTATCAGGATGGTTTTTAGTGTCATTTTATGGTGAGTCAAATTAGAGGCGAACTAGTTTTTGGGGCGAGTTCATGCCATCTAGTTTGGTTAGTTGAGGATCTAACCATATAATTGCACTGGGATTCAAGTTTGAAATTCAGTGTGTCTATTTTGACAATGTTGTGATGTCTCAGAGGATATATGTACCATGATAAAGTGATGAGATAACATTTCAGTGGATGCATTTGAAAGTTTTCAATAATTGAAATTCATAGGAAGAGTTATTGGATTTTTCGAATGAAATTAGATGCAGTGAGATAGAAACTGCAAGGATTGTGTCATTAGACCATTGAGAATTCATTTTCAATCAGTGATTCTGATGGAGAGGATCACCATGGATTTGAATCACAATTTATAAACAAAGACTTATGTTGGGGATAACCATGATATTGATAATGAATTGATTCATAAAACCTAAGTATCTCAAGATAGATAGGTTCTATTTAGAATCATTTAGGTATTATTAATGGCAATTAAAGGGTGTCTCATGTTTTTGTGAATAGTGAACCTTGTCTTTACAGTTTCATTGGGGAATATTTTTTGTCATTTTGGGATAGGATGTAATGTGTTAGTGATGTTTTCTTGTCTGATATAGCTTGGGTTTTTTAGTTCAAGTTATACCATGGATTATCAAGGAAGTGAAGTGCTATGATAATGAGTTTTTAATGACATGCACCATTACAGGTTCTAAAGCTCAGAGGAAATTTTAATTTTTGGTCTCAAGGTAGGGGTAATTTAGAGACTTAGATAACAATTATGAAAGTTATAGTATCTCAAGGAGATTTTTTGGATATAGATCAAGAAATGAGAGGTGTTTTGGGTGCTCAGATAAATATTAGAAGCTTCAGGAAGGAATTTTAATTTTTAGAGAGGGTTTTTATTTACTTCAGGGTTATTGCATGATTAAGTAAAATCATTCAGAGCTATAGGGGAAACCATGAAGGTTTTATTTGACCAAGGGTTAATGTTAATGAATTATAAATAATTGTATAGAATCATGTGAGATAATAATGCACAATATTAAAATCTAAAAAGACTGTACCAAATGATTTGTGCTCGGTTTGGTAAACTATGTAGCTAAATAATGAAAGACGTGTGTCTTGGGGTAGTAAGAGTCACACTATTAGAATATAATTTATCCATCCAAGTAACATGGCCTCACATATTTCATTAAAAAGTGATAATTTACCCTCCCCCCCAGTATTTTAATTTCACTCTTCCTTTCCTTCCCTCTATCACAACTGAACAAGGGGAGTCCCTCCTTGTCACGACCTAACCCAAAGGGGCTAAAAAAGAAACTACCCTAAGACCACCTCTATATTCTAGGGGGTGGAGAAAAGCATTGAAAGGAATAACTAATATGGGAGGCCTTTTCCTAATGTAACTATACACACACACCTGACCATCTCCATACATAGGTGTAGAGGAATAAAAAAAATGCAATATTTAGAGAATAAAACATACATGTAAAACCTATAGGGAGTAAAAGTGTATTATAGTGCAAAATTAAAAGGAAGAAATAGAAAAATACACGCCCAATCAAAAATACTACCCAACTTAACAAAATTGGAAAAGTAAATACTGAGAGAGCCTAGCTCCGAATCTCCAAGTTCCGACCACCATACGAGGTCTAATTAACAAGGTATCCCAGTGTTCCACTATAATAATCACCGACCATTCCATTGTCTATATAAGACATTACATGTATAGGAAAATCCCATACAGGGGTGAGTATATACATACCCAATAATAATTCCTGAAATATGAAGGGGGTTCAGTAAGAGGCATGATAGGAATAGAAATCTCAACCCAAAGAAACAGAGCATCAAAATCCAATGACATGGACACACACACACACACACACATATAATCAGCAAAATAATCCCAAATGAGAGGGAAAGAGGATATATATCTCAAATCCCAACCCAGGAAAGAGTTCCATCTGTTCCAAGAGGTCCATCAATGATTCCTAGTATCTCACATGTTTTTTCCCAAAAAACATCCATGTGGAGCCACACCTCACCAATGTGCCACATAGTGGAGGGTGCAAAATATATTTGTAGATGAACCATTCCCTATTATAATTGTAGGGTTCCACTAAATATATATAGAAACCATGCTATGACTCCACTAGAGGGTTCCACTCTAATATACTGATTGAGAACCCATACCCTTCCCAGCAGGAGTGTTCCACTCTAGAGGTTGAGGACCCATACCTTGAAACCGTTAGAGGGTTCTACTGGGATAGTAGATAGAGAACCCTTTACCATATCAATAGAAGGGTTCCACTAAAGTGTTTGAGAACCCATACCCTAATACCGCAAGAGAGTTCCACTCAGGTAGTAGATAGAGGATACATTCCCTACCCAGAAGGAGAGTGACACTCTAGTGGTAGATAGAGGACCCATTCCATAAGGAGAATGAGGGTTCCAACCTAATAGTCAATATAGGACCCATGAACTATCCTATAGGATGGTTCTACTAAAATATCTCTAATTATCCTTCCTGATCACTGCCACCGTAAAGCATCACCTAATAAAGAATCATGACTGGAACATATAACATCATATCTCAAAATCTAATAGCAAGGAAACCATCATGTTATAAGTAAAAAAACACCTGGGATAGGCTACCCATGGGCCCAAATATGAGTCTAATTGAATGAGATATGATAGTTATAAGTTTAATGAAAAAGTAAGTGGGGGTATATGGAATGTAAGGGCACCCACATGGCATGTGGTCTTGCTCCACTTACTGGATGTTTCCCTACAAGTACATGACTCACTACCCATGTAACACTACATGGTGTGTTAGGGGACTACACGACATGCCTCATCCACCCAGGGCCATGCTTGTGCTTCTGGATGTGTCTGTATAACCTTTCCCATGTTTGTGTACTCTAGTATATGAAGTTTCCTCACACACAGGGTCCTCCCATGTGATTATTCAACAAAATTTGTATACTTGGGGAGGGTCATGTAGTGTGTGGCCTAAATACACAGCGTGTGATCCTTAACTTTTTCCAAAATAGTTTTTCAGCTGTATGGGTACTATACAACGTGTGTTCATCCCAATACATGCCGTGTGGTCAGGTTTTGCATAAAAATTCTCAATATTCTTACAGATTACATATCCATGCCTTCCACAACAAATCTATCCTCTAGGATTCCTAAAATAAAAGGGTAAGCATTCATTAATAATTTCTAGCTATCAATTGGCTAGAAAAATGGATTTTTGATTCATCTTTTTGAAGCCGTATGCACCACTATTGCTGTGGCACCTACCATCACCTCACTGGTATTCCGATATATGGTGGAGTCACCCATATCCCATAATATATCTTAATACATCCCTAATTATTCAATCTTTTCATCACACATTAATCTTCTATGAATCATGGGATTTGATTAGTCCTGATCCCACTCAACAATGTTGAACTGAGACCCCATATATCAATCAGAAAAGAACGCAAAGAATGATCTAGATAAAGGCATAAGAAAAAAGGTTAAATAGTATTTATAAAAACATTATTGTTCCAAAAATATAAATTGGTATGCCTGGGGTGAGAAAATTAAATAAAAAATTTTAAATCAGTTCACAGACTCATGAAAGGGCTCAACTTGAGCACATATCAAAGAAATAATATGATCATGATTAGCTATTTAATAAATTCAACTAGAATCCAAAAATTTATGAGTCCTACCTTGATATTGGATTTTTATTCAATTAATAATACACTCAACGATTAATAAGAGAAGTTATTTTATTCATTGTGCCTCAATTTTCCTAGATCTGAAGACTCATTGCCATCCGATCTTGATTTGTCAACAAAGGGTGAAAGGAATCTCTTCTCAATGTTCCTATCATTATGCTGCTAACCCTGATGATTCTCCATAAAACTATATTTTTAAAGGGATTTCTTAGTTCATATAATAAAAATTAATAATTTAAATATTTATTTAACTAAATTAACCCGTCAACGACTGATTTTATCCAAACACCCTATACCGACCAACTTTAGGTTATGCCTAGGGTAAACCTCACATTCTAGATTCAATAATGGGATTAAATTTTTTATTAAATATTCTTTTTCATATTTATCCCAATTTATTTAAGAAACTGTACGTTCATGGTATAAAATATATTTAATATTTGTATAAAATTAATTCTTGGCACATTGGACCTCAGAATCGTATGCTGTGGAAGCACTTAGATCCAAAAGTATTTCTAGATATATTCCAAATTTTTACAAGGGAAAAAAGGTCTCTATATTTTTTCCTCCTTCAAAATTTTAGTCCCCCAAAAGAAAAAACTAAAGAAAAATCTTAGGGTACTAAGTCCATACCTGGCTCACCCACTCCCAAGAGCTCTCCTGCATATTCCTATGCTTCCAAAACATAATAACCAAGGTGATGATACATCCATATAGGTTCTTCTCTTTCCAATCATTGATCGCCACTAGGTGCTCCAAAAAAGTGGATCCATCCTCAATTTCCAGCTCTCTCTAGTTAATAAAGTGCATGGTTTCATGAATGTATCTCCTTAGATACGAAACATAGAAGATTTTTCTGCACTCCCTCCAACTGTGGGGGTAGGGAGAGGAGGTAAGAAACATTTCCAAAACTCTAAAAGATCTTGAGCATCTTGATGAACCTTTGGGATAGATTTCTTTTTTGATAGAATCTATGTAATCCTTGTCCTGGGGATAATCTCTAGAAGATTTGGTCTCCTTGATCTCACTCCAAGGTCCTATGAAGTCATCTTGTATAAGATTTATTCCAACTCTGAGATATCCTCTTCTTCTTGTGGATAACATGAACCTTCTTCATCGTTTCCTACACCATATTTGGCCCAACAAGAGATGCCTCCCCAATCTCTGTCCAGTATAAAAGTGACATGTAGTGTCTCCCATACAGGGTCTCAAAATGCATCATGATGATAGTAGAGTGGTAGTTATTATTGTATGAAAACTGAAACAAGGGAAAGCTATCATCCAAGATACTTCCAATTCCTAACATGAAATCCGTCAACATATCCTTCAACACCTGGATAGTGTGTTCAGTCTTCCCATATATATGGGGATGGAAGGATATAATCATTCGCATTTAGGTCTCGAACTCCTCCTTAAGGCCTCTCCACAAATGTAATGTGAACCACACATCATGGTCAGAGAAAATAGTTAGGAGAACCCCATGATGAATAACAATCTTTCATTTGTACAACTGCCCAAAAATCTACACAGAACTCTACTACTTGATAGTAATGAAGTGTAATAACTTTTTGAGTCAGTAAACTATCTCCCTGATTTATTAATTGCCTCTCACATTCTATGAAATACCTATTAGAAATTATATAGATATACCATCCCATTTTCACTCTAGGATATCATGGGGATGCAAGAAAAACATGCTGCAACATAAGGCTCATCCTTCACATACTAATAGGTGTGTCACTAAGAGATAAACTTAGACACACCCCTACCCATTCTGGATTAATAAAACTATCATTGAAGGTATCCATACATATTACAAAACCTGAAATGTGGGGCCTTTGAGTGGCGTGCTCACCCAAACCACGTGGGATAGGGTTTCTACAATTTTCAGTCTCCCCTTCCCCCTCTGGCCTAGCTTTGCTAATGGATTTTGTAACTGGTTTTGGTCCGGTGAGGGCATCATCACACCTTGTTCATTTGGACCGACGTGGCTCTCCCCCTTTGTCGACGACGTGCACTCATCTTCCAGCTTCAACAGTGCGACCAAGGTCTCTCATATGGAATGACAATCTCACCGGTGCGATGATGATTCTTGGCATGACTTGTCCCCTTTTGTCGATGATGAGGATCGTTGTGTTCTTGGCTTCAAGGCTTAGTTCTATTTCATCTGGCTTCGTCAGGTGGAAAAGGTTCCTTGGTGTTTCAGTGCACACTCAACTATTTCGGCTTCGTTGGGCGGCCTGGATTTCCAGGCTCATCCGACGCAATCATGTAAGGGACTCTGGTCAGATATGTAGTGCTTTGGATGGGGGAGGTATTGGGTTTCAGCTTCTCTGGGTTTTATAGGATTTCTTTTTGGTATGCTGTGATTTGTTTCATTAAGCTGGATCCGGTTTTGTTTGTTCTGGTTCGATCTTGTTGGCTCTTCTCTACCCTTTCCATCTACCATTCTTATTACTATGAGGTTTCAGAACCTAGTAAGGGTGCATCTATGGTTCTCATCGGAGTAGACTCATGAACATAGTGGTGCTTATGGTTTAGGATGACCATAATCCCCTCATTGGTGGCACATTCTTGGTGTGGGGTTGGTGCACCCAATCCTAGGTGACGATGGCCTAATCATGTGCCTCTTGGGATTTCTTCTAAGCATATGTGACTATGGTGGCAGGGGTGTTTGAAGAGGCTAGTAGAGTTGGTCTAGGATGAACATTGATGGTGGCACTTGGAATGGTATTTTCAGAAGGGAGAATGGTTTTATATTTTGAGGCATGTTGGTATGCTGATTCACCTAGACTCGACCCATAGATTAGGCTCCAAAGGAGGTTCCATAGCTTCTCTTCATTGTTGCAGTGATTTTCAGATTTGAATATTTGAGAGGGCATGGCGTCTGCCATCGGATCGAGCCTGTGCTTTGACATAGGAAATTTGATTGCTGTTAAGCCTTTCAACTATGGGGTTATTTTCTATGTTCATATGCTGGGGGGGATTAGATCCATGTGTCAGTTTGGTTTGTCTTTATAGACCTTTAGGTCGTGAATTGTTTTAAGTCGATGATGTCTTGGTTTCCCACATTATTCCCCTAAAGTGTGTTTTATGTTTCTGTTGAAAATAATAAAAAATGTTGAAGTCCTTAAGGCCATTGGATGGATACATATTACCCACAACAGGATGTATAGATAAAGGATATGTGTGTAACTATCTCATCACCTCCTCCCGCATCATGATTGGGACCACCATCCATCCCTGAAAAAATGATGATATTCCCTCCTAAAAAAAATACATTTGGTGATTCTCCTAAGGATATATGGTCACATAAGACCTCATAGTTGATGTATCCTAATAGGGAATCTATCACACACTGGAGGTGAAGAGGAGTCAATGCCATAGACTGAAGAAAAACTGCACCCTCCTGCTCAATAAGGTTCAACTGCATGGAAGTCAACTACTCTGATGTCTCTTGCACCAAACAAGCCTAAGACTTCCAGCTAAAGGAATCTTCCACCACATTTCCCTTCCATAGAGTATAAAATATCTCAAATCCATAGACTTATTTGAACTCTAATAAGTTCCTTTTTCTTAGGTTCAAGTCTCTCTGAATGAAGAAATACCTGAGACTCTGATGGTCTATGTAAACCACAAAGCTCTCTCACAGAAGATAATGCCTCCATATCTTCAGAGCGAAGACTACCACTATTATATCTAGGTCATGATTCATGTAGTTCTTCTCATGGGTTCTCAATTGGATCAACCCATATGTTATAGCTTCCCATCTCTATAACAACACATACCTAATTCCAGCACCTGAGGCATCACAATATACTATGTACTCCACAACCTCCTCCAATAGTCTCAGAATAGTAGCGCTCATAAGACTTAGCCTCAACTCCTTGAAGGATCTCTAGTGATTATAAGTATAATTTAATGGATACCCTTTACACATTAGGTTTGTCAAAGGGGATTCAATCCTAGAGAATTCTACTACAAACCTCTAGTAGTACCCTGCCAAGATAAGAAAACTCTACACCTCTAACATGCACTTGGGTGGATCCAAATAAAGAACTGAATAAATCTTCCCTGAGTCCATATATAATCCATGATTAGAAATTAAATTCCCTAGAAATTTGACCTCATGGATCTAGAACTAGTACTTTGAGAGTTTACCATAAATCTAGTTCTCTCAAAGTAAATCAAGTACCATCCTAGAGTGTTATGCATGCTCCTCCTATAATGCAGATTATATGAGTATATTTTCAATGAATACACAAAAATTGATCCAAGTATGGCTGGAAGATTTGGTTCATCAAATCCATAAACATAGTAAGGTGATTCGTCAAATTGAAAAGCATCACCAGGAACTCATAGTGTCTATAGCGACATCAGAGTGCCGACTTTGGAGTATCAACCTCACAGACTCTCAACCGGTGGATGTTGGAACTATGATCCATCTTAGACAACCATCTATCTACTTAAAATTGATAAAAGAGATATTAAATCCTTAGAAAGGGATCCTTTTTCTTTATCATGGCCTAGTTTAGGTGATGATAATTCACAAAAAGTCACAAGCTCCCATGCACCTTTTTCATGAATAACACCGAAGTTGCCCCAGGGGACACACTACGTCTGGTAAAACCTTCTCTCAAATGTCCTCAAACTACAAATATAGATCTTGGATCTTGGTAGGGGCCATATAATATGACTATATATATAAGTGGTTCTGAGATGCAATTTTATGAAAAAATCCATCTCCTACCTCATAGTTAGTCCCAAAACTTCCTCTGGGATTATTTCTATAAAATACTCCATGAATTTAGTAATAAAAAATCCTGAAGATCCATATTCACTAAGGGACAAACTTTCCAACTGATTGATAATTGGATTTAGACTCCTGATTGTAAAAACCACTCACCCTTCCATGATACCTCTCTCACACACCATGTGACCTCACCCATTACATTCATAGAACCTCCCCTATCTTGTATTCCTTGTTCCTCTATGTTATTCATAACCACATTATTGAGTCCGATCCTTAGAAGGTATCCTGCATCAGATCCTGTCGACTAAAACCTACCAGCTACTTCATATGACTTAGGCTTATAACACCCACTTCCAGCTCCGTCTTTCTGGTTTCCCTCTGGTAGGAAATTCTCTATCACTAGTTCCTGATTCAACACCCAGATATAGGTGAGAATACCCAATGGAATTACACTGACATGAATATATCTAAATATACCTTGATCAATCTCTAATACCTATAAGTATCCATCTTGAATCATATTTAAGAATTACCATGTGAGGTCTATGAACCTAAAAAAATACTCTAAAACTATCATCCATCCTTATTAAAAACCCAAAATCTAGTAAATATAAAATGATTGTAAGAATGATGGGTAGTACTCATCACAAAAACATTGTTGGAATTAGGGCCATGAGAGTGTCAACTCATCACACATCTATATAACTAGACTCATCGCTGATATAGTTGAGAATACACAATGGAATTACACTGACATGAATATCACTACGTATACCTTGATCAATCTCTAATACCTGGAAGTATCCATCTCGAATTATGTTGAGGAAGTACCATGTAAGGTCTAGGAACCTCAAAAAATATTCTGAAACTATCATCCATACTTATTAAAACTCCAAAATCTCCTAAATATGAACTAATTGTAAGCATGATGGGTAGTACTCATCACAAAACCGTTGTTGGAAGTCGATCCATGACAGTGTCAACTCATCATGCATCTATATAACTAGACTCACCAGCACCCAACTTCTATGTGGAAAAGGATGGATGCCATCACAAACACCTGATCAGTCCACATTTGGATAAGCCTAAAAATACAAATCACCAAATCTAACCAGTCCTCCACTACCAAGGGATCTAGATCATTGTAAAACCTTAGTGGCCTTTGGAACTTAAACTCACAGAGTATGCTAAGCCTATACATATCCTCATCCCACTCTACTAGTATAATATACTACTTGAAAAGTGGGGGTGCTTCCAACTATATACTCAGAGGAATAATTATAGTGACCCTAGCCTTTTACAAATAACATTACATGATTTTAAGCATAATTATACATCATATCACAAGACAAGGATGTTAAAGTCTAGTGTCTTGGAAGACTAGGTACAGAAAACTGAAAACAAGGAACTAAATAAAAAATTTCTTTATTTAATCTTTAAATAGAGCTCCACACCTCCATTGTTCTCAAACATCTGCATAGGGTAACCTGGGGAACACATGAACAAAGGGATGGGCTAAATTGACCAATAAGGGAATAACCATAAGAACAAAGCATTAGCACATGGGATCAAAGGAATGAAATGATGATATAAAAAGCCATGTAAAATATGGAATACTGATATATAAACATGGAATCATATAAACATGGAGTCATTATAAAGTGGCAGGAACATACAACATGACTTTAGTACGATTTAAGGCTAACCTCCAAGACTGTTTCACATGGTAGCACAAGCCAAAGCTAACAACCAAGACCATCGCACATAACATATCATGAGACTCAACTTTACCCAATATATTGGAGTGATATCTGAGCATACCTATCATAACTTTTCATGAATATGTTTTCCACATAAATAATCATACATAATCAGTCATATATAAACATAAGAGATACCCATGGAAAGAATTGAGTACCATAATCGTGTCATAACGAATAAAAAATGGGCATATCATAAAAGAATCCATGAAAGAAAGGAACTAAAATATACATTGAAATTCATAAGGAAAAATAGGCATGTATCATGTTAAGTTATGTCAAGTATAAGTGACAACATGTAAGAAAATTATTTAATAAATTTTAGCATTAAAACCTTTTTGTGAGGTTTTTAGGAAAGTACTATAGATCATTTAAAATAGAAAAGGGAAAAATCCTTTATATAAAATAATAAGTGAACCAAGAAGGTTTTCATAATAAAAAATAATGATTTTATAAAGACAATGGTGGATTTAAAAAAAAATAGAGTGGACTTGAAATCGGGTAAGAATTCAGAAGGTTCCCCCAAAATAGGTTTTCTTATCAGGAAGTATTGAGGAGGGAATTACTTAAAAACATGTATATACTCGAAAGATAATGATGAAAGGGTATTGATAAATTAATTTGAAACATGTAAAAAGTGTTTAGATGATACACATAGAAATATAATATAACTCCATTTTGGTAAAAGAAAGATAAGGAAACCTGGAGGAATAAAGGAGGTTCGGGTGGAATCCATTACGGATTATCGACATAGTATCAGGTGTAATTAAGAGGGATTAATGAGAGATAAAGGGGTTTATAATTACTTATAAATCATGAGGTAATTATGGGGAATGTGAAAAGTAATATCCCAACATTAGGAATTATGCATAAAAGGACATAACATAGAGGAGATTCTTGAATAAATCTGAGAAAGAGAGGATCCCTTACCTTAAGTCGGATGGTGTTCTCTATTTGATATTAATGAACTGAATAATAAAATTAGGTTCATTAATTAATAATTAAAGAGCCTATTTTACATGTAAATTATTTATTATAACATTTTTGAGTTCATTCATAACCCTTTTTATTGGTTATGAGGTTCAATATATTGTTTGGGTCCGTTTGCTTCTTTGGTTTTAATGATCGGTTCACTAATATTCATGTTCGGATAAACATGTATGATGATAGTGGTTGTCCAGAATTTAATTTTTATGAAATTAGTGAAAATCCATGATATTAAATGGTTATAAAATTCATTTGGTTATTTGGAGTGAAGGTGAATCATTATATAAAACATTAATGATAAACGCTTGAATTAATTTGGAGATTTTGCTCATAATTTTATTATTTTATAGTATTGATTTAAATAAAGTGAGAAAAAGGATAAAATAAAATAAAATAAGATAAAATAAATATTTAATAGTCTATTTAAACCATAAAAATGGTTTCATGACCAGAATTGAACATGGTAATAGAAATTGATAACCTCTCATCCTTGAATGCGATAAATTAACACATCTCAAACAGTTTTTTCATTTATTTCATATAAAAGGAGGATAAAGGAGATATGATAATGAATTATACCATTAGTATAAAAAAATTATAGTTAATTTATGGTACTAGAGTTTTCATACCATTTTTTTGAGGAGGGGTTAGGAAATAAAATAGATCAAAGGAACATGAAAAGAAAACGAAAGAAAAGAAAAGAGGATTTTACCTCTTGATTTAATCTTCCTTGAGAGCCTCTTAAAAGGAGAGGATTTGGTATTTTGAGGAGACCAAATGCTGATGGATGTGAGGGAGAATAATTGGGAGAGTTTTGGGTAGAATTTATGGAAGGAACAAGGCTTGAGAGAAGTGAATAGAAGAGGGGAGTGTGGGTGGTTTTTATAGTGGAGGGGAGGAGGGTTTTCTTAGTATTTTATCATTAGTTTATTTTTTTTTTCATAAGACAAGAATTAGTAATTATTATTGTGACCAAAAACAGTAATATGTGCATGTGAGTTCTAACCAATGGACATTTACATCATCCATGACTCAAGCATGATGTAGAAATTCAGGTTTTAGCATTTATTGTTAATTATCGGATTTTACTATTCATCAAAATTTCATATATTTTAGAAAAATACCAAAACATGGAATAATATAAACATGGAGTCATAATAATGTGGTAGAAATATAAAACCTGACTTTAGAAAGAGTCAAGGCTAACTGCCAAGATCGTTTCACATGGTAGCACAAGCCAAGGCTAACCACCAATACCGTCACATATAATGTCTAATGAGACTCAACTTTACCCAATTAATTGGAGCACTATATGAGCACACCCATATTAAATTTTCATGAATATATTTTCCACATAAATAATCATACATAATCAATCATATATAAATATAAGGGATACCCATGGAAAGAATTGGGTACCATAATCATGTCATAAAGCATAACAAATGGGTGTATTATAAAAGTGTCCATGAGAGAAAGGAAATAAAATATACATGGACATTCATAAGTTAAAATTGGAATGTATCATGGAAAGTGATGTCTAGTATAAGTGAAAACATGTAATAAAATTATTTAATAAATTTTAGCATTAAAGCCTTTTTTGTGCAGTTTTAAGGAAAATACTATAGAGACTTTAAAATTTAAAAGGGAAAAATACTTTATATAAAACCATAATTGAAACAATAAGGTTTTAATAATAAAAAAGATAGATTTTATAAAGAAAATATTGGCTTAAAAAATAATATAGAGTGCACTTGAAATCAGGTAAGAATTCGAGAAGTTCCCTCAAAACAGGTTTGTTTATCCAGAAGTATTGAGGAGAGAATCACTTAAAAAAATGTATATAACTGAAATATAATGATGAAAGGGTTTTGATAAATGAATTTTGTACATGTAAAAACATTTATAATATGTACATAAAAAGATAAGATAACTTCATTTTGGTAAAAGGAAGATAAGGCAACCTGAAAGAACAATGGAGGTTCGGGTAGAATCCCTTACGGATTATAGGCATGAAATTAGGTGTACTTAAGAGGATTAATGAGAGATAAAGGGGTTTCTAATCACTTATATATCATGAGGGAATTACGTGGAAATTTAGAAATCATACCCCAAAATTAGGAATTATGCATAAAAGGACATAACAAAGAGGAGATTCTTGAATAAATGTGAAAAAGATAGGATCCCTTACCTTAAATTTGATGGTGTTCTCCACTTGATATTAATGACCTGAATAATAAAATTAGGTTCATTAATTAATAATTAAATAACCTATTGTACATGTAAATGATTTATTATAACCTTTTTGGTTTCATTTATATCCTTTTATTGGTTATGAGGTTCAATTTCATTGTTCGGGTCCATTTGCTTCCTTGGTTTTAATGATCGGTTCAATTATATTCATGTTCGGATAAACATGTATGATAAGTGTGGTTGTCCAGAATTGAAGTTATAAGAAATTATTGAAAATACAGGATATTAAATGGTTATAAAATTCATTTGGTTATTTTTAGTGAAGGTGAATCATTATATAAAACATTAATGATAAATGCTTTAATTAATTTGGCGATTTTTCTCATAATTAACTTGTTTTGTATTATTGTTTTACATAAAGTGAAAATAGGATTACCTAACATAACATAAGATAAAATACATATTTAAAATTCTAGTTCAACCATAAAAATGTTTTCATGACCATAATTGAGGATGGTAACAGAAATTGATAACTCGTCGTCCTTGAATGTGATAAATTGACACATCTCAAAATGTGATTTCATTTCTTTCGTATAAAAGTTGGAGAAAAAAGATATGATAACAAATTATACCAATAGCATAACAACATTCCAGTACATTTAATATACTAGAGTTTTCACACCATTTGGATGAGGAGAGGTTGGGAAATAAAAGAGAACAAAAGAATATGAAAAGAAAACAAAAGAAAAGAAAAGAGGAGTTTACATCTTGTTTTAATCTTACTTGAGAGCCTCTTAAGGGGATAGGATTTGGTATTTTGAGGATACAAAAGGCTATTAGAATTAGGGGAGGATCTTTGGGGGAGATATGAGAAGAATTTAATGAAGGAAAAAGGCTTGAGATAAGTGAAGTGAAGAGGGGAGTGTGGGTGGTTTTTATAGTGAAGGGGTGGAGGGTTTTCTTAGTATTTTAATCATTAGTTTATTATTTTTCTATAATACAATCAATAGTAATAATTCTTGTGAAAAAAATTTTTATATGTGAATGTGAGTTTGAACCAATATCCATTTAAATCATCCATGACTCAATCATGAAGCAAATATTTAGGTTTTAGAATTTATTGTGAATTATCGTATTTTACTATTCATCAAAATTTCATGTATTTTAGAAAAATCCCAAAAATTATCCTTAACAATTTTTTAACATGTATAATATAAATATGAACTCCATTTTTCAAAAATAATTATCTAATTTTTATTAATTTAATTTTTAATTAAAATCATAATTTACTTGAAAAATATGGATTTTAAAACTATAACTAATATTATAATGCTTTTAAAAATTACATAAGGTCTTATAAAATTATATTAAAACTATTAGACATAAAAATTTTAATTTATGAACATATTTTAGGTAAATAAATTTTCTTTTAAATTAATTAATTAATTGTAATTAATTATTTATGACTTACAAAAATACCAATACTTTTACTATGGTCATATTATCACTTAGAAGATGCCTAAATTTTATTTATACATTCAGGGGTGAGGTAACTATTATTTTGGAAAATTTATTATTCATAAGGGTAATATTAATATTCATAAGGGTAGGTTACTATTCAGCAAAAATTATGTTTGTCTTATCGAACTCCAAATATCTTACTGATTGCAACCGTGTATGTTAGATTTTCGAAATTCAAAACATAGAAGTGTCAAAATTATTTTTAAAGGTCACATAGTACTTAGTAGTTCATTATGTTGTGATTTCATTTGATTATATGACATAGTTATAAGAAATGAATTTCCATTGATAAAACATTGGGTCGTTTCAAGAATCTTGTAGGATATCCCCTGAAGTGATACCTCATCCCTCATTGGATCATCTCTATGATCCAAAATTGGTAACCTAGATAGCTATCGTCTTGGAAGAATCCATAAAATTTAATCAAGATGTCCCACAATGAGATTAGAATATATATATATATATATGAGGAGATGACTCAATAAGGAAAGTAAAAAGATTGAATCCTATATAATTCATATACCAATATTCACTGCAACTAATGTCTCAGAATAATGAGTAAACAAGTAGGTTGTCAGAGTCCTGATGTATGGGTACAATGGATGCAACACCAACACTAGGTTCCTTGGCCTGAAAGACTCATTTGAGACACTTTGACACTATGTCCTTAAACACTAACCAAATCCTCACAAGGGTAATACTCTAAACAATGTCCCAAGGAATGAATTGCTCAGATACCAATCTATCACATCCTGAACTAATGCGGATCAAGACATAAGTAACCCAAAACCGTCTCCATAGTCCAGATGGTGATGGAAAGCATTGAAATTCATAACTAATATGGGAGGAATTTTCTTAATGTACATGTATTCAAACACTCAACCATCTCCATACAGAAGTTTATAGAAATAAAAAAAATGCAACATCTAAAGAATAAACCATGCATGTAAAACCACTAGGGAGTTCAAGAGTTAAAAAGTGTAAACTAGAAAGGAAAAAGGGAAAAATACACACCCAATAAGAAAAATTTCCCAACCTGATGAAACTGGAAAAGTAAATGTTGAGAGATCCCAACTTTGAATCTACAAGCTCTAGCTATCATGCACAGTAAAATGAACCAGGTTTCCCTATGATCCTATGTAATCACTATGGAACTATCTATCATCTACATAAGACATGACACATGAAGGAAATACCTAATCATGGGTAAGTATATACATACCTAGTAGGACACCCTAAAAGTTAAAGGGAGAGTAGTAAGAGACACCATAGGAATAGACAACTCAACCTAAAGTAAGAGAGCAAGAAAATTAAATGACATGGATAAAAATATATATATCCTCTTCAAAAGAATCTGAAAAGAGAGAGAAGGGGGATCTTTTTCTTCTAGACCATCCCAGGAAAGAGTGACATCCGTTCCAAGAGGCACATCAATGATTCCCAGTATCTCACACATTTGTCTGAAGAAACATACATGTGAATCCAGGCCTCTCCACCGTGCCAAATAGTTGAGGGGACAAAATCTTTAGGTAGAGGTCCCATTCCCTAGTACAACAGGAGGGTTCCACTCAACAGATACATGACCCATACCCTGAATCTGTAGGAGGGTTCCATTGTAGAGACCCGAAGCCTGTCGTACATGAACATTACATTACTTTTGCGGAATACTTAATACATAACAAAAACAGACACACAAGGACCGTAATAGTTTAGTGTCTTTGGAAACTCGGAAAAATAATCTTCTAAAGTACCATCTGATTCATCGGATATAAAGGCACTAGGACAAAATTTTTGGTTCTAAAGATCATTTCCCTAAATATGATGAAATTGGAATTAGAAGAAATACTTTCGTGATTTTGGTATAGTCTCACCATTGGTCGTTCTTTGGACAATTTCCACTTCATCTCTTAAAGAAATGAAGTTGAATTTGTCATTCGTGATGTGTTAGGAGATCATGTGATAGAATGATGGGTCATTCCATCTGTCTCAAACAAAAGGTTAGAAAAGTTATCAAAAAAATACATAAGTCCATCTATAGTGAGATTAATCATATATGGTTCCTAAAATGGACTTATACTTCATATATCATACTGCTTAATATAATAAAACTAGTTTATACTAAACAGGGACTTCTTGTAGGCCAGTGGTAGGCGATAAAGGCCAGTCGCACTTCGGTTGTGGGTTCGATTCCCACAGCCTTGTCCGATGCGATGGGCTGTCTCCCTTCCTGCAGGTTTTCCTTTTTTTAAAACTACATTACAATAACATCCCATAAATAATATCAAAAAAAACTTCTATCCTTAAACAATACTAAATTATGTCCAACATAATCTATTCCAATCTTTAGTCTTATCCAAAATAATGTTGTCTAATCTCATATTATAGTGAAAACGATTACCAAAGAGTTCATACAACTAGCATGTTAATACCATTGTTGATCCCCATATATCATGAGATATGTCTTGTTGGTCATATTCCAAACATTCAAAGGCCTTAATCATGTATTCTTCTGAAAAAAATGAATACCCATTGAACCATAGTGAAAACATGAATGCAGTTAAAAGTTAACACTTTCCACATAACAAAATCCTCAAAATTATATATACTCAAACCATGATATCACTTAGTCCTTATATCAATCATGAGCTCATGAATACTATCAAACATTTAATTTTATCCTTATCCCTTCATTATGCGCATATCATCTACATTCCAAAAATATCTGAATAACCTTTCATGGATATTGGTACCATTAATCATACACTTTCAAAACTCAAGGAAAGACAACAGTGTAACAATCCTTATATGTCTCTTTATTCCATAGTACCTTGAGATTACTTATACAACATTACACATGATAAACATGTAATCATTCCACTACATTCTTAAACCATTGACCGAGCTTCAACAATTCTTTCATCTCACATATCATTTGTAGTCTCTTCATCATCATCAACATAAATACTACCCATATGACCATACTGATTCTCTTCATGAGACTTTCCCTTAGGGAGTTGGTTTGCATAATGCCCGTACATTCCACATTTAAAACATTTAACCATTGTTGATGTCATAGCAATACCATTATCCTCATCCCTGGTGTTAACTAAAACTTTTCCTTTGCACTTACTGGCTTTGTGTCCTTCTTTTCCACACCCAAAGCATCTTCCAGTTCCTTTGAAACATTCTCCTTGATGCCTCTTCCCACATTATTTACATAGGGGAAATTGAACTTTCTTTCCTCTATGATCATCATGAAACTCCATCTTTCTCTTATTAGCCGAGTCAGGAAACTTACCAAATTTTACTTTATTGATCATATTATGAGATTGATGATTCGGCATAATAATGATGTTTGGACTTCCAAATCCCATTTCATTTGGTTTCTCATGAAGAATATCATTCCATTGTCCATCATATCCTCCATTATCGTGAATCATCTTGTTTCCAGCCATTTTCTAAAAACCAAAAAGAATAGTGTGAGAGGCAAAAATCATAATAAAGGGGGATTAACTTCAATATCTAACATATTTGGTTTAATCTAATATCATTACCATAGTTCTAGGACTATATCATATATGTATACTTATCCTCAGGGACATCCCTATACATACCTTAGAAATATCTCTAGGGATCTCACTAACGTTTTCACATCCTAGTTTCCAATGGTTGACTAAAATTTTCCTCTGATACCAACTATAGAGACCCGAAGGTTGACGTACATGAACATTACATTACTTTTGTGGAATACTTAATACATAACAAAGACAGACACACAAGGACCGTAATAGTTTAGTGTCTTTGGAAACTTGGAACGTAATCTTCTAATCGTGGTGAAAGATCTTCAACATATCCCTTAAAGATATTCCCTTATTTTTACCTAAAACCTTTCTTTATTTCTTGGGGAAAAGAAAACATAAAAAGTGTGAGCTCAAATTCTCAGTAAGGGTAAGCATGGATAAAATAAACATATACATTTGAACTGAAAAACATGAACATAATGTTTAAACATCAAAAGATTGAGCAATGACATAAAACATGGAAGTACGTATGGCGTAGATCATAAAGAAACATTAAGAATGATAAAATAGCATGGGAATAAAACATGTAATTGTGGAAACCATTAAGTACATGATATTATTTCCATAGTATCCAAGGTATTGCTGCCAAGACCATCTTAGTGGACAAAGTCCCTTTCTGAATCGAGTTCACTCCTCATTCCAGTCCTGTATTACTGAACCAGTTTAACTTTCCATTCCATCCATGTCTATCTCATGAGATATAAATCTTTACCCAATGCATTGGAGGGAGATATAGGTCACACCCATCTCATAATGAAATCATTCTTTCTTGTTCCACAAAATAAACATACATCATTCATAATAACCCAATAAATAAAATGGGTTTCATAAACATCATCCCATCATCACATAATCCATATAAAAGAAATGGATATCATTTCATAATAAAAAAAGTGAAACCATGTAAATCATAGAGACATTACACTTGAAACATACACATGTGAAATAATGTCATCTTAGATGAAAATGGTTTTAATAAAACACTTTAAATGAATTATTGAGGAAAATATCCTTTTTCTTCAAAATCATTTTCTTTTCACAAAATGTCATCCAATTTTAGAAGAAAAGGTTTTTGTTGAAAATATTCATGAAATACTTTTAAGGAAGCTTCATGAAAATAAGGCTTTATAAAACCATAAAAATCCTTTCATGCCGTATACGTTAAAAAAACATTCTTATCGTACTTTTGTCGGAAAAGTCAAAAAAAGTACCTCGTAACGTAAACAAAAGAAAGATTCCTTACATACCATGTAGTAAAAGTAAAAAGTGGGTAAAAAGGACTTTAAACATACATGAAACCATTTTTAGGAAACATGGACATGGATGATAACAATAACCCCAGTAAATAATTACGAATAAGCAATCTCGGATAAAAATGAGATTTGCAAAATTATCCCCTACCTTAGGTCCGATATGCTTCGTACGTATCTGAACCCCATGTATAACGATTTAAATAATGTTATTGACTTATTACATAATAATATTCATTGTTATTATATCATATATGGTCCACTTATGACTTTATATTACCCGTTCTTTTGTAAATTCATGTTAAAGTCGCGTTTTGGGAAAAATCGTCTCATTTGTCGTTCGTGTTTTAACTTGTAATTATTAATATGATTACTTGGATCATGATTACTTATATCCAGAATTTAAAACATGATTTATATATAATATATATTCAGAATATACATACATATAATATATCTATAAATGGAAATAAATACACCGTTCATGGAGACGGTAGGCCGTACGTACGCATGAATGCTGTTTTCGTTTTCCTTATTGAATTGAATGGAATTAAGTAGATGACATAAATATATATATACATAAATAAAGTATCATTATTATGTAATATATTTCATTATTACTTATTATATATACTTTATAATCATTCATTAATGGTTAATCATTGAGAATGAATCTCATCACGCCGTGGAGACGGTAGTCCGTACGTACGCACGAGCGATGATATCATTCCCATGATCGTGGAATTGTATTCAAGTGTATGTATAATATTTTATAATCAATATCACTTTACAATAATCATATATAGTCATTATTTACACCATTATACCAATCCAAGTAAGGTGGTGGTGGAAAATAGATTACACCACGGCGTGGAGACGGTATTCCGTACGTACGCATGCGCAGTGATTTCATTTTCCGTAGGATGGATAAATTAGGAAATAGGGTTTTTTCATAATTATAATAACATATCAGTATATTATTGATACTGATGTTATTACTTCATAATTAAACAACTAAATAAGAAGAAGTGGAAGAAGAAATAAAGTTGAAAGAATCGGTAATGAACATTACCTCTTCTTTGAAGCGCCTCTTTGAGACCTCCACTTAGGGCACTAAAATTGGTCTTTGAAGAAGACCAAGACCTCTAGGATATTTCTAGGGAAGTGGATAAGATAATTTGGCAGGGTTTGGCCGAGCTTGAAGGCTCAAATTGGTGTGAGGAAGAGAGGGAGGAGGTTCCCTTTTATAAGGGAGGAGAGGGGCACCTTTGGAAATCTTAAAAATATTAATTTATAATAAATCTAACCCCACTTAAAAACCTCCAAAAATGACTCATATTAGAATATAAGATGCTATAGGGTTTTAATCTCAGCAACCAATAAAATTTAGACATGTTAGGAAATTATTTTAAACATTATCAACTTGATTTATCCTTACTTAATCAGTTTAATTTTATTTGTGGTAATAACATTATAAATTTTAAATTATAACAAAAAATTACTTATTTTTTGTGAATTTTCTATAATTGGATACTTTATAAAATTTTAGACCATATAAATTTAAATTTATAATTTTTAAATATTTTTGTGATTTTTAAACAATTTTATAATATGTTATTTTTATAAAATAACAATAGTGTCAATTTTGACACTATTCATTTATATGAATTTAAATAAAATATAGACAGAAGATATGTTCGAACTAAAATCTTTATTAGATTCATAAAAGGCCATATGTGTCTATAAAATTAGTGGAGAACATTAAATAGTTCATATAATATTTATTTTATTATTTTTAAAACCATTTATTTGGTGTATCTCTTAATAAAATAATTACTACAACATTTTTGTATAATTATTTAATATACTTATATGTTTCATAAAAATTAAAAATAAAATCCTATGATGAATATAAATCTATTAAATTTCATAATAATACTTTTACTTGAATTTATCTTCTTAAAATCACAATAGTTAAACTGTTATATTTATTAAATTATGAAGGTGACAACTTTGACATCATTTAAAATGAAATAATATAAGTGTCATAATTGCTTGTATAAGACTCCAAATGGTCAAATATTCGACCATTGGATGATTATTGTTTATATTTACGTGACCAATAAGTTTTGGTCAGGTTTTTGTGCCTTTTATGGTCACTATTAGTTTAATAAAAACTATATTCTTGATTTTTCACTAGATAAATAATTTCTGCATCACTATTGTGTCACAATTAATGATAATTATTTAATCCCAAAAATTTCTAAATAAATTCTCATGATGTATATAATTTTGTTAGATTTCTGGAGACTATTAATGTTCTAAGTTTCATGAAGTTTATCACTAACTTAAAATTATTATACTTATAGTATTTAAGAGAGTGACATGTTGTCACTTTCTTTGGTTTTAATAATAATTAAATTATTTTCATGGAAAAAAGTCCATTAAATGAATCTAATCTGACCCTTAGGTGATATGGGTCGAATTTTAGTCATCCAATAGGAATTTTCAAAGTGTTGGGGTAATTTTATAATCTTATATTTACCCATAATTACCCGATTTACCTTTAACTATGGTAAATAAAATTTACCGTAGTTACTATTCACAATGCCCAAAAATAAAAATTAGCTTATTAACATAATTTGGGACCACTGATTCCAAATATGGAATCCATTTTTCAAAATTCAATACAAAAAAGTTTCAGAAATTAAATTAAAATTAATCCCGTTGTCGAAAGAAAACGGGTTTTTCTTTAAAACATTGCAAAAGATTGAATTGATTTAACCTTCGAATTCAAGGTAAAATCAATGCTAATGAAATACATTATATTAAATGGTAAAAATATATTCTATTTATACTTTAAAACCATTCAATATTATAATTTAACCACATAAGATATTACGATGAAAAAAGTTGTTTTTAATTAAAATATAGCGTGTTTTTACTATTCATTAAAATATGAAAGTTATCCGAATAAAATGAAAAATTTATCCAAAGTAAATTTTTATTTCCTGATTCCAAAGAATAATTTTATTTTTTCAAATGGAAATTATAAACATTTCAAAAACTAGATTTAAAGTGGGTGCGCCATCAAAAGGCGGCAAAACTGTATTTTTTGAAAAATACTTATTTTACCCGAAAAATTTATTTTGTTCTTATACCATGTTCTAGAAAATGCGTAAAATGAATAATAATGTTATAAAATTCAAAATTTAGTTAATACTATTCATAACGGCTAGTTCATAACAATATTATAATAATATATTGTTGTTTAGTAAAACCCGGTATTGCATACAACACAAGCTATCAGGGAAGGTCGTGATTGCGTGTAATGCAAGCCAAGTCAGGGTTGCGTGTAGTGCAGGACTCCTTTGTTTTTGCGTATAACAGAATTCAACCATATTTTATTTATACATTGAATATATATATATATATATATATATATACACACACTCAATGTTGCGTAGAATAACTTCTATCAAACAAAATTGAAATTGTATGTAACACGATCCAAGAATAGTGTTGCGTCTACTGCAAGCTAATACGGTGTTGCGTATAGCGCAAGATAATCTTGGTGTTTCGTACAACAGAAGATATGAATGAAATTAAAAAGAATGTATCTTATAAAATCTCGGGTTGTTACATTCTACCCCCCTTAAAGTGAATTTCTCCCTCGAAATTTGTCGGGGTTATAAATCGTTTACTATTCATAGAAACCCACATCGTAAAAATAAATACCAAAACTGAACTTTAAAAACTAAAGTATGAAATATAATGGTTACCCAAATTAACTCATCACTGGGTTTCCATATAGGATAACATTGGTGATAATATTGATATGGAAGAGAAATATAACCATCATGTTCTGATAGAGAGTGGTAGAGAACATGGCTATAAAAAATCCAACAATCACAAAGCCATAAATTTGTGTTCATCTAAGGTACCATCTGATTCATCAGATATAAAGGCACTAGGACAACATTTTTGGTTCTCAAGATCATTTCCCTAAAGATGATGAAATTGGAATTAGAAGAAATACTTTCGTGATTTTGGTATAGTCTCACCATTGGTCGTTCTTTGGACAATTTCCACTTCATCTCTTAAAGAAATGAAGTTGAATTTGTCATTCGTGATGTGTTAGCAGATCATGTGATAGAATGATGGGTCATTCCATCTGTCTCAAACAAAAGGTTAGAAAAGTTATAAAAAAAAATACATAAGTCCATCTATAGTGAGATTAATCATATATGGTTCCTAAAATGGACTTATACTTCATATATCATACTGCTTAATATAATAAAACTAGTTTCTACTAAACATGGACTTCCTGTAGGCCAGTGGTAGGCGATAAAGGCCAGTCACACTTCAGTTGTGGGTTCGATTCCCACAGCCTTGTCCGATGCGATGGGCTGTCGCCCGTCCTGCAGGTTGTCCTTTTTCTAAAACTACATTACTATAACATCCCATAAATAATATCGAAAAAAAATTCTATCCTTAAACAATACTAAATTATGTCCTACATAATCCATTCCAATCTTTAGGTTTATCCAAAATAATGCTGTCTAATCTCATATTATAGTGAAAATGATTACCAAAGATTTCATACAACTAGCATGTTAATACCATTGTTGATCCCCATATATCATGAGATATGTCTTGTTGGTCACATTCCAAACATTCGAAGGCCTTAATCATGTATTCTCTTGAAAAAAAATGAATACCCATTGAACCATAGTGAAAACATGAATGCAGTTAAAAGTTAACACTTTCCACATACCAAAATCCTCAAAATTCTATATACTCAAACCATGATATCACTTAGTCCTTATATCAATCATGAGTTCATGAATACTATCAAACATTTAATTTTCTCATTATCCCTTCATTATGAGCATATCATCTACATTCCAAAAATATCTGAATAACCTTTCATGGATACTGGTACCATTAATCATACACTTTCAAAACTCAAGGAAAGACAACAGTGTAACAATCCTTAGATGTCTCTTTATTCCATAGTACCATGAGATTACTTATACAACATTACACATGATAAACATGTATTCATTCCACTACATTCTTAAACCATTGACCGATATTCAAAAATTCTTTCATCTCACATATCATTTGTAGTCTCTTCATCATCATCAACATAAATACTACCCATACGACCATATTGATTCTCTTCATGAGACTTTCCCTTAGGGAATTGGTTTCCATAATGCCCGTACATTCTACATTTAAAACATTTAACCATTGTTGATGTCGTAGTAATACCATTATTCTCATCCCTTGTGTAAACTAAACCTTTTCCTTTGCACTTACTGGATTTGTGTCCTTATTTTCCACACCCAAAGCATCTTCCAGTTCCTTTGAAACATTCTCCTTGATGCCTCTTCCCACATGATTTACATAGGGGAAATTGAACTTTCTTTCCTCTATGATCATCATGAAACTCCATCTTTCTCTTATTAACCGAGTCAGGAAACTTACCAAATTTTACTTTATTGATCATATTATGAGATTGCTGATTCGGCATAATAATGATGTTTGGACTTCCAAATCCCATTTCATTTGGTTTCTCATGAAGAATATCATTCCATTGTCCATCATATCCTCCTTTATCGTGAATCATCTTGTTTCCAGCCATTTTCTAAAACCCAAAAAGAATAGTCTGAGAGGAAAAAATCATAATAAAGGGAGAGTAACTTCAATATCTAAAATCTTTGGTTTAATCTAATATCATTACCATAGTTCTAGGACTATATCTTATACGTATACTTATCTTTAGGTACATCCCTAGACATACCTTAGAAATATCTCTAGGGATCTCATTAACATTTTCGCATCTTAGTTTCCAAAGGTTGACTAAACTTTTCCTTTGATACCAACTATAGAGACCCGAAGCCTGACGTACATGAACATTACATTACTTTTTCGGAACACTTAATACATAATAAAGACAGACACACAAGGACCGTAATAGTTTAGTGTCTTTGGAAACTTGGAATGTAATCTTCTAAACGTGGTGAAAGATCTTCAACATCTCCCTTAAATATCTTCCCCCTTTTTTTACCTAAAACCTTTCTTTATATCCTGGGGAAAAGAAAACATAAAAAGGGTGATCTCAAATGCTCAGTAAGGGTAAGCATGGATAAAATAAAACATACCATATACATTTGAACTGAAAAACATGAACATAATGTTTAAACATCAAAAGCTTGAGCAAGGACATAAAACATTGAATTACGTATGGCGTAGATCATAAAGAAAATTTAAGAGTGATAAAATAGCATGGGAATAAAACATGTAATTATGGAAACCATTAAGCACATGATATGATTTCCATAGTAGCCAAGGCATTGCTGCCAAGACCATCTTAGTGGACAAAGTCCCTTTCTGAATCAAGTTCACTCC
This sequence comes from Viscum album, assembly GCA_963277665.1. Taxonomy (NCBI): domain Eukaryota; kingdom Viridiplantae; phylum Streptophyta; class Magnoliopsida; order Santalales; family Viscaceae; genus Viscum; species Viscum album. The sequence continues at coordinate 1,232,967,803 of OY728155.1, forward strand.
TCGTTCCAGTCCTGTATTACTAAACCGGTTTAACTTGCCGTTCTAGCCATGTCTATCTCATGAGATATAAATCTTTACCCAATGAATTTTAGGGAGATATAGGTCCCACCCATCTCATAATGAAATCATTCTTTCTTGTGCCACAAAATAAACATACATCATTCATAATAACCCAATAAATAAAATGGGTTTCATAAACATCATCCCATCATCACATAATCCATATAAAAGAAATGGATATCATTTCATAATAAAAAAAGTGAAACCATGTAAATCATAGAGGCATTACACTTGAAACATACACATGTGAAATAATGTCATCTTAGATGAAAATGGTTTTGATAAAACACTTTAAATGAATTCCTGAGGAAAATATCCTTTTTCTTCAAAATCATTTTCTTTTCACAAAATGTCATGAAATTTTAGAAGAAAAGGTTTTTGTTGAAAATATTCATGAAATCTTTTGAAGGAAGATTCATGAAAATAAGGCTTTATAAAACCATAAAAATCCTTTCATGCCGTATACGTTAAAAAAAACATTCTTATCGTACTTTTGTCAGAAAAGTCAAAAAAAGTACCTCGTAACGTAAAAAAAAGAAAGATTCCTTACATACCATGTAGTAAAAGTCAAAAGTGGGTAAAAAGGACTTTAAAAATACATGAAACCTTTTTTAGGAAACATGGAAATGGATGATAACAATAACCCCAGTAAATAATTACGAATAAGCAATCTCGGATAAAAATGAGATTTGCAAAATTATCCCTTACCTTAGGTCTAATATGCTTCGTATGTATCTGAACCCCCTGTATAACGATTTAAATAATGTTATTTACTTATTAAAGAATCATATTCATTGTTATTATATCATATATGGTCCACTTATGACTTTATATTACCCGTTCTTTTGTAAATTCATGTTAAAGTAGCGTTTTGGGTAAAATCGTCTCATTTGTCATTCATGTTTTAACTTGTAATTATTAATATGATTACTTGGATCATGATTAATTATATCCATAATTTAAAACATGATTTATATATAATATATATTCAGAATATACATATATATTATATATCGATAAATGGAAAGAAATACACCGTTCATGGAGACGGTAGGCCGTACGTACGCATGAACGCTATTTTCGTTTCCTTTTTGAATTGAATGGAATTAAGTAGATGACATACATATATATATACATAAATACAGTATCATTATTATGTCATATATTTCATGATTACTTATTATATATACTTTATAATCATTCATGAATGGTTAATCATTGAGAATGAATCTCATCACGTCGTGGAGACGGTAGTTCGTACGTACGCACGAGCGATGATATCCTTCCCATGATCGTGGAATTGTATTCAAGTGTATGTATAATATTTTAGAATCAATATCACTTTAAAGTAATCATATATAGTCATTATTTACACCATTATACCCATCCAAGTAAGGTGGTGGTGGAAAATAGATTACACCACGGCGTGGAGACGGTATTCCGTATGTACGTACGCGCGGTGATTTCATTATCCGTAGGATGGATAAATTGTGAAATAGGGTTTTTTCATACTTATAATAACGTATCAGTATATGAGTGATACTGATGTTATTACTTCATATTGAAACAACTAAAGAAGAAGAAGTGGAAGAAGAAATAAAGTTGAAAGAATCGGTAACGAACATTACCTCTTCTTTGAAGCGCCTCTTTGAGACCTCCTCTTAGGGAACTACAATTAGTATTTGAAGAAGACCAAGACCTATAGGATGTTTCTAGTGAAGTGGAGAAGGTAATTTGTCAGGGGTTTTCTGAGATTGAAGGCTCAAATTTGTGTGAGGAAGAGAGGGAGGAGGTTCCCTTTTATAAGGGAGGAGAGGGGCACCTTTGGAAATCTTAAAAATATAAATTTATAATAAATCTAACCCCACTTAAAAACCTCAAAAAATGACTCATATTAGAATATAAGATGAGATAGGGTTTTAATCTCATCAACCAATAAAATTTAGACATGTTAGGAAATTATTTTAAACATTGTCAACTTGATTTATCCTTACTTAATCAGTTTAATTTTATTTGTGGTAATAACATTCTAAATTTTAAATTATAATAAACAATTACTTATTTTTTGTGAATTGTCCATAATTGGATACTTTATAACATTTTAGACCATATAAATATAAATTTATAATTTTTAAATATTTTTGTGATTTTTAAACAATTTTATAATATGTTATTTTTATAAAACAACAATAGTGTCAATTTTGACACTATTCATTTATATGAATTTAAATAAAATATATACAGAAGATATGTTCTAACTAAAAGCTTTAATAGATTCATAAAAGGCCATATGTTTCTAGAAAATTAGTGGAGAACATTAAATAGTTCATATAATATTTATTTTATTATTTTTAAAACCATTTATTTGGTTTATCTCTTAATAAAATAATTACTACAACATTTTTGTATAATTATTTAATATACTTATATGTTGCATAAAAATTAAAAATAAACTCCAATGATGAATATAAATATATTAAATTTCACAATAATACTTTTACTCGAATTTATCATCTTATAATCACAATAGTTAAATTGTTATATTTATTAAATTATGACGGTGAAAACTTTGGCATTATTTAAAATAAATTAATATAAGTGTCATAATTGCTTGTATAAGACTCCAAATGGTAAAATATTCGACCATAGGATTATTATAGTTTAAATTTACATGTCCAATAAGTTTTGGTCAGGTTTTTGTGCCTTTTATGGTCACTATTAGTTTAATAAAAGCTATATTCTTGATTTTTCACTAGATAAATAATTTCTGCATCACTATTGTGTCACAATTAATGATAATTATTTAATCCCAAAAACTTCTAAATAAATTCTCATGATGTAGATACTTTTGTTATATTTCTTGAGACTATTAATTTTTGAAGTTTCATGAAGTTTATCACTAACTTAAAATTATTATACTTATAGTATTTAAGAGAGTGACATGTTGTCACTTTCTTTGGTTTTAATAATAATTAAATTATTTTCATGGAAAAAAGTCCATTAAATGAATCTAATTCGACCCTTAGGTGATATGGGTCTACTTTTAGTCATCCAATAGGATTTTTCCAAGTGTTAGGGTAATTTTATAATCTTATATTTACCCTTAATTACCCGATTTACCTTTAACTATGGTAAATAAAATTTACCGTCGTTACTATTCACAATGCCCAAAAATAAAAAGTAGCTTATTAACATAATTTGGACCCACTGATTCCAAATATGGAATCCATTTTTCAAAATTCAATACACAAAAGTTTCAGAAATTAAATTAAAAATAATCCCGTTGTCGAAAGAAAACGGGTTTTTCTTTAAAACATTGCAAAAGATTGAATTGATTTAACCTACGAAATCAAGGTAAAATCAATGCTAATTACATACATTATATTAAATGGTAAAAATATATTCTATTTATACTTTAAAACCATTCAATATTATAATTTAACCACATAAGATATTACGATGAAAAAAGTTGTTTTTAATTAAAATATAGCGTGTTTTTACTATTCATTAAAATATGAAAGTTATCAGAATAAAATAAAAAATTTATCCAAAGTAAATTTTTATTTCTTGATTCCAAAGAATAATTTTATTTTGTCAAATGGAACTTATAAACAGTTCAAAAACTTGATTTAAAGTGGGTGCGCCATCAAAAGGCGGCAAAACTGTATTTTTTGAAAAATAATTATTTTACCCGAAAAATTTATTTTGTTCTTATACCATGTTCTAGAAAATGTGTAAGATGAATAATAATGTTATAAAATTCAAAATTTAGTTAATACTATTCATAATGGCTAGTTCATAACAATATTATAATAATATATTGTTGTTTAGTAAACCCTGGTATTGCATACAACACACGCTATCAGGGAAGGTCGCAATTGCGTGTAATGCAAGCCAAGTCAAGGTTGCATGTAGTGAAGGACTCCTTTTTTGTTGCGTATAACAGAATCCAACCATATTTTATTTATACATTGAATATATATATATATATATATATACACTCAATGTTGCGTAGAATAACTTCTATCAAACGAACTTGAAATTGTATGTAACACGAGCCAAGAATAGTGTTGCGTATACTGCAAGCTAATACGGTGTTGCGTATAGCGCAAGATAATCTTGGTGTATCGTACAATAGAAGATATGAATGAAATTAAAAAGAATGTATCTTATAAAATCTCGGGTTGTTACATCCACTCTAATAGTTCAATTGAGGACCCCTACCCTTTGTAGAAAAAGGGTGCCACACTAGAGGTTGAGAACCCAAACCCTAATACTGAACAAGGGTGCCACTTGGATAACAGATAGAGGACCCATGACCTACCCAACATGAGGTTTTCACTCTCATGGTTGAGGACACATACCCTGATACCGTAGGATAATGTCACTCGGGCATCAAATAGAGGACCCATGTCCTTCCCAGTAAGAGGGTTCCTCTCTAGTGGTAGATATAGGACCCATTCCTTTCCCAATAGGAGGGTTCTGCCCTAATAGTCAATAAAGGAACCATGCCCTTCCCAACAGAAGGGTGTCACTCTAATATATCCAATGAACCTTCCTAATCAATTCAATTTTTGAGCATCACCTAAATAAGCATCTCACTTGGAAAACATCTCTTCATACCTCAAAATCATCTATAAATTCTACCATCACATTCTATGTCGAAAAAACCTCAGGATAGGCTACTCATGGGTCAAAATATGAGTCCAAAAAAGGATATATGAGGGGTAGCAGTTTACTCAAAAAAAGAAGTGGGGGTATACAACATATAGGGGGACACAAAAAGTGTGTGGTCTCTCTCTTCTACCTAGACGTGTCCCTATCATCACACATATCACTGCCCATGTATTCCTATATGGTGTATAAGGGGACTACACAACCTGCCTCATCCACCCAGGGCCATGCCCGTGCTCTTGGCCATGTTTGTGTTACCTTCCCCATGTCATGTACTCTAGTATGAGGATTATACTCCCACATGGGGTCCTAACCATCTGCTTCTTCCACACATCCTGTCTACTTGGGGATGGTCAAATTATGACAACCCTGCTTTTTATTACAACTTAAACATGATTTATTACATAAAACTTCACTTGATACAACAAACAAGATTGATAGGTTTAGTGTCTTTGGGGCTTAGGATCATTACATAAAAACTTAAAACATTAAATACAACGTCTTTATTGAAAACTTCCTTTACATGACCACTACATTCCTTCGTACTTAGCATTGCATGAGAAAACCTGAGGACATGCATAAGAAAAGGGTGAGCTATAAAGACCAGTAAGGGAGTACACATGGAAAAAAATGAGGAGTAAAATACATATTAGACAATAGGCATATCAATAGAGCATAAGAAAAACATGAACATAAAGTCATGATAAAGCATGATACTCATAACATGGAAATGTGGCAACAACACTTAACATGGAATTAGCATGAGCCAAGGACCATTGCACATGGAGCATGAGTAAATCATCATTTGACATAAAGCACGAGTAAAACCTCATTGAACTTGAATTAGCATGAGTCAACCCTCATTTCAAATGACGTATCATGATACTGTACTTACCCAATGCATTGGAGCGCTATAAGGACGCACCCTTCTTAAACATTTCATTTCATGTATAAGTGTGCCACATGGATCATAAAACATGGATTCATAAAACATAATAATTTATTCCACGATAAAGTAATGTAGAATTAATACATGAAACTTTTCAATCAATAAGTAAATGTTCATAAAGGTGAATACCCTTGATGGAGAAATGAGCATGGTATTCACTACACAATGACATTGGCTTAGAAAATGGGTGCGATTTCGGCAGCGTAACGACGTGACATAAGAATTCATAAAAATGGTTTATGAGGGAGAAAGGGGTTCCTAATCATATTTAAATTTAATGGACAGTAAGGAGGTCATATAGATACATGTACCAACAATTTTAATGGAACTTAGATCCATGATACAAAAGTATGCTTGAATGTAAAAGAGGAGAGAGATGTTCCTTTCGGAATTTCGGCATAGTAACGGGTGTAAATTAGAGTCATTTAATGAGAGAGAAAGAGTGTCCCATAATTCAAAAATAAATATGGCAGTATGAGGGAGGTGAAAAACCATACCCCAACATTTATAATTGATATTAAAAGGGCAAAACAACTTAAAGAAAATTGGACAAAAATGAGAAAGGAAGAAAAAACCCTTACTTGGAAGTGTGCTTCCAAAGTCTAGAGAGAGGCTTGTGAGAGGCTTCTTGGGAGCTTGGGGCACCTTGGGAGGATTCTAGAGAGAGTAAGGCAGAGGATGGATGAACTCCAAAGGCTTTGAGTGAGGAGGAAGTGGGAGCTTGGGTGGGTTTATATAGGAAAGGTGAGGGAATTCTTTATTATTTAGGTTTGAGACCCCTTATATTAAATTAATCCAAAACACAAACCATCCCATGGTTTTTGCCCATGGTTTTAGAAAAGGGAAGAGGAAAATAATATTTTATAATTCCAAGATCCGAACTTCTTAAAATATTAGGGTTGCTTATGTGGAGGTGAGTCACACTCCCATGGAAATTAATTTAAAAAGACAAGGTGTTTAATAAGTCTTGAGGGGTCCATTAATACTTTGAAAAGTAATCCAAAAAATCACAAAATCAAATTATTTTAATGGTAAAACATATATTTTCCTTAAATAAATATTATAGTATTTTATTACATCACTATTGGGTCATTATGATGTCATAAAAAACATTATATATTTAAACGGTATTTAATTTTTACTCAAAAATTTGACTGTCTCAGAAAATTATGAAAAATTTACCGTTGGATAATTTTGACGTCCTGATTACAAAAATAACATTTATTTTATCTAAATAATTTTCTAAATATGTTAATTTTCACTTTTAAAATAAAAACCGATATTTATAAAAAATTCACGGGTTTTGACAAAAATGGCTTTCCAACCTTAATAAAAATTATAATTGCATTCATACAATTACATGATCATTTATATATAATAAAATTAATCTAATAATGATAATAGTAATATTTTATTAAAATATTATTTAATTCAAAAATACCTTAATTTAATAAAATATATTTCTTAATTAAATAATAACTAAAAGCACCATTTGTACTTTAAAAACTATTTACAATGTATCGATAATGACCAGAAATTATATTCATTATTATATAAAAAAATAATGTACATGAACATAGTACTATAAATTAGTTACATAACCCCTTCAAATAGCCGCATAAGACCTAAGAGTAAGGTGTGCGATGGTGACTGACTCTTGGGGTGGCTCAGATAACATCGCTCGAGTGGAAATTTCTATCAACTTCCACTTCTCCCGTAGATGGTACCATTCGAGTTTGACATGGTAAAGCTCAGATTGGGCTTGGTCAAGAGAAAAACCCAAGGACGCCACCTCTTTTCTGAGCTCTAGAAAATGGGCTTCGTATGGGGCAATTCTATTGGATGAGGCCATCGCTTCTTTTGTCTGAGTAAATTTGGATTTGTTAAGGACCTATATTTATACTAATCTTGTGATCACTATTCAATGACTATAAAAGTAATAGTCACAATTCTTATCATAAAACCAATGATGTTGACATTTTATAAAAACTTTTTATATAAAGAGACATTTAATAAGATCAAGAGGGATTTTCCATTAATAAGCCTTTGGGTCGTTACACACATGGCATGTGGCACAACCACATGACATGCGATTCTTAAATTTTTCCGAAACCCTAGCACCATAGCCATAGGGGTACTACATGAAATGTGTTCATATTAGTAAATGATGTGTAGTCAGGTTTTCAAAGAAATTATAGATATTCTCTATAATCTCACCTCCATGCCACCCAAAATCAAATAGGAAGCCTTCGTTCATCATTTCTGTTTATCCATTGGTCAGAAAATGGACTTTTGATTCACCCATTTGAATCCACACTCGACACTGTAACCCTTACTGCCTATCATCACCTCACTAGTGTTCCTATACATGGTTGAATCACCCATATCTAGAAATACATTTGAATCCATCCCATATTCATCAATCCGTTTGTCACTTGTGAATCTGCTCTGAATCCGTGGGTCTGATCGGGCTCGATCCCGCCCAAAAATGTCGAACTAAGACCCCATAGGCCAATCATTGAAGGATGCGAAGAATGAATAATATAAATGAATATGAAAAAAGGTTTAATATTCATTGTACAAGTTTTCTTATCCAAAGTATACAAATTGTGATGTACGAGGTAAGAAAACTGAATAAACAATTTAAAATCGATTCACGGGATCAAGAAAAGGCTCAACCTGAACATAGATCAAAGAAATAGTATGATCATGAACAATAGTTTAATAAACTAGGTAATAATCCAAAAAATGATGAGTCCTAACTTGATATTAGATCATTATTCGATTAAGAACATGCTCGCTAATGAATAATATTTTTTTTGGTGTTCAGTGCACCTCATTTCACCTAGATCCAGAGTTACATTTTCATCCAATCTTGATTTTCCAACAAAAGGTGGAAGGAATATCCTCTAAATGGTCCCAAGGTTATATGTCTAACCTTATCTATAATTACCCAACCCTTGTTACCTAGATTCGGTGCATTATTACATAACATTGTCATGATCACAAGATCTCAAGTCTCAAAAGACCGATTAGTTTAGTATCCTTGGAAGTACTAGATACATACATAAGTTTTACATTATAATATGAAATAAAAAAACATTGTGTCTCCTTTGAACACACTCATATATCATAGCCTATCCCTTTTGGTTAATCATAATATAATTCTTCACATCCTGGAAAAAATAAAACATAATAAATGGGTGAGCTCAGATGCTCAGTAAAGATAACAATATAGAAAAAACTTTCATAAATAAGCATAAAAATTGAAGGAAATGTATAAGACTAAAACACAAGCCTTTTAAAATTAAACTTCAGAATAAAATGGAAAAGATAAATCAAATAATTACATTTAATTATTCACATGGATATTCTACTATTCAAATAATCATATGTAATATCAATATCTAATTTTATAATGATTGAATGCATAATGTCGGACATCATAACCACATAGTCAAGGCCTCATGCCAAGACTAAAAATAATATTCTATCAAGGCCTTATGCCAAGACACTAGTTTGTCTCATGATACCTACTGATGCATTGAGGTGCTGTTACGGGCTCCACCCATCACTTACTAAGTCCAATACATTCCTCATATAAATAGGTTGAAACATAACATAAACATTATTATTAAAAAAAGTATAAAAAATGTTATTACTTTAACCATAAACCATGAATGGTATAAAAATAAAACATCCACAATCAAAAATATCACAAAACCCTTCAATAAAATATGGAATATTGTATCATAATAAATCAACTTCAAACAAGAGTAAAATCAATCAATGGATGTTGACATAGATGAAATCAAAACTATTGAGAGAAATATCTATTTATATTTTGAAATCATTTAAAAGTAACATAATTATAAAAGAAAACATTTATTTTGAAAATATTCTTATAATCTTGTAAGAGAATCTTTGAAGGTGTTATAACGACAGAAAATATCCGCACTTGCCGTATAAGTTAAAAAAACATTCTTTCCTTAATTTTCTCAAAAAGGTCATAAAGGACTTTGTTTAGAAAATGACAAAAAGATTCATTTATAAATTTTTTATAAAAATTCAAAAAAGGGTATAAATTAATTTAACCCATAGTCTAAGAAATAGTAATTTTTTTAAATACATTTTTAAGAAACACGGATGTGTATGATAAAGAGGTCCCAGTAGATACCCACGTATAAACAACCACAGATAATGAAGATATTGTAGAATTAACCCTTACCTTGTATTTTTCCTTAGTCAAGGGAACATTAACCTATTGTATAATAGTTAAATCTTTTTTATTAAATTACAAAATATCCACATACATAAATATGATATCATGTATGGTCTTCTAATATTTTGTTGTTAATAATATTTCAGTAGTATCATTGTTTCAGGTGTTAACTGATTCGTTTTCCTTTATAAATTTTGTTACGTAAGTCATTCTTGTTATGGATAGGATGTATTTTATTCACATCCAGAATGATATTAAGTTATTAAACATTATTTTTAGTCATAAAATGAAAATTATTCTTGAATGGTTATGATGGGAAATGAATCTCATCACGTTTGTGGAGACAGTAATCTGTACGTACGCACGAGCGACAATATCATTATATTGATGGGAAAATTGTTTGTAATTGGATGTTATATCATATATAAAGAATAATTAACATGTTATATTTTTTATTTACATCAATTATACTCATTATTATACCCATCTAAATAATGAAGTGTTGAATAACAAACGACACCACGACGTGGAGACGGTAAGCCGTACGTACGCACATATTGTGACTTTTTCATTCATAGGGTGGATATAATAATGAATTTGATTGTACCATATTTATAATAAAATAAAATTATGTAGAAGATACTGGATTTATTACTTTGTTATGGAGACAACAAAGAAATAATAAGTGGAAGAAGAAAAGAACTTTGAAAGAGGTGATGAAATTATTACCTCTTCTTCAGGTGCTTCCTTTTGATTTGATCAAAAGGGATCCTTAGGTTGGATTTATGATCAAATTAATGACTCTAGGTTAAAGGGAGTGTATTTTAAATTATATTTTATCCGGTTTTTGCCGATCCAAATGGATTTGGAGGTGTGATTTTGAGAGAAGGGGAAGTACCCTTTTATAAGATTGGTGAGGGTCACTTTAGGAAAAGATTGAAATATTAATTTATTATACAATAATATTCAGTTTATAATGGTTTTAAAATGATTTATTTAGAGGATAATGTGGGTATAGATAGAAAACCTCTCAAGTAATAGGTTTTAGACATGTTTTTTTCCACCATATTAGCCTTATATTTTAGATTTAACTCTCAGTTAAATAGTTTAACTTTTACCATGTATTATTGTATTATTATTATAAATGGTTAATAAACTTACTATAAAAATAAAAGATAACCCCAAGTGTTTAATTATTGACATATATAACCTTATATAAGTCATTCTTCCTAACCTTATATTTTGAGGAATATTATATCAATTTATAATATAGTATTTGTTTTAAAAACTCATTTATGTCAATTTTGACACAATTTAGTATTTGGTTTTTGTGAAAGTAAACAAAACTTTATTACTTCTAAAAAACTTTAATTCAATACTAACATGTCATATTAACCTATAAAATTAGTTAAATGCATCAAAAGTCTCAATGTACATTTATTTGGATATTTATAATATCAATTATTTTAATCTTTCATTAATATGGTAATTACTGCATCGTCATTGTGCCATAAATAAATTTAGTTATTTAATGTCTAACAATTATAAATAAAATAACATTATGTATGAAATCTTTTTATATTTATAATTAATATTTATAGTTGAATTTATATTATGCATAACCCTATATTAAAAATGTTTTAGTTATGAAAATTTGAATTTAACAATTTTAACTCTTCATTAAAATAATAATAATAAATGTCTTAATCTAATCCAAGTGGATCAAAGAGGATCATATTTTATACATAAGTTTGATTTTGGTCAAAAAAAACTTATCCAATAGAATTATGACATGTTTTAGGCTAATTATAATATCATTTTTACCTTTAATTATCCTATTTACTTTTAACCGTGGTAAATAAAATTCAACAGTTACTATTCACCAAAAATTATTTCCATCTTATTGAACCACATTTTACTTACTAATGTCAACCATGTCTCTTGGATTTTTGAAATTCAATTCACAGAAGTGGTAAAATTACATTTTATGTAAATTTGATAATGTGCCTAGAAGGTGGGTAAAAGTCTTTAAAAAGTTCAATAAAATTTTATACATCTAATATTATTATAAAATGACTCCAATAAATTACATAGAACTAATAAATGTATTTTTTAACTATCTTGATTTAAAATAAATTTGAAATAAATAAATAATTTTTTAAATAAAAAGTTGGTTTTAAACAATAACATAGTGTTTTTCACTATTCATCAAAATATGAAAGTTTTCAAAAAAGTACAAAATATTTAACCAAACTAAATTTTTTATGTTCTGTTTCTAAAAAATAATTTTATTTTGTCAAATTGAAAATATAAAAGTGTCAAATATTGGATTTGAAAATGGTTCTTAATTAAAAGGCGGTAAAATCACATTTTTTTGAAAAACACTTCTTTTATCTGAAAAATTGGATTTGTTCTTATATTATGTTTAAAAAACACATAATAAGAAGGTTAAAATTTTATGAAGTATATTGAATTTAAAATCCAGTTAATCCTATTCATAACCACTTTTTAAACGGCTAGTTTGGTTAGTCGTGGTGCGCTCAAACTCAGTGTTGCGTATGGTGAAAGCTATTGAATCAATTTAAACATATTATGAAACGCTAGGGTGTTACATTCTACCCTCCTTCAATAAATTGTGTCCTATCAATTTGATTTTTTTAAAAAAAGGTTGAAAATATAATATACCTTTGTGTAAAACCCACATTGGAAATAGGGTTTCTAAAATTTAGTCTTAATAAGAGGGAAAGGGAAATGAAAAATTCACCACCAAATTAGGATTTTGAATAGGAGAACATTAGTGGAAATTAGAGACACATAATTGGAGAAAAAACGTAAATATTTTTAAGAGTTATTGAGGTCATCAATCAAAAACAAGTCAAAAATAAATGGAAAATTGAGGGCCTTAAAGCCATAAAAACATCATCCATTTAACAAAACCTAAGGTATTAGGATAACAAATTTTTTGTTTTGTGATCATTTCCCCAATTTTTAAGAATTAATTTATTAATAGAATAAGAAAAAAATTATAATTGATAATTATAGTTCCATCCATGAACTAATTTCTACCACAAACTCATCTTTCTATCCCAAAGATAATAGAATTCAAAAATATTCTATTAAACCTAATCGTATAGGGTTTCAAAAAAAATGAATTTATAATTCATCTGTCATACCATTTTAAAAAACTACATTATACAAACCAGGATATCACGTAGTCCAGTGGTAGGTGATGCACCCTTGTCTCCCTTTGGTTGCGGGTTCAAGTCTCAGGGCCTTGCCGGATGCGACAGGTTATCACCCGACCATCGGGTTTTACTTTTTATAAAAAATCCAAAAAAAATCTTTAGAAGTGTTTTAAACTTAAAACATAGTATCCAATGTCCTACTTAATCCATTACAATCTTTAGACTTATCCAAAAATACTTATTTCCAAACTCATAGTCCAAAAATTTATAAGGAAGGTCAACAAAACATAATGAAGATCTCTTTTTTCTACATAATAAAATGTGAGTACCTCCTTCATGTATTCTCTTAAAACATTGTAACACCCTGAATTACCATAAAACCTTATTGATTACATTCATGATCCCTTATTCCTTATAGGATACTAGATATATTCCTTATATCCAAAAATTTTGAATACTCCAATAATGATGGAATAAATAAACCATAAATCAGTTCCAAGGTAGTCAAGAATAACCAATATAACTTATCCAAATTTACCATCTCTTATTCCAAAATCACTACCTCAATATCAGGACCATATTAAGGTTTATCTTTCCTTTAAACATGTATTTTACAAAAGTTTAACTTGATGTTGAGTCACTTTTCTTAGTATCATATAATCTTAAATCCTCAATGAAATAGTACTGCAGTGCAATCCTTATTTATTTCCATAATTCATGTAACTAGTACATCATTGATACAACACTCAAATGACACAATTATTTAATAACAAAATAAGAAAACTAATCATTCCTCTTCATATGTAGTTGTATCATATTTTTATTATTATCCTATAACATCATTTAGGGTATACTATGATGATTGGGACATTGATTAGTGTACTGACCCAAATCCTTGCAGATGAAGCATTATACATTTGAAACCTTTTTCTTACCCTTACAATCACAAACTTGGTGTCCTTTTTCTCCACACTTATAAAAAACTCCCATTACCTTCAAGCATTTACCAAGGTGATTCTTTCCACATTTATCACATGTAGAAAAATACTTCTTTCCCTTATTCCCTTTATCTCTCCTTTTCTCTACCATCATCTTCTTCTCTTGTTTCCCTTCAAATCCACTGGACTCAGATAATTCATTACTTATCTTATTAACACAAGATACTATTTCTTCATATGATGAGAAAATTTGGGAAAGTACTTCCCTTCTAAATGATGGCTTAAGACCATGAAAGATATAATCCTTCTGAACCTTTGGATCATGCATAATACTAGAGTTCTCATTCCTTCTACTGGGCGCCATTTCTAAATGACTACATACACTAGGTTAGATCATATCATATTTTATAATAAAAACATAGAAAAATTATCAACATTAATTGAATATTTTCACACATCTAGTATCATAAAAATAAAAATGGTTTCTTTGATGGAATATTTACTTGTAAATCCTTCATAATGTCTTTTAAATAAAATGTGAATTGTCCTAGGCATATCCCACAGGAGTGTCATAACCAAGAGTGAAGTAAGACTCGTTGTCATGTTCTAGGATACCCTGGGTCAATCCCGAGACTCCTTGTCGGAGGTTTCACTCTTAATTATATCTGTTCCAGAGCTGCCACTACCTGGTCATATCCAAACGGGGATGTATTTCTTGTAAAATACACAAAATATCTACATTACCAAAATTCTAGGAAGCTCTTATATACTAATCCTCAAAGACTATCTTAGGGTAATGTTCTCTAATCAGAGTTTTTCTAAATCTAGTTTCCAAGGTTCGTACTAAACTTCATCTGATACCAACTGTAACACCCCAACCCAAGTTTCCTAGTGTCGGTGCATTATTACATAAAATTTGCATGATCACAAGATATCAAGCCCCGAAAGACCAATTTGTTTAGTATCTTTGGAAGTACTGGATACATACATTAGTTTTACATTACATTATGAAATAAAAAAACATTGTTTCTCCTTTGAACACACTCATATCCCATGGCCTATTCCTACAATTCAATCATAATATACTTCTACACATCTTGGGAAAAATAAAACATAAGAAACGGGTGAGCTCAGATGCTCAGTAAGGATAAAAATATAGCGGAAACTTTCATAAATAAGAATAAACATTGAAGGCAATGTATAAGATTAAAAAACGAGCCATTTAAAATTAAACTTTAGAATAAAATGGAAAATATTAATCAAATAATTCCATTTAATTATTCACATAGATATTCTACTAGTAGAATAATGACATGTAATTTTCATATCTAATTTTATAATGATGGAATGCATAATGCCGGACATCATAACCAGATAGTCAAGGACTCATTCCAAGACTACAAATAAGATTTTTTCAAGGTCTTGTGCCAAGATACTAGTTTGTATCATGAGACCTACTGATGCATCGAGGAGTTATAGTGGACTCCACATGTCGCTTACTAAGTCCAATGCATTCCTCATATGAAAAGGTCAAAACATAACATAAACATTCATATTAAAAATAGTATAAAAAATGTTAATAATTTAACCATAAATCATGAATGGTATAAGAATAACATGTCCACAGTCAAACATATCACAAAAACCTTCAATACAAAATGTAATATTGTATCCTAATAAATCAACTTCAAATAAGAGTAAAATCCATCCAAGGATGTTGACATAGATGAAACCAAACTATTGAGAGAAATATCTATTTCTATTTTGAAATCATTTACAAGTCACATAATTATAAAATAAAACATTTAGTTTGAAAATATTATTATAACCTTGTAATGGAATCTTTGAAGGTGTTATAATGGTGGAAAATAGCCACACTTGCCGTATAAGTTAAAAAAAAATTCTTTCCTTAATTTTTTCGAAAAGGTCATAAAGGACCTTGTTTGGAAAATGACGAAAAGATTAGTTTTTAAAAATTTTATAAAAATTAAAACAAGAGTATAAATGAATTTAACCCATAGTATAGGAAATATTAATTTTTTTAAAATACATTTTTAAGAAACACAAATGTGGATGATAAAGAGGTCCCAATAGATACTCACATATAAACAAACTTGGATAATGAAGAGATTGTATAATTAACCATTACCTTGTAATTTTCCTGGGTCAAGGGAACGTTAAACTCCTATATAATAGTTAAATAATTATTATTAAATTAAAAAATATCCACATACAAAAATATGATATCATATATGATCTTTTAATATTTCTTTGTTAATAATATTTTACCAGTATCATTGTTTCGGGTGTTAACTGGTTCGTTTTCCTTTATATGGTTTGTTACGTAAGTCATGTTTGTTATAGATAGGATTTTGATTCATATACATAATTATATTATGTTCTTTAACATCATTTTTGATCATAAAGTGAAAATTATTCTTGAATGGTTACGATGAAGAATGAATCTTATCGCGTTCACGGAGACGGTAATCCGTACGTACGCATGAGCGAGAATATCATCCTATTGATGGTAAAATCATATGTAATTTGATATTATATCATATATAAAGAATAATTAACATGTTATATTTATTATTTAAATTAATTATACTCATTATTATACCCATCCAAATAATGAAGTGTTGAATATCAAACTACACCATGACGTGGAGACGGTAAGCCGTACGTACGCACGTATGGTGACTTTGTGATTCATAGGGTGGAAAAAAGAATGAATATGGTTGTACAATATTTATAATTATATCACAGTGTATATAAGGTACTAGAGTTATTACTTTGGTATGAAAATAACAAAAAAAGATGAAGTGGAAGAAGAATAGAACTTCGAAAGAGGTGATGAAATTGTTACCTCTTTTTCAAGTGCTTCCATTGGATTTGATCAAAAGGGCTCCTTAGGTCGGCTTTATGATCAAGGTAAGGACTCTAGGATTAATTTACGGTAGTTGGGAAGATATTTGATCAGGGTTTGGACGAGCAAAATGGATTTGGAGGTGTGATTTTGAGAGAAGGGGAAGTACCCTTTTATAAGAGAGGTGAATATCTCTTTAGGAAAAGCTTGAAATATTAATTTATTATACAATCATATTCCATTTATAATGGATCCAAATGGATTTATTTAGATTCCAAGGTGGGTAAGGGTCGAAAATATCTCAACAAATAGGTTTTATACATGTTTAGGTCACCATATAAACCTTATCCTTTAGATTTAACTCTTAGTTAAATAGTTTCACTTTTACCATGTATTCTTGTATTATTATAATAAATGGTTAATAAACTTACTATAAAAATATGAGAAAACCCCAAGTGGTTAATTATTGAAATATATAACCTTATATAAGTCATTTTTTAGAACCTTATATTTTTATGAAGATTATATCAATTAATAATATAGTATATGTTTTAAAAACTCATTTATGTCAATTTTGACACTATTTAATATTTGGTTTTTGTGAAATTAAAAAAAAAATTACTTAAAAAAAATAAACTAAATATATCATAAAATGTCATATTAACCTAGAAAATTAGTGTAATGTATCAAAAGTCTCAATTTACATTTATTTGGATATTTATAATATCTATTATTTTAATCTTTCATTAATAAGGTAATTACGACATCATTATTGTATCATAAATAAATTTTAATATTTAATGTCTAAAAATTATAAATAAAATTCCATTATGTAGGAAATATTTTTATATTTCTAGTAAATATTTATATTCGAATTTATATTATGTATAACCCTATATTAAAAATGTTTTAGTTATGAAAATTTAAATTTAAAACTTTTAACTCTTCTTTAAATAAAATAATAATAAATGTCCTAATCTAATCCAAGTGGATCAAAGAGGATAATATTTTATTCCTAAGGTTGATTTTATTCTAAAAACACTTATCCAATAGAATTAGAACTTGTGTTAGCATAATTATAATATCATTTTTACCTTTAATTACCCTATTTACTTATAACCACGACAAATAAAATTCAAAAGTTACTTTTCACCAAAAATTATTTTCATCTTATTGAACCAAATTTTACTTACTGAAGTCAACCGTGTCTCACATATTTTTGAAATTAAATTCATAGAATAGGTAAAATTACCTTTTATGCAGATTTGCTAATGTGTCTAGAAGGTGGGTAAAAGACATTAAAAAGTTCAATAAAATTTTATACATATAAGCTTATTATAAAATTACTCCAATGAATTAAATTTAACTAATATAGGTATTCTATATCTATTTTTACTGAAAATAAATTTAAATAAAATATATAATTATTTAAATAAAAATCCGGTTTTAAACAATAACACATTGTTTTTCACTATTCATCAAAAATTGAAAGTTTTTAGAAAAATACCAAAAATTCACCCAAAAATAATTCAGATCTTAAAAATTCAAAAATGAAGTCTATTTTACCAAATTAGAAACATATAAGTTAAATTAATTAATCTAAAATTAATTTCTGTGGTCAAAACAAGAAAGCGGGTTTTTGAGAAGTAAAAACTATCAAAAGATTGATATGTGTTTATGTCTAATTTAAATGTAGAATTACTTCTAATGACCTAAATTATAATAAACGATATAAATATAATATAATGATACTTCAAAACCAGTAAAATGTATAATTTAACACTATGAATTATTTTAATTAAAAAAGTTGTTTTTAATAAAAATTTAGTATTTTTCACTATTTATCAAAATATGAAAGTTGTCAGAAAAGTACCAAAAATTTATACAAACTAAATTTTTATGTCCCATTTCTAAATAAGAGTTTTATTTTGTCAAATTGAATATATAAAAGTGTAAAATATTGGATTTAAAAAGTGTTCTCCATTAAAAGGTGGTAAAATTGCATTTTTTTTGAAAAACATTTCTTTTATCTGAAAAATTCAATTTGTTCATATATTATGTGTAAAAAAGACATAATATGGAGGTTATAATTATATGGATTATATAAAATTCAAAATCCATTTAATCATATTCATAACTTCTTTTTAAACGGCTAGTTTGGTTAGTCGTGGTGCGATCGAACTCAGTGTTGTGTGTGGCACAAGCTATTGAATTACTTTAAACGTATTATGAAATCTTTGTGTTTTAATCTAGTGATCTTCCATAATACTATATTTATTAATTTATTATTTATTTAGGTTATTTAATTCAAATAAATAATTTAATTATTTGTTAAACTAAATGCACCAGTCAACAACTGAATTCCTCACACTGCCCAATTTTAGGTCACACCTTGGGTAAACCCCACATTCCAGATTCAAATATGGTATCATATATTTTATATGAGACCCCGTTTGATATTTATCCAATTTTATTTAAGAAATCATGCATGCATGATATAAAATATATTTTATATTTTTATAAAATTAATTTCATGCACACCAGGCTATAGAATCACATGCCGTTTCAGTGCCTCACTCTAAAAATATTTTTAGATATATTCCAAAATATTCGAAGAAAAAAACTATGTCTATACCCTCCTACCCTTATTCCCTCACATTATCTTTGTTAATAGTTGGTTCTTGTGTGATTTTATATTGGTTTTAGGTGAGTCCACCTTTTCTTCATATGTTTTTTTCTCCCTCTTTAGATGCTGATTTTTTTTATCTCAGACTTAAGTTTTAATTAATTATTCCACCAAATTATGGAAGAAACATTCTAATATAATGGGGATTTCTATCATCATGGATAGAGGATATTTCATAAGGATTAACATGATTTTTTCTTACCATTCCAAATGGGGTACATTGTGTGGTGAATCTATTTAATGTTTTTTCCTAAATTGAATAAAATTGACTATTGACCATTTTTTGAATGATAGGTTTTTTTCTTAGGTTGGTGTATGTGGTTTTCCATATACCTTCTTAGGGTATTTCATTCTAGTTTTAGATTAATGAGATAGATAAGTGAGCTTTTAGATGATTATTCTTATTTAAATTAAATTAAAAATTTAATTATTTTTTTTATAATTATTTAAATTTAGTGTTTTGGATTGAGGTAGGTGGTCAAGAGATGATACGTGGCTTGGATAAGTTTGGGAAAGAGTATCTAATTTTTTATAAAGACAATAACTCTATATAAAGTAAGTGGTACCTGAATATACCCTTATATTCTCTGCATTAGGTTTACACTCATGTGGAATGTGGTGCCTCCACTATTGTACATTCGATCTTGAAATATAAAATTATTTTTTTCATTTAAATTTCACGAAATGAACAAATTTATAAGGTCCATGATGAACCCTTATACACTGGGTCGATTCCTTAGATGGTGGTAGGTGAGGGATTTGTTACAAAAACCTGCTAAGTGACTCATGGGCAGTGATGTTCATGAGTTAAATGATATTAATGAGAATAATGGTCTTAGATTAGTATATATTTGATCCTATGGGTTCATAGATGATTTTCAGTGATTTTTTGGGAATGGGATCACCCAATTATTTTTTTCACCAAGGGGAGAGGGATACAATTGGGTTATTAGAGGCCCGGGGTATTCCTCTAATCCAGGATAGGAAGTGAATGTCATAGATGAGGTTCTAAAGCTATTTTGGTTAGTTCTAATGGATTTGTACATGTAGTGGTGGATGATGGAGTTTTACATATTTCTTATGATGGGAAATACACTCTGGAGGATGGATTAAACTCTTAGTTAATTCCATGATTGGGAAGGGACCTATGAGTTTAGAGATGGGGTTACATAGAGGGTTTCCTCTAGGTGTTTGGATTTAAATATCTCTAAGGAAAATGAAAAATGAGACATATGATGGTTCTTAGGTCTTGAATAGAAACTTGGCTTGGGAATATGGATGGTCTTAGTATGAGATGGTTTAAGATGGTTCCTAGTGAGTTAGAATGAATTGTGATTGGAGAAACATCTTGAGGTTCAGTCCAATAGGGAATGCTAGTTTAGTGAAAAATTAATGGTATTAGATATAACTTGGTTACATTGAGAAGATACAGGATGGGTTAGGTGTAACCTATTGGGTTACCTTTATGAGCGAAATAAGAATACAGTTGGTTTCGATGTGATGTGCTTATTTGACTGTGATGGTATTGGGGTTGTGGTCCAATATACTAGGAGGACACTAATGGAGTTACTTAAGATATGAGGGAAGGTCTTAGAGGAAATCACCATAGTGATTATCTGGTCATCTAATGGGTGCGATTTTATTATTAATGTGTGTATATTGTGTGATAGTTCTCGGTAGAGAGTATTCTTCGGTAGCAGTACTGTAGCTACACTGTAGCAGGTACTATTCAGTATTGTAGCAGTCTGAACTATTCACCTTGGGCCACCGATTTGGGCTTGGAGACTTTAAGGCCTTCGGCCCACCCAGGCCTTCAGGTCAGTAAGGATTTTGGGCCACCTCATGGCCTTTGGAACACCTCAAGGCCTTTAAGGCCACCTGATTTGCAGTTGCATAGACTGATTCTACAAGGAACTACTTTAGAGGAGGAAAGAGTAGAGCACATTCACCAGAGCAGGGCTAAACGGACTTAAGAAGAATGATAGGGTATGGAATTTACCATCGATACAATGCCTATGCACCTCTACACATGGACATGATAGCCGAACAATCATGAAAAGGTGAAGATATGATCATGATGCAGATGCTAGGGAGGAGTGGTTTTAAGTAGTCATAGTCTGTTTGATTAACTTAAGACCTATGGGTCTTGTAATGTCTCCAAGACTACGGGAAATGTAATACATAATCCTAAAGGACTTGTAAGGGTCCCCCCTCATCCCTTTAGGGGGGGGGGTGTTATAAAAAAATCAATAAAAAATAGGGTCTTCGGCCCATTTAGTTACTGTTTCTTAGTAGGGAGTGTCTACCCCTAGGTTTTAGAAGATTTAATACGTATTTCTTGGTTGGTAGAGTCAAACTTGGGTTTAGATGATCTGATATGTATTTCATGGTAGATAGACTCTTCCCCAAGGTTATGGAAGAACTAATATGTGTTTCTTAGTAGGGATAGTCTAGCCTAAGGATCTAGATGATTTGATATGTTTTTACCAATAGAGAGATCTTTCCCATGGGTTTTTCATGACTTGATACTTGTTTTCCAGTGAAGAGTTGTTGCGCCGTGGGTTTTAAAGGTTGTGATTTCTATTTCCCAGTGAGGATAATATACTCCCCTGGTTTCCAGATGATGGTATTATGATTAAAGACATCCGTCTCTGAATGAAGAAGGTATGGTTGTTCTCGGTTGTCACTTTTGAAACTAAGGATGAAGTATGGTTTATATTATTTCATTTTCTTATTTTATTTATTGAACTGAGCACATAACATGTGAATACATGATATTTATTGGTTATATTAGGCACACTATTTGTGGTTCCTTTCTGATTTTTAACCACACCTAGCGTAGGTGACTAAGGTAAAATTGTACCTGATCATATCCTATTACTCACTGGTGCTTGTAGGGTAGAGTCTCATTGTTTCATGATTCAGCACGATAGATTGAATTGAGTTTGGAGACTGGAATTTCAAGAGTCTCAGATATGGTAGTAAGTCATCTTGTATTATTTTATTTATTTTTTTAAATGTGATCAGCTTAGTAGGTGATTAGTAGGATGTGTGACCATATTATTACATATATTATTTTTTATATCACAGTTTTTAATTTATTTTGTTTACTATTATTTTTAATATATATGATATTTATTTATTTTCCACTTTTTTCACTTTGATATGAGGTTATAGTCTACTCATAGTAACACTATACACCCTTTATTCTATTTGGAAGCCTTTATCGTATAAGGAGGTAAGCCCAAGGTCATGTGAAACCCCTTTCCTAGAAAATGGTGAGTAGTCTAGGGTTTGTAAGTCATTACACCTGGAGGCTTTTTTCCAAGGGGGTGAGGGTGTTGATTGAGTTATGAGAGGACCATGATGGGTCTTAGTATTTAGGTGAAAGATATATTTATACTATTATTTTTTAAAATCAAAATTCAATCTTATAATATTTCTATTTATAATATTTAATTCTTCCAAAGTATATGGTTGTGAAGAAGGAATTCAGTTTTATTGGATGGAAGAATTTAGTTTTATTGGGATGAGTTTATGTTCAATTAATAGATAAATAATTTCAATTTTACTAGATGAAGATTTATAAAGTCTATCAAATGGAGGCTTACTAAGTCTATCAAATGGAGACATACAAAATTTATCAAACTGAGACTTACGAAGTTTATTTAATGTTAACTTATAAACCCAATCAGATAGAGGTTAAAAAAGTATATTGAGAACAGATTTACTATTTCTACTAGATTGAACTTTATATAAAGCTTTTCAACTGTTATAAACCCAATGACCATCATAAAAATTGTTGATGTTTTTAATACATAGAAATATTAATATGTTGTTTTTATTTCTATTACAATTGATCATGAGAAGTTTAGAATTATACAGTTGTATGTTTGTTATACCGATGTCAACAAATAGGACCAAAACCTTGAGAATAAGATGAGAAATGGCATACTTGTGATATAAATTTTATAGTTAAAGTTTTGCAACATATTTCTATCAAGAAATATATGATTTTTAATCTTTAGATAGTTTGTCTAAAAGTACATAATTATGAATGTATTATTTTAAAAGATATGAGTTTATTCATTCTATTTTTTTTTTCAAATTATGTTGATTAAGGGCACCTAAGGCTTGGGAGATAATGATTTTTTTGAACTGGTTGATCAAGGGATATTAGAGATAAGGATATAAAACTTTGTCTAATAGGATAATCAAGGGATTCCAAGTCTTGGAAGATAAACCTTATAATTGGTTTAAATTGTGGATACCTAAAATAGGATCTATAAAATTCCTTATCAGTTTGTGTGAAATTGAATACCTCATTTAGTGGTGGTTTTATAAGTTTTATTATATCATTTTTTAATAAAACTCTATTTATATATCCATTTTACATTTTATAAAAAGTTTATACTATGTAGTATTTACTTGTTTCTTTCTCTGAAAGTTATATTGTGTATCCAAATTATTTTTTATCTAATAAAAATTCTTATAATCAAGGTATTGAGAATTTTTTAGTTAAAAATTTATAGACAATAATTATACACCACTATTTTGGTAATTTTTCCATTCATTCATTGGTAAAATTTGGTATTAGATAAGGTATCTATAAATATTACCTTACACTAATTGTTTTGGTAGAGAATTTTTTTTTTGTGATGGTAGGTTTATTTATTATCACTCTATGAAATATAAATCCTAGAAGACCACCAAATTTTGATGGTGCTAATTATTAATATTATATAGATTTAATGAAGACATTTTTTGATAAATACCATTGTTAATATTTCTGTTATGATGACTGGTACCTATAATATTCATGATACGACAATGACAAATTTTACTCGAGAATATAATAATTAATATAATTTGAATTATATAGATCTAAATACATTTTAAATTTCAATAAAATGGATTATATATAGGCATATATATTTTAATGACATATAAAATTATATTTGGAGAAATATTTAAGTAACTCATTTTTTAATTTATAATGTTTTGAAAACTAGAAGGTTTATGATTTATGTAGATTATCTACCTTTTGATTTCTTACTTGATGGATTTTTTACATAGATACATAAAAGGTTTATAACTGTCGTTGAAAAATTATAGTCTCTTAGTGATAAATATTTTTCCGATGAAAAACTTTTTGAAAATTTTATTCATATTACTCCTAAAGAGTGGGGATATAATAGAACAATAATAAATGATATAAAACATATAAAAAATATGATTTTGGATGATTTAATTAGAAATATTATATATTATAAGAGTTTATAGAAAATATATTAAGAGAAGGAAAAAAAGAAGAATATAGTATCATTTTCTTTAATATCTAGAATATTTATCGCTAGGGAGGCTAAGCCATATGAGAATGCTTCAAAATTCTAAAAGTATAAGAGGAAAGTAACAGATGAATAAATTTTTATTTATTCAAAGGAAAGTTAAAGGGAACTTTATTAACTTGTTATCATGATGAATAATATAGTTGAGAATAAATATTTTCCATATAAATACATAAATAATCAGAAAGACATAAGTGATAAGAAAGATACTTATTAGTTAATCTATTATGAATATAAGAATCTACAATATATCAAACCTAATTTTACAAGGTTGAAGTGAAAATAGAAAATTTAAAATAAATATTATAAAGGTAAAGGGAATACATGTTTGAAATCATTAGATACTTGGAGTTTAAGTGGTGAAGACTCATATTCAGAATGTTCTTATGATGTAGAATGTGATAATAATAAGGTTTTTAGATATTGTGCTAGAATTATAAATAATAATAAATGATACATGGATAAGGAATTAGTTTAATCCCATATAAATTTATCTTTAAATGAAAATTATTGGATACTTCTAAAGATGAATTTATTTCAACTTCATTGGAAGAAGAAAAAGTTTTTACATTAGAAGATGATGATAATTTTACTCCTTTTGAGAAAATGAATAGATGTGTAACTTTTTTTGAGATAAATAATTTAATTTTTTTGAAATAATATGGATGTGATAAGATAGATCTTTCAAAAAACAATAATATAATTTCAAAATGTACTTATGAGATTTCAAAAATAACAATGGAGTTATATAATATATATAATTATAACTTAACTTATGAGTATAATAATTTTATTATAAAATTTAATTGTAAAATTATTATCCTAATAAAACTTGTATCAAAATTTAATTCTAGGAAGGAGAATTTGGATAATCTTTATAGATTATTGAGTTTTCATTGGAAAACTTCTAAAATAGTTTTTACCATAAGAAAGTCACATTCTTAGTCAACTTGTTTGGATCCTAAAATAGAAATTTAAATGTGATGTACATTGGAATATAAATTTTATTTAAGTTGGGTTGTCTCCTTTGGTTCTCATAAATATTATTTTTCTAAATAATTAGTAGTTTTACAACATAATATTATTAAAAAAATATGTATTACAAATGTTTTATTTGATAATACTTCTACACTCAATAAAGTTTGGGAACTAAAAATGTAATATTTTTATTATAGAGAGAAAGGTTGAGTACCAGTATCCAAAAAATATAGTACATGGGCAGTGTATGTTCGAGGCATATGATTGGAAAATAAAGTTCTTACATAAAATTAAAAATAATATAGGTGGAAAAGTAAATTTTAGCGATAATAATCATAGAAAATTTTTAGAATTTTTGGTGTTAAATTTCTTAGTAATCTTAATCACAATATCATCATCCTAAGTCAATTATGTGATGAAGGTTACCTTTTGAACTTTATGAATGATAAATGTATTGTTCAGATATTTGAAGGTAAATTAATTGTTTCTACTAAAATGCATGACAACATTTACATTTTAAAAATATAAGACCTTAGAAAAAATACCAACCTTTTTAAGTGTACTAGAAGATCAATATTGTTTTCAAAATACAAGGTTAATACATTGTAATGTTTTACCATTAGCTAAAATTTATCAAAAATAACGAGTGAGATATTTACAAGAGTTTAGGTTTAATTATTAAAAAATCTATGCTCTTTGTGAATATGGTGACCAAAATAATACAAGATTTAAATATATTAGTGTGATATCAAATTATGAATCTTTTCAGTTAGTGCACACAAATCTATTTGGTCCAACATAAATTGAAAGTATTGGAGGCAAACACTATGTATATCTCTCTGTTGATAATTACACAAGATATAATTTGGTATATTTTTCTATCAAAATAGTCAAACAATACTTTTTTTTAAATATTTTTATATCCCTTGTTAAAAATGAGAAAAACCTACCTTTGGTTGCTTTTTAGAGTGATCATGGTTGTGATTTTGATTTTTTTTTATTTTAAAACTCTTTATAGTAAAAAGGAAGTATAAACAACTTACTAAAACCTATAAATACTTATCAAAATGGTGTAGTTGGATAAATAAATACATTTCTTCAAGAAATTACTTGAACCTTGTTAAGTGATTAATCTATTGCTAAACATTTTTGGGTTAAAGCTATTAGTACTTCTTTCTATACTATAAATTGTGTTTTACTTTGAACTTTTCTTAATAAAAGTCATTAGTAGTTGTGGACCAAAATAAATCAAAAAACTTTATTTATTCATATTTTTTGGATATAAAGTGTTAATTCTAAATACCAAAGACAATTTATATAAATTTTATCCAAATTATAATGAAGGAATAATTATTTTCTATTCTAAAAAAATTAAGGTGTATCATGTTTTTAACAAATGAAAAAAAACTATTGAAGAAGTGGTGCATGTTAAGTTTGATGAAATTATTCATTTTTTGATCATCTAAAACAAATATCTTTATATGATGTTTTTAAAACTTATTTCAAATCCATGTTTGAAAAAATTTCATATGGATAGTTAGTGGAAGTAATAATTCCAATGTTTCTACCATCATAAGAAGTCTAACCTATTTTTGAAGAACAAAATTTTACTTATCCAGGAAATCATTCATTATTAAGAAATCATCCCACTGATAATATCACTGGTGATGTAGATCAATCAATCAAAACTCATAGTTCCTTTAGAAAAAAATAGAAAAGTGTATATTTTTATCTTTGTTTGAAAATAAAACACCTTATGATGATTTAGGTGATGAGCATTGGATAAGGTTAATCCAAGATGAAAAAAATGAATTTGAATGGAATAGAGTTTTGACCATGGTAGAATGACATATAAATCTTCTAATGATTTTAGAAAAATGTGTTTCCAAAATAGTCAAGATGAAAATGGAATTGTTATTAGAAATAAAGAAAGACCGATTGCTAAGGGTCATAATCATTAAGAAGGCAAAGATTATGAAGAAAATTTTACACTAGAAGAAAGACTTTATTCTATTCATATACTTCAAGAATTTAGAACATATTTAAATTTTACTGTTTAACAAATGTATGTGAAGTGTGATTTTCCTAGAAGATATGTTTAGGAAGAAGTTTTTATAAAAGAACTACATAGTTTTGAAAATAATTTTTTTTCTGAACAATTATTCAACCTTAAGAAGGGTCTTTATGGATATTTACTTCAATATTTTTTAAGGTATAAGATAATTGAACTATTTTTATAAATAAAGTTTTTAAATATTTCATCATTGTTAAAATTTATGTTAATGAAATTATATTTGGATAAACTAAAAAATATATTTTTGATTATTTTTTTGGTTATAATAAATCTATGTTTGAAATGAACATGATGGGTGAACTAAGTTTTTCCTTAGTTTTAAATTTTTAAAAAACTAGAAGGAAGTTTTTTATATTAATAAAAGTATACTATGTGTTTTATTAATTGGGTTTGAAAATGATTATAGTATAAGTACTCCTATTAAAAAATTAGAAACAATTTATCTTTATGAAACTTGGAAACTAGTTGATAAAAAACTATTTAAAGGTAAGATTGGATGTTTATTATATCTCACAACTAGTTTAAAAAAGTTAACAATTTTTTTCTTATTGTGTGTAAGATTTCAAAAAAATAAAAAAGAATCTAATTTTAATGTTGTTATACAAATTTTTATTTATATTAAAGGAACTTCAAACACTAGTTTTCTCTATCTACCTCTAAAAATGAATATATAACTAGTTAAAGTTATTGTGCTCAATTGTTGTGGATACAACCAACACTCATTTTTTTTCTACATTTTTATTATAAAATTATGATTTTGTATGAAAAAATAGGTTACATTGATTTTATATAGATATAAGACACCATTTTCTTTAGTATCACACTCAAAAAAGAGATAGTATTCTTTAATTCATTAGAACACATGACCAACTTGATGATATTTTGCAAAAACTATTCATTTTGATATATTTAAAAACATTAAATAGAAGATTAGTATGATAAATATAGAGTGAACATTAATATAATTTTTTTACCTAGATCCTTATAGTGAAAAACTCCCTGAGAAAGGGGGATTAATTTTTTCCTTTGTTTTCTTTATTTTGATTTTATTGTTTTTCTGTCTTTGTTGCTAAAATATACAATTTTTTTAGAAAATTATTATGTTCATCAAAATGAGGTTTATCTAAAGTTACATTAGAAAAAAACTATTTCTTTAACTTTCTATTCAGCTAAGATATAAAACTAAATGTAAAAATTTCACTAGAAAGTATGTTTATAAGTTTTACAAAAGGAACATTCTCTGTCCTTGTTATATCGTTTATAGAAGAAATATTATAAAATACTTGTTATAAATTTTGAAGTTATACCAAAAAATATTTTTCTGGTAAGATGAAACTTTATAACCAATATTATTATGATAACAAAATGATCAAAATAAATAATTTCTTATATTATTTTCCCATCAACACTTCTAAGATATAATCCCAATCATTGGATCATCTCAAATTCCAAGTATTGCTATTTCTTTACTTATATATAGTAGTAGTGTCTTAATATTTTTTCCTATACATCTGTTTTTTTGAAGTGGTCTCATCAACTTGATTATCCATTGTCTGATAGATTTCATAGTTTTTCCGAAAGCATCTAACTTTGTCTGATAAGTTTTCGTGGTCTTATAAAGATATTTTTCTATTTGCGAGATAGTTAAGGAAAACCTAAGAGAGAGGGGATGGTTTGAATGGTATGTCTCTATACTACAATCAACAATTATTTTCCCTGGGTGGGAGAATATTTTCATTAAAAGAGATGATTATGATCTTCATTGTATTTTTATTTTTCAATGATAAAGATGTTCCAAAGTATTTTTATTTCAACCTATTTTGTAAAACTAATTGCATGAATATTAATAAGATGGATATGTTGGTTCTATTACCTCTTGAAGGTGAAGTTTCTTTAGTTACCGACAAAGTTACAGATAAAGTATATTCTTTTTGAAGGAACCATTATAAAAAAATAACTTTTTATTGTCAGTGATAGATTTTGAAATATGAATCACTTTTCTCTTGAGGAAAGGATTGTTTTTATTTGGATTCGTTTTTTTACTTCTAAGAAAAGTATAAATAGATACTATAAAAGTTTAGGATATCTAAGTCCTTTATTTTCTTTTCAATATGAGGAAGTTTAACCATGTAATACTGGTTTGGAATTATATTGAATCCATTCATACAAGTAAAGTGAAGTTAAAAATATTTCTTTATCAATAGTTTCTTAACTAGGTTCTTTTCAAGTTTATAGATATAGAGAAGATAAATAATAAAGACTCTATAGTTAGATAAAAGGAATACTATTTTTGTGATGAAACCATTTCTAAGATGATATTGGTTTCTTCCTAAATGATTCTTTTATAGAAAAGGAAACCAAGGTTTCTTCAATATAATAATTTAAAGCTATCAAAAAGAAAGTTCATGAAAATATAAAATTTCAAAAATATTCTCAAAAGCCTCCTAAATTTCCAATAAAAATTAAAATTTTTTCAGATGAAAATTTCATTATGATGATAAAGATAAAAAAGGAGAGAATGGAAGGAGATCCTTGTTTTCACCTTGATCCTAAATAATCCAAGGATTTAAAATAACACTGATTTAAAAAAATGAAGAAATTTGAAAAGAAGAAAATGTATATTCTTAAAGAAAATAAATACAAAGTTTCTCAATATTTCATTAAGGAAATAGATAAATCCCATGAAGTTGTTGATAAAGAGAAATTTTTTTCTCAGTCCATTCTAAAAGTGAAATTGAAAGAATTTGATTAGTCTATTTCAATAGAAAAAGGGAAAGAAGTTACTAAACTTATTCAAAAGATAAAGTAAATAATGTTTCTGATATTTTTGTAAAAGTAAAATATTATTGTTGAGGTTACTGAAAAATACTCCACTATCAAAGAGAAACATGAAGTTTTAGATAAAAGGAATATTATCAAACAATCAGAGGGAGACACCATAACTTTAAAGAAAGAATTATTTCCAATGTACTCTTATCTAAAATAATCCTCAATACATACCTCAATATCTCTATCATCTAAATATTTAAATGGAAAGGATCAAAAATATAATTATAATAAAGTTAAAAAAATGATTCAACTTTGATATTATCAGAATAAAGACAATACGATGAAGATGTTGAGATCCAGAAAAATTATAAATCCAATTTTGTTGAAAAAGTGGAAATTTTGCTTCTACAGGTTAAATAATCCATTTTGCTAATATTTTTAATGATTCCACCAATTCAACACCAAGTATAAGATCTAAGATAATTTAAATGAAGATGAATTATTTTAATGAAGTGATAAATAAACTTAAATGGATTATGGGTATTTTACCTGATATTCAGTCAAGGTGAAAGTATATTCCAAGAAAAGTTGATGATATTGAAATTTCAAGTTATCTTAATCAATTGTTAGAGTCTATTAGTTAGACTGAAGTAGAGTTCAATAATTTAAAAGGAAATTAATTAGTAGAGTTCATAAATATGAACAATATTCTCTATTGGATTAATCAAACTGATGAAGAAGTGAAGTTCTTTGAGGAGAAAATTACTATAATTAAAAGGGATAAAAAGTCATTTTCTATGATTGTAGATAACATAAATTCTAAAGTGGGAGAATTCTCAAAGGATATTGATGATTTGAAAGTTTTTTCTATTCAACAAGATTCCGAGAAGTCTTAATAGAAACAAATATAGTCTCAAGAGTAAAGGCTTTCAAATTTGGATTCCAAGGATGAGAATATTGAAAATATATGAAAATATCATAATAAGATGAAGCACATTGACAAAAAATTTTCTAATAAAGACTAATTTTTCTTAGAATTTTGTTTTTGTTATATTTAGACTTCTTCAATTTATATTACTATTTTGATATGCTTCTATTAATGGCTCAAAAGATTTTATAGATACATACACACAAATATATATATATATATATATATATTGATAAAAATTTGAAAACTATTTTTAACATTTCACGATATATTTCTAATAAATTTCTTTCCATTAAATTTATTTTCCAAAATAAATAGGGGGAGAAAGGTAGAGTACTCAAGATATGTGAAATTAAGTTAGTGTAAGTTATAATTTTTTTATTTTAAACTTCTCTTTATGTTGTGTATTGTGCTTTTCAAAAGGGGGGATTATTTAGTTGAAATATCTCTTTCTACTTTTAATTTTGAAAATAAAAGTTTTCTCTTAAAATATTTATGTTTTTAATATTTATTTATTATATAGTATAAGTTTGTGCATAAGGAATTTAATTTTACTAGACTGGGTAATTTAGTTTTACTAAATTGAGTTTATGTTCAATCAACATATAGAGACTTTATACTTTACCATATGCAGATTTATAAAGTATATCATATAAAGGCTTACTATGCTTATTAGTTAGAGACTTACAAAGTCTATCAGATGGAGACTTACCAATTCTTTGAGGTGATGAATTATAAATTATATTGATCAAATATGCACATAGTTTACTAGATAGTTATTTACTATTTATACCAGATGGGGATTTATATAAAGCATTGAAATAGTTTTGAACTTGGTGACCATCAAAAAAAGTGTTGATGTGATGGATCCCTAAAAAGATAAAGATGTTATATCTGATTTTTTTTCAAATGATCATGAGAAATTTATAATTTTACCATTTAATTTTTTTATACCGATGTCTGTAAATAGGGCATAAACCTTAAGGTGAGGATGAAAAAAAACATAAATGTGATCAGAATCTTGGAGTTATAGTTTTGGAACATCTTTTTTCTAGGAGTTATTTAATTTGTAATATTTAAAATTTTTTTAGAGTATAATATTATGAGGATGTTATTGCAAATGATCTAATTTTTTTATTATACTCATTGTTTATCTAATCTTTTTGATCGAGGGATCCCAAAGCTATGGAGATAGATGTTTTTATGATTTGGTTGATCAAGGGCTCTTATGGATAGGAATATTGATCTTTTTATGATTAATATAATCAAGTTATTCCAATGTTTAGAAGGTAGAACCTATGATAGGTTAAAAG
This sequence comes from Viscum album, assembly GCA_963277665.1. NCBI lineage: Eukaryota > Viridiplantae > Streptophyta > Magnoliopsida > Santalales > Viscaceae > Viscum > Viscum album. Next base: position 1,233,000,796 of record OY728155.1, read on the forward strand.
TATGGTATAAATAAAGTTGGGTCTATAGAAATTTGTTGGGAAAAAATCCATCAGGGTATCATTGTAACATTTTTTAGGTGATTGTGTTTGTTGAAAAAGTGGGCCTCCGTGTTGTGTTTATAGACAGAGCTAGTTTATTTGTTAACAAAGAGGGTTTTCATGGTGAGTTGTCTAGTTCCAAAGATATTTTTGACAACCGATGTTGAAAAATAATGATGAAAAAGGAATGGATGATCTGGGGATGGTACAAAAAGAATAGATCTAAGTTGGCGCCGTTTTCTAGTGTTTTCCAAATTTTTGGGTCTCAAAATCAGAAAATAGAGATACATGTTTTTGAAAAAGGAATTTACATGAAATATTGAAGATGGTGTGGAAAATTGCGTTCAAGGAATGTTTTGGGAGCATAATGTCAAAACCTGGAAAAGGCATGAAGTGTGCAAAAGATTTGGAAATGTGTGTGAATGATGACTGCGCACCAGAAACTTATGTGCCCAATGCGACGTCAAATGAGGTTTTATGCACTCAAAGAGGATCTTTCATGACACAATGAATCTTCTATGCAGGGGTCAATAATGCCTATAAATAAGAGGTGACCCCCGTCAATCAAGAGAGCTTAACAGTTAGAGAAAATTCTAGCATCGTATCGCATAATAATTTCATGCAAAGGGAGTTGCGTTAAAGATTTTGAGTTGCATGCAAGATAAGAAAGTTTCAAGTAAGATTTGATTTGTGTGTAATATTGAAGTTGCGCGCAAGGGGTATTTTGTGAAAAACTTGGAATCTTGCATGCAAGGCATTAAAGTTGCATGCAAGATGTAGTAATGGTTGCACGAAATATTTGGAGTTACCCAATAGTACTGTGGTAAAGTGGTTTTCATTAGTGGAGGAAAATTAGACTTAAATAGAGCATCTACATACATTAGAGGATGTATTCATTTGTGATAATGACAAGACCTAAAAGTATTTAAAATATGAGTGGATCTTCTGAAGAAGCTGTGAGAACACTTCAGTTGAGAGACCAGTGAGCTTTCATTCTGCGAGTGGTTATAAACCAAGAGGGACAGTGTTTCCACTCCAAACTTTGTAAAAAGCAGTGTAATTTTAGTGGATCCGGTACATCGGTACATCTCCGATGTATGCTCCTTGGACATAGCCCAATGAAGGTGAACCAAGTAAAAATCAATGTGTCCTATGTATGATTTTATTTATGTTTATACATTGTTGTAGGAAAGAGAGAGAAGATAGTTTTTCTTAATAGCGAAACAAGATCAATATGGGTAGTTTTTTTAATCCATCATGCCCTGATTCACCCCCTCTTAGGGTATCTTACATAGTGGACCTAACAAATTCCTTATCACTTTGGGTGAAAGTGAATACTTATTTAGTAGATGATTTGTAAGTTTTTTATATTCTTTCTCAATATAAGGTTCTTTATATTTCCACAGTTAATTTTATACAAATTTTATACTATGTAGTATATACTTGTTTATTACTCTAAATGTTATATAGTATATCAAAATGACTCTTCTTCTGATAAAATTTAATCAAGGTGTTTTAAATTTTTATGTTTAAATTTTTATAAACTGCAATTAATACCGACCTCATGTATTATTTCAACCACATATTTCTAGGTAACACTTGAGACTATGGATGGGTTGAGGATAGTTAAGGCTAGTTCTTCCTAGGGCGATTTAGTAGGCAAGACAAGATTATTATTTAGTGTCTTATTTCCCTTAATTAATGTTTTGATAGTTAAATGATCCATATAAATTTGAATTATATGTTTTTAAGATTATTTTATTCATTGTTATTATGCTATTCAATCCCTGAGTCTGTGTGGAAGTTAATGCGTCAAGATTGCTTGCGGAGTATGTTTGAATTTCATTGGTTGAAGAGTTTCATTAACGACATCCTGTTTTTTATGAATCATGGTTCAATTTTTGTTCCTACTATAATATAAAATGAAATTTAATGGTATCATATTGGTGGGGATCTATAAACCTTGATATGAAGAAGTTTGTGGATTTAGGAGGTAGTGGAAAGGGATTGGGGTCTATTGTTGATGAGGGTTTGTTTTGAAATAGATAGTTGGGTTCATCTACAGACATAAATTCTACAAAGGGGAGTGTTGTGTGGATCCTAGTAGGGTAATAAAATAGTGGTTTCTATCTTCGGTCTCTTGAGAGAGGATCTAATCTATCCTAATTCATCTATGCAAGCTCATGTTAATGCTGAGGTGGTGATGGAATTTATTATTTTTAATCCTCATAACACTCTTGGGGGTCCTCATGGAGTGGATGTGCAATATGATAGTGGTAGTAATCCCATAGTGGAATCACTAATGGTTGATTATGGAGTCCTAAATACTCCCATGACTAAATCATATGCCGAGACAGTATGTTCAAAGAACAATACCAGTGGTAGAGGTCAAACAGTAGCACTTAATTCACCAAGGGAGGGTGAGAGTTTAGGTAGAAAATATTTGGAGTTTTTCAGGGGGGGGGGGTGAGCCCTTGATTAGGAAAATACCAAGAAGGTAGTTGGTAGGTATTGATCTTTTCAATAGATTTGAGGGATTAGTTAATGATGATCTAGCTAAGGAGAATTAAGAGGCTCGGGTTATGCCTTCCACCAGTGAGTAGGGGGTCTTTGGGAATGAGTCTAGTAAGGAGTTTTCTTTTTATTTTAAAGTGATTCTATAGATGATTTACAGGGTAGTAGGATTACTAGTCCAAGGAGGAGGAAAATTTAGAGGGGAAATTGAAAAGGGAGAAAGGACTACTCATATTCGCCTCTACCCATGTAAACAAGTTCTGCCAAGAAATCAAAATACAAGATATTAGACAGTGATTATAAGGCTCCTAAATTTTTTTCTCAGGAAGAGACTATAGATATTAGGGCTATCTTCCCCTAGGATTCTTTGATTGGTAAATAGTGGAAGTTAGGTGAAACACCTCAAAAATCTCTAAAGATATTGTTGCACTCTAAAGAATAAATGGTTAAATATTTTCTAGTGATTAATGCTTCTAATGAAAAATCTGAAAGGATGATGGGAAGGCCATTAAGGGTGAATACCGGCGATGAATAGAGAACATAGATAGAAAATCAAGATCAAAAATTGGTAAGGGGATTCAATGATGGGGATATTATCCAAGATGAGTACATGATATCTTGGGAAAAGGTGGTGTATCAATTTGAAGGTGTTTTAAAGGAAGATCCAGATACTTGGGTAAACACTCTCACCTGGAAGTTATTTAGAGAGATTGATTATAATAGACTTAAGTTTTCCTTTAGTGTATTTTTTATTTCCTTCAGTGTATGAACCTTGTGGTCTATTAATTTTTCCTAAAAAGTGGTTGGATAAGAAAAAAGCTAATTTTTAATTTGTTATTAGCTTTTGCTAATGGAGAAAGATGTTATGAATTAAAGGATTTCTAGAAGATATAATTTTTTTAAAGTAATAATTTCCAAAAGAGGAAATTTTTAATAAGAATTGAACCTATACAAAGATGATCAACTTATATGTATTCAGAAAGAATTTAAATTTACTAATATGTAACTATATTTGGTTAAGAATTGACACTTAGATTTTTTGAATTGACTTTTATATATTGAGCACATAACCTTTAAATTTTTAAAACTTTGGAATTTCACAAAGTATGTTACTTTTATATATGAATTATACAATGAGGAATTTAATTTTATATATTTTTAAAAGTTAAATAGAGTAGGATATTGCACTAATTAATTGAATTCTGTATTCAAAGTACTTATACATATTATAGTAATTAAATTGTTTCAAAAGTTATACAATTTGAAAAAATGTTCGAAGAGTTAAAGGAATTGAATCTAATGAATTAGAAGGAGGTTTTTTGAATTATTTGTTTAGTTTATCTTTCAAAATAAATATTTTCATGACTTTTGGAATAACTACCACACCATGAAGTGATTTCAACCTACATATCCTGACTAACTTGAAGATGATGAAATGGTATATAATCAATTTAACCATGAGTTTTGGTAATCAAGGTGACTCTTAAATGGTTAAAATATTTGGGACAATCCTAGAAGATGCACTTTGGGGTTAAAAATCTCTGTGTACACTGGGGATCCCACAATGAGTGTTTTAAATATCGGACATGGTGTAATGAGATTAATATGGATTTAAAAATTTCTGTTAATATGGAGATTCTTGTGCTGTTGAATAAATGTCACACCATTATTAAAGAAACCATATCGTATTTTTCATATCACGAAGACATTGAAAGATCCAGTGTCTGAGGAATTCAGAAGTTATCAGATTTCTTTCACATGTTATTCATTTATTGCAAGGAATAATATTTATGATTAATATCTATAATACCTTTTATTCAAAATTGAAATGTTTGAATAGTAGAATTATATTTATTTTAATATTTCAGAGATTATTCAAAGATTAAATGTCAATTGACTTAGAGGAATTTATGGAAAGTTTTTGACTTATTTATTATGTATTAACTCCCAAAGATAAATAAGTCTACAAAAACTATGTTAGTTCATACTATCAAGGAGGAAATTATGGGATACTCTTTAAATGGTTTTATTTTGAATTTTTGAATGAAAGAAAACTACAGTAGTATATTATTATTTTTATTTTATTAAATATATTTTGGAATATTGATAGAATAAAAAGATATCCAATAATTGTAATATTCAAATGTTGCAATGAAGAACAAAAAATTTAAATACTTTGTATATTCAATGATTATCATACTACCAGTTAATCAGGAATATTATATGAAATTAATAAGGAAAAAGAAGGAGAAGGAAAGAAGGCTATGATACATTGAATATTGTGTGTTATTTCTATTGTGTTAATTTATTATCCATTACAAAAATAATATTTTAAAAAATAATACACACTGAAGAATTATATTATTAAGAAAATTCATATATAATTAGTTAATGGAGGAAAATATGCACTGAAGTTATTTTTCATTTCCACTTATCATCTCATTATACTAATTGTCAACTAATTGAACTCATATATGGGAAACGTTTCGAATACCTTTACTTATCTATGGAGTGAAGTGTTAAATGCTTGTACTTTGTTTTTTAGGTCCATAATAAAAGGATATAAATACAAAATAAAATCATTATTATTCTATGTTTTAACTTATTATACTCAGTTGTTAGATCCCTAAAAAAGAATCTAAGAAAAATCCCTAAGCCAGTACTGGGTGTTAGTAGAGTGGACTTGAGGAAGTTCTTATATCCTTAAAACACTTTAAAAAATTAACATTTCCTACTATTTATTTAATTTTACACTACACAATCTGATTAAATAAGAAGGTCAGACCTAACAACTTAAAGGGGGAATTTTAAAGTAGGTAAAATTATTTAAAGGACTCAATTTAGCCCCCCATTAAGTCTTTATATTTAACCTAGCTATGATAAAAGGTATTATCAAAGCCAAGTTCTTGAAATATAAATTAGGATCTTTGAGATTTATTAATACCTTGTATAATACCAGTAAGTGGTATTAGAGCACGGTTCTCAAAATAACTATATTAAATATTTATAGATCGAATATAGATCTGTCTTCTTCCTGATACCAATATTTTGTATCATATATTTCTCTTCTAAAAGATTCTCCTTTTTTCCTTAACACTCTAGAGAGAAAGATCCAAAAAAATACTTATGGATGAACCTAGAGATGGTATGTCAGTGACGAGAGCTCCCTACTTTAAATAAAAGAATTATGATTTCTAGAAACATTGAATGGAAGTCTGGATTGAAAGTTTATATGAAGGTGGTAAAACCTCATAAAATTAAAACAGGAGAACTTGAAACTTAAAATATCACTTAGGAATTTGGATATGGTTTTAATTGAAAGGATATGAATGATATCATATGTAGTTTTGGACCAGATGAGTTTAATAGAGTTTCTTATTGTGCTACTGCCTATAATATGTGGGAAACTATTGTTGTTACATATGAAGAAATTTATAATGCAAGAAAATTAAGGTGGAACATTGAAAATAATTAGTTTATCACTTTTAGGATATTTGATTTAGAAAATATAAATTAATTGAATAAAAGAATCACAAAGATAGTGAATGGTGTTTCTTCTTTCAAAATTATTAGTCCAGAACGTGATTAATATTTAAAATTTATTAGATTTATGCCTATAAAATGAAGTGGAATATATATTTCAATCAAAAAGAAGAAAAATTTTAAAGATCTAAAAAATAAAAAATTTAATTGGAACTATAATGATTTAGAAAAATAATATGAACTCAAAATATGGTGACCATAAGTTAAATAATAAAGAAAAAGTTACTCTTATGATTTTATATTCCGAATCATCTAATAAAGAATCTATTTGTTAAAATTATAGTCAATATTTTTCATTTATTTATATAAGATTTTGTAAGTTGTACAATATGGGAAAAAAAAATTCAATAACTATGACGGAAAATAAAAGGAGGCCAGATGTTATATGTGTAAGAAACAATAGAATTTCAGTCATGAATACACTCTACTCAAATTTAAAATGAAAATTGATAAAATAATATTATAAAAGAATAAAATGAAATCTAAGAAATATACTTGGAGTGATTTTGAGGATTCTAGTGTTGAATCTCACTTAATATCTGAAGCTACGCATTCAATCCATAAAGAAAATACATGTCTTACGACTCAGATTGAAAAGGCATAGTCATTCTTCTCTCTCAATTATAAATCTAAAAATTATTCTTCTAATGATATTAATGAGTATTATTTCATGATTGAAGAAAAATATTAAAATTTAAAGTAAAATTACATATAACCAAAGAAGTATTATGATTATATTCTTACTAAAAAATATACTTTTTTTAATTTTTTTTGAATTAACATATGAAATTGATAATTTTGTGTCTTATTATACCTTAAATGATAGTATAATTAATAATTTATTATCTGAATATGATTATTTGAAATTATATGTTAGTATTTTATTAAAGGGGAGGATTATCTTAACTTAATCCTTTATAATGTAAATGTAAATAAAGGTAAACATATAATTGGAATCAACAGTGAAAAACAAAAACTTTATATGAATTAATTTATGCTTGGTTTAAATAGTAAAATAATGTCTAAAAATGCTTGTTTTCATTATGTAATTACTGGAAATTTTTATAATGATTTTTTCTTTAAAGTTTCTAAAATTTGTGTGGTTAAGCATGCCAATATTTCCAACGTTTTTTTTTAAATTTTAAGCTTGTAATTCTTATTCTAAATAAGAATATTTGGTTATTTAAATATATTTTTCTAACACTGTTGTACCCAAAAGCATATGGGTACTAAAAAGTATTTGTGTTTGATATTTTTAAGGAATAAATCACAATAATTACACTTTTATAATGATATATAGTGGTTATTAAAAATATCTTGATAAATATTATTTTTTAGAAATTAATAGAAGCCTTTTTACTTTTTGAGACATATTTAAAGAAAATATTAATAAATTTCACTAGATAAATGGTTATGTCATTCTAAATGGTATTTATTTCACTTATATAATATTTATAATATCTTCTTAAAGCAGACTAATTGTTTTATATAAGGGAAGATAATTTCATGATTAATTGGTTATCTATTTTACTATTTGATCTATTAGTTTATGTTTTAAAGTGTTACCTAAAATTATTCTGTTAACTTTTGGCCAACACGAATTATCTTTTTAGTTCTATTGGTGCGTTGGCATGAGCGGATTTGTAAGTTGTCATTTTAAGAAGCATGATTTTAATATCTTATCATTTTTTACTCACATATGTTATTAGATTTTTATTTATTCATGTATTGAAATGATAATTTGATGAATTATATTATATTCTATTCAGTTATCATTATTATTGTCTATATTTAGAATATATGAAATGTATTAAACTATTTAAACTTAATTATTTGAATATTCTTAACATTTCTGACGGATCATTGTAGTTATTTATTCATATACATGAGGAGTTCAATTTGATATTCTTTCATTACCATATCTTTCCAAAAAGGAATATTTCATAGTCATATTTTTTTAAGAAAGGAAGAAGATTTTATTAAGTGGGTCATTTTATTATTTTATCATTTGTTTATTATTTTTTGGGTAGTTATTCTTTTTAAATATCTATATTTATATATGATCATGTTTAGAATTCCATTTTAATTATCTCTGACTATCTAAAGCATGACTATTTATCGCATTTTTAGTATTTTAAATTATTAATATTAAATTTATTTATTATTATTGTTTGAAATCATGATGTGTTTTCTATTCATTTATATTTATTGAGAGTGAGAGAATGTGTTCCCATATCCTTGGTTCTTGTGTTCTATTTTGTTAAAAAGGGTGAGTGTGTTTCTTATGTTTTATTCTTTATACTATTTACCTTTTTTATCTTTACAAAATGGGGAGATTTTTATTGATGTGTTTAGGTATTGTAATTATTAAAAATAAGGAGAATGTTTAGTGGTTCCTTTCCCTTAGTTTAGGTTTTTAAAATTATATGATCCCTCAAATTTTGATTAATATGTTTTAAATATTATGTTATTCACTATTATTGTGTTATTCATTGTTATTATGTTTTAAAATTTTATTCATGGTTTATATTTCATTCTCACCATTATTCTATTGTTTATTTATTATTCTAGAATTATTATATTACTAATATTCTGGGTTGAAAAAATTTTAGAGTAGAGAATATTACACATTTAGTGGAGTTAAGAAATATATGACATATTTGAATTGGATACTGGAGAAATATATTACCAATTTAAGGAGTTCCCAAAGATAGAATTTTCACATTCATAAATTCCGAATGTTAAAATTTTAACAAGCCATTGAACCGATATAGATAAGATTTACTTATACATATTTGAGAAGAAAGGGAATTTAATTTTACAAATCTAAATTTTGTTAATAAATGACTATTATTTTTTTAGAATTTAATTTTTCATATTGATGAAAATAATTTTAGATATTTTGACCTTTGAAATTTCAAAATGGGTGTTACTTTTATATAAGAAGTCTTGAGTGAAAAATTTACTTTTACTTATTATCATAAGTTAAGATGAATGTGATATTTTTACATCTAAATGAATCATATGTTTTAAGTATGTACTTATACATATTATAGTAAATAATAATTTTTTGAGGTTATAAAATTTTGAAAAGTGTTTGAATACTCGAAGTAATTAACTCTTACACATTAAAGGTAAAGAGTTTCGATTGATTTATTTACATTATCATTTGAAAAAAATATTGACTTGGATATGGGAATAATTGCTATACTTTGAGGATAATTTTACTAGTAGATCCTGATTAACTTAGAAATGATGAAATGGCAAAAAGAAATTAACTATGATTTTGGTAGTCATTGTGACTCTAAAATGAGGAGAATATTCATACCACCCCATGTTAGAGTTCATTTTCGAATTATAAAATCTTAATGTACAATGGGGTGACCACAATGAGTATTTTAAAAAGTAGGCACACCATAATAAGACTAAGGCACATTTTAATGATTCTATTAATATAAATATTCTATCTCCATAGAATAAATGACATTACATTCTTAAGGAAACCGTTTTATGTAGTTTAAATCATGAAGGCTATAAAAAATCCAATGACCTAAGAATTTGGAATTTATAAGATTAAATTCATGTATTTTCTATTTACTTCTTGGAATACTATTTGAATTAGTATCTGGAAAATTACCTATTAAAAATTAAAATATTAAAATTTGAGGAGTTACATAGCACCATTTAAATTATTATTTATTGATTAAATGTTGATTTACTTGGATGATATTTTGTAATGTTTTTGAATAGGTTATTCTATGTTAATTATCAAATCGAGTTAATTCTACAACAAATTTGAAAGTTCCTACTATCAAGGAGAAAATCATGTGGTACTATTTTACTAGTTTTATTTTGAATTATCAAAGTAAATAATACTATAATAATTATATTATTATTTGTATTATATTATATATATTCTATAAGATCAATAGAAGTTAAGGATATAAAGTTTTTTTAATATTCACCAGTTTTAATGAAGAAGTCAGAATTAAAATACTTTTTATATTCAATTATTATCTTATTACTGCTTACTCAAGTATATTGTATGAAAAAAGGATGGTAAAGAAGGAGAAAGAAGGATTCCTATGATACTATGAGGATTTTTTATCGTTTTTTCCATGTTTATTAAAGATCAATTACAACGAGGATATTTTTAGAACTATTACACCTTGAAGACTTGTTTTCTCAAGAAGATTCATCTATTGTCAGTCATTGAAGGTAGATATGCTCTAAATATGTTTTCCATTTCTATATATAATATATTTATGCTAAGTTTTATCTTATTATATTTATATATAGAAAAGTGTTATCTACTTATACTTAGTTATGTCGTGATGTGTTAACTATGAGTACTCAGTTATGAGGCCCCCAATAGAAGGACCAGAAGGCATAGTAAAAGTATTTTTATTCTACGTGTCACCTAATTACACTCAGCAATTAGATACATTAGAAAAGTATCTGAATAAAATCATCAAAACAACATTGGGTGTTGGTGGAGGGTTCTTGGGGAAGTTCTTGTATCACAAAACCACTATAAAAATATAATTCTTTATTATATTTAATTTAATTTAATTTATAAAAATAATATAATTAAAAGTGAAGGAAAAACATAACACCTTAAATGGTAAGTTTAAATCCATGAATCTTTTTCTTTAACCAAACTAGGAAATCAGTTAGGCCAATAGGCTATAGGTGGGATGTTCATTCATCCCAAGTATGGATATTAATGAACCTTATAGGGATGATGATAGCCATGGTGCATGAGGTGAGTGTAATAAATCATCCAAGGATTTATGTGGTGTAACATGGAGTGTCCTACTAGGTAATGAGCATAAGAGACCCCCCTTAAGATGTGTGTGATGAGACACTAGCATGTATACTTTGTATTATTCTAGTTGAATGGAATTGAGTTTCCAAGAAGAATTGAGGACATGGTCTTGGATTGATTTTTATGGATTAGGATCAGGTGTTTTTCTCAATTTGAGATGTTGTGAAGGTCAAGAGGGTGTGTGTGTGTGTGGGGTGTGGGGTTAATTAACTATTATAAAATTTAATATAATTTTAAATCAAAGTTAAAATAATTGGAACATGTTCAATTTTAAGTGGAACATAAATATATAATAAGAATGTAAAATAATAAAATGTAGAAATGTAGATATGAAAAAAGGAAAAAATTAGTAATTTATATTAAAAAGGATCTTACATATACTCATCACTTATATTCAATCCTTGAGTTAAATGGTATCCACTAAACCTAGATATTGTAAGTGAGTTGAAAATAAATTATAGAATTCCATTTATAGTCGATGTATAACTATAATAACCTAAATTTTTAGAGGAGTCACAACTGGATATAAAATTTCCTTTTAAGTGGAAAGCACAACCGTAAAAAACTTCATTTTACAATTTTAGGAACAACCAAAATAATATTACCCTTTATAAAGGAGGCAAATAAAAGAAATATACCTTTTATGATTGAGTTAAAATCAAGACAATATTTATTTTTTATGAAAAAAGAATAAAATAAACATAGATAAGAGATAACAGAAAATAGTAAATAAAATATAACTCAATGAATGAAAAAACCAAAATAGAAATGAGTAGAATAGTCATTTCAACATGATCAGTTTTAGAAATTCAATTTAATATGATTAAGTTCCACAATAATCATATTAATAATATTTTCATGATCATATTAGTTCATATAGTTAAATAAATTATAGATGTATGTATCTATATGGTTCATATGGTTCATTCAATATTTATTTATAAAAAATAATCTAATGTTCATCCCATGATGTTTCTTAATTTATTTAAATAGTCCAATCAGTTGGGGGTTTCTAAATTATGATAAGTTAATTGGTTTTTTAAATAGTTACCATAAATCATACCACTAGTCTTCTTTTAAACATGTGTGAAATAAAAAAAGGGAATGAAATAAATAAATAAATATATATAATACACCTTGGAATAAAATCCATATCATCTAATAACTTCCACTCATATCTTATCATCCAATATATACTTCATTGAAATAATCAAAAGAGTCAATATATAGATCGCAATAATGAAATAGATATTGGAAGTGTCAATTAAAAAACTTTATAACGGTAGGAGAAATTTTTTTAAGGTTACTTCCCTTTTTTGGAATTGAAAAAACTAGGATTTCCTAAAGTTCACTTCATACTTCATAAGGTTCATTTTAAACTTTTTAAAGTTTAACTTTAGTTTTTTTAAGGTTAATTTATGTTTTTTGTTTCATTTTCATAAGGCTCATTTAAGTTTTTAAGGTTCACGTAAGTTCATAAGGTTCATTTTCATATGGTTCACGTCCTTTACAAAAAACCCTTCATAAGGTTAACTTAAAAAACAATAAGGTTAAAATAATTTGTCTAGATTTCAAAATATTCATATAAAAGAATTATTATTCAGACATTTCAACATTAAAATACTTAAGGAATAATTAAAATAAAAATAATAATTAATTAATGTAAAAAATAAATAAATATTAGAGAATAATAAATATTGAAAATCTATAAGAGACAATATCATTCTAAAATAAAAAATAAAGGATATATTTTTATATTTATTAAAATAAAATAAGAAAAGAGAGAAAATATAGAAAAAATACACTTAAATGAATTTAATAATATCAAACTATAAGAGCATCCACCTTTTTTTATTTATAAAACCAATCATTTAAATAAAAAAAATCCATGTTTTTCATAAAACAAAAAGTTTTAATGCGATTGAAATAATAAAATCTTATCCATTTGAATTAAATTAATAATATAGTAAGTATATCGTCATGTAAAAAGAATCATACGAAATCAATAGTATATATCCTCTTAAATTAATTAATTAATAATAAAAACTACACTATTAAAATCTGAACAGTTATTAAAACAATATAAGAAATAAATAAATATTAAAACAATAATAACTTCCTTGAACTTTCATATTTTTGTTTCTGAAATAGATATAACAGTGTGTTATCTAATATTTCCAATTTATGTTGTAAACAAATAATAATAGTCAACAATATAGCCATAGAGATAATTTGAAATAATAATAAATAATAAATAGTATATAATAAATACTATTTCCTATACACATTTTAAATTTACATCATTCCATGACCATATTTAATCTTTTCAAACTTTACTTTATACAAAGGTTTAATAAAAATATATGTGAACTGATCATATGTAGAAATATATTCCAAAGTCATATCTACTTTTTGAATATGATCTTGAAAAAAATTATATCCCACTTCAATATATGTAGTCCATGAATGTTTTAAAGGGTTCTTAAAAATAGATATATTAGAAGAGTTATCATAAAGAATATATATTATTCTAAAATGAACATCAAAGTCAAGAAAAGTCTTCCTAATCTATAATTATTGAGAAATAGGTTATAGTTTAAATTTATTAAACCTTAGTTACAAAAAAATAAACTGATAATTGTTTCTTATAACAATAAGAAATAAAAATCATTCTTAAAAGGTGAAACATACCATAAATACCTTTTTATCAATTCCACATCCTCCAAAAATAGAATCAGAATAACTATTCAAATCAAAAGAGTTATTTAATAGATAGAAAAACATGATTTAACATTCCTTTAACATATATTATAATCATTTCAACATATTCAAGGAAAATTTCCTTATGGTCAACTTGAAATCTAGCACACATGTATATAACAGATATAATATCAGGTCTACTAGTAGTTAGATAAAGAAAACTACCTTTCATACCTTGTAAAATTTTAATATCAATTGAATTTCTTGCTCCATCAAAAATGAAATTTACAAAAATATTCATAAATATTCTTAAATTTTTACTAGATCCAAGTAAAAATATCTTAATCAAATCTTTATCATACTTAGAAAGATTAATGAAAAATTCATCGTCACCAATAAAAAATCTAAGGTCCTAAAAAGAATTACAATTCTCTCATAAGACTCATATCAAAATTACTATTCATCAAATCTAACAAAAATTCGTAGAAACTCAATAGAATATCCAGATATAATATAATCAACATAAATTTAAATAATAAAAATAGGACGTTGATCTTCAACAAAAAAATTAGCTGATCTTTTATTTCACATAATCAATATTCAAAAAAAATGAGTTGATATTTCATACCATTTTTGAGGTTCTTTCTTAAGTCTATATATAAATTTTGAAAGTTTTAAAACATGATCAATGTATTTATCATATTTAAAAATTGGTGGTTTCTTCACATTAAATTCTTCATAAATATATACCTTTCAAAATTAACCTTTTTTATAAACATTTGATAATGTTTAAACCATTTAAAATAACCATAATCCATAAAAAAATCGAATTGATTTTAATGTAGGAATAGGTGTAAAATTCTCATCATTGTCAATTCCTTCTTCTTGAAAAAATTATATTTGCAACAAGTCTAGCTTTATTGTTTATAATATCTTTAGAATCACCCCATTTATTTTTGAAAATCCACTAATATATAATAATATGTAAATCTTTAAGTGGATATAATAAAGTATAAAAATCATCTCTAGACAAATAATTAATTTATTCTTCCATAGATAAATCCTAATTAGGATCTCTTAAAGCTTTTTTAAAACCATTCAGGGTAAATTCTAAAATAAAAGCTATATGAACACAAAAATTTATTAAAGAATTATAGTTTTGACTCTAGAATCAGTATCTATGATAATTATTTCAATATGATGGAATTTATTATTTTTCTAATTTATTTCATGTGGGTGATACTCTTCTTTAATATTAACAATATTATCTTGATGTACATCTTCTCCAAAATTGAACTCTCAAAAAACTACTTCAATATACTATAAATATTAATTCTTCATCTTTAAATATTTATCCACAAATTTAACATGAATATATTATTAAAAAAAATATATCTATTAATCTAAATCTGATAATATTTACTAATATTAAAATAACTAAAAACATTGCTTTATCTGATTTGGCATCAAACTTATCCAAATAATATTTAGTATTCAAAATAAAAACCTTAAAAATAAAAACATTAAAATATATAAATTTCTATTTATTTCCTTTACATAATTCATAAATGGGTTTCTTAATAATTTGTTTAATAAGAATTTCATTACAAACATAATAAGAAGTAATTACTATTTCATCCTTGAAATAATTAGGTAGGAAATATTCATTCAATATAGATCTAACCTTTTCTTAAATAGTTCTATTCTTACTTTCTATAAATTTATGGACACCTCCACCTAAAATAACCTCACCTAGACCAGAAATTAGAGAATATAGATAATGATTCCTGAATTCTACCTCTAACAGGCCATGGGTTAGAGATAAGCACCAAGGGTATATCATAAACAAAAATGGGAGGCATTTCCCTTCATGAAGATTTAGGAATGTGAGATAAGATAACAAAACTTATCAACACATGATCAAAAAATAATAAATGATACCAAAACATTCATGTAATGTCACATATATAGAATAAATTTAAAACAGAAAATATAGTTACAAAAACGAAATCCTTAGCAGTGATCCCAAAGCCCAAATAGCTCTTGAATTATACCACAAGCTAGTAATGTCCAGCCCAATCACCAACCAGATCCTGTAGACATGAAAATGATTATATATATATATATAGGGTGATCATAACAAGTATAATCTATTATATTTTACTCAAAGTCTCTCATGAAAAATATAAATAAATCATTCTAAATCTTAATGAATGAACAAGTGAAACTAACTCATCACTTGATTAGGTATGCTAATTTCCTAATCTCACCATATCTCTCTCACTAAGTATCAAAAATTAGTAATCATATAATATCCCATATAATATGAATTGAAGGTACCCCTTTACGACTTCCCAATTAATTTACCACTCTACCCCAAAATCACATGTCCTGATCCATCTGTCTCTAAACAAAAAATCCTACCCAAAAACACACGGGAAGCTATAATATATCATGCACCTCATGCATAAAATCATTTCATCATCAATATACCGTCTATAGATAATAACCAGGTAGTTTTTGGGATCCACTATAGCATGTATGCCATGTATTATACCTCAACCCATCACAACCCATACATAAAATACCTATAATTATCCTTAAGATACTATATCTGAAGATACATGTGTGTGAAAATAACCACAACCCATTATAACCCTCTAAACACATATATAAGAAAGGTAACAAATGTTCATACCATCATATAATACTATAAAGAGAAGAGAGCAGGTAAAGAGGGGGTAGACATCCATCTATTCTTTGCCAACCTAGATGTTAGGGAAAACACCCTCCAAAGTCCACTGGTGTCAGTTTCTCTTCTGACATGTGTGGGGTAGCATTTTACAACACATCACATAATAATATATATATGTATAGCTCACAAACATATTATGGGGAACTACCAAGTCTCAGGATCAACCACATCTATTGTCTCAAAGACACCTAACTTCTAACACTAAGGACTAGATATCCTATAAGCACACAAACATTCAAAGTGAATTTCATTTAATTTTTTAATTATACATTTCATTTTATATAGTTAACATCTTATCTACATTCCCTCCAAGAATAATATAACCTCTTCTATGGTTCCTCAAGATTTATCATCTTTAAACTTTCCACTAATCCCCCAAACCTAAGGGTTAAAAAATTTAACATTCATTATTAATTATCAGTCCATAATTTTATGTACTATAGGGATCGTCTTAATTTACCATAAAAGGTGAATCGAAAATTCACTTCCAGCCATGTTAATCATGGGGGAAAGGAATGAAGAAACAATCACCCCAACCATTAGGATTATAAAATAGTTTCATTATCAAGAAATCATCATATCTTTTAGTACAACAACAATGGGAAATCCCAAATTCAATCTGCTCCACCAGTTACAATTTCATCCTCGATACCACCATACATATTATCATCCATCCCTCCATCACATGAATCAACTACTACAAAAAATCAGGCCTCCCCACCCACCAATCACTAACCTTTATTCATCCCAAGATCACATCAAATCGTATATCGAGTCTCACATCATGAGTAATCACACAAGGCAATAATAAAATAACAAAAAGTCAATAGGGAAACTTGGATCTTGAACCAAGGCATCCATCCTTTATAATAAAATGGGCTCTCTCAGCTATAAACAATTATCTTTATAAAAAATATTCATTACCATATTTAATTAACTGATTTATTTATCATAGGTTACAAACATAGGAAACCTAATGCATTATCTATAAATATCTATAATATATGTAAACATGATTTCAAGAATAAATTCTAGTTTTATCAAACTATAAAAATAAGAATAAAAATTAATTATGTCTCTTGATTTTTTATACAATAAGAATTACCATATTTACTTTAGTTATCCAATTTATAAACATAATAGTATGCTAATTCATGGAATAAACAAAATATATCACACTATCTAAGAAAAAGTAAATTCGTTAACATGGAATAAATACTTATGATCACTTCAAACATGAACCAATTATTTTATTTATTTCTAGTTTAGCCTTCATTAAGGTCAGTTCCAATGTTACCCATAGAGATAAAGTGTGATATCTTTATTATTTTACATAAAAACAAGGAGAATAAATGAACCCCCTACCTCAATTTAGAATATTAATGTTCTCTATATAAGAACCGATGATTGAGGATTAACCACCACAAAAACTGAATGAAGATTCACTAAAACCGAACACCATAAATCCACTAAAATACTATTAATAGAAATAATCCCCAAAATTTAGAGGATTTACACAAAAATCATCCAAGAAAGGAAATAATAAAGGAGGTAAGGAAAAATTAGGAAAATGTTCCTTGAACCAATGGCGATTAATCCTCTATGATCCAAGGAGTGAGAATATACAAAGATTTGATCATAGGGTTCTAAGGGGGTAAAATTAACACTTACCTAGTGAAAACATATTTCAATAGATCCCTAATGTAATAAAACATTTCAAACACAAACTAAGTTCATCAATGATTTTAAAAAATGAATGAATTCAAGAAAATAAGAATATATCAGTTATTTGAGCATAAGAATCAAATTAAAAACACATATAAGACCCATAGTTTAAGATTAAAGTGTTTACCCTTTTTAACAGATGAGATCCATGAAGAAATGATAAGATTTCAGGAGTTTCAAAACAAGCTTGACTGGACCCATTACTTCCCCCATGACCACCACCAAAATCATGGTGTTATTCAACATGCCAGCCTAAAATGGATTTCTCTATGAAACGTTTCCCACAACCATACCATTTTTCCCTAACAAGAGACCCCAACATGACTATACAAGCTATTTTACTATCCCCGAATTTGATAACAGATCCTCTAATGTTCCATTCCATTATTGGGTATTTCTATTCTAGTCATTTCAAAAAATAGGATACCAAAACCAGAACAACCTCTAAAATGGGTTGTTTACACCCTCATTTCCAAAAGTTCCTTCACCACACCCAGCACCAGGGTGTGGTGACACCTAGAATGGACAAGGTCACTCCCTTAGCCTCCAAAACATCTCTAAACTCCCTCTTGGGACCACTAAACCATGGGAAAATACAAAGGAAGGGATATGAAGTTTTAGATGAATACATTAGATTCCTATCAAACAATTATCATCCTTGATAATTGAAACCAACCTAAAGAGAAAAAAAGAGAAGGGGTTTTCTGAATAGCCACCCTATGAGATACCTCACAAGAATATCACCATCATAGTAGCACAATGACATTGGTTATAGAAATAAGACAAAAAACTACACAACACCAACAACTATGTGCCAAAAAACTTTCCCAGTGGAGATCCATCTCAAATAAGAGAAATTCCATAAATAAGGTGTCAGGTCTCAACCCAGATTACTCTATAAATAGTAATCAGATTGTTCAGCGACAAGGTCTGAAGAACACCTCCCCACACGCCAGAGTTTACCCACTAGTATCAAAGGCATGGGGAAAGATAGTGGGGAGACTATTACCTCATATCAGAGTAAGTAAAAATTAGAAATAACTAAACATCATCCATAGTAGTCAATAATCAGAGTGTAGAAGAAGTAAATATAAACAAGGCTATAATAAATGAAATGCAGTAAAGGAATGAAAAACCAAGACATACATGAAAAACTGTTCACCCACCAGGACAACCACATATATAGAAAAATAAAGGAAATAAATATACAAGATTCTCTTCTATTCCAAGATGAACCAAATAATTGGTCTATAAAGGATCTACCGATCTATTTTATCTTGATCATAAAAATCCATATGACCATATCCAATTGATCATGATACCTTGGGCGTCATATTTATCCATCAGGAATCAATTATCAAACTAAGCTAATAAATAAAGTATTCATGCACATGGAGGTACATTTATCTATGGTACGAAATAATTCACATTAGGCATCCCCAATGGTGAACCTATAATTTGTTGTCTTAAGTGCATGCTCATGAAATATGCCCAGTCACACAAATAGATAAAATAAATAAGATAAATCCAAATTTGATATATGGGTTTGTGATCCTGATCAACTAGACATCCTGTAAATAAGGTATTAATCTAGATGTTATACCACTCACGTTATGTGTAATCTAGTCGATACCTGGGTTCGTGATCTCGATCGACTATAACTACTTCTTCTAATATTGAAATGTCTTTGAGAAATATATGTCACCATTGGGAGATAAAATTCCTATCCCTAGGATCATGTTCACTCACCTCAATTATATAAGGAAATATACTAGGTATAAACTTGAAATCTTGGAAATATATCATAGAGTTGGATATCATACCACTCAAGCCATGTGCAATCTAGTCTAATGTATGAATCCTAGGTCCTGTTCAGTAGGCTATAACTATATTGAAACTAGGATAATATCTAAGGGGATGAACTTTAGTTGATATGTAAGAAATAACCTCAATATATGAGATAATAACTTGGAATAATTTAATAAATATCTCATAATTCCTATCCCAGAAAATTATGGGCAATGTTGTAACAGTGCGTACACCCGATATTAAAGAGTAACCTAAGCATTGATCGAGGAGATCATCTCTAATACTAGGGTATTGCATAAGCATCCAATGTTTGGGGGAAATGTTCTCACTTGAAAACCTATATCATAACCTATATCCTAGTGATCTAAGTATCCATCCAGTGAAACCAACTAAGAGGGGCTCTAAGATTCACTTGGAAATGTACCTCTATAATATCCATATAAGGTGGAATCCCAATTACAGATGAGAATTCCCATAATAGTAACATTCAATCAAAAAGGTTCACAATATGGATCCTATGAAGTACCTCTGAGAATCCCCAAAATAACCATCACATCACTTCAAGACCAAAGGCTGTGTTCCAAGAATCACATCTGGAAATCAAAGCTGCATCAATAGTAATTGACTGAAAGTATGAATAAATGAGTGAGGTTATCCAAATACCTAAACCCATCAATACCTCTATATCCCCTCAGGGTCATATATTTTGTACTAGTTCTAGGGTGACAACCTCTACCATCCCTACCCAAACCCATAATGAGCTAGCCCGGGGTTGGTTAAGCCCTGAGTCACCCACTAGGGTCTCCCAGGTCAATACAGTATAGAGGTATCCCTTACAGAATTCTCTAGGTCCACACAAATTCATATATATACCACTTGGGACACTTGAAATAATATTCAAGTAGATTCATCCTATAAGGGATCCTCTAAATTAAATTATAAGAAGAGGAAAACCTCTTGGTATCCTTAGTTATTTATTGGTCTCTTAGGGTAAACATGCTTTCTGGAAAGGTCAAGAAAAAAAATGGCCTCTTGGACTTAAGTGGAAATCTAATTAAGTATCATTCTAGGGAGATGTCTCACAGACCTTCTCAGTTCAAGATCTCACTCTATGTTTTTCCAAAAATCCAACCTATTGCTTCCTCATGTCACATATCATTCCATATAACCATGGAATATCTTAATAAAATACTAAATTAGGACATTGGAGATCCCATTCCATGTCCAACAACCATTCCCATGACCCTCATCTAGGTATCATGCCACATCTCACTCTCAATACCTATAAATACATTTATTAGAGGCAGAACCTCTCCATTATATATCTCCCCTAAGAACCTATTATGAGTCCCCAAATCACCCTAAGGGTTCCACTATCACGATCTATGTGGAAAACACTCAAAATTGACTCTTTTTTTTTTCAATTCTGACTATATGGTGTAAAATTACCCAAAACCATCAAATGGGTAATAAATAAATAGTATACTGTGTGTTCATTGATTACACAACGTGTACTCCAAAACCTCCACCCTATCCATGAACTTTTACATAACCTGGGTATACCTAGGTTTTGGTCATGTACTTATACATGGATAGAGATTACATGGGGTCTGTCTATGTACTACTACAAGGCTAGGACACACTTAGGGTTTTGTTTTGTACTACTACACTACCATGGCTCCCTTTTATGGGGTGTCTACCCAAGTACCTTGCCACATGGTCATATATAAATACCTATCATGTCCTCTGAGTATAGGGTGTATATTCCAAAAAAAAATTCATCTACCCATGTACTCAGTTACTTGACCAATTACCACTACACGATGTGTACTTGAAGCACACAACGTGTAGTTTAAAAAAATAATCATCCCAAAATATGAGGAGAAAAACACATGTGTTCATGAAACCACACACTGTGTGATTAGGATTTATGAATCAGAAACCCCTATGATCAGCCTGAAACCCCCATTTTCCTTGAAATAACTATTGACCAACCCCCAAGGGGTTATTAGAAATCATTATAGGGCCTTAAAAATAGAAAAAAGTAAATCTATAGGGATTTAAGGACCAAAAATAAAAAACAGCCTACATTTGGTAGGAATTGTTTTAATCTTCACCCATTTCCACATTTTGAAGATGTCACATGATGAGTCGTCTCCTCCCAAGATCTACGATGACACCTTCATTATTTTCTTTTATCTTCTCTCTCTCTTTCTCACACTCTCTCTCTCACACACACTCTCCCTCCCTCCCTCCCTCTACAACTACTCTCTTAATAATGGAAAGGATAATACCTAAAGGGGGAATACTTGAGAATTTGGGTAAGGAGGATAAAGAAAAGGCAAAAAGAAAATTAATAGAAATTAAATGAAAAAGAAAAAGGGCCCCATCTCTAATCCTGACACTTGACGTGAGTTTAAACCTAAACTTGAAAAAAATAACCATTATAGACTTAGCCACGAAGATATAATATAAATCTAAAAATCCATCCAAATGATATTTCTGAACTAACACACATGAATAAAATAATATTTTATTAATTAAATATTAACAAATTATTATTTTTTTAAAATTTTAACAGATCAATATTCCACCAAACATTAACCCAAGGGTTAAAAACCTATTATAAAATAAAAAATTTGGTTAAAAAAATTATCCAAGTTCATATTTTATTGGGAAAAGAAAATTTTAACCCTTATGAGCATATAAAAGTAAAACTAAAATAATTTATAAATTTCATAGTCCAGAAAAACAGAGGTCTTTACAACCTCCCTACCATAACTCTTCTCATCCTTGAGAATCCTTGATGTTCAAACAATATCCATTCTCCCCCCTAAGAATTTGGATGCCTATACTATATGGACTTCCCAATGACTAGTCTCATAATATCCATAACTCTCCCAATATAGGAGATATTAAATTGCGGTTGACATGATACTCCCAAACATAAGAATATATTTATTGACACCATAAAATTAAACTTATAATTTGATGATGCGTTCTCCTTCCATCACTAAACATAGTGATTGGAACAACTAAAACCACTCATTCTAAAGCACCAACCTATAACATCCACATTCTTGCTTCCTCAGAATGATTTCCATGACAACCAAAAATTTTTAACTCATTATGAGTCTCACTACCATAAAATGGAAAATAGTGAACAACCCACCATATGTATTAACTTATACCACTCCTTTATTATAACCTTAATAGGTTCCACTATTTTGCACGTGTCATTCCTCTCGATTTATGTTCCCCATCTTGTCAACAATTGAACAATATTGAGCTTGATTTGTTGTTCCTCCAAAACCGATCCATTCTTGATGTATCCTATATTATGGAGGGACGTTTTTCACCTCATATCACTACCAGGAAACCATTCCTACCACAATTCCTTAAAAACATTCTTCCTAATCTCTCACACAATCACTCACCAACAAAAAATTTAAATGGTACCACATATAACTTGCATGAACCATTTTTATCTTTCCCTGCACATTGGGTGTACAAAATCATACCACCGAGTCCACTACTTGACCCATGCTCCCATGATTGGCTCCTTACAAGGGCCAAAATGACCATGGTCCATGGAATGTCGGTCTCTATAATCCAAGAGATCCCTTGGAACTCCACTTCAAAATTAGGAACTCCAATTGTTCCATGATTTATTCTATAAATACCCGTCTCACAACGCATCTTAATCATAAGCATCTATCCTCACTCTAACCACATTGCTAACTACATAATCACTAGTCAATAGGTCAAGTTACCCAAATAGTCCAACCTATCCAAGCCATTATTGTAATGCCCTGACCCTAGAATCCTCTAGACTATGCATTATTTTATTACATTATCATGATTATAAGGAATCAAATCTTGAAGGGACCAAATAGTTTAACAGCTTTAGAAAACAAAATTGCATACATGATACCCATATTACATTGGGAAATATAAATTAAAACAAGATAAATAATAAAATGAAATAAACTGAAACCTTGAAATATTATTCAAATATTTATTCTTCATAAACTCTGGAAAGGAATGAAAAATAAGTGTGATCTCAAATGGTTAGTAAGGGTAATTACCCCATAATAAAAGAATAATTGATGAGAATAATCAACATAACATGGTAAATAAATGATATCACATGCCATTTAAATATCTAGATAAGGAATAATCAATATAAAAAGTTGATAAAATTAAAAAAAATCATTTAATCAACAACAAGATAATAGAATGCATCTATCGATTTGTCAAAGAAAAAATCTCATGGATAAATAACAACTGAGTCAAAATGAGGGAAATAATTAAATATTAAACGCCATGTTTCCTATATACATAGTAACTTTACCTTGACGACCTTTTATAAGAAATATTTTCATATCATTTTAAAATACATATAATTTATACATATGATTTGTCTCATGAGACTAATGATGCATCGAGGGACTGTCTATAACTGAGCACCAGCCATGTCGCACCCGTCCAAAGCATTCCTCATATATCGACTAATCAATTTGACGATTTTCCTTATAAAATATATGTATGGAGTACATGATATAGATTTATTTATAACTCCTAGTAGATAATATGTAACAATAATGATTTTTTATGTTGCTGAATGAAATTACTATTGAAAAACCATTAAAAAAAACTTGATGAAAATAATCTTTAAACATTACAAAGTGTCCCATACCACTTTGAAACATTTGAATCATATTACCCATGAAGGAATAACATAAAACGACAATTATAATATCATGATAATAAGAATATTCATTATATAACATTTTAAGTGTAGTTTATACACCATATAAAAGTGAATTAGTGTATAACAACAAAAAAGTCTCAATGGAATGTAAGTTGAGATGAAATCCCGTACCCCAAGTCCAACTTATCTTTTGTGTATTTATATTCTTGAATAATAAAATTATGTTAATTATTTAATTTCTTTATAAACCTTTTTAATTTTTCTAATTACATTTATTTCACTTATTTTGATGTTTTAAACAACTACTTAAACAATTAAGTTTACGTCGGGTGCTTGATCATATTTGTTTTATGTGTCAAAAATGACTTTAGTAGGTCAACTATGGTCAAAGGGGTCTTTATATAAACATATATAGAATAATAATACTGAAATAATAATCATATTTATACATCAATTATACTTTTAAAACCAATCATGAAATATGGTTATGGAAAATTAAATAACATTATAATCATAGAGACAGTAGGTTGTACATACGCATGAGAAACGTTCCCATTTTTCAATAATAATTATGGAAGGACGGTAAGTATCATTATATCTTAAAATATCATTATATCATATATAAAATGTTATTTAATCATATATAATTATATATATATATAATTATTTTGATGTAAAAGGAATCACATCATGTCGAGGAGGCGGTAGTCCTCATGTCCACGACCAACATTATCACTGTTTTAGTGTGTGAAAAGGGTAATAAAGAAAAAATATATATTATATTTCAAGAAATGAAATTATATCATGAATATAATATATATTTTATTTATTTTTCATATTTTTAATTAAAAACATCCTTTATAAATTCCATGTATCACATGAAGGAATCACATTTCTTTGAGAAGACAGTAGTCCACATTTCCGCTAACGATGTTATCGTATTACCAAAAAATAGAAAGCATAATGGTATGTTATATATAAAAATTAAAGAATCATAGAGACATTATAAATATCATATATATCATATATAAACAACATTTCCATCAAAATTCCTTACCATGAAATATGGTAAATTAAAAATGAACGATATTGTTTCGTAAGGTGGTAGTTCACCGAACACATGAACGATTAGCTCATTACCCATTTGATGGAAGTGTGTGTATGTCTAGGTATAAATATTAATATAAAAAATATTGTTGTATGGAATATACTTATTTTGTTTTTTATGTATGTGATAAGAATATTTTAGGGTGTTTAGAATGTTGATAAAAGAGATATTGAGGAAGAATTATACCTCTTCTTTGGGTAACTCCTTTTGGTTTGCACCATAGGATTTAATTAGATGCATTTATGAAAAAAAATAATGATTCTAGGATGAGGGTAGGGATGCTTTTATATTTTTTAAGTATATTTTGTGTGAGACAGGGGACTTTAGAGTTGTGAATAAGTGGGAGGTGAGTGCCTTTTTACAGTGGAGGAAGTGTGGATTTTTAAAATATTTTGAAAAGGGAATTACAACCATGTTTTTAACATGTCAAGTGACTTCAATAATGGACCCAATTTGATTAAATAGAGTATAGGTTAAAAATAAGGCCATCAAATATATTTTGGATAAGTTTCTAGGTCATTTTGGGCCTTACATTTAAGGTTTAGTCTCTTGTTAAGCTAATTTTTCTCTCAATCGTGATAATTAAATTTAATCACAATCACTAATATTTTTTGTCTAAAAATAAGTTGAAATCATTATAAATTATAAATTATTCTGATTCCAAATATGGAATCATTTTTTCTAAATTCCAATCATATAAGTGGAAGAACTAAATTTAAAATCAATCTTGCAGAAAGGACAAAAATGCGGATTTTTAAAGTATAAACATTCAAAAGTTTGCTAGGTTTTTATATCCAATTTAAATTTTTAATTGATTATAATGAAATTAATTGGATAAATTGATGTAAAATTTATTTAATTAATATTTAAAACAAATAAAAAATATAATTTAGACATATAAATAAATTATAAAAAAAAGTAGTTTGGAATTATAATTCATAATTTTTTACTATTCATAAAAAAATGAAACTTTATAGAAAAATAAAAAAATTTACCCCAACCTAATTTTTATGTTTTTCTATAAAAAATAAAATATATATTTTTCCATATTTAATTCATAAAAGTTTCAAAATTCATATTTAAAGTAGGTGTTCCATTAAAAGTCTGTAAAATTTATTTTATAAAAACATAAGTTTTTATGCGTGATATTGGGTTTATTATTATCTTATGCTTATAAAATCTATTTGATGAATGTAAAAAATATTTGATTGAATATATAATATATAAATTTCATTAATATTAATCACTAATTGTAATTTATTTAATTTATTTGGATAAAATGACTTTGTGTGCATAAAAATGGTTTTTTTATAAAAACATCCCCTTTATATTCAATTGGTTCTTATATTCATTTATAATTAATTTATAACCAATGAATTTAACCATATATTTTCATAAGTTATTTAATAATATTAATAACCATAAATTTTATTTCTAGGTTGTATCTTATTATATTAAATAATAATATTTTTAATAATATATTATTGTTTAGTAAAACTAGGTCTTGCATGTTACACAAGCCTTAGAGGAAAGCCAGTCTTGTATGTAACACAAGCTAACCTTAGTGTTCCATGTAGATAAATATAATATTTATGTTGCGTGTAACATTATATTAACTTGGTTTTTTGTATAAAGAAATATAGGAACCAAAATTAAATTTATTCTAAAAGGAAAATATTGCCAAGTCTTGGGGTTTTAAATTCTCCACACCTTAAATAAATTTCATCCTCACAATTCAAAATTGATCTCGATAATCAAGGAATTGATTTTTGAAAAAAAAACTATTTAAAAAATTACATCATGAATAGGGTTAATAAAACATCTTCTTAATAATAGAGAAAGGGAAGTAAAATGGTCATATAACTAGGTTCCATAGTAGGATAACATATGTGAGAAATGGTAACATGGATACATAAGAAAAATATAACAATCAAGTTTTGATGGAGAGTAATAGAGAAAATGTTCATCTAAAAGTTGATGAGCACAAATCCTTAAACCATTGTTATAAAAAAGGTCATTGATATCTTAAAAAATAATGACAATAGGACAAAATTTTTGTTTCAAGACCATTTTTATTATAGTTGAGGATTTCATTCACTCTATAAGGATATAAGTAAATATACGTTTCTATTTCATAAACACAATCTTATTCTTTGGTTGTGCCTTAAACCATTTCAACTTTTTTTATTATCATAGGATGCATCATATGGCGAACTAATACATTAACCTCTAAAACCTTTTCCGAATATCAAATTAAACCATTTTATAAATGGATAACTTTTACAAAATATTATGATCCCACACTTTAAAAAGAAGGTCACCTAATTTCTAAAATGAACATATCAAATAACTTGTAGTGAATTTTAATCACCACATACCAAACATGTGAATATTGTAATAACTTGAATTACCATAAAAAATTATTGAAAACAAGCATGATTATTCTTCATTAAATAGAATATATATTATTGTATATATTCCATAAATAAAAAAATTATGTAAACTCCATCAATGATAGCATAAACCATTTTTTCAATAAATAATTAATCAATTACAATATATTCACCACTTATATGATTTACATTGTCTAAACCAATCATTTATTTTTCTAAACATCATTATATTAATATTAGGAACATGTTAAGTGTTATATTTCCATCAACCATGCATTTTACAAAAAGTTTTACTTTTTCTTGAATAAATTTTCTTGGTACCATTCAGTATATGATTTCAAATACTTAATAAAAAATTATTTTAGTCAAATACTTTTATGTTTCATAAATCATTTGATATGAACATTATAAATAAAATACTTTTAAATCATATTTTTTAGATCCAAATATAGTGGTACATTAATTATTCCACTTCAGTTGTTTCCATAACATAAACTTTAACTTGACCCCTTAGCTTATTTTGATGTATATTCTCTTGATGATCGTGTAATTTGTTTTCATAGTGCCCCATATCTTTTTAGTTTTAACATCAAATAACATCATTTTCATTTTTACCTTTTCATTCTATTTCCTGGTGACCCTTTTCTATGAACTTATAAAAAACACCCAATCATATCTAGCATTTAATATGGTGACTCTTTCCATAGTTATCACATGTGGTAAAATCCTTATTTTCTATTCTTCCCTGTATCTATCATTTTCCCTTCCATTATCTTATTCTCCGGATTCCCTTTGAATACATAGGACTTGGAGGATTATTTCTCTGTCTTGATATCGTATAAAACAATTTCATCATATGAAGAAAAGGTTTGAGACACCATCTCCCTTCCGAGACTTGGATTAAGTAATTCAAATAAATGATCAATCTTGTATTATGTGTTGTGTATGAAATCCATAGCATACCTTGATAACCTGGTAAAGTTACCTTCATAATCCGCTACACTTTACACCTCATTTTTATTTAAACTAAGAAACTTTACCTTCATCTAAGTTTGTTGCTCATGAGGGAATTATTTATCAAATAATGTCTCCTTAATAGTTCTCAATCCCATGAGTTCTACTTCTTCTTTGTCCCTAGTATTCTAGATCGACGACCACCATTAATCTGCATCTCTATTCTGAAAATATATTGAAAATGTAACCTTTTATTTTTTAACACATCCTGATGCCTTGAAAATCTTCTCCAAATACTTAATCTATTTCTCGGCTACCATTGGGTCCATAGACCCACTAAATTTTGGGGGCATCTGTTTCATAAAGTGATCCAACATTGTAGAATCTTGTTGTGGAACAGGTTGCTCCATCCCATCATGGTTATGCATCATAACCTGATTATGCTATCATAATATTTCCATTGCATTATTAGTTTCAATACCAGATGTATTGGTTTACTTAGTAGGGATATATATATATATTTTCACATGACTACTAATACCATTATTCCTTCCCAGAACCATTTAAGTGATGAAATATACTAGATTAGATCATACCATTATGTAACATAATTTATTATCCCAAAAATATTGAAACACCTATAATAAATTGAAAATTATTTCCATAAGTAACATCATAATAATAAAAATGTTTTCTTCAGGGATATCCTTAATTTCAAATCCTTCTTAATGGGTTGTAAATAAAATGTGAATTATCCTAAGCATATCCCTCAGGAGTGTCAAACTAGGTGCATAGTAAGACCCGTTTTTGTGTACCAGGTTACACTGAGTCAGGCCCTACACACCTTGTCCGATTTATTACCAATAGGTACATCTATTAAAAAACCACATCTACTTATTGTATCGAAACATGTATTTATTTTTAGTAATACACACATAATGTAAACCTTAAAAAAATTATAAGATATCATGTTACCTAATAAAACTTTTCTAAATATAGTTTGCAAGGTTACTGCTAAACCTCCTTTGATACCAACTATAATTCCATAACCCTAGAAGCCTAGAGTTGATACATTATTTTATTACACTGGCATAATTACATGGGATAAAATCTTAGAGGGATTGAACTGTTTAGAGGTTTTGGAAAACCAGATAACATACACGATACCAATATTACATTAGGAAATAGAAAATAAAACATGATACATAATAAAATGAAATAAAATGAATCCTTTAAATATTATTCAAAATTTTCATTTTCATAACTTGGGGAAAGGAAACAAAAATAAGTGTGAGCACAAATTATCATTAAGGGTAAATCCAACAGAAGTAAAAATTAATTGACGAGAATAAACAACATGTCATGGTAAATAACTAATAACCCATTCCATTTAAATAAAAAGATAATTAATAATAAATATTTCAAGGTAATAAATTGAAACACATTCCATTTAACCAATAAAATTAGAATTGATTTCATCCGTAGATATGTCAAGGAAAAAATATCACGGATAAATAACAACTGATTCTAAATGCAGGAAATACTTAAATATTGAACACCATGTTTCCTAGGTGCATGATACCTATACCGTCAAGTCCTTTCAGAAGATGATTTAGCATATTAGGTAAAAACCCATATAATTTTGTCAACTAATTCATCTCATGAGACTACTAATGCATCTTCGGGTTATCTATAATTGGTCCCCACCCATGTCGTACCTTTCCAAAGCATTCCTCATATATTGAATAATCAACTTAAAAAAGTTTCTTATAAAATATGCGTATATAATAGAAGATAAATAATTATAAATAATTAGATATTATAGTATAAGTAACAACAATGTTTGTTGATGTTGATTAATGAAAATACTATTGAAAGATCATTAAAAACATTCTTGAGGAAAATAATATTTAGACATTCCAAAGGGTTCCATACCACTTTGAAACATTTTAATCATAATCCCCATAAAGGAATAACATCAATTGAAACTTAGATTATCATGAGAATAAGGATATTTAAGATTTAAAATTTAAAAATTTATTATATACACCATATAAAAGTGAATTGATTCCTAACAACAAATATGTCTCAAGGGAATGTAAATTGAGATAAAACCTCTTAACTTGCGTCCTAATTGTCATGTGTTTCATTATATTGATGAATAATAATATTATGTTAATTATTTAATTTCTTCACAATTTTTTTTCATTTTTATCATTACTTTAATTTCACTTATTATAATGTTGTAAAAAAATAATTAAACAATTAATTTTACATAGGGTGTTTTGACCATATTTGGTTTATATGTCAAAAATGACTTTGGTAGGTCAACTACGGTCAAAGGGGTCATTATATAACATATAAATAATAATTATCAGGAAATAATTATAAAATTTATACATAAATTATACTTTTAAAACCAATCATTAAATATGTTTATGAAAAATGAACCAATGTTACAATCATGGAGACGGTAGGCTATACATACGCATGAGTAACCTTCCCATTTGGAGTGATAATTATGGGAAAAAGTAAGTAACATTATATATTTCAAGAATTATAATTATATAATATATACCATTTTATTTAATAATATATAATTATATATATAATTCTTGTTATTTAAAATAAATCACATCATGTCGAGGAGGTGGTCATCCACACATCCATGACCGACGTTACCACTTTTTAGTGTGTGAAAAGTGTAATAAATAAAATGATATATTTTATTTCAAGAAAGATAATTATTTCATTAGTATCATATATATTTAATTTATGTCACATATTCTTAATTAAAACCACCCTGTATACATTCTATATATCACGTGAATGAATCACATTGCTTTGTGTAGGTGGTAGTCCACATTTCCAAAAATGATGTTACCGTATTCCAAAAAATATAAAACATAAAGATATGTTCTATATAAAAAATTAAAAAATTATAAATAAATTATAAATATAATATATATCATATATAAATATCATGTCCATAATTATTCCCAACAATGAAGGATGGTAAAGGAAAAACGAACGATATCATTTCATGAGACAATAATTCATCGGACAAACGAACGATAAGTTTATTACCCATTTGATTGAGGTTTTTTATGTATAGGTAGAAATATTAATATAAAAAAATATCAGTATATTTATTATACTAAGGTTATTATGTAACAATAGAATAATAAGACTTTACAAGGGTGTAGAATGTAAATAAAACAAAAGAGCTTGAGGAAGGATGTTACCTCTTCTTTGGGTAACTCCTTTTGGTTTGCACCGAAGGGATTAATTGGATGTATTTATGCACAAATGAATGATTATAGGATTATGGTAGATATCTTGGGATACTATTTTAGAAGAGTTTAGAAAATATAAAGGTCATTATATGCGTGGATATGTGGAAGGGGTGAGTTCTTTTTAATAATGGAGGAGGAGTGGCATTCTTGTAAATTTTTTAAAAGGGAATTGCAACCATGTTTTTACCAAGTAAAGTGTCTCAAATAATGAACCAAATTATATAAAAGGTAGTATAGGGTCTAAATATGGAAATTCAATGGATTTTTTTACAAGTTTATATGTCATTTTTATATTTAAGTTTACGTTTTAGTCTCTTATTAAGCTTATTTTTTCTCTTAATCGCTGTAATTAATTTTAATTACTTTCACTAATATTTTTATGAAAAAAACTAAATTGAACTTATTAGAAATTATAAATAGTTTTTATTAAATATATTTAATAAATTTTGCGAAATTAAAATCACACAGGTGGTATAAATTAATTAAAAATTAATCCTGTAGATGAGATAACAGTTTGGGTTGTTAAAGTAAAAATGTTTAAAAGTTTGCTAAGATTTTACATACAATTTTGATATGAAAATAATTCTAATGATATAATTTGGGTAAATAGATGTGAAAATTATCCAATTAATATTTAAAATAAATAAAAAATTTAATTTAAACTTATAAATAAGTTATAAGAAATAGAAGTTTTGAATTATAATTCAGTATTTTTCACCATTTATCAAAAAGTGAAACATCACAGAAAAATATCGAAAATTCACCCTAACCCAATTTTGATGTTATTATTTTAAAAATGAAGTTTATTTTATCATATTAAATTCATAAAAGTTTCAAAATTTATATTTTGAGTAGGTGCACCATTAAAAGGTAGTAAAACCGCCTTTATAAAAATAGGTTTTATGCATAATATTGGGTTTTTTCTTATCGTATGATTAGAAAATATATTGAATGCATGTAAAAAATATTTTATTCAATATAATATATATATATATATTAAATTAATATTAATCACTAATTTTGATTAATTTAATTTATTCAAATAAAATGACTTTATAAGCATAAAAATAGTTTTTTATAAAAACATTCCCTTTATATTCAATTGGTTATTATATTCATTTCAAATTAATTTGTAACCAATGAATTCAACCATATATTTTCATAATTTAGCTAATAATATTCATAAAAATAAATATATTTAATAATAATATTTTTAATAATATATTATTGTTTGGTAAAACTCGATATTGCGTGTTCTGAAATCCATCAAGGAAAGTCAGTCTTGCATTTAATGCAAAGTAACCTCAGTGTTCCATTTAGAGAAATCTAAATTTGTTTATTGCATTTAAATAAGCATAACTTGGTGTTTTGTTTAAATAAATCTTGGAAAAAAAAAATTTATTCTAAAAGGAAAATATTTTAAAGTCTTGGGGTGTTATAATTTTTGACACACAATAACCCTAGGTTCTTTCTTAGAAACAAAAGTAATTACCATTAATATATAAAAAACTAGCAAAAATCCTAGAACTTAGTCCTTACATGAGAATAAAACCAAGTACACAACCTTAAAAGGCATATGTAAACCCATGATAAACCCTCTCATAGGTCCCTCAACCAAAAAACATCGAGTTACTAGGGTATGAGTCTTAACAAAGTCCTCTAGGTCTCACACCAAGACCAATAGATCAAGTATCCCATAAATGTCACTCGATCCAACTAACTAGCCCATAGGTGTCTCACAAGAACCATAAAAAGTTAAAAAAGTGCAGGTAAAGATAAAATCAACCAATTAGGGTGAAAAACTATCAGTGTGGGTTCAATTGTAAAGGTTTTTAGTTATATGTTATAGATAAATAGACCCTTTAAGTTGTAATTGAATACCCATTTAAGTATAACCCAATGAAAATTCATAACTCAAGGTGAATTCTAATAGCATCACCCACCTAACATTTGCTAACCGGGGCCTAATCCTCTCTGAGCATCCTTATAAGGGACTTCGCCCTGAAGGTACATGATATGAACATAGGAAAGATGAGCTAACCCTCAAAGGGAATTCATATATGGTAATACCCCCTCAAGGATATAGTTCACCAAAAAATGAATAGGTACCTATTGGAATCACAATATATGATCTGAAAAGAAAACCATAAATGAAGACCAAGTAAATTATCATATTAATCTCAAAGGAAAAAATTTCATTCAAGTTGTTATGAATATTTAGTTTACCACACCTAAAAAGGATACATCCAAATAGGGTCTACTACAAGGGAATTATCTTCTATTTTTGACCTACATGGATTAAAAGCACACACACAACATCGTCTCAAATTAACTATGTCATACAATACTAACACAGTTTGGTTAAGTATAATTTCATTCCAATATATATTGGAAAACAC
Organism: Viscum album; assembly: GCA_963277665.1. Lineage (NCBI taxonomy): Eukaryota > Viridiplantae > Streptophyta > Magnoliopsida > Santalales > Viscaceae > Viscum > Viscum album. The sequence goes on from OY728155.1 coordinate 1,233,035,573, forward strand.
TTTATAGGTTGTTATAAGAACTTTAAATAAACAAAATTAAGTAACAATGCCCCATGAGGGGTCCAAAACATGGTCACCATGTGACTTACCAACCAACTAGGTTCCCAATACCTCTCGTGTTTGAGGACTGATTCATCATCTTCACTATCAGACATCTCACAATGTAACCACTTGAAATTCCATATATAATGTAATAAAGGTGATCTAACTAGTATAATTCCACCAAGAACCTATATGGGAAAAACCATTTAGGTTTTTGTTGAAAGTTTGAATAGTTGGACTCATAATCAGTTGTAAAAGGGAACATTAGCAGGACTATAACATGTGGACCCTACATTCCAAATATAATTTATGAAAAAATTTCACTTTCCTATACTAGATAAGAGTAAAAATACATTATTGGCCTCTTTATAATGAGCCATGATATAGAAATACCTAATAGATCATAAAATATACACATAATTTGCGTCGATCAAAGAGAAAACCATATACAATTGTGATATCACATATCAAGAACAACAATACTATATCCCCGATAACCTGGACTTCCTACTAGAACTAGTCTTCTCAGCACACTAGTCCAAAATCCATCATAGGCTCTAACACATTACTAATACTCATGTATTCCGTATACCAAATATTAATTCAATAGGAAATAAACTCCTTTGATACCACTTTGTCACATCTCATCTTGGACCACTCTATAAATAGTAACCAGACTGATTGGTGAAAAGGCCTCAAGCACACCTCCATGTATGCCAACGGATTTCGAATAGTAGTGAGGGCCTAGGGTGTGATAGTTGGGATACTTTGACCTCATTTCTGAGTAAGAAAGTAGTGTAAATAAATAAAAATCTTTTTTAGCATTAAAAAAACAGTGTAAGGATGTAATAAATATAAACAAGGATGTAATAAATAAAACAAGTAAAGGCACTAACAACCATTTTATACATGAAAAAAATTATCACACACAAGGATGCTCACATATAAAATAGAATAAATAAAATAAATAAAATAAATACACAAGGCTCCTCTAATACTTTGATTCAAAACCACTTACCTAGTCTATAAATCCTCTGTTGAGATGTTTTATCTCGATCGCAAGAATCCACATGAGTGGTTCTGCACCATCATGAAACCCTAGGCCCCAACCCTATCCTTCATGAATATGTGATCAACCTTAAAGAAGAAATTAGTTCTTTATGCACCTTTAGGTGGATTAATAGGGGTAAGAAATAAATCTCAGTAGGAAACCCTTAATAATAAACCTATAATGTACTGTTACAAGTGAATGTTCATGCAATATGGCCATCCTAGATGAGACACAACCAGATAAAATAAATAAGAAAAATCCATAGTCAATCCTTGGGTCCATGATATTGATCGAATAGAAATCCCATAAATAAGGCATTGATATTGATGTCAAAACAATAAATCCATGTGAAATCTTGTCGGTCCTTGGGTTTGTGATCCCAATTAACCATAATTTATTCATCCAATAATAAAATGTCTCTGGGAAAGAAATGTTACCAAAAGGGGATACAAGTCCTATCCTTGGGATCAACCGTACCTTCCTCAAATATATAAGGAAGGATTATAATTATCATATTGAAATATTTTAAATATAGCTTATAGATGGATGTGATACCACTCAATCCGTGTGTAATATAATCTGATATCTGATTCCCAAGTCCTGTTCTATAGGAAATTATGACATTTCAAATCAGATAACCCCTAGAGGGGATGAACCTTAGTTTATATATAGCGAATAATCTCCATATTTGAGAAAATAACTCGTTATTATTCCATAAATGACTCAAAATATCACTCCCATACAAATCTAAGAAATGTAGTAACAATGCATCCAATCGATCCTAATTTGTATTATAGGAATCCATAAAGGAGATCATCATTAAACCTCTAGGATGACGAAAGAATCCTATGTTTGTGGGAAATTAACCCACCTACAAAACTCTAGCATCACCTATATCCTATAAAGATAATAGTACACTAGTTGACCCCAAATAAGTGGGTTTCTAATATGCACTTGACAACCTACGTCTATAATCCCTATGTAGAGAGGAATCCCATTGAAAAATGGGATTTTTTGATAATATTAACATTCAATCAATAAGGATCATATGGTAGATTCAAGGAAATACCTCATTGTATTACCACCATAACCATTACATCACATCAGGGTCATAGGATGAGTTTCAGGAAGCATGTATGGAAATAAAAAATGCATCAATAGTAACTGAGGAAAGTATTAATAAATGTGAGAGGTTAGCCAAATTACTAAACCCATCACTAATTCTATATCCCCTTAAGATCACAAGTTTGGTATGGGTTCTAGGGTGACATCTACTATCATCCCTACCTAAACCCATAACTCACTAGCTACAGTTCATTTAACCACTAAGGCACACACTATCCCCCCTAGGTCAATACACTATAGAGGCATACCTTACAGGATCCCCAAGGTCCACACATAAGCATAAGTATCCCTCTTGGGACCCTGAGAAAGTAGTATGAAAGCGGATCCAAACCACATGGAATCCTCAAGGTGAGATTATAAGTAGAGGCATCCTTCTTGGGATCCTTGATTACTTACTATTCTTTCAAGGTAAACATGCTTTCCAGTAAGGTCAACATATAAAATGACCTCTTGGACTTAAGGGGAAAGCTACTTAAACATTGATATGGGAAAATAAAGAGTGGACTATTTTTGTTCAATGTCTCACTCATGGTTGGATAGAATATCCAATTTATGTGATTCCTTAGGTTTCATATCAGTCCTTCTAACTAGGGAATATCCCAATAAAACACTAAATGGGGACATTATGAATACCATGACATATCCACCGACCATTCCCATGACCCTATTCTAGGTCTCATCCCACATTTCATTCTTGAGACCTAAGAATATATTTTTTGAAGATAGAACCTCTCTATTATAGCTCTCTCAAAGTGAATATTAGGAGTCCAAAAATTACCCTAGGGTTCCACCGCCATGATATATGTGAAAAAACACTCAAAATTTATTCCACTTTTGTCAAATCCTGAATCTGGTGTGTAAAATCACCCAAAAACCTTAAATGGGAAATGGGGGAATAGTATACGATGTGTACTCTGATTACATAGTGTGTATGAAAAGTACATGGTGTGTACTCTAAACCATTTACTCTATCCATGTTTTTCTACACAACCAAGGTATACCCGATATTTGGTCATGTACTACTATATGGCTAAGGCATACATGGGGTATGGTCATGTACTATTATGTAGACAGGAAACACTTGGGGTATGGAAGTGTAATTATACATGAATATTCCCCCCTTAAATGGAGTAACTTCCCATGTACCTTGCCACATGGCCATGTATGACTTCATGATGTGTACTTTGGGTACATAGCATGTAGTCCCAAAAACTCCATCTGTCCATGTACCCAGCTACATGACCAAATACCGTTACTAAGTGTGTAATCAAAATACAAGGTATGTAGTTCTATAAAATCATCTTCCTAGAACATGAATAACACACCACATGTTTTCCTGAAACTATATTCCATGTGATTGGGATTTTTGAATAGGAAACCCCTACGATCAGTCATAAACCACAGTTTTCCCAGAAATAAATATATATCAACCCAAGGGTCCTTAGAAACCATTATAGTTCTTTAAAACAAGGAAGTGGTAAATATATGAGGATTAATGAAAAAACATAAGATCATCATACCTTTGGGTGGAATTATCTAAAGATTTTCCCATTTCCATGTTCTGCAGCTACCGCATGATGATTATACAACTCTCAAGATCTGTAGTGACACCTTCATCCCCTATCTTTCTCACTATATTTATCTTTATATATCTCTCTCAATCAATTTACTATATCATTATAATAAAGGATAATCCCAAAACGGGGCATACATGAAAATCCAGGGAAGGAGGATAAAGAAATGTGAAAAAAGGAATAAAAAGGAAAAGAAAAAGAAAATGGGGCTCGAGCCCATCCCCGCTGCCCAACGTGAGTTTATGACACAACTATGAGAAATAACCCCTTCTATAATCCACCACATAGAGGGAATATCAAAATTATTTTTCATAAAAAATATATCATTGAATAAACATGAACAAATAAGATAATTTATAATTAATTAAACATTAAATATTATTTATTTTATGAAAATCTAAACACCTTGTATTTCCACCTAACTCCAGCCTTGGGGTCGACAACCAATAACAAAACCAATCGAGTGGTTAGAAAAATTATATAAGGTAATGTTATAGTAAAAAAATACCATTTTATCCCTCATTATCATCCAAAAGAAAAAAAATTAAAACTTCTTCTCAATTTCAGAGTATGGAAAAATGTTGTTCTTTACACAGGGCATCGAAGAGGAGAACAACATATCTCAATAAAGATAAGAGTTAAAAATCAACAAGGATATTGAAAAAATAATAACTAAGAATATGATAACTTGGTATAATGAGTAGGTATGTATTACTCACATTCCTAGGTGCTCTCCTCTATGCTAATGCATTATCAAAGTACATGAACAAAGGGAATAGAATGCCCATGCAAAAATTTTTCCTGGAGGTCCTGGATCTCCACTAGCTGCTACTCAAAGGTCAAATCATCACCAAAAATAAATATCTCCCTAATAGATGATGTTAAAATCATCATTTAGATTTAATGAAATCCGCAACACATGAAAAAATCATGAATTTGGCTCATCTATGAGGGAAGTGCTATCCAATACACAACATCATCAACATGAGACAACACCTCAAGAGGACAAACAAACCAAGGAGATATATTAATCTCATGGAAAAACGTACACTAACCAAGAAGAGGATTTACCATAAATAACACATTTACTCTAAAATAAAACCCCATATGTCTCCTCCTATGGTCTATATATGACTTATGATGTTCCTTTATTTATTTCATCCTTTAAAAAATTTATCAAACCATATCTTTGATTCTTCAAACTAGTTCTAATACAATAATTACTCCATCTTCATCCCCTATACAACACAATGGAGAATGGTAGGGTGGACTATACCAATATTCACCATACCAATGGTGAAGTAGAAAGTTTTTTTGTAGTAAAATTCATCTAAAAGTTGGTTTTTTACCCATGAACCTCTAAATTCCACTACATAAGTTCACAACATGTATTTTGGAGTCTGGATGATCCACTCTATTTTATCCTATATCTATAGATGAAAGGTAATGCTAATACACAAATAATAACCAAGAGAATACTTAATACCTCACTACACCTTAGAGATTAAATGATAATCTTGATCAGGGATGATCATCCTTAGGACTCCATGGAGCCTCACCACCTCCTCTAGATACTACCTAAACAAAACCTCCACTGAGATTGACAATTTCATCACTGATAAGTGTGATGATTTTATAAAATTACCCACTATAATCCATATAAAACTACATCCTCCCAGAAATAAAGGTAAAACAATAATTAATTCCATTTAAATTTACTACCACTTATATTTAGGGACATCTAATAGATCTAGAAAACCATTGGGAACACTATTCTTATCCTTCACCTTCTGGAAGACTATACACATTGACATAAAATCTACAACTGAATGCTTTAAATCAATCCACTAAAACTAACCTATTGGATTGTGGAACATCATTTTCATTATATGATGTACCTCTAATAGTGATATGTTAAAATCACATAGAACCACCTCACACGTCACCAAAGGAACAAAAACAAACCTATGGAAAAACAACCAGTGCTGACCATCCTCAAACCAACCATCAAAGGAATCACAAAAAAAATTAATCTCACTAAACCTCCACCTCAGAATAACCCTGTTGGGATTCATTCACGTGATGAAATAAAGATTACTTCACTTTCATCTTGAAAATTAATCCTCTTCCACCAAATTATCCCATATCAATATTCATCACAGAGAGCTCTTCCATCACTCTTTAATAATCTCTAGACTCATTCATGGTATCACTGTGTGCATTATTCCTTAGCACATCAGCTACAACATTACCATTTCCTTGGGTATAGTAAATATCAAAACCATATCCTAGTAGTAATTCCATCCTCTATATTTATCAGAAGTTCATTTCATTCTAGTATAAGACACACCTCATGCTCTTATGATCAATGAAAACCACAAAGAATTCTCTAATAAGATAGCGATTCTACAACCTCAAAGAAAACACAAGAACTTCCAAATATAGATCATGGGTCTATAGTTAAATTCATGGGTTCATAACTACAAATACCCATAAGAAATAACTAGGAAATTTTAAGACAATATATTTATCAATCTAAGACACAAATCATCTCAATAAACCTCAAAATGAACTCCTTCTTCTGAAAATGAAGAATTGGAGTTTTGACCAACTTCTCCTCCATGTACTCAAAAGAAATCTAGAAATGTCCCATACATATAAATTCCTAATCATTTATGGTCAACAATTTTATAAGAGTTACAATTTGAGATAATTTGGGTACAAACCTCCTTTAATATCTAAAAAAACTAAGGAACCTTCGTACCTCCGTACCCCAATAAAAAACTAATATATTCTTCAAATGATCCACAACTACTCTACATTAGGACATGAAATGAAACAAGAAAGAAACATCATGAAAATAATCTTATACTTCAATATATTTCTTAATAGATCCTGGGAATGAATAGATCCAAAAACTTCCTAAATATTCTCTGCATGCTCCTCCTCTAGCCTGGATTACATTAGGATTTTGTTGATGAAAACCATCAGGAACAGGTTAAAAAACTCACAGAACACCACATACATCGGTCTCATGAACATGGATGGATATTTCATTATATTGAATGAAATCAAAATTACCATAATAACATCAGAAATCTGTATTTGTAATATCCTTAGCCTTTACTCACATATAATGATATATCAATTATAGATCGATCTCTGAGAAACAACCAACTCCTTTAATATGATAAAATAAGTTTTCAATCCACAAAGAGGGTATATATTCTTTTCTATCACCTGGTTTATGTGATGATAATCAATACACAGATGCAAGCTTCCATCAACCTTCTTTGTGAACAAAACTAGATCACCCTAAGGAGACACACATAGAAAAAAACAAACTATAAGAGAACATCAATTTGTATTCACATAATCCAAAACACAGAAGGCACAATAATATAAGGAGACATCAAGGTTGAAGAATATCCCAATTGTAGCTCTATCCAAAACATGATCTCCCATTAAGGGGGTGAGACTATAAACTCTTCAGGAAATATATAAGTGTACTCTTTATGAAGCCTAGGAAAATAATACTAGATAAACCTACAATGAGATCTGTATTAACTCATATATCAATGAAGATAAGGATGAAATATGCCTCTGACCCATACAAGGGTCTCACTCACCAACAAACATGGTAGAATATCCACCATAATCATAAAACATGATTTACCTCCTTAAGTAGTCCATGATATCCTAAACTGAATATATCCCATCCATTCTTAGAATGATTTAATATAGATATGTTTGAAAACATAGGAAGTATCCTAAAAAGTTTTGTCTCTCTAACAGTATCTCACAGTCTCTACATACTTTATAAAAATAAGATCAACCACTTATTGTTGTAGTCAAATCTAAGGGAAAAGGAAGCCTCTCCCCTTCAATCACAAAATCATGAACTAGGGTAGGTTATATAATGGATTTTGTAGCTTCAGAATCATGATAACAAAGTTCCTAAGTAAAAAACAAGAAAAGGGAACCTCAAATGATGTATGGATCACCTGGGGTTCACAAATCTAAGGAATGAAACTACCCATGACCTACTACACAAAATATTTGAGTAAGATAAAGACCAACATCATGTATGCACACTAATCACTAATGATGAAGAGTTTCACAAGGATTCCCTCTAAATTATATATCTTATCTCTACTAATAAAAGATAGGATAAACTTATTGATGCTATCTCGAATGAAATTTTTACTCCATTGGAACTTGATGAAGAACAAAAACTCCATGTTGCCTTCTAATAAAGGTTGGGTACTATTATTTCTGATGAACACTTCCTCTATAAGAAAAATAGATATTTGATCCTTAAAGGGAGTAAGATTTACCTCCCATAAATAAATCAGATGATAACAACTGTTAATTACCCTATGATGTCTAAAAACTATTCTATCCATGCAGACATGATCCCAAAACTATAGATTTTCTATGTGGAGAATTCTAACAACCCCTCTCTCATAAAAATCTATTTTTAGCCAATATCCTCTCTGAAGCATATCAGAGAAGGGCCATGTAATGTATCCAAAACTCCCGCACACTGGAGCTACCCAATTGAGGGGTAAGTAGATATTGAAGGATAATATCCTTCATAGTGAAAGAAAGAAAATCAACTCCAAATTTATCACTGAACTTCTACCACAAGATAGATGTATCCTCACAATACCCAAGGAACAAAAACCACCTTTTCCTAGATTCCCTACAAAACATCACTATTAATTAAACCCAACACTCTATCCAAGAATGGTCCAAACTAAAAGATATCTCAAAATCCTCCAACAAGTCTTCTATCGCTAAATCTAAAATGGTTCCATCATATTTATTTAGAATGTGGCGCTAAAAATCTTGGAGTATCCTCATTCAGGTTTATTCATTGTTAACCTCCACCCTATGGTGATCTGATGGAAAATCCTGGTAAACATTTTTTTCATGAGCCTAAAAATGATTTAAACCTAGATCTATACTTGAAAATGAATTTTTTTTAGGGAATCCTAATAAAAAATATTTTATATTTAAGAATAAATATTTATTTTTGATTGAACATAATACCAATTAATAGACATTTAAAACATTTTAATAATGAATAATGACAGATGATCCTTTCCCAGGCCTTTACCCTTCAATGAGAATCACTTTTCTTAGTAGTCTTAGTAAATTTAACGGTCCTCACATTAGATCATGGGTGTTCCAAAATACCCATATCTTAGTTGGTCTCCCTTTTTTATATTGAAAGATAATCCTATTTGACATTATTTTGATATTATCCCATATAGTCCTCACGAGTGCCTACCTCCACTACTACAACATGGACTTTTATCAGCACTAAAAACCGTTATTAACAGTGCTAGAAAAGCACTATTAATGCCGGCGTAGAAAAAGGGGGGTCCCCTTTATCAGCGCTAAAAAAAGAGTTGATAGAAGTCCCCTTTATCAGCGCTTTTTGGAGCGCTGATAATAGGGCCCTTTATGAGGGCTTTTTTTAGCGCTGATAAAGGTCGCCTTTATCAACGCTAAAAAAATCACTGATAAAGGCACCTTCCCCTGCACCTGCACATCCAGCACCTACACACCTACACTCCTGCACAAATCAGCATACCTACAAAAACCAGTACCTACACACCTGCAAAAAATAGCACCCGCACACAATATTTTGACAAACAATGATATATACATTTACTTAACATCATGAATATAAAAAAACACACAGATATATACATTTCAAACAATGTTTTACAAGGTTAAAATTACAATTATCTACCAAAAGTTATAAAAATTAATGTTTGATCCTTTGATATCCGTGATCCGCTCTCAAAAATTATCATCCATGATATTTGTTACCGAACAAAGCATCAGAAATCAAGGAAAAAAATTCACCTATATAAGAAAAAAATATAATGTTAGTAATAGAATAATGAAATAAATTAAAACATTAATATGAAATAATACATTAATATGGAAATGTGAAAATAAAATATGAAAATGATAAAATCAAATGTTTTCATTATGATAACAATGAAAGGGAATAATGTAAAATCAATATTTTTTGGATGATTTATCTCATTTAATAAATACTGATTCTTTATCTAATGAAAAGCCTTACTAGTCACACCGTGCGTTGGATTGAGGTGTGGTTGATTATTACATGTCGCAAATGACTCATGGATCATTGTCTTAAAGTATCAAAACAATCGGAATGCGTTTTCTCAGTTTGCCGTATGTTACTTGTGCTGTTTTTTAAAGTTTATGTCAATTTGAAAATGATATCAGGCACTTTTAGCCATACCGGTCACACCGTGTATTGGATTGAGATACGATTGATTTTTTCATGTAACAAATGACTCATGGATTGTTTTTCTAAAGTATCAAAACAATCTGAACACGTTTTCTCAGTTTTCTGTATGTTACTTGTGTTGTTTTCTAAAGTTAATGTCAATTTGAAACTGATATCAGACACTTTTAGCCATTACGGTCACACCGTGTGTCAGATTGATGTGTGGTTGATTTTTACACATCACAAATAAATCATGGATCATTTTCATAAAGTATCAAAACACTCCAAACGTGTTTGCTCGGTTTTCCGTATGTTACTATTGTTGTTTTCTAAATTTTATATCAATTTGAAACTGATATCAGACACTTTTATCCATACCGGTCACACTGTGCATCAGATTGAGGTGAGGTTGATTTGTACACGTAAAAAATGACTCATAGAACATTTTCCTAAAACATAAAAACAATCCGAAAGCATTTTCTTAGTATTCCATTTGTCAGTAGTGTTGTTTTCTAAAGGTAATGTCAAATTGAAACTGATATCAGTCACTTTTAGCCGTACCGGTCACACCGTGCATTGTATTGAGATACATTAAATTATTACACATCAAAAATTTCGCATGGATAATTGTCCTAAGGTATCAAAACAATCCGAACGTGTTTGATTGGTTTTATGTATGTCAGTAGTGTTGTTTTCTAAAGATTATGTCAATTTCAAACTGACATGAGACACTTTTATCCATACCGGTCACACCGTGCATCAGATTAAGGTACGATCAATTCTTACACATCAAAAATGACTCATGGATCATTGTCCTAATGTATCAAAACAATCCAAATCCATTTTCTCAGTATTCCGTTTGTCAGTAGTGTTGTTTTCTAAAGTTAATGTCAATTTGAAACTGATATCATACACTTTTAGCCATACCGGTCACACCGTGCATCAGATTGAGGTACGGTCAATTATTACACGTCAAAAATGACTCATGGATATTTGTACTAAAATATTAAAACAATCCAAATGCATTTTCTCCGTATTCCGTATGTGAGTGGTGTTGTTTTCTAAAGTTAATGTCAATTTAAAACTAATATCAGACACTTTTATCCATAACGGTCACACTGTGCATAGGATTGAGGTGAGGTTGATTTGTAAACGTCAAAAATTACCCATGGATCGTTTTCCTAAAGTATCAAAATAATCCGAATGCATTTTCTTGGTTTGACGTATGTCAGTAGTGTTGTTTTCTAAAGTTTATGTCAATTTAAAACTGATATCAAACACTTTTAGCCATACTGGTCACAACGTGCATTGTATTTTGGTGCGGTTGATTCATAAACATCAAAAATGACTCATGGATTTTTTTCTTAATGTATCAAAACATTCAAAATGAGTTTTCTCAGTATTCCGTATGCCAGTAGTGTTTTTTTCTAAAGTTTATGTCAATTTGAAACTGATATCAGACACTTTTAGCCATACCAGTCACACCATGCATCGGATTGAGGCGCATTCGATTCTTACACGTCAAAAAATGACTCATGGATCATTGTCCTAAAGTATCAAAACAATCCGAACGCGTTTGATCATTTTTCCGTATGTCAGTAGTGTTGTTTTCTAAAGTTTATGTCAATTTCAAACTGATATCAGACACTTTTAGCCATACCGGTCGCACCGTGCATCAGATTGAGGTGCAGTTGATTCTTACATGTCAAAAATGACTCATGTATCATTTTACTAAAGTATCAAAACAATATGATCGTGTTTTCTCGGTTTTCCGTATGTTACTTGTGTTGTTTTCTAAAGTTAATGTCAATTTGAAATTGATATCAGACACTTTTAGCCATAACGGTCACATTGTGCGTCAAATTGAGGTGCGATCAATTCATACAAGTCAAAGATTACTCATGGATCGTTTTCCTAAAGTATCAAAACAATCCGAATGCTTTTTCTCGGTTTTCCGTATGTTACTTGTGTTGTTTTCCAAAGTTTATGTCAATTTGAAACTAACATCAGACACTTTTAGCCATACCGGTCACACTGTGTGTCGGATTGAGGTGCAGTCAATTCATATAGGTCACAAATGACCATGGATCGTTTTACTAAAATATCAAAACAATCCGAACGTTTTTGCTCAGTATTCCGTATGTTAGTAGTTTTGTTTTCTAAAGTTAATGTCAATTTGAAACTGATATCAGAAACTTTTAGCCATACTGGTCACACCGTGTGTCAGATTGATGTGTGGTCAATTAGTACACGTCAAAAATGACACATGGATTGTTATCCAAAAGTATCAAAACAATACAAACACGTTTTATTGATTTTCTGTAGGTCAGTAGTGTTGTTTTCTAAAGTTTATGTTAGTTTCAAACTGATATCAGGCACTTTTATCCATACCGGTCACACCCTATGTCGGATTGAGGTGCAACCAATTTTTACACGTCAAAAATGAATCATGTATCATTTTCATAAATTATCAAAACAATAATAACATGTTTTCTCAGTATTCCATATGTTAGTAGTGTTGTTTTCTAAAGTTAATGTCAATTTGAAATTGATATCAGTTAATTTTAGCCATACCGATCACGCTGTGCATTGGATTGAGGTGAGGTCAATTCGTACATGTCACAAATGACTCATGGATCATTTTCTTAAAATATAAAAACAATCTGAATTATTTTTCCTGGTATTCCATATGTCAAAAGTGTTGTTTTCTAAAGTTAATTTCAATTTGAAACTGATATCAGACACTTTTAGCCATACCAGTCACACCGTGTGTCAGATTGATGTGTGTTCAATTCATACATATCAAAAATGAATCGTGGATTGTTTTCCTAAAGTATCAAAACAATATGAATGCGTTTCCTCAGTTTTCCTTATGTCAGTAGTGTTGTTTTCTAAAGTTTATGTCAATTTCAAACTAATATCAGACACTTTTAGCCATACCGGTCACACCGTGCGTCGGATTGAGGTACGGTTGATTCTTAGAAGTCAAAAATGACTCATGGATCATTTTTCTAAAGCATCAAAATAATAAAAACACATTTTCTCTATATTCCGTATGTCAGTAGTGTTGTTTTCTAAAGTTTATGTCAATTTGAAACTAATATCAGACACTTTTAGCCATACTAGTCACACCGTGCATCGTATTGAAGTGCGGTTGATTCATACACGTCAAAAATGACTCATGGATCATTTTCCTAAAGTATCAAAACATTCCCAACACATTTTCTAGGTTTTCTATATGTCAGTAGTGTTGTTTTCTAAAGTTTATGTCAATTTCAAACTAATATCAGAAAATTTTAGCCATACCGGTCACACCATGCGTCGGATTGAGGTGAGGTAGATTCTTACACATCAAAAATGACTCATGTATCATTGTCCTAAAGTATCAAAACAATTCGAATGTGTTTTCTCAGTTTTTCGTACGTTACTTGTGTTGTTTTCTAAAGTTTATGTCAATTTGAAACTGATATCAGACACTTTTATCCATACCTGTCACACTGTGCACCAAATTTAGGTGAGTTTAATTTTTACATGTCACAAATGACACATGGATCATTTTCCTAAAGTTTCAAAACAATCCGAACATATTTTACTGGTTTTTCGTATGTCAGTAGTGTTGATTTCTAAAGTTTATGTCAATTTCAAACTGATATCAGACACTTTTAGCCTTACTGGTCACACCGAGCATCAGATTGAGGTGAGGTCTATTTTTACATGTCAAAAATGACTCATGGATCATTTTTCTAAAGTATCAAAACAATCTGAACGCATTTGCTCAGTTTTCTGTATGTTACTTGTGTTGTTTTCTAAAGTTTATGTCAATTTGAAACTAATATCAGACACTTTTAGCCGTACGAGTCACACCATGTGTCAGATTGAGATGCGGTTCATTTTTACTTGTCACAAATGACTCATGGATCATTTTCCTAAAGTATCAAAACAATATGAACGTGAATTATTAGTATTCCGTATGTCAGTAGTTCATAAGAGTCTCTCATTAAGTTATTCTTTACTAGAAACTCAAATCATTTCTAAAACCATTCTTCATAATCTAAGTATATGAAACATAAGAAATGGTGATCATAGATGATCAATAAGTGTAAAAAAGGGAGATATCAATGATCATATAAAGATAACATAAGTATTAGGAATTCACCTTCATTGTCCTATTTGTTTACATTCTTCCATCAGGTACGCTGCCCATTCGTTTCTAAACACATTTATTTAATCTTCTGAATATGCGTTTTTCTAACAGTCATAGTAGTACTGAAAAAATATAAATACATAAAGGATTAATAATTATTTTAAATTAAGTTTTAATTATTTTCAAAAATATCTCTTTAGGGATGCTAGTTTGTTCATGAAATATGATCTCTTTCATAAATTTAGAAACATAATAACCGCAGTCCTTGTCATTTGTTTGTTTCGGACACTGCATAAAAATTGAGAAAAATAATTAATCTATTTTGATATGTATTTGGATAGTGAAATATAATTATATACACCTTGATACTTCTCTATTTTAAGATCTTGTGAGCCTTGTCATCCTTAGGCCCTAGATTCATTCTATCCTTTAGACGACATTCATACACCAACCTATCATAACAGAATCCTCATTAAATGATAATATAAATTATATATCTAGATATTTAGTTCTAAAATTTTGGATCTTGTGTATTACGAATTGAAAATGGCCATCATGTGTTGTCAGTTTGTTGGATATCCATGTAGTGAATCCAGAAAATAAATCTTTGGAGTATCCAGATTGACTGTAATGAGCATCCAATGTTGCCTAAAAACACAAAAAGGAATAAGTACTGATAGAAATGAAAATATAATTGATATGATTAAAATGTATATTTTTAACCCTACAACATTGGTATTAAAAAGAGTCTGTCAGTTGTAATTCTGCATTGAAACGTTCTGAGTAGGCTTGACATTAATTCAGCCTGAAAAACAGAATTTAGTTCTTCTCATTCTGTAGAATTGGTGTGAGGACTAATGAGTCCAAATTTGTATTCATGGGAAAATCCCTTAATTTTTTTTTCATATATACTCTTGTGAAAAATATGAAATGTATTTATCCATAATTATCATAGTATATCAGCTTCTGTAAAATCAAATCATGAAAACATACCTCATGTATACATTTATAACCGAGGCGCCTACCCAGTCGAATGTGATGATTTCAGCTACAACGTTAGCACTAATGAAATATAATGTTTCCTCTCTGTACATATCTTTTTCACAAAAAATTTTGTGATGCTTTCCGCTTTTCATTTTCTTATCCACATGAGCTTTCAATGATATTAAATGTGGATATAGAACAGGCAGGGTGAATGTGCTCTCAGTAGATCGTTTTGATCGGTTGGTTGATCCTTTTGAGCTGCTCTTTCATTTTAGCTCCTCCATTTTGTCCTTAAATAATAACATTCATCTGTTCAACCCTTTTCTAATTTAATGTTAAAGGTTCTGCTTAAAAAATGAATTGGAAATGAATTCCTCTTGTTCGACATGTTTTTTTACAAGATTCAATGGCCATGTAATGAATGTTCTAACAGATTTTTCCACCATATGAATGTTGTCATCGTCATTTGGCACGGGTAGCTCGACACCCGGCTTATTATCTATGTTAATCGACACTTTTACATGACTGGTTGGAAGTGGTCTGGATTTTAGTATGTCATTCTGCATATTGAACGCCGTAGCCCTCACTACAAGGCGATGGGTGGGAGTTGACATATATTATTCCCAACCATTTTCACCATGTAGAATATCATTAAAATAAAAGTATCAGTGTCTATGTGATTCAAATTAAACAAAAACAAATATTAGAACATTGATTACCTCGGTTATGTCAGGTATTTGAGGGGAATGGATCGCCTCAAAGATGGTGGGTGGTGGGGCGGGATATTCTCATGTGGGATGTTCTTGAGTTGTTTGTTCTCTTCACCTCTCCCCCATTAATGTTGCTATCAAATCTCCCTGACTTTTCTGGGGTGTCACCCCAAAACCCACACCTCTGATGCGACCATACTGTTCTGGCTGTTTCAAGGCCGCTGAAAGTATGTCTGCATCCGGTGCGAGTGTTATTGATTCCTGTGACTATGTCAAATAGAAAATATGGGAAAATAAGTAATCATCATTATGTAATATTTATTTAAAGAAAAAAAATTATATTATGTCATACTTACACATGTTTCCCACACTTTTTGTGTGTTTTCACCTGCCAGTTTCCCCTCTTTATTAACAAGAGCCTCCTTCCATAGCACATGGCATGGGATGGAAGTGGCCTGAGATTTTGATTCATCAATCTATATATAAACAGATAACTAGGGTTACAATGTTGTTTTATGTCACATAAAAGTATTACAGTACTTTTAGAATACATACCAATTGTTTTTCAATTGAAGCGTACCCCAATCTTGCTTTATGGTAGGGGTACGTTGGTTTTGCTGCCCGTTCTTTATTTTCAGTACTCAGTTTTTGTTTCATAAATAAAAAACTTTCAATCAAAGTGATGAATACAAACAATGTTAAACAACGTGTAACCAAACACAATGTACCTAAAAATTCTGCTCTGCACAACGGTTGAAAAACACATCCCACGCTCCTTGGGTTATCAAGTGTGCATAAAGAGGAGGTGGGTGCGGCTTGATTTTCCCTTCAAAATCTTTCAGATGGTGTTTCATTAAAATGGTGTGAAAGACTCTATGAACACTTACTTCCTGTCTTAATACATATTCTTTGTGCGAGACATCTACTATAAATGCACTATGCAAGAGATGATGAAAAGTTAATCAATATTTCAGTATTTTATTTTGTTTTATTTTAATAAATTAAATAAATGATTTTGTAATGTTACCATAATCTCTTCCCACATTAATGTTTTCAACCCTCTGACAACATGGTGCCATGAATCTACATCAATCGGCACGCGTTGCCGAGTGACGATTCCAATGTAGCTACTAAACATGGATTTGCTGGGGTTTACATGCTGGCCTCACTTATTCCATCCCACCTCATATTTGATGCTTTTTTCTTTTTTCCTTAAGTATTTTGGCTAAAACTATCAAACTACAGAGCACCTGTTTTTTTGTGCCTCCGGGGTTTCATTGCCTACCATTGTCTCGGTCTCTGAATCATCATTATGTTCGTCCGAAGCACTAGCATCAGCACTAGGACCAGTAGCAACAGGATGAGAAACTTGTTGTACCTTAGCAGTGGGAATAGCTACAACAAGTTGAGAGACCTATTGTACCTCAGTAATGGGACCAGCTGTAATAGGTTGAGAGACCTGTTGTGTCTCGGGATTGGGTGCATCAGCCGGTGCAGAAGTCATTATTTGTAGAAGTGGTTTAACATTTAATTTAGATCACATAAAAGCAGCAGAAAACAAATAATAAAATAATTTAACACAATCTATATTACAATAAAAAAATAACCTAATTATTTAACTCCCTTTTTTTAAAGGCTGAAGGGATTTGACCCCTCTATCGACTATCCATATCCCTTCATTGTGGTCTCATCTCACATACAAAACGTCATCTACATTGGGACCACTGTGAAATGATTGTGAAGTCCCAATTAAAGGGTAATCCTATATTAAATTTTCATCTAAAGATTCATCTGTTTTGGTCAATAACAGAACAATTGACCAGTTTTGGTTTACGGGATCTGGAACATAAAATACTTGAACTGCCTGTGATGCCATTATAAATGGTTTGTCTTTCTACCTATCCTTATTTAAATCAACATTCACGAATCCCAATTCATCTATTTTAATAGCACTCCTATTATCAACCCACTTGTATTGAAAAATCGGAACTTGGAATTCCGTATAATCTAACTCCCATATTTGTTTGATGATGCCAAAGTATGACATATTCACATAAATTGGTTTTATGTCCTTAGCACCAGAAACATGCATCGCTTCAGCCACAAGTGTAACCCCACTATTCTGTATGGTACTGTCTCCATCAAGTTCATTAGTATAAAATGTATAACCATTAACTACATAATAATTGTAAGATAATACATACACACTTGGTCCTCCTTCTAGACATCGAAGTCGTTATGAAATGGACTATGTATTTTCATCTGACTTCTTAAAAATATGGTCCCAAAACCATCCTATAAATTTTCGATTATGTGTATCTCATATCCATTTTTCAGCCCTAGATGGATTCAAATGCCTAAGAATTTCTTTGTGGATTTCAACATATGGGTCAACGTCGAAACTGTCATACAAAACATAAAGGTGGGCCTACTCCCGATCTGTAATATTGATTATGACAACCTATCTTCCAGAAATTCCTTCACCCTCAAGCCTCCCAGTGTGACGAGATTTTGGTAGGCCAATGCTTTCCACACCAGATAGGTATTCAGTACAGAATTCAACGGCTTCCTCAAAAATATATCACTCTGCAATACAACCCTCTGTCCGACTTCAATTTTTGACATACCCTTTCAAAATCGTCAAATATGATTCAATGGGGTACATCCATCTGTAATGTACAGGACCACATAGTTGAATTTCTCTCACCAAGTGGACCATCAAATGAACCATCATATCAAAAAATGAAGGCGGGAAGGAAATTTCTAATTCACATAATATGACACCAATTCTCTTTCCATAGTGGGCAATTTCGCTGGGTCTATAACTTTGATGCATATTTCTTTGAAGAAGAAACACAGTTTCATTAATGTATGGCGGACATTCTTGAAAAAAATGCAACATAAATCAATAGGAATGGGATATTTCATCAAAACATGGAAGTAATGTGATTTCAGACCTTTTAACTTCAAGTGGCTCATTGAAACGAGGTTCCAGATATTTGATGAATACCCCTATGGAACATTTACATCATTAATGAAGTTGCAAAACTGAATTATCTCCTACCTGGAAAGAGTTTAAGTAGAAAGAGGAAGAAATGTTCATTTTTCACCTTTCACTGGTGCCAACTCTTCTCGTATTCCCATCTCAACCATGTCCAACCTAGCCTTAATTCCATCTTTTGTTTTTCCAGATGTATTTAGCAACGTGCCAATGACACTATTAAATACATTTTTTTCTACATGAATAACATCAAGAAAATGTCTAACATATAGACAATTCCAGTATTGTAATTAAAAAACACTGATCTCTTTTTCCAACCAATTTTTATAAGGTTTTTCGAAGCCAGTTTACCAAAAGTAGTGTCCATAATTTTAAATTTATCAAACAATTGATTGCCTATTAGAGGAGATAGTGCTGTACATTCTTCTGAATTTCCATCGAATGATGTCGTCCAAGAACGGTACTTATGTCACCGGAGTAGAAATCTTCGATGTCCTAGAAATATGGTTTTCGATGAAAGTTTCAACCTAATTGATTGTGTACATTGTTTGCAAACGAGACACCCTTGAGTTCCTTTAATGATATATCTTGACAAATTTCCATAAGTAGTGAAGTCATTTATCATCCCGTACAACATGGCTCTCAAAGTGAAATCTTCATTTCTATAAGAATCATATAATGTAACACCTGAATTCCACAATAATTTTAAATCTTAGATAAATGGAGCAAAATAAACATCAATATCATTAAATGGTTGTTTTGGTCCTGATATAAGCATAGATAACATGATGTATTTTTGTTTCATGCATAACCACGGTGGTATGTTATAATTTACCAACATAACTGGCCATGTACTGTGACTGTTTCTTTGAAAACCAAAAGGATTAACTCCATCTGTAGATAACGCAAAATGAAGGTTTCTCAACTCGTTTCCAAATTTAGGATACTCATGATCAATTCTCTTCCACTGAGGAGAGTCTGTCGGGTGACGTAGTATCCCATATTTAATTCTTATATCTACTTTCCATGTCAATTGTCCTGTAGTCTCCTCACTTCCATATAGGCGCCTAAACCATAGAATGATTGGAAAGTACCATAAAACTTTAGTAGGATAGGATTCATCTTTCTTGTATCGAGAATCACCACACTTTGGGAATTATTTAAGTGATTTGTGGTCCTTGAAAAACTGTATACAGTCATTTGGGAAGGTGTGTATTCTTTTAGAGATCATACCCATTGAGCATAGTATTAGTTTGGCGTTGTATATTCAGCTCTGGAGCTCATTATCTTCTGGGATCATGTCATTCAAGAGAGCAAGTAGTTTCGTAAAACTGGCATCACTCCACCCGTTGTCTGCTTTCAAATTATACAGCTTCAGTATGGACGACAATGCTATATATTTAGTGCAACCAGTATACAATGGCGTCTTTGCACAACTTTTAAACTTTTCAAACAATTTTTTGCAATCACTAAGTTCATCTTTGACATTTCTTTTCATTTCCTCAATATGATATTCATCATCATTCACATATGTAATCACATCCTCCATACAGTCATCTTCATTGTTCATGTTTGTAATTATATCAGATGATCCATAAAATGAAGTGTTATCCTAGCCACTACCTACATTCATTGTTTCCCCATGTTTATTCCAACATGTATAACTCTGATCTATTCCATGACAGATCAAGTGTTCTTCCAACTCCTTTGGACTAATTAGTTTTCAATATTGACAATAAATTCAAACATATTTAATTCATGAAAATTTAATTTTACTCATCTTAAAGAGGAGGACCCGGTGGCGGATGAGGATGAGGCGTCGACAGCGGAGGAAACAGAGGTAGCGCGGAGGCATCGAAGGCAGCAGAGGTAGCTCGGAGGCAGCGGAAGGCAGCAGAGGCAGCAGAGTAGGCGGAGGAGGAGGAGGAGGAGGAGGGCGGGGGGAGGAGGCGCCAATAGAGGAGGATGAGGAGGAGGCCGCAGTGGAGAGAAGAAGGAGGAGCCTCGGTGGAGAGGAGGTAGCAGAGTATGCGGAGGAGGAGGAGGAGGAGGATAAGGAGGAGGAGGCACCGATGGAGTAGGAGGAGGAGGAGGCCGCGGTGGAGGAGGAGGAGGATGGGGAGCAGCGGTAGAGAGGAGGTCGCGGTGCAGGAGGAGGAGGAGGAGGAGCCATGTTAGAGGAGGAGGAGGAGAAGTAGGCGCCGGAGGAGGAGGATGAGGTGGCAGTCGCGGAGGAGGAGGAGGATAAGGAGGAGGCAGCTGCGGAGGAGAAGAGGCAGCGGTAGAGAGGAGGCAGTGACATAGGGTAGGGCTTCCTCAAAAGTTTGACAGGGTGCGAGGAGGAGGAGGAGGACCCAATGGATTTTGTAAATTCTGCGTGGACCTTTATCAACGCTAGTAAAAGTGCTAATAAAGGGGGTCTTTATCAGCGCTAAAATGAAAAGCACTGATAAAGACCCCCTTTATCAGCGCTTTTCATTTTAGCGCTGATAAAGACACCCTTTGTCAGCACTTTTGTAGCGCTTATAAAGACATAGTTTATCAGTGCTAATAAAAGCGCTGATAAATATATAAATTTAATAATTTATTTATATTATTATATATTTATTTAAAATGATATTCATGATAAATAAATAAATATATATATATTTATTAATAATTATAACTCTAAATAAATATATCTCTATTTATACTTATAAAATTATTTGAAAGGTATATTTATAAATATATCATTGAAAATATAATAAAATATATATTTATTTTTTAAATGTAATTTACTTATAATTATAAGTGTACATTTTTTATAACATATATATTATATGGGTAACATAATCAATTATAAATCAATAACACATCAACATGATATGTAATTATAATCTATAAATGAACATTATTCATGTACATATATATATATACGCATGTATATATTCATTGACCCCCAATTCATTGGAAAACAAACATATATTCAATAATTTTAATTATACATATATATTAAAACGTATTATATATTTATAAATAAAACAAATACATTAAATATAAACAAATATAATAAATATATATATTAAATATAATGAATTAACAAATCTAATAAATATAATGAATTAATAAATCTAACAAATCTAATAAATCTAATAAATATATTTATTATTAATCTTATAATTATTTAATTATATATATAAATATTTAGTTATAACATGTGTTTTTTAATTAATGTATACAATAAATATTATCAATGCTAATATAAGCGCTGATAAATGTAACCTTTATCAGCGCTAAGAAAAGCGCTGATAAAGGGATATTTAAATCGCTGATAAATGCACCATTTATCAGCGCTAAAAAAAGAACTGATAAAGGGTACACCTTTATTAAGGCTTGTTTTAGTACTGGTAAAGGGTGCATTTATCAGCGATTTTCTGTTAGTGCTGATAAAGGTAGGCGTCTTCCTTACCCAGTTTTGTGGTAGTGCTCTAAACTCTATCCTATACTTCAACCTGAATCCTTTGATACCACTTTGTCACAACTCCCCCCAATGGTACCTCTCCTTTGATGTAAATTAGGGAAGGGATATAATGATTCATAAACCCACATCCAATAGAACATATGTGGATGATACTAACTGAGGGTATATCATACACACAAATGGAATTCATTGCCATATAAGAAGAATGAAGAATGAGAGATAAGATAAGAACACCAATCCACACATACATATTGATGAATAAAATATCCCAAAAATAGGAATGCAATATCAAACAACTAGAGTAACTACAAAAATGAAACTATAACCAAAAAAAGGAAATCCTTGACAGTGACCTTGAAGTCCAAATTTCTTATGAACAACACCATGTGTTAGAAACTAATAACCCAATCACCAACCAACTCCCACATACCTAAAAAATAGTCCATATATAAATATGGTGATCATAATTGGCATACTAAGTAGGATCCTATATAAATACTCTCATTGAAAATATAAAAAAATCATACTAAATCCCAGTAAATAAATAAGGGAAACTAACTCATCACCTAATTTGGTATGTGAAGTTCCCAAACTCATTATTTATATCTCATTAAGTAACACATTAAAGAAATCATTTAATATCAATTATAATATCAAATGATGTTACCATTCTTCCACTTCCTCATTGATTTTCCACTCTACCCAAAAGTCACATGTCCTAAAATTCCTCTCTCCAAATAAAATATCCAACTCAAAAACATCTGGGGAACCACAAAATAAAATGTACCCTATGCATCATATCATCTCATCATCAACATCCCAAATCTAGATAGTAACAAGGTAGTTTTTGGGATCCACTATAGGCCATAAGTTATGAATTATACCTCAATCCTTTACATCCTATACACAACATACCTATAATAATACTTAGGATACTATATTTGGAGATACATGTGTGAAAAATAACCCCAGGCTATTACATCCCACTACACACATATATAGGAAAGGTAACCATTGTCCATACCAACAAAAAATACTACTGGAGAATAGATTAAGGAAATAGGGGGTAGTTATTTATTTATTCCTCACTAACATGGATGTTAGGGAAAACACCCTCCAGATTCCACAGATGTTAGTATTCCTATGTAAATGGGTGGGGTAGTGTATGAAATCACATAATATAAGAATATATATAGCTCACAACAACAATATGGGAAACTACCTAGTATTAGGATCAACTACAACTATAGTCTCTCAGATACCTACCTGTTTGTACTAAGGATTAGATATCCTATGAGCACACAAACATTTAAAGAAGATTTTATTTCATTATTTTATTAAAAATTTCATTTTATATAATTATTAACTAATTTCCATACCCTAAAATATTAATCCAACCTATTAGAAGGTTCCTTAAGATTTATCATCATTTAATATTCCATTAACTCACCAACCCAAGGGTTAAAACATTTAACATTAATTATTCAATATCATTCCATTATTTTAGGTACTCTAGCACTCATCCTATGCTTCCATAAAAGATGAATCTACCATGTACATCAAAATAAATTAAGTAGTGGGGAAAGGATTGAAAAAAAGCAACCCATTTACCAAGACAATAAAATAGATTTATTATCAAGAAATCATATAAAATTTCAGCACAAAAACAATGAAAAATACCAACTTCAAATTTCTCCATTAGTCCTGATGTTGTCCTCGACACCACCATGCATATAATCATCCATATCGCTATCACAGACATCAAATAATACTGCAATCCTAAGGCTCCACACTCATAAACCACCCACCATTATCCATCCTCAACTCACATCATGTCACATAACAAGTCTCACATCCAGATAAATCACACCAGGAAGTAATAAAATAATAAATAATCATCCTTGAAACTAGGACACATACCAAGAAATCCATCCTTCATAAGAAAACAGGCTCACTCAACCCCAATATATTATCTTTGTAAAACATTAAATCCATTTACATCTTTATTTCACTGATTCATTTATCATTGTTTACTACCATTTGTATCCTAAATCATAAATTGTCAATAGAATTAAGATATGTAAACATATTTTCATACACAACTTCCAATTTCTTCAATCCACAAGAATAATAGTAACAATTAAACCTTACTATTTTTTATTTATCTAACAATCATTACTAGATTTATGTTCTTTATCTAATTCCTAAAAATAAAAACATGATAATCCATAGAATAAAAAAAAATTATAACACACTATCTATATAAACAAGAGGCATAACACTAATACGTCATAAATATATGATATTTGTACAACCATAAATTAGTTAATTTATTTATTTCATGTTTAATATTAATTAAGGTTAACTACATCATTACTCAATGAGTTAAAACATGATAATTGTTTGATTTCACATAAAAAATGAGAATAAATGATTCTACTACCTCAATTTAGAAGCTCATAATTTGCCATACAAGAATGGATGATCGAGGATTAACAACCATTGAAACCAATGGAATATTTTCTAGAACATAACACTAGTTATCCAATTCAAAAAATATGCTCAGAACTCAATACCAAAACTGAGGGAATTTTCAAAAAAATATCCTAAACAAAGGAAGAATGAAGGAGTGAAGGAAAAGGGAGGAAAATATTCCTTAAACCAAGGGTTCTGTATCCTTCATGATGTAATGGGTTAGAATATACAAAAATTTGATCATAGGGTTCTAAGGGGGTAAAACTAACAATTATTTAATGAAAATACCTATCAATAGAGCCCCAATACAAGAAAACATCTCAACAGCACACTAGGTTCTCTAGAAGAATTATAGATCAAATAAATTAAAGAGAAAAAGAGGATCAATTATTAGAGAGGGATAATTGAATTAAAAATTAATTTAATAATCCCCATTTAAGAAAAATGTGTTTATCATTTTAAACAGATGAGATCCCTGAATAGTTATGATGATTTTTCCATTTCTAATAAAACATGGTCGATACCAATTATTCCACCAAAACCTTCAATATGGTCATGGTGTTGTTCATCTTTCTAGCCCAAAAAGTATTCAACCAATGTTTGTTTACTACAACTTAATAATTTTCCCCTAGCCACAACCAAAATACAGCCAGGAAAGTTGTTTCACCATCCTCGTTTTAGACATAAGAACCTCCATGACATTATTCCTAGTGCAACTCCATAGATGGGTATTTACATGATAACTGTTTCAGGAAGGAGGACACCGTGACCAACACAACCTTCAAAATGACATTTTAACTCCCTTGAATCTAACATGGCCTTCACCATGCCCACCACCAGGACATGGTGACCCCCAGAATGGCCAAGACCATTCCACTAGCCTCTAGAACACCTCTGAAATCCATCTCCATACCACCAATCCTTATAAAAAAGGAAATTAAAGGTCAGGATGGTATAGACCATTACAATAACACCATTTTGGGGTAAAATACTAGATGATAAATTATGAAAATAACAATTTTTTTACAAAAAATTTCTCAAATTCACGATTTCATAATTTTATACCTCTATCAATTATAATTTTTATAATTAACTAAAATATATCATTTTGAAAATGTTTATAGAAAATAGAAAACATTGATATAGTTTCATTTTTATGTGATAGGAAATAAATCCAATCAAATTTACTGAAATAATTAATATTAATAAAAGAAAAAAACTTACTACCTAGAATAGTAGTTTTTATATTTATAAAAAAATATAAATAAAAGGTTTAAGAGGTCTTATAGTTTTCATAACTTTTATAAATTTAAAACTTACATTCCATCACTTCTCTTTAATGCATGAATCACATATGTGATATTTTTTCACTTGGAGTTTGGTTAGTAGAAGCACTTGTTATGGTTTTTCTAGTTTTTGCAATAGTTTAAGATTTTCATGTCCAAGTATCCAATACCATAAGATATCACTTATGAGTATAGTATTAAGATAATTTATATTTTGACTTGTTAGCTTAGTAAAGTTAATATAATAGATGTTATCCTTTGGGTTTGTGTAAAACAGAATAGAATCATATTTTGAAATAAGGTTTTTATCAATTTAAAATTTTACAAACATAAAATCATCATATAATTGAGAAATGATAATTAAATTTTTATTTAATCCTAACATATATAATACTTTATAAATAATTATATATTTGGTGATACCAAATTTTTCAAAACCTTTAACATTTTTTTGAGTTGTCTCTAAATGTCACAATGCCTATATAACATTGATTACCAGATAAAAAATTTGATGGTTCTCTAATAATTTTCCTAGACAACCCATTTTCCATATACTATATCTCCTTCTTGAGAATACTAAGTCAATTTTCTTGAAAACTCAACTATAAAACAATTTTGGAACACATGTTACTTTTCGTCCAATATGATTAATAAAATAATTTTTTGTACCAAAATATATTTTAAAAATGTTTTTAGGTAATATTAAAACTAAATAATTGAAAATAAATGATTTAGTATCTCCTAAAGCCCATGAAAATATTAAATAACATTTAATTGTATAGTGAAATTGAATTCTACAACTAAAACATGTAAGTATTAAAATACATCCTTAATAATTTTTCATAAAGAAACCTTTATCCATTTTAATTTTTTTTATCATATCCAACTCCAATTTTATTTTTATTCAATTTCTTCATAGAAATAATTTTATCATACTTTTTTTACCTTATACAAAAAATAATCAATTCATTATTAAATTTTATAATTTCCTAATTAAGTGTTAAATTTTCATTTTGAGTAATTTCTAAATGATCGCAAACATCTTCATTAGTACTTGAAGCTGTATTTCTATGTTTTTCATTAGCTTGGGTATATATATTATTTTCCTTATTAAGTTTATTATTTATTAATTTTAAAATAACATATTATTTTGATATATCATTTTATTTTTTCAATTTTTTCATTAAGTTCATCAACACTAGGTTTCTCAATGTCAAAATCATAATATTAATTAAAAATAGAATCACTATTAACCTTATTTTTATTAACCATAATACACAGATTAGTTGTCTCATTTTCTATTCTAGATTCATCACTTGATTTTGATTCCTCAGTGAAACTCCACCCAATAAAAAATTAACACTTTCTCATTTTTTTTATAATTTTTATCTTTTCTACCATGCTTCAGTTTTGGGTAGTTCATATTAATATATAATTTCTTTCTGCAATCATAATACGTTTTTTTGAAACCTCATTATAAGAATTTGGTTTACCATTATTTTATCATTTCTGAACATCCTTAGAATAATATATTTTGAATTTTCATTTGAATATTTTCTTTATTTTCATTATTATTTATATACCTTTCAAAAATAGGATACTTCATCATCTCCACTTCCCTAAATCTTATAATCAAAATAGTCAGATGGAATATTTATATTTGATTAAAAATTAACACCTTTATTTTTCACAGTCTCTTTATCAACCATGTTCTTCATATCGAGTTTATATTCTCATAGTGAACCAATGATTTTATCAAGAATTTAAACTTTGAAGTTTTTTATTTCTCAAATGGAAACCTTCTTTGTATTCCATTTCTTTGGTAAGGATCCCAAAAATCTTTTGATAAGAGATTTATTTTACAATGCTTCATAGAGTGAACTAATGAAATTTATAATACTAGTGAATCTATGGAATATCTGAATAATAGATACATCTTCTCCAATCATGAAATATTAATATTAATAATGTTACCTTTTTTAGCTTAGTACTCTTTAGATTTTTTATTCCATACTAGGTGACTTGTAATATTATTTATTTGTATTAATCAGTTTTACAAGATGATACATGACTAAAACCATTTCTAACAATAAAATAATATAAAATATTTATAACCTTATAATTAAATAAAAATGTTAACTCCTCATTACTATTTTTAGAATATAGTTTAGACTAAATTAGTTTTATGGTTTTACCACAATAGTCCAACGATTGATGCTCAGGTGATTAAGATAATATTTCATTCAATATTTTCAGTATTCATAATCATTTCCATCGAAATAAGGAAGTCTTTAAGGAATCCATCCATTATTTTAATTTAAACCTAACATCTCAAGAAGTTCCCTTTCCAATATTTTTACAATCTATAGAAAATATTAGATAATAAAAAATATATGAAAAATAAAAAACTATATTTCTAAATATAATGATTTGATAAAAATTGTTTTCTTTGGTTGATATGCCATGAAATTTTAGGGGAGAATTTTCCAATTTAATTTTTAAAAAAAATTAAATTATATTTAAAACAGTTAGAACTCATTCATGTTTTATTCATTAAAAAGAATAAAATAATAATGTAAAACACTAAAATAAAAAAATTAAATATGAATGCCAATATTTTTTGAGTAGTTTGAATAAAAAATAATCCTATATCTTATCTTCAATTCTCCCTACTCCTTGAGAGAAATGGTATCCACTAAAATTTGATTTTTTATTAGAGTCATAACTTAATCACATAATTATAGGTTAGGAAATACTAGAACAACCTAACTTTTCTTGGTTGTCACAACCTGATAGAAACCTATATTTTTAGTTAAAATCACAACCACATAGACCTATCCTTTATAGTTAGAGGCATAACAAAAATAAAAATACCATTTAAAATTAAGAAAAAAATGAAAGAAACATACCTTTTACAATAGAGGTAGAACAAAAATAAATTTCCTTTTTTTATAGGAAAGTTATAAAATTAATATGGTTAAATTAAAATAGAAAATAAGAAAATAAAACTCAATGAATAAAATAAATAGAATCGAAAGCAGTAAAATAGTCATTTTATCTGGATCACTTTCATAAATTTTTTTCAACAAGATAAAGTTCATTAGCGATTACAATAAGTAGATATTAATGATTATAGTAGTTCATGTAGTCATAAAAATTCTAGATGTATGTCTTTTTAGGATTCATATAATTCCCCCATTCATTAATTATATAAAAAAATATAATGGTTAGTCCCTGATGTTTCTTAATTCCATTAAATGGTCTAATAAGTTTATTATTTCCATATTATGAGTAATTAATTAGTGCTTTAAATAGTTTCCATAAATCAGAGTATGATTCTTCCTTTAATCTAACTTGAAATAAAACAAAAAGTCATGATATAATTATATATAAAAACAATATACTCCTTGCTTTGAAAACTATATCTTTGACAACCCATATATTTTATACACTTTATTTCATGACTTATTATGTAAAGATACACATAAAAAATCCCAAAATATTTGTTAGGTGTAATAAATTTGGGTAATTAGATACACATCACAATTAATTGAAAAATAGATATAATGAAATTGTTTAAAACTATATATAATGATCTTAAAATCCATTGATATTCTAATACAACATGAGATAAACTAGAGAAATACATAATAAAGGAATGATATATATATCCTAGTAAGGGAATAATCAAATAATATCATAAAGTAAAGTAGTAAAAGTGAGTCAAGTTGTATGAGATTGTGATATAAAAATGTGACAATCATAATCATGAATATAAAAGCATAACATAAGATGATAACATCAAGGAATCATAAAAATGAGGCAATAACATAAAAACATGACATAATATGCATAATTCAAAGCTTATCACCGAAACAACATAATATAGCATGCTTAGGCTAACCAACCATAACAAATACATGGCATCTCATGAGATAAAAACACCTCCAAATGCATTGGAGGGCTATAAAATTCCAGTACCAGCCTTCACATTTATAACATGTGTAACGCCCCGACCCCAGTTACCCAGAGTTGGTGCATTATTACATAACATTGGCATGATCAAAAGAAATATCAAATCTCGAAAGACCGATTGGTTTAGGAGCCTTGTAAACACTAGATATATTCATAAAGTTTTACATTACATCATAAAGTGAAAAACTACTACAACAACATATTGTCTCCATAGTCCACACTATTATCCCCTAATAATATCCATGCAGGTCATTCATAATTTACTTCTTCACATCCTGGGAAAAATAAAACATAGATAAGGGGTGAGCTCAAATGCCCAGTAAGGATAACAATATAGCGAAAACTTTCATAAATAAGAATAAACATTTAAGGTATTGTATAACTAAAACAAAAGCATTTTAAACTTGAACTTCAACATAGTATGGAAAAAATAAAATGAAATAATTCAATTTACTTATTCACATAGATATTCTACTAATCGAATAATCACATGCAATATCAATAACCACTTTCATAATGATGGAATGCATAATGCTAGACAATCATAACCACATAGCCAAGGCCTCATGCCAAGACTACAAATAAGATTTTGTCAAGGCCTTGTGCCAAGACACTAGTTTGTCTCATGAGACCTACCGATGAATCGAGGAGCTATAGCGGGCTCCACCCGACACATATTAAGTCCAATGCATTCCCATATGAAAAGGTTTAAACATAACATAATCATTCGTATTAAAACAAGCATACGAAATGTCAATACTTTCACCATAAACCATGAATGGTATGAAAATAGCACATCCACAGTCAAACATATCACAAAACCTTCAATACAATATAGAAGTTTTTTATCATAATAAATCAACTTCAAATAAGCGTAAAATCCATCAAAGGATGTTGACATAGATGAAATCAAAACTCTTTTTAGAGAAATATCTCTTTCTATTTTGAAATCATTTAAGAGTCATATATTTATAAAGTAAAAAATTTTCTTTGAAAATATTCTTATAATCTTGTAAGGGAAGCTTCGACGATTTTATAACGGCGGAAAATAACAGCACCCACCGTATAAGTTAAAAAAACATTCTTACCTTAATTCTGTCGAAAAGGTTAAAAAGAACCTTGTTTGGAAAACAACGAAAATATTCCTTTATAAAAAGTAAAACAAGGGTATAAATGACTTTAACCTATATTCTTGTAAATAGTAAAAATGTTTTGAAATACATTTTTAAGAAACATGGATGTGGATGATAAAGAGATCCCAGTAGATTATTACGTATATACAAACTCGGATAATGAAGAGATTGGGAAATAACCCTTACCTTGTACTTTTCCATGGTTGGGGGTAGGTTAACCTCCTATATAATGGTTAAATAAATTTTATTAAATTATAAAATAATCATATACATTAATATGAAATCATATATGATCTTTTAACATTGATTTGTTAATAATATCTTAGTATCATCGTTGTTTCGGGTGTTAACTTACTCATTTTATTTTATATTTTTTGTTACGTAAGTCGTGTTTTTCATGTATAGGTTGTATATTAATCATATCCAGAATGATATCAAGTCCTTAGATACTATTATTAATCATCAAATGAGAATTATACTTGAATGGATACGATGGATAATGAATCTCATCGCGTTCGTGGAGACGGTAGTCCGTACGTACGCACGAGCGACAACATCATTCTTTTGATATTAAAATAATATATATTTGGATGGTATATCATATATACAGAATCATTATCATGTTATATTTATTATTTACATGAGTTACACATCATTATTATACCCATCCAAATTATAATTTATTGAATAACAATTACACCACGACGTGGAGACGGTAGGCCGTACGTACGCACGTATGGTGACATGTTATTCAAAGGATGGATAGAATACTGAATATGGTTGTACCAAATTTATAATAACATCACAGTATATATATTATACTGGAGTTATTATTTTATAATGGTAATAAAAAATAAGGAAGAAGTGGAAGAAGAAAGGAACTTGGAAAAGGGTGGTGAAATCATTACCTCTTCTTCGGGTTCTTCCTTTTGATTTGATCAAAAGGGCTATTAGGTTGTATTTATGACTAAATGAAGGCCTCTAGGATGAAGTGAGTGAAGTTGAGAGAGTATTTGGGCAGATTTAGGCCGAGACAAAAGGCTTTTAAGGTGTGATTTAATGAGAAGGGAGAGTGCCCTTTTATAAGAGGGTTGAGGGGCAACTTTGGAAAAGTTAGAAATATTATTTTATAATAAATTCATATTCAGTTTCTAATGGCTCCAAAGTGTATTATTTAAATTTTAATGTATAGATAGGTTGAAAACCACTCAACCAATAGAATTTATACAGGTTGGGGTCATTATACTAACCTTATCTTTAAGTATTAACTCTTAGTTAATTAGTTTCACTTTTACAATGTCTCTTTGTATTTTTATATTATATGGTTAATAAAATTACTATATACATCCAAGAGACCCCCAAGTGGTCCATTAATGATACACCTATCATGATATAAGTC
Source organism: Viscum album (assembly GCA_963277665.1). Lineage (NCBI taxonomy): Eukaryota > Viridiplantae > Streptophyta > Magnoliopsida > Santalales > Viscaceae > Viscum > Viscum album. The sequence continues at coordinate 1,233,068,209 of OY728155.1, forward strand.
TCTTGGCCGATCCTTAGATTTTTAGGAATTTAATATCAATTAATAATATAATATTTGTTTAAAAAACTCTTTTATGTCAATTTTGACACTATTCAATAATTGATTTTTGTAAAAATTATAAAAGATTGATTACTTCGAAAAACGTTAATTCAATACTTCCTAACATTTCATATTAAACTATAAAATTATTTTAATTCATAAAAAGTCTCAAATTATGTTTATTTTTGTATCTACAATATCAATCATTTTAATTTTTCACTATTATGGTAATTACTACATCCCCATTGTGTCATAAATAAATTAAATTATTTAATGTCTAAAAATTATAAATAAAATATCATTATGTAGGAAATCTTGTTACCTTTATAATTAATATTATAGTTGAAAATCCAACATATATGACCCTATGTAAAAATTGTTTTTCTAAAATATATATGCTTGTGTCATTTTTTTATTTATTTTAACTTAATTAAAATAAAGTGTCCCTATTACTTACAAGTGGCACCATGGGGTCCCAAAATCGACCCAAAGATTCCATGGTCGAACATGTATCAACCAATAAGGTTAGGACACATTTTAGGGTAATGTTTTATTATTATACTATTATTTTTAACCCTTTTTTACCAGATTTACCCTTTAACCATGGTAAATAAAATATTTACCGAAGTAATTATTCAAAACGTATAAAAATAAAAGTTACCTATTTACACAATTTTAACATCCTGATTCCAAATATGGAATCCATTTTTCCAAATTCAAAACACAGAAGTGGCAGAAATTAATTTAAAATTAATTCCCGCTGTCAAAACAAAAAGCGTGTTTTTAAGATATAATAACTATCAAAAGATTGATACTTGTTTATGTTCGGTTTAATTGTGAAGTTATGTCCAATGACCAACATTTTATTAAATGGTAAAAATATATTATAAATATACTTTAAAAAACCACTCAAATTCATAATTTATCACTATTAATTATTTTGATTAAAAAAGTTGATTTTAATTAAAATTTAGTAATTTTCACTATTCATCAAAATATTAAAGTTATCCGAAAAGTACCAAAATTTCACCTTAGGCTAAATTCGATACTCCTAATCCAAAAATAAAGTCCATTTTGAGAGATAAAATTTATAAAATTTGAAAAATTTGGTATTACTATTCATAACAGCTAGTTTGATTGGTTGTGGTGTGTTAGAACTCGATGTTGCGTACAACACATGCTATCGCATTATTCAAAGAGAAACGTACCGTTGAAGCTTGGGGTGTTACATTCTCCCATCCTTCAAATAATTTCGTTCTCGAAATTTCTAGAATACTACCGCATGAAAAGACTCGGGTGGTCTTCATCATAAGTTCCTCGGGTTCCCACGTTGCCTCTTCCATCTTATGGTTTCTCCACAAAACTTTTACCAGACGCATTGTCCGGTTTTTCAGTACTTGTTCTCTCGTATCAATAATCATGACGGGTTCTTCGCAATAATACAGATCAGTTTCCAGTTTTAATTCCTCATAGGCGAGTACATGCGTTGGGTCTAACATGTATTTCCTCAACAGAGATATGTGGAACACATCGTGAACTTTGAAGAGACTTGGCGGCATTTCCAATCGGTAAGCTACAACCCCAATTCGTTCTATAATTTCGAAAGGTCCGATGTACATGGGACTCAATTTACCTTTCTTACCAAAACGTATGACTCCCTTCCATGGAGATACCTTCAGGAAAACATGATCACCGACTGGAAATTCCAAATCCTTCCTTCGATTATCAGCATAGATCTTCTGCCTACTTTGAGCTAATTTGATGTGATTTTGGATTAACTTCACCTTTTGCATCGTTTCCTCCACCAGTTCTAGGCCTACAAGTTTTCTTTCACCAACGTCATTCCAACAGGTTGGTGTACGACATCTCTTTCTATATAACGCTTTATATGGTGCCATCTGAATACTCGAATGGAATCTTTTGTTGTAGGAAAATTCTACCAGAGGTAAATATTGATCCCACATACCCATAAAGTCAAGTGAGAAGGATCTCAACATGTCTTCTAAGGTTTGAATAGTTCATTCTGATTGTCCATCTATTTGAGGGTGGCAGGAAATTCTCAAATGAATTTCAGTATCCAAGGCTTTCTGAAGACTTTTCCAGAATCTTGAATTAAAACGGGGATCACAATCAGAAACAATCGATAGGGGTACTCCATGAAGTCTCACAAATTCATTAATATATAGTCTTTCTAGATGTTCCAGTGGTAGATCTTCTCTTATAGCAAAAAAATGTGCTGACTTGGTAAGACGATCAACAATAACCCATATTGCATCGTTCCTTCTATGAGTCTTTGGTAGCCCCATGACAAAGTCCATTGTAATATTGTCCTATTTCCACTCCGGTATGGGAAGAGGTTGCATGACTCCTCCAGGCTATTTCCTTCTAGCTTTCACTTGTTGACAAACCATACATCTTGACACTAAATCAGAAATCTCCCTCTTCATGTTGTCCCACCAAAAATGTTCCTTCAAATCTCTATACATTTTGTTTCTCCTAGGGTGTATAGAGAAATTGGAACTATGAGCATCATCCAGCAATTCCCTTTTCAGATCAGGTATATCGGGAACACAAAGTCTCTTCCCAAATTTCAAAATTCCATCTTCATACATAAAGTCTCTCAATCTCCCATCATTCACAGCTTTAATCTTCTTTTGAAATTCTTCATCATCGGTCTGATAACTCTTAATCCTTTCTAGTAAAGATGGTTTGGCAACCATTTGAAAAAGCATTGATGTTTCACCTTCCCTGGTTATTCCCATGTCCATCTTCACTAGATCCATGAAAATTGTATCCCTTTCAATTCTCATATTGTTCAAAACTCCATGGTCTTTTCTGCTCAAAGCATCTTCCACCTTTTTTGCCTTCCCCGGGTGGTAGTGTATCATGCAATCATAATCCTTGAGTAATTCAAGCCATCTCCTCTGCATCATGTTGAGTTCTTTTTGTGAGAAAATATACTTCAAACTCTTGTGATCATTATAAATCTCACATTTTTCACCATAGAGGTAATGCCTCCATATCTTCAAATCAAAGATCACAGCTGCTAACTCGAGATCATGAGTAGGATAGTTTTGCTCATGAATTTTCAACTGTCGTGATGCATAGGCAATAACCCAATCATTCTGCATAAGGACACAACCAAGTCCTTTCTTCGATGCATCACTATAAATAACAAACCCATCATTCCCCAATGGCAGAGTCAATATAAGAGCATTGACTAATATTATCTTCAGTTCTTCGAAACATTCTTCACACTCTTTTGTCCAAACAAATTTAACCCCTATACGTGTGAGCTTCGTTAATGGGTTAGCCAATCGGGCAAAATTCTGGAGGAAACGTCGATAATAACCTGCCAAACCAATGAAACTGCGTACCTCAGTTATAATCGTAGGTGCTGGACATTCTTGGATTGCCTTGGTCTTATAAAGATCAACAGAGACTCCATCTTTAGAGAAAATATGGCCAAGAAAATAAATCTCATGAAGCCAGAATTCACACTTGCTAAACTTCCCATATAATTCATGTCTTCTTAGAGTCTTCAGGATAATGCTCAAGTGACTTTCATGATCTTCGTAGCTTTTAGAGAATACCAATATATCATCAATAAATGCCACCACAAATTCATCGAGATATTCCTTGAAAAGTCTATTCATCAGATCCATGAATACAGAGGGTGCATTAGTCAATCCAAAAGGCATTACAGTAAACTCGTAATGCCCATACCTGGTTCGAAATGCTGTCTTCGGAATGTCTTCCTTCTTTACACACAACTGATGGTATCCAGATCGAAGGTAAATCTATGAAAATTATTGAGCTCCATGCAGTTGGTCAAATAAATAATCAATGCGAGGTAGGGGATACTTGTTCTTTATTGTTATAGCATTGATCTCCCTGTAGTCGATACATAACCTCATAGATCCATCTTTCTTTTTAACGAAAAGAACAGGGACTCCCCATGGAGAAACACTAGGGAGAATAAATCCCTTATTACTCAATTCCTCTAGTTGTTTCTTTAGTTCGACTAATTCCACAGTGGACATTCTATAAGGGGTCTTCGATATAGGCCTTGATCCAAGAATTAAATCAATGGAAAACTCAACTTCTCGTTCTGGAGGATGTCCAGGTAAATCTTCCGGAAATACATCTACATATTCTTTCTCAACAGGTACATCCTCTATTTGAACATTCCGTTCCTCACCCACAGTCATTTCATTCTCTTCCTCCCCAATAATTGAATTTAGTTGAGCTACTGGGGGTGAATCTAGATAAGAATTAGGCGGTGACGATTCTGCTCTAAGGATAAGGTGTTCCTTATCATCATCATCAAAAATTATAACCTCTTTCTTCTTACAATAAATCTTTGCATCATAATCTGAAATCCAATCCATACTGATGATTATATCAAATTCAATCATAGGTATGAAGATGAGATCATCGGATGAAGAACATTTATGTGCTCTAATGGGGACTGATTCACAAAAAATTGTGGCAATGATACTTCCCTTTGGAGTTTTAACTGACAACTCCCTTGTTAAATCAAATTGGAAATATCTAATTTTCTTATCAAATTGGGAAGATATGAAACAATGCAATGATCCAGAATCAAATAATGCATTTTCTAAACTTGAGGAAACCATTAAATTACCTTCCACCACGTCTTTTGGAGCTTCTACCTCAGCAGTAGTGATAGTAAAAGCTTGTCCTTGATCCCTTGGAATTTTCTGAGGTAAGTTCCCCTGACGATTAGGACATTAATTTTCATAATGTACCATCTCCCTGTAATTGTAGCACTGAACATTGGTAGCTTCATTATTCCCTTTGCAATCACGAGCTTGGGGGCCTTTATCACCACATTTGTAACAGACACCCATTCCCTTCAATCAAGTACCAAGGTGTTTCTTCCCACATTTACCATAGGATGGATATTCAACCTTTACCTTCTTCCCCTTATTTTCATTTCTAGATTTATCAGCAGATCTCTTCTTCTCTTTCTTTGCTTTAAATTCATAAGACTTAGAGAATTGCTTTTCTGTCTTGATAGCACATGAGACAATGTCTTCATACGATGAGAATGATTGTGAGACTAATGCTCGATGAAGAAATGGTTTTAACCCATTAAAGAAACGATCAATATTACTTCTTGGGTTACGTATATATTTTCCATCATACCTTGCTAACCTTGTAAAGTTAGCCTCATACTTTGCGACATTCTCATCCTCCTTTTGTCTCAGACTCAGAAATTTGCTTTCCATATCTGCTCGATGGTCACGAGGAAAATATTTTTCTTAAAACAGATCTTTGAACTCCCTCCATTCCATATTTGATACTTCATCATCTTCCTTTGTGTTTTGAATCAATGACCACCATTGAACATCATCTCCAGTGAGGCAGTAAACTGCCATGATAACTTTTTTCCTTTCACTACTCCCCAAAGCCTGAAATATTTTCTCTAGGGAATTTATCCATTTCTCAACTACTGATGGATTTGTACTCCCATTGAACGTTGGTGGTTGTTGCCTCATGAATCGATCTAACTTTGATCCTCCACGCTGCGGATCAGGGTGCTCCATACGGGTAAGGTTATTATTCATAACCTAAGTGAGTTGTCCCAGTATGGTGATTAGCTGATCGGTACTAGTTGCATCACCAGCTCCACTATAATTATCTTGAGCAGGATGGGAATCCCTACATGGAGTGCGTGAATTGATACACTTTTCCATTTCTTCCACTAGGCACCATTTCTAAACAATGGCATAAACTAGATCAGTTTATGAATCAAAATACATAATTCTATACTTATAAAACACTTAACATAAATTGAACTATTTATGGATATAATCCATAATCATAAAAATGTTTTATTTGAGGAAGTTTATACTCATAAACCCTTCATAATGACTTGTAAAGAAAATGAGAGTTATCCTAAGCATATCCCCTGGGAGTATCGTAACCAAGAGTGCATCAAGGCCCGTTTTCGTGCACTAGTTCCCGTTCGAGTCTAGCTCAAAGCGGTGTTTTTGGGTTTTACCCCTAGGTACATCTATGCCAAATCCGCCTCTACCTGCTCGTATCCAGACAGGGATGTATTGCTTGGAAAACTCATAAAATCTCTACAATACCAAAATTCTAAGAATTTATTCTATACTAATCTTCAAAGTCCATCTTAGGTCTATGTGCTCTAATCAGAGTTTATCTAAATCTAGCTTCCAAGGTTTGTAATAAACTTACTCTGATACCAACTGTAACACCCTGGCCCCAGTTACCCAGAGTCGGTGCATTATTACATAACATTGTCCTGATCACAAGAAATATCAAATCTCGAAAGACCGATTGGTTTAGTATCCTTGGAAACACTAGATATATTAATAAAGTTTTACATTACATCATAAAGTGAAAAACTACTACAACAACATATTGTCTCCATAGAACACACTATTATCCCCTCATAATATCCCTGCAGGTCATTCATAATTTACTTCTTCACATCCTGGGAAAAATAAAACATAGAAAAGGGGTGAGCTCAAATGCCCAGTAAGGATAACAATATAGCGGAAACTTTCATAAATAAGAATAAACATTTAAGGCAGTGTATAACTAAAACAAAAGCCTTTTAAACTTGAACTTCAACATAGTATGAAAAAAATAAAATGAAATAATTCCATTTACTTATTCACATGGATATTCTACTAATCGAATAATCACCTGAAATATCAATAACCACTTTCATAATAATGGAATGCATAATGCCAGACTATCATAACCACATAGCCAAGGCCTCGTGCCAAGACTAAAAATAAGATTTTGTCAAAGCCTTGTGCCAAGACACTAGTTTGTCTCATGAGACCTACCGATGCATCGAGGAGCTATAGCGGGCTCCACCCGTCACATATTAAGTCTAATGCATTCCCATATGAAAAGGTTTAAACATAACATAAACATTCGTATTAAAACTAGCATACGAAATGTCAATACTTTCACCATAAACCATGAATGGTATAAAAATAGCACATCCACAGTCAAACATATCAAAAAACCTTCAATACAATATAGAAGTTTTGTGTCATAATAAATCAACTTCAAATAAGTGTAAAATACATCAAAGGATGTTGACATAGATGAAATCAAAACTCTTTTTAGAGAAATATCTCTTTCTATTTTGAAATCATTTAAGAGTCATATATTTATAAAATAAAACATTTTCCTTGAAAATATTCTTATAATCTTGTAAGGGAAGCTTCAACGATTTTATAACGACAGAAAATAGCCGCACCCGCCGTATAAGTTAAAAAAAATTCTTACCTTAATTCTGTCGAAAAGGTTAAAAAGAACCTTGTTTGGAAAATGACGGAAATATTCCTTTAGAAAAAGTCAAACAAGGGTATAAATGACTTTAACCCATATTCTTGTAAATAGTAAAAATGTTTTGAAATACATTTTTAAAAAACATGGATGTGGATGATAAAGAGATCCCAGTAGATTATTACGTATATACAACCTCGGATAATGAAGAGATTGTGAAATAACCCTTACCTTGTACTTTTCCTTGGTTGGGGGTAGGTTGACCTCCTGTATAATGGTGAAATAATTGTTATTAAATTATACAAGAATCATATACATTAATATGATATCATATATGATCTTTTAACATTGATTTGTTAATAATATCTTAGTATCATCGTTGTTTCGGGTGTTAACTTACTCGTTTTATTATATATTTTTTTTATGTAAGTCCCGTTTTTCATGTATAGGTTGTATCTTAATCATACCCAGAATGATATCAAGTCCTTAGATACTATTATTAATCATCAAATGAGAATTAGACTTGAATGGATATGATAGAGAATGAATCTCATCGCGTTCGTGGAGACGGTAATCCGTACGTACGCACGAGCGACAATATCATTCTTTTGATATTAAAATAATATATAATTGGATGGTATATCATATATACAGAATCATTATCATGTTATATTTATTATTTACATGAGTTACACATCATTATTATACCCATCCAATTTATAATTTATTGAATAACAATTACACCACGACGTGGAGACGGTAAGCCGTTCGTACGCACATATGGTGACATGTTATTCAAAGGATGGATAGAATAATGAATATGGTTGTAACATATTTATAATAACATCACAGTATATATATTATACTGGAGTTATTATTTTATAATGGTAATAACAAATAAGGAAGAAGTGGAAGAAGAAAGGAACTTGGAAAAGGGTGGTGAAATCATTACCTCTTCTTCGGGTTCTTCCTTTTGATTTGATCAAAAGGGCTCTTAGGTTGGCTTTCTGACTAAATGAAAGCCTCTATGATGAAGTGAGGGAAGTTGAGAGAGTATTTGGGCAGAGTTTGGCTGAGAAAAAAAATGATTTTATGGTGTGAGTTAATGAGAAGGGAGAGTGCCCTTTTATAAGAGGGGTGAGGGGCACCTTTGGAAAAGTTAGAAATATTATTTTATAATAAATTCATATTCGGTTTCTAATGGCTCCAAAGTGGATTATTTAAATATTAATGTGGGGATAGGTCGAAAACCACTCAACCAATAGAATTTAGACAGGTTTGGTTCATTATACTAACCTTATCTTTAAGTATTGACTCTTAGTTAATTAGTTTCACTTTTACAATGTCTCTTTGTATTTTTATATTATATGTTTAATAAACTTACTATATACATCCAAGAGACCCCAAAGTGGTCCATTAATGATACAACTATCATGATATAAGTCTCTTGGCAGAACCTTATATTTTAGGAATTTAATATCAATTAATAATATAATATTTGTTTAAAAAACTCTTTTATGTCAATTTTGACACTATTCAATAATTGATTTTTTAGAAAATTATAAAAGATTGATTACTTATAAAAAAGTTAATTAAATCTTTCCTAACTTGTCATATTAACCTGTAAAATTATTGTAAGTCATAAAAAGTGTCAAATTATATTTATTTGGGTATCTACAATATCAATCATTTTAATTGTTCACTATTATGGTAATTACTACATCCCCATTGTGTCCTAAATAAATTAAATTATTTAATGTCTAAAAATTATAAATAAAATATAATTATATATGAACTTTTGTTAGCTTTCTAATGAATATTTATATTTGAAAATAAAACATATATGACCCTATGTAAAAATTGTTTTTCTAAAAGATATATGCTTGTGTCATTTTTGTATTCATTTTAACTTAATTAAAATAAAGTGTCCCTATTACTTACAAGTGGCACCATGGGGTCCCAAAATCAACCCAAAGATGACCATGGTCGAACATGTATCAACCAATAAGGTTAGTACATGTTTTATGTCAATTTGTTATTATTATAATATTATTTTTTACCCTTTTTTACCGGATTTACCCTTTAACCATGATAAATAAAATATTTACCGAAGTAATTATTCAAAACGTCTAAAAATAAAAGTTACCTATTTACACAATTTGAATATCCTGATTCCAAATATGGAATCCATTTTTCCAAATTCAAAACACAGAAGTGGCAGAAATTAATTTAAAATTAATTCCCGCTGTCAAAACAAAAAGCGTGTTTTTAAGATATAATAACTATCAAAAGATTGATACTTGTTTATGTTCAGTTTAATTGTGAAATTATGTCCAATGACCAAAATTGTATTAAATGGTAAAAATATATTCTAAATATAATTTAAAACCACTCAAATTCATAATTTATCACTATTAATTATTTTGATTAAAAAAGTTGTTTTTAATTAAAATTTAGTAATTTTCACTATTCATCAAAATATTAAAGTTATCCAAAAAGTACCAAAATGTCACCTTAGGCTAAATTCGATACTCCGAATCCAAAAATGAAGTCCATTTTGAGAGATAAAATTTATAAAATTTCAAAAATTAGGTATTACTATTCATAAGGGCTAGTTTGATTGGTTGTGGTGTGTTAGAACTCGATGTTGCGTACAACACACGCTATCACATTATTTAAAGAGAAACATACTGTAGAAGCTTGGGGTGTTACATTCTCCCATCCTTCAAATAATTTCATCCTCAAAATTTCTATAATAATACCGCATGAAAAGACTCGGGTGGTTCTTCATCATACGTTCATCAGGTTCCCACGTTGCCTCTTCCATCTTATGGTTTCTCCACAAAACTTTTACCAAATGCGTTGTCCGGTTTCTCAGTACTTGTTCTCTCGTATCAATAATCTTGACGGGTTCTTCGCAATAAGATAGATCGGGTTCCAGTTCTAATTCTTCATAGGTGAGTACATGTGTTGGGTCAAACATGTATTTCCTCAACAGAGATACGTGGAACACATCGTGAACTTTGAAGAGACTTGGCTGCATTGCCAATCGGTAAGCTAAAACCCCAATTCTTTCTAGTATTTAGAAAGGTCCGATGTACCTGGGACTCAATTTACCTTTCTTACCAAAACGTATGACTCCCTTCCATGGAGATACCTTCAGGAAAAAATGATCACCGACTTGAAATTCCAAATCCTTCCTTCGATTATCGGCATAGCTCTTCTGCCTACTTTGAGCTGCTTTGATGTGATTTTGGATTACCTTCACCTTTTCCATCATTTCCTCCACCAGTTCTGGGCCTAAAAGTTTTCTTTCACCAACGTCATCCCAACAGGTTGGTGTACGACATCTCTTTATGTATAACGCTTCATATGGTGCCATCTGAATACTCGAATGGAAGCTTTTGTTATAGGAAAATTCTACCATAGGTAAATATTGATCCCACATACCCTAAAAGTCAAGTGAGCAGGATCTCAACATGTCTTCTAAAGTTTGAATATTTCATTCTGATTTTCCATCTGTTTGAGGGTGGTAGGCAGTGCTCAAATGAAGTTCAGTATCCAAGGCTTTCTGAAGACTTTTTCAGAATCTTGAAGTAAAATGGGGATCACGATCAGAAACAATCGATAGGGGTACTCCATGAAGTCTCACAACTTCATTAATATATAGTTTTTCTAGACGTTCCAGTGGTAGATCTTCTCTTATATCAAGAAAATGTGCTGACTAGGTAAGACGATCAACAATAACCCATATTGCATCGTTCCTTCTAGGAGTCTTTGGTAGCCCCATGACAAAGTCCATCATAATATTGTCCCATTTCCAATCTGGTATGGGAAGAGGTTGCATGACTCCTCCAGGCTGTTGCCTTCCAGCTTTCACTTGTTGAAAAACCATACATCTTGACACAAAATCAACAATCTCCCTCTTCATGTTGTACCACCAAAAATGTTCCTTCAAATATCTATACATTTTGTTGCTCCTAGGGTGTATAGAGAAATTGGAACTATGAGCATCATCCAGCAATTCCCTTTTCAGATCAGGTATATCGGGAACACAAAGTCTCTTCCCAAATTTCAAAATTCCATCTTCATACATAAAGTTTTTCAATCTCCCATCATTCACAGCTTTAATATTCTTTTGAAATTATTCATCATCAGTCTGAGAACTCTTAATCCTTTCTAGTAAATATGGTTTGGCAACCATTTGAAAAAGCATTGATGTTTCACCTTCCCTGGTTATTCCCATGTCCATATTCACTAGATCCATGAAAATTGGATCCCTTTCAATTCTCATATTGTTCAAAACTCCATGGTCTTTTCTGCTCAAAGCATCTTCCACCTTGTTTGCCTTCCCCGGGTGGTAGTGTATCATGCAATCATAATCCTTGAGTAATTCAAGCCATCTCTTTTGCCTCATGTTGAGTTCTTTTTGTGAGAAAATATACTTCAAACTCTTGTGATCAGTATAAATCTCACATTTTTCACCATAGAGGTAGTGCCTACATATCTTCAAAGAAAAGATCACAGCTGCTAACTCGAGATCATGAGTAGGATAGTTTTTCTCATGAATTTTCAACTGTTGTGATGCATAGGAAAAAACCCAATCATTCTGCATAAGGACACAACCAAGTCCTTTCTTTAATGCATCACTATAAATAACAAACCCATCATTCCCCGATGGTAGAGTCAATATAAGAGCATTGACTAATATTCTCTTCAGTTCTTTGAAACATTCATCACACTATTTTGCCCAAACAAATTTAACCCCTTTATGTGTGAGCTTCATTAATGGGTTATCCAATCGGGAAAAATTCTGGACGAAACATCGATAATAACCTGCCAAACCAATGAAACTGCGTACCTCAGTTATAATCATAGGTGCTGGCCATTCTTGGATTGCCTTGGTCTTAGAAGGATCAACAGAGATTCCATCTTTAGAGAAAATATTGCCAAGAAAAGAAATCTCATGAAGCCAGAATTCACACTTGCTAAACATCCCATATTATTCATGTCTTCTCAGAGTCTTCAGGATAACGCGCAAGTGACTTTCATGATCTTCGTAGCTTTTAGAGTATACCAAGAAATCATCAATAAATACCACCACAAATTCATCGAGATATTCCTTGAAAAGTCTATTAATCAGATCCATGAATACAGAGGGTGCATTAGTCAATCCAAAAGGCATTACAGTAAACTCGTAATGCTCGTACCTGGTTCGTAATGCTGTCTTCGGAATGTATTTCTACTTTACACACAACTGATGATATCCAGATCGAAGGTCAATCTTTGAAAAGTATTGAGCTCCATGAAGTTAGTCAAATAAATCATCAATGCGAGGTAGGGGATACTTGTTCTTTATTGTTATATCATTGATCTCCCTGTAGTCGATACATAACCTCATAGATCTATCTTTCTTTTTAATAAAAAGAACAGGGGCTCCCCATGGAGAAACACTAGGGAGAATAAATCCCTTATTACTCAATTCCTCTAGTTGTTTCTTTAGTTCGAATAATTCCACAGTGGCCATTCTATAAGGGGTCTTCGATATAGTCCTTGATACAGGAATTAAATCAATGGAAAAATCAACTTCTCCATCTGGAGGATGTCCAGGTAAATCATCCGGAAATACATCTACATATTCTTTCACAACAGGTAAATCCTCTATTTGAACAATCCTTTCCTCACCCACAGTCATTTCATTCTCTTCCTCCCCAATAATTGAATTTAGTTGAGCTACTGGGGGTGGATCTAGATAAGAATTAGGCGGTGATGATTCTGCTCTAAAGATAAGGTGTTCCTTATCATCATCATGAAAAATTGTAACCTCCTTCTTCTTACAATAAATATTCGCATCATAATCCAAAATCCAATCCATACCGAGGATTATATCAAATTCAATCATATTTATGAAGACGAGATCAGCGGATAAAGAACATTTATGTGCTCTAATGGGGACTGATTCACAAAACATTTTCGCAATGATACTTCCCTTTGGAGTTTTAACTGACAAATCCCTTGTTAAATCAAATTGGAAATATCTAATTTTCGTATCAAATTGGGAAGATATGAAACAATGCAATGATCCAGAATCAAATAATGCATTTGCTAAACTTGAGGAAACCATTAAATTACCTGCCACCACGTCTTTTGGAGCTTCTACCTCAGCAGTAGTGATAGCAAAAGCTTGTCCTTGATCCCTTGGAATTTTCTGAGGTAAGTTCCCCTGACGATTAGGACATTCATTTTCATAATGTCCCATCTCCCTGTAATTGTAGCACTGAACATTGGTAGCTTCCTTCTTCCCTTTGCAATCACAAGCTTGGTGGCCTTTATCAGCACATTTGTAACAGACACCCATTCCCTTCAAGAAAGTATCGGGGTGTTTCTTCCCACATTTACCACAGGATGGATATTCAACCTTTACCTTCTTCTTTTTATTTCCATTCCTAGATTGATCAACAGATCTCTTCTTCTCTTTCTTTGCTTTAAAGTCATAAGACTTAGAGAATTCCTTTTATGTCTTGATATCACATGAGACGATGTCTTCATACGATGAGAAGGATTGTGAGACTAATTCTCGATGAAGAAATGGTTTTAACCCATTAAAGAAACGATCAATATTACTTCTTGGGTTACGTATATATTTTCCATCATACCTTGCTAACCTTGTAAAGTTAGACTCATACTTTGCGACATTCTCATCCTCCTTTTGTCTCAGACTCAGAAATTGCCTTTCCATATCTGCTCGATGTTGCGTACAACACACACTATCACTTTATTCAAAGAGAAACGTACCGTAGAAGCTTGGGGTGTTACAACATGTACCTGAATTTGTATGACACATAGTTCATACTACATAAGAATTTATTTGATCAATTTTAATCTCATGATTAATTAGTTTGGTTTAAAAAAATGGATGTTCATAAAAAATTAATGATATTTACATTTAGTTGAGTTACCTTGAGAGGAAATGTGTAAGGGAATTCAAAATTCAAAATTTTTCCATGGAAAATCATGTGATAATTTTGGTATCATAACAGGTTTACATAAATATTCATAGAGGAGATTAATGAGGGTTACTGGTGGTATATCATTATATTTTATTAAGAAGGATAGTAAAGGGGAGTGTAAAAATATATTCTAACATGAAAAATTGGAAATTAAAAGGATTAATACAAATAAATTACTTGGATAAAAAGGAAGAGGAGGGAATCCCACACTTGAGATGTTTCTACTAAAATCTTGGTAGGATTTTCTTAAGATATTGGTATTACCTTGATTGGGATTTATAAATGGATTATAAGAGTAAATTAATGATCAATGGGTTTTTAGTGAAGAGTAATGGGATTTTGGGTGGGTATTTATAGAAAAAAAGGATGGGAATTGTTTTTAAATTTCTAAAGATTGATTTTGGAATCTAAGTGATAAAATAATAAAAACAAAAAAACTTTCCATGGTTTCTTCTAAAGAGGTAGGGTTTTCAATATTTTATTAGTATATAATTTTCACCTTCAAATAATATCATCCATGATATGGATGTGAATCATGATTATAAATAATTTATTTTAAAACCTAAAAATATAATATAGGTTCTAGAGGATTAGTTTATGTTTTGTAAAATTAATAAAATAACTAAAAAAATAATATTTTAATGGGGAACCCTATTTTTGGTAATGGATTAATTTTATTGAATTTATTACATGATTTTTGGGCTATTCTGATGTAATAATACATACTATATATTTATACAATATTTAATTTTTACCCAAAATTTAACTATCTTAGAAAACTATAAAAAAATTATATTGGATAACTCAGATATGATAATTTAAAAAATGATATTAATTTTAGAAAAATAATATTAAAAATAATATTATTTAATCTTTTAAATAAAAACCACTGTTTACTTGAAAATACTATTTTTTATGACACAAAATTCTTTCCAAGCCTTATAAAAATCACATTGTCTTCAATAAGTTATATTAACATTTATAAATAAATAAATACTATTTAACAAGAATTTTAATTAAAAAAATTATTTAAAAATTTATTAAATTTAGAAAAAGTGTGTTTTAATTGAAACTATATATTTCCCAAAAAAACCCTAATTTTGTTTCCTCATAAAAATTTATTTTTTTATCAGACTAGTTATATCATCATATATAAATATATATGAATTAATAATAATAATGATAAGTATATTTATTATTTTATTAATAAAATATACAAATTTATACTACTCCGGTCCGTATACATAAATCCTTATTACAACAGCATATTCCTAAAGGGTTGGGTGTGCAATAGTGGCACTTTTTTAGGGTGGTTCAATGAACATGATTTGGGTAATGATATCGATAATCATGAACTTCCCTTGTAAATGGTTTCACTCAAATTTCAGTCATTCTATCTCATATTGGGATTGTTTAAGGGAAAATCCTAGTGATTCCATCTCCCTTAGGAGATTTGACAAATGGGATTCATAGGGTACAAACCATCTAGTCGAGGCCATTTATTCTTATATATGTGTCAATTATACATATATACTAATATTAACAGTCACTTTAGAAGGGATATACTATCAATGGTTATGATTTCTGATGGTTTTTTATGACTAATAGAAGAATTATGTGTATATTTTATAATGGTCCAAAATAACCAAATGAAATAGTGTGAATTTGTTTTCTATAACTAAATTTATTAATAAAGAATTTATTAATTCAAAAATGGAATTTCATTTAAAAATTCTTGGGTCATTATATTATTCCCCACTTCAAAAATTTCTCCCTCAAAATTTTATTTGATACAATAAAATATATAATGGTACTTCTATTTCATCACCTCTTCTGGTTCCCATGTGAACTCCTTAAACTTGTGGTTCTTCCACAGTACTCTAGACAGGTGAGTTTTATTACTTCATATAAAATTTTCTATACGATCTAATATCTTCACCACATACTCCTCATATGTAAGATAATTTTCTAAAGGTTCCACCTATAGATTTAGTACATGTGAGGGGTCTAATATATACTTACTTGAGAGGTATTCATAGAACACATCATGTACTTGGGATAGGTTTTTTGGGTGTGTTAGTCGATATTCCATGACTATGATGTTATCAAGGATCTCAAAGGGGATGATGTATCTAGGACTAATCATTCCATTCTACCTGAACCTCATTAATTTCTTCCACTATGATATATGAACGAATACCGTATCTCTGACCTGAAACTCTAGGTCTCCTTGATTATTTTTTTATATATTTTATGTCAAATTTGTAAAACTTTTATATGACACTTAATGGTGTATTCCTTATCTATCATCTCTTAGATAAGATCGAGTCATATCAACTTATGCTATCCAAATTCATCTCAACATTTTGGAGTCCGAGACCTCTTCCCTTGCAAATCCTTATAAGGTTCCATTTGAATGCAAGAATAGAAACTATTTTTATATTAGAACTCTAATAGGGGAAGGTTTTAATACCAAAATCCTTGAAAATCTATTTAACATGATCTAACCATATTCTCTAGAGTTTTAATAGTTCTCTTATACTGACCATTTGTCTAAGGGTGACATGAAGTACTAAAACTAAAATATATATTCAACGCTTTAGAAATGATCCTCCAGAACCTTGAGGTAAACCTAGGATCTTGATTAGATATAATGGAGACTTGTAATATATGCAACCTTAACAATTCTCTTATATATATTTTTTATTTGGTCAAGAGATAAATATTCCTTTATAGAAAAAAATAAACCAGCTTTATACAACGATAGACTAACACCAAAATGTCATTACTTCCCTTAGATATCTTAAGGGGTCCTATGAATAAATACATGGTAATGTTTTCCCATTTCCATATTGGAATAGAAAATGGTTTCATTATAATCATATACTTCTATCATTAATCCTTGAATTGTTTTCATACCATGCATCAAGATACAAATTCTGAAATCTCTCTCTCCATGCTATTCCACCAATGTTTTTTATTTAGATATATTTACACATATTTGTGCTTCTTGGATAAATATAGAATGATGATATATTTTAATCATCTTTAATTTCCCTCTTTAATTTTGGTTTTGATGGGACACATATTAGGGATTTAAACCTTATAACCCTCTATTTATAGAATTTGAACTCTATAATATTTTATACCTTTCTCTATAGCTCCTAATCATATTTTTGGACCTCCATGATCCCCTCAAGAATATTTATTTGATATATTATTTGAGAAAGGTTGGATGAATTTACTTTTATGATTTCTATTTATTTTCATGTCTGAGAATATTTGATCCATTTAAATCCTCATCATGGATAGGGTTGTCAGATACTTTCTACTTAGATCATCTTCCATTGTGTTCTCTTTACCAAGATGGTAATGGATTGAACAATCCTAATCCTTGATTATTTATAACTACCATCATTAGAAAATATTGATATATTTTTGTGTGAATATGTAATTGAGACTTTTATGATCTTTATATATGTCATAATTCTCCTAAAATAGTTCTTCAATTCAAAGATCCTTGCAGCCAATTCCGGATCATGTTTTGCGTAGTTCTTCCTTAGTATATTTAATTAGAGGTAGGATTTTTGTATCAAATTTTTATCTTGAATGGATACAAAACCTAAGACCTTTTTGGATGCATTATTATAGGTCACATATCTATCCCCAATGGTGGGTAATGTGAGAACAGGTTTAGTGATTAAACTCTTCTTTAGCACTTTAAATATCATCCCACATTCATTAGTTCAAATAAACTTCACTCCCTTTTGAGTTAGCCTGGTTAATGTTATTTAAAATTATGACAAGTTTCACATAAATCGTTTATAGTTCCAAGATAATCTAAGGAAACTTGGAATTTATATAATTAATGTTTGTCTTGGCCATCCTTCGATTTCATATATCTTAAAAGGAACCATCAATATCCCTTTAATATTGATAAAAATACACAATAATGTTACTTAATCCATATAAAACTCACATTTTCAATAATTTTCAAATTACCTTTTATTTTGAAATGTCTTCATAACAACATTAAATTGTTCCTCAAGTTCCTCCTTGATTTTAGAGTAGATAAGAATATCACCTTTAAAGACTACCACAAATTTTTCAAGGTAATCCCTAAAGTATATATTAATTAAGTCAAAGAATATAATTGGACAATTAGTGAGCCCAAATGGAATCAAGATGAACTTATAGTACCCATAACTTGTATGAAAAGTAATATTGGGGATATCCTATTTATTATCTTTACTTAATTATATATTGATTGAAGATTTACTTTATAGAAGTATTGAGACCCAAATAGATGATAGAAGAAGTCATAAATCTATATTAAGGGATAATTTTTCTTTATCATGATATTATTGTGCCCATGATAATAAACTCAAAGGTTTATTTTTCACTCTTTATTCTTGAATAAAAGGACCGATGCACCCCATATTGAAGTACTTGGGAATATAAACACTTTATATATATTATCATATAGTTTCTTATCCATCTCTTCAACTAAATTTTTTTTTATTCCATATTGAGTCTTGGATATTGGAAAAGATTTAGTTATAAGTTATATTGAGAATTAAATCACTCAGTTTGGAGAAAAACTAGGAAATTATTTGGGAAACACATCAACATATTCTCTTACAATGGGCATTTCATAAAAGATGATCTTTTACTTAGTCTCAATCATTTTAGATAGATACAATTTCTCATATGAAAATAATATTAATTATTGGGATGATTATTATAATGTTTATTAATCCTTCACATATCACTTTTATTGAATTGGAGGGAGAATTGTGAAATTGAGGGTGATTTCCTTCTTTGAGAAATTTATGTTTTCTATATACAAGGAAAGGAAATCCATGCCCACAATAGCATATAATTACACTAAATGGAGTATCATATATTTCAATAGGAAGTTCAATCCTCAAATATTAATATAGGAGAAGTTATATGCTTGGGATGAAATAATTGACAAAATTTTCATTTTCACCAATTGCTCAACATCCATAATTTAAGGCAGTGTTTGGATATTTTTACTAAACTTGTGTAATTTGGAAGAATGTATAGAACCATAATCAAATATTTTATTCACTATCCTTGAATTAATAACAATAATACCTATCACCACTTCATTTTCAGGATCCACCGTGATAGTTCTGATGACATAAACTCTCCATTTATCTCTAGGACTTAGAGGGTTTTGTTGTTAGTTATCATTGAAAACCATAGGAATGGTGCATTAGTTTTTATAGTGCCTTTGTTCCTTATAGTTGAAACATTGGAAAATAAGATCTGGGTTAACTGAAGAATTATTCTCTTCCATCAACTTGGTGGGTTTATCCTGTCATATTTTTTTAGCTAGGTTCCCTTCATTCCCACACCAAAAGCATTTAATTTCCCAATTTAGTAAATTTCTAGGATGCTTCTTCCCTTAATTTTTATAATTAGGATATTATACTTTCTTACCACCATGATATTTTTCCATTACTCTTCAAGTATTAAAATGCATTCTCCGATTCCTATATCCAGACCCATAAGACCCATGATATTCACTGATATCAATTTCTCCTTTGAGGTAACATCATAAAATTAACTCATAACTTTCAAATTATTGAATCACTAAATCTTTTCATAATTTCATATATATCCCACTGAAGAAATTGTAAAATTTTATTTCAGAGTCAATGGAAAAGATGAAGTCATGTTGTGGAAGTATTGTGAAGTTATCATCATATTCTCTGATGGATTCAATAATACATTTTTCTTGATTATAAGAAACTATCTCATCCTCATGATTCATAGATTGAGAGGAAAATATTTATCAAGAAACATTTCCTGAATTATTTCAAATCCATCACTTCGATCTCTCCCACATGATTCGTATTATTGATCACCATAAACCATTGATCAAATTCACCCTCCATGTGATAAATAGTTAGATTGGGTTTCTATTTCTCAGATCATTAAATTATGAAGATGGTATTTTCAATGGAGCTGATATATCATTCCATTATTAAGGGATCCAAATACCCACTGATAGTTGGAGGCCTTTTTTTATAAAGGCCTCAATTACAACATTATATATCTATAGGCATGTGGGTTTCCCTCCTATTCAAGTTTCAGTTAAAAACTTGATTTAATTGGATAGGTATTGTCATTATGTTCTCAAATTATACCCCCATTGTGTTAGGAATCTCACTTGGTTAGTCATTACATTTCCCATCACATTGGTTGTTGAATTAGTTCCTCATATTTCCATCCTTTGACTAAAATAAAGGGGAAATTAATGATGAGAATTTTCAAACTATTAAACATATTAAGGGAAACTCTAAACATTAAAGTGATAACCCATAAATTAAATATATTCCTTAGCATATGAATTTCTAGTTTTCAATCTAATTTATCCATGGTCTATTTCTTAACTTGAAATTTAATAGTATTTTTTGTTCCCTATATAATGATTCATAAAGATATTTTGAATTTACCAAATAATATCCATTGGGAGTGCCAAAATAGATGTATAATAAGATCCCTTTATCATGAACCAGAGGATTATCATGTTAATACCCGATATTCCCTTTTTGGGATTATTTCATCTAGGTACAACTATTCTAGATCCATATCTACTTATATTATCCAGATAGGTATTTTCATACTTAGTAACCATTACCTATGTACTTTAACACAATTTAGGGATGTTTCATATGTTTATTCTTCTTTATAAGTCTTTCAAAAAGGTTTTATAATTGTAATCCCCCAAAAAAACTATATTTTTCTCTAATACTAACTATAACAACCCATATATTTTATACACTTTATTTCATGACTTATTACATAAAGATACCCAAAAAACAATACCAAAAGATAAAGTTGAAAAGTTTCTTTGGGTAATTAGATACATATCATAATAAATTGAAATAGGGATATGAATAAATTATTTAAACTCTATAAAATTCCCTTAAAATCCAATGATCTTTTAATACCGTGCGTGATAACCTAGGGACATAATTTGGAATAGGGTGAGATATAAATCCTAGTAAGCAAATAATCAAATCAAATCATGATGTAAAGCAGTACAAGTGAGTAAATGGGTATAAAATGGTGATAATCATAATCGTAAATATAAAATAATGGCATAAGATGATAACATCAAGGAATCACATGAATGTGTTAACAACATAAAACATGAAATCATAAGCAGAAGTCATGGAGAACCTTAGAGGCACCATAACAAAGTGTGATTATTCTAAACTTCCACACTCTATACATGGTATATCTTGAGATAAAAAGATTACCCAATGCATTGGATGTCTATATAATTCTGGGCCCACCGTTCACATTCACATAATGTACATGCATTTGTGTACCACATAGATAATACAATATAAGAATATACTTCATCACTTTTACCTCATTATTAAGAAGTGTAGTTTAAATAAATATATGTAAAAAATAAATGAATTATAGTTACATCTAGTTGAGTACCCTTTAGTGGAAAATGGGATGGTTATTCAAATTTAAAAATTTTGTCTTAGAAATTCACAAGATAATTTTGGAAGCATAAAGGGCATAGATAAAGGTTCATAGAAAGGGTTAATGAGTGTTAATGGTGGTATATAATTGTATAGGAATCATAAGGATAGTAAATGGGTGTGTAAAAATATATTTTTAAATGAAACATTTACAATCAGAAGGCTCAATACCAATAAATTTCTTGAATAAAAAGGAAGGAGAGAGAATCCGTTACTTAATAGGTTGATTCTAAAAGCTTGGGTGGAGCTTCTTAAGATACTTGGAATACCTTGGGGGGATTTAGATATGTAAATATAGATAAATTTTGTTTTTAATGAGTTTTAGGGAAGTGAAATGGGGTTTGGGTGGGTATTTCATGCAAAAGAGAGGGGATATCATTATTAATTTCTAAACTTAGGTTTTGGAAGATAAGTGATAAAATAATCAATATGAAAAACCTTAATATGTATTTTCCCATGAATTTTAAATAATATAAGTTTTTTTCAATATTTTACTAGTATTAGAACATAAATACACAATATAGTTCCATCAAGGAAGTGGAGGTGAGTCATGTTCCAAAAGAATTGATTTTAAAACCTTAAAATATGATATAGGTTTTGTAGGATTCATTAAAGGTTTTTAAAATTAATCAGATAACTTTAAAAAAACAATATTTAAAGGATATAAATATTTTTGGTCATGGATTTATTTTATAATATTTATTACAATTTTTTTGGGTTATTATGATGACATAATATATATAACATATATTTATACCGTATTTATTTTTTTCCCCAAAAAATCCAATATCCTAGAAAATTATGTAAAATTCAAAATTATAAAATTTTTATGTTATGATTTAAAAAATAGTATGTATTATATGAAAACAAGTTTCTAGATATGAGAATTTACACTTTTAAATAAAAAACCTTATCTACTGGAAAATATTAGTTTTTACGACACTAACTTCTTTATAACCCTTATAAAAATCCCAATGGACTTAATTAATTGTCATTTATATTTAAATAAATATTATTTAATAATAATACTTCATTAAAATGGAATTTAATTTAGAATTTCTTAAATTTAACTAAAAGGTTGTTTTAATTGAAACTATATATTTCCAAAAAAATAAAATTTTAGTTTCTTCATATCAAAATCTATTTTTATCAAAGTCATAATATAGTCATAATATCATCATATATATATATATATATGATGTAATTATAAAAATGGATAAATATTACCAATATTTAATTAGAAATAAAATATTCAAATTCCTACTAGAAGGGTCTAGATACATAACCCCTTATTACACCTGCATAAGCCTTAAGGGTATGGTGTGCGATGGTGGTACTTTATTAGGTTGGTTTAGTGAACATGGTTTTTGTGACATTATCTTGATAAGCTTAAAATTCTCCCATAAATGGTTTTCCTTGAGTTTCATATGTTGAATCTTAGTTTGGGCTTCTTCAAGGGAAAATCCCACTGATGCTATCTCCCACGAAAGTTCTGTTAAATAGGATTTATAGTGTATGATCATATTGGTTGAGGTTTTTTCTTATTAATTTTGTGACAATTATACTATATCAAAACTATTAACATGTAATAATCTTAATTTTCATCATTGAATGACTATATAATCAATGGTTGTGATGCTTTGTGGTCTTTTAAGTCTGATAGAAAAATTATGGCCATGTTTTATAGTGGTCCTAAAAAATAAAATGAAATATAGACTATGTGTTTTCATAACTACATTTATTAATAAAGAATTTCATTATAAAAAAATGGAATTAAATTTCAAAAATTTGTCCTGTTATAATATATGTCATGAACCATCCTGGGTTCAACCCTGAGACGGTCACCCGAGCCGGTCCGCGACAAGTCCTGAGGGGCGTTCCTAATCCCCCTGGGATGACAACTAGTGCTGGGAATCAAAACATACACCTGGGATCGATTTAACCCCCCAAAAAAAAATAAAAAACCAGGACCAGATAAATAAATGAATGAACTAAGGACGTAACAACATGAACAACTGAAAATAAATAAAATAAACTAATCCAGATACAAGGTGCAACTCAACTGACAAAAAACTAAAATACAAAACTAAAAGCCCAAACGAACAAACCAAACCACCACTACACGATCTCCTTGTGACCTCTTGGTCACCACCAACCATAAGACCAGCTATGCTCCAAAATCAAGCACCTTCTAGGAAAACCTGAAAAAATACTGAACCTACAAAACAACTTGGGTCTACTGACACCGAGTGGTATAAGTAGGGTGTGAGCTAATCGCTCAGTAGGGAACCACTACAGATTCTATGTCATATCTTCCACAAGACATTCCATTAATACTAGTTTGAACTACATTATAAAATTTGGTTTTCATACACACTTTGCTTTTTTAAAAACAAACAAACATAATCCACTGCCCTTCAAGTTTAAATCCAAATACAAGGGGAAAGAAAGTGGAGTTGTGCTTTCTATTTCAAAACATCTAATTGAAATCCTTTTTATTGAGATCACAAATTCAGATTTTTCTAAACAAATACCAAAACTAGGTGCAAAAAAAAAGTCCACACAAAGAGGGCAATGGCTTTAATAGTACTTGTAATAGGGAAACACGGGAAAACCTAGGAACACAGAGGAAGACCGGAAAATATTATACATGTGACTCATCCTGAAGGCGTGCCATAACTCGATTACATTATAACGCCCTAACACTCGGCATATCCCTACCTGGCCAAACCGAGGGGCTCAATCCCTATAGTAGCTATAACTCAGTATTCCCCTGTTATGGGGCCACTAGCCAGTGCGTAATCTAAAAAAGTGCATCAATCGTTCTCAGTAAACCTCTTTGTTATGCTAGGTTCCCATGTAAAGTTCTCAAGGGTGTGTTCCATATCATTCAAACAACAAGCCACATACATATAATCAAACACACCACACAAACTGGCACCACCCTGGCCACCTCAAGGGTTTGTCCCTTACCAAAAAATAATTATCATTCAATGAAGTCCCACACTGAGGACCCTTCCATCTCACGAGTCAATATTTAGGCAGCGATACCAACCCAAGAAGGGTTTTCCAAAAATCTACTTCAAAAGCCAAATGGGCCTTTACACCAAAAACTCACCAATCATTTTTAAAGTGCCGATCAGACAATTTAAAGAAAACACGCGGTAAGTGAAACTTGATGAAAATGAACCACACACATTGAAATCCACTTTTCAAATCATATGCACACTAAAAAATTTTCCAAAAAAGTTTCACACTTCTTTCATAATTTAATAAGCCATTGAAGCACCTTATAAAACAATTATAAATAACACTCAAATAATTTAACAAAAATCATTTTTTTAAAACAATACTATTTATCCACTTTCAAATGCATAGGCAAAAACATGTGCATGAATTGAAGGACATGTCAAAACCTATATTTATTAAGTTAAACTAACAATAAATCATTACCATGAACTAAGTACATTTGTAATAAAACTGCGAATCAGGATGTAACAATTAAATACTAAAATAAAAGTATCGAAAGGAATGAAATTGGATGAAAAGGTATGGAAGCACCTACCTCAAAGAATTGGCCAAGCTAATGCTTTCAAAATCACACCGTCACCTGCTCACGTACACACACTCCCACAAAAGTGCACGCACTAGAAAAATTATCGCCACACCTTAACAACACAGTCGACACCCAAAGTTAGTGCAGCGCGGACTAGAACATAACCAAATAAAAACCTGGGACTCAAATAAAACATAAGACACTAAATCAAGTAGTGAAAAACCAATCAACTGGTATAAAATCTTACCCGAAACAACAGCGGCATAGAGAAACGAGTTCATCGCCTCGCCCTTGGCAGCGTATGCTAGAACCTAGACCAACAGTTCCCAAAACATGAATTGCCCACTCTAAACACCGTGAAAACAACGTGAATCACAAACTAAGACATCAAAGTTGGTTAAATTGAATAAAAAACCAAAATTTAAATTGAAATATACTGGAGGAGAGGAGCGTACATGCCAGATAGGAAGTAGAGGCGCTGCGAAGAGGGTCGAGTCGTGCCAGAACAAGGAAAAGGTGCTGTGTAGGGGGTCAGGTCGTACCAGAACAAGCGGAGGCGCTGCGTAGGGGGTAGGGTTGCACCGTAACAAGGCCGAGGCGCCACGTAGGGGGTCGGGTCACACCGAGACAAGGCAGAGGGTAGGGATGCCGGAAGAGGTGTAGGGGAAGGGAGATCGGGCCACCGTCGCTACTGGCCGGAGGTCGGGCCACCGCCGCTGGCCGAAGCGGGAGAGGAGGAGGCTCTCATGCGGGGATGCGGTCGGAGGGCGCCGACGGAAGGGAGGAGAGGGGCATGGGGGGTTCTGCTCGAGGGTTACAGGGGGAGATGGGAGAGATGGGCGGGATAAAAAAAAGTGGGAATTAAAATAAAAAAAGAAAAGGAGAATGGGGCATGAGAGAGAGTGGGAGAAAGGGGAGGGAATTAAAAAAACAAAACAAGGAGAGGGGAGGCATGGAATGAGAGAGGGGTGCATGGGTAGATTAGGATAAAAAAAATTATAATCATAATAATAATAATAAATTGATAAAAACTATAATAAATTGATAATAATAATAATAAATTGATAATAATAATAATAATAATAACCATTTAAATAATAATAATAATAATAAAATTTTAATGACAATATTTGTAAAAATATTAATGCTTATATTTTCATAACATTATTAATTTCCTTAATGATAATGGTAATATTAATAAAATTATTTTAAAAATAACTTTAATAATAATAATAATAATGACACTGAAAGTAATAATAATTACAGTCATAATTTTATTCATTTCCATTTAAATAATAAAAATATAAATAACAACTAAATAATTATATTTACAAAAATTTCATTGATAATATTATTAACATTTTTTTAATAATAATAATATCTTTATCTACGCAATAATATCATTATTATTATGATCTAAGCGTTTAACTTATTTTATTTACATCAAACTTTATTTATTTTGAACATTAAACATTTGTGCGGGCACTTGGGCCGATCGCCCGGTCACCATCAACCGTGTGATGTCCGTGCACCAGTCTAACACCCCCCCCAAAAAACTATTAAACTATAAAAATTTTAGACCG
This sequence comes from Viscum album, assembly GCA_963277665.1. Taxonomy (NCBI): domain Eukaryota; kingdom Viridiplantae; phylum Streptophyta; class Magnoliopsida; order Santalales; family Viscaceae; genus Viscum; species Viscum album. The sequence continues at coordinate 1,233,095,234 of OY728155.1, forward strand.
ACACTCAACTTTCACCTTGACGAAGCTAACCGAAGTCAATAAATAATAAAAACAATTAAAATAAAAAGGGTCGGGGTGTGACAATTCTCCCCACCATAGAACTTTATGCCCACAGAAAGTCACCAAGCCAATAGTTGACATAACTAGAGTCCATGCCCAGTCAAAATAGAGGAAAAACTGTGAATCACGGTATGACCTTACTCTCAATAGGTCACAGCCGACCAATACAAGAGAAAACTGAAGCCCGAGGTTGAGTGGAGAACACAGGAGGGTTATAACCACCATGAGGAATCACTAATACGAAAACATTGAAACCTGAACACACGACCCCTGAGGGGGGCCAATGTGGGAAATCCCAAACCGAACCCAGTAAAATTCTCCACATGGACTGAACAACACCCAAAGACTTAAATGGAAAGGTTTCTATGAAATGAACCAATAACCAGAGGATAAGGAATTAACTCAACCCCTAATACACCGACCGAATAAAATCCTCACCGCAACCAGAGACTACGGAATTCCTAGCCCAAACTCAGAAAGGACACCGAAACACAACCTGTTAATTTCATGAAACAAAATATCCCCCTAACGAACACAATTGAGACCCAACTTAAAATTAGAACGACCCATTTATTCGTGGGCCCAACACCCTTTAAGGAAATCAGAACGATTTGAAATCACAATGAGGACAGATAAGACCGCTTAGACCGCGGTAGAACAAGTTCATCACATCACCACAACTATGATGAGATTACAATGGTGACAAGAACAGAACAAGGAAACTTTGGATAATTCCCTCCTAAAGCTGAAAACATTACTCGGATCGCGGTTCCACACACCCTCAACAACTCCTGACTGTGCGTGAGATTCACCCCACGACCTGTGGCTGGGACCCTAATAGCTGAAGCATCTCCTACCTCACAGTCCGGAATTTGCATCCTCCGTTCCCCAACTCTTTCCCCCCTAATGATTCAACGTATATGTTTTAAAAGGGATATAACTTGATGTCATAGAATGTTTTAATTGGACATACTAGTGGCATGCAAGAGAATTGTCCAAAAAAAATTGGGAGTCGATACTGACCAACAAGATTCTTTAGGAACTGGTTCCTCTGGCACACCCCACTAGCCAGATGGAAAACCCTCACAAAAATCGACCTCCACCCACTACACCCCAAACTCTAACGACAAAGAGACATCTCACCTTTACTCGTCTAGAACTGAACCCTCAAATAACTCTTGGACGGTACGAACCTTATCACCCCTGAGAGTTCCCCACAACCCGAAGACACACTATCTTTCAGAACAATACAACTACCTCTAACAGACTTCGACTACATCGATAAGAAAGCAGCACATAAAAGGAATTGAGAACTGAGCATAACTTATTGACAACTTTTGGAGGCTTTCTAGGTGGCATACTCATGACAACATGAAAAGCACCATCAAAACCGACACCAAGCCAAAACTCAATCAAATCAACAACACACGCAAAGGACAATAGGCCCATTATCCAAACATATACAACACAAGGAGAAATCACTTTTCCAAAACTGATATTTCTTTAAAATTTTAAAAACTCACCTATAGAATCTTATGAACTATCACATGTGAGTTTATTCCATCCCGCTCACATCATCTATGTACATGTTCCCCCACCCACTTTCCATACATACCCACACACGTGTGACCCTCCATAAGGAGTTCCAAGGTTCAGACACATCTTTTCCTCACTAAATCCAAACACATACCGGGGTTTTTTCCAAACCAATACACCTTCTCTTTAAAAACCCACTTTAGTAATTTAAAAAATAATTTAGAAGAAACCCCATTTTTTCATTTAAAAATCACTATCATTTTGAACACACACTCACATCGACCGAGTTCAAAATGGAACAAAACCAACTATAAACCATTAGAAAGAGGAACTAGTGTCTGTACCTAACACAACAACATGGTGGTGAGCCATGCCCCAAGTAAGACATAACACTAAGAGGACCTTAAACCTCGAACTTGGACTCCACACGGGTCACCACCCCACGTGAGGCCGCAACATGAACTGATTCGCCTCCATTGTCATCAATCACTCCAAAAAAACCAAAGATAAAAGATTCAAATCCTGGACTAACCCTGGTAACTCAACTCTCGTCACGAGCGGTGGTGATCATGCACCGACCCGTAACCTACCTCCTGAGCCCTGATAGTTCTAATGTCCTTCTAAAAGACACCCCAAATAATAAGAACCTCCTCTGATACCATTTTTTCACGAACCAGCCTGGGGTCAACCTTGAGCCAGTCACCCGAGCCGGTCTGCGGCAAGTCCCGAGGGGCGTTCCCAATCCCCCCTGGGATGGAAACTAGTGTCGGGCATCAAAACATACAACTAGGAACGATTTAAGCCCAAAAAAAATAAACAACCAGGACCAGATACATAAATCAAATGAACTAAGGACGCAACATCATGGACAACTAAAAATAAATAAAATAAACTAATCCAAATACAAGGTGAAACTCAATAGACAGAAAACTAAAATACAAAACTGAAAACCAAAATGAACAAACCAAACCACCACTACCTGACCTCCATGTGACCTCTTGGTCACCACCAACCATAAGACCATCTGTGCTCCAACATCAAGCACCTTCTAGGGAAACCTGAACAAAGACTGAACCTGCAAAATAGCTCGGGTCTACCGACACCAAGTGGTTTGGGTAGGGTGTGAGCTAATCGCTCAATAGGAAACCACCACAGATTCCATATCATTTCTTCTACAAGACATTCCATTAATACTATTTTGAACTACATTATAAAATTTGGTTTTCATACACACTTTTCTTTTTAAAAACAAACAAACATAATCCACTACCCTTCAAGTTTAAAACAAAATACAAGGGGAATGAAAGGGGAGTTGTGCTTTCTATTTCAAAACATCTAATTGAAATCCTTTTTATTGAAATCAAAAATTCATAGTTTTCTAAACAAATACCAAAACCAGGTGCAAAGAAAAAAATGTCCACACAAAGAGGGCAATGGATCTAATAGTACTTGTAACGGGGAAACAAGGGAAAACCTAGGAACATAGAGGAAGACCAGAACATAATATACATGTGACTCATCCTGAAGTAATTCCCTGACTCAATGACATCATAATGCCCTAATGCTCAGCATATCCCTACATGGCCTAACCGAGGGGCTCAATCCCCATAGTAGTAATAACTCAGTATTCCTCTAGTAATCATTCTTAGTAAAAATCTTTGTTATTCTAGGTTCCCATGTAAAGTTCTCAAGGGGGTGTTCCATATCATACAAATAACAAGTCACATACATATAATCAAACACTCCACACAAATTGGAACCACCCCTGCCACCTCAAGGGTTTGGCCCTTACCTCAAAATAATTATCGTTCAAAGAAGTCCCATACCGAGGACCCTTCCATCTCATGAGTCAAAATTTAGGCAGGGATACAAACCCAAGAAGGGTTTTCCAAAAATATACTTCAAAAGCCAAACAGGCCTTAATACTAAGAATTCACCAATCATTTTTAAAGTATCAATCGGGACATTTAACGAAAGCACGCGGTAAGTGAAACTTGATTAAATTTCATAACACACATTGAAATACACTTTTTAAATCATATGCACTCTAAAACATTTTCCAAAATAGTCTCACACTTCTTCCATAATTTAATAGTCCATTGAAGCACCTTATAAAACAATTATAAATCACACTCAAAGCATTTAACAAAAATAATTTTTTTAAAACAATACTATTTATCCACGTTCAACTGCATAGGAAAAAACATGTGCATGAATTGAAAGATAGGTCAAAACCTATATTTAGCAAGTTAAAATAACAATAAATCATTAATATAAACTAAGTACATTTGTAATAAAAGTGAAAATCAGGATGTAACAATTAAATACTAAAATAAAAGTATCGTATGGAACGAAATTGGAAGAAAAGGCATGGAAGCACCTACCACAAAGAATTGGCCGAGCCAATGCTTTCAAAATCACACCATCACCTGCTCACGTACACGCAATCACACAAAATCCCACACAATAGAAAAATTATCGCCACAACTTAACAACATAGTCGACACCCAATGTTAGTGCGGCACATACTAGCACACAACCAAATAAAAACTTGGGACTCAAATACAACATAAGACACTAAATCAAGCAGTGAAAAACCAATCAACTGGTATAAAATCTTACCTGAAACAATAGAGGTATAGTGAAACGAGTTCATCGCATCACCCTTGGTGGCGGATGCCAGAACCTAGACCAACGAGTCCCAAAACATCAATTGCCCACTCTAAACACCTTGAAAACTGTGTGAATCACAAACTGAGACATCAAAGTTGGTTAAATTAAAGAAAAAAAAAATAAATAGAAATATACAAGAGGAGAGGAGCGTGCGTTCTAGATAGGAAGCAGAGGCGCTGCAAAGAGGGTTGGGTCATGCCTGAACAAGGTGATGTTGCTATGTAGGGGGTCGGGTCACGCCGGAACAAGGCAGAGGCGCTGCGCAGGGGGATGGGTCATGCCGGAACAAGGCAGAGGCGCTACGCAGGGGGTCGGGTCGTGCCAGAACAAGGCAGAGGGGAGGGATGCTGGCGGAGGTGAAATGGAAGGGAGATCAGGCTGCTGTCACTGCTGGCCAGAGCTCGGGCCACCGCTGATAGCTAGAGCAGGAGAGGAGGAGGCCGCCGTGCGGGGGTGCGGTCGGAGGGCACCGACGGAAGGGAGGAGAGGGGCAGGGGGTGCAGCTCGAGGGTTACCGGGGGAGAGGGGAGGAATGAGCGGGATAAAAAATGGGAATTAAAATAAAAAAGAAAAGGGGAATGGGGTGTGATAGAGAGTGGGAGAAAGGGGAGGGAATTTAAAAAACAAAACAAGGAGAGGGGAGGCGTGGAATGGGAGAGGGGAGCATGGGTAGATTAGGATAAAAAAAGTTATAATAATAATAATAATAAATTGATAAAAACAATAATAAATTGATAATAATAATAATAAATTGATGACAATAATAATAATAATAATAACCATTTAAATAATAATAATAATAATAATAAATTATAATGAATTTTTTTTAAAAAATATTAAATCTTATATATTCATAACATTATTAGTTTCCTTAATGATAATGGTAATAATAATAAATTGATTTTAAAAATTACTTTAATAATAATAATAATGACATTGAAATTAATAATAATTATAGTCATAATTTTATTCATTTTCATTTAAATAATAACAATATTAATAACAACTAAATAATTATATTTACAACAATTTCATTGATAATATTATTAACAATTTTTTTTAATAATAAAAATATTTTTATCTACGCAATAATATCATTATTATTACGATTTAAACATTTAACTTATTTTATTTACATCAAACATTATTTATTTTAAATATTAAACATTTGTGCGGGAACTTGGGCCAATCGCGCGGTCACCGTCAACCATGTGATGTCTGTGCACCAGTATGACACCCCCAAAACTATTAAACGATAAAAATTTTAGATCGGTGGTCAACTTGTTCCATGATGAAGCTAACCGAAGTCAAGAAATAATAAAAAAAAATTAAAATAAAAAGGGTCGGGGTGTGAAAATATCATTATGTATCTTCCAATCATATCTTTTGATAACCAAAAAAATATATCATCCAATAATTACTTCTCGAAAGTAATCATAAGAGTGAGTATAGATCATAAGATTAAAATATATATAATATGAGTCAATTCAAAACATCATAGGGGTCATTTTAAAATTTCCATAAGGTTAAGAGGAAATATTCATAATGTTACTTTCCATTTTTAGAATTTGAACAACTAGGATTTGATAAGGTTCACTTCATACTTCATAAGGTTCATTTTTCAAATTTTATTGTTGAAATTTAGTCCTAATATGGTTTATGTTTGTTCAAAAGGTTCATTTTCATAAGTTTAATTTATCTTTTCAAGGTTCATGTAAGTTTTTAAGATTTATTTTTGTAAGGTTCGTATCCTTTTCCAAGAAACCCCACTTCGTAAGGTTAACATCAAAAATTATAATGTTAAAATAGTTTGCTAAAATTAAAAAATCTTTATATGAAAGAATTATTCTTCAAACATTGAAATATTAAAATACTTAAATAAAAATTAAAATTAAAATGATGATTAATTAAATTAAACAAATTAAATAAATAATAATTAACTAAAAATTTAGAAATTTCATTAGAGTCAACTTAATTATAAAATAAATAATAAAATATTAAGTTTTTTAATTATCCAAATAAAAAGATAATAGAGTGAAGGGATAAAAGAGGCAATACAAACTTTAATAATTTCAAAATTTAACACTAGAATTTTGGTAAGGGTATTGGATAAGGAATTAAACATCACCCCTTAAAGACATGGACTAATAAGGAATACATTCAATGGGTCCACTCATTAGGGATGAATTTGGGTTGGTATCAATGAGCAAGGGATTGTTTATGTATGAGGAAACATGTGGCTTCCCTTATGAGAGATATGAGGATGTTGATGGGTTTGGTATGTTGTGATCATGTGTATGATATTTTTATTATAAATACTAGCCCGTTTGGTTAGGTGGGTGGTGATATGAACTTTGTGATTTAGGACTAGGTCATGATCAACTAGAACTGGGTTATGAGCTAGGTATATATCATACTGATGGGATAATGAGAAATATGAGAGACAAGGTCGAGCCTTGTGATCTATGGTGTGAATATAGGCCATGATACATTATGATAGGCCTAAATTGAGTGAGAGGTTATAGGAAAGGGTTTGGTATGAGGACATACCCAGAGTGAGAGGGTGGAGGTCATAACATGATATGAGAGGCATACACTAAGTTAGAGGAAAGAGGTCATGGTTTGGTTTGAGACCACACGCTAAGTGAGAGAGTGGTGATATGAGATGTGTTGTGTGATTTGTTAAGAGAAATTACCCTGAGTGATAGGTTAGTGACATGATATGTGATATGAAGTAGAGTATGAGACATCACCCTGAGTGACAGGGTAGTGGTATGAGATGTGAAAGGTGATGTGGTATGAATTCTCACCCTAGTGAGTGGGTGGACCTATGTTACATGTTGCGAGACAAGGTATGTGAAAAGGTATGGAACCTCAACATGAGTGGATAGTGGTGGTAAATTAAGTGTTATGTGATGTGGTTGAGGACTTACCCTAATTGGGAGGATAATTATTAACACTTTCTATGTTTCAGTTTGAGGCTTGGTATAGAACCTACCTGGAGGGAGGGTGTAGAGGTCATAAAATGGTATAGAAACCTACCATGAGTTTTTGGGTATGGGTCATGTTTTATGGAATGAGGTGAATTGTTCTTCTAGAATTAGCTGAGCCTAGTAGGTTTAAGTGTTTCCAGGCTTGGTCTATTGGTTAGAACATGATATCCCAATGTGCATGCTTATATGTTGAATGTTTAGTCAATTATTTTCATTATGCATACAAATGTATATAATGGTGTATATTTTAGGAACTTGGTGAGTCCCATTGAGAATTTTTTTACACCCTGTGCATAAAACTTAGTGCACATGTAGATAATATGTTTAGTGTTTAGGTTAAGCACATGTTGTAAAGTTGATCAGGATGGAGTAGCTTGACGATGATTAGAGACAATTTTAGATTAGTCTTAGGGTTGTTATTAAAGGTAATTTATATATTTTATTCCTCATTTATTTTATTAGATGTTGTTAGCTTTGTGTGTTACTTTTTGAGATGTGTCTGATGTATAATTTCATTGTTCATCTATTATAGAATGAAAGTGTTTTATTATAGTTAGGGATTTCTTAGGATATAACTCCATATGTGTGCACTCTGATATGTGGTTGTGGATAATATTTAGTTATTTATTATTATTAATAGTACTAATATTTAGTGTATAATATCTTAGACATTGGTCATGGACTCTTAATACTAGTCAGAAGCCTCCAACATAGAAGGAGGCACACATGAGGTTATATGGCGGTCTAACTAGGGTGTCACTTAGGCGGTTCTAGTTAGGTAATTACAAAGTTTTATTAGAGTTTAATTTTATTTTTCATACTATTTGGAGACTTGGAAGTCAAATATAGGAATGTTTTTGAAGCTTATGATTGACCTAGGGATATTGAGTCCTGAACACCATTCTAGTGGGAAGTCCAAGTTACCAGGGTTTGGGGAATCTTATTCTTTATTTTGATTGTTATAGTTGAGATGGATATTCAAGTGTGATGTAATGATTTGGGATCACTATTTTTTGTTCTAAATTTCCATAAGTGGAAATATTTTCATGTAATTTATTCTATTTTTATGTATGATTTAGATTAGATACATGTGCTTCTTTATGGTTGATATTTGTGATGATAGAATGTTTAGTTATTTAAGGTTTCAATAACAACTTGTATAGTATTTTCTTATATAACTTAATGGTGGAATTCAACTAAATTGAACCACGATGTTTTATAATATCAGGTCAGGTGAATATTATCATGGGATGTTCTTTAATGATGGATGCACAATCCATGGGTGTAAGAAATGCATAGTAAACCTTGGTATGCTGGTTCAAGAATTGGATTTATTGGTGATGGTTTAGAATGTTCATGGGTTTCCTTGATGTGATAGATAATTTTGGAGTTTGTTACCTAGAATAGAATTCTAATTACTTTGTGATTACTCAAATATATGGTTTTGAATATTAATAAAGGTCTTATCACATCATGGTTATTCTTTGGTGTGATATTTTATTTGATAATTTCTTATGGGAAATTGTTGCATTTAATGGTCATTGCAGTTCTCCACTATGATGAGAACCAAGAAGTGTAATGACTGTATTATTCAATATATGTTCTATTTTCATATGAAATTTTATAAAAGGAAGTATATGGTATAGTAAATGGGGGTAGGAGGCCCATAATACATTGAGACTTATTCTCATGAAGTTCTCCCTTGGTAATCTATATGTGAATGAGGCTCTGAGAACTTTAACTTATGTTAGGAAATCCAAATTTATATATATAATTGGATATTCTAATCTATGTATGTCTGTAATGACCATTATACTTTAATATTATTATTAATTCTTGTTATATGTCACTTACTTTGATGTATCAATAAAAACTATGGTAATATATGATCATAGTGAGGTAAGATATATTGGGTGAAACAAAACTTATATTTCATTAAAGTATAATGTGAGAAAGGATTTAACCTATTATAATTTAATGAAAATTGATATCTCAATCCCTTTTATGGTAATGTAACTTTAAAATCTAGTCCATGGACATGGAATTCTATTAGCAATATCATTTCTTAAAATTAAAAGAATGGGACATCAAGTGTATAAGTTAATGAAACCAGTATGCAACCTTATTAATTAGAGATAACAAGGTAAATGGATCATGTTACAAAGTGTATGTTCATATGAGGTCCTATGTCGTTGTTATTGTTACTTAATTCTCTATGATTTCCTTGGAATGTTGTTAGATGATAAAATTCGGCTTTAGGTGGTATTGCCTAATGACACTAACAAAGAGGCCTAGAGGGAAACACACTAACTGTATTCAGAAAATCAATTGAATAATCTATAAATTCAACATATTAAATAAGTTTTATTCCCATATGTGGTAAAATAATTATTCATGTTTAGTTGATCTTAAATATCAATTCACCAATTATTTATTATAATATATGCGAGTTTAATAGTTAATAAAAATTTAGCATCTATTTTAGTGAATTTAATATTCAACTATTTAATAGTGAGTAACGTAGTGATATTTATTTGTTTAAATAAATAGTCATTATTAAAGGGTTGATAAATATAAATAAGTAATGATGGGAGGAGTTAATGGACTAGTGAGAAATGGTTTATTAAGGTTAATTTATTTATTCAGAAAACAATATTTATTTATCCATGATTTTAGTGCATGTCAAGTAATTATTATTATGATTGTTATTTAAACATTGGTTTCATCTAGGATTAATATAATAATAAGGGACTATTTGAAGTTATTTATTATCCAACTTTAGGATTATAAATACCCAGTTATTTCATTTTTAATCCTAAACTAGTCATTTTAACCATTTTTCACAATGAATTATAGAGAGAATCTTCTAAAGACCTATAGAGATCTTCTTCTACAATTCTCTCAAGGACAAAGAGTGATCCTCCTACTCCACCCTACCAAGTCTCAGGAGAAAAAAATAATCGTTCTACCTTGAATATATTCCTATTTCAATAAAAAACAAAGTAAGTAATAGAGTCTTCTGTGATATCACCCAATAGACATCCACAGTGACATTCAATGGTTCACGGAGCACGTGTGGATCACCCATAGAAAGATTGTACCTATGAATCCTATAAAAAATATAAAGGTATGGAAAGAAGTAATTTAAAAAATCTTTAAATAACAAATAATTCCACAGGAAGGTAATACTTAATATATATAAATTAATTATAAATTATATTTGATAATCCATTCACATAGATTCTGAGGCTTCTATTTTTATAGTTCTAAAAAAAATTGGAATAAATTGATGTATTTAGATTATTGTTAATGGGTTTTACCACTTTTATTTCAACCAATAACCTTTAAGTGATGTTAGGGTAATTAGATATAAATTTATAATTATTTTTTGATTTTTGATTGATTATACACATTTACTATTAGTTTTAATTTTAGTTTAATCATTATTTAAATTTGAATATTGATATATTTTCACATTATTATTTGTTCTAAAAAATAAAATAAAAAATGGTTTAATATAATATGAAGGATATTTGAAGAACCCATCCAGTGGTTCTGAGTGTTCTAGCTAGAAAACACAAGATTACACAACAGGCATCGTGTTGGTCAAAATTGTGTACTCATGTAAACAAAACCAGGATGAACCATTATAAATTTGTGTTTTCATATAGTAAATATACACGACATATATTAATACACACCATTTTTTACTAGGCCATCCTTATACATATTTTTTTAGACTTTAAACCATTCAATTCACTAATATACCATGTAGTGAAGATTGTTTTTGGTGGAAGATGCATCCTGAATTTATTACATGAAACATGTGACTAATAATTATGTAACTAAAATGTTACATGGTGTTTAACTTAAATTCACATTGTTTACCTCATAAATATCCATGGCTGATAGACATGTCCAGTCTTTAGGCATGTGTCATGGATATATAGTGAAAATATATACATGGTGTATAGTTACCTTATACATGTTGTGTGTCTTAAATATTTAAGTGGAAAAGTTAAAATTAATTAATTAATTCATTAAAAGTAATAAAAAAAAACGTTTTGGGTTATTTATTAACAATACACATTTTTAAATAGTTTATATATATATATATATATATTAATTTCTCAACAAATTTCTGCCTAATTTTTGGATATTCACATAGTGTATGATCATCGCATGTTATGAACTTTACATGTATTGAAATCATCACACATCACATAATTTAAATGTTATTGTGTGTCATTTATTAATATCACATGCCATGTAATTATGTAATATTCTATTTGTGAATGATATTGAAATATCGTGAGATTTTAAAAGTGGAACATAATGTTTGATAGTGTATATGACACACAAAACCAAGATTAGAATAGTATTTAACAAAAAAATTCTTTGATATATACATATATATATATAAATATAAATTAATTTACTTTGATATATTTTGATTCATTCAACACAAGGTTTAAACAAAATGTGATACTCTATTAAAATATTATTATTTAAACGCGATTATTATAACATATCTGTTAAGTTGGAGGGTATCAATAATAATAACTTAATTATGAAAATTATTTATTTTACACATTTATAAATTAAACTCAATGGTTATCTATTGATTATAAATAAAATAATAACCAATTGAATGAAAAATAAATGTTTTTTTAACAAACTGAATTTTTCTAAAAGGCAGTTTAGTCTCTCTTTGTTCACATAAATTTAAATTAATTTTTTCCAAATTGAACAAATTTATTTGAAAAAATAAAATTCATTTTTGAAATAAAAATTTAAAAATTATCTTTGGGTGATTTTTTGATTATGTTCTAAAAAGTTTATTTTTTTGATGAATTGTGAAAAATAAATATTTTTATGGAAAACATTCATTTTTTAAAAAACTTTTTAAACTTTTGAAAGTTTTTCTATGGAAAAATTGTTTTTTACGTGTATGTGGGTTTAATTTAAAATTGAATTCCACCACTTTTGTGAATTGAATTTTGAAAAATGGATTAAATATTTGTAATAATAAAAAAAATTATATAATAAGGTCAACTTATTTTTTTTCATAATTAATTATAAAAATAGTAGAAATTTAATTACAACGGTTAGGGTTATAATCGGTTTACCGGGGGTAAAACTAAGAACATAAGAATAAAAAAGACCTAAAAAATTGTATAATTTCCTTTTTATGGATATATTTATAAATTATTATTATTTAATTAGAATATAAGGTGATTTTGAAATTTTTTCTTGGGAATGAATTTATCATTTTCTATTATTTTGGGAAATATCTAAGTAATTTCTAAAAAGGCCCCATTTCTTCACTTATAAAAAGACACTCCATACCCTCCCTTATTCACACATATCAATCCAGTTATCTAAAAAAAAAACCTAAATAATCCCTCTTAAACAACCTTATCTAGATTATATAACAACTTATTTCCCTAAATACCAACCCTCTGGCCCTTGAGAAGATATCCGAATGCGGTTTCTCTAAGAGAAGTTAACTATCTTCACTAAGATGTTTCATTTTATTTCTTATTTTAAGACATTAAATTATTTATTAAAACTTAAAATATAATAAATATAGTTCATATCATATATTTATACATCATTATGCTTATTTAATAAAATTTACCCATTTCGACTTCCATAAAATGTGAAACAAAACTGTAGATCATGTCTACAATGAACTATAACCTCTCAAAATGATGTAATTCATTTTACATCACCACCTCTCACTGTTGGATATAGTAAAATAATTTAACATATCTATATGATATTAATTAAATTAAAACACTTATGGAATTTTAATATCACATATAACTTCTTACCTTTCAACCCACTGGAAAAAATAGCGTTGCTCGATCGCACATATAGATTACGTCCTCCACATAGAAATGTGAAATGTTTTTCATTTTATTTTGAAATGGATTTTAATAAGGGTATATTTAATAAATATATATGAAATATTTTATATCATAATGACTCTATAAAACTTGTTGTATTATTTATCTTCCTTCTATTCAATCCATCAAAAAATAAAAATAGCGTTCACACGTACGTACGATTTACCGTCTCCAGGAATGGTGTAATCCATTTCTATATCTACATTTTATAAATTAATATAAATAAATAAATAAATAAATAAATAATATTTAGAATATTTATATCAGGTTTAAAATTATTTATATGATTTAACCATGAAAAAATTAAAATGAGTGACATTACTGATAAAAAACATACATGAAAAATGAAGGAATAAACACATGAAATAACAATTCTAACAAAGAATTGTTAAAAAATGGGTGATAAAATACTATAAGTAAATAATATCTAGTATGATATATATGATTATGTTTCTTTAATATATGTATAATAAAACTATTTTTATCTTATAGGAGGTTTGGAAACAAGTAAAGGAAGTCAATCCTTAGGTAAGTGTTTCTCATCTCACTTTTACGTTTTTGAGACATTTTCTATATTCACCATATATTACTTTGTGTGGTGCATATAATAACCATTTTGATATTTTATATCATGAATATTTATATCTTCATGTTATATAAAGTTTCATTTTAAGTTATTTCTTTCATGGGTCTTATGATTTAAAAGTTACCGTAGTGGTAAGGGTTTATTTCACAATCTCATCATTATACTAGATTGTTTTTGTTTAAGTCCCCCACAGGGAAATTATATTTTATTTATATGTTAAAACCAATATATTTATATATCCTTTTTTTATTAATGAATTTATCAAGTAATAGTACCATTTTCCCTCTCTTTGGTACTAAAAATTATATGGAAAATGTTTTTAAGAAAAGATGACTATATTTCTCTCTTCGATTGAAAATTATTTTTCTTCCAAAACCATGTTTTATAAGAAAAATTAAAAAATGTTTTTAATATGATAAAAATGAATTATTAAATAATTTTTTATGAGTTTTTTAATTTTTACAAAATGTTTTAAAGGAATCTTCATTTCATTTTCCAAATGAGATACTTTTTACCCTTTTTACAATAACATGAAAGAAATGTCTTTGTAACTTACATGAAATGTATGAAATTTTAAACCATCATGAGTATTGAATGTTTTAAAGAATATTTTCTAAGTATTCAAGGATATATTCAATGAATTGTATTTTCAATTTTTTTTGTGAACTTTTAGTTTTAAAAGGTTTTTTTCAAAGTGAAAAGGTTATTTTACTCAAGAATGTTTTAAAGGATTTTTCATGTAATTTATATTCATTAATGACAAAAACTCTTATTATACTTGTAATCCACTTGGAATATACTGAAATTACACCATCCATATTATTTATTCATATTTTTATGATAATTTTGACTAGGTGTGTACTATTTTATATCCATTCACCATATTACTCTGGATAGTTTGTGATTACTGATTGGGGTAAGTATTAGAATTTTGTACTTTAATTTTTCATTATGAATACTTATTTTTATTATATTTAACCTATTTAATATTAGGAATGAATTGGAATTATTAATTAATGGTTGGGTCCTAGAATTACATAGCTTCTCTATGAATTAATAGGCCTAATGAAATAAATTAGTTGGCCTAATTAAATGAGTTTTTACGCATAGTTTTAAACTGTCTTGTGAAATGTATTGAAAGTGTGTTTATGATGTCTAAAATTATGAAACCCCTAATTATGAGATTATTTATTGATGTACCTGTGATTATTTTATTTGTTATAATATCCATGGATAATTTTGAAGCTAATGTGATAATTTATATGGCTTTATTTGATCATTCTTTATTCCTTCCAAATTATGATCAAGTTTTTGTTTAAATAGAATGTGTTTCTATCATTTTCATTTCCATATTGATTCTTATTATTTATTCATGATATATTTTTCTAAAATCATAAACTTACAGACTATTTGATCTCACCCCTTTCTTATGTTTTATTTTTCTAAGGATACTAGAATGTGTTTTAGTGATTGATATGTAGTTATGTGCTAAGTAGAATAATGGAGTTCTCAAAGAAAATGATTTTTTTATTTTACGATTTTAAAATGTAATGTTAATTTCAAGTATGTGTCTAATTTACAATGACTGATAAACTATTCAGGCCTTTGGGAAGCGATATCTTGTATCTAGTTCCAATGTAATAATGTAACCACTGGATATGAGTTACTAGGCCCAGAGTTTTTATATTTGGTTTCAGAGAAAGTTTAGTATAAACATTGGGAACTTGATTTAGGAAAAAATAGAATAGGGAAAATAACCATATGAGTTACATTAAAGATAAGTCTATGTATAAGATAACATCCTAAAGCTTTGTTAAGGTAGATATTGTGTGGTTTTCCTAGAAGTACATCTGTTTCTAGATACTACAAATAGATGTGGTTCTAGAACTGATGTACCCAGGGGTAATAACTCTAAAAAAGGTGCATCAGGCTTAACTCGAATGTTGCTTAGAACATGACAATAGGGCTTACCACGTACCTAGTTTGACACTCCAAGGAGATATGCTTGGATTAATTCAAATTTTATTTAGAAAAAATTATTAAGGATTTGAAAATATTTTTTGTTTTTTAAAACATTCCAAAAGAAATAATGTTTATGATTATGATATTAGTAACGCATAAATTTTACAATTTATATTAACTATTTCACTAGTTCTGGGATTATACATTAAGGTTCATAATGTTATGATGTAATTTTGTGCATTATATTATTTAGAAATAGTTCCTAGTGGAAGGAATAGAATACATATAAATTCACATACCCCATGATGATATTCCCCTCCTAGTAATGATAATGAAGTTGGATCTACAGCTACAATTGAAACTGATAAAATTATAACCATATTGGGGGAGCTAACTCTGGCTATTAGAAATAACCTTTTTTGTATAGATAATTGTTTAAATATACTATATGATTTAACAATGTTAGAACACTTTATGTCTCATAAACCTTTATCGTTTAATGAGACTAAAAATCCATTTTTAGCTTAGAAATGGATAAGTTCCTTAGAAAAAATATTTTTTACTTTAAGAAGAAATGAAAGGTAGAAATTTGTCATAATAGTTTATTAACTCTCTTGATATACAGATCAAGGGTGGTTGTTGATTAAAAAAACTAAGGATGAGGAGGAAATAATATATATATAGATAAAGGATTTTAAGGAACTTTTCTTGGAAAAATATTTTCCTAGAAAGAAAATGGTAGATATGGAGAGACAATTTCTAAATCTAATATAAAATAATGATGAAAATGTTTCTATGTATGAATCCAAGTTTACAAGGCTTGTAAAGAATGATATATACTATGTAAAAAATCCAAATAGAAATTGTGACCATTTATTTTATAGAATTAACCAAATTATTCAAAGGGTAGAAATAGAAGAATAGGATGGAAGTGAAAAATATAGATAAATTTAAAAAGGGAAAGAATTATTTTCCCCCACATGATAATTGTGGAATAAAATACCCTGGCACTTGCTTGAAGAGAAAGGGATTTTTCTATAAGTGTGAAGAGAAGGCCACCATTCTCGTGATTCCAAGGGAAATAAATAAATTTTCAATGTTAAATTCTTCAACATTAAAGATATGGTGTACTATGCAAATGAATATCTCGAGCTTCATGGGAATATAACCTTGACTAAGATAAGGGATCAAGGTCAATCTTATGTTATTACTTCAATCAAAGTGTAATGATTAAAGTGATTATATATTTTGATTAAATAATCATGTTATAAAAGTATTTTATCAATGATATTATGATTATAAGAATCATAAAACATATACGAATTTTATTGTAGTAGTTCTTCTATAAGGATTTGAATAACTGTGTTGAATGATACAGATTATCAAGAAAAGTGATATAGTGGAAAGTTTATGGTCAAGGGAGGAAAACCCTTAAGAGATGCCTGATGTTGGGATAATAATGATAAATATGTGTTTATGTTATAATATTGGTGACCTAGAAATTAGTGAGTGATTTTATGGTTCATGTTACCTTTTCTGGAATTTACTTATTTTTTTGGAATTGTGGAATAAATTTGATAATTTTAGATTCTATTTAAGGAATAAGGATAAAAATAATTTTTGGAAGCATACATGTTTTTATTATGGTTTTAAGGTGGTCAAGGTATTCAAATATTTTATATGTAACATTAAGAGCTATATAATATTGTTTGGGGAATCAAATGTTAAGTTGAATTTGGAAATTTAGTGACTTTCCATCTAAATATTTAGAATTTGAATTTAGAGAGACACATTTTGGATTAGTCTTAAGACTAACTATTTATGAAATGGTTTATGTTGAACTTTTAGGTTATTTTTGAGGTTTTAGAAATTAATGTGTTATCAGATAACTCATGTTAACCATTTTGATCATGGAACGTATCTAAAGAGAGGAGGAATGGCTTTTAATTCTTTTTATGATCCATTAAGGATTAATTTTAGTGATTAATTCATTAAAAATCATTTTAGATATTCATTTATAAGAGTAATAAATTAATTGGTAATTTATTGAAGCATAAAAAAATTATGAAGTTATTCATATGAAATAAAAATAAATCAAGAAGTTATATTTTCTAAGGTTATCATTCTAGATGGTAAAGGAATTACTCAACATTAAGAAAATGATCTTGAAACAAAATTATTATCATAGTATCTTCATTTATGATGATACAAATGGTCTTTAAAGTCATTAAATATTTATAGATTTTAAGTCATTAAATTTTCTAGATCATTCACTTTCTTACAGTCAATAATATTAATCACTCTCTATAATTATTTACTATTTTCTTCCATGTCCATATCATTGCTTCCCACTGATGTTTTCCTACTTGAAAGCCCAGTAATTTATTATTTTATATTACCTTCGTACTTACCTTTATATCTTATCAAAAGGATGTTTTATTAACCATTTTTATGATTTAGGTTTCCAAAAATGGTATTATTAAATTTCAAAGCCTTGATTACTGAGATC
Organism: Viscum album; assembly: GCA_963277665.1. NCBI lineage: Eukaryota > Viridiplantae > Streptophyta > Magnoliopsida > Santalales > Viscaceae > Viscum > Viscum album. The sequence goes on from OY728155.1 coordinate 1,233,113,465, forward strand.
AATATTAAATTGTGGGGATGTAATTTGTTTAAGGAGAATAGAATATAACCCCCCCCCCCAATTTGAAAAGAGGACCATATTGCACAATAGAATTAATTACACATAAAAACAATCTTATAAGAGATTGAAACACCTTAAAATTTTACGATATAAATGTATTTTTAAATAAATAAAATCTCCTCAATTGCTTGGGATACACAAAAAACTGGGTTTAAATAAAACTCCGTATTCTATTATAAAATTATTATTTAAACATGACCATTATAAACAATTTTTTAAGTTGGAGAGTATGAATTTGACTAAATGAATCAAGCAAATTATACAGTTTATACAAGTATAAAATAAATTCAATGGATATCTATTGAATATAAATAAAATAAAAACCATTAGGAAGAAAAATAATTTTTTTTTGAAAAACACTACATTTCTATATGGCAGGTTAGTCATGTTTTTATGAATATAATTTAAAATTAATTTTTAAAATTTTAAAAAATTTATTTGAAAAAATAAACTTTAACTTTTAAATATACATGTAAAATTCATTTTTGGGTGGATTTTTTTATAATTTTATGAAAATAATAATTTTTTTGATGAATAGTGAAAATACTGATTTTTTTTGAAAAATGCATTTTTTTAAATTATTTAAAAATTTAATTTATATTTTAAATTTATATTAAAATTAAATTAGTTCAATTATATTAAAATTTAACTAATTTAGTTTTTTAATCAATTTAATATTGAATTTTGATATAAAACATTTTTAAACTTCTAAATATTTTTTTCGAAAGAATCATTCTTTCGATTGTATGCAGGTTTAATTTTAAATTGAATTATTCCAATTATGTGAATTGAATTTATAATAACTAATAAAATATATGGAATAATAATAATTTATATTACATAATAAGTTCAAATTAATTTTTATCATATTTAATAGTAAGAATAATAAAAAATTATTTATTGTGGTTACAGTGAAAACAACTTTATTAGGGGTTAAACTCAGATGATATGGGTTTAAATTACCAATAAAATTGTGTTATTTATATTTTATAGACATATTTAGATTTTATAAATCCCAAATTATAATATAATATCATTTGGTTTCAATTTTTTTAGAATTAACTTATCACTTTGGATTCATTTGGAAACTTTCCAAGTAATTTCAAAGAAGTTACCCCTTCCAAACTTATAAAAAAATTCCCTCCACTCACTTATTCACAACGATAAAGAAATTAATATTGACAAAAAACTTCCAAAATTCATCCCTAAAATACTTATCCACATTATATAACTTATTTTCTTCCAAAAAGACCTATCCTAGGGTCCTTACGAAGCGATCCAAAAGAAGATTCTTTAAGAGAAGGTAATTATCTTCACCAACATCTTTCTTTTTCTTTATTATTTTAAAACAATAAATTATTTATTAAAACATCCAATATAATAACAAAATTTTATCCCATAAGATTAGATTTTATTATTTTTATTTTATAATATTTATCCATATCCACTTCCATCAAATGCAAAATGAAACTGTAGATCATGTGTACGATGGACTATCACTTTGCGAACATATGAAATTAATTTTCCATCACCGCCTCTCATAGTTGGATTTAGTGATGGATTTAACATATTTATACGATATTTATTAAATTAATATAATTTTTTAATTATAATATAACATATAATTTCTTACCTTCCAACCCATTGTAAAAAAATAACATAGGTCATGTATGCGTGTGGACTACCGCCTCCACATAGTGAGGTGAAATGTTTGTCGCTTTATTTAAAAATGGATGGTAATAAAGATATATTTAAAAAATATATATGATATAATTGATATCCAAATTAATCTTTAAATTTTTATCTATTATTTACCTTCCTTTCGTTCTATCTGTCAAGAAAAATGTAAACAACTTTCATGCGTGCGTACGGCTTACTGTCTCCATAAACGGTGTAATCCATTTTCTATCTATAAATTTTATAAATTAATATAAATAAATATTTAATTAATATATAGGATATTAATATACGGTATAAAATTATCAATATTATTTAACAATAATTATAGTAAAAGGACAGAAATTACCTAAACAAAACAAGAAAAACGAGGCAATTATCACCAGAAACATTGACTTTGAAAAATAATAATTAATAAACAGGGGATAAAAGACTATAATTGAATCATGTATAGTATGTGATATATTATTATGGTTCCTTAATAGATGTATAATAAACATATATTTATGTTATAGTAGGTTCTGACACATATAAAGGAAATCAAACCTCTGGTAAGGGTATCTCATCGCACTTTTACTTCCGTGATACATATGCCATAGTCACCAATTATTCCATTTTTTGGTGTATATATTGATCCTTTTGATATTTAATATCATGAATGTATTTCTAATAATTTTATTTAAAGATTAATTTGAAGTTATTTCTTTTACGAGGATTTTGATTCAAAAGTTTCCAATGTGGTAAGTGTTAATTTGAAAATCTCATCATTTTTCGGAATTGTTTTTATTTATGCCTCCCTTGGAGGATTTATTTTTTATTTCTATATTAAAACCAATATATTTCCATATCCACTAGTTTTTAATGAAATTTTAATATAATATTACCATTTTTACTGTCTTTGGTACTTAAATTGATTGAGAATTTATTTTTAAGAAAAGATTACTGTAATTTTCTCTTTGGTCAAAAAATCCCTTTTATTCCAAAACCATGTTATCTAAATATGGTTTCAAAAATGTATTTAGAATTCTCCAAGTGGATTAATAAATATATTTTTACCCATGTTTAACTTAGTACAAAATGGTTTAAAAGGAATCTTCTTTTCATTTTCTAAATGAGGTTATTTATACCCATTTTACAAAACTGTAAAAGGAATGGGTTTTCCTATTATATGACATGTATGGAATTTACCGCTGTCTTGACCACTCAATGTTTTAAAGAATATTTTACAGGTTTCCAAGTTTATTTTCAAAGAAAATTATTTTCAAAATATTTTTTGAACTTTTATTTTTAAAATGTGATTTTCAAAGTGAAAAGGTTATTTTAATCAAGAATTTATTTAAAGATCTTTTCCTAAAATTTTAATCCATCAATGATAAAAACCCTTATTCTACTTATGATTCACTAGGGATCTATTTTAAATACACCATCCTTAAAATTCCTCAAGACTAGTTATGATAATTTTAACTGGGGATGTCCTATTTTATTAACATTCACCATATTACTCTCGATGGTTTGTGATTATTAATTTGGGTAAGTATTTATATTTTGTATGTTTGTTTTTTAAAATAAATGTTTGTGTTGCTTATGTTTCACCCCTTGTATGTGAGCAGTGCATTGGAATTATTAAGGGTTGGTTTGGGCTTGGAATTACTTATCCCCATGATGCATTGGTATGTCACATGAGGCAAATCAGTTGGCCAAATTAAATTTGTTTTAAACCATATTTTTAAGTTATATTTTGAAAGGTCTTGAAAGTATATTTATGATGTTTAGTATTATGAATTTCCTTATTATGATATTAGTTATTTATGTCCTTGTTATTATTCGATTAGTTAGAATATCCATGGATTAGTTTCAAGCTCATGTGATTATTTTTATGGATTTATTTGATCATCATTTATTCTTACTATATTATACTCAATTTATTGTTTAAGTGGAATTTTTTTAAGTTATTTGCATTTCAAAATTGATTATGCTTATTTATTCATGATAGATTCTATTGTACGCATACCCTTACAGAGCATATAATATTACCATTTTCTAATGTTTTATTTTCCCTAAGATACCATGAAGTATTTTTGTGGTTGATATACAGGGATATGTTGAGGGTAATAATTCAATTCTCAAAGAAAATACTTTGTGTATTTTATGTTTTTGAATGATAATTTGAATTTCAAGTATGTATCTTGTTTACAAAGACTAATAAAATTTTCAGTCCTTTAGGATGTGATTGCTTTTATCTAATTACAATGTAATAAAGTAACCATCAGCTCCAGGATATTATGGTCAGGGTCTTTACAATTGGTATTAGAGAAAGTTTATTAGAAACTTTGTGAAATAGATTTAGGAAAACATAGAATAGGTAATATAACTATATGAATTACTTTAATGATAAGTCTATGTATAGATAATATCCAAAAGTTTTGGTAAGTTATAGATTAAGTGGTTATACTTGTAATACATCCCTTTGTAGATACTATATGTGGATATAGTTTTGGAACATATATACCTAGGGGTAAGGTGTGTCATCCTTGACTTGAACATTACCTAGTAAATGACAATGAGGCTTATAAAACACCTTATTTGACACTCTCGATGGTTATAATTGAATTAATTCAAATTTTCTTTCTAAATCATTTTGAAGGATTTGAAAATATTTTTATGATTTAAAAAATATTCCAAAGAAACCATATTTAGGATTATGAGATTATTAATGCATTATTTTTTCATTTTATGTTAAGTGTTTCACTAGTTTTTTGATTATACATTATATTTCATAATGTTATGATCAAATATCGTGTATGAAATTGTTTACAAATGGTGTCTAGTTTAAGGAATGAAAACCATATCAATTCATATACCCTACATATGTATTTCCCTCTTAAGAAATATAATTAAGCTGGAGTTGGAGCTATAACTAGAAATTAAAAAATTATAACACTGAAAAAATGGATATTTGCGACGGGTCAAGGGCTCGTCGCAAATAACCTGTCGAAAGGGGTTATTTGCAGCGAGTCGATTACCCCATCGCAAATAACCTTTATTTACGACGTGGTCTTACCGCCCATCATAAAAGATTTGGCAAGAAATACGCGCCAAACCATGGGTAAGGGTATTTGCGACGGGTTCCCATTCCTGTTGAAAATAGCCGACGACAATTTTTAGTATTTGTGATAGGATATTTGCCCAGTTGCAAAGACGTTGTCAAGAAGTGGTATTTGTGACAGGCCCCATCACAAATAACTTTTTAACGGTCCACTATAATTAATGCAGACAAAGGTATCTGGGATGGGCCACCCATCACAAATACCCCCGTCACAAATAATCTAACTTATGTATACCCCCATCCGTTTTCCTATCATTTCACTCTTTACTCAACTTCCCTCTATCTCTACTCAAGAATTTTTTTCTACATTTTCTCATAGTTTAAACTTTCAAATCAGAGCATTATTTGCGACTTTAATACTCTGAAAGATTTAGTTTCAAGGTATTTTTATCAATTTTTATATTGGTTAGTCAATTTTATTTTATTTCAAATTATTTATAATTTTTTTTAATTAGATGTAAATTAATTAAATTAGAATTATATATTTGTTTTTTATTATTTATTTTTATGAATAGTTATATAAAGTGTTAATTAGAAATAAATTGTAATAATTAGTAATAATTAGTAATAATTAGTGATAATTGGTAATAAATTGTAATAAATTGTAATAAATCGTAAAAAATTATAATAAATAGAAATAAATAGAAATAAATAGATATAAATATTAATAATTAGAAATAAATAGTAATAAATAGTAATAAATAGAAATAACAGTAATAAATAAAAATAAATTGTAATAAATAGTAATATTTAGATATAAATTGTAATAATTAGAAATAAATAGTAATAAATAGTAATAATTAGTAATAATTAGTAATAAATTGTAATAAATTTTAATAAATTGTAATAAATAGAAGTAATTATTAATAATTAGTAATAATTCGCAATAATTAGTAATAAATTGAAATAAATATAAATAAATTGAAATTATTAGAAATTATTAGTAATAATTAGGAATAATTAGTAATAATTAGGAATCATTTGGGATAATTTGGAATAATTAGGAATAATTAGGAATTAATAGGAATAATTAGTAATAATTTGTCATAATTAGTAATAAATAATAATAAATAGTAATAAATAGTAATAGACCGTAATAAATAGTAATAAATAGTAATAAATAGTAATAAATAGTAAAAAATAGTAATAATTAGTAATAAATATTAAAAAATACTAATAATCTGTAATAATTAGTAATAAATAGTATTAAATAGTAATAATTATTAAAAACTAGTAATAATTAGAAATAACTAGTAATAATTAGTAATAATTAGTAATAATTATTTAAAAATAGTAAAAAATGGTAAAAAATTGTAATAAATAGTAATAAATAGTAATAAATAGTTATAAATAGTAATAAATTGTAATAAATAGTAATAATTAGTAATAATTAGTAATAATTATTAATAAATAGTAATAAATAGTAATAAATAGTAATAAATAATAATAAATAGTAATAAATAGTAATAAATATTAATAAATAGTAATAAATAGTAATAAATAGTAATAATTAGAAATAATTTGTAATAATTAGTAATAATTACTAATAATTATGAATAAATAGTAATAAATAGTAATAAGTAGTAAGAAATAATAACAAATAGTAATAATTAGTAATAATTAGTAAAAGTTAGGAATAATTAGTAATAATTAGAAATAATTAGTAATAATTAGAAAAAATTAAGAATAATTAAGAATAATTAATAATAATTAGGAATAATTAGGAATAATTAGGAATAATTAAGAATAATTAGGAATAATTAGGAATAATTAGGAATAATTAGGAATAATTAGAAATAATTAGGAATAAATAGAAATAATTAGAAATAAGTCACAATATATTTGAGTACATTGACAAACTGCAAATTTTTTTAGATGATTGGCGACATTCCTTTTGATCGACTCCTTAGCTCCTTATAAATTTATTCCATTAAAATCAATATGAGAAATCCAGTCGTACATACGTTTGATTAGATTTTTCATAGTTATTTAACGCGGAGAAAGTTTCAAGGCGGCGAGTCATTAGAAAAAAGTGGCTCTTTTACCCGATGACTCATCCCCTTTAAACTTTATATGACTGAAATCACTATGAATAGTCTACTCTGATGTGAAAATATTCATTTTCATATGAACGAGAGCATGGATAACAACACAAAAAGGCCTCCCTTCTCTCTATCCTCGTGCATATGAAAATGGATATTCGTACATCAGAGAAGACTTTTCATAGTTCTTTTAGTCACATAAAGTTGTAAGAGGATTAGTCGTCGTGTAAATGAGATGCCGCCAAACTGTTGGAAATTGAGCTACAGGTAATTAAAAATAATTAGTAAAAAATACCAAAAATTAATAAAAATTACTAGTAATTAGTATGAATTTTTATAAATGAGTGTAGATTAGTATAAATGATTAAAAATAGTTTGAATATCTATAAAATAATAGAAATTATTATAAATTGCTAGAAAAGAGAATTTAATTGTCTTTTATTTTTGGATATTATTTATCTTATATCTAATTATAAAAAATAAGTAATTATTTAATTTTTTTTAGAAAAATATTGAATGAGGTAGTCGAAAATAGTCATTATTAGATAATAGTGCTTGGATAACTCAGTCTAGGAATCCAAAAAGTTCTGGTTTAAATCATGTATATATTGAGGGTGTTTAATATTTCTAATCATTTGAATCATCGAAACCTAATTTTTTTTCAAAAGGTACAATTAAGTGTCCTTGTAAAAAATGTTCTATGAGGATGTATGAAATTTTTAACAATGTTGGAAGTCATTTGTTATGTTTGGTTTTCATCTAGATTATGTGTTTTGGTATCAACATGGTGAATGAAATTCCAGAGAAGATATTAATAATTTGGTTCTAGATCTAGATTGGTTTCAAAATTAAGTACATGATGTGGAAGGTCCGTATGTTCAACAAACTGAAAATCAGAATGATATTGATTTAACTCTCGAGTTAGAACCATCTCACTTATATGAGTTTTTGAGGTCCGCCGAGGATGCCTTATATTCTGGTTGCAAGATAAGAAAGTTTAAATATGTTTCTGAATTTATGGTACTTAAATAAGATAATGGATTTTCAAATAGTTGTTTTGATCAGATATTCTATTTGTTAAAACACTGCAACCTAAAGGAAATGTTTTTACTTCAAATTTATATGAGAGCAAGAGGATGGTTTATAATCTGGGTTTTGGTTATCAAAATATTAACGCATGTTCAAATAATTTTATCTTATATTATGGTAAAAATGATTTTTTTTGGATAGTTTTCTTGCACATGGAAAATCAAGGTATAAAAAATATCAACTAGGGTAGTATGGATTTGTTCCTGTAAAACAATTGAGATGTTTCTCGCTCACACCTAGGTTGAAGCATTTATTTATGTCTCAAAACAGATCATCATTGATGTCATGGAAGAAAAACAACATTTCAACCACTAAAATCTTAAATCATCCCTATAATAGAGATTCGTGGAAACATTTTGACCAAGTGCATATGTTGTTTGCTTTAGGATCCCGAAATTTATGATTGGGTCTTTTTACTAATGGTTTTTATCCATTTGGTTCTTATAGTAGTCAGAATTCAAATTGTCATGTCTTTATAACTCTATATAATTTACCTCCATGGATGTTGATGAAGGAGTCATATATCTTTTTTACCTTATTAATTCGGATCATCCAAAAAGATATCGATGTTTATTTGAAACCATTTATTGATGAGTTAAATTAACTATAGAGTAATGGTGTCAGTACATATGATGTTTCTATGAAACAAAACTTCCTACTAAAATATGCCTTGATGTGGATAATTAGTGACTTCCCAACATATTGCATATTATCTGGTTGGAGTACACATGGTCCAAAATCATGTTCATACTATTTGAGAGAAGACCAAGCATTTATTATCTTCAATGGAAAAAACTTATTTTTTCGACTATCATCGCAGATTTCTTCCATCCGATCATCCTTTTCGAAGAAACAAATATCATTTTAGAAAAAGGAACTGTTAAAAAATATAGGCCTCCAAAAATGATCTCGATTATAGTGTTAAAATTAATTATTTTTTCATTATCTCTCATCACATTTGGACCAAAAATAAACCAATATAAAATTAATGGGTTTGGAAAAGAGAAAAATTGAATAAAACCCAGATTTTTTTGGGATTTTCCATATTGGTCTGATTTGTTGGTCCGTCGCATGTTGTATGCAATTCATATTGGGAAAAATATTTTGATAATTTATTCCATATAGTTTTGGATACACCAGGTAAGACCAAAGATAATATGAAGGCATGATTAGATATTGCCAAAATTTTCAAGTGACTAGAACTTAAACTATTTGAAAATGTCAGATTATAGAAGATAATGAAGCCAAAAGTAGATTATATAATTTCCAAAGGGAGTCGTTAATTATTTTTTCAATGGATTATAGATTTGAGACTTCCAGATGGTTATTCATCCAATTTTGGAAGATGTGAAAGAAAGAATCATATTATTGGATTGAAAATCCAGGATTGGTAATTTTTAATGGAAAGACATAAGCCAATTGGTTTAAGAGTTTTGTGAAATCCAATTATTTGGGATGTGCTAACCGACATATAATATTTTTTTCAAGACATTTGCACATCCACAACAGAGTATAATGCAGTAAGAAAACTTCTAGAAGATGTCACTTTAATTTTATATAAACTGGAAAAAATATTCCGGCCAGGTTTATTTGATTTAGTGGAATATTTAATAATACATTTTTAACTGAAACAAAATGTGGAGATCCAGTGTAGTTTTGATGGATGTAACCATTTGAGAGATGATGACAACAATTGAAAAAAAGTATGTAACAAAGCATCTGTTAAAGACTCAATTGCAGAATCTTATTTGCAAAAGGAAATTTCTTTTTTCTCCTCTTATTACATTCAATCTAAATATCCATCAAAACATAACCACATGATCTTTAATGAGGGAAATGTTGTCGATGAAATTAATAATAAATTATCAGTGATAAATCAGCCCAAACTTGGCTTTGGTGGAGTTTATGAACGATGTCATATGATGAACATCAAAGAGCTCATACATATATTCTGCTGAATTGTGAAGAAATGAAACCATTCGCACTGTGAGTACTTATATCACTTATTCTATAATTTTTATAACAATATATTAGTCTTATTTTATTTTTAGGTTATATAATAATCATATCAAAAAATAGTTTCCACAAATTACAAGAGCTTCTGTTGAAAAGTTATGTCAAAAAAATTTCTCCTACTGGTTTCAAAAACTTGTAACGTAAATTATTTTTTATTTCACATAAAAAAATTAATTTAATACTTATTATGGTAATAATTGTTTTATAACTTTTCATGTATCTCAACATGGTGATAAAATTGATAATCGATTGTCTTTATTGAGCAACCCATCATACAAAATGGTTAAATATTATAATGCATATGTGGTGGATGGTTATCGATTTAATACACGTGCATATGGGGAATAAAAAAAATGAATAATGGTTTTTCTTGAGAGTATCTCATCATAGAGAAATTGAAGTTGAATTTTATAGCATGCTTGAAGAAATCATTCAAGTGTATTATCTAGGAAAACATTACATAATTTTGTTTAAAAGTCTATACTTCGATATTGAGATAGGCTTACATGTTCATCCAATCCATGGAATCATTGATATTAAATATAAAAGTTTTCTTGTAGTAAATGAACCATTTTTATTAGCTCATCAGACACATCATTTTTATTATCCAAATTACTGTACTACTTTAAGGGAGTTGGGTGATTGGTTGATCATAATAAAAAATAAATCTCAAGAGTATCAATTTACTGAAAGTGAATGTGGATCTGCAGAAGTGAAAGGAATTAAATTTTTTTCAGAGAATTCTATGAATACATCTTTTACACGAAGAGACATGAATATCATTAATGACACCCCATAGTTAAGAGTTGATGGTGATAATGATGTTAATGATGGTACAACTGAATTTGAAATGACAAGAGATGATGAAACTAAAACTAATTTGGAAATTGATGATGTTGAGGTTGAAGATGAAGACATTGACATCAAAAGCTATGAAGATGAGGATGGAGATGAACATTGACACAATTAAATTCAGGTTATAATCATATATAATATGTATCTATATATAATAGTTATTTTCAATTGTTTGCTAACAACAATGATTTCTTATTTCAGATGGATGAAGATCTGTTTCGTATATTGCAGGAGGGCGATCAACCTTTGGACGAGCTGGAGGTCAAATTAGTCAACCCTCAGACTGTCGGTAGTTCAGGGGGCAATTAGAGGGGTTGTGGTCTTGCCCGATTGATGATTCCTGACATATATCTAAGTGACGTCCACATCTTTGGTTGGATCTTCTCATGCAGATGTATGTTTTCCTGTGAATTTTAGTTAGTTTTCACTAATTTATTTATATAATAATATATTGATTAACTATTCTTTTATTTTTTCATAGCTTTGTGCATATAACTACTAGAAAAATATATTATTGGGACATGTCCTTTGCTATGGGGTACCGTCGCAAATGACCCATCAAAAAGAACAACTTTGAAAATATTATTTTTTGCATTGGACTATCACAAAACTTTATTATTTGTAATGGGTTAGCAACTCGTCCCAGAAAACTTTCGACATTTTTTAAGAAACTATTTGCGACGGGCCAGCGACTCGTCGAAAATAGACTCCCTGTTTTGACTCTTTTGCGACGGACCATCTCAATTAGTCCTCAAAATATAGAAAAATAAACTCTTTTGCGATGGACCATCACAATTAGTATTTGCGATGACCCATCACAAATAGTTAAAAAAAATTATTTTTTTTAAAAATAATAATAATATAATAATATTATAAAAAAATCATATTATTAATATTAATAGATTTTTTTATAAAATAATAAATATAATATTATATTAATATAAATAAAAAATTAATATTATTATTAATTGAACAAAATTAATTATAAAATAATTAATTAATAAAATAATAAATACAATAAAAAATTAAATAAATAATAAAATACTATAATTTTTGAGACAATATAAGACACCCACTATTTAAACCATTAAAGGGTTAATATTAAAAAATACATTCAAATGTTTCATCATAAAATAAAAATACATATCACTAAGGGGGAGGGTCGTTAGGTGAAGATGGGGGAGGGAACTCCATCCGTAAACTGTGAGTCACACGTTGCATGTACTCCATCTCCTGCTCCTTCTCCTACTACCATAGACCATCTCATCCTATATCTACTACTTCTACTCCTATTATTGCTGTAAGAGGAAGTCTTCCTAATTTTTCTGCTTCCACAGACACATCCCCTCCTTCTCCCTATACACAGTCTCTATAAGCTCAATCTGAGCTCCCAATTACTCATGATACCATGCATGAGATGATGATGACTCTCCATGATCTCCTCTCGATCTAGACACCGACATTATAGAGGTGCCATAAAACCCCCAGGGGTCACTCGAGAGATGATACCAACAACTCGGCCTTTCTCGATGCCATATTGGGTCGCCTGCATCCATGTTGCCTCGTCAAATTAGGGGGCACCGGTCTGCCCATCATCCTAAGCCTGACTCACAACATATGTCTAAGACGTTGCAGCCTCATATGACTCTTTAAATTTTAATTTAAAATTAAAATAGTTAAAATATTATTTGTAGTTAAATTTAAAAAACAAAAAACACTTATACTGATCCCAATCTGGCGCTGGCGAGCACCTCTAATCACCCTAGTGGCTATATCACTGTACTTCCTCCTATAAATTTTTTACTCCATAAAATTGGGTTGTGCGATTTCTTATATGAATATAAAATAAACCATTTACACTTAAAGTTATATACAGTATTTAAGAATAATGTATTTACCATATTCTCCCAATGCGTACTGAACGTACAACTACCGGCTTGATATGTCATCTCCTGTCTCCCCCTATTTTCCCAACCTTCTAATGATCGAGTCTAAAATCTCATACTCAACCAGTGTGTACATAATCCATCCCAAAAATGAGATGAAATATAACCAGGTTGATGGATGTGACATGTCTCATCAAACTTCTTCACTCATGATTTCTCTATTGCTTTCCTTTTCAAATTATGCAAAAACTGAGTGCAATGCAAATGTATAGCTCCCTTCCATGCCTTCCAAATAGCCTCACACATGCTCTCCTCAATGGTATAATGTAAACCCTAAAAATAATTTATTATATTAAGTTATTAATTAAATTAATTTCAAGATAAATATTATTTATTCACGTACCTGCCAATACCCGAACATGTTCTGCTGAACATCAATGGGAATATGAACCCATGACACTCATGCATTAGAAAAATAATTGTGAAATATAGCGCTTACCTTTACAACAGCTATATGTGTAAATCTTTGAAAAAAAGAATAATTAATCCAACATCTAGAATATAAATAAATTAATGAAAACTAACTAAAATTCACATGTAAACATACCTCTATGTGTGTGAACTGAACCCAAGATGTAGATAGCGCTCTGGTATAAGGTTGGGAATCATCAATTAGGAAAGACCAAACCCCCTCTGAGTGCCCCCTGAACTACCAACAGTCTGATGGTCGGTTGATCCGACCTCCTGGTCATCCAAAGGTAGATCGTCCTCCTGAAACATAGGAAACAGATCATTTTCCTTCTGAAATACGAAGTCATTATTATTAGTAAACAATTGAAAACAACTATTATATATAGATATATACCATATATGATTCTAAGTAGCATTTAACTCTGTCAATGTTCATCTTTATCCTCATATTCATAGTTTTTCATGTTAATGTCTTCATCTTCCACCTTAGCATAATCAATTTCAATATAATTTTCAGTTTCATGGTCTCTTGTCATTTCAAATTCAGTTGTAACATCATTTTTATCATCACCACCATTGGCCCTTGTTTATGGGGTGTCATCAATGATATTTGTGTTTCATCGTGTAAAATATGTATTTAGAGCAGTCTCTTAAAAAATTTCAATTCCTTGTACTTTAGCAGAACCACATTAACTTTTAGTAAATTGATTCTCTCAATATTTAATTTTTATTATGCATCACCAATCACCCAACTCCCTTGAAGTAGCACAATAATTTTCATAATAAATATGATGTGCTTGATGATCAAATAAAAGTGGTTCATTTAATGTAAGAATAATTTTATATTTAATATCAATGGTTATATGGATTAGATGAACATGTAATCCTCTCTCAGTATCTAACCATTGATATTTAAACATCATTACGTAATATTGTCCTAGATAACACAATTCAATGATTTCTTCCATCATGCCGTAAATGTTAACTTTAATTTCACTATGATAAGATCCTCTCCAACAAACACCACTATTCGTTGTTTTTTTTGATTCCTCATATGTACGTGTATGAAATCGATAACTATTCACCACATATAAATTATAATATTTAACCATTTGGGATGGTGGGTTCCTAAATAAAAAAAATCGATTATCAATTTTATCACCATGTTGAGTTACCTGAAAAGTTTTAAAACAATTATCACCATAACAAGTAATAATTTGATTTTTTATGTGAAATAAAAAATAATTAACATTACTAGTTTTTTAAACCATTTGGGATTTTTTGAAAGAATTATTCTAGAAAAACTACTATAATTTATGGAAACTATTTCTTGATTTTATTATCAAATAACCTAAAAATAAAATAAGATTAATGTACTGTTATAAAAATTATAGAATAAGTGATAGGAGAACTCATAGTACAAATGGTTTCATTTCTTCACAGTTCAGTAGAATACATATACGAGATCTGTGATGTTCATCATCTGAAATCCATCATTCATGAACTCCACTGAAGCCAAGTTCTAGCTAATTGAAAACTGATAATTTATTTCTGATGTCATCCCCAAAATTTCCTTATTACGTCTCATGAAGTTGTTTTTTGATAGATACTCTGAATGAAAGTAATGAGAGAATAAAAAATAAATTTCCTCTTGAAAATAAGATTCTACAATTGACCCTTTAACCGATGATTTTTTATATATATTTTTTCAATTTCTACATGCATCTCTCAAATGGGTACATCCATCGGAACTACACTGGACCTTCAAATTTTTTTTCACGTGGAAAATGTAATACCAAATGTTTTATTGAATCAAACAAACATCATGAGAAGATTTTTTTTTTCAGTTTACATAAAATTAAAACGAAATCTTGTTATATTTTTCTTACGACATCATAGTTTTATGTCGATGCACAAATATATCAAAAATAATATGATATGTTTGTTAGAGTATCCAAAATCATTGTATTTAACAAACCTATTAATCCTATTGGTAGAATTCTTTCCATTAAAACATTAATATCATGATTTCTCAATCTGATAATATGACCATTTCTGACACATCTTCCCAAATTGCTAGCATAACCATATGGAAGTCTCAAATCTACAGTCCACTGAAAAAATAATAAAGGAATCTCTTTGGAAATTGTATAAGCTACTTTTGGCTTCATTAACTTCAATGATATCACATTTTCAAACAATTCAAGTTTTGGTTGCTTTCAAATTTTGGGAATATCTAATCATGGCTTCACATTGTCTTTGGTCTTACCTGGTGTATCAAAAAATGTATGAAATAAATTATCAAAATATTTCTTCTCAATATGTATCACATATAACACGTGACAAACTAAAAATTCAGACCAATATGGAAAGTCCTAAAAAATGTTCCATTTTATCAAATTGTACTCTTTTCCAACACCCATCAATTTTTTGTTGGTTTATTGTCGGTACAAATGTGATGGGAGGTAATAAAGAGATAATTGATTTTAACTTTGTACCTGAGATCTGTGTTCAAGGCCCATCATTTTCAACTATTTCTTTTTTCTGAAATGATATTTTTTTTTCAAAAAGGATGATCAGTGGGAAAAAATATGCGATGAGAGTAAAACAAAACAAGTTATTTTCTATTGATGAGCATAAATGATTTGTTGTATCTCATACAATATGAACATGATTTTTGACCATGTGTACTCCAACTAGATAACATTCTATATTCTGGGAAGACACCAATTTTACACATCAATGCAGCTTTCCATAGGAAGTTTTGTTTCACAGCAACATCATATGTACTAAAACCATTACTCCACAGTTAATTTAACTCACCAATCAATGTTTTCAAAAAAATATAGATATTATTTTTCAAATAAGCTTAAATTGTTAAGGTCAAAAAGATATATAGCTCCTTCATCAACATACATGGAGGTAATATATACAGTGTTATAAAGACATTCCCACATGAATTCTGAATACTATAAGAACAAAATGGATAAAAACTGTCAGTAGAAAGACCTAATCACATGTTTCGGGATTCTAAAGAAAATGACAGATGCACTTGGTCAATATGTTTCCATGAATCACCACCAGTTGGATGATGAAAGCTTTTACTGGTTTAAATGTTGGTTTTTTTCCATGACATCAATGATACTATGTTTTGAGATATAAATAAACACTACAATCTAGATGTGATCGGGAAATATCTCAATCATTTTATAGGAACAAATCCGGACTTTCCTGTTTGAGATTTTTTATACCTTGATTTTCCACATGTAGGATAACTATCCAACAAATAATTTTCATGATAATATAATGTGAATTTATTTTAACATGCATGAATCTT
This sequence comes from Viscum album, assembly GCA_963277665.1. Taxonomy (NCBI): domain Eukaryota; kingdom Viridiplantae; phylum Streptophyta; class Magnoliopsida; order Santalales; family Viscaceae; genus Viscum; species Viscum album. The sequence goes on from OY728155.1 coordinate 1,233,130,004, forward strand.
GTAACAACCAAGACCCAGATTATGAACTAGCCTCTTACTCCAATAGAAATTTGACGGCAAACCATTTCTTTCAAGTAACAATGTTTTTAACAAAGAGTATATCTGATCAAAACAACTATTTGAAATTCCATTATCTAATTTAATGGCCATATATTTAGCAACTTATTCAAACTTTTTTATCTTGAAACCATGATATAAGGCATCCTCAACGGACCTCAACAACTCATATAAATGAGATGGTTCAAACTCATGAGTTAAATCAATATCATCTTGTGTTTTAGTTTGTTGAACAGACAGACCTACAACATCATGTACTAAATTTTGAAACCGTGCTGGATCTAGAACCAAATTATTAATATGTTCTCTAGAACTGTGTTTAACATGTTGATACAAAAATACATAATCGGGTTAAAACCAAAACACAATAAATGACTTCCAATGTTGTCAAATGTGTCATACGTCTTGAGAGAACATTTTTTACATGTAAACTTAATTGTCCCTTCTGAAATAAATTTTGGTTTTGATGATGAAAATGATAAGAAACCTTGAACACTCTCAATATATATATGATTTAAACCAAAACTGTTTGGATTCCTGTGCTGAGTTATCCAAGAACGGTCATCTAATAATGACTATTGTCAACTTCCTCGTTCAATATTTTTCTAAAAAATATGAAATAATAAGTAGTTTTGTATAATTATATAAAAGATAAACATTATCCAAAAAATAGATGACAATTAAATTCTCTTTTCTATCAATTTATAATAATTTATTTTATTTTATAGTTATTTATACTATTTTTAAGCTTTTATACTAATCTACGCTCATTTATAAAAATTTATACTAATTACCACTAATTATTATTAATTTAAGGTATTTTATACTAATTATTATTAATTAACAGTGGCATAATTTCTAATAGATTAGTGCAAGCTCTTTTTCCCGACAACTCATCCCCTTACAACTTTATGTGACTAAAAACACTATGAAAAGTCTGCTTTGATATACGAATATCCATTTTCGTATGCACAATGATGGAGAGCAAGGAGTCCTCACTATGCTTCTATCCATACTCTCATGCATACAAAAATAAATATTTGTACGTCAGAGTAGACTATTCAAAGTGATTTCAGTCACAGAAAATTTCAAGGGGATGAGTCGTCGGGCAAAAGATCCTCTTTTGTTCGATGGCTCATCGCCTTGCAACTTTTCCAACTTAAATCACTATGAAAAATCTGCTCTGATGCATGTCATAATAGATTTTTCATATTGATTTCAGTGGAAGAAAGTTGCAAGGAGCTGATTCGTCGATCAAAAGGAATGCCGCCATTCTGCTGGAAATTGTGCGAGTTTATCAATGTACTCGAATTTATTGTAATTTATTCCTAATTATTTCTAATTTATTCTAATTATTCTTAATTATTCATAATTATTCATAATTATTCCTAATTATTCATAATTAATACTAATTATTCCTAATTATTACTAATTATTCCTATTTATTACAATTTATTATTATTTATTACCAATTATTACTATTTATTACAATTTATTACTATTTATTACTAACTATTTATAATTATTACTAGTTTTTACTAATTATTAATAATTATTCCTAATTATTTTTAATTTTTACTAATTATTTCTAATTATTCCTAATTATTACTAATTTTTCCTAATTATTACTATTTATTACTATTTATTACTAATTATTACTAATTATTACTATTTATTACTATTTATTACTATTTATTACAATTTATAACAATTTATCATTATTTATACTATTTTTTACTAATTCTTACTAATTCTTACTAATTATTACTAATTATTACTAATTATTACTATTTATTAGTAATTATTACTAATTATTACTATTTATTACTATGTATTACTATTTATTACTAATTATTACTATTTATTACTATTTATTACTGTTTGTTACTATTTATTACTAATTATTACTAATTATTACTAATTATTACTAATTATTACTAATTATTACTATTTATAATTATTTATTACTAATTATTACTATTTATTACAAATTATTACTAATTATTAATATTTATTCCTAATTATTTTTCATTATTCATAATTATTCTTAATTATTCATAATTATTTCTAATTATTGCTAATAATTACTAATTGTTACTAATTATTACTAATTATTAATAATTATTACTAATTATTTATTTTTATTTATTTTTATTTCTATTTAATTCTAATTATTTCTAATTAGTACTAATTATTACAATTTAGAATAATTTATTACAATTTATTAAAATTTATTACTAATTATTACTAATTATTACTAATTATTACTAATTATTACTAATTATTACTAATTATTACTAATAGTTTCTAATTATTACAATTTATTACAATTTATCACAATTTATTTATATTTTTTACTATTTATTACAATTTATTACTCATTATTACCATTTATTAGTATTTATTACTTATTATTATTTATTATTACTAATTATTACTATGTATTTCTATTTATTACAATTTATTTCTATTTATAAAAATTTATTACAATTTATTACAGTTTATTACAATTTATTATAATTTATTACTAATAATTACTAATAAGTACTAATAAGTACTAATTATTACAATTTATTGCTAATTAACACTTGATATAACTATTCAAAAAAATAAATACTAAAAAACAAATATCTAATTCTAAATTAATTAATTACATCTAATTAACAAAAATTATAAATAATTTAAAATAAAATAAATTGACTAAATAATAAAAAATAGATAAATGCCTTGAAACTGAAGCTTTCAGAGTATTAAAGTTTCAAATGATGCTCTCATTTGAAAGTTTAAACTATGAAAAAATTTAGAAGAACTTTTTTGAGTAGAGATAGAGAGAAGTTGAGTAAAGAGTGAAATGAGAGGAAAATGGATGGGTGTATATATAGGTTATATTATTTTCCAAAGAGGTATTTGCGACAGGGCCCGTTGCAAATACCTCTGCCCATATTAATTACCGCGGGCCATTAAAAAGTTATTTGCAATGGGGCCCGTCACAAATACAACCTGCCGACAAAGTATTTGTGACAAGGCAAGTATCCCATCGCAAATACAAAAAACTGCCACCGGCTATTTGCGGCGGGAATAGGAACCCATCGCAAATAGGCTTACTCGTGATTTGGTGTGTATTTCACGTCAAACCTTTTGCGACGAGCGGTAATGCCTCGTCGCAAAGAATGGTTTTTTTTTGCAACGGGGTAATCGACTTGTCATAAATAAACCATTTCCACGGGTTATTTGTGACGAGCCCTTGACCCGTCGCAAATAACCCATCACAAATATCCATTTTTCCCATAGTGCATAGTTGTTGGATTGAGGAGCACTGTATTGCGCAATTATTTTTCTAATGCATAGGTGTAAGGGGATCAGATTTTCATTGATGTTCAGCAGCGCATGTTCGAGTAGTAACTAGTATGTAAATAATTAATATTTATTTGGAAGTTAATTTAAATAATAACTTGATATAATAAATTATTTGTAGGGTTTATGGTATCCCATTGATGTGAGCATGCGTGAGGCTATTTGGAAGGCATGGAGGGGAGCTATCCGTCCGCGTTGCACTCAGTTTTTGTACAAATTAAAAAGGAAAGTAATGGAGAAAGTAGTAGTGTAGGAGTTTGATGAGACATTTCATATCCACCAACCTGATTATATTTAATCTCAGGTTTGAGATGGATTATGTACACACTGGTTGAGTAGGCTCTTTCAGAATAGTTCATCAGTATGTCGATAAAATCGAGGGAGACATGAGGCGATACATCGAGCCAGTAGTCGTACGTTCAGTATGCATATAGAGCATATAGTAAGTATATTTTTTAGAAATATTGTATATAACATTAAATGCAAATGGTTTATTTTTTATTCAAATAAGTAATCACACCACTCGATATTACAGAGAACAACGTTTATAGGAGGATGTACAGTGATCCAGCCACTGGGGAGATTAGAGGTGCTCGATAGCATCAAATTGTGTCCAGTATAAGTTTTTTGAGTTATAAATTTAACAAAAAATAATATTTTAACAATTTTAATTTTAAATTGCAATTGAAGGAGTCATATGAGGCCGCGACGTCTCAGAAAGATGTTGAGAGATAGGGCGAGACCGATGGTCAGACCAGTGCCCTCCCAATTTGATGAGGTAGCATGGATGCAGGTGAACAATATGGATTCGAGAATGGTTGAGTTGTTGGTATTAGCCCTCGAGTGACTCCTAAGGGTTTTTATGGAACCTCTATGATGTCAGCATCCATCTCGAGAGGAGCTCACAGAGAGTCATCATCATCATCTGATGCACATTATCAGGAGTAACTCTGAGCTCAGAGTGAGCTTATAGAGACTATGCATATGGAGCATGAGGAGATGTGTTAGTGGGAACGACAACAACATGAAGACTTCCTCTGACAAAAGCAACAACAATAATAGCAGATGCAGGATGAGATGCGTCGATGGCGGTTGGAGCAGGAGCAAGAGATGGAGTAAACGCGACGTCTGACTCGCAGTTTAGAGATAAAGTTCCCTCCCCCAGCCCTTCCACATGACCCTCCCCCTCAGTGATATTTATATTTTTTAATGATAAAACATTTTAATGTATTTTTTTTAATATTAACTATTTAATGTTTTAAATAGTGCGTGTGTTATATTGTCTCAAAAATTACCATTTTTATTATTTATTTATTTATTTATTGTATTTATTATTTTATTAAATAATTATTTTATAATTTTTTTTCTGTTAATATTAGTATTATTATTTTATTTATATTTATATTATATTATATTTATTATTTTATAAATAATTTTATTCTATTAATATTAACATTATGATTTTATTTATAATAATGTTATTTTATTTTTAAATTAATTTTTAAAATATTTTAACTATTTGCGATGGGCCGTTGAAAATAATAATTTCAATGGTCCGTCAAAAAAGGGTTAATTTTTTTATATTTTGAGAACTAATTGCGACAAACCATTGTATTTAGTAATTGTGATGGTCAGTCCCAAAAGAGTAAAAATAGGGATGTTATTTGCGACGGGTCTCTAGACTGTCACAAATAGTTTCTAAAAAAAATGCCGAATGTTTTTTGTGACACGTCGTTGTCCTGTCAAAAATAATAAGTTTTTGTGATGGTCAATCACAAAAAATAATATTTGTGACACTGTTTTCCATGAAGGGTCATTTTTGACAGGACCCATCGCAAAAGACTATTTGGATTGGGGTCCCGTCGCAAATGAATTTTACAAACAATTCATTTTCCAGTAGCGTAAAAACATTGTGGATGTAGATAAATGTTATGAGAAATAAAATTTACTTTATGGGTCATCCTTCATATCCACCATACTGTGTAAAGATATAAAACCACTTTATGTGTCATCAAACCCTATCATTTAATGGGACTACAAATCCATTTATAGCTGAGCAATAGATAAGTTCCCTAGAGAATACATTTCTTTCTTTAGGAAGTAATGAAAGGGCGATATTTTTCATGTAAGTTTATCATCTCTCAAGAGATAAATTTCAATGGTGGTCGTTGATTCAAAACACTGAGGATGAGGAGGAAATTACAAACATGGAGTGGGTGATTTTAAGTAACTTTTCTTATAGAAGAATTTTCCTCTCATGAAATGGGTAGATATAGAGAGACAATTCCTGAGTATAAGAGAAAAGGAAGATGAAAATATTAAAAATTACAAATCTAACATTACATGGTTATCAAGGCATTATATGAACTATGCACATAATCTAAATAGAAATATTGAACCTTTATTTGATTGGCTTAAGCCAATTCTTCAAAGGGAACTTGTCTCCCAAACGTTCTCATCATATGAGGACATAATATCATGTGGTATCAAGATATAGAAATTATTCTATAAGCCTTATAGATTTTAAGTTAATAAATATAAGATAAGGATGGTGAATAAAAAGTTATATTAATATTAGAGGGGAAAGAAGGATTTTCTCCCTTGCGATAATTGCAAAAAGAAACACCCTAGTACTTTCTTGAAGAGAATGAAATTATGGAGATAAATTCCAACATTATTGTAATTTAAAAGGAAATAAAAAAGTTATAAATATTTAATTATTCAACTTTAAGGAAATGGGAAAGTTTTCAAATGAATTTTCCAAGCGTCAAGGGAATATACCCAATAAGAATCAAAGGGATCAAGGTGATGATGATATTATTATAGAAAAATAGAAATGAATAAAGTCCTTGGGTATTTTGATTCAAGAATTATATTTTATAAGTATTTTACTAATTATTTTATCATTATAATAATCATAAAACATATAAAGATGGTACTAGAGTAGTTTTTTTATCAGGATTTGAAGACATATGATGAATGGTACCGATAAACAAGAAAATTGATACAATGGAAATTTGATAGTTAAGGGAGTATAACCCTTAATATATGCCCAACGTTTAGAAAATAATGATAAATATATGTTTATGGGATAGTATTGGTGACCTTGAAATTAGTGAGCGACTTGATAGTTTATGTTATCTTTGTTGGAATTTCTTTATTTTTGAAATTTTGTAATAAATTCGATAATTTGAGATTTTATTTAAGGAATAAGTTATAATTAATTTTTGGAGGAATGCATGCTTTCATTATGTTTTTATGGTGATCATAGTATTAACATATTTGGTATGTGACATCAAGAGTGGCATTATGTTCTTTTGGTAATCTAATGTTATGTTGATTTTGAAAATTTAGTGAACACACTTCTATATTTTTGGACATTTAATTTGGATACACATATTTTGGACAAGTATTAAGGTTAACTATTCATGAAATGGATTAAATTGAATTTTGGGGGTTATTTTTTTGGTTTTATAAATTATTGTATTATTAAATAACTCATGCTAACAAATTTAATATTGTAAAATATTTAGAGATGGTTGGAATGACGTTTCATTACTTTTATGATCCATTAAGAGTTAATTTAGGTGCTTCCGACATAGAAATTAATTTTGGATATTCATTTCTTGAAGTAATAAATGAATTAGAAATTTATTGAAGAAAATATAAAGGATTAAGTTTTTCCTATGAAATAGAATATATCAAGTAAGTATATTTTTTTATGATCTTAGTCTATATGGTAATGAAATTCCTCAACACTCTGCAAAGGATCTTGAAACAAAAATTTTATTTCAGTACCTTCATTTCCAATGAAACAAATGGTCTTTAAACTCATTAAATATTTATGGATTGGTGGTCGTTAAATTTTATATATCATTCATTATCTTATGATCAATTATCACTATCACTCTCTATATTTATTTATGCTTCTCTTCTATGTCTATATATTTACTTTCCAATAATGTTTTCCTACTTAGAGACCCAGTAATGTGTTATTCTATACGACCTTCATACTTCCATTTCTCTCATATAAAGATGATATTTTATTAATTATTATTTTTATATCTTCACAAAAAGGGATTTTCAAATGTTAAACCCTCAATTTCCAAGATCAAGATTAAATTTTGAGGATCCAATTTATTTAAGGGGTAGAATGTAACACCCTGAGATTTTAAAAGAGGAAAATCATGTTTGATAGAATATATGACATGAAGCACCAAGCATAGGAGAGAAAATTACACCCTTAGAGATTATGATAAATATTTATTTTTAAATAAATTCAATCTCTTTGATATTCTATGATGCACTTAACACCAGGTTTAAACAAAACCAGATACTATTTTAAAATTTTATTATTTAAACATGACCCTTATAACCTAGCCACTATATTGGAGGGTATGAATAATACCAACTAAATTATGAAAATTATCTGTTTTACACATGTATAGAATATATATTAAATGTTTATATATTTATTAAAAATAAAATAAGAATCTTTTGAAAGAAAAAATGAATTGTTTTGTGAAAAAATTATATTTTTCTAAAAGGCGGGTTAGTTTCTCTTTGTGCAGATAATTTAAAAATTATTTTTTTTATCAATTTTATAAAATTTATTTGAAAAACTAAACTTTATTTTTGAAATATGCATATCCCGATTATCTTTTGGTGAATTTTTTATAATTCTATGAAAAGTTTAATTTTTTGTTGAATAGTAAAAAATAATCATTTTTATTGAAAACTACCATTTAGTTTAAATTATTTACAAAGTTAAATTATATTTTTAATAGTTTTTTTAAATAAAATTAGTAAAATTATATTAAAATATAACTAATTTATTCCATTTTAAACAATTTTATATATAATTTTCTTATTAAAACTTTTTAAACTTTTCAATGTTTTTCTTTGGAAAAACCATTTTTCAATGCATCTACGAGTTTCATTTTAATTTGAATTTACTAATGTAATGAATTATATATGGAGAAATGTATAAAATATTTGGAATCATCATAATTTATATTATATAATAATTTCAACTTATTTTTTTCATAATGAATAGTTAAAGTAGAAAAAAATTTATTTATCTCTGTTGGGGTTAAAATAGGTTTACCGAGGGTAAAACTAAGAAGGTAAGGGTTAAAATGACCTAAAAACTTGTATAATTTCTTTTTTATGGATTTATTTTGACCTTATCCGTAAAAAAATATAATATAAGTTCATTTGGAATCATTTTTCATAGAAATGACTTTATCATTTTGGATTCCTTTGGGAAATGTTTAAGTAATTTCCAAGAAGGTCCCCTTTACTCGCTTATAAAAAGGTATTAACTCACATAACTTATTTACAATTATCAAGACATTTTTCACAACCAAAATCTTAAAAATAACTCTCTAACATCTTTATACATATTATAGAACTTATTTTATTCCCAAAAGACAAATTCTGGGGTCCTTAGAAAGAGATGCAAATAAGGTTTGTCTAAAATAAGGTAAATATCTCCACTAAGCTCTTTCATTTTCTTTATTATTCCATAAAATTATATTATATATTAAAAATAATAATATAATAAAAACAATATAAAATATATAACTATATTTTATTATGTTTATGTAATAATATTTATCCATCTCCACTTCTATCAAATGGGAAACAAAACGGTCAATCGTGTGTACAGTGAACTACCTTCTCACGAACCGATGTAATTAAGTTTCCATAACAATCTCTCACAATTATATATAATTATGTATTTAACATATTTATATTTTATTTATGAAATTAATATACCTCTCTAATTATATTATCAAATATAACTTATTACCTTCCAAATCGTTGAAAAACAAAAATGTCGCTCTTGCGGACATGTGGACTACCACCTCCACATAGAGATGTGTATTGTTTTTCATTTTATTTTGACATGGATGGTCATAAAGATATATTTAATAAATATATATGATATATTTTATTTAAAAATTACTATGTATAAAGTTATATATAATTTATCATCTTTTTCTTGATCTATCGAGAAAAATGGAAACATTATTCATGCGTATGTACGACCTACCGTCTCCTTGAACGGTGTAATCCATTTTCTATATATAACATTTAACGATTAATATAAATACATATATAATGAATATATAGTATATTTATATCATGTTTATAATTTTTTTTATTTTATAAACATTTTCAAATTAAACGGATTGAAATTACTGAACCAAAATATTCATGAGAAACAAAGAAACTATTACCTAAAATAGTGATTTTAAGAAAGAATTGTTAATAAATGGGTGATAATAGAATATAATTAAATAATATATTGTATGAGATATATTATTATAGTTTTTAATAGATTTATATTAATCCTATATTTATTATATAGGAGGTTTGAACACATACGAAGTATGTTGCACCCAAGTAAAGTGTTTCTCATCTCACTTTTACTTCAATGAGTCATATGCCATTATCAAAAATTATTCTTTTGTATGGTGTGTATAATTTCCATTTTGATATGTTATATCATTAATCCATTTATATTAATGTTATTTAAAGTTTCATTTTAAATTATTTCATTCATGGGGCTTAAGATTCAAAAGTTGCCATACTAGTAAGGGTTTATTTCCATAATCTCATCATTATTTGATATTATTTATGTTTAAGTCTCCCTTGGGAGAATTATTTTTTATTTATTTTTTAAAAAATATTTTTTTACATATCCAATTTGTATTAATGAAATTTTCGAAATGTATTACCATTTTACCTCTCTTGGGTATATAAAATGATTGATATTTTTTATAAAAACATGACCATATTTCTCTCTTCGATCGAAAATACTTTTTCTTCCAAAACCATGTTTTATAAAAAGTTTTTAGAAGTAATTTTAAAATTATAAATATTATTTATTAAAGAAAAGTTTACCCATGTTTTAATTTTTACATTTTTTTGAAAGTAATCTTCTTTTATTTTTCAAGGTGCTTTTACCCTTTAAACAACAATGTAAAAGGAATGTTTTTTTACTTATATGATGTGTGGAATTTACAACCATCATGAACAATCAATGTTTTAGTGATTATTTGAAAATTTTACAAGGTTATTTTCAAATAAAATTATTTTGAAAATGTTTTGGGAAATTTTATTTTTAAAAGGTAATTTTCAAAGTTCAAAGGTTATTTTCCTCAAGAATATTTTTAATGATCTTTTCATGGGATTTCTATTCACCAATGATAAAAAACCTCATTATACTTATGATCCAATATGGTAATATTGTAATGAAACCATCCTTATTATTTTGCTAGAAGTTTTATGATAATTTTGAATGGGGATGTGCTATTTTTTTACCATTAACCATTTTACTTTGGATGGTGTATGATTATTGATTAGGGTAAGTATTAAAATTTAATATGTTAGTTTTTCAATAATTTTTTTTATTATACTTATATTTTAACCATTTAATATTAGAAATTCATTTAATTATTAAGTTATGGGTGGGGACCAAGATTACGTAGCACCTTAATGCATCGATAGATCTCATGAGATAAATGAGTTACAAAAATTAATTTGGGTTTTATCTATAGTTTTAGACTGTCTTTGTGAAAGGTCTTGAATGTATATTTATGATGTATGGGATTATTTATTACCTCATTATGGGATCATTTATTTATTTCCATGTGGGTTTTTATTAGTTAAAACATCTATGTATAATTTTCAAGTTCATGTGATAATTTATATGGATTTATTTGTCCATCCTTTATTCCAACCATATTATGCTCAAGTTATTGTTTAAATGATATGTGTTTCAGTTATTTATCTTGAAATATTAATTTTTATTTATTTATTTACGATAGAGTAAAATGTACACATAACCTTACTAAGCATCTAAGATCATAACTTTCTTTTGTTTTATTTTCCCTAGGATACCAAGATGTGTTTTTATTAGTCTCAAATAAAACACTTTTTTATTTAATGTTTTTAAAATGTAATGTGAATTTCATGTATATATCTAGTTTACCAAGAAAACAAAACTATTTGTTCATTTTGGATGTGATTTATCATCTTCAGTAACAATGTAATAAAGTTTCCATGGGCTCTAGAATATTAAGGTCGAGGTCTTTACCAATTTCATGTCAGTATACAATATATATCAAGGACTATGCCCGATAGTTTGGATAGGTAAATTTTATTTTTCTTCCAAGTACACAATGTGTACTTAATTAATTTTAATTTTTTTTAAAATTATAGTTGGTGGAATTCTCAAAGACAGTTTAGATTATAGTTAATATAAATGAAACAATTAATTAATGAAGATAATTAATTAATTTGAGCATGTTTTATAATAATTAATAATTATTAAAAAGAATTGTAATTTATTAAATGTGTATTTTTTTCAAGTGTTGATGATCATGATATTAGAATGAACTATGGATGTGAATGCATTAATTTAATTTATCATTATTATTAAACTAAAATTATGTATTGTGTGTCATCCGCTTCTCTATACTATGTAAGACATATATTTCCATGTTTTCTTTCATATAAACCCCATTAACTATTTTATTGGTTCCCCTAACCTGAATGTGAGTAAAATAATATGTAAATGATGGATATACCAGATAAGTGGAGGCGATATAATTATAGAATGCTACAACACGAACCTAGGCATGGTTCTATGAGTTTTCCACTTGGGTCATCGGTCGGTTTATTATCCATTATATAAACCAACCATTAGAAAATTTCATGATCATAATAATTTATTATTTTATTTATTTTAGTTTCATGGTTTATTATTTTTGGATGATTTATCCTTGTCACTTAATAAATGAATTAATAAGCATGTAAGATGGAATTAAATTTTATTGAAAAATAAATAAATTTTATCTATACATGGTTAATCACTTTAGTAAAATACACTTAAAATAAATAAGAATGTGACAAGATAAAATGGGTAATCTATGAAAAAAGATAAAATCCCACAAATAAATTATTAAGTTATTAAAGCCTTACACTACTTGGGTAAAAAAACAATATATAAAAGTCCTTGGACAACCCCTGTTGAGGGGATTTCAATTATCAGGAAATTCTTAACTTGAGTTTTGGGTCAAATTACCCTCATTTTAATTAAGGGTTGATCCCCTTTATGAGATATAGTTCTACTAATAGGATTTTTTAAAGAAATATAAGACTTTTACTTCAGGAATGGTTTCCACTGAATGGAGAAAGGAGCTATGAGTTAATGCATTTAGAAGGTATCACCTTCCCAAAAACCGTTGAATAGATTATCAGGCCCACATCTATGTTAAGAGAAGGGGTATATGGATACTTTCTACTAGAATATCCATGATATTGGATATTTTAAAACCAATGGTGAGGTGTGTTGGGTTTTGATATGATAATGGGAGATTAATTAATAAAAATTTATTATTTAAATTGTAATGTTGATAAAGTATTAAAATATATTCTTATTAATTTTATAAATGGAAAGTAATGTGACCTAGACTATATTAATGTGATATATATTAGATAAGGATTACCTTCTCATTAGATCTAATTTCTTGTAATGATATAGGTGCTTACAAATTATACTATTCCATGAGTGGAAATTATACGTGTTGGAAACCCTTATTCCTAAAGTACTTGGTAAAGATGATAGGGAGGGAGAACTTTGTCTCTACATGAAACATTTTCATGATTCCACATATGTCCAATGTTTTATGTTGTCATCCATATTGAGTGAGTCTATGAAAAAATAATAAGAAATGGATGCGTATAGTATGATTTATCACCTTCATGATATTTAAAAATATAAGTAGGTACAAGATATATATGATATATATAATGAAATATTCACATTAAATATTATATTTTTAGTGCCATATAGGCTTCATGTATCCAATATTATTAGATAAATAGAGTGATTGGACATATTGGGCTTTAAGATCTCTGACAAGTTAAGAAATGTTCTCATTTTTTCCTCACTTACTAAAATCTTCTCTAGTTTCACTATAAATTATAATATGAGATATTTTGTGAAATATCTAATGAAATTCATTATATTTATTCACCAAGTTGATAAGGACATGGTGAATAAAGAGCCTATATGTCCTTATGGTGAATAAAAGGTAGAATAAGGAAAAAAAACAACAAGACACAGTCCAAGTCTAAGTATCCTATGCTCCATTCTTCTAAAAGGTGGAATATTCAAAGACAAGTAAAGGTAAAAAGTTCTAGTATGTTTTACATATGGAAATCATGACCATTGGAAGAATAATTTCTCTATAATACCTAGAAATTTTATTAAATATTTCATTTTAAATAAATTTTATTTAATGATAGCATTCGTTACATGAAACACCATGTTTAAAAAACCATGGAAAACTATTGAAAAATTATTACATGAGAGTAATATCATTTTTTAAATCAAGAATTCAATATTAGTTTACCTTGAATTTCGGGGTTTTTTCTAAATTTTTTTTAGTGAATAGTGAAAAATAAATATTTTGGTAAACACATCATTAATTTTATTTAAATCATTTAATTTAAAAGCCTCATTATATTTTGTATTTTTTATTAGAGTGATATAAGATCCATTTTTTGTAATAATATAATTAATTCCATTAGGATTATCATTTTACATGATTTTTATATAAGTTAATTTTTAGGATTAAAAATTCATTTTTATAAAAACTATTTTTCATTCCATTTCATGCATTTATATTAAAAATAATTTATAAAACATATAAAAATAAAATAATTAAATATTGATTCCAATTTTTAATAAGGTGTTTTAAATTATGTGAATAGATCAATTTTATTTTTAGTCATGATGAATAATAATCATGGAAAAACTTATCACCTCAATAAAGGGTTAATCGAGTTATTAAGGTTAAAAATAATGTGATAAGATATTAGAATATATCCAACACTTGAATTAAATTAATTTTAAGAGATTAATTCTATCACAACCATCCTAAATTTGAATAAGTGAATTTTCCCATTTTACTTTGATAATTGTATTTATATTATTTTAAGTAATGAAAAATAAAAAATGTCAGTCACTTGAAATTAAATTTCTCTAATTAGATAACATAAGGATAAAAATATGTTTTGAATGAATCTTAAATTTTATTTTTAGAATAATGAAATTATTTTTATGAGGTGAATACATTTATAATTTTTATTTATTATATAATTACCATAAATACTTATACAATGTTGACATAGTACTTGTGCAATCAATGGAAAAATAAAAGTAAATAATTTTGAAAACATTAAAAGTAATGTATTTAAGAAAAAATATGTTTTAAAAATACTTGTATAGTTAATAATATTTTATTATTGGTAGTTTAATGTATTATATTCAAATTCCATTTTTTTTCTTGATGTTTTTAAATTCAAATTTAGTGAATTGCTCTTAAAATAACTTTTATAGTATTTTATGTTCAATAATATTTTATAAAATTATTTAAAATAATGAAAATATTTAAATATTATAATTAATAAAATAAGTGGTCTAAAATTTCATCACTTTTTCATTTATGATCAAATTTTTACCTTATAAGTAAAATTATAAACTTTCAATATTGAAAATTTGTTACTACGGTTCAGGTTAAAATTAGTTTATAAAGGGGTTAAATTGATAATAAATGGTCTAAAATTTCATCCCAACAGTCTTACCATAGGGCCCTAAATATGAGATCTAAAGGAGCTCTTTTAAAGAAGAGGTAGTCGTCTTTAGTTATTTCATAACCATTAAAATATAATAAAAAAATTTCTACTATATATATAGATGATATTATATTGATTTAATGATTTTTATCCCTCCCCTTCTCCATAAAATGGTAAATAAAACAATCGCTTCGGTGTATGGAGGAACACCACCTTGCGAATCAATATAATATTTTTCCATTACCATATCACATGTCTTGTCATGTTGAGGGAAATAATGATTATATGTGATCACTATAACATAATTATAGTTCTATAAATGTAATATATAGTATAATTACTATTACTTATTTCCATTAACAAATGATAACGCCGTTGTTGTGTACGGGTAGACTACCACCACCAAAAAGAAACATGACTCATTTTCTTTTATGTACTATTTTGACAGATGATTATAAATATGTATATAATGAATATATATGAAATATATATCATTATAAACATTATGGATATTATATAACCATGATCAAGATACAACGACCATAAATTAGGTACCAAAACATTCATGAAAAGCGAGGCAGTTAACACCCAAAATAGTGATAATAATAAAATATTGTTAATAAATAAGAGATAATATGTTATAAGTGGATTATATATGATATTATATATATGTATATAGTTTTGGTATGAAATTATAATAAATCTAAATTGTTTGACTATATTTTAATATAACTTACGAGGAAAGTTGAACTTGAAGTAAGGGGTTTCATAACTCAATTTCCTTTCATAGGCTTATATTACTTTTTAATTGTCTATGTTATGCGAATATTACCTATGTAGTGGACTATAATTATTTATGATGTATTTCCATTTTTTAATATGGATTTAATTTTTTTACACATAATCAATAAATTGATTCATTGCAACTTCTATGATACAATCTTTGTAAGGGATCTCATCTCAATATCCACTAAAATGAGACATATTTGGTATTATGCACATATTTTAATTTAGTTTGTTTATATACTAAAACATTGATGTATTTAATATGAATCTCTATTTATTAATGGTAGTTTAATTTTCAAATCGATTTTAATCTTTCAATGTGTTACAATATAAAAGTTACTAAAGATGTAATAATTTTGTCTTACAATCTCATTTTATTAGGATTGCTTATTTTTTTCATTGAAGAAATATTATAATATACCCTTTATAAAATCCATATATTTTGTTATCATATGGATTTTTAAAAATACTTTACGTTTCTTACAACTTTCTCTCTATTTATAACTTTAATAACGCAAAAAATTTTTGTGAAAGAAAAGCTTATCTTATTTCTCTTTTTGATTGGGTAAATGTTTTCTTTCGTGTCCATATTTTTCAAAAATATGTTACCAAAGTTATTTTTATTTACTACAATGATTTATTAAGGAAATTTTATCTCATCATTTAATTTTTTAAAGGTTTTAGAGTAATATTTATAACGTTTTTTGAAAGTTTTATTTTCTACTTTCTTTATAAAAATTCAAACGAAAATTTTCTTTTTAATGTGTACAATGTTAACCGATTTTCCCACCTCCATAAATATTTTTTAATTATCTGGATTATTAAATTATTTTTCGAGGGTTTTAAAAATATATTTTTAATGAAAACTTATTTTAAATGTTTCAACTTATTTTTCTTCCATTCTTTGAAAACATTTATTTTACTATAAAATTTACATTTCGGATGAATTCATGGTCATATTTTATCTCATATTAATTTTGTGTTCATTAAATTTCTCTTGAAACATTCACCTTCTTGTGATCATATTTCACTGGACATTGTATTTATATTAAATATCAATATTCTTTTTATCATGGATATGCTTAATTCTTAAACTATATACCATTTATATAAATGATGTTTTATTGTGGAAGTTGTTTGATTGATTGGGTAAATCATGATATCCGATCTCCTTTACTCAATAAAAATATTTATTGATGAGTAATATTGCTTATGAATTAAATAGATCATTCAATATATGCGGAATTTATTGGACATACTGTGATGGGTGGGATCTGAAATTATATATCCCCTCAATGCATCGATAGGTATCATGAGATAAACCAGTTGATTAGCCTTATTAAATGGTTTTTTGGTGTGTACCTACCCATCGTTTAAATAATCCTGGTGAAAGGCCTTGAATGCAAATATATCATGATGTATGAGACTATGGAATTCAATATTAATGATTTAATTCATTTAGAATTCAAGTATCCTTATCCATGAAATTATAAAATTAATATTTTCCATGGATACATTTTTTTCTCATGTTATGGATTAAATATAATGTTTTTTGACTATTTACCAATTTATATTGATTATTACTTATTTAATCATGAAATATTCCACTGTATTTAACTCTTACTGAGCATATGAGCTCACCATTTTTTTTTCATTTCTCCAAGATATAAAGAAGGATATTTTGAATAATATCAAGGATGTAAGAATGTTTCTTATGTTATATTTTTATATTCCCAATGTAATATAGGAATCATTTATATATCTGCTTCTTTAAGGATATTAAACTTATTGATCCTTGGTGATGTGATCCCTTATGTCTTATGTTAATGTAATAAAGTAGACATGAACTCTTGGTTACTAGAGTTAAAGTTTTTTATATTCGGTATTAGGGAAAGTTTAGTAGAAACCTTGGGAACTAGATTCTAAATGAACCAATATAGTATGAGAATATGATAATCCCTTATAGTATTTGATAAATTTTACCATTATAAGGATTTTTAATTTATGGAAAATTATTCAGGATGATTATAGCTAACTCAGTGTGTGCCATTATTTAGTGATGGAACTTAATAGGAGAAAGGGAATCAACTCTAGTAATAAATGTTGGGATTTACCTACTGAGAAATCAAATATAGATAGTATTGGAACTGAGTAATTCATGGAAATATTAGGGTAGTTTAATTAGGTTATGACCAATAACCATGACCATAAAAAGCTACCTATTTTTTCATAGTGTGATTCACCTATGTTGGATTTATTCAAGTGACAACCATATTTTAATAAAAATAATAATCCATTGGTATATAAATTGTGGATTAAGTATCTCAATAATATATCACCATCATTATGTAATAATTAATGTGAAAAGGATGTTATAGAAGTGTACTATTTGAGAGAAGATTATGGTCAATGGCAGTCATTATCTTGAACACTAAATAGATTGAAGAAATATAAATCATGTAATGAATTACTTTTAATGTGACATTCTTTAAGAAATATTTACCTCAATAAAAATTATTTGAAATATTTAGGAACTTCCTCACATTAAAGGAGGAAGAATAGGGTGTGATGGATTATAAGGATAAATTTACAATATTATTCAGGCATGCTATATACTATATATGTAATCTATAAATCAAGATTGACTGTTTCATTAATGGTTTATGTTGAATCTCCAAAGGGCTCTATTTTCTAAAATATTTTCATCATATGATTATTTAGTATCAAGTGTCATTAAGATAGATAAATAATTTTCCAGATCTAATATATTCAAGGAAAATCATGAGAAGAATAATTTGTTTAAGATCCAAGAAAAATAGAATGATTCAAATAAGAAGAAGTGAAATAAACACTTTCAATCATATAACATTTGTGGAATGAAACATCTTAGAAAATTCTTGAAGGGCATGTGAGTTTGTTACAAGTGTGAATATAAGGGCCATCTTGAAAATGAATGTATGGAAAATAATGAAACCATTGATATCTAGTGCTTCAACTAAAATTAAGTAGGGAATTATTCAAACCATTTCCCCAAGAATCGATGTATATTACTATATATGAAACCAAAAGGATAAGTCCATGAATATTGAATTACTATAGTTGAAGTGGAAGTTCCTAGTGATGTAGTTAAAGGTATAGTTATCTTAGACTATAGAAGTGAAAATGTTTTATTTAATTCAGGTTCTACAAACTCTTTTATATCTGAATAATTTTCTAAGGGTATCACGTCACCACCTCAATGATTATATTTTTAGTTAGTAGTGAAATATCCTAATGGTATGATGATCACATCCCAATTCTATGTCTCAAATATGATAAAATTTTTTGGGAATGTGTTTTATATAAATCTTGTTATTCTATCTCTAGTTAAATTTTTATGTAATTTTGGCCATGGATAGGCTGACTTAGTATAGATCCCATACCAATTATTTAGGAAAGAAGGTTACATTTGATATTCTAAATCAACCTATGATAGTCTATCAATGTGAGGATAAACCAAAACTCCCAATGTAAATAACTTCCATCATTTGAGTTTTACTACCTATTCATGTGGGATATTTCTCTTAGATGGTTGGGTTGAAACTCAACATTGCAGATATTGCTATTTTAAAAGAGTTTGTTGATGTCTTTATAAAATATTTTCCAAGTTTTACCAAAGATTATGAAGTTGAGTTTTTAATAGAACTCATAAATTGTGTTATAGATAGTTCAAAGACATCATATAATATGACCTTTATTGAGTTTTAGAAATTTAGGAAATAACTCTAGGAGAATCCTGATAATGGGTTTGTTTGATCTAGTGTTTAACCCTAGTATGAACCTGTTCTTTTTGTTAAAAATATAGATGGTCCAATTCATATTTTCATTTATTATCAGAAACTTAACAAGATCAATATTAAGAAAAAGTATCCTCTACCCCATATCGATGATCTATTGGATCAATTAGAAGGATATAAACATTTTTCAAAGATTTATCTTCAACATGGATATCATCATCTATGGGTCTAGAAGGAAAATATACCCAAGATATCCATCCATATGAGGTGTGATCATTATGAATTTATAGAAATTTTATTTGGACTTACCAATTATTCTACTATCATCATGTTTTTAATTAGTATATCCTTTAGAGATTACCTTGAGCAATTATAATTAGTATATATAGATGACTTTATTATATATTTAAATATAAAGGAAGATCATGAAGAGTATTTGAGGATTGTAGTAATGACCCTAATGAAGGAGAAGTTATATGTAAAATTTACCAAGTGAGAATTTTGGATACAAAAAAGTCTCATTACTAGGTCATATAATTTTAATTGAGGGTATATTGGTGGATACATCAAAGATGGAAGTTATTGAGAAATACCCTAGACCAACCACATTGACTAAGATCAGTATTTTTCTTGGGCAGTTTGATTGCTATCGATACTTTGTGAGAGATTTTTTAGGACTATCTAATCCAATAACTATTTTGACTCGTGTGGGATCCAAGATGTTGTGAAAAAATGAACGTGAGAATAATTTTAAAGAAATAAATATATGGTTAGTAAATGTAACTATACTTATACCAACTTAAAGGAGGGAGGGGTTTGTGATATATAATGACGCATCAAAGAAGGGAATAGGATGTTTCCTCATGCAGAATGATATAGTTATAGCTTATGCCTCTTACCCATTGAGAATTCATGATCAAAATTACTTGACTCATGATTTGGAGATTGAATTGTTAATTTTTACATCGAATATATAGATGCATTATATGTATAGTGAAAGGTGTGATATATATACTGATCATAAAGTCTTTAAATATATATTGTCATAGAAAGATATGACTATGCATTTGATAAGATTGTTTTAATTGATAAAATATTATGACTTCTCAATACATTACCACCCTACGAAGTTGAACATGGTGGCTGATGCTTTGATTCAGAAAGACCATGACATTTTTTACATGATGAGGATTAAAATGTAGGTTCTAGGCATAGCAGAAGCGCATTAGTGGGTGTACCTAACTTTAATTTTTCTCGTAACAAAGATCAATTCGAGATTTGTCACGATAATAAAACTCCGAATCTTCGAAATAGAAAAAAGAATGAAAGAAAGGAAGGGAGTTCCGAAACCATGGATATGATCATCATATGTTGGTGATAATTAATTTAATTAAAAGACAGAAATTACCTTGATGTAATTCTATCTCTGTTGATGTTTTCGGTCATGATCCAATGTGATCCATCATCGCGTCGTATAATCCAATTGTAGGATTCATCTAGAGGTGATCCACATGTGCTCCACGTATCTCTAGATTTCACTGAAAGGATCTCTGAGTGCTAGGACGGAAGATCCTTTACTTGTGATGTCCACCTTAGATCGTCTTGAGAGTCGCTTGAAAAGCGGTATCCTTGATATGGTGGAGGAGGATCTGTCTTATAGCTTGAGATCATTATTGGAAGAAAATAATTCTCTATTTGATTAAGAGATTTCTCTAGATCTATTATGCACAACCCACAAACATGGCTAGGATATTGAGAATTATATGATGTGTATTTTAATTACTTAGAATAATAAAATGAATTAATTACCCGAAAGCATTCATTCATTTCATTTAATTCTTAGTAAGACCCCATGTCAAATAATAATAGTTTAATATTATTATTACCGGGCATGCACCTAACAAATTACAACAAATATTATTTAATTAAATAAATAATATTATTTCTCACAAATCCCTTGAAAAATTACATGGCGTGTATATTAATATACATTGCATGTAATTTTGTTTTTTTCCATTCTCTTTATTTCCTCCATATTATTTATTATACCTTGAATAATGAGTATTTATTTATTAAATAAATATTACTGTAATACTCTCTAATAAATATATTATTTCACCCACAATATATTCTCTTGAATAACTAGTTTCTAAATAAATGAGACCAGACATCCTTGAATAACTATTAAACCATAATCGAGAATAATCTTTATTCAACTTGTAAAATTATTATTTAACTGAGATACTTGGACATAATTAGTGTGTAACCCTCTAGACCTCTTTCTCAGTGGAATTATATGGAGCCTACCTAATGTCCATGGTTAGCATCTAGAAACACACCAAGTCACCCATAGAGAAAGAAGTGAAAGCTACAATGAAGTGTCACCTCATACAAACGCTTAACATGTAATGTAATCCCTTTTCACAATATCTCGAATCAATCGGGTTGCATGTTGGTGAGATCAACCCATGTGCTAGATTATTCTTTCTTTAACTTCTTGGAATTGAACTTTATCATTCCTTACCATGGCCATGGATTTATTTAGGCTATATCAATTCCATCAAATGGCTTGAGATATTTACTTCCATTATGGAACAGAAGGGATAAATCCTTTCTTTCATTATCAATTAATTCAGTATTACTCGTGATGCACCCAACATATCCTATCTCATTGTAAACTGTGTGTCATCACAATTTTGGTCAATGCATATAAGTGAGCGAGTTTTAATATCCATTAAAAATAATCTTAAAGTATAAGTATGAATACACACATCCACATATAGGAACATCCAATGATACTATGAAATGTGGATTTCCTACTGGCGGATGTCATTCTCATAATATCCTCCAAGATATTACAAAGGGTGCACACCATGAGATGGTGCCCCAATGTTTTATGAGTCCTCACCCCAAATGGCCTGTATTATTTGGGTCCCTTAAATAACATCATCCAGCAATAGAATATATATTCAAGAACAGTGTTATGACACTTCCGGGATCTCATCATAGTAGGGATCCACTATGACCTTTTAGTGAAACAGCTATCCTTAGGACATTATCACATTCCTTTTCAGGCACAAGAATGATCAAAATGTGATGAGGTATTTATTAATGAATAAATAAAAAATTAGTTTTTTCTAGGCCATCAAATCCAACATACCCCCACTTGGACTAGAGCCAACTTCTAATAACCTTTAACCCGCTAGCTCTCACATGATATTCATGCTTCATCTGAGATAGGTCTTTAGTCATGGGGTCTACCATGTTTTATTCGATGGACACTCGGATCACTGCAACTTCACCCATTTTATAGAAATACCTCAAGAGGTGATACTTCTGGAGTATGTGCTTTGTCTGTTAATGCGACCTTGGTTCTTTTTCAAGAGGAACCACTATAGTATTATCACAATACAATGTGATAAGTTTTTTATTTCTAGGAACAACATCAAGATCCTGGAAAAAGTTATGAATCTAGACAGCTTCCTTGGATGAATCAGAAGCTGCTATATATTCTGACTCCACTATAGAATTAGTGACAACTGGTTTCTTTGAACTATTCTATCTCATAGCTCCACTATTGATACAAAAAACATATCCAGATTGAGACTTTGAATTATTCTAACCTATCTGAAAACCAGTATCAACATACCCTCTTATAACAACCTCCTCATATCCTCCATAAACCACGAACATATCCTTATTTCTTCTCAGATACTTATGGATAGTCTTAACAGCAGTCCAATACTATTCTCCTGGATCTTCTGAATATCTTTATACCATGATCAGTTTATAGGAAACATCAAGCCTCGTACATAACCTGGCATACATGATGGATCCTATATCCAAATAATAAGGGATCTTACTCATTATATGTTTCTCCTATTGGGTATGAGGATAGATTTTCTTAAAAAGATTTAGGCCACGTGACACTATAACCAATCCGCTCTTGGATTATTCCATACTAAATCTCATTAGTATCTGGTCAATATATATACCCTGACTTAGTCTAAGCAGCTTCTTGGATCTATCACAAATGATCTTGATCCTTAGAATGCAGGCTGCTTCACCCAAGTCCTTCATGGAGAAACACTTGTTCAACCTGTTTTAATCTGACTGTAAGAATGGTATATCATTTATAATAAGAAATATGTCATCAACATATACTACTAGGATAACTATCAGATTCCCATTAAACCACTTATAAACACATGGCTCACATTTGTTCTTAATTAAACCAAATTCATTTACAGATTAATCAAATAAAATGTTCCATGACCTGGATGTTTTCTTTAAACCATAAATGGATTTATGTAACTTGAAAACCCGTTTGGCTTCACCTGGTGTCAGAAATCCTTCTGGTTGTGTCATATAGACATCTACTTGAAGGTTCCCATTAAGGAATGTTGTTTTGACATCCATTTTCGAAATCTTGTAGTCATGGTAAGCTATTATGTCAAGTGTAATTCTTATATATTTAAACATGGAAACTGGCAGGAAGGTTTCAACATAGTCAATTACTTGATGTTATCGGAATCCTTTTGCCACTAGCCCTAATTTATAGGTGCTAACTTGACCTTACATGTCCAGTTTTCTCTTGAATACCCATTTTCATCCAATAGGATTTACATATACTAGATCATTGAATGGAACCCATACTTGGTTCTGATACGTGTAATCCATCTTAGAATTCATATCTTCTATCCATATTGCTGATTCTAAGATTTAGACTACTTCCTTGTATAAGAGAGGTTCATCATTGTCCAACAATAATGATTCACCATCCTCAGTGACTAGGAAACCAAATCTCTCTGGTTTTCTTACCTCTCTTGATCTCCTATGCAGTACTTGTGTTTCTAGAACCTCTTCCATGGGGACATGTAGAACCTCTTCCTGTACCAACTCCTGTATATCTTGAGAAGTAAATTTGTTAAATTCAATATCACTCCCACTATCCTACGTGCAATGTAATTCCTAACCCTATGAGCCTTTTAAGGGTTTCCCCTTATCCCTTGAAAGGGGGGTTATCATAAAATCAATAAAAAAGAAGGCCTTCGGGCCATTCAGTCAGTCTAAAGTACGAGATCATATTACAATCTTTTTTCATGAAAGGAAATAAGAGTAGTTGGGAGGTATTCACACCAGGTAATGTCTTGATTAACTCCCAAGTTGTCCAAGCCATCATAAACCATGTTCACTTCCTGATAAAACATGTGTGATGATGTATTTCAGGCCAGTGAGACATCGGTTGCGTTCCATCCAATGGGTTTTAATCGTCCAAGCTAAATGAATTACACCATTCCAAATTGCTTGGATGATGGTCGTCGAGTCACTATCAATCCAAAGGTTATTCCAACCATAAACCAAGGAAAATTTAATCTCATGAATCAGGCCCATCATATCAGCTTCGATGGAGGAAGAAATGCCACAATGACCCATACACATGTGTGTGGAAAAATGGGTTTCTATCCATTCCATATCTCAGAGAAAATTCCATTTTCCACCTTAGTTCGTACTCGATTTGTTGTGTATGATACAATTTGTAATGAATATCCCAAAAGGATAATTAAAGATATATACGACTCATCATCGACCTCACTATGTCCAACAAGGTGTGGTTTCTCCTTTCACTAACACTATTCCACTATGGTGTATAATGAGGAGTGAGTTGAGATAGAATCCCATACTCCCGTAAAAGGTCTATGAACTCTTGGTTCATATATTCTCCACCTCTATCTTCTACTAGAAATGGTCCACAAACATTTGTGTGCACCAATACTGGAAGATCTATGGCCCTTTCACCCTATTCATTGAAAGGCGACTTGGTCATTTTACCTTCTAAACAAGCATGACATCTATCAAGTGGTTTTAGCACTGTTGAGTCTAAATAACCATCTTGACAGAGCATTGTCAAGTTCTTATCGTTTACATAATCGAGATGGTGATTCCATAACTGTGTGATGTATGAGTTATGTGAGTTTGTTTCATTATCGATTCCCAACACTTTTTCCCCATAATTTAATACATACAAACCATTATTTTAATGCGCTATACCATAACATACGTTGTTCTTATAAAAAAACAACCCTTATTTCTAAACATAAAAATAAATCCATCCATATCCAAACAAGATACATAAATTATATTTTTGGTAATACTAGGAACATAAAAACAATAGTGTAAAACCAAAAGTATTCCAGTTGGCAATGAGAGATGGAAATCTCCAATGGCCAACGCAGCCAGCCTCATGCCATTTGCAGCTCGAAGATCTACCTCTACTCTAGAAATCTTATTAAATATATTTGGTTCTTTTATTTGAATAAATATGTGAGCCCCACAAGCTTTATCTATTACCCAATGTGTAGAAAAAGAAAGATTACACTCGATAAAAAATGCACCTTTAGCATCCCCATGCTTCTGGGGGTAGTTCCTCTTCTAGTGGCATTTCTTGCTACATGAAAAACATACTGCCTCCCATTCCTTACCCTACCTCTAGATCCTCCCCTTCTTGGAGGGATGTCGCTCAGGGGATTCATAATGTTTATGAATCCTTTGACCCTTTTCCTTTCCCTTACATTTCTTATTCACCATAACGAGTGTGGGTTTATCACACCCCATGTTCTTATCTACTTGGAGAATTAAGGTCATAAGTTCTAACAAACTCTTCTCATTGCTACTCTTGTTATAGTTGAAAATAAATATAGAGAAGGTATTGGAAAGTGATGATAGGACGAGATCTGTTTGCAACACATTTGGGAACTTAAACCCTAATATGTCTAAGTGTTAAATATAGAAAATAAGCTTGACTACATGAGGTCCAACTAGCGCAGACTCTCCAAGCTTAGTTGTAAACAAAGAATAGTGGATCTCATATCTCTCCTGTCTCGCCTTCTCTTGATAGAGATCTTTAATGTGAGACATCATGCTATACACGCCCATGTTTTTATGTTGCTTCAAGAGATCATTAGACATGGAAGATAACATCAAACATTGGAAATCTGTGGTATCGTCCATATGTTTCATATAGAGAGGTAGTTCCTCATCACTAGCCTCTTTTCTAGGCACAACTGGAACATGATCTTCCAGCACATACAATTTCCTCTTGTGGAAAAGTATGACGCGTAAATGCCTCTTCCATTCCTGGAAATTGGTGCCAATGAGAAGGTTTTCCTTCTCGAGTATGGTTCACAATGATATGTTTGAAGTCATTTTTCTTTCTATTTCTACAAATTAAGATGAGAAATGGTTTAGTAATTTATCATGATAAAACATAGACAAATAAATAAAATAATATGTATTAGTCTCCCGGTATTTTTTCAAAATCTAATAGCCCTCACCATTAACTTTAGAATATTCTAGTGCCTAAATATTCAAGTGGAAAGGATCCATATTTCCCTTATTATTACCCAAACCGGAGTTAGTCAAGCTACTTGAATGGTTTTAGGTAGGAATTCCAAATTCCAACTACATTAACTGGCAGCTCCTTGATCCGCTGAGTGGACTCCCCTGATCTTAAAATCCTTTTATTTTGGATTTCTTCAACCTTTTCCTCTTGATCACACCAAGTCCTACGGTGGCAGTCAACCCTTGATGTGAACCAAGTTAGGTCAACCCAAAAACTTTAATTAGAATTCCTCGTTAATCGAAAGCACCCCAACTAGGGTTGGTCAAGCACTTTGAACTATTGTTTGATTCTAACCAAGATTATGGAAGGCTATACAAACTTAATATTTCTTTGAGGTATTTTATCCTTAAATATAAATTTCCATTTTTTTATCTTTGATCACATGCTTATTAATATTAAGTGGGATATACTTAAGTGATTAACCATGTATAAGATAATATTTACGCATAATCCAGTCTTATTTTAGTTCGATCTGGCATGCTTGTTTAATTCATTAATTGTGTGATCATGACAACACACCCACAATAAATTAACCATGAAACTGATAGAAATAAAATAAATGGTATGATCATGAGATTTTTTTATTGGTTAGTTTATCCAGCGGTTGATAATCTAACCCATGATCTAGGAGAGAAACACCTTTAACCTTTTGGGTTTGTGTTTATAGCTTTCCACTAATCCACCTTTGTATATCCTTGGATTGGTTTCAACTTGGATCCGAACTTGAGCCTCCTCCACTATCTGGGGAGCTCCATCCATCACTACGAGAAAAGTGTTTTTTTGCGACAGGTCAATTGCGACGAGAATATATACCCTTGCAAAAGGTCCAAAAAACTACATATTGGCGACGAGAGTCTTTTCCCGTCACAAATAGTTAGTTAATTGCGACGGGAATAGGTGGCCCGTCGCAGTAGGTTTGGCGCGGTTTGCGTGCCAAAACTCGGGAAGGATATTTGCGACAGGGACACATCTCCGTCCAAAAAGCCCGGAGGCGGTAAATAACATTTGGGATGGGAAAATCCGCCCATCGCAAATGGTATTTACCGCCGCCGGGATTTTGCGACGGGTCCCGTCACAAATACCCTTTTAACCACTGACTGTCATTAATGTGGGTGAGGGTATTTGGGATAGACCCGTCGCAAAAGCCCGGTG
The DNA here is from genome assembly GCA_963277665.1 of Viscum album. NCBI lineage: Eukaryota > Viridiplantae > Streptophyta > Magnoliopsida > Santalales > Viscaceae > Viscum > Viscum album. The sequence continues at coordinate 1,233,158,186 of OY728155.1, forward strand.
GCAGTAAATACCATTTGCGATGGGCAAATCCGCCCGTCACAAATAGTATGTCGGCAGGTGTGTATTTACGATGGGACCCGTCGCAAATACCCTTTTAACCGCTGACTGTAATTAATGCGGGCGAGGGTATTTGTGACGGGGCCCGTCACAAATACCACCATTTGCGACGGGATACCCGTCGCAACTAACCCCGTCACAACTAACCTCGTCACAACTAACCCCGTCACAACTAATCTAACCTATATATACCCCCATCTGTTTTTTTCCAAATCACTAAGATCTTCCTCTCCCTTTCTCTTGATTCTCCAGTTTTAAGGAAAAAATTTCTGTTAGTTAAAATTTTTTATACGAGAGTAATTGGAAGACATCAACACCTTCAGAATATCAAAGTTTAAGGTATTTATATGTTACTTTTTTGTATTTATTTTATTTATTTTATTTATTTTATTAATTTTAATTCATGTTTATTAGTTGTAATTAAATTAGATTTAAATTTAAATTTATTTATATTTATTTTTAGTAAGAAATTGATATTGTTAGTGATAATTATAAATAATTAGTGTTAATTTGCAATAATTGGAGATTGTTATAGATAATTAGCGGAATTTAGTCATAATTAGATATAATTAGGGGTAACTAGTAATAATTAGATATAATTAGTAACAATTAGATATAATTAGTAATAATTAGATATAATTAGTAATAATTAGTCATAATTAGATATAATTAGGGGTAATTAGTAATAATTAGGTATAATTAGTAATAATTAGCTATAATTAGTAATAATTAGGTATACTTAGTAATAATTAGGTATAATTAGTAATAATTTGGTTTAATTAGTAATAATTAGGTATAATTAGTAATAATTAGGTATAATTAGTAATAATTAGGTATAATTAGTAATAATTAGGTATAATTAGTAATAATTAGGTATAATTAGTATTAATTAGGTATAATTTGGAATATTTAGTAATAATTAGGTATAATTAGGAATAATTTGCAATAATTAGGAATAATTAGGAATAATTATAAATAATTTGGAATAATTCGAAATAATTAGGAATAATTAGAAATAATTAGGAGTAATTAGCAATAATTATGAATAATTAGCAATAATTAGGAATAATAAGCAATAATTAGGAATAATTAGGTATAATTAGTAATAATTAGGAATAATTAGGAATAATTAGGAATAATTAGGAATAATTAGGATTAATTAGTAATAATTAGGTATAACTGAGAATAATTAGGAATAATTAGTAATAATTAGGTATAATTAGTAATAATTAGGTATAATTAGTAATAATTAGGTATAATTAGTTATAATTAGGTACAATTAGTAATAATTAGGTATAATTAGTAGTAATTAGGTATAATTAGTAGTAATTAGGTATAATTAGTACTAATTAGTTATAATTAGTACTAATTAGTTATAATTAGTAATAATTAGGTATAATTAGGTATAATTAGAAATAATTAGGTATAATTAGTAATAATTAGGTATAGTTAGTAATAATTAGCAATAATTAGGAATAATTAGCATTAATTAGGAATTATTAGCAATAATTAGGAATAATTAGCAATAATTAAGAATAATTAGCAATAATTAAAAATAATTACCAATAATTAGGAATAATTCGCAATAATTAGGAATAATTAGGAATACTTATCAATAATTAGGAATAATTAGCAATAATTAGGAATAATTACGAATAATTAGCAATAGTTAGCAATAATTTACAATAAGTAGGAATAATTACGAATAATTTGTATTAATTAGAAATAAATAGCAATAAATAGAAATAAATAGGAATAGTTATAAATAATTACGAATAATTAGGATTAAATAGGAATAAATAGGAATAAATTGTAATAATTAGGAGTAATTGGCAATAATTAGTAATAATTAGCAATAATTAGGAATAATTAGCAATAATTAGAAATAATTAGCAATAATTAGGAATAATTAGCTATAATTTGGAATAATTATCAATAATTAGTAATAATTTGCAATAATTAGTTATAATTTTCTATAATTAGTAATAATTAGTAATAATAGCTACTAAATACTAATAATTTGTAATAATTACTAATAATTAGGAATAATTAGAAATAATTAGCGATAATTAGTAATAATTAGCAATAATTAGGAATAATTAGCAATAATTAGAAATAAATTGTAATAGTTAGCAATAATTAAGAATAATTAAGAATAATTATAATTAATTAGAAATAATTAGAAATAAATAGAAATAATAAGGAATAACTAGCAATAATTAGGAATAATTAGGAATAAATCAGAATAATTAGGAATAATTAGTAATAAAATGTAATAATTAGTAATAAATAGTAATAAATAGCAATAAATAGTAAATATAATTATATCTAATTATTAATTATAAAAAAATTATATTATCAATATTTATGAAAAAAATTAATATTATTAAAATAATATAAAATTTATAAAATATTAAAATTATTAATATTCGCAACAGGCTTTGCTATATTATTAACATGTTTAAATATCAAAGGGTCGCCAATTGTTAGGCCATGCACAATAAAAAGTTTGTGTTAACCACGTCCAATGTAAACTCTATAATTTTCCTTGCTTGGTTGATCACCTTGAAAGTATCATTGTAATAGGACAACCCAAGTCATGCCCTTCTCATCTATAAGAATTATCTCACATGGCCTTTTACATAGACCATTCTTCCTTGAAAATTTAAGGGAATGATTCTGATGTCCCATCAAATTTTTAAGGAAGAATGATCTATATAAAGGGAGCGAGATGATTTTTAGAGATGAGAATGACATTACTTTAGTCCTCCTATTGAAACACTACTTACGGGGTTATCTACCATGTAAGGAAAATTACAGAGTTTACATTAAACATGACTGACACAAACTTTTTATTATGCATGACCTGACAATTGGCGACCCTTTGAGATTTGAACATGTTAAGAATAGAGAAAAGCCTATTTCAAATATGGATAATTTTAATATTTTATAAATATTTTATTATTTTAATAATATTAATATTGTTTTTTCATAGATATTGATAATATAATTTTTGTATTAGTAAAAATTAGTAAATGAAAACTACTTGGATAATGAAGGGAAAATTTGTAATCATCTCCACAATGATGATTACCAAATTTCCTTTCATTATCCAAGCAGTTTTCATTTTTTGTATTTCTAAGTATTGCTAAATTAGTAATAAATTGTAATAATTAGTAATAATAAGTAATAAATTGTAATAATTAGTAATAAATTCTAATGATTAGTAATAATTAGTAATAATTAGTAATAAATATTAATAATTAGTAATAATTATAAATAAATTGTAATAATTAATAATAAATTGAAATAATTAGCAATATGTAGGAATATATAGGAATATATAAGAATAAATAGTAAAATATAAGAATAAATAGGAATAAATAGGAATATTTAGTAATAATTAGTAATAATTAGTTAGGAACAGTTGGGAACAGTTAGAAAGAAATCTTAATAAATTTTAATAAATTTTAAGAATTTGGAACAATTTCTAGTGGATTGACCACACTCCTTTTGTTCGATGACTTTTATCCTTTCAACTCTCACCGACTCAAAACATTATTAAAAATGTGCTGCTACGTAGACATATTCAATATTGTATGCACGATATTGATATGAATTTGTAGGATCATATTTTTTAAAATGTTTTCAAGAAGTGACAGTTGGAATAAGACGATTCATCGACGAAAAGGGGGCTCTTTTGTCCGAAGGCTCATTTACTTGCATCTTTCTCACAATGAAATCACAATGAAGAATATGGTCAGAGGTACACATATTCATTCTCGTGAAGACGAGACTGAATATGCATACCTCAGACTAGATTCTTTATTGTGATTTCAGTGTGAGAAAGTTGCAAGTAAATGAGACGTCAGACAAAAGAGTAGCTGTCAATCCACTGGAAATTGTGTCACCCTTAATTAATGGTAATTATTAAGAAGTAGTTGTAATTATTTATCTTCTTTTTTCATATAGTATTTTAATAATTTCAAATTACTCCAAAACAGTGATGATTTTATATTTTATATAGAAAAATATGGAACAAGGAAGTCGACATAAATCATTATTAGATGATCACGCTTGGATAAATTAGTTCATAAATCCAAATGGTTTTGGTTTAAATCATGTATATATTGAGGGTTTTGAAGATTTATTAGCATTTTCATCATCAAAACCATAATATATTTCAGAAGGCACAATTAAGTGTCCTTATAAAAAATGTTCTCTGAGAACGTTTGACATAGTTGACAAGGTTGGGGGACATCTCTTACGGTTTGGTTTTCAACCAGATTATGTTTTTTGGTATCAACATGGTGAAAAAAGTTCCAGAGAAGATCCTAATAACTTGATTCCAGATCTATCACGGTTTTAAAATTTAGTACATGATGTTGCAGGTCCATATGTGCAACAAATTGAAACTCACGATGATATTGATTTAACTCCTGAGTTGGCACCATCCAAATTTTATGAGTTTTTAAGGTCTGTTGTGGATTCATTATATCCTGGTTGTAAGATAAGAAAATTAGAAGTGGTTGCAAAATTTATGACTATTAAATCAGATAATGCAATGTCAAACAACTTTTTTGATCAGATATTTTCTTTGGTTAAAACACTGTTACCTGAAGGAAATGTGTTTCCTGCAAATTAATATGAGAGCAAAAGGTTGGTTTGTAATCTATGCCTTAGTCATCGAAAGATTCATGCATGTCCAAATGATTGTATCTTATATTCTGGAGAAAATGAGTCATTGGATAGTTTTCTCACATGTGGACAATCGAGGTATAAAGAAGCTCAACCAGGGAAGTCTAGATATATTTTAGTGAAACAGTTGAGATATTTCCACCTTACACCCAGGTTGAAACATTTATTTATGTCTCAGAATACATCATCAATGATTTCATGGCACAAAACATACATTTCAACTAATATAATCTTGAATCATCCATCTGATGGCGATTCATGGAAACATTTTGACCGTCTGCATCCGTCTTTTACTATAGAAGCCCGAAACGTGTGATTGGGTCTTTCTACTAATGGTTTCTGTCCGTTTGGTTCTTATTGTAGTTAGTATTCATGTTGGCCTGTCTTTATAACTCCGTACAATTTGACTCTATGGATGTTGATGAAGGAGCCTTATATATGATTGACTCTATTAATCCCAAAACGTATGAAAAAGAATATTGATGTTTATTTTAAACCATTGATTGATGAGTTAAATGCATTGTGGACTGATGGTGTTAATACATATGATGTTGCTGTGAAAAAAAATTTCATATTAAAAGTTGCATTGATGTAGAAGATTAGTGACTTTACGACTTATGGAATGTTATCTGGTTGGAGTACACATGGTCTGAAATCACATCCTTACTGTTTGAAAGAGAAAAAAGCCTTTATGCTCATCAATGAAAAAAAAACCTTGCTATTTTGATTCTCACCGTAGATTTCTTCCGACTGATCATCCTTTTCAGAGGAACAAATCTCATTTTAGAAAAGGTACAATTGAAAGGGATGAACCTAAAAAGATGATCTCAGGTACAGAGTTAAAATCAGTTATATTTTCATTACCTCCAATCACATTTGGACCAATAGTAAACCAACAGAAAATTAAAGGCTTTGAGAAATAACATAATTGGATAAAACAGAGCATTTTTTGGGATCTACCATATTGGTATGATTTGTTGGTCCACCACCTGTTGGATGTTATTCATATTAAGATGAACTATTTTGATAATTTATTTCATAAAGTTTTAGATACACCAGGTAAGAACAAAGACACAGTAAATGTACGATTAGATCTTGCCCAAATTTGCAGGTGACCAGAACCTGAACTATTTGAAAATGTCAGATCACAGAGGTTAATGAAACCAAAAGCAGTTTATACATTTTCCAAAGAGAATCACTTATTATTTTTTCAGTAGATTGCAGATTTGATACTTCTAGATGGCTATGCTTCCAATTTAGGCAGATGTGTTAAGAATTGTTATATTACTGGATTAAAAAGTCATGATTGTCATGTTATAATGGAATGACTAATTTCGATTGGATTCAGAGGCTTGTTGAATTCTATTATTTGGGATTCAATAAAAGACATATCATATTTTTTTGAGACATTTGTGCAGCGACAACAGACTACGATGCGCTAAGAAAACTGGAAGAAGATGTTGCTGTAATTATATGTAAACTGTAAAAAATCTTTCCGCCGAATTTCTTTGACTCAATAGAAAATCTGGTATTATATTTGCCACCTGAAGCTAAATTTGGAAGTACAATACAGTTTCGATGGATGTACCCATTTGAGAGATGCATGTAGAAATTGAATAAAAAAGTACGTAATAGAGCATCAGTTGAAGGCTCAATTGCTGAAGCTTATTTTCAAGAGGAAATTTCTTTTTTATGCTCTCATTATTTTGAATCTCAATATCCCTGAAAACACAATTGCATGGGACTAAATGAGGGGAATGTTAATGACGAAATGGAAAATCAATTAACCGTTTGTAATCAGCCAAATCTTGGTTTTGGGGGAGTTTATAAACGATGTCTTTCAGATAATGAACATCACAGAGCTCATACATATGTTCTGCTCAAGTGTGAAGAAATAACATCATTTGTCCTATGAGGGATTCTATCTCTTATTCTATAATTTATGTTACAATATTTAAACTTATTTTATTTGTAGGTTATATGATAATCATATCAAGAAACGACTTCCAGAAATTACAGCAACTGCTCTTGAAGAACGCAGACAATTCTCAATGGTTTTAAAAACTAGTAACATAAATTATTGATGGTTTAATATCAATTCCATTTATTATTTATTATATTGATAATTGTTTTAAAAAATTTCAGGTGTCTCAATATGCTGATAAAATTGATAAGTAGTTGTGTATATTGAGTAACCCACCATCCAAAATGGTTAAATCTTATAATTCATATGTGGTGAATTGTTTTCGATTTCATACACATGCATACGGGGAATCAAAAAAAACAATGAAAAATGGAGTTTTCTTGAGAGGATCACATCACAGAGAAACTGAATTTGACTTTTATGTCATTTTAGATGAAATTATTGAGTTGTGTTATCTAGGAGAGAATTACATAACAATGTTTAAATGTCTGTAGATAGATACTGAGAGAGGCTTGCGTGTTCATCTGACTCATGGAATTGTTGATATTAAATATAAAAGTTTTCTTGTAGTAAATGAACCATTTTTACTGGCTCAACAGGAATATCAAATTTATTATGCAATGTACTGTGCAACTTCAAGATACTTGAGCGATTGGTGGAGCATAATAAAAATGAAATCTCAGGAAAATCAGTTTAGTCAAACTGAATGTGGTTCCACTGAGGTGGAAGGAATTGAAATTTTTCAAGATACTTCTCAAAATCCATATGATTCAAAAAGAGACGTGAATATCAATGATGACACCCCACAATTATGGATCGATGGTGATAAAGATGTTAATGATGTTAAAAATAAATTTGAAATGATAAGAGATGCTGAAACTGAAACTCATATGGATATTGATGATGCTGAGGAGGAAGATGAAGACATTGAAATTGATAACTATGAAGAAGAGGATGAAGATGAAAATTGACACAGTTAAATTCTGGTTATAATCATAACTAATATATATCTATATTAAATAGGTATTTTCAACTGTATGCTAACGACAATCATTTTGTGTTTCAGATTTAATCAGATATATTTTGCGAGTTGCAGGAGGCTGACCTACCATTGGATGAGGGAGATTTTGGATCATCTGACCCTCATCCTACTGGTAGTTCTAGTGGTACGCGGTGGGGGCGTGGTATTTCATGACTGATGATTCTTGACCATCTCCCCAAGTGACATCCACATCTTGGTTTCGATCCACACAAACAGAGGTATTGTAACCTGTATATTTTAGTTAGCTTTCATTAATTTATTTATATATATACTAATTTTTTTATTATTTATTCCCTTTTTCACAGTTTTTCACATGTAGCTATTGGATAAGGGAGCGCAATATTGCACAATTAATTTTCTCTGCCATGGATCACATGGGAACAGATTCCCGTTGATGTGCGGCGCGACATGTTCCATCATTGGCTGGTACGTAAATAAATAATATTTAATTTGAAATTTATTGTATTAATAACTTGATATTATAAATTATTTGTATGGTTTATGGTATCCTATCGATGATAGCATGCACGACGCTATCCACGCGGCATGCCCGGTTTCTATGTGCGACCGTTTTCGTCAGTTTTTGCATAATTTGAGAAGGACAACCATTAAGAAAGAAGGAATGCAAGAATTTGATGAGTCATGTAGAGATCACTAACAAGAGTACATTTCATCTCACGTTTGGGATGGATTATGTTTACACTAGTTGGGTGGTGGATTTCAGAGGAGATCTTTAGTGGGACGATGGAACCTGGGGAGACAGGAGGTGACACATCGAGATGGTAGCTATAAATTCAGTTCGCATAGAGAGCATCTGGTAAGAATATTTTTTAAATATTCTATATAACTTTAAATATGAACAATTTATTTTTTATTTCTTTAGGCATTCAAGCATCCTGATATTACGGAGTTCGACATTTATCAGAGGATGTACAGTGAACCAGCTACTGGAGAGATTAGAGGTGATCACCAAGGTCCGATTGTGGTTAGTATTATTTTTTTTACTTTGAAAATTAACTACATATAATATTTTTACAATTTTAATTTTAAATTGGAATTGAAGGAGTCATATGAGGCTGCGACCTCTCAAACACAGGCTGAGGGTCAAGATGAGACGATTGAGCAGACCGGTGCTCACCATTTCGATGAGGCGACATGGATTCAGGAGACTCAGTATGCCTTTGATAAGGATTTAGTAGTTGGTATCGACTCTCATTTGACTCCTGGTACTTATTATGCTACTACTGTGATGTCGGCGTCCTGCTCAAGAGAAGCTCGTGGGGAGACATCATCTTCTGGCTCACAGTATCAGGAGCAATTGCGAACTTAGGCTGAGCTTATAGAGACTTTTCAGAAGCAGCATGAAGAGGTGTGTCGGCGGTAACAGCAGAAGGAGAAGCATCACGAGGAGGAGCTACGTCGATTGGAGCACCGACAACAGCAGGAGTATCACGATCTGATGTAGTACATGCACCGTCTAACTCATAGTTTAGGGATGGAGTTTCCTCTACCTCATCCACACGACCCCTCAGTGATTTTTTTTATGTTAAAAACATTTGAATTCAAGTTTTGTAATAATATGAACTATTTACAGTTTCTTTCTTTTATATTGGTGGAAATATTGCATAATTTATTTTTTTTAATATTTTAATATTTATTATTAGTATTATATTTTTTAATATCTCTTTATTTTACAAATAATAATAATAATATTTTAGGATTTTTTTATATTTTTTTGAAAATATTTATACTTTTATTAAATTTTTATTATTTTATTATTTTAATAATATTAATATTAATTTTTTATTAATCATAATTTTATTAAATATATTATTTTAGTATTATATTTTTTAATATTTGTGTATTTTACTAATAATAACAATTTTTTTTATTTTTATAATAACAATATAATTTTTTCATTAATCATAATTTTATTATTATTTTTTAATTAATTTTAGTATTTGAGACGAGGTCTTTGGTAATGGGGCCCCGTCGCAAATAAGTGAAATATATTTTTTTAGGATTAATATTTACGACAGGACAATGGGCCCATCATAATTAGTATTTGCGATGGGCCCATCACACAAGTTTTATGTGTATATAATGTATATAATCGGAATACTATTTGTGACAGAGAACTTACCCATCGCAAAAACTAATTGCGACGGGCCCACCGCAAAAGGTTCTTAGGTATATAATGTATATAATCAGGAGGTTTATTGCGGTAGGTAAAAGTCTCATCGCAACAGATATATTTTGCGACGGGCCCGTCACAAAAAATATCTGTTGCGATGCTGTTTTCTACAACATGCTATTTGCGATGGGGGCCCGTCGCAAAAATATATTTTTGATGGGATCCCGTCGCAAATAGACCGTTGCAAAAAAAGGAATTCCAGTAGTGCATTACATATGATTTTATCTCACTCACAAGTGTGGGGTAAAACAGGGTTTTATATAAAAGAAACTTTGGGCACGTAGGCCCTATATATTAATTAGGAGAAGGCTTGAAAGACAAAAAATTTAATTTGAATAAATAAATTAAAATGAAACCATTTACATATAAAGGTCTTGGTCTAGCTCATGATCATCCATACATGCAATGATATTTATTCATAAATAAAACTATCATTCAATTCTTTAATCATTATTGTTAACGATAAATCACGCTTGAATCAATTAATTAAATTTAATTAATTAATTATTTTATCTTAAACCCTTTTCAAAATTTCCTTAAGACTCTCATCCAATATAATTTTAAACAAATAAATTCATTTAAATTTATATTTGTACATAACTTGTGCCTTGGTGGAAACCTGATGAATTCCTGTTCATAACTAACCAATGAGTAAAAATGAACATTACACAAATGTAGAATTAAACACATAAATGTAAAACACCTATCACGTGTTGTGCCTCAGCTTTGCACCCACCCTATGGTAGAAATATCAAGGGTCTATATAAAATAATATCAAATTTTAATAAACATGCATTATTTGGATGAGTACACAATGTATAATTCTGACTACATGGCGTGTAATTTTTTTCACCGTTCATCCGAAGTACACACCCGGGTAAATGGAATGTAAATTTACTTCATAAATCTTCAAAGTACACGACGTGTTCAGTGGGAAAACGCCATGTAGTATTCGTGTTACATGGTTTCCACCCGAGAAAGCTGTGTATGGGGTACATGGTCCAACCCTAACCCAAAGGGACTACATGACATATTCAATGGGCCACCCAGCTTGTAATTTGGAAATTGTGTTCCATCTGTTCTTGGTCAACACACGGAGTGTTAAAGACTTAGATATGATCCAATGACATGACCTGGTTTGGTGGAACTTCCCGGTTCATGGAACCTATACTAAACAGCATGTACTAATGAATATATGCCGTGTGTTCTGGTTTTGTACATCGATGAAGCTTTGGAACCTCCGAATGAGGTCCTCTATTTTATTTTAATCAAGATTAAAAGAAAAAATAATTTCTGTAAGCTGTACGAGAAATGAAAGAGGAGGAATAGATCTCGAGATTCAGATTTATAGAACAATTAACTTGAATTGAAACAACTAAATTATTAAATACATAAATCACCAATGCAAAACTAAATAATTATAATCAATTATATGACATCTCTGATACCACTTGTAGGTTCCCATCATAGAGAAAGTGCATTGGTGGGTGTACCCAACTTTAATTTTTTTCGTTAACGATGATCAATATGAGATATGTCTTGATAATAAAATTTTAGACCTTTAGAATAAAACAAAGAATAGAATAAAGGATGAGAGTCCTAGAAGTATAGAGAGGATAATCATATGTTGGTTATAATTTATTTAATTAAAAGACAAGAATTACCTTGATGGAATTATCTCTTCGTTGATGTTTCTGATCATGATACGATGTGATCCGTCATTGCGTTGTAGAATCGAAGTGTAGGATTTCTCTATTAATTATCCACACGTGCTCCATGTATCTTTGGACATCGATGAAGGGATCTTCGGGTGCTAGTGTGGAAGAGCCTTCGCTTGTGATGTCCTCCATAGATCGCCTTGAGAGCCACTTGCAAAGTGGTCTCCTTGATCCAGTAGAGGAGGATCTGTCTCGTATCTTGAGATAATTTTTGGAAGAAAAAAAATTCAATTTTGGCTTAAGAACTTTCTGTAGATTTGTTGTGCACAACCCAAAAAAATGTCTTGGCTAATGGGAATTATATAATTGAGATTTTAATTACTTAGAATTACAAAATTAACTAATTACCTGAAAGAATTTATTTATTTCATGTAATTCATAGTAAGAACTCATGTCTAACAACAACAGTTGACTATTATTGTTACTTGACATTCTCCCAATATATTACACTTAATATTATTTAATATAATAAATAATATTATTTCTCAAAAATCCCTAGAAAAATTACACGGCGTGTATATTAATATACATAGTTTGTACTTTTTTCCCATTCTATTTATTTCCTCCACCTTATCTATCAGACCTTGAATAATGATTATTTATTTATTAAAAAAATGTTACTAAATTACTCACTAATAAATATATTATTTCACCGAAAATATATTTTCCCGAATGACTAGTGTTGAAATAAATGTGATCAAGAATCCTTGAGTAATTATTAAACCACAACCGGGAATAATATTTATTCAACCTTTTAAATTAATATTTAACTAAGATACTTGGACAAACTTCGTGTTGGACCCTCTAGGTATCTTTCTCAGTGGCATTAGGAGGAGACTTCCTAAATTCCAAGGTTAACATCCTGCAACATGCCAAGGAACCTATAGAGAAAGAAGTTAATTCCGCAATGATGTGTCACCTCCTATGAACTCTTACCATGTATTGTAATCCCTTTGTCTTGATATCTCACATCAAGCGGGTTGCATGCAGGTACCATTAGCCCATGTGCTCGATTATTATTTCTTTGACTTCTCATAATTTAACTTTATCATTCCTTTCCATGTACGTGGATTTATTTAGGCTATATCAATTCCATCAAAGAGCCTAATATATTTACTTCCATTATGGAATATAAGGGACAAATCCTTTCTCGCATTATCTATTAATGCAGTATAAATCGTGACACACCCAACATATCCTACCTCACTGCAAACATTGTGTTGTTATTGTTTTCATCAATACATCTAAGTGCGTGAGTTGTAATACTCATTAATAATAATATTAATGTCTAAGTTCCAATACACATGTCCCCATATAGTAACATCCAATGATATTATGAAATTTGGATTTCCTACCATCAGGTCTCGTTCTCATAATATCCTCCTAGATATTACCAAGGGTGCACACCATGAGAAGGTGCCTCGAAGTTGTATGAGTCTACACCCCTAACAGAATATATTATTTGTTTCCCTCAAATAACATCATACAGCCATAGAAAATATATTCAAGAACTGTTTTATGGAACTTATGGGTTCTCATCATAGCAGGGATCCGCTATGACCATTTAGTGGAACAACTATCCTTAGGAAATTATCACATGAATTGTCAAGAAGAAGAACAATCAAGATGTGATAAGGTATTTCTAAATGAATAAAGTAAAAAGTAGTTGGTTCCAGGCCACCAAATCCAACCTAAAAGAGATCCAATATTTATGGATTTTCACAATATAGGTTTAGAATTATTGAGTAAGTGGGGTAATTTTATAATCATTAGATTAATATTCAACCAACCATCCATGAGAGGATTAATAAGACATATAAGGAAGATATGGAATTACATGATAAGTTTAGGAATGTTCCTCAGTTTATCCATGATCATGTTGGAATGATAATGTAAAAAAATTAAGAATGTGTTCCATCAACACTAGAGTTGAAGAATGAGATATTGGATGAAGTTCATAATTCATCATTCTGAATTCATCATAGAAGTGTGAAGATGTATAAATATATGAATGAGTATTTTGATCGAGATAACATGAAAAGAGATGTTTTGGAGTATGTATCTTGATTCTTAGTGTGTCAACATGTTAAGGCTGAGATAAATAAGTCCAAGGGTATGCTACAACCATTAGCCATACCAGAATATAAATAGGAAAACATTTCCAGGGATTTCATCTTCGGACTACCCAAAATATCTAAAGAGATAAATATTATTTGTTTTATAAATTATCACCTTTTCAAATAAAAAAGTTTTATCACTATTTGGGAATATTTATATCTTAATAATATTACTTGGTTATAAATCAAGGAAGTTATGAGATTTCATAAAGTACCACTCTCAATAATATCAAATTAGGATCCAAGGTTTTCCTTGATGTTTTAGAGAAGCCTTCAGTAGGCTCTGGATACAAATTAGAGTTTTAGAAATTCTTATTATCCTTAAAAATATGATAAATTTTAAGGACCATTCAAACTCTAGAAGTCTTGTTGAGATACTGCTCTATGGATTTCAAAGGTGGTTTGGATTAACACCTTTCTTTTGTATAATTCTATTACAACAGTAGCTTTCAATTGAGAATTCTGATGGATCATTATAAATCCCATTATGGAAGGATGTGAGAAACTACAACATGTTGGGATGGATGTAGAGACCCGTATCTTGACGTACATGGACATTACATTACATTTTCGGAATACTTAGTACATAACAAAAACACACACTAAAGGATCGTAATAGTTTAGTGTCTTTGGAAACTCGGAACGTAATCTTCTAATCGTGGTGAAAGTTCTTCAATATCTCCCATAAAGGTCATCCATTTTTTCTACCTAAAACCTTTCTTTATATCCTGGGGAAAAGAAAACATAAAAGGGTGAGCTCAAATGCTCAGTAAGGGTAAACAAAAGAAAAATCAATCACATCATATACATAGCTTTTGGAAATCTTAACCTGCAAAAGAGCTCATAATATCATAACATGGGATATATCATAGAAGTGAAATGTAATCCCAATAATCATAACTTAAAACGTGAAACTTTGTGGCATAAACACATAATCATAGAAAATCATTTCTTGTTAGTCAAGACTCATTGCCAAGACTATCTTAGTGGACAAAGTCCCTTTCTGAATCGAGTAACCCTCGTTTCAGTCCTGTTTCACTGAACCGGTATAACCTACCATTTCAGCCATGTCTATCTCATGAGATATAAAATCATTACCCAATGCATTGGAGGGATATATAGGTCCCACCCATCTCATAATGATACCATTCTTATGTGTGCCACAAAATCATAAATCATACATCATTTCATAACCCATGTAATAAAAATGGGATTCTTAAAACAACATGACATCATAAAACCATTCATATAAGATAAAGGAATTCATAAACATAATTCCATCACAACATAGTCAAATCAATGTAAAAATATGGATAGAAACAGAACCCTTTATTATCTTAGATGGGAAATAATTTTGATAAAACACTTGAATTGAATTCTTGAGGAAAATATCCTTTCTTCTTCAAAATCAATTTCTTTTCACAAAACATCATGCAATTTTAAAAGAAAGAGATTTTATTGAAAATAGTCATGAAATCTTTTAGAGGAAGCTTCATTAAAATAAGGCTTTATAAAACAGTAGAAATCCGTTCGTGCCGTATAAGTTAAAAAAAACATTCTTCGTCCTTTTGTCGGAAAAGTCAAAAAGTACCTCGTACGAAAAACGACAAAAGATTCCTTTCATACGTATTACTAAAAACTCACTGAAGGGTAAAAATGGATTTAAACAATTTTAGGTGGATGGAAATAATATTACATATTGAGTAAACATGGATGTGGATGATAAAATACACCCCAGTAAATACTTACGAATAAACAATCTCGGATAAAAATGAGATTGTGATATTTCCCTTACCTTAGGTCCAATTTGCTTCGTATGTGTCCGAACCTCCTGTATAATGATTTAAATAATGTCATTGACTTATTACAGAATCATATTCATTGTTATGATATCATATATGGTTCACTTATGACATTATATTACCCGTTCCTTTGTAAATTCCATGTTAAAGAAGCGTTTTGGGTAAAATCGTTTCATTTATCGTGGGTGTTTTGACTTTTTGTTCTTGACATCATTATTACTTATATCATGATTTACTTACTTCCAGAATATAAAATATGATTTATATATCATATATATTCAGTATATATATATATATATAATAGATATATAAATAAAATGAAAAACACCGGTCATGGAGACGGTAGTCCGTACGTACGCATGAACGCTGTTTTTCTTTCCTTATTGTCTTGAAATGGAAGTAAGTAGATGACATACATATGTATATATATACATAAATCCAGTAGCTTTATAATGTCATATATTTCATTATTATTTCTTATATATACATTATAATCATTCTTAAATGGTTAACATGGAGAATGAATCTCATCGCGTCGTGGAGACGGTAGTCCGTACGTACGCACGAGCGATGATATCATTTCTATAAATATTGAATTGAATTGGAGTGGATTATACAATATATCAGAATCAATATGATGTTGTAATAACTATGTATAGTTATTCTTTACACCATTATACCCATCCATGTAAGGTGGTGGTGGAAATAGATTACACCACGGCGTGGAGACGGTATTCCATACGTACGCACGCGTGGTGATTTCTTTTTCCGTAGGATGGATAGATGGTGAAATAGGGTTGTTTCATACTTATAATAACATATCAGTATATGAGTGATACTGATGTTATTACTTCATAATGAAACAACCTAAGAAGAAGAAGTGGAAGAAGAAATAAAGATGAAAGAATTGGTAACGGTAATTACCTCTTCTTTGAAGCGCCTCTTTGAGACCTCCTCTTAGGGCACTAAAATTGGTCTTTGAGGAAGACCAGAACCTCTAGGATGTTGCTAGGGAAGTGGAGAAGAGATTTTGGCAGGGTTTGTCCGAGCTTGAGTGCTCAAATTGGTGTGAGGAGGAGGGGGAGGAGGTGTCCTTTTATAGGGGAGGAGAGGGGCACCTTAGGAATTCTTAAAAATATTAATTTATAATAAATCTAACCCCACTTAAAAACCTCCAAAAATGACTCATATTCGAAGATTAGATGAGATAGGGTTGTAATCTCATCAACCAATCAAATTTAGACATGTTTGGATTTTATTTTAAACCTTATCAATTAGATTTAACTCTAAGTTAAATAATTTAACTTTTACCATGTCTTTTTGTTTTCTTTCACTATATGGTTAATAAACTTACTATAACATGCCAAAAGAACCCCAAATTGTTTATTATTAATATATATATCCTTATCTAAGTCATTTGGCCGAACCTTAGATTTTTAGGAATACAATAACAATTAATAATATAATATTTGATTTAAAAACTATTTTGTGTCAATTTTGACACTATTTGATATATGATTTTTGTGAAAGTCATAACAGAATTAAATGTTCGAACCAAGTTGATTAAATCAACATTAATATATCATAGTAACCTAGAAAATTAGTGGAATTCATAAAAAATCTCAAATTACATTTATTTTGGTGTTTATAACATCAATTATGTCAATATTTCATTAATAAGATAATTACTGCATCATCGTTGTGTCATAAATAAATTAAATTATTTTATGTCTAAAAATTACAAATAAAATACCATCATGTAGGAAATCTTTTTATCTTTCTAATTAATATTTACAATCGAATTTATCTTATGTATAACCCCATATTAAAAATTATTTACTTATTAAACTTTGATTTTAACTATTTTAACCTTTCTTTAAATAAATTAATAATAAATGTCCTAATCTAATCCAAGTGGGCCTAAATGGTCATATTTTATTCCTAAGTTTGTTTTTGGTCGAATTACACTTGTCCAATAGAATTAGGACATGTGTTAGGATAATATTAATATCATATTTACCCTTAGTTATCCTATTTACTATTAACCGCGGTAAAAAAGTAAAAAGTTACTATTCACCAAAAAATTATTTTAATCTCATTGAACCACATTTTAGTCCTTGATATTAACCGTGTCTCTCGGATTTTCGAAATTCCATTCACAGAAGCGGAAAAATTAAGTTTTATGAAAAATTCAGTTTTTTTAACTACCACTTAGTAGTTTCACTATTCATCAAAAATTGATGTTTTTCAGAACAATGCCAAAATTTCATCCTAAGCTATATTTTATATTCCGAATTCAAAAATGAAATCTATTTTACCAAATTCATAACATAGAAGTTGCATTAATTAATTTTATAATTAAATCCCGCTGTTAAAATAAATAGCGTGTTTTTAGGAAACAATATATATCAAAAGATTGACACTTGATTATGTCTGGTTTAAATGTGAAATTACAACCAATGACCAACATTGTATTAAATTGTAAAAATATATTCTAAATATAATTTAAAACCACTCAAATTAATGATTTATCACTATTAATTATTTCGATTAAAAAAGTTGTTTTTAATTATAATTTAGTAATTTTCACTATTCATCAGAATATGAAAGTTATCCGAAAAGTACCAAAATTTCACCTTAGGCTAAATTCGATACTCCGAATCCAAGAATGAAGTTCATTTTGAAAAATAAGATTTACATAATTTTAAAAAGTGGTTATTACTATTCATAACGGCTAGTTTTAATAATATTTTAATAGCACATCGTTGTTTAGTGAAACTCGGTATTGCGTATTACACACGCTATCGAGGAAGGTCGCGATTGCGTGTAATGCAAGGCAAGACAAGGATGCGTGTTGTGCAAGCTCCTTTTGGTGTAGCGTACAACACAAGACATTAATGAAATTAAAAAGAATATTTTTTTATAAAATCTTGGGCTGTTACAATGGAGATGGAGAAACAATGTTATTGGGACTTTATCTAGTAGTGTAAATGGTATAAAAGGTTTGATTCATTCACCAACACATAAGGGAATATCAGTTTCAGAAAAAAAAATTATGCTGACAAGAATTAGTGATACCTAGAGTCTAAATTTAGTGTCATTCCCTTTAAAATTCTTGATCGTATCGGGCCAGTAGCTTATCGCTTGGTGCTTCCACAAGATATATCTAAAGTTCATGATGTGTTTCATGTATCACTCTTGAGAAATTAAATACCTAAAAATTCACATGAACTAATATTATAGGACATATGTCTTTTTAAATATCTATCATATAAGGAAAAATTTGTGGTTATTATGAATCATACAGATAAAGTGTTTTGAAATAAGTCCACTCATCTGGTCAATGATTTGCAATGAAGAAATTTTTTTTAAGAAAGATATGTGGGAACCTAAGGATGTGATGAAGAAGAAGTATCTGAATTTTTTAATATTATAGTTATAGAATTTTTAGTGTTAAATTATTATAAGGGGGATAATACAACACTCTAATATTTTATGATATATTTCTCATTAAAGAAATTCATTTTTTGTGATGGATTTCATTTCACGCAACATTGGGTTTTAAAGAACTATGATAAAATAAAAAAATATTATTATACAAAATTTATATTATTTTTTAATTTAGTATTTCAATATTAGATTAGCTTGGGATTTTTTATTTTTCTAAAAATATTTATCTTTCAGTTAATAGTGGAAAATACCAATTTTTGTAAAACTGCCATATCTTTAGTTCAGGTCAAGTAATTTAAAAGTCACATTACATTTTGTATTTGGTATTAAAGTGATATAATATCTATTTTATTTAAAATAATATAATAAAATTAATTAGTATTATTATTTTAAGTTATTTTGATAAAAGTTAATTTTTAGGCTTAAAAATACATTTTTCTAAAAAACATTCCAATGCATTTTACGCCTCTATATTAAAATTAATTTATACCAATTACAAAAATTAAATCCTAAAATATTGATTCCATATTTTTTATAAGGATTTTAAAATTTTATATATGGAACTTTTTTTAGGCATTACGAATAGTAACCATCGTAAAATTTATCACCTTGATAAAGGGTAAATTGAGTAATTAAGGTCAAAAATAATGTGATAAGGAACTAAAAATAAATCCAAAACATGAATCTATTTCATTGTATGATATTAATTTTAAAATATAAATACTAAATTTAAATATAGGGATGTTTGGTGATATTTTCCATTGATAGTGAGATTTATAATATTTTAGGTAATGAAAAATACAAATTGTCCCTCACTTGCCTTTAAATTTATATTATATGTTCACATAGGGATAAAAAATCTGTGAATGAATATTAAATGTTATTTTTATAATAATTAAATTATTTTTTATGATTTAAATTTATTTATAATTTTTATTGATTATATAATTATCTTATATTCTTATACAATTATGACACAGTGCTTGTGCAAGCAATGAAAAAATCAAAGTAAATAATTTTGAAAACCCTAAAATTAATGTATTTATGATAAATTATAGTTACAAAATAATTTTATTGTTAATAATAATTTATTATTTTTGGTTAAATTTATTATATTCTAATTCTTTATTTTTATTGATGTATCTAAAGTCAAATTTTTGGAATAATTCATAAAATGAATTTAATAGTATTTTATGTTAAATAAAATTTTATTAAATTATTTTGAAATATTAAAATATTAAGAGTAAAATTAGGAACATAAATGGTAAAATATTTAAAATCTTAGATATTTATGATAAATTTTTTAGCTTAAAATTAAAATTATAACCCTTTAAGATAGAAAAAATCATTACTACAGTTAAGGTTAGAATTGGTCCACAAAGGCGTTAAACTAAAAGATATAGCTCAAAATATCACATAAACCTATAAATATTTTATTGGTTTAGGTTATTTAAACCATTTATGGTCTCATATTTGAAATTATTTCTCCATGGATACACTTACATATGAAAATGAATTTATTACATTTAATTTTTTTTATTAATTCTAGGTGTGTCCTTTCACTCACTATAAAAAGGAACAAGCTATCTTAGATTTTTAACACCACATAGTGGAATTTATCTCAAAAAAACCATAAAAAATATATTATAAACATCTTATACAAGTTCTATATTTTCTGGTCTTCCAATAATACCAACACTATGGAGCTTAATAAGATATCTAAATGATCTCATTCAAATAAGAGGTAATCAACTACACCGAACACTTCCATTTTAATTCTTATTTTACCAGATTCAATTATATAATAACCATTAAAATATAACAAAAAATTATATCCCATATAAAAATATTTTATTAGGTTTATGTTGTGATATTTATCCATATCATTCTCTATCAAATGAGATATAAAACCATCGCTCATGTGAATGGTTGGCTACAATCTCACAAACTAATGTAATTTGTTTTCCATAAACAACTCACATGGTTTGTAATAATGATGTAGCTAATAAATGTATATGATACTTTTGAAATAATTATAATTATTGAAATTTAATATTTCATCTACTAACTTACCCTTCCACCCATTAAAAATTGATAATTTCGTTCATGCGTACATATAGACTACCACCTCAATGAAGTGATATGATTCATTTTTTTCATTTTCAATTTGAAAAGATGATTATAAATATTTATATAATGTTTATAGATGATTTTTGTATCATGATTATAATTTTAGGGATGATGGAACAAATATCAAGATATATGTACCATAACCCCCGAATCAGAACATATATGAAAAATGAAGTAGTTAAAATACGAAAATAGTGATAATTATAAAATATTGTTAACAATTAGGTGATAAAATGTTATAATTAGATCATATACATTATTATAGATACATATTTGATAATATTTTGTAAGTATAATAAATATAAATTTGTTATATTGGGTAATGAAATCACTTACAGGGAAGGACAAGCTTGAGGTAAGGGGTTTCTAAACTCAATTTCTTTTCATTGGGTTATATTAATTTCTCTTTGTCAATGTTATGGAAATATTGTCTTTGTAATGAGCTCATATTATTTATGATATATTTAAACATAATTTATTTGGATTTATATTTTTTATAAATAATCAATTCATTGATTAATTCTCACTCCAACGACAAGATCTTTGTAAGGGGTTTCCCCTCAATTGTCACTCTATCAAGAAACATTTGGTATTATGCACATATTTTCATTTTTATGGGGTATATTTTAACCGTTTTATTCATTTAAAATAAATATATAATTATTCATTGTAATTTATGTTTCAATTCAATTTTACTCATTCAATTGGTTAAGATTAAAATGTTATCAAAGTGGTAATAATTTATTTTCAATCTCATTTTATTGGGATTGCTTATATTTTTCATTGATGGAATACTATAACCAATAATTATAAAACTCCATATATTTTTATCCTATGTATATATATAGAGATTCCATATTTTATTCCAACCATTTCTCTCTTTAGAACTTGAGTCAAGCAAAGAATTTTTTAAAAGAAAATCGAGTTCTATTTCTCTTTTTGATCGGGTATATTTTTCTTCAATTTCTATATTTTTCAATTTTTATTAAAAAAGTGATTTTTATTTACTTAAATGATTTATTATGTACATTTTAGGTTGTAATTGAAATTTCAAAAGTTTTTAAAGTAATATATCTATTTTTTTTCTAAAGGTTCATTTTTGTCTTTCTTTTCAAAAAGTCAAAAGGAATGTTTCTTTTTAACGTGAATTACCTTAATAGAATTTTTCCACCTCGATAACCATTTTATATTATTTGGATTCTTCTACAAGTTTTCAATGGTTTTTACAAAGTAAATTCTTTAATAAAAACTTATTTTAAAATTTTCTCTTCCATCTTATTTTGTTCTACAAAATTCTTTATTTCACTACAAAATATACATTTAGGATTAATTGATGGTCATATTTTTATATTAACAATTTTATGATCATTAAATTTATCTTGAAAAATTATGTTTCTTGTGATCATACTTCATTATAAATTACAATCATCTGAAATATTCATATTACTTATATCATGAATATGATTATTTATTAAACCACATACCATTTCTATAAATTTTTTTTACAATGAAAGTTATTTTATTGGATAGGGAAATATTTATATTCTATATCTATTACTCAATATAGATATTTTTTGATAAGGCATATTTTTTTTGAATTAAATTGATTATTTAATATACGAGGAATCCATTATACATGAAGTGATGTGAGGGTTCCATAATCACATAGCCCCTTGATGCATTGATTGGTCTCATGAGACAAAAAAGTTTTCTAGACTTATTAAATGGGTTTTTATGGACACCTATCTGTTAATTAAATTATATTGGATCTAGTCCAATATGGTAAATATATAATTATTTATAATATCATGATGATCAACATTAATCATTTCCTTCATTAAAAATTCAATTATTATTTTCCATTAGATTGTGACATTGATATTATCTATGGATTAATTTAAATCTTATGATATTGATTAAAGATAATATGTTTCTAATTATTTACCTTTCCATATTGATTATGCATTATTTACTCATGATATCATCCATTGTAAGTTACCCTGACTAACCATTTAATTTTTTTCTTTCCCTCGGATATTAATAATGATATTATGAATGATATCAAGGATAAAAGAAAGATTTTTATGCTATGTTTTTATATTTCTAAAGTAATATGGGAATCACATATGTATCTAGTTCTTAAATACTAATATACTGATCAATACTTAGTGAATTAATCCCTCATATATTATTCTAATGTAATAATGTATACAATAAATTTAGGTTACGAAATTTGGGGTTATTACATGAACCCATCTAAAGAAGAAAGGTGAAGCTTTAAAAGTATTTGTTATTAAGTGTAATATTTTTTTGAAAACATTGGGTATTAGATAAAACATTTTGTACTAATATTTTTATCTGAATACAAGAACCAAGAAATTTATAGAATAATGTAAGAGAAGTGGTGGATTTTTTAATTTTTAATAAATCATGATTTTATGATTTGGATATAGGAGACTATAACCTTCTATTTCTAATAGAGATGATATTGGTTTTGAAGTGTTGTTATTATGTACCTCCCATTACCAAAAACATAGTTCTTATTTCCAACCTATATGAAGATATTTAAATTTCATAATTTCAATATAAAAGTTTCTTATTTTATAAATAGATAAAATTTTATAATATAGCATATTTAAATTAAAATATTTATATATTATATTACCAAAACTAATTATTATAAATTGAAAATGAATCAAATACACATGACTCATATCACACCCAATTATGGAACCAAAAACTTGATCATGTGAATGAGAAGAAGTTGATAAAGACCTAACTAGAAGGAAATTTAGATTATTTTGAACTAAAACCACTTTATAAATCTATCACTTGATTCGAAGGAAAGATCACCAAACCTCCATTTGGTGGTAAGGGTGAAAGAGTAACATAGATTTTAGAATTGGTATATAGTATTGTGTGTGGAACTTTTATAATAGAATCTATATATGGGTATTCTTAATTCATTAATTTTTTTGATGAATTAATTATAAGAGGATGTGTTTTCTTGATAAGGTATAAGTGTGAATCCTTTATCAGATTCGAGGGTTTCAATAATAAATTAGAGAATCAACTTAGAAAGAAGATAAATAATCTTTGATATGATTTAGGTATTGATTATATTAACAAAAAATTCATTAATGATTTAATGTATTTTATGATTCTATCTCAACAACATCCTTCTTATACAC
Organism: Viscum album; assembly: GCA_963277665.1. Lineage (NCBI taxonomy): Eukaryota > Viridiplantae > Streptophyta > Magnoliopsida > Santalales > Viscaceae > Viscum > Viscum album. The sequence continues at coordinate 1,233,182,509 of OY728155.1, forward strand.
TATAATGGATTTGTGTTTGTTAAAGGAAGAACCATACATTGATTAAAATGGAAACACCAGTAGCAAGTCATGAAAATATTCCATTATACTTTTGAAGATAATCATTTCAAGATAGAACACATTCTAAATTGAGTTCCAACTAATGAGACAAATAGAATACCATATGAATTATTGTATATAAATAAATATGTGTTGTCACATACTCATGTATGGGGTTTTGAATAATTTGGTAAGGGAAATTTGGGAAATAAACTAGGAACCTTTGGCACAGAGTGTATCTTTATCGAATAACCCAAGGAAACAAGGGGTATTGCCTATACAACCCCTTAGTCATGAAAGTCATTATGGAAATAAAACCATATTTCTTGTGAGTTAGTACACCTCTAAAATATATAGTGGGATAAATATTTACTTTGATGAATTTGATTCACAAGATATAAAATAGTTGTTTTATGAAGTGAATCCATGGATCCATATGGAATAGGCCATTTATTAGGCACATGAATTCCATAGGTCCCCATGGAAGAGTTTTCTCTCGAGACACAAGAAATGTGTAGAAGAATAAGAGAGTTTATATAAATAGAAATATATAGTTTTATTATAACGAAGGACAGTTACTTATTACAGGTTGAGAATTATGATCCTCTTTCTTACAATGAAGTGGTACATATCTTAGAATATAGAAGCTGATAAGAAGCTAAAAATTCTATGTTGATTCCATTTATTAGATTAAGTATGGGTTTTATTCATCATGTGAGTTAATTTAAATATGTTTGGGTTCAAATGTGTATTAAATACAAAATTGGACATAGAAGGTAAAGTGAGTACCTATAAATCCTGACTAGTGGATGAAGGGTTTAAAAAGTGTCATGTCAGACACTACGATGAAACATTTTCTCTAGTTTCCATGTTTAATTCTATCAAAATTATACTTCGTATAAATTTTTTTAATAACTATGATATTTTTTAGATGGATATAAAATCATAGTTTCTTAATGATAACCTTTATGAAGATGTATTTTTAACACAATTGAGAGGGTTTGTAACTCTACGTAAATCTAATATGGCATGAAATTTATTGAGATCCATTTATGGATTAAATCAAGTGTCTATGTCATGAAACATTCAATTTGATGAATCCAAAAGACAATTTAGTTTCATAAAGATAAAATTTGATCCATATGTTTATAATTTATTTAGTGATACTATTTTCATTATCTTAATAGTGTATATTGATAAAATTTTACTTATTGGAAACAAATTACTAGTATTAAAATCAGTTAAGGATTCATTGAGAAAGTGATTCTCTTTGAAGAAAATAGGTGATGTAACATATATTATTAGGATTAGGATCATTCATGATACATCAAATAGGTACTTGGACTAATTCAGGATACATGCACTGACCAGGTAATGAAAATATTCTGTATGAAAAAATCTAAGATAGGATTATTTATAGTGTCACATGGTATAAATATCTCTAAAAAATTGTCTCTCTATAAAAATATGGGTGAGTGAGAGATATGATGAGTAGGATCCTAGATTTATATATGATATGATCATTTATGTATAAAATGTTACTTACTAGTGATGATATTTCCCATTCTTTTAGAATGGTTGGTATATATTAAGATAATCTTGAAGAAAAACATTGTTCTGCAATTAAGGTTGTATTTAAGTATCTAATGAATAATAAGGGTATGTTCCTAATATAAAAAGGATATGGGGAACTATACATCAAGGGATACTCATATGATCATATCCAAACAGATCAAAATAATATAAAGACTCAATCATGATATTTATTTTGACTCAATGGAGGAGTTGTGAGTCAGAGGAGAACAAAAAAAATCCTATAATAGTAGTTGCCTGATATGATGAGAACATAGAAGTTCCATAAATTTATTCTTAAACATATGTTACATGGATGGATGATATTTTATATAAATACATAAATAATATAGTTTATCAGGGATGGGAGGCTCATAATATATTGATACTTGTTCTCATAAAGCTTTCCCTTAGTGATATCAAAGAGAATGAGGTTATTATTACTTGACCCCCTAGTAGGAAATGCATATTTATATGTGTAATTGGATATTTATATCTAAATATGTGTGTAATATTCCCCTATAAATTAAGATTATTATTAATTCATATCATTATTGGTTTACTTTGATATTTCAATGAAAATTATGATGACATAAGATCATAACAGAGTATGATAAGTTTGGTGCATCACAACAAATATTGCATTAAGGTATTATGTTAATAATGAATTGTACCTTAAATTCTATAATGTTAGTTGATATCATATGTTCTTTAATGGGAACAAAACTACATGATCAATTCTATACCCATGGTATTCTTTCATCATGTTCATTTTAGTAAATTCAAAGAAAAAGACATAGAGAATATGGGTTAATGACACTAGTATGAAACCTTATTAATTAGAGATATAACGATAAATGGATTATATTAAATATTTTGAAATTGTATAGTGTTTTTTTCATAGGGACATTAAATTCTTTCTCTAGGGAAATTTTTTCATGGTGTTAGATGATAACCATGGAATTTAGGTGGTATTTACTAATTCAACTATTAAAGAGGCCTAGAGGGTCACATGGTGAGTGTATTCAAAACCTCTGTTAAATTAAATATGAATTTATCATATTTAATAAATATTATTCTCATACATTATTTAATAATTATTCATATTTTGTTGATCGAAAAGATTTAGTTACCAGTCATCTGAGAGAGTATACATGAGTTTAATATTTAATAAATATATATTCTCTATTTTAGTGAATATAATATTTATATATTTTTCAATAAATAAAATAGTTATATTAATTTATTTAAATAAAAATTCATTATTCAAGGTTAGATAAATAATGAACAGTAATGATGAGGTAAGTTAATGGTCTGGTGAGAAATGATATATTATGTATTACTTAAGTAAATGTTAATTTATTTAGTTAAAAAATAATATTTATTTATTTGTGAGATTAGTACATGTCAGGTGAATAATAATAATAAAAATAATATTTTGATAGTGATTAAAATAACAATAAGATCTTATGTTAAATTATTTAATCTCTAACACTAGGTCTATAAATACTCAATTAGGTCATTCTTTAACCCTAGCTGAGCCATTCAAATAATTTCATAAAAATAAATCCTCGAGGTAATCCTCCAATTCATTAGGGACCACTTCTTCTATAATTCTATCAAGAAAGGAGAGAGATCCTCATGCTCCTACACTCTCTCGAGACTAAATAGAAAAAATAATCCTTCTTCTATGAATAAATTCTTGTGGTGATCAACAAAAAATGACACAATAATTAGGGACTTCTATGCTTGCACCCTAGGTATTTTGGTGGTGATGTTTAGAGACTTTACAAGAATGTTTCAATCACCACTAGGGGGATTATACCTTTGAATACTCTTGACAGAATGATTTTATTCGAAGAATGTTTCTATCAAATATTTAATAAAAATATATATCCAACATGAGGTTCTTCTTAATCTATATAAATTAATTATAAATTATATGTGATGATCCAATCTCATGGATTCTGGTGTTTTTATTCATATAGTTCTAAGGATAAATAAGAATAATTTGATGTATTTCTATTATTTTTTATAGTAATGAACACATTTTCAATGCCTTTGTACCTTCAAATACCCTTTATTGGGTAGATATCAAGGCATGTGTCATTCCTTGGGCTTTTGTGATGCAAATAACTTAAAATAATTTTTGGTATCGAGGTTATGTACAAAGGTTTAGATAAGAAATTTTATCATTTACATTGGGTTTTAGTATGGTTTTTTATTGGATAGTGAATTTTAATCCTAATTTGTATAGTCTATGATATTTAGGGCATGGGTGGATTCTTTATTTTTTTATAGAGATACCCAAGTGGAGTGAGATAATTCGCTAGGACTTGGCATGAGTTAGATTACTTATATTAGTATAGAATAAAGGCATATAGAGTGCCTCTGGGATTGTGAGTTGACATGTGATTGGTGTATAGATATTTAATTATGCATGTGATTTTGGGTGGAATAAGTATATCTCATGAAGCATGAGTCAGGTTTTTTGATCAGGCTATATAGGAGTGTCTAACCATTATGGATCTAATGAAATTGGGATAGATGATGGGGTAAAAACTATTAAGAGGGTACTTTAAGGAGATAAATATTTCTTAAAAAGGGGAAGAGTGAGTGTTTTTGTGTATTTTTCAGAAAATCCATGATCTATGAATCATAGTGCATATTGGTTATAGAAAGTGTTTGTTTGTTAAAGGGCGTAAGAATGGATAATGTACAGGTCTGTTGATTATTTTCTAGGTTGGAGGAGAATTTGAGTGGTGTCATGTTGATGGAATAGTTTCAATTATCCATAATTCTTGAATACTTAACGGTGAGGCATAAAACATAGTGGGTTTGGGGTAAGTGGTCACCTTGGTGATGAGAAATGAATTTTTGACTTCAATTATGGGCCACAAACTTATGGAATAATTGAAACACCTACATTAATATTGGAACCTGATTTTGAGGAGTATGGTTGTTGTTTTTTATTTGGTAAGAGGTGACATTAATGATGAGTTAGAGAACTATGATGTTATAAATTTAGGCATATGTCTTAATGGGGGACTATCTAGATGGAGATGAGTGTGGCTCGGTAAGAGAGACCCATGAGTTATGGTGTGATCTATCTAGGTTAGTGCATAGAGAGTGGAATAAGGGAATCCATATGGTGGGAAGTAAACCATTTTTCTTTAGAGGGGTTCTGAATGAATTTTATTAGAAATATAGAATGAAATTATTGATAATCTAAGAATGGGAAGGGATCAATGGTTTGAATTGTAACTCAGATATGAGTGGGTTAGACAAATTTAATAATTACTTTCGATAATAGATAGATTTTTCTCCTTAGAGGTCAAGTGATTAAGTTTGTGGTAAATTTATTAGGATACTCCTATAGTGGTGTGTATTGACATGGATATTGTTGGAATGTGAAAAAGATACAATTATTTATTAGTGCAACACATTGTCTGGCCAGATTCATATCACTTGAGGATGTTTATAGTCGATCAATCCCCATTCATAACTCACCTATTATATTTATATTTTTATGAAAATAGAAAAAAATTGAAAATAATATGTGAATAAAAAACTAAAATAAACATGTAGATTCCAATGAAACAAAATGAATGTTGTTAATGTATAAAGTAAATTCTCTTGATAGATTCATACATGTAGAACCTTCATCATCTTGTTTTGTATATACTTAATGAACATAATCCAAAATTTATGAGAACACCTTTTTATACCCATTTGTAAATATATGTTTCACTCAATAATTCTCAAGCACACCATATATACACATCCTCAATCAAGGGGGAATTATTATAGAGAAATAAGTTAATCCTTAGGAAATTACAATGATGATTACACCCACTATAAATCGTCCTTAGATAAACATAACAAAAATAAAAACCATAGGATTGGGTTCAACAAGGGATTAATCACCTGGGACATTCCTCGAGTCAGTTACTCATAATCACGCATATTGGAGTTCAAGATGGATAATGGGGTGGGGGATATATAATGGAAGAAAATATTTCAATTAAAATATTCATATGAATTTAAAAAATAAAAACCTAAAAATAATATAGAAGAAAAGAACTAAAAAATAAAGTACCATCCTCCCCCAAGTGGACATCCTTTACCTAGTCTGGCCTCTCTTTATCAGTATCTAATCCCCTCCCTAAAGAGAAAAATAAAACCCTTGATCTTGGTCAATACATCCTCTTAAAAACCCAAAGTACCACATTCAAATACATCTTTATTTTTTCCAAGTTGATCCAAATATATAAGGTCAAGGTATACCTTAGATCTTTCATGGATCATGTTTTAATTTTATATGGACTATGTATTTATTTAAATAAACCTTATTCATGTTTTGAAATATACGATTTCATCATTAGTATGCTTGGGTACTTCATGGATCACATGGTGTATGCTCATTAAAAGTGTGAATAGACTATAATCCTATTCAGTGATTTTATGTTCTCAAAGAAACCTGTTTTAAATTTTATTCATAGTGTAAAATAATACTTCACCATAAAGGGACTTTGAGAGTATCTCCCTTCTTCATCCAAGGTGTCTCTATATTCATTTCAGCCACATTTTGGGCCAAACTAAGCTCTCAAGGTGTTTCAATGGGGTTCCATGGATTGTAAAGGACTCCTCAACTTGAGATCACGCTCTTATGATAGTGGGAATGGAGGATTTTGGTGAGTAAAATGATAACCTGATAAAGTTCATTGGTGGAATACAATAGTATGTTATTTCCAATTTGACTAAATTTCAAGTCATTTAAAGTAGTGTGTGGATAAATTGTGAACAATATCACATAATTCTTCATCCTATATTGGTTTTTAAAACACGAGGTCACTTCTTTATCATATTAAATGATTAGATATTTGTTAATATTTCTTATTTTTGGGATGGGTTCCTACTTAGAGTGCACTCACAAACTCATAGGCCCATCTCGACACACACATGCCCAGTAGTCTTTGGCCCTCCAAAAGCGTATGATTTTAGGGCCTCTTGGTTCTACCATGTGCTAACACATTCCTATACCTGAATTCTTGTGCTGAGAAATATTCTTAATAGTTGAGTGTAAGGCTTCTTTTTCTTTTATATACTGAAAAATAATTCAATCAAAATCTCAAAAAATTAAACACTTTTTTTTGGTAAGAAAAAAATTCCATTTAAAATATAGGTCTTATTTTATTTTCTGAAAAATGTTATTTAAAATATGAATACCAATTAAATGATATTTCCATTTATTATTTGGGAATACAACATTAAAAAGAAATATATTTTATTAATATTTTTTCATATAAAAAGTATGCGCATAAAATACCTTCACACTTGAACTATGCTTGTACTTAAGAATTGAATCTCAATATAAACTAAAGAGGTAAAACATTTTAACAATATTTAAATTTAAAATTAATAAAATAAAATGATTATCAATGGGAAAATTAAATTTTAATTTCTATATAAAATACCAATTCAACTTCATACTCTTTAAAGAGACTAATCAACCCAAGTAATTTACTCTTAACCATTATAAATTAGTGTATTTTCTACTCTCATCCATTTATGATTTTTAATTCATTATTATTAAACATGTCATGTTGTGATCTACCTCACATTATATAATTTTCACTCTTTAATCAAGGTAACATGTAAAACTAGATTTATTCACATGCCTTGAATTCATGTTCTTTTCCATAAGAATTAAAAGGACCTAAACTTTTTACATTATAGCGCCAAAAGTCACCAAAAATCATGAGAAATTTTCATTAAGGATCATACAAATATGAGGATTAATTTTTGTGGATAATGTAGTTTTAAACAATAAAGGAAAAAAATAGGTTAACTCTAAATCACAATACAAGATATCAAATTTAAATTGCAATGAAAATCTCTAATTCAAAAAGTGACAATGCCCTCTTCCCAATCTCAAAGTAAAGGTTATGAGCAATAACAGAGCATCGAATAAGGTACACCCACTTGAATTTTATATATTTTTTCATTTATTGTTCAAATAAAATTTTCAGACATTTTTAGTACTTTTACTTTTTTGAAAGTTATTATTGTAATGAATCTCACATCCATTACCTAACCCCATATGAAAAAATGATTGGTATGTTAATGGTGATTTTTTTATTCTCCCAAGTAATAACCTATTTTATTCTCATTTTTTTCTTTTTTAACTACATTTATATTTTATATTGGATAATTATCAATGAAATTTATTAAATGAATGAACATACACCTTTTCCAAGACTGAAAAGAGTAACCCACACTAATTACTTTTAATATAATGAATCTCTTCCACTATAACTTGCCTCACCCCAACACTTAAACATTAAAATATCATGAAAAGTACATAGAGTTGGCTAGGAATGGATATAATTGGATTATAATTGATATCATTCCCAACAAGTTCATTCCTGGATTCTATTGGATATATAGGGATTAATGTAAAAGGTGATCTCAAGGATAAGTGATAAATAAAAACAAAAATATCTTGATCATTTTAAATGTGTATTTTTAAAATCATAGTTTTGATATATTAAAATGAATGTTATAGTGGATGACATTCCCCAAGATCACTCAAGAAATATACTCAAGATATAATTGGAAAATATTAGGTCTATAAGTACTATTGGGAAGAGAACAAAAAAATTTAGAAAATCATTCATAACATGAAATAAAAATAATAAATAAATTCACCTGTTCGATGTTAGAAAATTGTAGTGGAATTTCATTTATATAAATCAATGAATTATAAGAAATCATGATTCATGAAACTAATATTTATTCTTCACTCTAATGATCCATTTATCTATATTATTCATTCAGTCTCTTTATCATCAAAATATAAAATGTTCCATTATGGGATTTATAAAGAGCTCTTGTATTCTAGATTAGTCAAGTAAAGAAAAAAGTCAAAGTGTGGGAATTTAAATTCTCTTTTAAATCTCAAAAAACATATTTTAAAATAATATATAATTAAAATATATAGAATTTAAATGTGAATATATTTTTCGAGAAATATTAATTTATCATCATTTTTTTTCTAGTTGAGGAGATTATTTTTGATATAATCATCATGGGACACCAAAAGAATATCAATCATCAAAGAATAAGGACCATGTCATTAAAGCTAAAAATGAATTAGGGGGATTTTATTTCATTTTAATATATCCCAAAATAAAAATTCATAATAAATAAATTGAATTCAAAATTTATATAAATTAAATAAATGTAAATAAATATAAGTCTTGTTCTAATCCCCTAAGTGGAACTTGGGGTCAGAATACCTCTAGATGTGCAGTACCATATATTATCTAAAATCCAATAGTGGGTTGAGTTTCTTTGATTTGAACCAAAAAAACTTCTTCATTCTATATTTAATTTATTCTTCATTTTTGTTTAGGACACTATGGATAGAGTATATCAAATACACCCCTATGGAAATAAGATAAAATTTTCATTATGGGGGTATGATAAAGAATTTATCCTACTCCTATTTGGTTTCTAGATGAAATACCTCTTAAAAATTCTCTAGCATCTTCTTAAGGTAGAAAAAATCAATATAATAAAAAAGGGAAAGTTATTGTGTAATGATATTTGAAAGAAATTAAAACAAAAAGAATAAATATAAAAATTTTCCCATTTAAATTAAGAAACTTGTATCATTATTTCATTTTGAAATGACACTTGAATCTCTTCATGAACTACCTCTAATAAATTTTCACCATGTTCAGGGAGATCCATGTGTCCATCATCAAGTGAATGTTAATGTTAATCATCTTCCTCAAAAGGAAAAAAGGGTTGGATGAATCTAAAGATTTAAAATATTGATAGGTGATACTATATTATGTTTCAATAAAATTAGATGAGAATATATTAAAAAAACATTTCCCTAAGTTGGTTTAACATCAATTTCTTCTTTAGTGGAATGTGTATCTCATAGTATAGTTGTAGTATATAGATTTAGGTACTTATGATACTCCAATATTTCTTCAAACTCCACCACTTGGTTGGTTTGTTTTTCCATATTGAAAGATAGATACAAAGGTGCTTATTTTTAATCATTAAGGATAGAGAGATCACGTTTCTTTTAATAACTTACATATTCATCGAAAAATTCATTCATGTCCAGTTGATCTACCCTATGTACATCATCAAGAAAATCATCATCATGAATCCACACTAACTCTTCATAGTAGGGTTGTATATGGATCTTGAGATGTATGGGATGAGGATAGTCTTTAAGTAAGGTCCCATCCTCTTAAAATTCTTTAGAAAAATTGGGAGAGACTAAGGGAGATAATTTCTGTTCTGTTTCCACTTCATGATAAAACTAAAAAAAATTAGTTGGAGAACTCATTCAATTCTATGGATAATGCTTAAAAATCAGGTTCCTTCTTATCCTCCCTCAGAACAGTTATATGTTCTTGGAATTTCTTCTCTCTACAATTTGATTACCACTCTCCTATCACCTATCTAAAAAATAAATATAATTTGTTCTCCATAAAACTTAATTATTTAATTTTTTTTAGTTTTTGATATATGAAAAAATAAAATTATTCCTAAAAAGTGAAAATCATTAATGAATCAAATACCACTTGGATCTTTGTAATGCTTTCTGGTTTAACATGCTTTTTATAGGGTATTGTAAAATATATTATTATTTTCCTAGTGTAACATAGTGTTTGACTAGTGTCATCTAATTTGAGGATATTTATAGTTGATCAAACACCATTCCTAATTAACACACTATATATATTTTTTATTTTATGAAAATAAAGAGAAATGGAAAAGGTAATGTAAATAAAAAAACTAAATCTAAATACGTATATCCAGATGAAAAAATGAATTTAGTTAGACTAGAAAGAAAATTATCCCAAGATATTCATCCATAAAAAACATTCATCATCTTATTTTGTATTTACTTAACCAATACACTCGATCATATTTTTGAATGACCTCTTATACCCTAGTTTTGAATGAATAGTACAATAAAAAATTTCTAAGTACACCATACATTCACCTTCCAAATTGAGGGATAATGGATATAGAATAAGAATTTAATCTTTAGATAACTACAATGAGGATTACACCCACTTAAAATCATTCTTTGATAAACATAAAGTAAATAAAAACCGTATAATTTGGTTCGACACCGTATTACACCCCGAGTATGTTCCTCGGGTTAGTTACTTATAATCATGATTATAAGAGTTCATAATGGATAATGGGGTGGGGGAGAGAGTGTATGTGTGTTATTTAGTGAGAGATAATGTAATAAAACATTTTAATTAAGTATGTATATGAACTTATAAAAGAAAAAAAATACTAAAAAATAAAAGAAAAAAAACCAAGTAGTGACCTCCTCCCCTAGTTTGATATCCTCTATCCTTTTGGTCTCCATTTAGCATCAGATGATCCCCAATGTAAATAGGAAAATAAAATATAATTAATATTTATTAATTATGTGAAACATGTGGATTCATCTTTTTATGCTCAAGTATTTAATGGATTATTTAATGTATGTTCATTGGAATAATGGATGTGTTGCAATCCTCTTTAGTGATTATGTATACTCAAAGAAACACATTTTAAACTTTATTCAGGGTGTGAACTCAACCTTCCTCAAACAGGGGCTTCACTAGTGGCTCCCTTCTTCATATGGAATCTCCATCTTTGTTGTATCCTTATAGTGGGTTAAAAAAATCTCTCAATATGTTTCCATGATGTCACTTATCCTTGGAAACAGATGTTTATCCTAATATTGAGCTCTCATGATAAAGAAAAAAGAGGATTCTTGTTCCTATAGTTGTGATTCAATGTAGTTTGTTTTTGGTGGGTAGTAGTGAGATTTTTATGAGTCGAGCAATGTGTGAAAAAACTAAAGAGACATTGTATGGATAAATGATGAATAATTTCATTCAATTATTCATCCAACATTAGTTTTCTACATAGGAGGTCTCTAACTTATCATATTATATACATGGTTATCAGTTCAGATCTCCTGTTGTGAGGATGGGCTCCCAATTACACTATAGTAAAAAAACTCATGAGCCCTTGCAGACATGTATAGGCCCAATGGGCATTGTCCCACCCTATGTGTGCACTTTGTGAGCCTATTTATTCTCATTTGGACAAACCAATTTCTGTACATGCATTTTTGTGATGGTCATTATTCTTTTTGGTTGAGAAAAAGGCCCCTTTTTTTCTTGTAAACAAAAATATAAATCAATTAAAATATCAAAAAAATTATAAACTTATTTTTTTAAGTAAAAAATTACATTTAAAACATATAAGATGTTTTATTTTCCCTAAAATGTAATTTAAAATATGAATACCCACAAAATTGTATATCAATTGATTATTTTGTAATAAAATATTAAAAACACATATTTTTATTAATATTATTCAAGTAAAAATTATGAACGTTAAGTGTCGTAATGGTCATTGGTCTACAACCCACATATTTTGAGGGAAATAGATGTGATGAAACTATTTGTCACATTTTTGATATGATACCAGGATATCCATGTGAAAATAGATCTAATTTTATAGGGTTCTCTGGTAAAAACCATGTTTTGGATTTTGATGTTGAGTTAGATGTGTTTTTTGTATTAATGGTGTACCTAAGATAAAATATGATGGGATGTAAGAGTGATTCGGACAGAGGATATATTTGTGATTATAGAGAGTGTGTGATAGAAGATTTTATTGATTGGGTATCCAAACATGGAACAACATTGAGTTTAGGGTTTGTAATTGTGTGTGTGTGTTTGAATTGTTATGTTATTCCTATGTGGATAAAGATATCATTATTAGGATAATGTTGTCTTGGGTTATCATGTGAAGTTTGGTATTTTCAGTAGAGGAAAACCAATGGAGAAAATTCTAAGGTTTAATTGTGTAATTCGATATGGTGATTTGGAAATACCATCACGTAAATTGTATTGGGTACAACATATATGTTTTTAGGATTGGTCCTTGGAGTTCTATAGAAAATTTAATGTATCCAGAATAGGTGCTTGGGTGATTAAGTTTTTTCTGGTTGAGCTAGAAATTAGGAATTAGGAATGGTATGGGATTCTGATCACTGTATAAGAAGTTGGGAAATGGATTTGGTTGCATCTAGGGTATAATAAGCTTTATAGTGATGAATTTTTCAATAATCTATGAATATACATGTCATTTATTTCATATGGGAATTTAATTTTTTTCTATAGAATAGGGGATTTTTTTGATAATTATTATTCAAATTGGAATTCTAGGAGTTATATCCCCTATATAATATTTTTGGATGTGATCTGGTGTTTTTGAGATTCTCAAAAGGCGATTTGGGAAATTGAGAGAAGGATGGGTTAGTGGTTAAACTACAATGTTTTTATAGTTACCACCTATTACCTTTTAGAAATATATCAAGTTACCCATGGTTTAGGTATAGGGGTTGTAGCCCATATAGCTCAATTAGTTGGTTGTTGGAAATCCATAGGGTTTTCAGTGCCTTACTGTGTACTCAGTGGATTTTAATAAGACACCTAGTTGGTTTTGGGTGGTTTTTTAGTGGGGGAATGGTTATCATTTAACCATTGATCTCTCTAAAATATTCCATAATTCCAGGATTTAGAATGACCATTTTTAGTCATTCATTCCCTTATATTTTCCACACTCTTCCCCTTGAACTATCATTTGATGAGGGGTGATTTAGTAGATATTTACATGAAATTTATAGGTACTATTTTTACTTTATTCTTCCATTCTTCCTCTCCTTTATCATAACTCATTTATTATGGTTCTAGGATAGGTGTTTAAGTGAAGACTCTACTATAATATGATATAATCATGCTAAATGAAGGTTATTTAGTGTGTAGTGGATATAAGGTGTTGAGGTGTGATGAAAAAATGTATTCTTTCACCATTTTGGTTAATGTTCTTCGCTTCATGAAATTTTTAAAGGAATTTTACTAAATTTTATATTTATTGGCAATCAATTTCAATTCGTTCCATGCATATTTTTTTCATAGGAGAATGAGAGGCATATCGTGGGTAGTTTTCATGTCTTTTCTTGAGGTCTCAACTATATTAAGATACTTAGTGAGTTTCTAATGGTTATTGTATAACTACTTAATATTTTATGATATAGTTATTTATTAATTAATTTTATTTTTTATAGTTTTCATTACACACAACATGAAGTTTAAATGAAACACATTATAAAATTGTAATATTATTATTCAATGTAACAATAATAACCAATCCATTGAATTTGAGTGTATGCATAGAGCTAAAAAAATTATGAAAAAATATTAAATATATATATATAATAAATTCGTTATTTATCAAATGGTTATAAATAAAAATAAAATAGTTTTAAGTTAAATAGATACTTTTTTCTTCGAAAAAGATGTTTTTATGTGCACATTGTATTTTTATGAAATAGATTATTCACTATTGATGGATGTTTTTAATAAAATAAAAAATATAATATATTGAATATAATGTGTTAAAATTTATCTAGAGGTTTTTACTAGAAATTTAATTAGAATATATCAAAGTTTATGTTCAAATATGCATTTTTCAAAAAATGGTTTTGTTTTGTTTTGAAAAATTATTGTAAAATGAATTTATACCACTTAAAGGAATTTAATCTTGAAAAATGGATTCCATTTTTGTAATCAGGGGGTTTAAATATTGGTAAATGGGTCCCTTTTATTTTTAATCATTAGGAATAGTGATCTTATTAAATATTTGTCACCTAAGTAACTATATAGAGTGTAAAACAAAGATAAAACCTTGAGATAAGGCCTATAAATAAAAAACACTTTATTTTATTTCATTTTATGGGAGTAATTCTACCATACAATTACTATATTTGAATATATATCATTTTGGTTCCATTTTACCTTGATAATGTAATTTATATTGTTTTAAGTAATGAAAATTCCAAAATGCAACATTATTCCATTTAACATCTCTAAAATTATTACATAAAGGTAAAAAGTGGATAATTTCAGTTATAAATGTTTATTTGAGATAAGAATTATTATTTTTATCATGGTAATATATTTTTTATTTTTAGTGATGAAATAATTACCTTAAATTTTTACACACCACTGATGTAGTGTTTGTGCAAGCAGTATCAAAATGATGTAAATGATTTTAAAAACTCTAAAAGTAAAATTTTATGGGATAGTTATAGTTACATATAAATTTTATAGATAAAAAACACTTTCTTTTTGTATAAAGGGTTTATATTTGAGTTAAATTACTATTTTGATATTTTTAAAGTCAAATTAAATAAATAGTGTAAAAATGGCATTAATGATATTTTATGAAAAATAATATTTTATTAAATTATTTAATCATCATAAAACTATTTAATGAAGAAAATTATGATGATAAGTTTCCAAAAATGTCATCCCTTTTTAATTTATGAGATAATATTTTCTTTATAATTAAAATGAAAACCCTTTACGATTGAAAAAGTCATTAATATAGTTAAGGTTAAAATTGGTTGATGAAGGGGTTAAACTGAAAGGTAAGGTTTAAAATGACACAAAAACCTGAATAAATTTCATTTTATGATGAAATTTAAACTATAGACTCTTTTTATTTAAATTAATGTTTATTTTTTATCATTATACTTGAGAAATACATTAATTATATTTAAATATTTTAAGTAATTTCAAGTGTTTCTATTCCATCCCTTATAAAAGGAAACCCATTATTAATTTTCCATACAACTACTTGAGACATATAGATAATGAACCACTAAAAAATTATCTTATAAAGTTCTCAATCCAATATTTATATATTCTTTCCTTATGAAAATTCCAATAAAAGTGTCCTTAAGAATGGATTTAAAGACGTCTTACTAAAGAAATGGTAATGGTCTTACCCGACGTATATTTCAATTTATTTATTCTTAGGATTCCCATAATTGTTTTGATATTCATCCGGAATTATTAACTTCAAGATCCTAAATATAAATAAAATGTGTTATGATTAAGGAATCACCATTATTCACCCTCTTATCTATCAAATGGAAAGTGAATGTTTTGCTCATACGTTTGCGTGGTTTACCACCTTACGTAGTTATACAATTCATTTTCCATAACTGTATTTCATGTATGGTTATTATGATAGGTTTAATGTTTATATATGATATATATGATATAATTATTATTTTTAATTTTAATATAATATATTTCTTCTTACATTTTGATCCATTTAAAAACGACAACGTCGCTCGTGCGTACGTGTGGACTACCACCACCACAAAGCGATGCAATTAATTTTTCATTTCGTATTTATATGAATGTGAATAAATATATAATTAAGTAATATATATTATATATATGATATAATAATAATTATTAAAATGTTATTTGTTTTACCTTTATTTCATTCCATCCGTCAAAAAGTGAAAACAAAATTCATGTTTTCGTACAACCTTCCATCTCAATGGAAAATGTAATTCATTTTTCCATACATAACTTTTATGGATAAATCTATATATATATATATAATGAATATAAATTACTTTTTTATCATGATTAAAATTCTATATATGATGTATTCATGATCAAATTACAAGAACTAACACTACCAAACTGAAACATGCTTGATAAATGAAGCAGTTATCACCTAGAATAATTATTTTAGCTGAAAATAGTTAATAAATGGGTGATATGATGTTATAAGAAAATAAAATATGATATAATATATATGATTCATGTTCTGGAATACAAGTACGATAAATATATATTTATTATACATTATGTTTTAATGTACATAAAGAAATATGAGACTAGATGTAAGAGATTTATATCTCAATCCTATTTTAATCAAAAATTTCTATGCCTGGATTTATATTGAGGAAATTATATGATAATTATCTGATAAATTCATCAATTTTTTAACAACTCTGTGTATTTAAGAAATTATTTTTATTTATAATGATTTTATCTCTTTAGAACTCCAAACGGTTATGAAAACGTTTTTAGGAATGTCCTGCATTATTTCTTCTCTTTTGATAGAAACACCTATTTATTCTATGTCCATATTTTCTAAAATATTTTAAATAAGGTTTTTTAATATTCTTTATTGATTTATTAAAGTCAATATTTACCCATGTTTTAATTTCTATAAAAATATTTCAAATGAATCTTCTTATCACTGTCTTAACGAGGTCCTTTTTACTATAAGTGAGAATAGAATATCTATTTTTTTTAAAAATTGGTGGTGCCTCTGTCAAAGACTGAGGCAGAATTTATTAGAAGAGAAAGACGAATTACATGAGTCTAAAAGAAGTAATCTTGTTATAATCTTTTTCAAAAAGAGGGAGTAAGTCTCCAGGAAAATCATCATGCCAAGCAATATCCTGGATGAATCCCATGTTGGAAAGACCGTCAACAACCGTATTAGCTTCCCGAAACGCATGAGTGGCAATGTAATTGATATCTATGAGTGAATCAAGACTGTTGATCCAAATGGAGGTAATCGGCTTGGCAAGATGCACCACCCCCTTCCAAATAGCTTGGACGATTGTGGTTGAGTCACTTTCAATCCAGATATTGTTCCATCCTTTTTGCTTGGCAAAAGCAATGACATGGATAACTCCCATCATTTCTACTTCCAGGGCTGTGGCTGTACCCAAACTACCAAAGAAACATCCCTGAAATCTGTCAAGATAGTCTATGAAAATAGCACCAAAGTATTCCGGTCTCAGATTTCCTTTTGAAGCACCATCGAACTTAGATTTGAGCCATCCTGGAAATGGGGATTTCCAAAAGACCTCAAAGGTGCCCCGCGACTGTCTGTACATTACATTGATCCGAAGATGATGCAGGATTTTAAAGTCACAAATAGAAATTTCACAATACTCTTTCTATATCAATGTAGCTTTTCGAATGGAAATGAGAATTCAAGCCTTACCTGTATTGATCTTAAAGGAGAAGTTATTAAAAATGAAATTGTTCCTGTCATACCAGATAACATGGAGAAGTTCAGTGACAGCAGCCAAAAAGAGATTATTGATTTGTGGGTAGGAATCAAGATTTACACAATTCTTCAATTGAGAGCTGATAGAGTCAAATAAAAGCCACCTGCATTCAAAAATATCAATAATATAGTTCCAGGGAGCTGCAAAAGTAGCACATGATAGATACAAGTGACTGACTTCTTCTCTATGCTAATTACATAAGTGGAAATGAGAGCAGAGATTGATCCCAAAGGATTATAGAAAAACTTCCGTGGGGATTATGTGTTGCAAAATATGCAAAACAAGAGTAAATCTTGAGGGCCTAATCCCTGGTTTGTTGAACATTTTCAGACAACAGAAGTTAGAAATGGATTTTATGAAATTGTAATTTTAGTAATTTTCAGAGTCCAAAACACCATTATGAAAAGGTTCCCAAATGAGGAAGTACCAAGAGTTGGTAAAGTGATAATTGTCGATAATGTGGGTGACATCGTCCGGATGAATAGTGTCTTGAGAATTGAAAACGTCCCTGATGGAAGAGTTGATATCAACAGGAAGAAAGTTGGGTGACAACATGGAGATAAGAGGAACACCAGTCCAATTATCAAGCCAAAATTTAATGGTGGAATTTTAACTAAACATCTATATGGAATCGTTCATAATGTTGGAAAAGGAGTGACGAATGGACGAAAAAATGGAAGAAGCTATGTAGTTTAGATTTCCATTATTAATTCTGGAAAAGAACCTGCTCTAAAGGAAGGCAGTGGAATCCTAGTTAATATGAAGAAACCTCCAAGTCAACTTAGCTTGAAGAGAATCATTAAAGAACATAAGATTCTTGATTCCAAGGCCACACTTGTCAAAAGGTTTGCAGCAGTTGGACCAAGGTATGGTCACAAGATTTCTTTCAATAGTACTTCTGGACTAGACAAAATTTTTGATATAGACATTGATTTTTTTACGAAGACTAGCAGGCCAATGGTAAACCATCATTGAGTAAACCATTTTGGAGATGATAGTTGGTTTCACAAGATAGATTCTACCAGCCATAGAGAGAGTTTTACACTTCCAAGAAGAGAGCTGTTTGGTATTTTGGTTGAAAATGTTTTCAAAATAGATGGACTTGGGTCTTCCTCAGAAGAATGGAACACTAAGATAAATGAAAGGGAAAGAACCTTCATTGATGCCTAAGTAATTGATCATAGTACTTTTCCTATTTGGAGCGAAATTTTTTCCACAGAACACAAAGGATTTGTTCCATCTTATTTATTGGCCATAGATATCTTCATAGTGAGACACGGAATTTATAATATTTTGGATGTTCTTTTTTTTTCTCTATGAAGGAAAATAATAATGTCATCAGCATATAAGAGATGGGTGGGAATAAATAAGTTTTTAGAAGCATGTAAAGGTTTAATCTTGTTCTGATTCACAAGGAAAGTAAGAAGTGTGCTTAAGTAGTCCTTAGAAATGGAAAAAAGAATCACCGGGAGATGATCTTCTTGATGAACTCCCTTGTTACATTTGAATAATCCCTTAGGATCCCCGTTTAATAGAATAAATATGGAAGCCAAATTTAATATGTTATTTATCATACCAGTGAATTTTACACCATTAGGACCACTCAATATTTTGAATCTTCCTTCACAAGATTCCATGGTTATTTTCAAATAATATTTTTTAATTAATATTTTAGAAATATTTGGATTTTAAATAAGTGATTTCAATTTGAAAAGGGTATTTTCTTTGAGAAATATTCCCGGGATATTTTGACAGAATATTCATCTTTGATGACATCCTTTAATGTTAATTATGATTTACTAGGTATATGATCCAATGTATCATCCATATTATTTATATATAGGGTCTATTATTATGATTATTGGATGTTTATGAATCCCATATATTTTCCATGGGTTATGCTATGATTAATTTATGAAATATTTATGTGACTCGTTTACTTTACATGGGTTTTGATATGATGATATGATGATATGATGAATGTTTTATGATCTAATGGAATAAATATGTTTGGTTTTCATTATGTGATGAGTATGTCTGAAATTATATATCCCTACAATAAATTGGGTAATTTTTTTGGTCTCATGAGATAATAATGGGAGACAAGTTGATGTGTTTGACCCACCGTGGGAAATAGGAAATGATACAAGATACACTATGGGAAACAAGTGATGATGACTTATCTGTTATGATATGGAAAACCAGTTTTGATTCTTTTTCCATTATGTTTTGATTGTCTCGATACATAAACGTGAATTTTTAATTTGTTTCTATACCTATTATGGTGACACAGTTTTATGAAATGTTTTTGTGATCATGAATTGAACTTGTGGTTCACAATTTATTAGTGAAGATTCCTCACTTTTATGATTAATTTCACTAAAATGATCATGATTCTTTTTTTCAGGATTCATGATTATGATCCATAATAAATGATTAATAAAGTATGTAAGTTATGTTGATAAATCATATCCTTATTCTTATCTTATTCTTGAATATGATCATATATTGATATCTACCTTTTTTATCTTTACTAATCATATGGACCGAGACTTTCTTATGTTTCCTTTCTATAGGTTATGAAGAAAAGTTTTAAGTAGGGTATGTCAAGAAGGGTACAAAGTGAAGAATTTATGATAGATGATAAATTATGTAGATGAATAAGATTCTTGTGTATATAGTCTATAAAGACACTAAACCTTTAAGGTTATGGGGTGGATATTAAATTATGTATTGAATATTCATCTAAAATAATTTAATATTTATGTATTAAAAACTTGTGTTACTTCAGTTGGCATTAGATTCGGGTTTAGTTAATCTTATGGTAATGACCATGGATAATCGAGGTTATACCTAAGGTTATATTGATTGAGAATAATGTTCATGATTTAGAAAACCTATGAATGATATTTTATGATTATATGATAGCTCACTTTGATTATTTTAGCTTGAAAATTACACTTTGCTTCTTGGTTATAGTTAATGGATATAACTAATATACATAATTCTAATGACTAATGTGATGGAAAATTAAATGATTTTCCTCCAAGGCAACCAAATTATAAGGGTTTTGGAATGAAAAAGATTATTTTTATGCTCACAAAAATTTCTGAGGATATAAATCATGCTGTGATTCAAAACGATCAAAGTAGGGAAAATTTTACTATTGAGAATTTTAGGATGGAACATAAAACTTCATTTAGTGGGTATTTTGATGCACTAGTGGATGATTAATATAACATCACCATTTATAAAATACATTTTGTTCTTTAGTGCTCAAAACATGAAAAAGTGTTTATATCCATTTAACATTTATAAGGCGAAGCCGATCAATGGTGGAGGATTATTAAGAATATGAGAGAGGAGATATAAATTGTCTCAATGGAATGGGATGAGTTTAATATTATATTTTACTGTAAGTAATTAAATAATATTCTACATATAAAAATGAATAAGGAATTTCTTAATATTAAGTTATAGGATGGTGAATCCATTGGTATCTATGAGTAAAATTTTTCTAGATTGTCAAGGAATTTTTTTTGTTTAATCATCGAACCTAAAATAAAAATTTATTGAATATTTTGTGGATTAAAACCAAGTCTCCGAAAGTAATTATATATAAGAGACTTTAGTGGCTTTGCAGAAATAGTTAAATGTGCACTCAAGGTAGAAATGGAAATTGAATATTTTCACCATTCCCATGGTTTTGATAAGAAGAGGAAGATGAAGTCTCATGAAAACTTGACTAAATCACATGGTGGAATGAAATAAAAATAATCTAAATACCAATAATGTGGGAAGAAATATAATGGAAATTTATTGAATTGAATTCAGAGGTTTTTAAATGTGGAAAGAGAGTTTATAAAGATTGTGAGTGTTGAAATGAGATGAATAATGTGGTCAATTAAATGGATGAAAAGAAGATTCAAACTAATGAACCAACCAAACTCAAATTATTCAAATTTAAGGAGTATAAGAATTATTCCAGCTGGTGTATGAATCCTGTGGTTTATTATGATGATCGACATCAATAACCTAATAATCATATAGAAAAAGGTAAATATTATGAAATCAAGACTATGAAAGTAGGTTATGAGAATAATGTTGTGAAAGGTACACTTATCATCCACTATAAAAAAGTTAATATCATATTTGATTATATATATTTCCATTATTTTATATCTATTAAATTTTTGAAGGGTATAAAATTAGTACCTCAGTGATTAGATGATGAGTTGGCAACGAATAATCCTAATGGTATAATAGTCACATATCAAGTCTATAGTTTCTCTCTGATTTAAGTATGTGGGAATGTTCTTCCTGTAAATATTTTGATTCCACCTTCAGTTAAATTTAACTTGATTTTATGAATTTATTTCCTTTATTTATATTTTTCTAAAATTAATTTTCTAGTTAAAGAAGTCACATTTCATATTTCAAATGAACCTTTGATCATTTATTACTACAAGGATGAATAAGAACTTCTAATATAAGTTACTTTTATATTGCTGGTCTTATTTCTTATTCATGAAGGGTTTGTATCATAGATGGTTGGGGGGGAATCAAAATTGGGGATATAACTATTATATGGGAGTTTTTTTGATGTATTTCCAAAATATTTTCCTAGTCGCCCTCCTAGTTATGAATTTTTTTCTTCAATAGAACTACTAAATGGTGTTACATCAATTCCAAATACTCTTTATAGAATAGCCCCAATTGAGTTATGCGAATTTATGAAATGAATCATGGAAAATATTGATAATGGATTAATATACCATACCCCATCACCATGGGGTGAACTTATTATTTTTGTTAAGAATAATGTTGGTTCAATGCATCTTTGAAATTATTATTAGGAACTTAACAAGATAAATATTATGAATAAGTATTCTCTACCCTATATTGATGATTTTTGTGATAAATTATTTGGATCTAAATAATTTTCCATGATTGAAATTTGTTTTTGATATCATAAATGTAGTGTTAATAAGGATATACCCAAAAAAAATTCAATATAAGGAATTAGTATTATGAATTTATAGTGATTCCTTTAGGAATTACTAATTCCTCTACAATCTTCATGGATTTAATTAATATAGTCTTTATAGATTACCATAATCATTTTTTGGCAGTATTTATAGATGATATTATTATATATTAAAAGAGAAAGGAAGATCATTATGATCATTTGATAATTATATTGAAGTCCCTAAGTAAGGATAATATGTATGAAAAATTTACCTAGTGTGAATTCTGGATTCAAAAAGTTTCATTATTTAGAAATTTAATCTCAAGTGACTGTATATATATGGATTCTTATAAGATAATATTTATAGATAAATAGCCTAGTCTAACCATGATAACTCAAAATTGTTGTTTTATTGGGTTATATTGATACTATTTACTTTTTTGGAAATATTTCCCATGACTATCTAATCCACATACCATCTTGACACAAAAAGGTCTTAAGTTCTTATGGACAGATGAATGTACAGAAAATTTCAAGGAGCTGAAGAGAAGGTTTGTCATTACACCTATGATTACACTACCCTATAGTATATAAGAGTTTGTGATTCTGTAGTAATGTATCAAAGAAGGTAATGTGATGTGTACGCATGAAAAATTATATGGTTATAGCTTATTCATCACGATAATTGAAGGTTCAAGATCAAAATTAACCGACTCTTGATTTAGAGTTAGTTGTAGTAATTCTTTCACTAAATATTTATAGGCATTATCTTTATGGAGAAATGTGTGATATTTATACTGATAAAAAAAATTTAAAGTATATTATCACTAAAAAAATTGTATATGAACTAGAGAATATGGTTGGAATTGATTACATATTATGATTTTTCAATACATTACCACTAGGGGAAATAGAACAAGGATCTTGATGATCTGAGAGAAAAGTGCCATGCTAGTTTTTCCATGAGGAGGGTCTAAAGAGATCCAATAATTATGGATTTATTGAAGATAGAAATTGAAATCCTATGTAAAGGGTGTAGATCATTTCTATATCAGATCACTGTTCAACCATATACCCATGCGAGGACTAATGAGGCACAAAAGGAAGATATGGAACTATAGAAGAAGGTTAGAAATATTCCTAAGTTAAATCACGATTGTTGTGGAATGATAAAATTTAGGAACCAAGTTTGTGTCCCATTGATACCAAAATTCAAGGACTTGTTAATTGAAGATCACAGTTCATCATGTTCTATTCATCCTAAAGTATGAAGATGCATTGAAATATGAAAGAATGTTTATAGTGGTAAAAAATGAAAAGGGATTTTTCAGAGTATGTATATTGATTATTAGAATTTCAAAAAGTAAAGGATGATAGATAGACATCTAAGGGGATATTATAACCATAGAACATAATTGAATAGAAATGGGAAAACATCATCACTGATTTCATTTTCAGACTCCCCAAAACATCTAAAGGTAATGATGTTATTTGGGTTTTACTCATCCCCCCTATGAAGTAATATCACATCATTTACTTTGGGGAATATTTCTATCTTAATCATATTTATTTGAGTACCACTCTAAAATGTATTGAATTGAGATCTACGGTTTACCTCGAAGTTTTGAAGAGCTATTCAATAGGCTCGATATATAGATTAGTGGTTCAAAACTCTATATAATCCCCAAATAAATGGTAATTCAAAAAAGACTATTAAAAACATATAAGATATATTAACATCATGTTTTATGGATTTAAAATGTTTATGGGATCAAAACAATTCTATTGAAAATTTTTCTTAAAACAATATCTTTCACTCAAGCATTAAGATTACTCCTTATGAAGACCTCTATGGTAATAATCGAAAAACTCTAATAGGCTCAAATGGAGTTAGAGAAAGAAATATACTAAGAAATAAGTATTTTAAGGATATGGGAGAGAAGTTTAGAACCATTCTGTAACACATAATGACATCTCATATTTTAGAGAAAAGTTACGTTTAAAATCATTAGTGAGATCTAGAGTTTGAAGTTTGTGATATGGTATTAGTATGAAAATCACATTGGAAAAAGTTTATGATATTTTTAAATAATGGTTAATTGATCCCTAAATATATTTTTCCCTTCGATATTCTTAATCACATTGGGATGGTATCTTATCATTTGTCACTTTTTTTTAAATCTCTCTTAAGTTCACATTGTGTTATATATATCTCTCCCAGGGAATTATATAGCTGATCCTTAACATGTAATAAACTTAGAGGTTATACCATTGTAACATGATCTTTCCT
This sequence comes from Viscum album, assembly GCA_963277665.1. Taxonomy (NCBI): domain Eukaryota; kingdom Viridiplantae; phylum Streptophyta; class Magnoliopsida; order Santalales; family Viscaceae; genus Viscum; species Viscum album. The sequence continues at coordinate 1,233,207,391 of OY728155.1, forward strand.
ATTAAGAAAACCCATTAGGAATTTTAAATCATATAGATAAAGTGATACAAAAAAAAAACTACTAACCTGGTTAAAGTTCTTTAGAAGAATATAAAATTCAAAAAAGCTACATGGAAACCTATGGATGTAATAAAAAAAAGATATCTTCATTTGTTTATATCTAATTGATAAAATTTAAAGGTTAAAATTCACTTTAATGGGGTAAAATGAAACACCCTGAGATTTTATGATATAGTGCTCTTTAAATGAATTTGGTTTCATTGAGAGCTTTCTTTACATGCAACACCGAGTTTAAGTGAACTACATTATACTATTAAAATATTTTTATTTAATGTGATATTTGTCACCTAGAAATTGTATTTTTTAGTATTAATTGGGATAAATAGATTATGAAAAAAATATTTTTTTAAATACATGTAAAATAAATTCATTGGTTATAAAATGTTTATAAATGAAAATAAAAGAATTTAATGGTAAATAGAGATGTTTTTTTTTCGGGAAAATTATTTTTTTGGGAATAATGTGTTTTTAAATATTAAATTAATATCTATTTATGAATTAATTTAATGTAATTAAAATATAATATATTCAATCAAATGTTTTTATATTCATCTAAATGTTTTTACTATACATGGAATAAGAATAAATTCAGTTTTATGTTCAAATATGCATTTTTTAAAATATTTTTTTGATACATTTCCACACTTATTGTAAAATAAATTTATGCCACTTATAATAATAGAATATTGAAAAATTATCCCATAGTTTTAATTAAGAGAATAAATTTTTGTAAATAGGTCCCTTTTGTTTTTTGTCACTATGAATAGTACGTGTGGTAAATATTTGTCAACTTGATAAAGGTAAAATGGTACAACAGATTTAAAACCATGAGATAAGTTCTTAAAATCATTAAAACCCCTTTTTATTTCAATTTATGGGATTCATTATTTCATATACATCCAAATTTTAATATATTTCCGTATGGTTCCATTTTCCCATGATAATGGCATTTAAATTATTTTATCTACAAAAAATTTCAAAATGTCACTCTCTTGGATTTAATATGTCTAAAATTTTTATAGAAGTATAAAAATAGGATAAGTTTGGATCTAAATGTTTATTTTTAATATGAATATTTTTTTATCATTTTAATTTATTTTTAATTTTTAGTGATGAAATAATTACCTTAAATGATTACTCAATGCGGGCGTGGTACTTGTGCAAGAAGTAGAAAAAGCATGTAAATATTTTTAAAAACTCCAAGAGTAATATATTTGGATGATTAAAGGTTACCTATGAATTTTATAGATTAATATAACATATTTAGTATTTTTTTAAATGTTTATATTATAATTAAATTATTATCTTAATGTATTTAAAGTCATATTAAAGGAAGAGTTCTAAAAATGGCATTGATGATATTTTATGAAAAACAATATTTTATTAAATTATTTAAAAATCGAAAAAAACTCAGAATAGAATAATTAAGATTATAAATGGTCTAAAATTTCATCCATCATCTATTTATGATACATTTTTTAACTTATATATAAAATTATAGCCCTTTAAGATCGAAAAATATGTTATTGCAGTTAATGTAAAAATTGGTTAACGAAGGCGTTAAAACAAAAATGTATGGTTTAAAATAACCCCAAAACCTATATAAGTTTAATTTTATGTTGATATTTAGAACATATAAGATTTTAATTTTAATTAATGGATATTTTTAATAAATATACTTGAGAAATACATTAATTATATTTAAATGTTTTAAGTTATTCCAAGTACATATTTTCTCTCCCTTATAAAAGGACACACCTTATCTCTTTCTTTACACCTACTTGTTCCATTTAGATCTACCAAAACATAAATAATTATATTATAAATATATAATAATTAATTTTATTTTTTGGTATCCTTAAAATACCAATCAGAGTGTCATTAAAAAGTTATTTAAAGGAGGCCACCTGAAGAAGAGGTAACCATCTTAACTGACCTCTTTCAAATTATATCTCCTTATACATCCTCTAAAGTTGTGGTATTCATCATAAAAAATAACTTCAGTAATCTAAATATACTAAAATTTTACTATTATTATGAAATAATTCTGTTTACCATCTTTTCTATCAAATGATAAGTGAATGTATCACTCGTGTATAGGTGCAGGATACTGCCACCATGTATCGATACAATTAATTTTACTTCACCATATTTCATGGATGGTTGTTATTATTGTTTTAATGTTTATATATGATAAATATAACAAAATTATTCTTCTAAAATTATAATTTTGTATCTTCCTTCTTACATTCCTATCATTTTGAAAATGATAACGTCTATCGTGCATACCTGTGAACTACCACATCCACGAAGTGATGTGATTTGTTTTTCATTTATACATTACATGGATGGTAATAAGTATATAATTAATGAACATATACTATTTATATTATATAATAATTATTATATAATGGTTATTTTTTTATTTACCTTTCTTTCCTTCCTTCCTTCAATAGCGAAAAATAGTGTTCATGCATTCGTACGACTTACCATCTCCATGAATAGTGTAATTTAATTTTCTATTACTAAAATTTATGGTTGAATATCTATATATATATAATGAATATATATTATACTTATTTCATGATTAAATTTTTTTAATATGATTTAACAATAAACAAATTACATGAATCGAAATCGTGAATCAAAACATGAATGGGAAACAAAGTAGTTATCACCCAAAACAATGATTTAAATAGAAAATTGTCAATAAATGCGTGATAAGATGATATAAGAAAACCATATATGGTATTATATGTATGATTAAGGTTATTAAATACAATTATGATAATCTATATTTATTATACATGAGGCTTGAACAAATATGAATAAAGATGATACTAGAGGTCAGGGATTTATCTCTTATGCCACTTTAATTAGGATTGTTTATGATTGAATTTCCATTGAAGAAATTATTTAATAATTATATAATAAATTAAATGATTTTTTATTATACTATCATTATTTATACACTTTTTATGTTTTAGTACAATTTTCTTAACTTTGGAACTTAAAATGGTTTAGAACATGTTTTTAAGAATAATCATCCTTATCTATCCTCTTTCAGTAAAAAATCCTTTTTCTTCCATATCCATATTTTATGTAATATTGGAAATAATGTTTATGAATATTTTATATTGATTTTATAAAAATAAAATTTTAACCATGTTTTAATTTCTAAAAAAATGTTCAAATGATTCTTCCTATCATTTTCATAAAAATACATTTTTACCTAAAGTGAGAATGTAATATTTGTTTAAACATACATAGAATAAACGTTCTTTCGTCATCATATATGATAAATATTTTGAATATTTCTTTACAAAATTCAACGATTCATTTAAAATAAAATCTTTTCCTTAATATTTTAAACATATTTGTATTTTAAATAAGTGATTTAAATTTGAAAATGATATTTTCTTCATGAAATATTCAAATTATATTTTAAATGAAGTTTCATATTTGATAAAATAATTTTATGTTAAATATGATTTAATGGGGATCATATCGAATGAAACTATCATTATTATTTCTTTGTATGGTTTATCATTATGATTATGATATGTTTACAAAACCCATTTATTTTCCATTGGTTTTGTTATGATGAATTTATAAAATGATTATGAAACCCATTTTATTTTCATGGGTTATGATATGATGATATGATGACTGATTTAATATCTTGTGGTGCACATATGTATAGTTTTTATTACGTGAAAGGTGGGTCAAAAATTATATATCCCTCCAATGTGTTAGGAAAAGTTTTATATATCATGATATAATAATGGGAAATTATTTGATGTTATAGATCCAATATTGGAAACAAGAAAGGATGCTTCATCCACAATAGGAAAAAGTGATGATTCGTAATCCGTTTGGATATAGGAAACAATTATAACTATATAATCCATTATTATTTACTGGTCTTGGTTATTAAACTTGACATATGAATTTATTTCTATAACTATAATAGTGCCACACTTTCATGATATGTTTTTTTACATTTGAATTAAACTTGTGGTTCATGATTGATTAGTGATAATTTATCACTTATTATTCAATTCTTTCAATTGATATATATTTATGTTATGATTCATGATTTTGATATATAAAAAATGATGTATGAAAAGTTTATTTTTTGGTCACAATCTCATACCCTCATAATTATATTATTCTTTCATATGACCATCGATTGATATATCCCTTATTTTACCTTACTAAGCATCTGATCTCACCCTATATTACGTTTACATTCCCCAAGTTATGAAGAAATTTTTTAAGTAGGGTATGGTAAGAATGATATAAAAAGAGACATAATTTATAATATATAATGAATAATGTACCTAAATAATATGTTTATGTATCTAGCATCAAATCACACTAAACCATTATAATTCCATCTTTGATTATAATTTTATATATTGAATGTTACTACAAAATGATGTAATATTTATATACGAAAATATTTGGTCAATTCATAGGCCCTATTAGCTTAAATTTTTTATTTAATTATAATTGTTTATTATTTTTTGTTTGGGAACAGTGGATGATATTAGGGGTTATATCATGTGGGAGCTTTGCATGTCTGGGCATCGACTTGGCTAAGGATGGGTGGAGGATGACTTGAGGATGGAACTCTTATATATAGGTAGGTGGTACTAATAATATTAATCTATATGAATGTTTATTCATGACTGTGTATGTATTCTTAGAGCTTTGGGTTTAGGTTAAATCGAAAGGTATTGAGACTGACCTTAGTAGAGAATCTAGGTAGCTGAGTTCCTCCTAGTATTATAGAAAATGCTCCATTTCATGATAGATTATTTGGAATTATCCAATTGATTTATTATATGGGGGTATAGATGTAGGTTAAGTTGCAAGAGGCCCAGGATAGGTCTTGTAATTTGGGATGCATTATGGATAGCCTCAATTGGTTCTTATTGAGGCCAGTTATAAGTCATGAGGGGCTTAGGCCAATGAGCGATTGGTGATATTGTTATTCAAAACATGTATGAATGAGAGTTCCTCATGAGGGTGGGTATTTTCCATGGTAAATGAGGTGATCATGATAATTCCACCTGGTATTTGTTTCTCTAATTAATTTGCAACATGTATCTTCCAAACATTACATTGTTTAAAGAGGATAAAAAATTTTGCTTGTAAAAGTTTCAATTAACCCCTTCTTAAACTAACATCTTTAGACAAACTTTTGACATCAGATATTGTCGCTACCTTTTTTATCTAAAAAATTTAGTATTAGATATATACATTTTTTTCCTATAATAATGAAGTAGAGAAAATATTTTTTATATGGTAGATTTACCTATCAGTACTTTGGAGAACCTAAATCCAACAAGGCACTTATTTTTTATAGTGTTGATTATAAATATCAGAAAGATAGAATGAGAAATTCATTATTAATATTGGTGCAGATAACTAAAAGATGATGGTTAGAAACCGTAATATTTTAGAAAAATAAATTCTAAATTTTACCAAAGAAGAGAAATTTTAATATCATTATAATTATAAGTTTCTTAAAATATTCTTATGTTTAATGAATAGAAACATTTATAGTTAGATATCATCTTTTTAGATAGAAAATATAATTTGGCAGAAGTTGGATATTGTAACGCCTCAAACCTAGTTTTACAAAGCCAGTGCATTATTTTTTTACATTGTAATGATTACCAGAAAGTTATATCTAGAAGTACTAAGTAGTTTAATAGTTTGGGAAAACCAGATATATACATATTTTTACGATTACAAATTGAAATTAAATACAATATAAAAGAACAATTTGTAACTCCCACAACTCCTTGATTATCCCTACAAGTCATTCATAATACACTTCTTCTCATAATGGGGAAATATAAAACACAAGAAAGGGTTGAGATCAGATGATCAGTAAGGGTAAATAATATAGTGAAAGTAATCATAAATATAAACATTAGGCATGATGAATAACTAAAACATGTAACTTTAAAAATAAACATGGGCATAATATAACTAGAATAAAAAAGATTAAATAATGCCATAAAACAAAACCATAGATATTATACTAGTCAGATAATCACATGGACTATCAATATCTAGTTTCATAATGAGGTAATTCATAATTCTGGATATGATAATCATTTTTTCAAGGCCTCATGCCAATACCATACATAAATAGGTAAAAATCTAGACTAGTTTGTCTCATGGGACCTAATGATGCATCGATGGGATATAACTGACCCCACACATCACTTAATATTTAAAATGAATTCCTCATATTAATGGGGATAAATATTAACAATATATACATTCATATTGAAACAAACATATGAAATGTAGATAACCTTCTCAATCATTAAATATGAACACTAATCATTCACAATAATATGGTGACTGGTATCAAGATAGCACATACACATTACAAATAATCATAAAACATTCAATAAAGTATGGTATATCATATCATAAAATATTAATCCCATTTAAACATAATAATAAACAAGATTTTTGAAATATATGAAAATACTCATATAAAATCATCAAGTAATTCTTAAGATAAATACTCTTTTACTTTGAAAAGAAGAGTTATTTTGAAAAAATCTTTGCATAAAACCAGAAGTGAATTAATATATATTTTTAATAATAAAATGAGTGATTTTATAAAAATAATGGTGTCTAAAAACAGATTATATAGTGCATTTGAAAAAATGTAAGAATTTGAGAAGTTCATTTGAAAAGGCTAGTTTATCGATACGATTTTTTAAAAGATCCTTTTAAAACATGCAACTCCTCATAAAATAAAGAAGGATTTTGATTGGTACACATATATAGAACTTTAAAACAAAATTTAGGTGGATTAAATAAGAATAATTAATTATTTTATTGAGGTAAGTAGAGAATAAGAGTAACCCGAAATAAAATGGAGGTTCGGGTAGAAAACCCTTTCCTTATGTCCGAACGTTTCATGAACTATACCTTAACTTCTTGGAAAATCAAATTAAATATAGTAAATAATTAATTCATAAACTCATATATATTTATTTGATTCATTATATTTTTATTAATTTCATTTATGTACTTATTTAAAAAGGGTTATATTATAAATTTTAAAATCTTTTTTACACATTAAAATGGTTTCATGTATTTCTTTGAAGAATAATTTGAAGAATGAAACTTCATAGTCCACTAAGTTTGTAAATTGGCACCTCCCAGATGATGATTTTTTATAAAATAAAAGAGGGAGAGTAAGAAGGTTGATAATGATTTTTACATTAAAAAGATATAATTAAATAATATATATTATAAGGTAGTTATCATGATCAATTGGATAGAGGATATTAGAAGAGAATAAAAAAATAAGATAAATTGAAATGAAATTAAATGAAAAAGGAAGGGGATTTACCTCTTGAAATAACATCCTTGATAACCTCCTTAAGGGAAAGGGTTTTGGTATTTTGGAATGCCAATGGATCTAGGACATGGGGAGGGACTATGGAATAGTACATGGGTAGAAATTTTAGAAGTTTCAAGGCATACATGAGTGACGAGAAGAGAGAGTGAGGGGGTGTTTTTTTATAGTGGAGGAGAGGAGTGAGTTTTGAATATCTTGTTCATTATTTTATTTTTTTGCTCAAGATAAGAAATAGTATTAATTATTGTGACAAAAAACAGTAATAAGTGCTTGTGAGTTTGAAAAATTGTTAATTTACATCATCTATGAATCAAACATGATGCATAAATTCATTGTTTAGCAAATTTCATAAATTATCGAATTTCATTATTCACAAAAAATTCAAGTATTTTAGAAAATTCCAAAAAATTCACCACAACTATTTTTCAATGTGTATAATTAAAAAATGAAATCTTTTTTTTATGAAAATAATTTTCTAATTAAGTGATTTTTTTTTTAATAAAATCATCATTCACTTGAAAAATATAGATTTTAAATTAAAACTGATTTTATAATAATTTCAAAAATTAACCGAGGATTATAAAATTATCCTAAAGTCATAGTATAAAAAAATAATTATTTTGGAATACATTTTATGATTTTTTTTATTTATTAATTTTAAATTTTAATTAAATATTTTTACTTACTAAAATAACAACACTTAATTATTAATTTTTAAAATATTCACTCTCATTTATATGGTGACTAAATTTTATTTATAATTAAATGGGTGATGTTAGAATTCTTAAGGGTATATTACTATTCCTAAGGGAAAGCTATTATTCATAAGGGTTAGTTAATATTCACAAAAAACATAATTTGATCTGATCAGACTCTAAATAGCTTACTGATCGCAACTGTATATGTCAGTTTTTCGAAATTAAAATCTCAAAAGCAGAAAAATTATGTTAATTGTCTAGGTATAAGGTTCTGGATTTTCTTAAAGTATGTTTTTGTTTAGGCTTTAGCTTGAGACTCTTATTTTTGTGTAGATAAGTGTTTTCTCAAGTCCTTGAGAAGGATCGTGGGTGTTATGAGGGTTTGGGGAATGAAAAAGGGGAAACAGAGTCTCTCTGGGAAAACAGTGCAAGGGGAGACCGTGCAGGCAGTAGTAATCCAAATGTTTTGCACACTATCTAGAAAACAATGTGAAATTCCATATAAACCAAGCGAAGGGGGTTATTTTCAAGAAGTAGTTTTCTCATAGTTTGAGCACGGTTTGGAAAATCGTGAGGGTAAGCCGTGTGGCCTAGAAAAGTTGGAAAATTTAAAAAATTGCCTTCCCAAGATTTTAAACCCCAACTTGTGTTTCTCTTTCATTTCACCCCTTCAACCCTAGTGACTAACTTGGAAGACCCAATCTTATAATAGGTGATTCTCCTTCAATTATAGGCCATTTAGAGCACCTTTATTTTCAGATTGAAGCCCTGGGTAAGTCTAATATCCTCTTTGCTTCCTCTATTTTATTAGGGTTTTCATCTTTCTCCCATATCCTTATGAAGCACTAAAAACCTCTTTTTTGTGTGATATTTTGGTTGATTCTTTAAGGGGTGTTTTAATCTAAATCAAAGGATACAATTAAGAGAGCGTTCATCATTAGATTCAAGGTCAGTGGTCTACAAGTATTATCCTATAGTTTTTTTTGGATTTGTGGATGGATGTTTGTGTTCTTGTTTTCCTATTTTTGTGTTCTTGGTTTTATTGATGTGTTTGATACAAAGGGGTGTCTAATTGACCAATTGAAACCCTCATGATTCCCATGGGATGCATAGAGGAGGAATTTACCATTTTAGGGCCACCCATGGTGTGCACCGACAAACCCAAACCTAGAGTGTGGTAGGGTTATGTGAAAGGTTTCCAATTAATAGTGTGGAACCCAAATAAAATATGTTTTAATGGTTGATTAATTTGTAAATGGAATGATAATACAGATAACAAGGGTGAAAAGGCCTAAAGGGTTGTTTAACATGACATGTAAATGGGGAATGGGTTAAATGAGATTATGTCAATTATTTAACGGAATTTGGTAATAATTTACAAAGAGGATTAGGGCATATTAAATGGTGAACTCATAATTTTATAATGGAATGGGAAAGGGGTAGTATGTTAATGGGTTGTAATAAGGAAATGGATGAATATGTTTTATGGGTTATACATGGTAATTGTGGTACACCTAATGGTGGAATGTAATAAGAGGATGGGTTATGAGATATGAGAAATGCCTTTGAAATGAATAAGTGGGTGAATGATTGTGAAATGATAAATTTTTTAAATGGGAAAATGAATGGTTGTTGATGAATTTGGATAAGGTATAGGGGTTGTTGATTGCACTTAAAGAGTTAAGGCACGAGAATGAAAATTTGGATAAATGAATATCAATTGTAAATGGTAAATGTATTAATGGGTTATGGCATAGTGTTAATTTCCATGTTGTTGTTATGCATTCTGGTTTACAATGGATTTGGATATGCTATGTTTTATTTTGGTATGATTGTGTTTATTTGATAAATAATCATGTGAACATGGATCTGTAGAGTGGGGTATTGACTTGAGGTTCTACCCCCATAGGTAGAGTTAGACTCATGCTCTAAACTCCACCCCATAATTCATGGGTTAGAGAAAGGGACATAGGCTATATTCCCCTAACAATTTCATTCCACCTGGACCGAGGCTTCAAGGTGAGGATAATGTGATGATGTGATATGTGTATCCCTAGTGAGATATGGACTTGATTTATTTTCCCTATGCATTGCGATTGATTTCCTTAGAACCATGTGTAGATGATGTTTATGTCTAACCCAAAATAACATGTGATAATAATGGGCCTTGTAGTGAAAATGGTATAAGAAATGGAGTTGGGATAAATACTAGTCATTAATTAATTGAAGGATGTTAACTAATGGATCCCAAACTATCCCCTATTTACTTGAAATTTATTTTTACTTCCCTGAACTATCTATTAGATTGGATATGTTGTAGAAACTATTTTTAGTGGCCTACTTAATTCTGTACTCACACCCATCTCAGGCCGCCATTGGGTATTGGGGCAGATCTCTTGGTTGCAGTTCAGGACGAGGGAAAGGGCCCTACTCTAGGATATTGAGTTGGGTTCTGTATGTACCTAGATAAGGATCCAGACTTAGATTCGGGACGCATTTGGATATTTGTACATTTTTTTTATTTTGGGATTTATTCACATTTCACCACTAGTATGGCATGACATAGTTGTATTTGATTGGTGTTTTTACCCAGTTGGGAAAAGTTTGGTTATGCTTTTTTATTGGTTGTTTCATATTGCTTCTGTTATTTTTATTGCATTCTACTATGTTTTACTCTGGTAAAGAGGGTATAGTCTTCCCATGTGACTTATTAGACCCTCCCCACTAGTCGATAACCTTTGGTGTATGGGGAGGTGAGCTTGAGTTCATTTGACGACTCAGATCAGTGCACAAGTTCAGTGGCTTCCAGGTCGGGGATGTTACAAAGTGGTATCAGAGGAGTTATTTTATTTTTATTAGTATTTGGGGATGGTTTATAGGAGATTAGGATGTGTTGGGCCATGGTAATTAGCTCCTTCTTGGGAGTAGCTAACCCCTATACGAGGGAAAACCCAAGTCACCCTGGGTGGGAATTGTTGTTGTTGATGTGTGTTGTTATAGTTGAATGATATTTCACCATTGGACGATGCACATGTTGTTTGATTTTATTGGTTTATGATATTTTTCTCAGGACCAGAATGGCATGGGGTTGTGCATTCGTGTATCATTTTAGGCACCTAAAAATATAGGTGGCATGCATCGTCATAGGCACACACACAGGGTGGGTGTGCGAGGCATAAAGAGTAGAATTCATTTTACTTCCATGATAGAACTGAAGAAAATTATTTCTAATAATTGTAATGAAAGTGGGTGAATGGAAAGAATGAAAATGAATGGAAATGAATATCATGTATAAAGTAATGTTGTGACCAAGATTAAAATTTTGCGTTAAAATAAATTATAAAGGTTAATTTGGTGTTTATAAGAAAAAATGATTTCATAATTATGGTAAAAGTTTTTAAAATTTTTCCCAAATAAATGTGTAAATGAATTATAATGATGATTTTAACATGTTGTGAAATGGGAAATGCACTCGAGAAGAAAGGGGAATCCTGTAAAAGAAAAATTGGTTGAAGATGTGTTGACAGAAGGCTTGTGATAAAGTAAATTTGTTACGCCCATGTTGACCATGACCCACGTTAGGTATGGTAGATGGTGGTTTTCTAAGTGTGATGATGACCATTTTCATAGAGTATGAAGAATTATTTCTTTAAGGGTAATATCATGAAATATTTCCAACTTTGGTTAAATTCTATCGGTCATTCTTCGATGTTTCAAGTGAATGATATGTTTAAAATGAGAATGATTGAGTTCAATAGTGGGTATCCTCTATGTCTTCAGTCGTTCCATTTTATGTTTGGGATGGGGTAGTGAGAGTGCTCCAGTTTGAGACCTTGGATTTGGATTTTGAGGACTAGATGGTGGTGATGTGTCCTAGGTTGTGTGTTTAGGGAACCCTTGTTAGGTTTGGGGCCTTGGGTTGTGAGGTGTTGTTCAGTGATGTTAGTGAGGGAACTCTCATTGCATGTGACCGTATGGAGTACATGCTGGACCCTAAGGATGGTGCCTGAGTCTTAGTGACATTGTGGGTAGAGACCTTACGAGTTGTTTATTGAATCTTAGAGAGGATTTTTTTTCTCGTAATTCTGATGAATGTGTACACCTTTGGCGAGGAACCTAGAATATATGGTTTTTGGTACACTTGGAACAGTGTTCGTCGGAATGGGAGTGAGAGTTCCAGCCAAAAGAATTGCTTTGTTCGTGTCATGCTAAGTATTATTTTGAGAAAGTGCCAAAACATTTTCCGGGTTCTGACTCCACTATAGGGATTTGTAATCATTCAACCATCAAGGTGACCTATGAGATAGGGCATACATGGTTTATAGGGATTTTGGGTGTGTGTCACACATGTAGATGTTTCAGATTTTGATTGCAGGTCTTAGATTGTACCATGGTGCAGGTTTGGACTTAATGGCTATGTTGGATGGTTGTTATAGGATTGTGCCACTCGAGTTGTGGTTACGCGATTATAGCTTCATAGAATCAAGGGTGACCTTGTGGAAGGTTAGCCCAGTAGTGTAGGTTCCTCAAAATATGAAGCATCGGAGATGCTTCAGAGGTGGTGTCAATGTATACTAAGTACCCCAAGATTTAGTGTATGGTATAGTTGTGCTCGATTCCTTTATTAGAGAACCATAGTGTTTGTGATGAGAGGTGAGGTTTGTTTCTAAGGGTCATATCATATGGATTCTTGATTCAACTGTTTTTATGGTGATTAATGATGGTCTCAAAGTTGTTTTGAGTGGAAGAGACAAGAGTGAATGAAGTGTGGTAATATGTTTTTCTCGATGGTGACACTCTAGGTAAGGTGGTCACATGGCTGAAATTTTTGTAGAAATGGTTGGGTCGTTGGGTGCGATTCAAAGACTACCTCAGGGCTGATGAGGATTACTAACCAAGAGGCATGGTTAGATAAGTAAGTAGATGATAGACTATAGACGAGTTAAGGTTGTTTTTTGAGAGATCATTGGTTTGATTGGTGTGGAAGATTGTTATGCTTTTGGTGTTATCTATTAGGAACACAATGGAATAATTTAGGTCGTGTGGTGGAATAAGTGCCACCTGAAATGTTGGTTTATGACTGATTGGTGATTTGGTCATGGAGGGATGGTTAAACTTGGTTGGAAATCTCACATGAATGGTGGTGGTTAAGTGTTGATGAGATGCGTTCAACATGGGAGCCTCAGATCCCCACCATGTCATGTTTTCCCATAGATTGACATCAGAAATGGATACATTGGTGTTCACGTTATTCGACAACTTATTTACGTACCTAAAATAGTGACAATCCTACCCAACATCTTGATATTGTCCTAGGTACGTTGAGAAGCTCTAGATTACTCCAAGAGACTTGAAGGTGTTTGGTTGGATGAGGGAAATCATGGAGTTTATGAGAATGTAAATAGTATATTTAGATCTTGATGGTGGGATGTACACCCCCAATGGATTGGGATGAGGTCCTCAGAATAGACCAAATGTCGATAAATGTCATGGGTGTCGTTCACGGGGGCTGGGAATGGGCACTAGGTGATGTTTGTTTTCTTGTTTTGGAAAAACGATGGATGGTCATGTCTAGGTTTGGGGTTCAGTTTTGATCAGGTAAAGGATGCAGCGGGTGGAATCCCTTTTGAGAGCAGTGGTAATAAAAATCCTAAGGTGGGGAGTGATAATTCAGCCCTATATGTGGAGAAGATATCATCGAGTCAATGTAGTGGCAGCGAGGTTCCAATGAGGAACCTGTGAAGTGCTTGTCAGGTTCCTCAAAGAGGCTTGTGGGCCTTGGATGCGGTGACTGATGAGCCAAGTGTTGGATTCAATCACATGGTGGTTCCATGTGAAGCTTTATATGGTTTCCCAAAAGTTGAAAAAATGTGGTGTTGGATATGAAAATAGGTTGTCGCAAGAGAAGTTGGGGTTCTATGAATCCAATGAGATTGGGGATAGACTCGGGTAATTTTCCATTGTGTGGTTTTTAAACATCGTGAAGTTGAGAGAACCTTGTAAATGTGATGTGGGGTATTTCCAAGGGTGAATCTCAATGACGGTCTGGAGGGAGGTAATTCCGTGATGATGGAATTATACTAGAATTAAGAAAATGACCTTAGTGGGTGTGCAGAATGATAATAATAGGATTCAAGTTGGTTATCACCTTGGTAAGGTGAGATAAAGGGGTAGCGTACCATCAATGCAAGGTAGGTGTACTGGGACAAGCCATTCGGATGTGGTCTGACCTAAGATGATAAACATGAAAGTGTGTGGTGGGACTGACCCACCCCTTGGTTCATGTTGTAGTGGAAAGTGACTTTTTAAATGAATTTGTACCTAAGTGAGGTCATGTTGATCTTATTACTTGAAGGGATAGTGTGTTAATATCATTTAGAATGGCTTCAATGGTATGGCTGGGTGCAAATGTAGGGTATTTCTCTATGGATGCTAGGTCATAGTGAGTTGGGACATGTTAGGTGATGAGAAAGTTGGGTTGATTTTTGGGGATCCTTCGTTGATGGAGGAGGTTCCAAGTAACTAGAAATGGTGGAGAGAACCACATTGGATAAAGGGTTGGTTGATGATGTGTTTAGAGTTTCGGATTGTAAGGACTTTAGTGGTCACTGTTCAGGTGAGTTGGACTTATTATAGATTCTTGGAATGAGTTTAGTTGGTTGAGTACCTAAGGGTTTTGTGTAGCGTTTGGTTGTATAGTAGTGGAATGAAATATTATGGAATTTTTTTTGGAAGGATCATGTTTTTTTCTTTGGGTGATATCAGGTTTGGGTCATCGTTTAAGTTTCAAAAAAAAAAAGATTAAAATGATGCAAAGTGATTTGGGTCATGAGTTGTATAGAGGATCAGGATGATGAGGTTTCAATTGGTTCATCCATGATGATGTAATGTTGTGTGTTAAGTTTTCATGATTTGTGAGTTAGGTGTTGTCGCCTAATTTTTTCACATGAAGTTCTCATGGTGGTAATGGTTGAAGTGGATGCATCCTTTAGGATTTTTCTTCTTGTGTTGTGGTTATAGGGTGGAAGGCATATGGGGAAAGTATGTGCCCTTTTTTATGTTCGATGGGATTTGTGATGTGTTATCAGAAACTTGGAAAGCGTAAGTGGATAGGCAGGACTAGTGGAATGACCTATAGTTCGGGAATATTAGTGATACTTCGAATATAATCTTGAGGATTAGCCATTATATGGTGGGGAGGTTGTAATGTCCCAGATTTTCTTAAAGTATGTTTTTTAAGTTTTGTCTTGGTCTTCTTAATTTTGGATAAATAAGTGTTTCCCCAAGTCTTTGAGAAGGATATGGGGTGTTCTGGGGGTTTGGGACATGAAAAAGGGGGAAAAGGGGCTCTTTAGGCCATTCACAATGTTTGTACATGACTTGGAAAACTGTGTGAGGGGAGACCGTGCAGGCAGTAGCAATCTACACAGTTTTCACACGGTCTGGAAAACCATGTAAAATTAAAAACAAACTGTGCCAAGAGGGTTATTTTTGGGTATTACATTCAACATTTTTTTCACATAGTTTGGAAAAACGTAATGGTAAACCATGCGACCCAGAAAATATGAAAAATTTACAAAATTTCCATCCTAGGATTTTAAACCCCAACTCTTGTTTCTCCTCCATTTCACCCCATGCAACCCTAGTGATGAACTTAGAAAACCCAAGATTCCAATAGGTGATTCTCCTTCTATTATATGCTGTTTGAAGCGCTGTTTATTGCAGATCAAATCCCTGTGTATATTTAATCTCCTCTTTTTTTTCCTCTTTTTGATTAGGGTTTTGTTCGTTCTCCCATATCCTTCAGAAGCTCTAAAAACCTATTTTCAGGTTAGATTTTTGTTGAGGCTTCAAGGGGTGTTTGAATCTGGATCGAAGGATATGATTAAGAGAGCATTCATTTTCAGATTTGAGGAAGGTGGTCTACAAGTATTATCCCATAGTTTTATTTTGGATTTGTTCATGTAAGTTTGTTTTCTTGTTTTCCCCTTTTTGTGTTCTTGGTTCTGTTGATGTTTTTGATAAAAAGGGTTGTCTAAGTGACCAATTGAAACCCAAAAGATCCCTTTGGGATGAATATAGGAGGATTTGACCATTTTAGGGCCCCCCATTGGGTGCACTGGAAAACTCGAACCTAGATCGTGGTAGGGTTAAGTGAAGAGTTGCTGATTAATAGTGGGCAACCAATGTAGAATATGTTTTAATGGTTGATTAAGTTGTTATTACAATAATAATAGATATTACCATGTTGAAAAGGTATAAAGTGTTTTCTAACATGACTAGGAAATGGGAAAATGGGTCGAATAAGATTATGTCAATTATTTGTGGGAATATGGTTAGAATCGCCTAAGAGGATTAGTGGATATTTACTGGTTAACTCATAATTTGATGATGGAATGTGAAACGGGGAGTATGTTAATGGGCTGTAATTAGGAAATGGATGAATATGTTGAATGGGTTAATACATGGGAATTTTGGTACACCTAATGATGGAAAGTAATAAGTGGATCGGTTATGAGATATGATAATTTCCCTTGAAATTCATAAGTGGGTGAATGACTGTGAAATGATAAATGGATTAAATGGGTAAATGAATGGTCATTAATGAATTTGGATATGGAATAGGGGTTGTTTATTACACTTAAAGGGTTAAGGCACGAGAACCAGAATTTGGTGAAATGGATATGAATTTTAAACGGTAAATGTATTAATGGGTTATGTCATAGTATTAATTCCTATTTTGTTGTTATGAATTGTGATTTACAATAGAATCGGTTGTGCTATGTTGTGTTGTGGTATGATTGTAGTGATTTGATAAATTAGCATGCGCACATGGTTTGGTAGTATAAGGCCCCAGCCTTAAACCTTACTTAATATTGAATTAAATGAATAATTCACATTGAGGATCTTTTCAGGTTTAGAGTTTTAGAGAATTAGAACATAACTATTACATCTTAAAAGATTACAAAGTAGACACTTCTACTAAGTTTCAATAAAATAAAAACTCTTAAAAAGAAAGATGTCTAGATTCCATGTTTTAGATAGCATGACATTCCCTTGATCCCATCCTTGACCTTATTCCACTTTAAGTCCTGTGAAAAACATTTCGAAAAACTTGGGGTGAGCATAAAAAGCTCAGTAAGGGATACAAAAAGAATGAAAACTGTTAGTTTTTCAAACATCAAGTAAACCATGTATACTATATCAAAGTAATACCTTCACCTTCATGAAGTAGTAAAAAAAATCTTCACTGAATAAAGTATCATTTCTTACCTTTTTGTAACCAAAAGATTACCATAAAACCCATATAAAGAACACATAGAATATATAAAGGTAACTTGGGACATAAACATACTTAATTGGAATAACCATACGGTTGACTTCCACACATATCACTTAATGGAATAGCCATACGGCCAATTTCCATACATACTTAATGGAATAGCCATATGGCCGACTTCCATACCCAATGCATTGGAGGTTATAACGTAACCACCCGTCCTGGTATTCACGGCACCACCCGTCATATGGTTTATAACGTAACCACCCGTTAAAATGTCCACGTACCAATATAAAATCATAAAACATAAAACCAATATAAAGGAATGATAACATTTCCACATTTCAATCACAATATATCATAAATATATTGACATAATAGAATCCTTTTTCAAAACCATTTTCAATACCAAAATACATAAAAGAGTATATGGTATTTATTTTATTCTAAAAACATTACGGCTTGTTGAGAAAGCCAAAGACCAAATAATACTCGCGGCGGCGGAAAAAGGTTTTTGTCGCCACGTACGTTAAAAGAAACATTCCTTTTTGTCATTTTGTAAAACGCTTCGTATAAAAATATTCCTTTTGTATAAAAGTAAAAGTAAAAGGAGTTTATACAACGTATAAAAGAAAGTTGCGTATAAAACGAAATATGCCTCAATGAAAGGAGATTGAGACGAAGTCCCTTACCTTGGGTCCGACTTGACTCGATCGTTCTTTAACGTCCTGAATAATAAACTTGAGTTAATTTATACTTGATTAAGAACCTTTTTAAAGTTAATTATTCTTTTTATATAACTTATTGCCATGTTATAAACATTATGTAACTATTTAAGTTAATAATGTTTGTTTTGTCAATATTTGGATCTTAAATCGAAAGTTGACTTCTTACAATTACATGTTGTTCATGTGGTCAAAAGTTCTTTATATCCAGAATGAAATTCCCGATTTGGATATAATATGTATCATATATATCCAGAATATACATGTATTTATAATATTACATAATCATTTAGAGGTAAGAAATGAAATGCACCGTTCATGGAGACGGTAAGCCGTACGTACGCATGAACGCTACTTTCATTTCTTTGTCATATTAGTGGAATTAAAACTAAATGAGAGGTATGTATATTTTAATTCCAGAATTATATTCATCATTTAGATATATCATTAATTATATATATACATTATATACATGTAATTTTAATAGTACATTACATTTGGGGATAAGAAATGAAATGCACCGTTCATGGAGACGGTAAGCCGTGCGTACGCATGAACGCTACTTTCATTTCTATCTCATACTTTAATGGAAAGAAATAATAATGATATAGAGGTATATTATAATTCCAGTATAACATAATATATAATAACTTTAAATCCATCCTTTACACTTCCCACATATGGCATTAACGAATCACATCACTTTTAGGGGGCGGTAGTCCGCACTTCCTTAAATAAAGATATCGTGTTTACCCATAATGGAAACCATAAAGGTATGCCAAAAATGAAAAATACAGAAGCTTAAAGAAAACATAAACATATTATATATCATATATAAAAATAGTGACATCATAATGGCCACCCTTGAAGGTGTTAAATGAGTATTGAACAATCATCGTTTCGGGAGGCAGAATTTCCCCATCCACGGAAACCGTATGTTCTTTAACCATTTGATGTAGTTGTGTGAGAGTGTAGCTCAAATAAATATTATAACAACATCCTAGTATATCTAAGATACTGGTGTTGTTACAAAAGAAGTAAATAAAAAGAGTTTATAGGGTTGGAGAAGGAAAATAAAACAATTGAACAAGAGAGAATGAATTACCTTTAAAATTGTAACTCCCTTTTGATTTGAGCCTAAAGGCTTCCTTTGAAAGGATTCTGCCCAATGGGAATCCTCTAGGATGAGGAGAAGGATGTGGAGAGAGTAATTGGGCAGGGTTTGGCCGAGCCAAAGGCTTGAGAAGTGTGTGAAATGAGGTAGAGGTGGGGGCCTTTTATAAGAGGAGAGGAGGGGCACTTTTGGAAAGTAAAGAAATATTACTTTATTTGAAAATGTGTTTCGGTTTTAAAAGGTCCCACATTGATATAATTTGTGGATAAGGTGATATGGGTTCTAAATCCACTCATCCAATTAGTTTTGGCCATGTGTAGGTTTTAGATTTTTCATTATCTTTCCATTTTATTTAAATTGTCAAATAATGATGTCATCGCTGCATCATTATTATGTCATAAATAATTTAATTTATTTAATGTCTACAAATTATAAAAAAAATAGTATGATGTAGGAAATCTTTTTAGATTTCCAATGAATATTCATAATCAAAAATTTGGACTTGTATAACCCCACTCAAAAATTATTATAGTAAACCAATTTATGTTAGTGTCATTTTCACTTTAACATTAAATAAAAATATATTAATGTCATTTCCCAACTAAAGTGGCTACATGGGGTCCCCAAGTTGGCCCATGGCTTGTCTTATTCGGCCATGACTCACCCAATAGGTGTAGGACAAGTGTCATGGTGTTTTCACATTCTTATAATACCATTTTTACCTTAAACTACACTAATTACCTCTAATCACGATTAATGAAAAAAAGTTACTATTCACCAAAAAATTATTTTAATCTCATTGAACCACATTTTACTTCTTAATGACAACCATGTATATCGGATTTTCAAAATTCAATACACATTAGTGGTAAAATTTCTTTTAACTGAAAAATCAGTTTGCTTGATTACCACTTAGTGGTTTCACTATTCATCAAAAATTGAAGTTTTTCAGAAAATTACCAAAAATTCACCCTAAGCTATATTTGATATTCCGAATTCAAAAATGAAGTCCATTTTACAAAATTCAAAACATATAAGTCAAATTAATTAATTTAATAATTAATTCCCACTGTCATGACAAATAGCGTGTTTTTGTGAAACAATAAGTATCAAAAGATTGACACCAGTTTAAGTCCAATTTCAAAGTGAAATTGATTCCAATGACTACCATTGGATTAACTGGTAAAAATATTTTCTAATTTCACTTTAAAACCAATTAAAATAATAATCTAATCATATAAATAATTTAGATTAAAAAGAGGTTTTGAATTAAAATACAACATTTTACACTATTCATAAAAAAATTAACTTTATCAGAAAGGTACCAAAAATTTACACAAAGTAAATTTTGATGTCCCGATTCTAAATAAGAGTTATATTTGGTCCAAAAGAATGTATAAGAGTGATCAAAACTATATTTAATGACAGTTCACCATTAAAAGGTGATAAGCGAACCTTTAGTGAAAATTAGAGTATA
The DNA here is from genome assembly GCA_963277665.1 of Viscum album. Lineage (NCBI taxonomy): Eukaryota > Viridiplantae > Streptophyta > Magnoliopsida > Santalales > Viscaceae > Viscum > Viscum album. The sequence goes on from OY728155.1 coordinate 1,233,228,150, forward strand.
TATGCCCTAAAATTGAACTCTTTCCATATTTTAAGCCTTTATCTTTTATTGGGTAAATGTATAAACATTTAAAAACATATCTAATCATATTTTAGTTATTTCTATCCATTCCCGCCAGTACAACAGCTACTTGTTAACTAACATTTAAAATAATATTATTTTAATACTAGGGTGCTACGTAAGTTTCAAAGAAACTCATCGTTGCGTATCAGGTACGCTATCGAACATAGCAACCCCTTTAAAATAAAATTAATATTTAATTCGTAAATATTAATAATTATGAAAATTATTTATTCTTTATTTACCTGGGATGTTACATCCTTCCCCCCTTTTGGGAATTGCGTCCTCACAATTTTATTCACTTATCAAAATAAGTGGGGGTATTTATCCCTCATAGCATTTTCAGATTCCCACATTGCCTCTTAAATCACATGGTTTTCCACAAAACCTTTACATGATGAATCACCTTATTCCGTAACACTTGCTCCCTGTGGTCAAGAATCTGTACCGGTTGTTCCTCATAAGATAGGTTCTCTTCCAACTGAACTACCTCTGGACTCAAAACATGAGATGGATCTGGCATATACTTTCTCAACATTGAAACGTGAAAAACATTGTGTACCTGAGATAAAATCGGAGGTAAAGCCACTCGGTATGCAACTGATCCAACTCTCTCCAGAATTTCATATGGTCCAATAAACCTTGGACTCAGCTTTCCTTTCTTTCCAAATCTCATCACACTTTTCCAAGGAGAAACCTTGAGAAAAACATGATCACCTACCTCAAAATATAGATCCTTCCTCCGGTTATCCGCATAACTCTTCTGCCTGCTCTGAGCTGTTCTCATGTGTTTTCTGAATCAACTGAACTTTTTCTGCCATCTCTTCTACCAATTCTGGTCCCATCAGCTTCCTTTCACCCAGTTCATCCCAAAATGCTGGAGTTCGACACCGCTTCCCATATAATGCCTCAAATGGTTCCATCTGTATACTGGAATGAAAACTGTTATTATAAGAAAAATCAACCAAAGAAATATGTTGGTCCCAACTTCCCTGATAATCCATCGAACAAGCTCGTAGCATATCCTCCAAGGTCTGAATTGTTCGTTCTGACTGCCCATCTGATTGAGGATGAAAAGTTGTACTAAAATTTAATTCAGTACCCAACGACTTCTGAAGGCCTTTCCAAAAGTTAGATGTGAACCTGGGATCACGATCAGATATAATGGAGGGAGGAACTCCATGTAACCGGACTATCTCTTTAAGATACAAACGGGAAAGTTGATCAAGAGATAAAGTATCTCGTATAGAAAAGAAATGAGCAGATTTGGCCAAGCGATCACCAATAACCCAGATTGCATTATTACCTCGATATGTCCTCGGTAATCCTACAACAAAGTCCATGGATATGTTTTCCCATTTCCACTCTGGCACTGGTAAAGGCTGAAGCATCCCTTTCGGTAACTGCTGCTCTGCTTTAACCTGTTGACATGTCAAACACTTCAGAGTAAAATCAGAAATGTCTCTTTTCATTCCATCCCACCAGTAAAACTCCTGCAGACCTCTGTACATCTTAGTACTGCTAGGATGAAGAAACAACTCATTCTTCAACTGTGAATCACAAGGCACACATAACCTCTTCACAAACCTCAAAACACAAACACAAACTTATCCAAGAACTCATAGAAAAGTTTAATCATAAGGTCCATGAATACAGTAGGTGCATTGGTTAACCCAAAAGGCATAACTAAAAATTCAAAATGACCATATCTAGTACGGAACGCAGTCTTCAGAACGTCTACTTATTTTACTTTCAACAGATGGTACCCCGACCTCAAGTCAATCTTCGAAAAATACTGAGCTCCCTGGAGCTGATACCACTTCATTCGATGGCCCAACAACTGCTGAAGTTGTTTCAAAGGATTTCGCCACCCCTTTCTGCTTGTAGTCTGGCTACATTCCCCCAGTTGAGTTCTTCATTGGACACTCGTTTGCATAATGACCCATTTCATTACACTTAAAACATCTTACCGTTGGCTTTTCATTTCCTGCTTGATCATCTTCCTTACAGTTACGAAAAATATGACCAGACTTACCACACCGAAAGCACTTACCAGACTTGGATAAACATTCTCCAGGATTCATTTTACCACACTTCTCACAGGATGGATATTTGGTTTTCTTACCTCCTTGCTTCTTTGATGAATTCTTCCCCTTTTCCTGCCAACTAGACCTCTTATTCTGTTGTTTGTCATAGAACACCTGATCATCGGCAAACTCCATTTCCACCTTCTCTGTACATCGAACAAGTTTTTCATAACTTTTGAACTCACGAGAAGCTAAAGCCCTTCGATAATTTGGCTTTAACCCTGAGTAAAAACGGTTTATTTTACTATCAAGATCTCGCATGAAGTTTGGAGCATACCTTGCCAATCGAGTGAACTTTTCTTCATAAGCATCCACTGAATCATCCTCCTGCCTCAATTCTAGGAACTGTTTTTCCATCCTAAGACGAACTACCTTAGGAAAATATTTCTCAAGAAACATACCTTTGAATTCATCCCAGTGAAGATCCTCAATCTCATCACTATCCCTTATATTTTTCACCATCGACCACCACTGATCAGCTTCACCTTCAAAACGGTAAACAGCAAGACTAACCTTTTGATGTTCTGAACACCCCATGACATCAAAAATCTTCTCCAGTGCTTTAATCCACCCTTCAGCTTGCGCAGGGTCAGATGATCCCTTGAATGATGGGGGATGTTGCCTCATGAAATGTTCCACCACTGACATATCCTCTGCAGTTGATCTGGCTGATCTCGTGCATGGATACCACCACCATTTATAGCCTGAGTCAACTGTTCCATCACTGCAACAAACTGTTCAATTCCGATTACGACCATCTCAGGTTGCTGATTTGGAAGGTTATCTTCCTCCTGATGTCGTCCCAACATAGCTGCTTTGTTTCCTCTGTGGAAAACCATTCTGAACACAGAAATATCTTAGGCGAAGCAACATGGTAATCTGTAAATGCTATATCATTTCAATAATATTATAATTTAACACTTTTCTAACTCCTAAAGTTGTCTAAACCGACCTCTGATACCAACTATAAGGCCCCAACCTTAAACCTTACTTAATATTGAATTAAATGAATAATTCACATTGAGGATCTTTTCAGGTTTAGAGTTTTAGAGAATTAGAACATAACTATTACATCTTAAAAGATTACAAAGTAGACACTTCTACTAAGTTTCCATAAAATAAAAACTCTTAAAAAGAAATATGTCTAGATTCCATGTTTTAGATAGCATGACATTCCCTTGATCCCATCCTTGACCTTATTCCACTTTAAGTCCTGTGAAAAACATTTCGAAAAACTTGGGGTGAGCATAAAAAGCTCAGTAAGGGATACAAAAAGAATGAAAACTGTTAGTTTTTGAAACATCAAGTAAACCATGTATACTATATCAAAGTAATACCTTCACCTTCATGAAGTAGTAAAAAAAAATCTTCACTGAATAAAGTATCATTACTTAGCTTTTTGTAACCAAAAGATTACCATAAAACCCATATAAAGAACACATAGAATATATAAAGGTAACTTGGGACATAAACATACTTAAGTGGAATAACCATACGGTTGACTTCCACACATACCACTTAATGGAATAGCCATACGGCCAATTTCCATACATACTTAATGGAATAGCCATATGGCCGACTTCCATACCCAATGCATTGGAGGTTATAACGTAACCACCCATCCTGGTATTCACGACACCACCCGTCATATGGTTTATAACGTAACCACCCGTTAAAATGTCCAAGTACCAATATAAAATCATAAAACATAAAACCAATATAAAGGAATGATAACATTTCCACATTTCAATCACAATATATCATAAATATATTGACATAATAGAATCCTTTTTCAAAACCATTTTCAATACCAAAATACATAAAAGATTATATGGTATTTATTTTATTATAAAAACATTACGGCTTGTTGAGAAATCCAAAGACCAAATAATACCCGCGGCGGCGGAAAAAGGTTTTTGTCGCCACGTACGTTAAAAGAAACATTCCTTTTTGTCGTTTTGTAAAACGCTTCGTATAAAAAGATTCCTTTTGTATAAAAGTAAAAGTCAAAGGAGTTTATACACCATATAAAATAAAGTTGTGTATAAAACGAAATATGCCTCAATGAAAGGAGATTGAGACGAAGTCCCTTACATTGGGTCCGACTTGACTCGATCGTTCTTTAACGTCCTGAATAAAAAACTTGAGTTAATTTATACTTGATTAAGAACCTTTTTAAAGTTCATTATTCTTTTTATATAACTTATTGCCATGTTATAAACATTATGTAACTATTTAAGTTAATAATGTTTGTTTTTTCAATATTTGGTTCTTAAGTCGAAAGTTGACTTCTTACAATTACATGTTGTTCATGTGGTCAAAAGTTCTTTATATCCAGAATGAAATTCCCGATTTGGATATAATATGTATCATATATATCCAGTATATACATGTATTTATAATATTACATAATCATTTAGAGGTAAGAAATGAAATGCACCGTTCATGGAGACGGTAAGCCGTACGTACGCATGAACGCTACTTTCATTTCTTTGTCATATTAGTGGTATTAAAACTAAATGAGAGGTATGTATATTTTAATTCCAGAATTATATTCATCATTTATATATATCATTAATTATATATACACATTATATACATGTAATTTTAATAGTACATTACATTTGGGGATAAGAAATGAAATGCACCGTTCATGGAGACGGTAAGCCGTGCGTACGCATGAACGCTACTTTCATTTCTATCTCATACTTTAATGGAAAGAAATAATAATGATATAGAGGTATATTATAATTCCAGTATAACATAATATATAATAACTTTAAATCCATCCTTTACACTTCCCACATATGGCATTAACGAATCACATCACTTTTAGGGGGCGGTAGTCCGCACTTCCTTAAATGAAGATATCGTGTTTACCCATAATGGAAACCATAAAGGTATGACAAAAATGAAAAATACAGAAGCTTAAAGAAAACATAAACATATTATATATCATATATAAAAATAGTGACATCATAATGGCCACCCTTGAAGGTGTTAAATGAGTATTGAACAATCATCGTTTCGGGAGGCAGAATTTTGCCATCCACGGAAACCGTATGTTCTTTAACCATTTGATGTAGTTGTGTGAGAGTGTATCTCAAATAAATATTATAACAACATCCTAGTATATTGAAGATACTGGTGTTGTTACAAAAGAAATAAATAAAAAGAGTTTAGAGGGTTGGAGAAGCAAAATAAAACAAATGAACAAGAGAGAATGAATTACCTTTAAAAGTGTAACTCCCTTTTGATTTGAGCCTAAAGACTTCCTTTGAAAGGATTATTCCCAAAGGGAATCATCTAGAATGAGGATAGGGATGTGGAGAGAGTAATTGGGCAGGGGTTGGCCGAGCCAAAGGCTTGAGAAGTGTGTGAAATGAGGTAGAGGTGGGGGCCTTTTATAAGAGGAGAGGAGGGGCACTTTTGGAAAGTAAAGAAATATTACTTTATTTGAAAATTTGTTTCGGTTTTAAAAGGCTCACATTGATATAATTCGTGGATAAGGTGATAGGCGTTCGAAATCCACTGATCCAATTGGTTTTGGCCATGTGTAGGGTTTAGATTATTCATTATCTTTCCATTTTATTTAAATTGTCAAATAATGATGTCATCGCTGCATCATTATTATGTCATAAATAATTTAATCTATTTAATGTCTAAAAATTATAAACAAAATACTATGATGTAGGAAATCGTTTTATCTTTCCAATGACTATTTATAATCAAAATTTGGACTTGTATAACCCCACTAAAAAATTATTTTAGTAAAACAATTTATGTTAGTGTCATTTTCACTTTAACATTAAATAAAAATATATTAATGTCATTTCCCAACTAAAGTGGCTCCATGGGGTCCCCAAGTTGGCCCATGGCTTGTCTTAGTCGGCCATGACTCACCCAATAGGTGTAGGACAAGTGTCATGGTGTTTTCACATTCTTATAATACCATTTTTACCTTAAACTACACTAATTACCTCTAACCGCGATTAATGAAAAAAAGTTACTATTCACCAAAAAATTATTTTAATCTCATTGAACCACATTTTACTTCTTAATGACAACCATGTATGTCAGATTTTCAAAATTCAATACACATTACTGGTAAACTTTCTTTTAACTGAAAAATCAGTTTGCTTGATTACCACTTAGTGGTTTCACTATTCATCAAAAATTGAAGTTTTTCAGAAAATTACCAAAAATTCACCCTAAGCTATATTTGATATTCCGAATTCAAAAATGAAGTCCATTTTACAAAATTAAAAACATATAAGTAAAATTAATTAATTTAATAATTAATTCCCACTGTCATGACAAATAGCGTGTTTTTGTGAAACAATAAGTATCAAAAGATTGACACCAGTTTAAGTCCAATTTCAAAGTGAAATTGATTCCAATGACTACCATTGGATTAACTGGTAAAAATATTTTCTAATTTCACTTTAAAACCAATTAAAATAATAATATAATCATATAAATAATTTAGATTAAAAAGAGGTTTTGAATTAAAATACAACATTTTACACTATTCATAAAAAAAATGAACTTTATCAGAAAAGTACCAAAAATTTACACAAAGTAAATTTTGATGTCCCGATTCTAAAGAAGAGTTATATTTGGTCCAAAAGAATGTATAAGAGTGGTCAAAACTATATTTAATGACGGTTCACCATTAAAAGGTGATAAGTGAACCTTTAGTTAAAATTAGAGTATATATGCCCTAAAATTGAACTCTTTCCATATTTTAAGCCTTTATCTTTTATTGGGTAAATGTATAAGCATTTAAAAACATATCTAATCATATTTTAGTTATTTATATCCATTCCTGCCAGTACAACGGCTACTTGTTAACTAACATTTAAAATAATATTATTTTATTACTAGTGTGCTACGTAAGTTTCAAAGAAACTCATCGTTGCGTATCGGGTACACTATCGAACATAGCAACCCCTTTAAAATAAAATTAATATTTAATTCGTAAATATTAATAATTATGAAAATTATTTATTCTTTTTTTACCTGGGATGTTACAGGTAGAGTGAGATTTTGACTTGAGGCAAAACACCCACGAGTCAAGTTAAACTAAGGCTCTATACTCCACCCCAAAATGAAGAGGTTAGGGGAGGGGACAAAGGTTCTATTCACCTAATGGTTTCATTCCACCTAAACAGATGCTTCAAGGTGAGGATAATGTGTTTATGTGATATGTGTATCCATAGTGAGATATAAAATTTATATATTTCCTCTATTCATTATGATTGATTGCCTTAGACTCTTGTGTAGACAATATTTATGACTAACCAAAAAGATCATGTGATAAGAATGGGCTTTTTAGTAGAAATGGTATAAGAAATGGAGTTGGTATAGATACTATTTAATAATTAAGTTAACTTTGTTAAATAATAGAACCCAAACCATCCCATGTTTACTTATAATTTATTTTTACTTGAATTTACTATCTAATAGACTAGATATGTTATAGACACTGTTGGTGGTGGCCTTCTAATTTTTGTACTCACACCCTGCTTGGGCCACCGTTGGGTACCCGAGTAGATATCTTGGTTACATGTTGGGATGAGGGCAAGGGCCCTACTATTGGATGTTGAGTTGGGAGCAGGATGTACATAGATAAGGATCTAAACTTAGAGTTGAGACCCATTTGGATATTTGGCCATTTTTTTTTATTTTGGGATTTATTCACTTTGCACCACTAGTATGGCATGACATGGTTGTATTTGACTGGTGTTTATAACCAGTTGGGAAACATTTGGTTATGCATGTTTATTATTTATTTCATATTTATTCTATTATTTTTATTGTTTTCTGCTATGGTTTACTTTGGTAAAGTGGGTATAGTCTTCCCATGTGACTTGTTAGACCCTCACAACTAGTTGGTAACTTTTGGAGTATGGGGAGGCACACTTGTGGTCATGTGACGACCTTGGAATAATTTTTCCCCAAATAAAAATATAAATCCAATAAAAAATAGACATAAAAATTATAGAATAAGAAACTATAATAATGTATATTTTTTGTTATTTTCTATAAATGTATGAATATAGGACACATCAATATAGATTTTATGAGATTAAAATTGAAGAAAATGGATTCTTAAAGATCTGAAAAGTGTAAAAGAAATAATGTTTTTAATGTTATGGATTCTTAATGTGTTAATGAAGATCCATATTCTAATAATTATTTATTCATTGAAAATAGTTATAAGATTAGTGAATTTTATAATATAATTTTTTAGAATGAAACTTGTTTAATGGTAAAGGATAGTATATAATCTCTTAATAATGTGTCTTTAGATTATTCTTATCTTTATTCTTAAAATAATGAAGATAATTCTCTATTATTTGAATAAATATAGGAATATGTGAGAATAATAGGGAATAAATATATCAATTATTTAAATATCTATGATGCAACTAAGTTAGTACTTAGTAAAGTTGATGATAATTTTTCAAAATTTACTTTTGAGTTAAAAGGGAAATATGTTTTTACCTAAAAATATTCTAACGATCAGAGTAAAATTTTAAAAATTAAGTCTAAAATTAGAGGAATTAAGAATTTACTATCTAATTTTACTTCTTGAAAGGATAAATATGATAAAATAATTCGATAGTTGGGACTATATGAGGTTGGATAAAAAGTTTAAAATACTTCTACTCATAAGTCACATTCAAGAAAAGATTATTTTATTCTATAAATTACACCCTTTTAAACTAAATATTAAATGGGATGTAACTAGAATATAATATGTTCATTATATAAGAATAAATATTTATAAACTTATAGAGATTTTTTATAAATATAATATAACTATTCATAAAAGAATGGTTGGAAAATGTGGGAACCTAAGGTGCTATTCACTAATATTTACAGAACCTAACTAGTTTGGGTGAATTTTTTTATTCATTTCTAAATAAATTTATTAACACCATAAGTTGAAAATCTTGGTACATGTAAAACATTTTTTCTTCAAAAATAGACATAAAAAAGTCTAACTTATGAAACTTATAAAAAGTGAAGGGTGGAAATGTTACTTTTCGAGACAATGAGTGACATTAGATTATCTGAATAGGTGATGTATTTAATTATGTCAGAGCTTTAATTTAAAATGATATTTATGTTTTAGGACTAAATTAGATCCTTTTTAGTATAATATAAATATATTATATGGTTTACTTTGAGAAATTTGGGATTATAAGTATACCATCATTAGTTCAGAAGGATTTTATATATTATCTTCCTATAAGCATGGTAATATTTATATTATTGACCTAGAGGACCTTACTTTCCTAAAAAATCATCACCTTAGTGAAATAAATGATAAAACATTGATTTGTAATAGAATATAAGGAAATTTCAATGTGTATAACTTAGGAAAAATTTTCAAGAACTGATGCGTGTTGGATATTTTAATACTTGAGTTTAATTCATCTAGTGCTTGTTTCCCCTGCCAATATAGAAATAAATATTAATCTGCATATAGAGATATTGGTGAAGTATCAACACCAAGACCTATATAATTAGTGAACATGGACCTTTTCAAAAAAAATTTAATTATCAAAGGATAACACTTTATGTTTATATTAATTGATAATTACACCATATTTACTTAGGTTTATTTTCTTACGCATAAATTGAAAGAACTCACATTATTTTAGTGTTTTTAAATCATGTTCAAATTTTCTAAAACCTTCCCATTACCACTATATAGGGTGATAATTTTTGAGATTATGTGAATTATTTTTTGGAAATTTTTTTTATTTGGGAATAGAATTAAAAATAATTTTTCAAAACCTAAAACTCTATAATGGAATGGGATAGTTGAAAGGAGGAACAGAAAAATCCAAGAAATTTCCTTGTCTATATTGTGTGAATATTGTATTTCTATTTATTTGTACAAAAGTCATTAATATTTTTATTACACTATTAATCGAGTTTTACTTCACCCAGTTTTAAAGAAAATATCTTATGAATTGTGGAATAGAATGAAACCAAAATTTTGATACTTCAATGATTTGGAATGTAAATTATTCATTCAGAATACTAAAGATAAGATTTATAAATTTTATCTGAAATATTAGGAAGTAATTTTTCATAGTTACTCCACAACTAATAACTATTAACATATTTTAAATAGGAAAACACATATTATTGAATGAATGTTATATTTTAAGTTTGGTGAGACCCTTCCACTTACAAAGTTAAATCATTTGGATTACAAAAATACTGCGGATTGTGCTTTTGATACCCCCTAGGATTTAATTCTAATAGTTGGTTCACATAATCTAATTATTATATTTATAGAATTAATCCTTTGAAAATATACTAATCTAGAAGATGTTTAACAACCTATTATTTTTCTAGGAAACCCAACATTTTTAAGGTATCATATTTGTGATTATATCATTGGTGATCTAGATCAACTAGTTAAAACTAGAAATTATTTAAGGAATGGATGTGATAATAGTTCACTATTTTCTATATTTTAACCTAAAATGGTAAATAATTACTTGGGTGATGATATTTGGATAGTTTCAGTGAAATAATATCTTAATATATTTGAATAGAATAAGGTTTTAGCCATAGTTGAACTCCCTAATAATATTATGGTAATAAGTATAAAATGGGTATTCCAAAATAAGTGTGATGAAAGTGGAACCATGGTTTAGAATAAGATGAGGCATATTGCTAAAGTATATAATCAAGAATAGGGCATATACTATGGAGGATCCTTTTATTCAGTTTATAGGGTTGAATCTATTTGAATTTTATTATTCTTTGCTTCTTATATTAATTTTACTCTATTTAAAATGAATGTAAAGATAACCTTCCTTAAGGGATATGTTCAAGAGGATGTTTATATCGAACAACCAACTGGTTTTGGTGGTACTAAATTCTCATAACATATTTTTAAACTTAAAAATACACTTATTGACATAAACTATCCCTAAGAGCCTAGCATGATATATTATATAGGTTATTACTTCAAAATGTATTTATTTATGGGATCGAATAAATTTTTTTTATCAATAATGTTTTTAATAAAACTATAATCTTACAAACATAAATTGATTACATAATTTTTTGATCCACTTGAAAATCACTTGCATATAGTTTTTTGGAACTTTTTCAAACTGAATTTGACATGAGTATGATGGGAGAACTCAAATTCTCTCTTAGGACATTATCACATACTATGTTATGAAAAAGAAAAATTATGATGTAATAATAAGTTTATTAGTTTTTAAAAAATAATACATGTTATCATAATGTACAGATAATTTGGTTCTTGGGCACCAAATACACCAGAGTTTAGAAACTACTGGATTTTACTTTATATTGGGAAATGAATTTGTTTTATGTATAAGGATAACATATGTTATGATATGAAACATCTAAATTACTGGTTTCATATACTTGAACTAAAAAAATCCAATATTGTGAATGAAATGAAAATATAGTGATAATGAATCATATCCCAACCTCCTATGACACTTCAGGATAGGTCATACAAATTAGAACTGTTTTAAAAAACTATATTAAGGATGGTATTTAAAATAAATTGAGTTATAACCCTTGGATGTATGCCACAACTGTTAACAATATAAAATGAGAAAATCAACTTTAGTGGGAAAGAAAAAATATCCAAATTACCATTGTAATTGGTTCATACTGATGTATGTGATTTATTTCCAGTAGAGGCCAGGGGAGTTTTTTTACTTTATTACTTTTATTGATTAATATAGTATATATGGATATATCTAATTAATAAGGTATAAGTCAGATTCCTTTATCATGTTTAAGGAATATTATAATGAATTGGAGAATCAACTCGGTAAGAATATTAAAAAAATATGCTCATATTGTGGTGGAGATTATCATAACCAAAATTTCATTGCTCATTTAAAGAAGTGTGGGATATTTTCCCAACTAAATACTCCTTACAAACATTAGTGGAATGGTATTAGTGAAAGAAGGAATAAAACACTTCTTGAAATTGTCATATCAATGATGAGTCATGAAACTCTACCTTTATTATTTTAGGGATATTAACTGTATTTTGCGGGGTATATACTAAACTAAGTACAAACTAAAGTAGTATATGAGATTCCATATGAGTTATGGTAAGGAAATATATCCAATCTATAACAAAAAAATGTATAGGGATGTTAGAATTTTATCAAGACAGTATCCTGTGAAAAATTAGCATCTCAGAGCATGAATTTTATTTTTTTAGGTTATTAAAAGGAGACTAAAGAATATTTCCTATAAAAACATTTATATATAAAGGTTATTGTTGCAAGAAATGATACATTTAAAGAAATGGAAAACACTTCTAAGGGAAATTTTGGGAGACATATTTAATTTTTTAAAGTTGATAATTGGAATAGAAACCTTCCATGATTATGAAATTTGGTAAATGGATGTCAAAAAATTCTTTTCTAAATGGAAAGCTAATTAAATATGTCTAAATAGACCTACACAATGGGATTATTTTATCATATAGTGATAATAAAATATGAAAGCTAGAGAGACTCATTTATGTATTAAAGAATAAATCATGATCATGGAATTTTATTTTTGATGAGGCCATAATAGAATTTGGTTACATTAATAATATAAGCGATCCATGTTTCTATAATAATATTAGTGGGAGTGCCATCTTTTTCCCAGTATTATATGTTGATGACATATTATTAATGGGGAATGAAGTCAAAGTCTTACAGTTAGTGTAGAATTAGTTAACTGAATGCCCCTCCATTAAAGACTTTGGTGAAGAATTTTATATTCTAAGGATAAAGATCAATCAAGATATATCTTAGAGGCTACATGGTTTACATAAAAGTACATTTATTTACAATGTTCTCAAAAGTTAACATAAGGAACATTCTAGTAGTGGATTGTTATCAGTGTCACATATAATTAATATCTACAAGAATATGTAACCACATAAACATGGGTATATTGAAAAAATGATTATAATCCCTTATATTTCAATAGTGGGATATATCATGTATGTCATGCTATGTACTTGGTTTCATATTACCTTTGATTTAATCATGGTGGAAAAATATCAAGACAATCCAATAGCTCTGCATTGGGAATCTCAAAAAAATATCTTATAGTACTTGAGATGTACAAAGGATATGTTTCTAGTGTATAAAGTAGATGAAGAGTTAGTCGTGAGAGGATACACCAATGATATCTTACACATAGAACGTTTTCATATAAGGTAGTCATAGTTTTGACATTCTTTATCTCCATTAAGGCCATCATGGGTTGCTAGATTCCGCTCTTAATCTATGTGTTATACTCGTTGCTATTGAGATAAGGTCCCAAAGGGATACACACTAAGATTATCCATAATTCACACCTATTTGGATTAATATGAGTTTTGTGTTGGAGTTTGTGTCCAAGGAAACAAAAATTATACATTGATTACATGTATATTTAATACATTGAATATTAATAAATCTCATAATTACGTATTTTTTAGTAATTGACATGACTATAATGTAAGAATATCCTAGAGTATATGTCACATCGATAAGGTCATAGAAGTTCCCCACTATTTTGAGAACCTTGATGTGATATGAAGATATTATTCAATAAAGTTTTATGGTCAGAAAACATACTATAATGGGACACATTGTAACGACCCAAAAATTTATAAATAAAATTAACCTTATGATTTAGATTAAATTTATTTTTATATGTTATTGTTATAGAAAAAAATGTTCTTATATGGTTTTATTATATATTGTCAGATTTAAAAGAACATTAATAATGTTTACCATTGATAGTATAGTTGTTGAACAATGATCACATGATTATTACAAATATATTATTTTAATAAATCTAATTAAAATAGAAAAAAGAAGTTATGGACTCAACCAGTATGATTGTACCCTATAAATCCCATTTATTAAAGATTTTGAGTGAGGTAGAATCATCAGGAATTTCCATTGACTCATACCAAGATGATATCAAACAATTTAATAATGAGATAAACTATTTATGGTAGTATTTCAAGCTCATTGAAATTATTACCCAAACCATGTACACCGAACCAACACATGAAAATCTCCCAGTCATGCACCTTACCCTTAAGGAACTTTATGTTGTATTAAAGGGATATGTATCAAGATAATAATAATGTGTAAATTTATATTTTATTTTTTCAATATAATATTGTTTATATTTACTTCTTATAATTACTTTAGAAATGATTCTTATTTTGTGACAATAAAAAAAAATTGTAGTTTTTGGGTAATATTCAAATTCAGTTAAGGAATTTATTTTGATTGAATAATGGATTTTTAAGTAAATAATATCTTATTAAATAAGTTTTAATAAATATAAGTTATCATATAATTTTTATGAAGTTGAATGTAATTTTTATAAGGGTTTAAAAACCGTTTTTGACAAGAAAGCCCAACATTAATTAATAAATGTCGATTATTATTTTAAAAGTGAAAATTAACATATTTAGAAAATTATTTAGATAAAATCAATATTTTTTTAGGAATATTGATCTATAAATTATCCAATGGTTAATTTTTCATAATTTTCGGAGACCTTCAAATTTTCAGGTAAAAGTTAAATACAATATAAATATACAGTTTGTATTATGACATCATAATGACCCATAAGTGATATAATACATATTATAAAGTGTATAAATTACTAAATATACGTTTCCACTTTAAAATGATGGGATTTTAATTTAATTTTATTAATTTTATAAATACTTTATGAACCATCCAAAACCTATAATATATTTTAAGGTTTTAAAATCATTTATTTTTGAGTATGACTAACCTCCACATCACCAAGAGTAATATTCTAATAATTTTGTTCCTTGGAATAATAAAATAACAGATAAAAACCCTATATAGGAGAAACTATAGGAAAAATACACAAGAATATTTGTGGTTTTGGTATTTTAATATATAGATCCTAAAATCTATGTTTGATAAATAATAAACAACTTCCCAATCATTTCATATATAAACCAAACCAATATAACACTTATATTAACTAAAAATTCTTGGATCACATCCTTCATCTTACCACCACACTCTATATTGCTACCAATGTTCCCCCAAGCTGTCAATAGGTCCCTTAAAATCATTTAGAGTCACAATCTATGGGTATGGGATCTTCCAATCTCATTTTGATTTGAGAATATATTTTAAACAATGTGTCTTATTTTCCATTTTTTCATGTTGATATACGTTCTTCCATATATAAAATACTATAAATGTTATGTATAAATGATTATAGGTCCCTTTCACTCTCATTTATACCTCCCTTGAACTCTTTTTTACAAACATTTCCATGCCAAAATTTTGTAAGGGATCCTCTCCTTCTCCTCTTTATTCAAGTTTCTTCATTATATTATACCTTATATTAACAATTTATAATGTTGGGATATGTTTTCCTAGGTCCCTATTACTTTACATATTATCTCCAAATTATTATATACCCCTTTTACTCTCATCAACCCATTTTATGAATCTTTAAGTGACGTTGTTATGATATCGAAATTTCATTGAGATTTCCCATGCCAAACAATTGTGTAATGAATAACCGTACCCATTTCCTATCAAGATTTTTCAACTTTATGCACTTATACATATTTATTGGGGACTTAAAAGTATATATTACAAACTCCTTGATCATTGAATAAAATATTATGATGAATGAATCCATTTTATATTAGCTATATGCCACACTTAAGCATGATAATGAAATGAAAGTGATAGGTGCCCTCAAAATTATATATCAATCCAATGCATTGGGTACTGTTTAGGATCTTGAGACGTCATGAAAGGGATTAGAGAGTGAACCTAACCCATCACATGAATTTTTTTCTATCATGATGTCCTGGAATTTATCCTTTATATATGTTTATGATGTAGTGTTTTAAGTTGTTTCCCCATTTCCCATGTGGCCTTTATGTTATCATGCTATATTATGTAGTATTGTTACGGTTTATGATTATAACCCATCTTAAGAACCATTGATATATCTATTTTCTAACATGTTTTACTTTCTTCATGTTGTACCACGTTTATTCCCTTATTGGGTTTTACAGCTCACCCATTTTTTATGTTTGACCCTAGGTTAACCCATGCATTGTTACGTACAAAGGAATAATAAAATCCGGTTAGGTGAGTTTTCAATAAATATAATTTATTTCGTATTTTATTTTTTAATGTATTCCCTATTTTTTTAATGTAATGTAACTAATTATATATTCACTAGACTTATCAAACTTACGAGCTATATTAATTATAATATTATATAATAAACATTTTATTAATGCTAAATAAAGAGTCAGTTATTCATAGTTTGTATTAAAAAAAAGATTTAGTTTTTATTTTGTGATTAGGATTAGAAAATTATATAGAAATCCATATGGATAAATCTAATTATAGGAAAACATCCATAAATTTTGGTAAGTATAGAGTAAATGGTATATCATGAAAATACTTCCCTTCATAGATACTACAAGTGGATGTGGGTCTCACACATATGTATATTGGGGTAAAATCCAAAAACACCATGTTGAGATAGAATAGACTCAAAACTGGTGTAGAATAATGGGCGTTACTACACACTTCGTTTGATACTACCAGGGGATATTCTTTGGTAAATTCATAATTTCATTACACACCATAATTATGGGAATGAAAATTAACAATAAGAAAATATGTTAGGAAATAGTTCATGGATAACATATATTGAATTCTAGAAATTCATAAGTTCAGGAAATACATGTAATTTATATGTTATCTACTTACTATCATTGTATTATGGTTTATGTGTTTAGTAGTTTAGAAACACTCATCCATAATCTTCCCATTTATTCTTTACAAATTTTAGAAATAGGAGGAATTGGGTAAACATTCAATATGACGGGAAATGTGATGACTGCCCCAACGAGATGCCCAACCAGATGGGAGTGAGAATCATGAAATTTATGAACATAATATCTTAACTAAATTAGGTTCAGAATAAAAACCTTGATCCAGAGGAGAACCCAAATCACGCTAATAAATAAAAAGATGAAATTGATTCCTTTTTGTGAAAAATGAATTCAACTTTTAATGGATTATCTGATCCCTTAATCGCTAAATAATGGATCAACTCAATTGAGAATATCTTTTCAATCCTTCAATGTTATGAGCTAGAGAATTTTCAACTAGAATTTTATCATATGAAGGAAGTTTCTTCTCAGTCTGGGACATTGATCAAGAATACATAGCCTGGGGAATAAATATAAGCTATGGGGTGGAAGAAATATTAGAAAATTTTTTCCTATAAATATATTCCTAATAGTCTCTAACATTAAATGGATAGGGATTTCTATGAAATCATGAAAAAAATGATGATACTATCATGGTGCATGAGGAAATATTCACAGGACTTTCATGATATGCCTCAAAATTTTTCTTTACCCTTGAATTCAAGGTTTACCTCTTATTTGGTGGACTAAAACTGTGTCAATGAAAAGACTTCATAGTATGAGACTTTGATAGATATGTGAAAATTGTCATATGTGCCCTAAAATTGAAAATAGAGATCAATGAATCTCAGGGGTATCGTGGGAATAAGAATCAGAAAGTTGACTTAAATTCTTGTGTTCCAATGGAGAAATCTAAAAGTGCTAAAAAGATTCAACATACCACTTGTCAAAAGTGCAGAAAGAAGCACCCCAGAAATTACATAATTGTATTGAGGAAATGATTTAGGTGTGGTATTGAAGACACCTAACTAGATATTTCTGATGGGAGAAACCCACTAATGTGATTGAGGAAAGGAATTCTCCAGTCAACCCTCATCTCATTGTTCATTTCTTCAACTATAAGGAACCATGGAACTTTTCAAACCAATTCACCAATCCAATGTTTTTTGGGGACAACCAAAAACCTCCAAGATAGAAAGGGTGAGTTTTTCCATCATAACGACTAATATGGATCAAGAAAATGATGTGTTGTTAGGTGCTCTAGTTATTAATTCAATAATAGTGAATACAATTTTTTTATTCTGGTACTGTGCATTTGTTCATATAATTAAAGTTTAGTAGAACTATTCAAATACCACCACAAACCATGAAAGAAATGTTTTTGGTGAAAATGGAAAATGAGGAAATTATTGAATCCCAAGTATATAACTACAACCAATCCAATATTAAATTTTATTAAAAGGGGGGAAGGGGGATAAGTGAAAAATAGAGTCAGGGTTTTCTAAATTAATGAAGACCGAGTGCATCCTCGATAACATGAGCCATCCCAACTGGGGTAAAGGATCCAAAGGAACAAAACTCCACAAGGGGGAGATCTTGGGTAGCCATAGAATATAATAAATCAACCATATTATTTCTTTCACTCCCTGTATATTGGACCACCATGTCACTGGAGTGAAGAGCCTTGTAGTCATGAATCTGATAAGTGATGTGCCACAGGGTGATAGAGAGGACAGTGATGGACCCCATAATAGGCACTAAAAGAAAAAATCATCAAGTCATTAGCATCATAGACCACACCGCTACCGTGCATGTAGCCGTCACTACATGAACTGTTAATGTTGATCTTGAGCCCATTAGTAGGATGTGACAATTGAACATAGTGACCCATATTTTCTGCTATGTAATGTCCTGAGGGTGGACTTATAAGAAGATAAATCTTTAGGGAAGGTGTAAGATTTTACTTCTTCATGAGGCCAAGCATGTCCAATATAATGAACCTGGATCTCCCCACTAGATCCAATTCATAGATATAAGGTCCTTGCTAAGCTTGGTTCTGACCCTTCCAGATACATGAGAATACCACTGCAAAAAGAATCACCCAGGCCTTCTCCTCTTGATTTTTGCTGTTATAGCTGCATAAACAGTTCTGGAGAAACTTTTCAAAAGAATCTACACCTAGTCTAGGGGACAAGAACTCACCAAATTACCAACCAAATCAGGACCACCAATCCAGTATAAAAGAAGAGGTGTAGTGAAGACTCCTCTTCAAGAGATGAACAACATGAACATATAGAGGCCATATGAACACCCTTGCATTTCATTACTATCTCCATCGGTAAAACATGATAGAAGATCATCAAAAACGTGAAGGTAAATTTAGAAGTAATATCCTTGAACCATAGGTAGGTTCCCTACGGGTCACTAGCAGTCTAGGAGACCATTAACTATTTATAGGATTTGGCTGATAACCTACCATTGATGGATCTGGTGAAGACACATTTTCTCTGGGAAGCCTCTATCCTGACTTTTTCAAACACAACCTTCTGTGTGGGGTTAAGGAACTTTTGGATAGAGGGGGGGGGGGGGGGGGTGAGAAATAGCCTTCCTAAAGGACAAGTTGGTCATAGGGCACCCTGGGTAAACTAGAAGCCTGCCCCCGGTTGCATTTTGAAAAATTGATATCACCCCAACCCAAGATCCATTGGGATAAGTCATTAAGCATAAGAATATGAACGCACAAAGAGTTTCAAAAGAAGGAGGGGTATCTACCATTCTCATGTGATCCAAAAACATACTTCACTCGACGAAAAATACCCTATAGAGAGTGGTCCTCAATAACCTCCAAAGAACACTTACCATGAAGAAAGTGCTTATCTTGGCCCACATCCCTAAATCCAATACCCCCATGCTCAACCAGTCTTGCAAGTTTACTACAAGATTCCCATAAACAATTCCCATCTCTATGAACATTCCAAATAAATCCATTCAAGGTACACTCAATATGTTTGATGTTGGACTTTGTAACCCTTGAAATATAAAAAAATTTCATAGGAATAGAGGACAAAACACAATTAAAAATAGTGATTCTACATCCAAACAATAGAATTATATTATTCAAATTGATGATACAGTTAATAAACTTGATAAAAATATGTTCAAAATGATTTGTTTGGATCCTTTCATGGGATATGGGGGAACCCAAAATAGATCTTGGGAATGCTCGTGCTTGAAATTCCTAATCTTTATTAAATAGTAACCCTTCAAATATCTGGGCTAGAGGTAGGAAAGTAAAAACCACTCTTGTCCCAATTGAAAATAGGCCCAATACAGAAGGTATAATCACCCATGATGTTGTCTAAAAATTCTAATAGAAGATCTATGACCATTAAAGAATTATATGAGGTCTTCAACAAAGATAAGGTGAGACACTCATGTGACATGACCCCACAGTGATAAAGAAGAATGAGATCATGTTGAAAGGAGGAAAAAACTTATCTATTTAAGACATCTTGAACCATGGTGAAAAATATGGGAGATATAGGGTTTCCTTTCCTATGAACTATAACCAGTCTTTGGAATCCTTACTACCTCCCCATAAAAATCACATTGAACCAAGTTGAACTATATCACCGAAACAACATGTCAATAAGACATTTAGAGAATCTGGTACACCTCATGGCCAGGATGATTAAAGGCCATTATGGAATATCATAGGATTTTTTATTATCCTACTCCATTAAAATGTTGGACCCAAAGACCTTTATGTTGATGTCTCCAATCATTTCTCTAGCTATACCCATTTCCATTTATATGGACCTTCCCTGAAAAAATGAATGATTTAACCTCGAAACCAAACTATTCATGAATTAAGAAAACTTCCTCTTGATGATGATTTCCAACCTTTATATGTAAAGTTACACATGAATATGGGAGATTATGAGATTTGGAGGAGCTATCACAAACTTTGGTGATGAGGATCAAAGTAGTGGCACTAGGAACATGAGGAAGCCCAAAAAATAGAAGAAATCCTAGATAACACCAACAAGATCATCCTTAATCACACTCTAAGAACTGAAAAATAATAACCCAAGAAATCCATCATTACCAATATTACTCTCATGATTCAAAGAATCAATAGAGTCCCAAACCTCTTTTTCATCTGGTAACCACTCCAGAATCTCACTGACCCAAGTAAAGATGAACCTTAAAACCATTCTGAATATTTCATCCTGATCACAAGGAAAACCATTATTCCATATAGGGTTATGAGAAAAAATTAAGTATTTAAAATTATTTCCAACCATATCACATATAATATCAATATATCCAGTGAATGAGCCATCTTACAACATGATATTCAGAGTCTGATTCCGTTGTTTCCCTTTAAAACATGTGTGAAAATATTCATTATTATGATCCCATTCCTTAATCCATGTTATCTAAGAGTGCTCATGGAAACACCTCTATTTCTCCAGCAAAATCTCATTGAATTATTACTTCTTCAGACATAGGGAGATCAAAATATCGTCTTCTAAAGACACATCAAGGATAAGATTTGTATTCTCAATGTCTCTCTTTATATCCTCCTAGGATGGTTGAGTAGGTGGGAGGGAGCATGACCTTGCCTGGAGATCATATTTCAAGAATCAAAATTTGTTATAGAGACTAAACCAATACCTTCCATGGAATAGGTCTTCCTAGAAGTGTTGAACCGTTTTTATAAAGTCATGGTGGGACGTCCATATTTTAGAAAAGAAGAATCAATGCCCTCTTAGAGTTCCATATTTGAGGAGAATAAGCTATGGAGAATGATAAAACAATGCACATTTTAGATGGATCACCTCCAAGATGGACAATTATGAAACAACATGGAGATTCCCAAAACACTAATCCATTTTTCACCATATTCTCTAGTTACCTCTTTGTTTATTACACTAGGTGAACCTATCACTAACAAAACCTAGCCTATAAAGCCCCTCTTGGGCCAAAAAAGAGGATAATTGGATCTTATCATTGTGTAGGAGAGAGATACCACACTTATTCTTAGAAGGATACAAAATAGAGTTAAAATAACCCCTACTATCCATGGTTCCACATTGGGATTAAAGGAATTGAGATCAATCCAATGTTGATCATGAAGACATATATTTCATTTTAAATGAAAAAGAGCAGAAACAAAACCAGCAACCTAATTCTACCATAACTAATAAGTACTGGTTAGATGCTGAAAACATCACCATAGTGATCTCAGGCTTCTATAAAACCCAAATTTTGGGATTTTCCATATCACAATGACTAAAAAAGTGCATTCCCGACCTCCTCATAACCACTCTGATTTTGGTTGATCTTTTCTTTGGTTAAAAGATCACCACAAGAGATACATTTTTTCTATTCAACTCATTAGAAATTAAATATGACTTTACTCGGGCTATGAAGCCTCAAGAATTACAATAGATCATTTATAACATTAAGATCAAGATCCCCGAGACCTGTCCTAAAAAAATAGGGCCTTATAGAAATATCACCTAAAGAGTATATCAAAGACCTAGTCTGAGACCTTGTGTACATCTTACTGGAGGGAGAGCTAAGATAAGTAGAAGAACACTTCATTTCCATCAAGTCATATCAGACAGAGTAGAAAATTATCCTAGATTATGAAGTAAGGGAGGAAGGATTCCACACCTTCACTAAAGCTTTATAGAAGTTAGATAGAGAAATTGGTATAAAAGGGAGTTTAGAGGCTTTGATATTGGAGGAGGACTGAGGAGGGTCTTTAAAAATAATCTCCTTGACCTTGGACATCTAGTTGGATCAGCCGGGGAAGATGGTAGGGGGTAGAAGACCAGGGAGGGAAGGTTCTGTTGGATAAAGGGAATAAGGAGCCTAAAAGGGGAAAGAGGGTGGGGGGGGGGGCTTGGGTAATGATGGGGGTGGAGGAAGAGAAAGGGGGAGATGTAAGGGTGAGTCTTTGAGAAGGGTTTCCATCATAGGGGGGTTGGGGAGGGTAGAGAAGAAGTAAGTGTAGAACGAACTAGCTCTTTAGGCTCTAACAAGCCATCAGCTGAATGGAAAATCCTCAGGGAGGAACTAACTGCTAGGGAGGACCTAACCGTTGGCTTCAATGATCGCTTGGGGATGAAGGAATAAGTGTGTCTCATTAAATATGGTTCCAAGTTCCCAATGATGTGATAAAACTTAGAGATAATCAGGGTGCCTAGGGACAGAGAATATACAACGTCCACTCTTGAAAATTCCGGACATGAGGTTGAATCATTGGAGGATGCGGGAAGAGAGATCCAGTGCAATATAGATTCAAGATTTTACCGATTATTGGAGGGATATATTCCCCTCATCAACATAGAGGAATAAATAGAGGGAGTCACTGATGTACTCTAAAAGGAAAGATTTATGAAAGTTATTGGTAGACTCGGCATATATAACCTGACAACTGATATCGGAGACTTGTAGTCCTGGAAAACCTCCATGGATCATCTAGAGAGATTAAAGTTCCATAATCCAATTGAAAAAGGATTCATCCACTAGGATTTTAAAAAGTCCTCTAGGGAATTTTGAATAATGAGATATGATTTCCTATTGATCAGCAAAACACTGGACGAACGATGCAACTTCCTAGTGAAAAAAATGTCTTGAAACAGTCCAAGCGGTGGCTTATCCACGTTGAAGATAGCCACCAAATACTTCCATAGTTGTGTTGAACCTTATTCACTTGAGGAATCATGGAAGGAAAGAAGTAGGGTACCATCCCAAAAATCAACCACCAAGGGATCTATGAGAACCATTGGAAAAGGATATGCAAGCTGCACAATGATAGGGGATCTATGAGGAGGGTCTTCTTCTAGGAAGGCTGCAAGGCTTTAGGCTCAGTCTTGGAAATCATCGGGGGGGGGGGGGGGGGGGAGGTGATCCATTAGATCCTGGGGAAAGGAGACCATCACAATGGTTTTAAGGGAGTAATCTTGTTTAGATACTAACATGTTTTGGAGCCCAAGTATATAACTCACCAAATAAAATTTTTGGTCTAAACATACAAGTGAAAATTATCGTACTACCTTTGGTAGAATTTGATGAAATTATCGGTATGAATTATCTTTTCCCTATATAGATAGAATATACATTGTTGGGAGAATAAAATCACTCTATGTATCATGGATTGTCCCCCAATTATGTATAAATTCAAGGATATTGATGAATCTTATTTAAAACCAACATCACAAGAGTTGATATAATTTCCCTATAATAAATCATATCTAGCTTAAATGATTGAGTCTAAGGAAAGAATCATACTTTAAGACATGACCATTTTGAGGGAATATGTTGAATTGTTTCATGAATAATTTCCTAGTCTTCCTCCTAGATGAGAGGTTTAATTTTCAATCAATAATATACCTTGGGAATTACCATTATCATAGAATCTATATAGAGTAATTTTTGTGGAACTTGAGGAGTTGAAGAAACAATTATAAGAGAATCTGGATAAATGGTTCATAAACCCATGTACTTCATCTTGGGGTGAACCAGTCCTCTTCATCAAGAAGATGAATGGGTCAATGCACATTTATATTGATTATCGTGAAATAAAAAATATTAGGATTAAGAAAAATAATTCTCTGACACAGATTAATGACCTATTTGATCTAAAATGTTGAGCACTATACTTCTCCCAGGTGGATCTTCGATCGGGGTATTACCAAGTTAGGGTGAAGTAGGTGGATATACCCAAGACTAATTTTCATAAAAATTATGGGTACTATGAGTTCATAGTAATTCTATTTGGACTCACTAATGATCCAAAAATATTCATGGATATGATTAATATAGTATTTATATATTTCCTTAAAAAATATGTGGTAGTATTTGTAGATGATATTATAATATACTCCAAAATAAAGGAGAAGCATAAGGAGCATCTAGCCACTATTCTAAAAACATTAACAAAGGGGAAGATTTACAAAAAGTATAACAAATGTGACTTATGGTTGAAGGAGGTATCATTCAATTATAATATTATCATAATTAATGAGATATATATGAACCCTTAAAAGATATAATAATTTTAAAGATAGTTGAGACCAAAATTTGTGACCGCTATCTATTGTTTCCTTGGATTAACTGTGTACTATCATTGATTTGTGAGAAATTTCTCACAAATTTCAAACACTCTAACCAAAATAACTCAGAAGGGAGTGAAGTTTTCTTAGAATGATAAATGTTAAGAGATATTTAAGGAGTTAAAAAGGAGGCTTATCAATGTATATATACTCACACTACTGATAAGTATAGAACTTTCCATGTTATTTAGTGATGCTTCGAAGAAGTGATCGGGTTGCATGTTAATGAAAAAAGACAAAGTGGTAGCCTATTCTTCAAGGTAGTTCAAAGGTCATGAAACAAACTACCCAAAACATGATCTATAGTTTAATTATATGATATTATCTTTGAAAATATAGTGGCATTATCTCCTTTTGATGAAGAGTAAAATATATACGGATCATGAATGTCCTAAGTATATATTCACATAGAAAGAGTTGAATATGTTCCAATGAAGATGGTTAGATATGATCATGGAATATGAAAACTCAATACAGTTCCATACTATAAAATAGAATAAATTGTAAGATGCTCTAAGTAGAAAGGATCCAAAAATTTTATCATTGATGATAATTGAAAAGGATACGATCTTCTTAGACTTAAAAAGGATGGACATGAGAATCATAAAGTATGGAAAATCATTAATATTTTCACAAATGATTTTTCAACCATCCCTTATGGGGATGATAAATTATTCTCAAAGGGATGATGTTGGAATTCCAAAGAAAGTAGAAGTTATAAGAAAAGAGAAGTCCTCAGAGTATAATGTTAATGAAGAATGAGTTGTGATATTTGGGTCACAACTATGTATACCATCAAATCCCATGTTAAATATAGAGATGTTGGATGATGAACATATCCTAACCTTCTCCATCCATCTAGGAAGAAAAAAAACATATCAACATATTTGACATCACTATTGGTAGAATAATGTGAATAAGAATATCACTAAATATACATAAAGATGTCTTATGTTTTATAAAGTGAAGGTGGAAACGAAAAAATCCAAGGGGATGGTGAAAAAATTATACGTACCTACAAAAAAATGGAAAAAAATATGCATGACTTTGTCATTGGTCTTCTAAAGACATCAATAATGAATAATGCCATCTAGGTTGTGTTGGATTATCTTATAAAGTCTTCACACTTCATTTAAATTTGAGATGACTTTTCTCTTATTCAACTTGTAAGTATATACATTAGATAAGTGGTGAGGATGCATGAAACACCACTATCCATTCTATCTGATCGAGATACAAGATTTAACTCTATGTTCTATAAGAGTATCCAAAAATATCTAAGTACAAAGTTGAACTTTATCATGACTTATCACCGTCAAACTGATGGCCAATCTGAGTGGACTATCCAAACACTCAAGGACATATTTAGTGCATGCTCAATTGACTTCAGAGGAGGATGAGATCAACATTTTCCTATGTTTGAGTTCTCATACAATAATAGTTTCCAGTCAAGTACCCAAATGGATCCCTAGGAATGCATTATTGGGAAGAGGTGTAGAACACCTACATGTTGGGATAAAGTTAGGGAACACAAACTGTTAGGTCCTAAAATGGTCAAGGAAATTATGTAAAAGGTCAACAACATTCAGAAGCACATCAAGGATACTCAAACTAAAAAAAGATATATGATGAATATCATCGATGGGACATATAGTTTGATGAGGGAAGCTTGGTATTTCTATTAATATCCCCATAGAAGGAAGTCATGAGATTTTGGAAAACGTGAAATCTTATTCCAAGATACATAAACCCCTTTAAAATCCTCGATCACATCATAGTGGTGTCATATCTACTAACACTCCCACTGAACCTATCTCAAGTTAATAATGTATTCCATGTATACCCCTTG
The DNA here is from genome assembly GCA_963277665.1 of Viscum album. Taxonomy (NCBI): domain Eukaryota; kingdom Viridiplantae; phylum Streptophyta; class Magnoliopsida; order Santalales; family Viscaceae; genus Viscum; species Viscum album. The sequence continues at coordinate 1,233,255,051 of OY728155.1, forward strand.
ATGAAGTACCTTCTAGACCCCTCACATGGACTCAATCTCTAGGTGGTACCATTTCAGAAAGTCCTTTCCTATGAAAAGAATCTAGTGAAGATCATAGATGATAGAGACAATGTTTTGTGGAATGAGATAATTCACCTGGTCAAAGTGATGTGGATAAACCATAGGTTTAAAGAAGATATGTGGGAAATGGAGGGAGTGATGAAACCAAATTACCCTAATCTATTTTATCGTGTTAAATGGAAATTTCAAGTGCTAAATTTCTAAAGTGGGAAGATTGCAATGACCGAACTGTTTATAAATAAAATTCCCCTCATGATTTAAATTAAATGTCATATTATGTGTTTGTTTATTGAAAACTCTTTCACTTATTTGTTATTATTATATCCTATTAGATTTAAAATATTTTTAAACAACCTTACTATTGATAATATAGCTGTTTAATAGTGATAAAATGATTATTATAAATATAGGGGTTTAACAAATAAAATTGGCACAAACAAAGGAAGTGATAGCCTCAAAAAGTAAGATCATACCTTTTAAAGGCAATTTATAAATGATTTTTAGTGGGATATAATCACTGAGATTTTCCATTAACCAATCCCAAGACAATATCCATCAACTTAACAGTGATAGAAATTGTTTACAAGAGAATTTCAAGATCATCGAGATCTTTTCCCAAACCACGTAGGCTGAACCACCTACTGAAAATATCACAGTCACACACCATACCCTTAGAGAGTTTTTGAATGTATTAAAGGGATATGTATCAAGAACATAATAATATAAAAACTTATGTTGTATTTTTTCTATATAATAATTTTTATATTTACGTATTATCATTACTTTATAAATTATTTTGATTTTGGTGTAATAAAACAAAAATTGCATCTTTAGGTAGTAGTCAAATTAAATTAAGGAATTTTTTTTGATGAATTTATGGATTTTTTAAATAAATTAAATTTTATTGAAATGTTATTATAAAATAATTTTTGTTAAATATATGTGATCATATAATTTTTATGAAGTCAAATTTAATTTTTAGAAGAGTTCAAAAACTATTATTGTGAAAAGACCCATAATTTCTTAATTAATGTCTATTCTTATATTAAAAGTGAATGTTAACATATTTAGTAAATTATTTAGAAAAATTGAATATTTTTTTAGATTCATAATTTCTAAATTATCCAAAGGTGAATTGTTCATAATTTTCTATGACCATTGAATTTTCAAGAAAAAATTTATACGGTAAAAATATAAGGAGTGTATTATGACATTATAATGACCCGTAAGTGATTTAATAAATACAATAGATGATATAAATGAAAATATATATGTTTTAAATTTAAAATAATTTGATTTTAAGTTTATTTTATTTATATTATGAGGCCTTTATGAATCCTCAAAAACCTATAAAATAATTTAAGCTATTAAAATAATTTCTTTAAGAGTATGGCTCACCTCCACATCACCTAGAGTAATATTTTAATAATTTAATCCATTAAAATAATAAAATGATTTAATATATCCATATTTTGAAAAAAACATGGTCAAGAACCATGGTACGGTTTGTGGATTTTTATATTTTTTATAGTGTCAAAAACCATTGTTTAAGAAGTGATAAAGAACTCTCGACTCATTTACTATATAAACCCACCCAGGATCCCACTTATATTTAATAAAAATCTGAGAATGAACATACTATTCCCTCATCTCTCTACAGTTCTCTCAATTTCCCCGAATCTCTCAAGAATCCCCTCCCATTAATTCGGAATACCACTAAAGGCGATGGATCTTCCAATATTCTTTTTATCCAAGAACCTATTTTATGTTAGGTCTATTATTTTAAATTTTCATCATGTTAAGACATGTTCTTCCATATCCCTCTTTCTGTACATTTAATGTCTAAATGATGATAAAACCCTTTCAATAACATTTATCCCTCCCATTAACCTTTTTTACACCTATTAACTTGTCCATTTTTGTAAGGGATCCCCTCCTTATCCTCTTTATTCAAGTTGCTTAATTATCTCATGGATTCTATTTACAATTCCTAATGATGGAAAATGTTTTTACATTTCTATATTACAATGAATTTTATGTAAAAAATATAAGATACCCTTGTATCTCTAATCATCCAATTTTATAAATATTTTAGTGATGCTGTTATGTTGCCGAAATTTTTCTGCCATTCTCCGTGCCAAAACATTATGTAGTGAATACACATAAACATTTTATATCAAGGGTGTTCATGTTTATTCACCTATACTTCTTGATCAGGGACATACATGTACATATTCTAGACTCCATAATCATATAATAAAATATTATTATGAATTATTCTATGTTGTATGATCTATCTGGAAGACTTAAGCATGAGAATGAAATGAAAGTTACGGTTTAGCCGCAAATTATATCGCACTCCAATGAATTGGGTAGTGTTTTAGTATAATGAGACTCATGAAAGGTATTAGTGAGTTAAGGTAGTATATAATGAGAATTTATCCATCATGATAAATTTTAAGTTATCCTTGACCTATGTTTATGATGTAGTGTTTTAATTCGTCGCCACGTTTATCAAGTTGACTTTATTTTACCTTTCTATATCATGTATTATTGTTTATGTTCATGATTATCACCCACATTATAGCCTATTTATATACTGTAAAAAAATACAGGGTCAAATCCCCTTAAATATAAAGGAATGAAACAGTATAAAGGAGAGAGGACAGGTTCAAATAGGATAACATTTCCCTCATCAAAGAGATCAAAGACTGAGTTTTTTTTCTAATATTCTCTCCAATTTTATTCTCTTAATATCATATATCATTCCAATTTATATGTATTCCATGCCCACGACCCTTTCCTCTAGAGTAACTCTCATCTAAGATTATTTCTTATTGTAGAAGGATTTCAATGTCAGTGTCTTTAGAGTTAGAGTCCATCGGGGGTCGTAATTCTTCTTTTTGAGCAGCCCAATCTACACATTTACACCCTCTACTATGAATTCGTGGATTCCTACCTCATTTCCACGTTTTGGTGCATTGGAAAGGTCCTTCCGATATGCATTTATCGAATTTAGAGGCATCCTCTTCCAAAGGTTCCTTTAGAATTTTATTAAGCTCCTCTTTGTCGCTCTCAATATCAATTTCTTGAACTGCCATGGGTAGAGTACCTTCATGATCAATCATGATGTCATATTATAGATCAGGAAAATTCAGCACATCCTGAGTAACCAGTGGAAGCATCTCCACACCTGTTGTTGAACAAGAAGTAGAAATTATTTTCACATTGGTATTTTCTTCAACTAGAACTTTTCAAGGGGATGTCATTGAAACCTGTTGAATTTATGCCATTATAGAAACCTATTTAGAAGGGAAACAAGAAATTTTATTCATGGTTGGCATCCCCATTTTTGTAGATTCCCCTAAAGAATCAAAATTTCAAACAACTTTGTGGTTTTAGACAGTACCAACTGAAAAATATCACTTGAAAATACCTTTCTCTTGACTTTTCCTTTTTCCTTGACCATGAGTTCATGCCTCATTTCAATATCCACTCTACTTTGGACTACCATTTATAGTTTAGTTTATTTTTTCGCTGCTTCAAAATCCATATTAGTTCATTTGTTAGTATCACATTTTCTCTATTATTGTGATCTGCAGTAGGAACACAAGGTACAAAATTGACAACCTCCCCCTCTACTCCCTTGAGTTGATAATCCCCATTACATGTACCTTTCTTGACTATATCCGTGAAGGAGGTACTCTTATTATGGGATTTAATAGAGAATGGTCCTTCTTTGCTTCATTACACCTATCTTACCTTCATGTTACCATGCCTTTGCAGTTGTTTTGTGCTATCCGAGAGGAACCTTCATGTATCAGAAGAGTGACCGTACCACATGCAGATAGAGCATTGTGTGCTCTTGTGACAATTCTAAGAAAGTGGAAAATTTGCAACCAAGAAGAGATGAAATCCAGTATCCATTTGAAGTGAGTTGATAACTCAAGTTTAGAATCACCCACAGTCAAAAAGAAAATTTTAATGATATCCTTTGATAATTCAATTATAACTAAGGCTTTGGCATAATGGACATACCGTGCCTTCTCGGTTTCCTTGTCTAATTTCATCGGCCACCCCAATGAAGCAGCAATATCCCTTAGAGTTGAGGGATTCCAGAAGAACTAGTGGAGTCCATCATTACAAATCCAGGATTGGAGGAAAGTATTCTGAGAAGAGTGAGGGTCTAAGAGAGGGTTCCATTCTTGCAAAGAGAGGAAACCAGGGTTCCATTCATATTGCACATATGCCTCCTTGTCATGTATTCCCACCTTCTTTGCAAGATGGAAAAAATACCTCCTAAAGATCAAAGTAACAATCAAGGTCTTCAATTATAAAGGAATCACCCATGAATCACTAGGAAATCTCCACGTAGTGTGTTCCATCCTCGTCTAAGACTATTTATATACCTATTTTGTAACATGTGTTACTTTTTTCTTGTTATTTCATGTTTATTAAATTACTGAGATTTATTGCTCAACCCTTTCTTATGGATTTCCCTAGGTTATCCTTTGTATTGTTAAGTATTAAGGAATAATATGATCATGTTAAAAAGTTTTCAAAAAAAGATTATATATGACCAATTTTAATTTCTTATATAATGTACCCAATTCCAAATACACTAGAATTATTTCTCTTTCAGATTGATTTAAGTGTAATTTTATGTAATAAATCATGTATTAATGTGAAATAAAGAGCAGGGTTGTTATAATCATGGTATATAGACTGTTAGGTGTGAGTAATCGTAAGTAGATGAGGATTTTTATCGTTAGTTTCAAACTTAAAAATCTACAAGTTGGAAGATTATGACAACATAACAAAAAAGAATAATTCCATATGTTTAGGAGTCATCAGATATTCTTATATGAAATCATGTGTACTGGTCTTTAGAATTTATGATAATCATTAATGTATGTCATGACTCGTAAAAATAGATTTTCTGACCAAAAATGTGATTCCATTTGTTCATGGTGAGGCAAGGTTCATTGGGTGTTTCATGATCTACATTTCATTAATGGATATGTTGATGAAGGATTTTTCCATTAAATCTTTTTGTAAGCTGATATATTGGTTCTTTGAATGAAATAAAACAATTTACCTAAATTCTGTGGTCATGTTGTATTGTCATGTTTACTTAGATATTCAGAGAAAGAGGTATCAATCATATAGGTTGGTGAAATGGATTTTCAACCTTCTTGATGAGATATTGAGGCATAGGTATTATATTACATAGTGGGCATTCAAAAATAAAAATCCTAGTGGGTTACACACTACATGTTTTTGATGATCTTGATTAAATTATTTTTGAATTTAATTAATTGAATAAATATTTTTCTCAAGATTGATAGATAAATTTATTCATGTTTTATAGATAAAAATATTTATTTTTTAAATAAATATTGAAATTAAATATTGAAATTAAATATTGAAATTAAATATTTATTCGGGTGTTCAATAAATTCTATAAGAGTTCGAATGGACCAAGACCATGTCCAATGATAAATTTTAATTAACAAGCCAATTAAATAATATTTTTTATTGAAAAATTTGGCACACACCACAAAAATAATAATAATAATTATAGTAATATTATGTGGCAAGAGGTTTTTAATGATTATAATATTATTTAAGGCCCGTATTGTAATTAAATAATATTTTAACCTAAACCCTTTCTATATAAATAGAAAGTTATGTCTATTTTTTATTGAATCAAAAAATAGAAACTTGAAAACCATTGTACACAATGAAACTCTCCCTTGAATCCTATTTTCTCTCTTTCTCTCAAGAATGATAAACAAAATAGAGAAGCCTTCATGATCAAAGGATGAGCGATCGACATGAATGATGCAAGACTACTAACTAACCACACTATCACCCATAGATCAATTGGTTTTGCTCAGAGATCAAAGGGGCATGGGTGGATCCCTAATAGAGGGATATAATCCTTGGATCCTCATAGGAAAACATAGGTACACTGAAACAGTCTTTTTAATTGACTGATATCTACATAGAAGAAAGAATCATCATATTAAGTATTCGTTTCTTTTGCTATTAAAAAAATTAATTATAAATTTCATAGACAATATCCTTGATCATGGATTTAGGAAACTAAATATTAAAAGAAATGTTAATATATTCCATACCATCACACACTTTTTCTTCACTCGAAACCAACAGGTGGTATCAAAGTTTTCACATTCAGATTTGTAAGTATTTATTTGATTGTTGATCCATACTCAATCATGGTTGAATTTTTATTTCATATTATTTTTTCTTTAATAAATTTTAAATTAACATGTTATTTAAATATTTATAATTTTTATTAAGTGATTAATTTTATTAAAGATATAATAATATATAAATAATGACTGGAGATTCCATCGGGAACTACCAAATTATTGGTCTGTAAGACATGTTACATGACATGTATGACAACCCTAATTTTTATTTCACATGAATACATGTTTTATTTCATAAAATTACAATTAATACAACCCAAAATATCAATAAGTATATTGAATTTGTGAATTAGGTACATTACATAACGACTTATAACATGGGATACATAACATTGTTGAACACTTCTTTGACATGATCATAAAATTCCAATGAACTTAAAAATGCATGGGAAAACCTGGGAAAAACATAAGAAAGGGTCGAGATATAAATACTAGTAAGATAATAAACAAGGAATAACATGAATAATACAATACATTTTAGACAATAGGAATATCAATGGAGAATAAAAGAAATATGAATAATAAGGCATGATATAACATGAAAATCACAACATGGGAAATGTGGAAACAACTTAAAACACCGAATCATAAACATAAGTAAAGGCTAAATAAAAAGATTTAATGGTGGAAAAAGTACCAAAAATTAATTAGGAAAAACCTTGTCCCAACATGACATATCATGATACTAAACATTACACAATGCATTAGAGTATTATCTTGGCACATCCATTATAATCATTTCATTCTCATGCTTAAGTGTTCCACATAGATCATTCAACACGAATTCATTCAAAATCATAATTTATCCCACGATCAATGAATGTGTAATACATACATGTAATACCCCAATTAATAATTATATGTTTATAAATTTAAATATCCTTGGTTGAAAAATGGGTATAATATTTACTACATAATTATTTTGGCTTGAGAAATCTTGGTGAAATTTCGGCAGCATTATAACATCACTTAAAAATTCAGAAAAATGGTTGAAGAGAGAGAGAAAAGAGTATATAATTATTTGTAAATAAAATGAGTAGTAATAGAGAGAAGGGAAATCATATCCCGACATTATAAATTTTGAAATCGAATACATAACGTAATGAAGAAAAATTAAAAGAGAAAAGAATCATTATGATTTTTCAACTTTGTAATGGGTGTACATAAAGGATCATGGGAGGATTAATGAGATTGAAAGAAAGAACTAATAATTTATAAATATAATGTAATTTAAGGTGAATATGGTATATCCTATCCTATCATTAGAAAATTAAATGTAAAAGAAATATCATAAAAGGAGTGCTTGATAAAAGAGGAGAGTGGAAGATGACGTTCGCTTACATGAGTGTGTGAATATAAAAGATCAGGAAGGGCTTCTTGAAAGCATGGGGGAAACATGGTAGGACTCTAATAAGTATAGGTAAGAGTTTGGAAATTATTCAAGGTGTTTCAGTGAAGCGAAATGGGAGTTTTGGTGGGTTTAGACAGAAAAGGAGGGGGATTTCTTTATTATTTAGGTTTTAGACTCTACATAATAATATATTAAAAACCACAAACCATCCCATGGGATTTTACTATGTTTTATTAAAAAATGGGAGTGTTTAAAATTATTTTATATGTCCAAGGGATGTCATTATTAAAATAATACCCTCTGTTGTGGGGAGGTGTTTCACAGTCTTAATGATATGATTTTAAAATCATAAAATATATTATTTGTATTGGAGGATTCATAATGGATTTAAAAAATAAATAAAATAAACTTAAAATCACATTATTTTAATGTTAAAACATATATTTGGTCATGGATCCAATTTATATTACTTTTTACATCACTTTTGGGTCAATGTGTGGTCATAAAACACAAATTATATTTATAGAGTATTTATTTTTTACGGGAAAATACGATTGTCTTAGAAAATAATGAAAAATTAACTATTGTATGATTTCAATGTACTGATTCAAAAAAGGATATCAATTTTATCTAAATAATTTTATAAATATTTAATTTTTTAACTTTTAAAATAAAAACTGATATTTATTGAAAATGAAGGGTTTTTTACAATAACAGTTTTCAAATACTAATAAAAAATACATTTGACTTCATAAAAATTCTATTTTCTTTTATATTTAATAAAATATATTTAAAAATAATATTTTATTAAAATGATATTTATTTTAAAAATTTATTAATTCATCAAAATAGATTTTTTAATTGAAATTTAATATCAACCAAAAATATTATTTGTGCTTAAAAAATCATTTACAAAGTGACATAAAAAATGTAAATTTAGTAATTAATTTATTCAAAATAATTTATATATTTCCATTTCATGGGTATTCATAAATATTTAATTTATAAGCTAGAATACGCCCTAAGAGTAAGGTGTGTGATGGTGGGGATTTCGTGTGGTCGTTCAACGAACATGGTATGGGCCATGATCTCGATGAACTTGAAGTTCTCACGTAAACGGTTTTTCTCATGCTTAAGTTGTTGGATATCGTCTTGGTTTTAGTCTAGGTAAAAACCCATAAATTCTATCTCCCCTAGAAGATCTAATAAATTGGCGTAATAGGGGATTATTCTACTCATTGAAGTCATCACTTCCTTTTTATGTTTCCAATGGAATTGTTAAGACCCTATATTTATATTAGTCAAGTTATCACTATTAAACGACTATATTATCAAATAAAATTATACTTTTGGGTCATTTAAATCCAACTAGATATAATATAAAAAAATAAGTGCATGTGTTATCTATAAACATAAGACATTTAATTAAAAGAAAAAAGGATAATTTAATTCAAAAAAGTTTATGTCATAACAATATTCCACCATTTTGAAATTTCACCCTTGAAATTTTCTTTTCCCACACTAAAATAGAGGAGGATAACTCTTCTTCATCACCTCCTCTGGTTTACACATTAATTCTTCAAACTGGTGGGTTTTCTACAACACTTTGATGATGGGAATTTTCTTATTTCGTTTAATTTTTTCTCTATGATGTAAGATATTCACAAGATGCTCTTCATAAGAAAGACCATTGTTCAATGGTTCCACATATGGATTTAGTACATGTGAGGGGTTTGGTATGTACTTACTAAAGTGGGAAACATGTAATACATCATGTACTTGAGAATGTTTAATGGTTGTGCTAGTCGATAGCCCACTGCTTCATAGCGATCAAGGATCTCAAAAAGGTCATTGTTCCTTGGACTAAGCTGTCCCTTCTCCCCAAATATCATTATTTTTTTCCATGGAGATACATGGAGGAACACCATGCGTCTAACATCAAACTATAGGTCTAGTCAATTATTGTCATCATTTCTCTTTTGTCGACTCTAAGAATCTTTGACGTGATACTGAATGGTATTAAACTTCTCCATCATTTCCTAAAAAAGTTTTGGACCTAGAAGGTTTGATTCCCCAAATTCATCCCAACATGCCAGTTTTTTTACACCTCTTCCCATAAAGGTCTTCATAGGGAAAACTTTTGATGCTCAAGTGGAAACTGATGTTTTAAGATTACTCAACCAAAGGAAGATGTTGGTCCGATAAACCTTTAAGTCCATAAAACATGATCACAACATGTATTCTACTGTCTAAATAGTCTGGTCATATTGGACATCAGTTTGAGGATCATAGAACTTACTGAAGATGAGCTCAATATTTATATCATATAGAAAACTTTTCCAGAACATGGAGGTGAGTATTAAGTCTGGATCAGATACAATCGATAGTGGTACTCCATAAATCTTTACCTCTTATCTGATGTATATCTATGTCAATTGATCTATTGATAAATCTGATAAAATCACAATGATGTTTGTAGACATTGTGTGACGATCCAAAACAACCAAGGTATCATTATTTTCTTTGGATGTATTCAGAATACTAGTGAAAAAGTCAATGGTGATGTTTTCTTATTTCCATTTTTGTATGGGTAATGGTTTCATCATCCCTGTATACTTCTATCTTTTAGAATTTAATTTCTAAAATACTAGGCACTTTGATGTATATTTAGCAATCCCCTTTTTCATGTTGTCCCACCAATAGTGCTCTTGGAGAACTCAATTAATTTTTTTTGTTTCCTTGGTGAATAGAGATATTAAAACTATTCACATTAACCAATAATTCATTATTTAACTAATGATTTAATAGAACACATAGTCTTGACCCAAATATCACAATTAATTCTTAATTAATATTAAACTATAAAGATTTCCTATTCCTTATAGTTTCCACTCTATTATAAATCCCTACATCATCTTTTTGAACATCTATTATAATTTCCAAAAGATACAGTTGAGAAATAATTTGTGAAAGGATTAATGATGTTCCTTTATTTATGATTCTCATGTTCTTCCTCTTTAAATCCAAGAAAGTTGGATCATATTCAATTATCATAAATGATATAACTGATGGGTCCTCTCTACTTAGATCATCTTCCAACTTATTTTATTTAACAGGATGATAGTGGATTGAGAAATCATAATTATTCATGAACTCTTACAATCTTCAATACATCATATTAATCAATTTCTGTGTGAATATATATTTTAGGCTCTTGTGATTAGTATATATCTCACACCTCTCTCTATATAGATAATTATGCCATTTTTTCAATGCAAAGACCACAACATCCAAGTACATATAATGTGTGGGATTATTTTTCACATGAATTTTCAATTCCCTTGAGGCGTAGGTAATGAATTTTTTATTTTTCATCAACACATTTCCTAATCCCTTCCTTGAGGAATCACTAAAAATTACAAAAAGTTCTCCACTTGTGGGTAGTGTGAGCACATGGGTAGTGATAAACCTCATTTTAAACCCCATGAAGCTTTCTTCACATTCATCATTCCAATAAAACATGACTCCATTCCAAGTTATCTTGGTAATAGGGTTTGAAAATCATGAGAAATTTCCCACAAATTGGTGATAATATCTAGCTATCCTAGGGAATCTATGGATATGAATCATGGATGTTGGCATCAAATATGCTTCAATCGATTTTTTCTTTGATGGATCTATAGATATACAAATGATTTTCATGATATGCTTCAATAATGAGACTTACTTCAACAAAAACTCACACTTTATAAACTTTTCATAGAGCTTATCCTTTCAGATGGTCTTTAGCACAGTGATCAGATGCTTCTCATTCCCCTCATTTGGTTTTGATTATAATAGAATATCATCTTTAAAGACTACCAAAAATTTGTTTAGGTAGTCTCTAAAGTCTCTATTCATCAAGCCCATGAATATTTCTAGAGCATTAGTGAGTCCAAATCGATTTACTATGAAATCATAGTTCCAATACCTTGTACAAAAAATAGTCCTAGGGATATCCACCTTCTTCACCCTAACATGGTAATATCTATGCCAGAGATCTACCTTAGATAAGTATTGCGCTCCACATAGCTAATCGAACAAGTAATCAATTAATGGGAAATGATACTTATTCTTTATCATAATCTTGTTGAGCTCATGATAATCAATGAAAAGGTGCATTGACCCATCCTTATTCTTGATGAAGAGGATTGGTGCACCCCATGGTGAAGAACATGGGAATATAAACCCTTTATCTAGATTATTCTATAGTTGTTTCTTTATCTCCTCAAGTTCCACAACAACCATTCTATATAGAGTTGTGGATATTGTAAATTCCACAAGTGTAAGCTTGATTGAAAATTCCATCTCCCTGCTGAAAAGAAGACTATACAATTTCTCAGCACGGACATGAGCGAATTCCCTCACAATAGGAATTTTTTCGAGGACTATCCTTTCCATAAACTCAATAATTTGAGCCAGATACATTTTCTCATGAGTATATAATATCCTTTATTATGATGATAGCTCTAAAGAAGATTCATCCTCATCCTATCATTTTTATAGAATCAGGGATCGATTCACCATTCAGAGAGTCATTTACTTCTCATGGAAATTTATGTTGCATCTATATAGGGAAATCCAATCCATGTGCATAATTGCATATAATACCACCAAAGGGAGTATGAAAAGGTTTTCTGGGAAGTTTTTACCACTAATTGTGATAGGGGAGGAGTTATATACTTGGGATGAAATAATTTTCCCATTTTTTGTTTTCATTGACATTTATACTTCCATGCTTTTTGGTGGTGTTTGGATTGTTCTACTAAACTTTTGTTATATAGAAGAATGTGTAGGTCCAAAATAAAAATCATGTTATCTATTATTTAATGAATAACTAGAGTACCTATCACCACTTCATTGTTAGGATTCACTTCGGTGGTAGTGATGAAAAAAAATTCCCTTACTGCCATAGAGGTTGTTGGTTGCCTATGAAAACCCTTAGCTTAGGGAATTGATTTAAAAATATCCCTGGCTCCTTGAAGTTGAAGCCTTGGATAATGTGTTGAGGGATGAATAGAGAATTATTTTCCTCTATAACAATAGTGGGTTTCTCATGCCAGTAATTGATAGCAAGATTTATTTTCTTCCTACACCGATAACATTTCCTTAATACCTTCTGGCAATTTATACTGTGCTTCTCCCCACACCCTTTACAAGTTGGATGTTAGAATTTATTAGAACCATTAGATCTATCTATCAGATCCCTAGAATTAAACTCTAATTCCCACTTCTTGTCCCCATGATACCCCTGAGATTCTCCAATATCCATTTTCACTTTGAGGGAATGCAGGAAAATTGTTCATAGCTATAAAAGTCACCAATCTCTAGGGATTTTTGTAGACTAGGTTTTATCCCACCAAAGAAGTGGTTAACCTTGCATTCATGGGTAATGAAAAAATCAAAGGCATATCATGCAATTCTGGTTAAGTTTTAGTCATACGCCTCAATTGATTGTAAGAAAATATGTTTCCATTTTATGATGGAGAGTGTGAGGAAAGTATTTATTTAAAAGCATTTTATAAAATTCCTTCCACTCCATTTCATAGATCTCTTCATCAAGTTGGGCATCTCATTGAGGAAATCATCACACCACCCCTCACATCAGTTATTAACACCTTTCCTCCTATTTATGGACATTATATTGAATAAAAGAAAAATTATAGATTAGTATCTGAAACATTTAATCACATAAAGGGGAATCTAATGATATTAAAGGGATAACCTATAAATTACATCAATCTACTTAAATTATGATTTTCTAGGATTCAATTTATTTTATCCATGATCTGTTTCCCAATATATATTATTATGACCATTTTTTCCCTAAATAATGGTTCATAATGAGATTATAAATTTACCAAAGCATATCCCCAAGGTGTGTTAAACTAGGTACACAATAATGCCCATTGTCATGTACCAGATTACTCAGAGTCAGGCCCGAAAAATCTTGTTGAAGCCGTTACTCTTAGGTACATCGGTACTAGAGTTGCGTCTACTTGTAATATCCATACATGGATGTATTTTCTTGTCTCTATACTAACCAAATTTTAGGGATTTTTTCTTATACTCAGTCTTATCCCTAAGGCTTTCGCTAGATTTTTCTAACCCTAATCCCCAAAATAACTAAACTCTTACTTAGATACAAACTATGAAAACCCTACTCTTTATTTCACATTAATACAAGGTTAATTACATAAAATTAAACTTAATATAACCAAAAATATCAATAATGATAATAAATTAGAGAATTAGTTACTTTAGATAATAAATTATAACAAGGGGTATATAACATTGTCGAATACTTCTCTGTCCTGATCATAAAACTCCAACGAACTTAAAATAGATTGGGATAATCTATGAAAAAACATAAGAAATAGGTGAGATTTAAATATCAGTAATGGAATTAACAATTCATAACATTAATAAGTTAATATTTGTTAGAAAATATGCATATCAATGATGTATAAAATGAATATGAATAATAAGGCATTATATAGAATGATAATCATAACATAGGAAATGTGGAAACAACTTAAAAAACTATATCATAAACAAAAGTAAAGGCTAGATATTCCAAGATGTCATGGTGGAAAAACTCCCATAAAGGAACTAGGTACACCCCTATCCCTACATAACGTATCATGATATTGAACATTACTCAAGGCATTGGAGTGTTATCTAAGAGCACCCATTATACTCATTTCATTATCATGATTAAGTGTGCCTCATAGATCATACAACATGGATTCATTAAACATAATAATTTTTTCAACAATCAAAGAATGATTAATAAATACATGTAATTAAACAATCAATAAGAATATGTGCATAAATATGAATACCCTTGATAGAAAAAATGAGTATGGTTTTCATTACACAATTATTTTGGCATGAGATATCCTAGTAAAATTTTAGCAACCTAACAACATGAGTTAAAAATTCATAAAAATCTTTGATGAGAGAGAAATGAGTATCACATTATTTGGTAATAAAATGGGAAGTAATATAGACATGAAAAAGCATATGCCAACATTATAAATTAGGAAATATAATACATAAGGTAATGACGAATCGGTAATAGAGAAATTAATCCTTATGAGATTTTGATATTGTAATGGGCATACATAAAGAATCATGGGAGGATTAGTGAGAGTAAAAGGAAGATCTCATAATTATTAAAAAATGGACATTAAGGGGAATTTGGAATATCATATCCCATCATAAGAAAATGAGAACTAAAATACATTGTTTAAAAGGAGGGCTTGATAAAAGAGGAGTGTGGAAGATGATGTAGCATTACTTGGGTGTGTAACTCCAAAGGCATGTGAGGATCTTATTTAAAGCATGTGGGTGCCTTGTGATGTGTATAGAGAGTATAGGAAATAGTGTTTACAACCTCTAGAAGTTTGATTGAAGATAAATTGGAGTTTGGGTGAGTTTATATAGGAAAGGAAGAGGATTTCTTTATTATATAGGTTTTGAACTCTACATAATACAATATTGAAAACCACAAACCATCCCATGTTTATTTTCCTTGGTTTCTGAAAATTTAAGCATTATACATTATTTTATAATCCAAAGGATGAACATATTAAAATATTACCATTGGTGATGTGAAGGCGAGACACACTATTAAATAAATGATTTTAAAATCTAAAAATATATTACAAGTCTGGGAGGATTCATAATGGCTTTACAAAATAAATAAAATAAACATAAAATCACATTATTTTAAAGTAAAAACATATATTTGGTCGTTTTTATTATTTATGTTACTTATTTCATCACTTTTGGGTCATTATGATGTCATAAAACACAAAGTATATTTATACGATACTTAATTTTTACCAAATAATTTAACTATATCAGAATATTATGAAAAATTCAACATTGGATAATTTCAACATCATGAAAAAAATGATATAATTTTTTTAAATTATTTTCTAGATATGTGAAATTTATCTTTTAAAATAAAAACTGACATTTATTAAAATGACGATTTTTTGACAATAAAGGTTTTAAAATCCTAATAATAATTACACTTGTCTTCATAAAAAATATATGATAATTTATATTTAATAAAAGTTATTTAATAATAATATTTTATTAAAATATTATTTATTTCAAAAATTCAAAAATTCATTAAAATATTTTTCTTTATTTAATTTGAATATTAACCAATAATACTATTAATGATTTAAAAATAATTTACAAAGAAAAAATAATATAATGGAAATATATTATTTACTTTATAAAAAATAATTTACATATTCCTATTTCTAGGGTCTTGATACATATCCCTTTAATAAACCACTATACACCCTAAGAGTAAGGTGCACGATGGGGGGCTTTCATGAATGTAACACCCCAAGATTTTATGAGATATATTATTTTTAATTTCTTTGATGTCTTCTATTATACACTACACTGGGATTTACTTGTACTATACGCAACACCATATTAGCTTGCAGTATACGCAACACTATTCTTGGATCTTGTTATACACAATTGCAAGTTCGTTTTGTGGAAATTATTTTACGCAACATAAAGTATAGATTTTGTTTAATGTATAAATGAAATAAGTTTTGATTATGTTATACGAAACACCAAACAGAGCTTTCACTACACACAGAATTTAAAAATCAACATAAAACATAATTTTACCACTTATGTGAGTGGAATTTTGAAAATCTGAGAGACGTGGTTAATATCTAGGTGTAAAATGTGGTTTAATAATATAAAAATAATTTTTGGTGAATAGTAACTTTTTACTTTTATTTACAACAGTTAAAAGTAAATAGGGTAATTAAGGTTAAAAATGATATTTTTATTACCCTAACACAAGTCCTAATTCTATTGGATAAGTGTAATTTGACCAAAAACAACATTAGGAATAAAATATTACCATTTAGGTCCACTTGGATTAGACTAGGACACTTATTATTTTTTTATTTAAAGAAGAGTTAAAATAGTTAAAATCAAAGTTTAATAACTAAAACATTTTTAATATAGGGTTATACATAAGATAAATTAGACTATAAACATTCATTAGAAATCTAAAACAATTATCTACATAATTTTATTTTATTTATAATTTTTAGACATTAAATAAGTTAATTTATTTATGACACAATGATGATGCAGTAATTACCTTATTAATGAAATATTAAAATAATTGATGTTATAAATACCCAAATAAGTGTAATTTGAGACTTTTTATGAATTAAAATAATTTTATAGGTTAATATCACATGTTAGTATTGATTCAATGAACTTTTTTTGAACTAATCATGTTGTTATGATTTTCACAAAAATAAATTACCAAATAGTGTCAAAATTGGCATAAAATAGTTTTTAAAACAAATATTATATTATTAATTGTTATTATATTCCTAAAAATATAAGGTTCATCAAAATGACCTAGATAAGGTTATATAAATTAATAATGAACCACCTGGGGTTTTTTTGTCTTGTTATTGTAAGTTTATTAACCATATAGTGTAAGAAAACAAGAAGACACGGTAAAAGTTAAATTATTTATCTTAGAGTTAAAACTAAATGATAAGGTTAAAATAGTAACATAAAATTTTATAAAACCTATTGTTTAAGAGGATTTCGATCCATCCCCACTTTATCTTCGAAATAAATCAATTTGGAGCTATTATAAACTGAATATGACATTATTATAAAATAATATTTTTAGTATTTCCAATGGTGCACCTCTCCTCCCTTATAAAAGGGCACCCCTTCCCTCTTCTCTTCACACCCTTTTTTTCCTTGAAGCTCTGCCAAACCCTGCCAATTACTCTTCTAAAACTCTCTAGTTATATCATAGAGGTTTCGGTATTCTCAAAAGACCAACTCTAGTGCCCTAAGAAGAAGTTTAAAGGAGGTGCGTCGAGGAAGAGGTAATCTCTTCTATCGACTCTTTCAAGTTTCTTTCTTCTTCTACTTCATCTTATTTAGTTGTTTCATTATAAATTAATAACATCAGTATTACTTATATACTTATATGTTATTATAAATGTGAAACAACCCTATTTCGCCTTCTATACATCATACAGAAAACGAAATCACCACGCGTGCGTACGTACAGAATACCGTCTCCACGCCATGGTGTAATGGGTTTTTCCACCACCACCATACTTGGATGGGTATAATGGTGTAAATAAATTTCTATATATGATTATTATAAATTGATATTGATTCTTAAATATTATACATACACTTCAATACAATTCCACGATCATGGGAATGATATCATCGCTCGTGCGTACGTACGGACTACCGTCTCCACGAACGCGATGATATTTATTTTCCATGATTAACCATTAAAGAGTGATTATAAAGTATATATAATAAATAATCATGGAAAATATTACATAATAATGATACTGTATTTATTTAAATATATGTTTCATTTACTTAATTCCATTTAATTGAATATGGAAACGAAAACAGTGTTCATGCGTACGCACGACCTACCGTCTCCATGAACGGTGTATTTCATTCCATTTATTGATCTATCATATATATTTATATAATGAATATATATTATATATAAATAATGTTTTACATTCTTGAATTAATTAAATCAGGATATATGTAATAATATCAAGAAAAACATTTCGAAACACGTACGATAAATGAAACGATTTTACCCAAAACGCTGCTTTAACATGGAATTTACAAAAGAACGGGTAATATAAAGTCATAAGTGAACCATATATGATATCATAACAATGAATATGATTCTGTAATAATTCAATGACATTATTTAAATCATTATACAGGAGGTTTGGAGACATACGAAGCATATCAGACCTAAGGTAAGGGATAACTATTCCAATCTCATTCTTATCTGAGATTGTTATTCGTAAGTATTTACTGGGGTTATTTTTATCATCCATGCCCATGTTTTCTAAAAATATTTTAATGTATTTTTAAAGTCCTTTTTACCCATTTTTGAAATTTACAACATGTTATGAAAGGAATCATACCTTTGTTTACCACACGAGGAACTTTTTGACTTTTCTGACAAAAGTATGAGAAGAATGTTATTTTTAACTTATACGACATGAACTGATTTTAACAGTTTCATAATGCCTCATTTTCATGTATCTTATTCTATAATATTTTTTTGACTATTTTCAAAAAAAAAAATTCTTTTAAAATTTCATGGCATTTTGTGAAAAGAAAATGGTTTTCAAGAAGAAAGGATATTTTCATCAAGAATTCATTTAAAGCGTTTTATCAAAACAATTTCCATCTAAGATGACATTATTTAATATGTGTATGTTTCAAGTATAATGTCTCTATGATATACATGGTTTCAATTTTCTTATGATGAAATATCCATTTGTTTTATATGGATTCTGTGATGATGGGATGATGTTTATGAAACCCATTTTATTCTTTGGGTTATGATGAATGTTTTAAGTTTATTTTGTGGCACAAGTAAGAATGATTTCATTATGAGATGGGTGAGACCTATATCGCCCTCAATTTCATTGGGTAAAGATTTATATCTCATGAGATAGACATGGATGAAATGGTAAGTTAATCCGGTTTAGTGATACATGACTGGAACGAGGAGTGAACTCGATTCAGAAAGGGACTTTGTCCACTAAGATGGTCTTGCCAGCAATGCCTTGGCTGATATAGAAATCATATCACGTGCTTAATGGTTTTCCACAATTACATGTTTTATTCCAATGATATTTTATCATCATTAATGTTTCATTATGATCTATGCCTTACGTACTGCCATGTTTTATGTCATTGCTCAAGATTTTGATGTTTAAATATTATGTTCATTTTTTAGTTCAAATGTATATGATTTGTTTTATTTTATTCATTCTTATCCTTACTAAGCATTTGAGCTCACCCTTTATATGTTTTATTTTCCCCATGATTTAATGAAAGGTTTTAGGTAAGAAAATAAAAGGAGAAGATCTTTATGAGAGATGTTGAAGATCTTTCACCATGATTAGACGATTATATTCCAAGTTTCCAAAGACACTAAACTATTACGATCCTTGTGTGTCTGTTTTTGTAATGCATTAAGTATTCCGAAAAATTAATGTAATGTCTATGTACGTCAGGTTTGGGGTCTATAGTTGGTATCATAGGAAAGGTATATTTAACCTTTGAAAACTAGGATGTGAAAACTTTAGTGTGATCCCTAGAGATATTTCTAAGGTATGTCTAGGTATGTCCCTAAGGTTAAGTATGAGTATAGGTTATAGTCCTGGAATTACGATAACGAAATTAGAATTGTACCTAAGATGTTAGACATTGAAGGTACTCCCCCTTTATTATGTTGTTTTCCCTAGCTTGATTTTTTCCTCTCACACTATTCTTTTTGGGTTTTAGACGATGGCTGGAACCCGAAGGAACCGTGTTGATCAATGTAATGGACAATGCAATGATTGTCCTCCTAAACAAACCAATGTCATGGGAGATGGAGTGAAAAATCTTATTACTATACTTACACAAGCTATGAATAATTCTAGAATTCCAAATGAGCAGAAAAGGGAACAATATTCTATTGAGTCCTTCATGAGGCAACATCCACCTTCTTTCAGTGGGTCTTCCAATACACTTTTTTCTGAGCAATAGATTAGTACCATTGAAAAGATATTTTCCATACTTCGCTGTTTGGAACATGAAAAATTTATTCTGGCTATTTACTATTTAGAAGGTGAAGAAGATCAATGGTGGACTCTAATTAAGAATACAAGGCCACAAGATGAAATTGAATCCATGGAATGGGACGAGTTCAAGAACTTGTTTTCCAATAAGTGCTTCCCTCATATTCTTTGAACAAAGATGGAAAAGGAGTTCCTTGGGATTAAGCAGAAGGATGATGAATCTGTTGGTATATACAAAGCGAATTTTACAAGACTTGCAAGGTATGAATCTGGGTTTATCATCCAACCTGAAAGTTAAGTTGATCGATTATTCAGTGGCTTAAAACCAAGTCTTCTAAGGGCATTAGCTATAAGAGACTTCAGTAGCTATGAAGAAATTGTGCGTTGTGCTATCAAGGTAGAACTGGAAGTTGGTGTAACATATCCATATCATGGTTTTGACAAGAAACGAAAGATGGAGTTCAAGGAGAAATCTCATAATAATGGTGAAAAAAAGATGAATGTTTCTTTATGCTCAAAGTGTGGAAAGAAGCATGGTGAATATTGTCTTAAAGGGAATAGAAAATTTTTTAAGTGTGGAAAAGAAGGTCATCGAGCAGCTGAGTGTCTAAGTAATGGAAAAAGGGTTGCCAATGATTTGAATAAAGAAAGGACTATAGAGAATGCACCACCAACACTTCAATGCTTCAAGTTCAAGGAAATGGGCCATTATGCTAATCAATGCCCTAATCCAAGGGTTAATAATGATAAACACGAGAAACCTCTTAAGGAAAATTATAAAGGGAAATCACATGTGATCACTATTTTTGATGTTGAGTATGAAAATGATGTTGTGTAATGATTAAGTGTTTATGTAATGGGATTTCAAAATAGTATCATTGGAATCTCATTTATGGTTTCGTGGGATTTTGGAATAGATATGTATTGGTTTTCAATAATTATATGGTACGAGTAACAATGAAAAGTGATTGAAATATTATTGGAAGGAAGATGATATGCACGTAATGAAGGGATAAAGAGAAAATGAAATGAGCTCATGACAGATATCATGGTTTGAGTATTTAGAAATTTTGGGATTTTGGTATGTAGAAAGAGTTAACTTTTGACTGCATTCATGTTTTCACTAAGGTTCAATGGGTATTAAATTTTCAAGAGATTACATGATTACGGTATTCACATGTTTGGAATGTGACCAACAAGATATATCATATGATATATGGGAGATAAATGATGGTATTTGCATGCTTGTTTGATGACATTTCATGTAATCGTTTTCTTTATACTATAAGATTGGACAGAAGTATTTTAGATAAGCCTCAAGATTGGAATGGATTATATTGGACATAATTTATTATTGTTTAAGGATAGAATTTTTTTCGATATTATTTATGGGATGTTATAATAATGTAGTTTTAGAAAAAGGACAACCTGTGGGACTGGCGACAACCCGTCACGTCGGACAAGGCTGTGGGAATCGAACCCACAACCGAAGTATGACAAACCTTTATTGCCTACCATTTTCATACAGGAAGTCCCTGGTTAGTAGGAACTAGTTTTATTTTATTAAGCAGTATGATAGATGAAGTATAATTCCATTGTTGGAATCATATACAATTAATCTCACCATAGACGGACTTATGTATATTTAATAACTTATGCTAACCTTTTTGTGATAGAAACAGATGAGATGACTTATCATTCTATCTCATGATCTGCTAACACTTCATGAATGAAAAATTCAGCTTCATGTCTTTAAATAGAGATAAAGTGGAAATTGTTCATGGAATGACCAATGATGATATTACACTGAAATCAAGTAAGTATTTATCCTTATGTAAAAGTTCATCAATGTTAGGAAAATGATCTTGGAAACCAAAAATGTTGTCCTAGTACTCTCATATCTGATAAATCAGATGGTACCTTTGATCATCACAAATATACGGCTTTGCGATTGTTGTCTTTTTCATAGCCATGTTCTCTACCACTCTCCATCAGAACTTGACGGTTATATTTCTCTTCCATATCCATAATTTCACCTATATACTCCAATGTGGGAACCCAAGTGATGAGTTACTTTGGGTATCCATTTTGTTTCTAACTTTCCTTTTTAAAATGATGATTTAGTAATCCTTTTTACGATGTGAGATTCTATGAATGAGACTTTTAAGTAGTAAAAGATTTATAACCTTGACGAATTTCGAGGGGGAAATTCATTTTAAGGGGGGTAGAATGTAACACTTTGAGATTTTATGAGATATATTATTTTTAATTTCTTTGATGTCTCCTATTATACACTACACCAAGATTAGATTGTACTATATGAAACACCGTATTAGCTTACAGTATATGGAACACTATTCTTGTCTCGTGTTACACACAATTTCAAGTTCGTTTTGTGGAAATTATTTTACACAACATTAAGTATAGATTTTGTTTAATGTATAATTGAAATAAGTTTTTATTATGTTATACGCAACACCAAACGAATATTTCAATACACGTAGACCTTACCTAGCCTGCATTACAGGCAATCAAGACCTTCTTCGATAGCGTGTGTAGTACGCAAAACCAAGTTTCACTAAATGAGATATTATTATAATATTATTATGAACTAACTGTTATGAATAGAAATACCCACGTTTTGAAATTTTATAAATTTTATCTTTCAAAATGGACTTCATTTTAGGATTTGGAATATCAAAATTAACCTAGGGTGAATTTCTGGTATTTTTCTGAAAACTTTCATTTTTTGATGAATAGTGAAAACAGTGGGTTACTATTTAAATACTGAATTTTTATTTAAATAATCATTTATTTTATTTAAATTTAGTTTAGGTCAAAATTGATACATAATACCTTTATAATTTCAATGCAATTCATTGGAGTCATTTTATAATAATTTTAGATATATAAATATTTTATTGAAATTTTCACCGTCTTTTACCCACCTCTTAGGAGAATTTGAAAATATACATAAAACATAATTTTACTGCTTCCATGAGTGTAATTTCAAAAAACCGAGAGACACGGTTAATATCAAGGAGAAAAATGTAGTTCAATAAGATAAAAATAATTTTTGGTGAATAGTAACTTTTTACGTTTATTTACCACGGTTAAAAGTAAATAGGGTAATTAAGGGTAAAAATGATATTATTATTACCCTAACACATGTCATAATTATACTGGATAAGTGTAATTCGAACAAAAACAACCTTAGGAATAAAATATTATCCTTTAGGTCCACTTGGTTTTGATTAGGACACTTATTATTATTTTATTTAAAGAAGAGTTAAAATAGTAAAAATCAAAGTTTAATAACTAAAACATTTTTAATATAGGGTTATACATAAGATAAATTTGACTATAAAAATTAATTAGAAAGATAAAAAGATTATCTAAATAATGGTATTTTATTTATAATTTTTTTACATTATATAATCTAATTTATTTATGACACAATGATGATGCAATAATTACCTTATTAATGAAATATTAACATAATTGATGTTATAAATACCCAAATAAATGTAATTTGAGACGTTTTATGAATTAAAATAATTTTCTAGGTTAATATGACATGTTAGTATTGATTAAATTAACTTCTTTTTAACTAATCATGTTTTTATGATTTAAAAAAAATCAATTACCAAATAGTGTCAAAGTTGACATAAAATAGTTTTTAAAACAAATATTATATAATTAATTGTTATTAATTTACTAAAAATCTACGGTTATTCCAAAGGAATTATATAAGGTTTTATATATTAATAATGAACCACTTGAGGTTCTTTTAGCTTGTTATAGTAAGCTTATTAACTATATAGTGTAAGAAAACAAGAAGACACGGTAAAAGTTAAATTATTTAACTTCGAGTTAAAAATAAATGATAAGGTTAAAATAGAAACCTAAATTTGTCTAAAACCTGTTGGTTGAGTGGTTTTAGACCCATCCCAAATTTAACTTCTAAATAAATAAATTTGGAGCTATTATAAACCGAATATGACTTTATTATAATATAATATTTTAAATATTTCCAATTGTGCCCCTCTTCTCCCTTATAAAAAGGGAATCCCTTCCCTCTTCTCTTCACACCCTTTTGAGCCATGAATCTTGGAAAAAACCTACCAATTAATCTTCTAAACATATCTAGTTATATCATAGAGGTTCTGTTATTCTCGAAAGACAAACTCTAGTGCCCTAAGAAGAAGTTTAAAGGAGGTGCGTCGAGGAAGAGGTAAACTCTTCTACCGACTCTTTCAAGTTTCTTTCTTCTTATACTTCCTTTTATTTAGTTGTTTCATTATAAAGTAATAACATCAGTATTAATTATATACTAATATGTTATTTTAAATATTAAATAACCTTATTTCACCTTCTATCCATCCTATGGAAAACGAAATCACCGCGCGTGAGTACGTACGGAATACCGTCTCCATGCCGTGGTGTAATCAGTTTTTCCACCACCACCATACTTGGATGGGTATAATGGTGTAAATAAATAACTATATATGATTATTGTAAAGTGATATTGATTCTTAAATATTATACATACACTTAAATACAATTCCAGATCATGGGAATGATATCATCGCTCGTGCGTACGTACAGACTACCATTTCCACAAACGCGATGAGATTCATTTTCCATGATTAACCATTCAAGTATGATTATAGAGTATATATAATAAATAATAATGAAATATATTACATAATAATGATACTTGAGTTATGTACATTTATGTTTCATTTACTTAAATCCATTTAATTGAATAATGAAATGAAAACAGCGTTCATGCGTACGCACGACGTACCGTCTCCATGAACGGTGTATTTCATTCCTTTTATCGATCTATCAAATATATTTATATACTAAATATATATTATATATAAATCATTTTTTAAATTCTGGAATTAATTAAATCAGGATATATGTAATAATATCAAGAACAACATGTCGAAACACGTATGATAAATGAAACGATTTTACCTAAATCGCTGCTTTAACATGGAATTTACAAAAGAACGGGTAATATAAAGTCATAAGTAAACCATATATGATATCAAAACAATGATTATGATTTTGTAATAATTCAATGGAATTATTTAAATCATTATACAGTAGGTTCAGATACGTACGAAGCATATCAGACCTAAGGTAATGGATAACTATTCCAATCTCATTCATATCCGAGATTGTTATTCATATGTATTTTATAGGGTTATTGTTATCAGCCATGCCCATGTTTTATGAAAATGTATTCATGTATTTTTAATGTCATTTTTACAAATTTTTGAAATTTACCACATGTTATGAAAGGAATCTTACTTTTTTTACCACAAGGGGAACTTTTTGACTTTTCTGACAAAAGCATGAGAAGAATGTTATTTTTAACTTATACGGAGTGAAAAGATTTTTACGGTTTCATAATGCCTCATTTTCATTAAGATTAATCTGTAAGATTTTATGACTATTTTCAAAAAAATAATTTTCCTTTAAAATTGCATGGCATTTTGTGAAAAGAAAATGATTTTGAAGAAGAATTGATATTTTAATCAAGAATTCATTTCAAGTGTTTTATCAAAACCATTTTCCATCTAAGATGAAATTATTTCATATGTGTATGTTTTAAGTATAATGTCTCTATGATTTACATGGTTTCAGTTTTCTAATGATGAAATATCCATTTGTTTTATATAGATTATGTGATGATGGGATGATTTTATGAAACCCATTTTATTCTTTGGGTTATGATGATTGTTTTAAGTTTATTTTGTGGCACAAGTAAGAATGATTTCATTATGATATGGGTGAGACCTATATCTCCATCCAAGGAATTGGGTAAAGGTTTATATCTCATGATATAGACATGTCTGGAATGGTAAGTTAATCCAGTTCGGTGATATAGGACTGGAACAAGGAGTGAACTCGATTCAGAAAGGGACTTTGTCCACTAAGATGGTCTTGGCAGCAATGCCTTGGCTGATATAGAAATCATATCACGTGCTTAATGGTTTTCCACAATTAATTGTTTTATTCCCATGCTATTTTATCATGATTAATGTTTCATTATGATCTATTCCTTACGTACTGCCATGTTTTATGTCATTGCTCAAGATTTTGATGTTTAAACTTTATGTTCATGTTTTTTTAGTTCAAATGTATATTATTTGTTTTATTTTCTCCATGCTTACCCTTACCAAGAATTTGAGATCACCCATTATATGTTTTCTTTTCCCCAAGATTTAAAGAAAGGTTTTAGGTAATAAAAAAAGGAGAATATCTTGATGGGGGATGTTGAAGATCTTTCACCACGATTAGAAGATTATATTATGAGTTTCCAAAGAAACTAAACTATTACGGTCCTTATGTGTCTATTTTTGTTATGTATTAAGTATTCCACAAAATTAATGTAATGTCTATGTACATCTGGTTTGGGGTCTCTACAATGGAGTTATTCAATGAACATGGTTTGGGCTATGAGATCTATGAGTTGAACTTCTCTTGTAAATGGTTTTGATCATGCTTATGTTGTTGGATCTAAGATTTAGATTGGTCTAGGGAAATTCTCAGAATTTCAATCTCCCTCAAAATATTTGATAAATGGGCTTCATAGGGTACTGTCTTACTAGTTGAGGTCATCAATTCTTTTATCCATGTCCACTGGATTTGTTAAAACCCTATATTTAAACTATTTATGTGATAACTGTTCAATTTATTTATTATCAGTGGTAATGCTATATAACAGTCATTAAAATCCAATTGAATATAATAAAACAAAATAACGGCATGTGTTTTCTATAACCAGAAGATATTTAATTAAAACAAAAAGGTTAATTTTATTCATTAAAGTTTGGGCCGTTACATCACGTATCCTGAGAATACACCATATACCCTAATACACTACAACCGGACATACCACATCATCATCAAGAGTAAATTTTTATAAAATAAAGAGGAAAACTTGGAACATGGTATTTCAGATCACACAACGTGTATGTGGTGTACATTGCATGTAGTCTTCATGAGTTAGTAGTGTAAATTGTGTAATCTTTTTGGTCATTATACACAGTAAAACAAAGTGAGACTAACAATATAAAGTAGTCATGATATACATGACATTTATGTGGTTTACACATTGTGTAGTTCATTATTTACCACACCCTAAATAAATGTTGAACAAATCAGAAAGAACAGAGGACAAATGACACAAGGGATACACAATATATAGCTAGCTTGTACATGCCATGTGGTCCCGCTGAGATACATGTTGAAGAGCGAGGAGGACTATGTCAGCAATACAAAATAGAGAATACATTGTCTCTATCTGGAATGTACATTCCATGTATTCTGGATGAGTCAACACACCAAAGCCCCAATAATATAACACAGATACTTGTAAACTAAGGTATAAAACATGTAATAGGATAGTACACACCATGTAGTCTCCCAATTACTGAAATAATTAAATTATATTAAATTTAAAATTGAAGAATTAAAAACTTATTTCTTCGAATGGAACTTTAAGTGTTTTAAAATTATTAAGGGTTTTAAATAATATTAAATTCTCAATTAATTTATTATAATAAATATGAAAATATTGGTACAATTATTTATTTTACATTAATTCCTTTATGATAATTATCTATAAAATTATTTAGATTGTCATTAAGATAACATGGAATTAATTAATTAATATAAGAATGTTTATCTTAAAAATAAATGATAAATAAGAAATTAATGTTATCAATTTACTTTTGTGTATGAATCACATGTATGACCATTCATGAGTTTTACCAAGACCTTTGTATGTGTTGGATGTATTAATTTAATTCACGGGTTCACAATAATTTATTATTAAATTAAAAATGATGGTCAATGAGTCATCACTCTATCCCTTATTTTGTAGTACCTACATGTAAATGGTAATTTATGTAGTCTCCCTTAACCTGTTCATTGGTTCCTATAACCCGCATGTGAGTTATAAATACATGTTATTAATGGAGTTTCCCAAGGCATGTGGAGGTGGTTCAAGATAGTACCTTAACAATTCCAAACTAGGTGATACACTGGTAGGCTGGTGGAATGCTGTAACACATGGAAAGACTAGAAATAAGAGTAATTTATCCTATGTAAAAGGTTTATTTAATGTCTTATCATTAAATAAACTATTATATAATATCATAATCAGTTTATTTATTTATTTTTGTCTATGCATTATTTTTTTGTTAATTTAACACCATGTTCAAATAAAAAGATGAATTAATGAAAAAATATGGAATTTAATTAATTGGGTAATGAATTAATGTTTTATCTAGAATGTTTAATTAATTAAGTAATGTCTACTTAATAATAACAATACATGTAAATAATAAAACAAGATAAGTTTTTTTTGCATAATTAACTAAAATACCTCAACAAAATTTTAAGACAGACTAAGACTTCTATTACCTGATTGGGAATAAAAATATAAAACTAAGTTTAATGCATGTCCAAATTATGGAAACATAATTTTATCAGGGATTTATCATGAGGGTTTTGGTTTGGCTTAACTGAACTTTTATTGAGTTTAATCTCCAAAGTCTGTTCAATAAAAATTTAGAGGAAACTATTGAGGAAATCCAAGTCAGGATTTCAGGATAAGGGAACCCACTCAACAGATCAAGGGGTTATATGACAAGAGTTAGAAAACAACCTACCTAATTAAATTATTATTATTTCTAAGTGTCTATATGTTCAAGTGTTTAAAATCCTTAAATAACTAGGCCCAAATCTTTTTCTTACATCACCCTTAAAAGTTTTTCTATATTTGATGTATATTTTAATGTGAATAACATTGAGAATTATCTCCAAGATCTATTTACTATCCTTTATCAACTAGATAAGGATAAGAAGCATGAAAAATACTTATACACTTATGGTAAATAAATGGAAAAGTAAAGTTAAGAGATCTTTGTATAAATATTCTTCACTCCCTTCCAAAAAGAGGAAGAAAAAGGGGGAATCAAGTGAAAATTATGTTGTCTCTTTTGAATGTGTTAATAATGGGACACTAGAATTGTTTTACCTAGCTAGAGAATCAAGGGTAAGATTCAGGTGTTTCTTTATCAAGGGGAATTTATCGATTTTCTACAAATTGGTTATTAGATAAATCTTTTGGTTCACACAAATGTATTAAGAAACCAGAACCAAGTAGTTTTAGAAATACTAAATGAGGTATGGTAGATCAATGACCATCCAATAGAACTAAACTTGTTATTGTAGCTATTGGGGACTACTACATCACATTGTTTACCAAAATGATATTGGTTTTAAATGGATGTTATTATGTTTACAACCTTACCAAAAACATTATTTCTATATCAAAACACGATATGGAGGGATTTATTTTCAAAATTGGGAGTAAATGTCGCTTCTTTTATAAAGATAGATTTTTTTTGTGTTAAGAAACATTTAAATAATTGTATTTATGGGTAGGGTTATACAGACTGAGTAATGTAAACTGGTAGAGAAATTATTTCACATGTATCATACCACACCTAATTTTTGAATCACTATCTAGGTCATGTAAATAAAAAATGATCAGATAAAATACATCAATATGGATATTTAGATACTTTTGAACTAAAACCACTTTTTGTATGTCACACATGTTTACAAGTGATGATAATAAACCCCCATTTAGTGTGAAAGGTGAAAGGCATAAATATGTTCTTGAATTAATTTATACTAATGTTTGTGGAACATTTCCTTTTGAAGTAAGGGGTGGGTACTCGTTATTCATAAGTTTTTTAGATTATTTTAGTGGATATAGATATGTCTAATTAATAAGGTATAAGTTATATTCTTTTGATAAATTCATGGAATATAAGAATGAATCTGAAAAATATATTGGGAAGAAGATTAAGAAAATATATTCATACCATGTTATAGAATATCGTAATCAAGATTTCGTTGATTATTTATGGGAGTTCTAAATACTATCTCAACTCACTCCACCTTATACACCTTAGTGGAGTAGTGTAAGAAAAATTAGGAACTGAACCTTACTGGACAATGTGATACCAATGATGAGTCATGAGATTATTTACTATCCTTTTGGGGATACATGTAACATATAGAATCATACATACTAAACAGAGTTCCAACTAATGTGACAAATGGTATACAATATAAATTATAGAATGAAAGAAACTCATGTTTCTTACCTACATGTGTGGGGATGCGAAACATTTGTTAAGGCCTTTTTAGGTAACAATCCTATACCCCAAGGTACAAAGTGTATCTTTGTAGGATATACCAAATAAATACTGTTATACTACCAATAAAATTATTTAGAAAAAAAGTTGTGGTTGAAAATACACCATATTTACAGAGAATGATCTTATCTCTA
The DNA here is from genome assembly GCA_963277665.1 of Viscum album. Classification (NCBI taxonomy): domain Eukaryota; kingdom Viridiplantae; phylum Streptophyta; class Magnoliopsida; order Santalales; family Viscaceae; genus Viscum; species Viscum album. Next base: position 1,233,285,786 of record OY728155.1, read on the forward strand.
AAAGTGATAGTGGGAGCGTGATAAACATAGATGAATTCAAGGCTCAAGATACACAGTAGTTGGAACAAGAAAAAATTACAAAAATCCTCATGGAATAAGAAGTTGATCCAGATATACAAGTACTACGTATGAATTCTAGATATGTTATAGAACCATAATGATATTGTTTTCTAATCACTGAGGATATTGAATACTTATTTGTTAATAATAATAATTCCTTAACCTACAATGAAATAGTATGTGGAAAAAATATTTTCAAGTGTTAAGAATCCATGAATTCTGAAATGGATTTCAGGTATCAAAACCGTGTCTAGATTTTTATAGATCCTCTAGTGGACATAATGTTCATTGGTTCAAAATGAGTATTTTATAGGAAACTGTACATGGGATAACCATTCAGTACCTATAATAAATGACCGGTTGTAAAATGGTTTAAATAGTGTTAAGGAATTGGCTATGATAAAACCTTTTCACTAATTTCAATAATAAAAACCATCATAATTCCACTTTCCATTGTGTCTTACCAATACTAGGATATATAGAAAATGGATTTTTAAATAATATTTCTTAATGGGAACCTTCAATAATAGGTCTATGTGACACAACCTAAAGGATTTTGGACTCCAAAGTATACTAAAAATATATAAAAATTAAAAAAAACAATTTATGGATTAAATAAATCATGTAGGTCATGGAACATTCATTTTGATGAACCCATGATGGAATTGGGTCTCAAAATGAATAAGTGTGAGCCTTATAATTACAAATGGTTTAGTGGGATTGAATTAATTTTACTAATAGTATATTTTGATGACATATTACTCGTTGGAAACTAAATACCAGTATTATAGTTGGTTAAGGCATGGTTTAATAAATTATTGTATCTGAAGGAATTGGGTGAGGAAACATATGTTCTTTAAATCAAGATTCATCATCATATATCCAAGAGGTTTCTCAACATTTATCAAAGTAAATACATTGAAATGATATTGAAGAAATTTAGTATTAAATAATCCAAGAGGGGATTGTTTCCAGTGTCTCATGGAATTCATTTTTCCTAGAAAATGTGTACTCATACACATGAAGAAAGAGACAAAATGTAAAGGATTCCATATTAATCATTGATTAGGTTAGTCATGTATGTTATTCTATATACTAGTCTAGATGTCCCCTATGAATTAAGTGTGGTATGAACACATCAATATGACCTATGTGACAACCATTATATGGAATTCGGGACTATCTTTAAGTATTTTAGGTAAATTATGGATTTTTTTACTAATTTATAGTGGGGATGGGGAATTAATCATCAGAAGATATGAAGATTCTAGTTTTAAAACTGATCAAGATTACATGAAGTCAGAAATGGGGTACATATTCACTTTGAATGGAGGTGTTGTGAGATGGATGAGATCAAAATAGGTTTTTGTTATAGATTATATAGTAGATTCTGATTATATTTCAATTTATGAGGTAGATAAAGAATAAGTATGGATGAAAAACTTTTTCCAACATCGTAACATGGTATCTAGAACTAAATATCCTATCACACTCTACTGTAATAATACTACATCAATGGTTTTCTCAAACGATCCAAGTTCACATTAGTGGATGAAGCACATTCTTAAGAAGTATCATAACTTGAGGGTTTTTCTCAGAGAGTTGATGTTTTAGTGAGTAGTATTTCTATGGAAGACAACATGATAAACCCATTGACTAAAGTCTTGACTTAGTATAAACATGATTATCATGTGAGTTTTAGCATACAAAAAGTCTTTGGTAGTTGGCTCTTGTATAAGTGTGAGTTTGTTAGAGTTGGTTTCCTAGGACAAGATGTTTATAATTTATTACAAGTATATTAAATGTATTTAATATTAATAAAACCTATTATAACATATTTTCTATTATTATACATGAATAAAATGTAATAATGTCATACAATATACATCACATTGATAAGGTCATAGTCGTTCCTCGCTGTGATGAGAATCTTGAAGTGCTATGGTGATATTATTAAATATAACAATATGGTTAGATAATATACTTCGATGAGACACATAGTATATAAACTATCAAGTGCGAGTAGTCATAAGTGGACGAGGCTCCTTCTCTTGAAGCTCACTCTTGGTAATCTCCATGATGGGAGATTATGAGAATAAGACCTCAAGTAGGAATTCTACATGTTTTAGTGTCATCAGATATTTCTAAATACGAGCATGTATAATGGTCCTAAAATTTTAATATTATCATTAATATGTGTCAATACTCCAAAAGTTTGATTTTATAATGAAAAACTTGATTCAATATGTTCATAGTGAGATATGATACATTGGGTGTGTCATAATGAACATTTTATTAATTGATAAGTTGAGGAAGGATTTTATGCTTCCATATTTATGGAAGATGATATCTCAACCCTTTTAATTGAATAAAATCATGTCCATAAATTCCATGGTCATGGTTTAATAATGTGTTAATTTTAGATAGTCAAAGAATGATGTATCGATCATATATGTTGGGGACAAGGATGTGAAATATACTTGATAAGATATTTTGATAAAGAGATTATAAAACACAGTGAACGTTCCTATGTGGTTTTCATCATTGTGACATTATGTTCATTATATTGAATTCCCTGACCCATTACTAGATAGTAAGCTTGGAATTTAGGCAATCCTTCATAATGCCAATGATAAATAATCCAAGGGTGTCCCACAATAAGTTTTTCTAATGATATCGATTAAATTCTATTTGAATATAATTAATCGAATAGATATTATTCTAAAGACTAGGGGATAATATTACTCACATGGTATTAATCACAAATATTTATTAATGAATGAAATATTTAAATTAAATATTTATTTGGGTGATCAGTAAATTATAGATGAGTTCAAATTGAACAAGACTATATTCTATGAAAAACATTAACTAATAAGCCAATTAAATAATATTTTTTATTGTGCAAGTCAGTGTGTGACTCAAAATAATAATAATAATATTTTTATAATAACATGGCATGGGGTTGATTAATGATTATATTATTATTTATGGGTCAGATTTCAATTAAATAACATTTTAACCTAAACCATATCTCTATAAATACATGGTTATGCCTATTGTGTATTGTATCTAAAAAAACAAGAGAATCGCTGTGCATGAAGAAACTCTCTCTTGAATCCATATTTCTCTATTCCTCTAAAAATGAGTAATGAAAGATATATACATTTAATATCAAAGGAAGAGTGACTAAAATGAATAACACAATAAAATAGACTCACCATTCTAGAATCCAGATATCAATTAGTGTTTCTCAAATATCAAAGGAGAACATGTGGATCACTGCTAGAGGGATTCTATCCTTGGATCCTCACAGTGAAACAAAGGAAAATTGAAGGGGTCTTTTGAGATGATTGACACATACATTAAATAAAAAATCCTTCGATCAGGTTTTCATTTCTTCTAAAATTAAATATATTAAATATAAATTTTATGTTCAAGATCCTCGCTCATGGTTTCTAGAAACGTAATATTAAAATAAATTTTAATATATATCCCACCACAACACGCTTCCCTTGTGCGTGGAACCAAAATTTAGGATGAAGTGGACCCCATGCATGGGGGCTAATGATTATTCAAGAGTGAACAGTCCTAAGTAAAAGAATTAAATTCTATAATTAATTTTTAGAATAATGATTATTAAATTTAGTTAATTATTTATTAGAATTTTTTTTGGTCATAAAAGCGAATAAGAGAAAATAATTTTTTTTAAATGAACATAACACATTCAAGGTTCACTAAATTATTTTAGGATCTTACAATTATATTTAATGGTTATTATATTAACACATAACATGTTAAAGTGTTACAAGATAGTGATGGAAAATTCATGAAATTTCTAGAAATTTTAATTATTTCATAAGTGTGCATAAGTGTTTAAAATGTTGGTTACTAATTTCCAAGGAATAAAGTAAAATTTTCGGAAGTATAACCTAGGTATAACAATTAATTTTATCCTCTTAAATTGTAATATCCACCACCAAGACGAATTTAAAGAAAATATGTATCCTCGCCTATTATATCAAGATCTTAGGGATAGATTTTGAAGAAAGAACAAGGTTGGATCGATCATTCTTTCTCGATCAAGTTCAAGTTCTTCTGGAAATCGAAGGGATGTTGTGAAGATCTTCAATTTACATATATAGAAACAGGGAATCAAATATCAACAATAATGGAACTATGGTACACATATGGATGATATAGTGAATTTCATTTTTGGTTCCTTTTATCCATTACATTCTGACTGTGAGTGATTTAATTCGGATATTTCAAATGTGGTTTCTTTAGATTTTATATTCCATGATCAAATTAATTTCATGCAACCCTTTTAGAAATTTGGGGAATTTATTTTATAGATTTATTATTTTGTACATGAATTCAAACCCAAAATTTTAAACTGTATATTTTTAATGCTTGTTTTGTTCCCTGGGCTCCTTCACTAACCCATTAAATTTTTATAAAACACTCTTAAACCATTTAAGAATTAATATTTTAAAGAACCCATCAATTAGTTAATACAAATTAAACTATATATTAATTAGTAACAACCAACATTTCCCAAACTCTATGTCAAGATAATCAAAATCATCAAATCAATCATCGAACCACACGCCCATGTGAAAAAACGAAGACTCAAGGGATTTCATAGACAATGAGTCACCAAAAAAATTTGATATCGCCTACTCACAATGGGAATGAATACCAACAAACATATACTTGTTTTTTACTAAAAGTTCCCCACACAAAATAGGGAGTTTCCACCTCATCCCCTTTATATTACCTTTACGGTCCCCACACCTAGGTGGGAGTTTCTAAGACTTATGTCTAATCCCTTAATAAGAAATCAACCTCATAAATTAAAAAATAAGTCATAGACCAACCACCAGAAAATAATTCTTCCAATTACATACATCCCAAACCAAAATATTAAGTTAATAAAAACATAAATTGAGCACCCAATGTTGTAATCCCATACTTCTTTAATTTACACCAAATCACTTATTTTCCGAGAAACCACCCATATACCCAGAAATCTCCATTTTTTTATTACTTAATTTATACAAACATAAAATATTTAAAAAAATAAAATTCATTCCATAAACTAAACATTTTAAAAACATAAAAGTAACCAAATGAAATACACACCAAATCGAGAGGAATTTTATGTACTTAGTGTACCTGAGAAGTCACCTACCTCAAAATTATTGAAATAAAAAAGTCCCACCTTGAAAACTATTATATAAGTAATACATAGAGTTCTATAATACCTAAAATAAAACCCCCCATATTAATCTATAGGACCCCATAATAATTCCCAAGCCCTACCTAGTTAGGTTTTCCACTACGAGAAATCAAGAATAAGAAGAGATGTGAGGATACAAAGGGTCTTACCTTAGATTCATGCACCAAATAAACCAAGAAACAAAAAATATATGATTTTGAGGGAACAAACCACCCATATTCACCCAAAAATTTCCATAAGGTTGAGAGATCCATGTGATAGGTGAAGAATGAGAGTGAAACCCCACAAAATAGGGTAAGTAATGATGTTTTGAGGGAGTTTTTATGTGGCTGCATAACCTGACTATGTGGTCCTAGGAGATCATGTAACAACCATGAAGTGACAACTAACCTTGAAATCCCCCTCTCGCATAGTCCTGATACACTTTATTTGGTGACCATTCATAGTGTTATGTCCCCTACAACCATTTTCATGACCCATTTGATAATTTTCTTCGGCCTAATGACTATTTTTATAATTGTGCGATGCCCACTAGTCCCCCAAATTCACCCAATTAAATCTTTAAACATCATTAAAATCAAAATAAATTAAAAAATAATACTTATATACCCAAATATGTGGCCTACATAGAGTGTAGAAGTCATATCATGGTATGAAACCAAACATAGAGTTACAAAGTATGGGTCAGGGTTTGTAGCACATGGTGACTTCTTCTTCTAGAATTGGCTGAGCTAGGTTGGGTTGGGTGTCGTGGATACTGGGTTAAAACATAATGATCGATCATAAAGGCGATTATTTTATATTTTGTATCATTTATTTTCCTCATGCATGTGCATGTATATAATGTCATATAATAAGGGAACATGGTGTGGCCCTATTAGGATATATTTCTCACACCCAAAACAAGAACCTCTATGTGCATGTAGACCTCATGTTTGATGTGTATGTTGAGTAAAATTTTCATAATAAATCAGGCTACAAAAATTCAAAGGTTATTGGAGATGTTTTAGGGTGAGTCACTGGGTTTGAAATAGTTCATCTGCTAATACAAAATCGACATTTTAACGCACTAGAATAAGACATTATTAGAAATAAAAAAGCGTTAACTAGTGTAGAATGAATAAAATTCATAGGCTTTTATCAAAAATTTTAGAAGCACTAAGAGAAGACACCATTTATCAGGGAATTTATTTAGTGCTGATAATGTAATCCTTTATCATCACTTTTACAAGTGTTGATAAAGGCATCCTTTAGTAGTGCTAATGAATACACTGATAAAGGGGAATAATGCTGTGTGATGTTATAGCACTATAAAACACAAAAAACATAGAATAATGTTGTGTTCTCTAAAAAAACAACACTAGAAACAACACTAGGAATTAGGAAAATCAGATAAAATACATAATTTAAATGAAATAAATTTTCTAACACAAGTATTAGAGAAAACCACTATTATGGAGCAATGGAGTGCACCTATATAAAATAAAAAGACACCCCTACTTGAGTAGAATAACTCACCTATATAAGAAAATAATTCTCATGTATATAATAATATAAAGAAATAAATTTAATATAAATTATTAATTTTAAACTAAACTTTGAGTGATACTAGAAAAATTGTGTATCCGATTGCGTTGGTGTTTATTTTTGTATGTGACATGCCATTTATTGTTCATCTTAAAGAATTACCTTTGTAAAAATTAACTATACAATTATAAGATAAAAATGATAAGAAAATTAATTAAGTAATAATAGATTGAATGATGAGAAAACAATTAAGGATCGTTTTGTCGGTTTTGGAAATGCGATGCACATTCTAAACTAAACCGAAACTTATATATTGAAAAGACACAATTGTAGTAGTATGGTATAAACCATACATAGTATTTAGGTGTGACTAATCCCTACATGTCCCAAATTACTTACGGATAATTTTTCAAAAGTATCAAAACAATCTGAATGTGTTTCCTCAATTTTGGGCACACCAATTGTGTTTTTCACTAAAATGTCATTTTAAACTGGAAACACACACTTCGAGTTATATGTGTCGCATTGTTTGTGGGATTTACATGAAACTAATTCCTACACATCAACAATGAATTATTAATTGATTTATTAAATTACTAAGACAATCCAACTAGATTTTATTAGTTTTCAATGAGTGAAACTTTTTTTGTATTAAAATGTCAATTTTAAACTTATAACGAACACTTTGAGTAATACCAATAACATTATGTATCTTATTAAGGTAAGACTAGTTAATATTCCTAGAAAATGATTTTTGGATCATTTTAAAAAATTACCAAAACAATCCAAATGAATTGGCCTAGTTTTGAGTATGTCAATTGTCTTTTTTACTAAAATTACTGTCAATCATGGATAAAAAGATTCACTTGGAGTCATACCAATCACACCGTGCGTCTAATTTTGGTGAACATGATTCATACACATAAAACATAACTTATGGATCATTTTTCTAAGGTATCAAAAAATACGTTTGTATTTCCTCAATTTTGAGTACACCACTTATGTTTCTAACTAAGGTATCATTTTAAAGTGGAAACATGTACTTTGAGTCCAACTAGTCATATTATGTGTGATTTAGAAGTGAGACTAATACCTATACATAAAAAAACAATTAATAATTATTTTACTAAATTATTAATACAATCAAATTGATTTTTTAGTTTTTAGTGAGTGTCACTTTTAGGTTTTAAAATGTCAATTTTAAACTGATAACAGATTGTTTGAGTAATACCAAGAACTTCATGTATTAGATTGAGGTGATGATGTTTTCTACACATCCAAAATGAATTATGTATCATTTTCCTAAAGCACCATAATAATAATAATGTTTTTTATCAGTTTGGAGAAAATTAGTATTCTTTTTTACAAAATTTAATGTCAATTTTGAATAAAAAGGCACACTTGGAGTCATACCGATCACACTGTGCATTAGATTGTGGTTCATATGATTTTGTCACATCCCAAATGACTTAGGGATTATGGTTATAAAGTATCAAAACAATCTAAATGCATCTCCTCATTTTTAATTATGCCACTTTTTTTTACCAGAATGGTAATTTAAACTAGAGACACACACTTTGAGTCATACAAGTTTCATTTTTGTGTAGTTTTTGAAATGAGATATATTATTACACATAAAAAATTAATTATAAATAATTTTACTAGATTATTAAGAAAATATGAGCATGTTTTCTTAGTTTTTAGTAATTGACACTTTTTTGTATTAAAATGTCAATTTTAAACTAATATGGAACACTTTGAGTTATATCGAGAACATTGTGTATCAAATTCAGATGAGGATAATTATTACATGTCAAAAATGAGTTATGGACATTTTTACTAAATTAAAAAAATATATTAATTCATTTTATTGGGTTTGAGTTCGTTACTTGTCTATTTTACTAAAATTAATGTCAATTTTGAAAAAAAAGATGCACTTGGAATCATACCAGTAAAACCATGCATTAGATTGAGGTGAAGATGATTCCTAAACTTTTAAAAGACTTATGGATAATTTTTATAAATTATAAAAACAATTATAATGTGTTTGTCAATTTTGAATATGCAACTTCTGTTTTTTACTAATATGTCATTTTAAACTAGAAACGCACACATTGATTCATACATTCCATATCGTTTGTGGGTTTGAAATAAGACTAATTTCATCACATTAAATAATTATTATGAATAAGTTTCCTAAATTATCAAGGTAATATGAGCATATTTTCTCAGTTTTTAGTAAGTGACATTTTTTTGTATTAAAATTTCAATTTTAAAATCATAACTCACTTTTTGAGTCATACTGGGAACATTACGTATCATATTTAGGTGAGGTTGATTCCTATATGTTAGTAGTGAAATATTTATGATTTTAATAAACTAAAAAAGAAATCGTAATGTGTTTTCTTTTCCTTGATCATGTTAGTTTCTATTTTTACAAAAATTAATGACAATTTTGAATAAAAAGACGCACTTGGAGTCACACCGATTACATTATTAGTCATATTGAGGTGATGATTATTACTACATGTAACAAATGAATATGTATTTTTTTCATTAAGTATAAAAAAATTGAATTATTTTACTTATTTTTGAGTACACCACTTGTGTTTTTTTACTAAAATGTGATTATAAACCAGAAGCATACACATTGAGTCAAATAACTCACATCACGTGTGAGTTTAATGTGAGAATAATTCCTACATAGAAAACATTAATTATGAAATAGTTTCCAAAATTATCAATAAAATCCAATCATGTTATCTTGATTTTCAGTAAGTGACACTTTTTTGTATTAAAATGCCAAATTTAAACTGATTACTAACACATTGAGTCATTCTAGGCACATCGTGTATCTGATTAAGGTCAAGATGATATATACATGCTAGAAATGACTTATGGATCCTTTTACTAATGTAACAAACAATTTTAATTATTTTTCTTTGTTTAGAGGCTGTCAGTTGTTTTTTTACTAAAATTAATATCAAATTTGAGTAAAAAGACACACTTAGAGTCACATTGGTCACACTGTGTGTTAGATTGAGGTGAAAGTGATTCTTACATATCCCAAATGAATTGTGGAAAATCCTACTATTATATCAAAACAATACAATGAGTTTCCTTAGTTTCAAGTACTCCATATTAGTTTTTACTAAAATTTCATTTTAAACTGGGAATGAAAAATATGAGTCAAACATGTCGTATTGTGTGTGGGTTTGACATGAGATTAATTCATACACATAAAAAATGAATTATTAATCATTTTCCTAAATTATAAAAATAATCCATGCGTTTTTTCATGTTTACCAGTGAGTGAAATTTTCGTGTGTTAAAATTTCAATTTTAAATTGATAACAAACACTTTGATTCATACAGGGTACATCGTCAATTAGATTGAGGTGAGTCTGATTCCTACATGGAAAAATGACTTATGGTTTTTTTCCTAAAGTACCAATGTAAAACCACTGTGTTTTTCTTTTCTAAAAATTCATGATTAATTCAATTAAACATTATATTTATTTATTGTTTTTGTAGGTTATGGATAAAGCTAATAGATTCTTTTTCAATGTGGGTGTTCATTTGGATTTTTGGTGCTTCACTATTTCATTTGAAGTAGGTTTTTCATTTTCAAGGATTTCATTATATGGATTTTTCTTTTCATTTGATGTCATGTTTCTTTTGATACCATCAATCCTTGATGACCATGGTATATCAATACTGGTTGTCCTCAAATTGTTCTCTCCTACACCTGTTGGAGTTAGTGGTTAATTACAAACAAATTTATTCAAAAATTTACTTTGGATTATATGCATGTTTTATTATTGGATTGGTTTTGTATGACTTTCAATTATCTATTGGATCCACTAATAAGACCCATTATTTAGAGTGTAGAGAATTAATGGGCAATAAACTAATTTTTTTTAGTTTATTCTTTAGGAGGGGTTCCATTCACACTTTAATAATATTTTATTTTACTTGGAATGTGATAATTGAAATTTTAGCCTATGATAATCAGTTTGAAAACATAATAGGTGTTTATTTTGTTTTTTTAAAATATTCCTCCACCTAAATTCATTTATAAAATCACATAAATTTGTGGTGTAAAATAGTTTTTCAATAATCCCACTAAAACAATTGAATAATAGATCTTATATTAAGTCAAATATTTTGTTCGAATTTTTCAAAAGTTGTTTTGAAAGAAAATCTTGTTATGATCCTCATTCTACTCCATTTCCCAATAATTTTATTAATTGTAATCTATCTCTTTGTCTCCTCCTACAACCCAGTTTTTACTTCAGTCTCCGCCTCTGCCTCCTCGTCCACCTCCGTCTCCATCTTAGAATTTTACTATACTTTTTTCTCACCCTCCACCTATGCCTCTGTCTCCACCTCCTCTATTGCCCAAAAAAAATATTGTTTGAAAGTCATAAATCCTAAAAAAATTGGTTTCCTTTATTATACTTCTCCTTGAGAAATAGATCAAAAATATTATATATGCATTCTGACTGTAATGCTTCACACCCAAAATATATTTCTATGATCATATCTCATACTAGATAAAAAAACATAGCAGGAAATCATCAATTTTTTTTGTCAACATACATTCTAATAACATATATACTTCCCACTCATCTCTAAATAAATTTACTTCTTTCTTTAATTACGATGGTTGTTGAAATATTGATAGTACTTAGAAAATATAGACAAACAAATGATTAAGAAATATATTTATTGAAATTTTAATTACCTTCAAAAATTACCACATTAGTAATGATGGTAGTTTCATGATTTATGATATATCCCATAAAATTTCAAACATAATATCCACAATTGATGCCATTATATTATTTTATACAATATAGAAACATTGACCAAAATAAGTAAATTGTTTTGAAAAGTTTTGATAGTTAAATATTTCTATACATACCCAATTTGTTTTACATTTGTAGTAATCCTCAATATATATATCTTCAGACATTGAAATAAATCCATGATTTAGATTATATTTAGTGACTTCCCTATACTAAAAAAATGATTGTTAAAACATAGACTGAAACATATATTTCGATTTTTATCTATAAAACATTGATCACAGTGTATTACAAATTAAGAATACACACCACATGTGATTATTTGGTGGTATATCCATGCATTGGATCCATAAAATAAATATTTAGGTTATCCAGATTGACTTCGATCAGTATCCATTTCTATCTAAAAAACAAAAAAAAAACAACTAATGAAAAAATTAAAAATATATTTTATGTGATTATATTGTTGAGTCTTACTTCTACATTTTAGGCATCAATAATATTCTATCATATGATATTTATTTAATAAAAAAATTTAATTAACTCATCATTTTTCTTCTCATTTTTTTCATAATCCAAAGTACATTTTTTGTAGAAATGTGACCGGGCTTAATTAATACAAATCATGCTTACCGATATTTTCCTATTATGTTGTACTTATATAAATAACTACAAAAAATATGAATAGTTATTTAATTTAATAAACTAATAATCTTACTATTTGGAAATACGTTTTTTGAAAATGACCATATATATATATTCGCAACAGAGATGCCCAACCATTCATGCTTGAGAATCTCATTTATAGTCTTGAGATCAATTACTTATGTCATAAAAGTCCCATATATTTATTTTTCATAGTGAATTTAAGACATATTTTCATCTTCAAATGTATTATCTGCATGGATTTGTAATGATAATAAATGTTATTCTGGAACTGGTAGGGATAATGTACTCTCACAAGGTCATTTTGATTTCTTGGTTGATTCACTAGATTTTCTTGATCTGACCATTATTTATTCACTATTTTATCCATCTGTAATATGATACCTCATTTCATAAATATTATCATCAAAAGATACTAGTTTTTGAAGTGATAAAATTTTTCAAATAAACACCCCATGTATCTTTATAAAATTAGATGACCATGCTGTAAAATCTCTAATAACATCATTGATAGTTGTAACATCAAAATCATCAAGTACAACAAGAAACTCAGTAGTCAGTTCATGAGCTACCTCAATACCCACTTTCATGTGATCTTTTGGGACTTATTTATGGTATCTCCTGTCTCTCATGATATTATACACTATACCCATCACAATAAGGAAAGACATGGGTTTTGAAAGATACAAATCACATAAAATAATAACCTGAAGAATTTTAGTAATATAAAGTTATTAGATGTTTTTTATTCATATTTAGGAGAAAGAGTAATGAGAAAATTAGTTACCTTAGGTAAGGTATGAATTTGGGTGGAATTAAAAGCCTCAATTCCAGTGGGATAATTGGGTTTATGTGCAGATCTTTATTCCACCACAGGTTTACTTCGATCATTTCTCATACATTGGTCTACCAAAAAAGAACGGACAATAATATATCACAGCGAGTCTATTTGGGTCTGAAATCATCTCACCATATCAATGTATATTCAAGTGTTTTTATCTTTTTTAAATATGTATGGGGAGAAACACCAAAACCTAATCCTCTAACACAACCGTGTTGTTTCAACCACTTCAAAGCTACTGAAAGTACCTTTTCTTATAGTACATTAACTGTTGATTCCAGTCTCTAAAACATATTAAAAATATGAAAATAGAAATATATTTTTATGTAACAATATTATAATTAATTAAAAATAAAAACTATATCATACTTACACATGATTCATATACATTTTCGGGTGTTTTCATCAACTAGTTTACCCTCTTTATTTACAAAAGCCTCCTACCACAACACAAGATATAGGATGTAAGTGGCTTCATATTTTGATTCATCAATCTACATATAAACAATGGAACATATTTTGTTTTGAATGACACAATTAAACTTTTATTATTGATTTAAAATATATACTTATTTATTCTTTAATGAAGTATACCATATAATTGCTTTGAGATAGGGGTACATTTCTTTTGATGCATGTTCCTTATTTATGAACTATTTTTCTTCTTTATAAATTATTTTTTAATCACTTTGGATAAAATAAATAATTCCAAATAATATATTATTTATTGTAATTCACCTGAAATGATTTAGCATTACGATGATTGATGAAAGTCATCCATGTTTCTTTCTTTATAATGTGTGCATAAATATCTGGTCTATGAGAATTTACTTTCCCCTCAACATCTCTAATATATAACATAACAATAAGAGTCCATAATCCTATATGGGATTTAATAACATCTATTAAGAAAAAATTATTGTGGAAATCTTCCCAAATAAATGAACTCTATAAGGAATAATGAAAATTAGATCAATATTTCATTATATATATATATTTTAGTAAAATAGAGAATATATATCATAAAATTACCATTATATATTTACAAATGATTTCCTTTGTTATAGGTTGGATGTGGCACCATGAATCTATATCAACTGACACATTCATCCTCATTGTGACCCTAAGATAACTAATGAACATTGAATTGTTGGGGTCAATAGGTTTGCCACATTAATTCCAACCATCCTCTAATTTTATACCCTAACTTCTGGTCTTGGTAATTTTATTCAATACTATGATGATGAATTGTTATTGTTTTTCTCATCAAAATGTTTTTAATACCATAATAATTGTGGAGTTTCATCACTAATAATATTTTTTCCTTTCTATTTGTAACATCTTCATGTGCATAAGATATTTTCTACATGAGTAGTCAAACAGTTAATTTTTCTTGAATAAAAACAATGTAAACATGAATAAAATATTTGAAAAGGGTCGCATGAATGCTCCATTGAAAACATGATGAAATATTTAACTCCATATTCATAATATATTCTCAAATGAATAGAATGTATCAATTTTAATGGAAATGAGTAATTTTATTTAACACCATCATCATACTCTTTAACTCCATCCAAATAATGTTTCTTGAACTAATTTGAGAAGTAGTCAGTCCATACTGGGTATTAGTGATCATTTTGTATGAAAAATACTTAGAGTATTTCAAGAAACATAGAAGAGTTGGTGGATGGGTCTCAAGTTACAAAATGAAATAATAACTATTTGGGAGATGACATTGGTGAGGATGACATCTTTCTCTTTAAAGAATTTTAAATTACCATATATTGATTTAAAATTTAAAATCTCATATCAATATGCTAAAACGTATGTAACACTACCATGAGAACATCAAATCATCCCCATAGAGCTGTAAAAACTATAATCTATGTTAATATTCCCTTTCCCTCACCTGTATCTCAAATATAATATCTATACATCCATTGAAGTTCATGTATATGTTGTGAGTATAAAAATAAAAAAGTAAACACAAATAGGGAACATAAAATTTACAACAATATATATATTTGTGTATATGTTCAAATTAGTAACACAAATATAAACATGTAAGTCAAGTTATTGTGTACTAAATAAGAAACCATGATAATCCAATGTTCCGAATTCATTTTATACTAGGGTATTATACTAATCATACATTAAGTTCATACCAAGGTTGTTCCCAGAAATTCCAATAATTTCACTAATAAGAGGTTAAAATTTGAATCATAGGAGGAGAAAATATTATTTATATCACTCAATAAAAAATATTATAGGTACCAAGTGATTTGACCTCATACCCCTAGCATCTACGACTATTACTCAGGTTTAACCATGACATGTGATTATTTTATCTAAATCATGAAATGGGTATAACATTTCCATTTTTATTAGGAAGTGAATTTGAAATATGTATATGTATTAACATAATTATTTACCTTAACTAACAATTAATTTTTTTTCCACAATTCATTAGTAAAACCTAACTTCTAAAAAACCATAAATAAGAACAAACAACAACAAAAATGTCACATCAACCTCACCCTATCGATCGATGAATCACAAACATGTCTATATTAAATCAAATTATAACATACTATACTTAGAACTTTCATTATACCCATCATATTATAATATATTAAAAAACATTTCAAATAATATCAAGTGATTTTTCAAAGAATATGTTATAAAGAAAAATTTATAATGATTTAACAAAAAAATAGTTACATACTATGTTTAACACAATTAATTTCAAAAAATTACTCAAGTGGAAAAATTCATAGAAAAGTAAAAATAATAAATTAGTTAAAAAATTAGTGAAAAATTCAAACAAAGATTAAAATGAAGAAGTACTAAATAAATTTCACCGAATTTTTCCACTTCCTAAAATTTTATTTTCTAGAAAGAAATTATTTATTAATGCGCATTGGTTTATTTTACATTATAAAGATTATTTAAACCTCAATTTTGTTAGATTATAGTAAAATAAGTTGAAGAATATATTTATCCTAATATATATATATTATGAACCATTTCATCTAAAAAATAAAATTTCAAATACATATATAAAAGCTACAACTGTTCTGGTATCGTAGGAATATAAATCCATAATCGAATAATAAAATGTGATAATCACTTAAATATTTCTATTATACAATGTGTAATACATAATAATTGATCAAGATTATATGTAACCAATGTTTTCTTAAATGTAACATTATTAAAACCTAGCACTTATAATTTTTAGAAAATATGTTTATCCCATGTAAACTGTAATCCGAATCATATTTAAATAATAACCTAAATTCAATTTTAATTATGGATTATAACATAATTAATTTCAAATATATATTTCTCTTTCCATCATAACATCCCACCAACCAAAATTAAATCCCATCAAATACTTTTCTATTTAACCTGCATGAATTTATCAATTCATTTATGGTAAAAATTACTACAATTGTAAATATAATATAATAGTGATTAAAATCACTAAATTTTCTAATATTTTTAAGAATTTTAACTTAAAAACATTAATAATTATTTCATGTGGAATATCATCATCTCATTATTGAATAATATATTAATCGTGTGAAAATATATTCATATTTATATTTTAATTGTGTTTGAACAACAAAAAATAATCAAATGAAAGAAAATACAGAGGAAAAAAGTACAATTCTGTAATTTTATGACATAGGAACAAACTACATTTATCCTTTCAACTACATAACCTATTCGACACTAATCATCCAATATTAATTAAGATAAAATATGCACCTATCATTCTATGAAATTTTATGAAGATGATTCCCTCAATAGATACACATATATTCATAATTCTTATTATTGTCTTATTTTTTTTAATCTTCATGTGCATGCCATACTTTGGAAACAAGATTAAAATAATGAGAATACACACTATCTAAATGGTAATAATAAATATTAATTGAAATATAAAGAAAATCACCATCTGTTGTAAGGAGTAGTTTCGGTATTAGGGCAGTTCTGTGAGATCTAGAGAATTTGGACTAAATGAGTCACAATTAGGGTTCTTTTAAATAGATTGGGGACACTTTTCTCAACACTTTAAAAGTGCTGATAATGATTGAGGTTCACCAGCTCTGATAAAAGGAGCCTTTATCAACACTAAGACATTAGCGTTGATAAATGAATTATAATTATAATTATAAATAATTATAATTATAAATAAATAAATTTATAAATAAATTTATATAACTATATATTTTTTTATTATAATTTTATAATTATTTAAATATATGAATACTTATTTATAATTACATTGCTAATTTTTCAGAAAAAATATACTTTTTATTAATAATTATAAATATATATATTTAGTAATATAGTAAATACTTATTTATAAATATATTTATAATATTCTTATTATAATTATAAATATATTCATATAATTATATATATATATAATTATATATATATATATATTAAATATATTCATTATAGATTTATAATTATAAATATATTTGTATAATTATATATATATAATTATATATATATAATAAATATAAATATAAGTATATTGTAAAACCCTAAACTTTTCTAGATATGTCTCAAGCTCATTTATAGGTACTCTTTTCCCTTGTGTTGAGTACTTTTCATTTGGGTTTTACATTAGGGTGTGTTTGGGTGAAAATTTGAGAAAAATGGAAGAAATATGGTAGTGCATGGTTGGTGCACGGTTTGACCTAACCTTGCGCCCTAGCCTAGAAAGTCAAGAAACCCTGGACATAGAGGGTTTTCATGACTAGCACAAGGTTTTTCAAACTATGCACACCATTTGGAGAAACCATTCACCCCCCACTCAAAAGAGGTGTATGATTAAGGTGCATGGTTTGATAAACTGTGTGCCCCTGCCTAGAAAACCATGTGCACAATTTTAATTAATCCATAAATAAGTTTTTAAATCATCTAAACCCCCAAAACACTACCAAATCAATCCTAACGTGGGACAAATTACTTTAACTCGTTTTTAAGGTTCCATGATGCATTCCTAGGGATCCCGAACTCCATTGTTTGGCGAATTGAAGGGGAGATTAAAGATTTACACCCCACCTGGTTAAAGGATCTAATCCTGTGCGGCTTCCTTCTCCTATCCCACATATCTATCATCTTTCAAAGGGAATATATCCTTGATCTTGTTGGAAATAGATATAGGATTTTTGGATCCATTTATATAATTGTGTAATATTGACTATTCAATATTGAATTGATGTTTCAGATCCAGATATCATTCTACAACGTCATTCAGCTAAAATTAGGGATTTCTGTTGGTGAGTGTTTTTCATCAATATTGAGGTAGGTAGTCTGTGATTTAAATCTGAATGTCTTGATTTAAATTACATATATGTAATTTTAGAATTTATATTAGATTATTAGTAATTAATTTCTTGATTAAATTATTTATTTTGTTAAATTAATTAATTGGTGGAATTTTGAAATTGGGAATATCAAGATTGTGAATATAATTAATTAATTTGATTAATTAATTATGGTATATTGACATTGTAAGTATAAATAATTTATTATTGAATTAATTAAGAGATATTGAAATTTTGAATATGTATAATTAATTATTGAATTAATTATGAGATATTGAGATTGTGAATATGACTAATTAATTGTTGAATTAATTATGAGATATTGGGATTGTTAATATGAATAATTGATTGTTAAACTAATTATGATATATTGATATTGTGAGTACGAATAAATAATTTTTTAATTACTTATGGGATATTGTGATTGATAATTATAATAACTAATTATTGAATTAATTATTGGATATTGATATATAGATTTGTTTAATTTATCGTTGAATGAATTAATAGAATTAATGTGGTTAATTAATTTTGGAATTATTAATGGATTGATGTGATTATGAAATTGTTGAATTTGATTATTTAATTGGGGAATTAATTAATGTGATTTTGTGAAACATGTTAAATTATGAAATTATGATATATATGTTAAATGTGTGTGGGATAGGTACTGAGACTCCAAATACACATATGGGTTAATTGTGTGTGGGATAGAGACTTAGGCGTGAAATTCCCATATGTGTGAAATGAGTGTGGGAAAATGAATGAGTTTCAAAATACCCATACGTTTAAAATGTGTGTTGGATAGGTAATTAGGCTCCCAATACCAATACGAGATAGTGAGTATAGTATAAGTACTGAGGCTCTAAATACCCATGTGGCATTGAGGTGTGGGATTGGGATTGAGACTTCAAATACACATGTGGTGTTATACATGATATTTTACACCCATGATATGGCATCAGAATATGGTTTTAATTGGCTCAGATGTGAAATGAAATGATTTATGGTAATAGTTAAATTCAGATATATGATTTTACTTTGAGATAATTTAGAATTCGATAGGTGCCAAAGAATTTATTATGTTTTAGGTGTCCTAGGGAACTAGGGGGTTTATGTGGTTAAATAAAGAGTAATTTAATATATTTAAACTATTTAATCTATTGCTTTTATTTTAATATTTATACAACTACATAGACTTATATAGATGGGATATTGTTTTAGTCACCGTTTGTGGTGGCCTACTGAGTTGTACTCACACCATACTCAACCTGTCTGATTGGTATCTGTATAGACTTCATGTTTGTAGAATAGGATAATGGAAAATTACCAATGTTAGATGGATGATTTGGGATGAAACCTGGATGAGGGAACTAGTCATGGTTCAAGACACCCTTGTGAGTTGAGAGTGTCGTTAATTTTGGTTATAATTTTGAAACTTGGTATTTACTTTAGCATTACATTTCTACTATTCAATTTTGATATTTTATTTCCAGTTTTGGTCTTCTTATGATATTGGTATTTTCCAAGTTATTTTGAGTATGTTGGTTATTCTTTTTTTGTTGAGGTAATTTGATAAGGAGGGTATAGTCTCCCCACTTTTGAAATTAAAACATTGCTTCTAGTCGGAATCCATGGGATTATGGGGAGATGTGGTCGAGGTTATAAGATCGATATGCTGAGTGCATTAGTGTCTGGAACCCAGGTTGGGATGTTACAAATAAATTTCAGAGGAAGATTTCTTTTTATATTTATTTTGTATTTCTATTTGTGGAAGGTATATATGATAATATGATGATTCAGGACTTGGTTTAGAGCTCATTTATGGGATAATCTACCCTACGTATGAGGCTAAAAGCTAAGTACCTAGGGTTGTATTGTTGTTGAACTTAAATGGTTTTTCCTTGGTTGTGAAATTGAACTGAAAATGGTTCCCAATATGAAATTGAAAACTGTAAAATGATGAAAAAAGATAAATTAATGGGTTTCTAATGTGAAACCATATTAATAAGAATGAGTTTACATTTTTTAACACTTACATAAATGTTGGATGGTTAAGGGTAGTGATAACTCCCTAGTTCTAACCATATGGTGGGGAAATGTGGAAATGACTTGTTATGGATTATTATAATTTTCCATTAATGTGTTAATATTGTGTTATGTGTCCAAAGATTATTTTTTATAATTATAGATATATGCCTCCATGATGACGAATATTGAGAGGATGACAAAAGGATATGGATAGAGAGGATCTACTAGCAGGGGAAAACAAGGCTCTAATTGTGCCAGATGAGGAAGTCAGAGAGTTGTTCTGAGAGAAATTTTCTCACTTTATATAGTTTATGGAAGGATATCTTGGTTAGGTTTTAAAAATAATGTTCAACCTAATGAGGTATTTTTAGTTACAACACCTTTGGAATTTTACTAGAGGGGTTGGACCTGAGGCGACATAGTTCTGGATTGATTCCATCAAGACTGTACATGACCATTTAGATGTAGGATATAGATATGATTTATATTGATATTATGAAAAATATTTTCTTTATGGATCAATTATAGGAAGGGGGGATGCATTTTAGTTTTAAAAAAATTAGGCTAAAAGAGTTTAAACTTAAATAATTCACAAACCTCTTTAAGTAAAAAAGATTATATTCGGACTTGGACCTCAATCTGATTACCAAAGTATCATAATGATAATGATTTTGATATATCAGAGTATAATAATCATAGTCACATATGATTTATTTATAAAATTTTAAATAGTTTAGATTCATTGAATAAACAATTAATATATTAACATTTATTGTATTTTGATATGCTATGATAAAACAATTACAAATAAGCAAGAAAAATAAAACTTGTAAGATAAAAGTAATGAAATATATATAACAAAGTAAGAATAACTTATTATTATTTAAAATTAATAAAAAACTTATAACCTTAAGAGTAAGGTACCCAAAAACCATGGATAAAGGTATCCATTATTTTATACTTACAAGAAATTCTGTATTTCATCAACAAGTAAAGACCTCAATAAAAATATCAGATTCTATGTCTACCTGGAATTAGTAGCCCTTGACATGACAGATTGGATATATCTCTATATCCTGAAAATATCTCGATCAGAAGATCATATTCTTCTTCTTGTTATCCTTGCAATCCCTCAACTGTAATCAGTAATCAGGTGCATGATTAAAACAAAAAATTATTCATAAAGGGACAACCTGAAATAGTTCCCTTCAGAGGATAAACTCTAAATCAACTACAGAAGAATAAGAATAGGTTGTTCAAGGTTTGTATTATTTAAAGCTCTCATGTAATGGTAAAATTGAAAATGAAATAGATTATTACTGTAGAAAAATATTCAAACTCTTTGAATGATTGAGTATTTATAGGAAAATTACCAATGGTCAAATTTCCTTGAAAATTATCATATTTCTTCACATTTTTTAATGAATTGGACACTTGGAACTTCAAATTCTATTTTGAAAATAAATGTAATATGTATTATTTATTTATACCATTATAGTGTAAAAATGTTTTCCTTACATTAGAAATCAGTTTTTTTGTATTCAAAATTTAAATTTATTGAGTTCAATGGACTTCCTTAAAAATTTCATTACAATAATATTTATGAGTGTGAACCTGTTTTTTATTGGTTCCATCATTAGTATAATTATACCGAATTTTTTTAGTATGAAAGAAAAGATAGAAAGTGTTATATCTTCTATGATAAAGTTGAATCTGATGTTTTTTTAGATCCATACTAATTATAATAATCGTAATGAGGAATGTATAATTTAGAGTCTTGAATTATTTAGAACTAATTCTATGTATGTTAAATGATTATTTTTTCTACAGAAACATTCTGAAAGAAATTTTGGAATGAAAAGTTAGTAATCAATTATTTAAAAAAGAGTCTGTCATTTCCAAAATAAAAGGAATGAAAAATTCATAAGTATAAATTTTTAATCAATAATACTCTCTTTTTTGGAAATCACAAACCCAAAACTGAAATGGAAAAATAAATTTTTAAAATATACAATACCTTTTTTTACATACTTAATATTTAGATTTAAATTTAATTCCTTATACCCCCAGTGTTTATGACTTATCTAAATACGATGATGAATAATATTAACTCCCCTATAGAATAAAACCTTTCCCAAGGAATCGTATTATACCCCTTTAAGAAATATTCTCCCCATTTGTATAAAATTATACCCATTTTTGATTTTCCTAAAAAATGGGAAAATTCAAGAGTTTTTTGAAAATGGATAGAAATAAAGTGTTAAATTAAATAGCCAATAATCCAAAAAAAATAATTAAATAATATTAAACCAATAATAGTTGATAAAAAATTCAAACAATCATATTTGGATGAAAAGAGTAATTCATTTATTGATTAGAGTAAAAATTTCAAAAATTATTACAACAAGAGTTCCAAAAAACTGAGTTTCTTCATGCGGGTTTTAAAAAATGATTTGATCTTATTAAAATATTTTTTTTCCTACTCGAGTATCTCAATATTTTCATCCTAAATATGAATATTCTCTTCTTAGGATTGGGATTTTTCTTCTTGAATTCAAATCTTTTCAGATGATTATTATTTTTTCCTTCAAAACACTATCTCCTTATTTATGAGTTTTCTGCCTGGATAACCCCAAATGTAAATATCATATCCCCCCATTAAAAGTTTTTATTTTTTGAGATTGATCAAATTGATTACCTTTAAAACTTTCAAAATACTTTATACTATCGATGTCATGTTTTTAAAATAGATTGTATGATTTAGTGGATTTATTTATAAAATTCATTAGATAATGAAAATTATTATAAAAAAATTTGATATCGGTATCAATATGGTGAGACCACTTCACAAAACTTTTTCATGACTTTTTTGAAGCTTGGTAACTTTCTTGAAAAACATTGAAATCAACCTCTAAATGAATCAGTCTTTCTGTTAAAACTTTCATTGATTAAAACATTTGAGTTTAATTATCCTGAATCAATTCCACTTTGGCTTAAAGTATAAGAAGGTACATAATTGTTAGTTTGAGACTTTGTAAATCTTTTAATGATATAATCAACTCCCTGTGTGGTAATATTATTTTCTGAATATTTTTATTTTTCTATTTTAGGACGTTGAGGATGACTGGTTATGGTTTAAAATTATTTTTCATTACCTTTGTCAACTTTCATTGAGATAGATATCCCTATATTTTCTCCAACTCTGTTGATATTAGATAATTTAATGATATCATTAAAATCATTGTCATATTTATTACCTTTTGCCTTTGAATTTTGAACTTCCCCATCTTTTTTAGATGAAGATTCAGATTCAACCTTTGATAACAATATTTTATTCTCCGAACATTCATATTCACTACACTTATCAATATTTGAGGTTAATTCCAATGAGGATGACTCTGTTGATGAAATATTTTTGGATTGAACATTTTATTTATGATAAATTTCAATTTCTTTCTCTTCCTTATCCTCCTTATCTTCATCCTATTTATTTTCATTCTCCTTATCTTCAACCTCTCCATCATCTTCATTCTATCCATCATCTCCATTTTAATTATTAATCCGTTATTCATCAAAAAAATATTCTATGTATTCACTTTATTCTCCTTCTATAAATTTCCTAGAAAAAATATAAATCCCTTTAGAAGATTCACCCATTACATTAAATAATTATTTATAAAGATATGAATCATTTCTTGATTCAACTTTACAAGATGGTACAAATTATGATGGGTTTTCTTGAACTTTAGGAGATACAGATTCATAAACTATTTTTTTATTTTCCTTTATCTGTTTCCAAATGAAAATTGTGAGGAACAACTCTGGTTTTATAAAAGGAAAATCCAGAATTTATATTAGGTGGATCGACCTAGGGTATCTAAATAAAATTTTATGAATCATTTTCTACTCCTTTAAGTAATATATCACATAAATAAACTTTATAAATTTTTTTATTCTTCTTATTTTTCTTTGATTCTTCTTGTAGAACATCAACATCTTGAATTCCTAAAGTCAACCCCTCTACAGGATCAAAGCCAATAACTGGATCCTCTTCTTTCCTCTCAGCCTTATTTATTATCAACTCATTATATATCTCATGAGGGACTTTTTTCTTTATCTTATATTTCTTAGGTGAGGAAGTCTCTTATTTCCTTTTATTTTTTAGGTTACTCTACTCAAATTTATCTTTCTTCGATTGATTACTCTACTCAGTTATTTTTGAGGATTTCTGTTCTGAAAAAACAACATCGATTTATTATCAAAAGTAAATTCCAGCCCCATCAAACTATCATCACTGATGAAAATAATATTCATCTTCTTCAGTGTTGACTTTTTTACAATGTTGCAATACTTCATGGTCTAAAAAATTAAATTTCTTAAAATAAACAAAACCATGATGATTTTATATTTTATAGATCCTGTATTGATATTATTGATATTATGAAAGATGAACCTGATAAGATCATGTTTTCTCATATTCACAAGATAATTCAGAATAAAAATATTAGTAACCTTTAGAGTAATATTATCTAATTTTCTTGGAATTAAGATTTCTTATGTCCATAATGAAATAGTCCTATTTTTTGGGGTAAAATGAGTTAATTTAATTAATTTTTCATTATGATCAAATAAGGAATCCTCTTATTTTCCCTTATTAAATGAATCAAGATCATCTGATAATTTTTGAGATGGAAAAAATGATTCTCCATATTATTTTATTTTAAGCATAATTATAGCATTCTTATATGAAAATTTGTACCCTTTTCCATATATCATAAAAGAAATTTTTGGTTTTTCATATTCTATAAAAACATAACAGTTATATAGAAATTCTAATCAAGATATAGAGAAACATGATAAAAAACCTTATCAGACTGACCTATACATAATTACACCCATCCTTGGAATTTTATAATATTTTTAAAATATGATTCATAAATCTCATAAAAATTTCTTTTAACTAACCTTTCGTGAAACAATTAGTAACTAAAATAGTTAGAAGAAGACAACATATTCATTTAATACAATGGATATTATGACATAAGGATTTTTTTTTGGATTTTAGACTTTAGAAGGTAGAAATTTTTTTTCTTAATAATTATGATATATCTGATGTGAGACACGAGGTCCCTCCTTTATATAGGTGATATGAGTGGGGATTCATCTTCCAAAAAAATTCCAATGGATAATATTTAACATAATCTATTCTGACTATTGAAAATGACTCCAAGAAAGATTTATGGATTTCTAAACTCTTGACGTTTAAAAACAATTATCATCTTAAGAGAGAATACAATCGATATTTTTTAAAAAAAATAATGTTTTAAGAAAATTAAAAATAATCATAACAATAATAAGAATAAAAGAGCATAATAAAATAGTGAAAAAATTAAAAGGTAAAAAGAACACCTTTTGGAGTTGGACAATGTCATTGGTATGAACACCATATCCTTAATAACATTTTAAAAACTAATAAGATTACAAAAATTATTAAAATTGATAATATATTTTTATAAAAATGAATTAAAAAAAAATAGAATATGAAAAATAGTTCGAGTTTAGTAAATTTAAAACTATTTATGTGTCTGATGAACCATTTTGGGATTATGACTATAAAAATTTTATAAATAAACTTGAATTTGGAAGACCCATTATGAAAAAATGATTAAGAAATATAAAATTTTAAAAGAAAATAAATATATATACCACCCTATGAAAAGAATATCTTAATGTAAGGAGATGGGTAAACAAGAAGTAGATATGAGATATCATTTAACATTGATCATTAATAGATTCTATTTAATGTATTAAATTATATCGGAATATAAGAAGTTTTTAAAAATATCTGCAAGTTGATCTTGTATTTTGATGAATTTTGAAATGATATATCCATTAAATGTGTGATTCATGAGGATATGAAGCCTAATATCTATATGTTTTTCATGGGATTGATGTGCATGGTTATTGTTCAAATCAATTGAACTTGTATTATCACATAGTATTTTAGTTTTTTTTAAACTCATTCCATAGACTGTGAGTGTGTGTTGTATCCAAAAAAATTGACCACAAAAACATCATGCAACAACATATTCATCTTCTATAGTGAAAGGTTCTATTGATCATTTTTTATTATATGCTTAATAAACTAATTAATCTCATAAGAAATGAAATTTTCAAGATGTACTTTTTTCTCCATTCTACAACCACCAAAGTCAGCATCCCAGGAACTTTTTAATTAAAAAACACGTCTATAAGAATAGAAAAATCCTAAATCCATAGTACCCTTAAGATAACAAAAAATATGTTTTATTTATTTTAGTAGGGATTCCATTGGATTATCTTGAAATCTTTAAAATAGGAATACTAAAAAAATTAAGTATGGGAGACAAGAGTTTAAGTAAAATAAACCTTCTATCATACCTCTAAAAATATTTTGATCAACTGGTTACCGAGACACATCAAGATCAAGTGTATTTTATGTACCAATGGGAGTAATAATACTTTTAGTATTATCATATCCAGAATTTTTAAGAATATTTTTCATATACTTATGCTGAGAGATATACGAGCCTTTTGGTTTTTGAGATATTTTAAAATCAAGAAAAAAATGTTAACTCACCCATCATACTCATATAAAAATTAGATTTCTTGAGATCAAAAAAAGAATCTATTAAATATTTTTCGGTTGATCCAAATATAATGTCATCAACATATATTTGAATAATAATAATATTTTTGTTAACATATTTTATAAAAAAATGGTTGGACATGAATCTCCCTTGACAATGATATTTTTTAATAAAAATACATCTAAATTATCATATCATGTTCTACGAGATTGTTTAAGTCCTTATGAAAATTTTGTATGTTTATAAACATATTCAGTATGTTTTTTATTTCCAAAACTAGGGGGATGGTCAACATTAACTTCCTCTTAAACATATCCATTAATAAATGCACACTTCACATCCTTTTGAAAATGTTTTAAATTATTGAATGGTGAAATGGATAGTAGAATATGCATAGATTATAATCTTGCTACCAGTTCATACGTTTATTCATATTATATGAGTTATTGTTTCTTATAAATTTTAGCAATATTTTTTTTCTTTATTTCTAATTGTTGTACCATTTCTATCACATATCCTTTTAAAAAACCATTTTAATCTAATTATAGATGTTTATTTAGGTTGTTCAACGAGAGTCCAAAAATTCTTCCTCTCAAATTCATTTATCTCATCTTTCATAACCTTAATCTATTCCTCATTATCTAAAGCCTCATCAGGATTATTAGGCTTAAATTGGGAATAGAAATCTAAATGTTCTATTTCATTTTTTAATTAACTTTAAATCTTAACTGGTTGATCAACATCACCAATGATACTATCACTAGGATGATTACTAATAAAAAACTCACTTATTAGGTTTTGAAAACCTTATTCATCTATATAGGGTAGAAAATATTCCAAAGTAAATAATTTAGAAACAATTTCATGAGTAATATATTTACAATAATAGTTTTCTAACAAAGGATGAAAATCGATTTTTGAAATAACATCCTAGGTGGATGTAGGTTGAGGTAGTATGAAACAAAAATCTTTGTTTAATCAGACATAACATGAAATATTTACTCAATAGTACAAGTATTGTTATTTAAATCTCTATAAGCCTTAAAAGTAGGGGAATATCCTAAAAATATTACTTCGTTGGATTTGTGTGAAAATTTATTTAAGTTATTTTTTGTATTCAAGATGAATAATTTTCATCAAAAAACTCTGAATTAAGAAACATTTGGTTTTTGGCCTGTCCACAATTTCTAAAAGAGTTTTATTAGTAAATGTTATAATTAAAAATCTATCAATATTATCATAGAAATTACTAACCACTTCCACTCATAAATATTTAAAAATTTATTATTTACTCATCACAGTTCTTACAATTTCTTGAATAATATGATTTTTTTTTTCAACAACACTATTTTGATGACGGGTTCTAGGAGATGAAAAGTTATGTTATATACCTTTCGTACTACAAATAGTTTCAAAATCAGAATTTACAAATTCAACAACATGATCACTAAGAATATTTTTTAAGGGAATTTTTTTTCTAATTTTTAACATTATTTATAACAGTTTTTAAATAAAAAATGTTAAGACTTATTTATGAGAAAATAAACCCATGTGTATCTATTATAATCATAAAACAAGAAATATACATACTATTTTCCCCAAAATACCCCCAGTTTATGTAGGACCAAATAAATACATGTTCACTAAATATAAAGAATCAATAGTTGAGACTTCCCTAATAGATTTAAAACTAGACATATGATGCTTAATATATTGACATGGGTCATGGACTTTTAATGATTCAAACCTATGTTCCGGTAGATCCTTAACAAGTATTTTCTAAGATAACATACACAATTTTCTATAGTTATAATGTCCTAACCTTCTATCCCATAACCTAGATTGATCACCCATTGCACTAATGCAGGGTAAGTGTTGGATTATATGGTTCTCTAAGTTAAGTGAGGAACTATTCTCATTTGAATTTTCATAAATAATAAATTCATCCAAGAAATTTTTTACTACACATTTATCATTTATAAAATCTATAAGGGTGATTTTATCACATAATTTACTTATTCTTATAAGTTTTTTCTTAAAACCTTTAAAAAAACATTTTAAATTAAATACGTACCAAGAAAAACTATGTTACCTATACCAATAGTCCCTTATTCAGTGTTATATGTAAAGTTATCCTTTAAATGATTAATCTTGATAATATTTTCAAAGAAATATTTATTACCAATCATATATCCAGGACAACCACTATACATCTACCAAGTATTCTTACTGTGGTACTTTCCTTCTTTTCCCAGGAGAAAAAACAATAGACTTTGGGCACCCAAACCTTCTTAAGTATGATAATGTCAGATAATTTTTTTTAGATTCAACATCTGTTTTGAAAAATAGGATTTTTGGAAATGAAAGGATTGATCTTTATCAATTTAATTTTTTTCCAATGCCCACCACTTTAACACTTAGCTAAAAGGGTACATTTTTTGGAACAACGTAATTTTTACTAAAAACTAGTTTTCTATAATTATAGCCCATTCCAGAACTATTTCCTTGAGAAATAATTTTCCTATACATATTATCAATATTTTCATTACCAGTGGTAAAGTATGGTTAATGTTTCTATAAATAATAAATTTCATACTTTCGTTTTATAATTAAATTCTTATCCTCTTTAGCGATAGTTTCAGAATTGAGTTTATCAAAACTAGTTTGTAAATATTTTTATTTTTAGAAATCACCTTTTCTAAATCTTTATAAATAGATTCGTTTTAAAAGGTTTCCTTATACTAATATTTAGATATACTTTATATTTCTTTTTTTAAAACACTTATCCATAAATTTTCTTTATTATTTTTTTATTAGCTATACAATTCTCATTTTCAAGGAGTTTAGTAAAATGAGACAATTCATCATAATAAGGTAAGATATTATCTTTTTATGAGAAAGATTCTTTATCAATGGAAATAGAATCCTTATCATGAGGATAATTAGAATTTAAATATAAGTTTTTAAGGTTCTTAGCAATTTAGACCTTAGCTATAATAAAAAGATATACATTCTTTACCCTAGAAATAAGACCAATATTCCTCCATCCAGAACTATTATTATTAGAAAATTTATTTTAACAATCTCATAAAATTGAAATCTAATAATCATTAGTTTTAAGGATTATATTTCACTTATATTGTAAATATATCTTGTAATTTATTTTTTAATATCAAATTATCTACCTTTTCTTTTTATAATTTTATAATCTAGTTTAATATGTCCAGCTTTATTCCATTTATAACAAGTGGCTTGATCCTTGTTTTCACTTCTATCTTTACTACCTTAATTATATCGGTATTGAAAATCCTTCTTACTAACAATCTTGTTCATCATTTTCATGATTTTAGAAAATTCATTTTCCGAATTCTTATAATTACTAGAATAAGATTGCATAACACCTTTATACATTATTGAATATTTAACAACTATTTTAGGAGTATGCGATTTAGTGAGTAATTTAGTTGTTGCAAAAGTAACTCCACCATTATTATATTTCTGTTTATCTGTATCTATTTTCTGTCTACTCCTATACTGCATCAAAGTTCTGCTATGATTATCTAGGGTAATATTATTATGAGTTATTGTTTCATCAATAATAATTCTCTTAAATTACCATTCATTTGGAATGATATCTATGATTTTCTCAACAAGTATTTTATTACATAAAACTTTCTCACCAAAACCTTATAGACTTCCAATAATCATCATGAATCTCCGATGCGTCTTTGAAACAAATTCACCAAGAAATAAATCAAATATCTGATAGTCATCTATTAGTATTTCTCTCCTAGTTTCAACAAATTTTGATGTACCAAAATATGTAACCTAAACCTATTTACATATACTATCTGTGTCTTCACATTATGATATTTGACTATATATGCTTCTTTTCATTGAACTTATAAAAGTGTTCCTAACTCTATAATTCAAATGATATTCTTATTTTTATTGAAGTTTGAATAAGGTTACTTCCTTATAATGAATTTTTAATATCTCATGTGCATCAAAAAGTCTTCAACACCGTTTTTGATAACAAAAGTATTCATTCTATATCTCCAATATTCTTAGTCATGTCTATAATTAATAGATGGTCTATTTGGAATTAGATTTTATATGTATCCAACATTAAAACCTACCATATTAATGGAAACCAATTATTTTCCACAAACACATTAGTATAGAAAATTTTTATAAACAAACTGTTTATAAAAAAACACAACAAACTTGCAATATTAATGGAAAAAATTTCAAGAAGTATATAAGTAGTGGAAACCTTCTCTAATACCAATTTTTGGATATCAATATGAGTTATTTATATATCATTATTGAAAGAATATGTTCTTGACAAATCTATTACAACGGGTGTGAATTATAGTTTTAATAATATTTTTTAAAACAAGTTTAAACTAACTAATTCAATAACCACTTTAAGTAAAAATATCAGATTCGGACTTGGACCTCAATCTGATTACCAAAGTATCGTAATCAAAATGATTTTGATATATCATATTATAAAAATCTTATTCACCTAAGATTCAATTATAAAAAAACAAACATATTGGATTGAATGATGATATGATTAACATATTGACGTTTATCATATTCAAATACGTTATGATAAAACTATTACAAACAAGAAATGGAAATAAAATTTTAAATAAAAAAGTAATTCAATTTCTATCAAAAATTAATAATGAAAAAAATATTTAAAAAGAATAAATCTATATTAACCTTAAGAGTATGGTAGCCACAATCCTTGGCTAAAGGTATCCCTTGTTTTATACTTACATGAAATTATTCCTCTCATCAGCAAGGAAATCCCTTGATATGAATATCAGATTCTCTGTTTACCTAAACACACTATCACATGATTTGATGGATTGTATTTTTTATGATATCCCATTAAGCTACCAATCCTATGATTAGATTCTCTATATTTGTACCCCTGTAATACCTTGATCGTAATCCTATACGAGACATATGATTACAACAAAAAATTATTCTTAACAGGACAACCTAAAAAGGTTCCCTTAAAATTAAAAAACTCTAAAACAATTACAAAATTCTAAGAATAAGTTATTCACATTTTATAACCTTTAGAGCTGTCACAGAATGAGAAAATTGAAAAATGAAATTGATTAGAGCTATATAATAACCTTCAGACTCTTTGAATGATTGAGAATTTATAGGTAAATACACAACAATCATATATCCTTCCCAATGGTTATATTTTTCTGAGTTTTTCACAATGACTTAGAAACATGATAATTTAATTGATATTTTGAAATGGATTGCCTGACGTCATATTTATTTACACCATTACATTGTAAAAAGTTTTCCTTACATTTGAAATTAGTTTTCCATATTTATAACTAAAACTTAGTCACTCTGATGGAATTATTCAAAAATGTCTTTATGATAATATTTATTTGCGTAAACCCAGTGTTTATTAGTTCCATCATTATTCAGATTATTAATATTATTTTTAGTATGAAGGAAAAGACATAAAGACATATATCTGATCTGAAAAATCTGAATCTGTTTTTTATCAGATCCATACTTATTTCGATAATCATAATGAAGGATTTTTAGTTTATATTATGGAATACTTTAGAACTAATTCTAAGTATGGTAAACGATTATGTTATCAATAGAAACATTTT
Organism: Viscum album; assembly: GCA_963277665.1. Lineage (NCBI taxonomy): Eukaryota > Viridiplantae > Streptophyta > Magnoliopsida > Santalales > Viscaceae > Viscum > Viscum album. The sequence continues at coordinate 1,233,318,616 of OY728155.1, forward strand.
AAATCACTTTGCACATGAAATTTTAATAATCAAGTATTTAAGAAAGGGTTTTTGATTTCTAAAACAAAATGAACGGAAAAGTCAAAAGTATATATTTTTCCTCTACATTGGAGATTTATACTGAGAAGAGGTTCACATTGGTTTCTTATTAGTTGTGAGGATTAGGGAAGTGTTGGTTGGAAGTTTAGGCCCAAATAAGGTAGGCATAAGGGATGGATTGGAAGGAATTATTAGAGAATTTCCTAGAAAAATTTTATCTGGAGATGCTGAGACATGAGAGAGATGATGAGTTCATGTGGTTGACTCAGGGGATCATGTCTGTGATCGACCATGCTGCTTGCTATATGGACTTGCAATGTTCTTCTCTAGCTCTAGCATGGGATGTGAAAAATATGGAAATGTGTTTTCAAGATAGTCCAAAATGTGATATTAAGTCTGAAGTTAACCTCTTTCGGTTAAAGAGGTTTTTTGATGTGGTATATCGGGCTCTCATAGCTGAGGGGAACCTAAAAGAGGCTTCTAGTGTAGAAAAAATGGATGCCACTGGATGATTAAGAGGTACATATTCTTAGGAAAGGAAGCATCACTACTAGAATGTTATCGAGGGGATATCATGAAGAGTGGAAAGGGGGACAGATTAGTTACTCATGATCTTAATCAAGTTATTTTTCACTAGTGTGGTAGGATGTGACACTTCTGTAAACATTTTCCCTAGCCATCAGTAGAGTGACAAGGATTTAGAAAGATGGGACATTAATATTGGTTTTGAATAAACCTATGATAGATGGGTAGTTATGGAGGAGATAGACCAAACCAGGGTGTATGAAGAGGATCCTTTGCACCATATCAATTTTTTAGTTGGAGTTATATTGGACGAGTTGGTAGAGGTAGTGGGGATGGTGATTCTGGGAAAGAGCACCAATATTAGTAGGGTGGTGCAGTTAAGGGGATTCATACTGAATCACAAGGAATAGTGGTAGGATAGTTACATGCCATCCAGTCTAAAATTTTGGATACCATGGTTGGACCATCAATGTTTAGAAGTACTATTCTTGTAGCTTCTACGCTATCTAGTGACTTACTTGATACCGGTGTTTCTCACTTGTTTATTTATGCACAACATGTGAATTTTTTAAGCCTAGTGGTGGAGTTTGTGAGCATGGTTTTGATGATAGATACACTATTGGGAGTTCTGTCTAGTGACATCTACTTATGAAATGGATGTTCTATCAAGGTTGGTAAGTATCATTTTCTATGGGATCCTTAGATCATTGACATTTTAGGATTTGAACAAATTGTGGGTATGTACTAGTTATTAGAATATTGATCTTACATAGATTGTTACTGAATGAGAGAGACATTTACATCTCCTGCAGGTGAGAAGTATATTCACCATGGAGAGTGGGATATTAAGGTGGCCCTTTCAAGGCCACTTCTCAGTTAATTGGGAGAGATCACTGCCCAAGTTTCTAGTCTTTTGTTGGATGATGGAGGTGTAAAGAAGGATATATTTCCACCTATAGTGAACAGATTTTAGGACTTCTATCCAAAATATTTATCAGGGTTTCCACCTAAGAGAGATGTGGAATTTATCTTTGAGATGATGCTGGGGGCTGGGCTAGATTCTATTCCAGCATACAAAATGACACCGAAAGAGCTTGAAGAGATACACACTCATTTAGAGGAGTTATAGTATAATGAATTTATCCATTCGATTATGTCAAATTGGGGTTCACCAATTTTTTTTTCAAATAAGGTTGACGTAACTCGACACTTGTGTGTTGATTATCAAAAGTTGAACCAAATTACAGTAAAGAAATAGAATCCTATTTTGCATATCGATGATCATTTTGACCGGTTAAGAGGAGTTTGTGTTCTCTTAATGATTGACTTGGGATCTTGGTATCTTTATGGGTGTAACACCTCAGGGATTTATAAATAAATTTAATATTTAATGAAATAAACACTGATTCTCTAGAAAATAATTCTTTGTTATAACCAAGCCATTAAACATAGTTTTTTCTACTTTTGTGATTTGAATTTCAAAAAATTAACTGACACGATTGCATTCTGTAAGTTATTTAGAGTATGATAGGATCTACATACATTTTGGTGAATAGTAACTTGAGCCTTAGGACTAGTAAAGTACACTTATGAATAGTAATATGATCCGTATGAATAGTAACCTCAACAATGTAAGTATAAATAAAACATAGGCACCTTATAAATGAAATATAATATCTTGAAAATTAATAATTAAGTATTGGTATTTTTATGGGTAATAAATATTTGATTAAAATTTTAAATTAATAAATTAATAAAATTAATTTTCATAAAATGAATACCTAAATATATATATTTTTTCCTATGATTTTAGGATAATTTTATGAAACCTCAGTCAAAATTTTAAAGTATTATAAAATCAGTTTTAAATTTAACATATTTATTTTTTAAGTAAGTAATGATTTTATTAAAAAATAAAATTTATATTATTTAAAAAATTATTTTTATAAAATGGAGTACCATTTTTAATTCTAAACTTTCAAAAAAGGTTTGTGTGATTTTTTTGGATATTTCAGAAATACTTGAATTTTTAGTGAATAGTGAAATTTGATAATTTACGAAATATTCTAAATAAATGAATTTCTACATCAAGATTGAGTCATGGATGATGTAAATGGCCATTTTTTAAAACTAACATGAAATTATTACTTTTTTAAGATACAATAATTAATAATATTCATAGTCTAGATTCACAATAATAAAATAATGATTAAAATAATGAGAAATAGCTCTTCTCCTCCGCTATAAAAGCCACCCATGACTCCCTCTTCACCTTACTCCTATAAAACTTGAAAGTCATAAAATTTCTTCCAAAATACTCTTTACTAGTCCCTACCCATGTCTAGGAGATCTTGGTATTTTTAAAAGACCAAAACCCTTTTTTTAAGGAATTTCTCAAGGAGGTGTATTCAAGAGGTAAATCCACATCTTATTTATTTTAGTTTCATTTCAAGTTCCTTTATTTTATTATCCTCTACTTACCTCATCTATCCAAATTATCATAATAAATCCAATATCATATATATACAATAAATATACCATTTTAATGTAATAACCAGTATCAATATTCTTACTCTCTCTATTTTATTTTATAAACGAAATCATCATTAGTGAGGTGCTAATTTAAAACCTTTGACGAAGTCTCGTTCCTCAATTTCTCCTTAAATACTGGTCATGAAAACATTTTTAGGGTTTTAAAATACTATAAAATATGTATTATAATCTATTTAATATTCATGAACTAGTTTATGAACATTATATTAATTCATACGACAAAACTATTTCGTAATAATCAAAATACTGCCAAAACAATCCAAGTGAATGTCCTTAATATTTCACATACTGATTAATTCTCAAACCATATTACCTAATGATATATATAACCATTACTTTTTTTTATTTTCTTAAATAGTATATAAATTCAATTCTAGATAATTATATCCATTACACATGAACATCAATACTCATATACAGGTATACCGATTGTGAAAACCAAGGAAATGAATACTCCAAAACAACAGAATTCAATCTTATAACCTATCAATAAGAACATAAATGAACTTAATAAAATTATTCTAAACTAAATAAATTTATAATAGTTTCTTAATTATGTTATTGATAAGTCTAATTTCATATTCCATGACCTTAATATCAAGAGAGAAACGTATTCATACATAAGGTAAGGGTATTCTACCTGAACTTCCATTTTTTAGGTTAATCTTATTCTCTACTTAACTCAATTAAATTATTATTTACACTTATTTAATTCTCCAAAATCTTGTTTTAATGTTATATATATATATATTACTTATCATAATACTTCTTTATTTTATGGGGAGTTACATGTTTTAAAAGTGTCTTTAAATTTTTTTCCAAATAAACATGCTCGTTTCAAGGGATTTTTTAGAATTCTTACCTATATTCAGGGGAACTATATAATATGTTTTTAGAAAAAAATAATTTTTTTAAAAATAACTCATTTATTTATGAAAATATACCTAAATTAACTTATGGTTTTATACAAATATTTTTCAAAAATATCTCTTCTTTTCAAAGTAAAATAGTATTTATCTCATGAATTACATGATGATTTTATAGGAGTATTTTCACATATTTCAACACCTTTGTTGATTATTATGTTTAAACGGGGTTAGTGTTTTATGATATAATCAATCATATTTTATTTAATGTTCTATGAATAGTTTTATGGTGGATGTTATACCTTGATATCGTTCACCATGTTACTCAGAATGGTTAGTGTTTATGTTTAACATTTGAAAACGTTATTTACATTTCATATATTAGTTTAAATGTGAATTTATAAGTTTTTTATGTTTATCCATATTCATATAGGGAATTAATTGGACTTATTATGTGACGAGAAGGGACCTCTATAGCCCCTCGATGCATCGGTAGGTCTTATGAGACAAACTAGAGTCTTCGCCCAAGGCCTTGATAGTATGGTTATTTATGTCCTTTGGATGAGGCCTTGACGATATATCTATGATGTAAAAAATTATGCATTCCATCATTATAAAGCTATTAATTTATAGTTCATGTGGTTATTGAACTAGTTTACTACGCAAGATTATGTTTTATTATGGAACTATTTATTCATCTCTTATTCCAGCCATATTGTGTTTACATTTATTTTTAAACTCATGTGTTTTTAGTTATTCACCATGCCTAATGTTTATTTTTATGATATCATCTGATGTATTTCTTACCCTTACTAAGAATATGAGCTCACCCCTTTCTTATATATCAGGAGATCTATATCAATGGTGGTATTTAACTAAAAAAAGGAGGAAGAAGAAATATAAGAAATGAAATGGAGGTATTTTAAGGAAATAATATTGGAAAAGTACTTCCCCCACGAATAATGAGCAGATATGGAAAGGAAGTTTGTGAATCTGAGGTAGAAAGAGGATGATAATGTTTCAATGTACGAAACTAACTTCAATATGTTAAAAAAACATGTTATAGACTACATACGTAATATAAGGTGAAATATTTATCATTTATTTGATGGTTTAAAACCATTCCTCCAAAGGGCACTAGTCTCTCATAGATTCTCATCGTAAGAAGACATAGTCTCATGTGATATCAAGATGGAAAATTAATTCTCTATGTATTATTAATTTAAAGGAAATAAAGATAATAAGAGGGAAACTAAAAACGTTGGAAAAGGAAATAATGAAAAGGGTAAGGATGTAAGAGTTAACTTTCCACTATATGATAATTTTAGGAAGAAACACCCTAGTACTTTCCTAAAGGGTACGGGTGTTTGTTACAAGTGTGTAGAAAAAGGTCACCACTTCCCTGATTGTATGGGAAAGAAAGAAGCTAGTAATGTTTGATGCTATATTTTCAAGAATATGGGACATTATGCAAATGATTGTCCTAAGAGTCAAGGAAACTTTCTCCAAAGAAAACCAAGGGAGAAAGGCCAAGCATAGGCTATCATAACTGTAGAGGTTGACGTTCTTAATGATGTGGTGGCATGTACATTATTCAAATCCTAAAACATATCCAATGATCTATTTGATTTTGGATTCTCACATTTTTTAAATAATACGAGTTTTATAGGAAAATTAGATATTTATGTTTTGATTTAACAAAGGAGTTATCATCCAAAACTCCTAAGGGAAGTATAATTGCAACAAAGATGTACCAGAAAGTCCCCATTAGGTAATATGAAAGTGAATTATTTTCGTATTTTATCATCATACCTATGATCGAATTTGATATAATCCTCATTATGGATTTGATTTAAAATTATTATATTAAAATATATTGCAATAATAAGGAGGTTACAATTTTTGAGAACTATGTTGAATCCCTTATTTTTAGGGTAGAAACATAAAAATATAATTCTCATCTAGATCTACCCTTAGTAGATCTACTGAATTAAATTATTGGAGAATATGGGAACTCAATATCTATGAGTGAGGAAAAAAATGTTCAAATATTTTATGTACCTATCATGTAAGAATATATAGATGTTTTTCTAGATGATTTACATGGGGATCCTCCAGAGCACGAAGATGTGTTCTCAATTGATTTAATTTTAGGTTCAAGACCTAATGGACACTATGGAATCAATATAAATAAATAAACAACTAATGGAATTTAGTGATAATGGATTTATTCTCACCGATGTTTCTCCATTAGAAGCCCATTTATAGTATGATGTCATCTTTTTAGATAAACAATATAATTTGGAAGAAGTTGGATATTGTAACGCCTCGACCCTAGTTTCACAAAGCCGGTGCATTCTTTTTTTACATTGTAATGATTACAGGAAAGTTGTATCACAAAGGTCTTGGTAGTTTAATTTTTTGGGAAAACCAGATATATACATACTTTGAAAATTACAACATGAAAATAAATACAATATAAAAGATCCATTTGTAAATCCCATACCTCCTTGATTATCCATAGACGTCATTTATAATACAATTCTTCTCATCCTAGGGAAATATAAAACAAAAGAAAGAGTTGAGATCAGATGATCAGTACGGGTAAATAATATAGAGAAAGTAATCATAAATATAAACATTAGGCATTATGAATAACTAAAAACACATGACTTTAAAAATAAACATGAGCATAATATGACTAGAATAAAAAATGATTAAATAATTCCATATAACAAAACCATGGATATTCTACTAGTCATATAATAACATGGACTATCAATATCTAGTTTCATAAAGAGGTAATTCAAAATTCTAGAAATGATAATCATTTTTTCAAGGCCTCATGCCAATACCATACATAAACAGGTAAAAATATAGACTAGTCTATCTCATGAGACATTCTGATGCATCAAGGGGCTATAATAGACCCCACACATAATTTAATATTTAAAATGAATTCCTCATATGAATGGGGATAAACATTAACAATACATACATTCATACTGAAACAAACATAGGAAATGTAGATAACCTTCTCAATCATTAAATATGAACACTAATCATTTAGAGTAATATGGTGACTGGTATCAAGATAGCACATCCACAATCCAAATAATCATAAAACATTCAATAAAATATGGTATATTATATCATAAAATATTAATCACATCTAAACATAAGAATCAAAAAGAGTTTTTAAATAGATGAAAATACTCATATAAAATCCTCGAGTAATTCTTAAGATAAATACTATTTTATTTTGAAATGTAGAGTTATTTTGAAAAAATATTTGCATAAAAACATAAGTGAATTAATATATATTTTTCATAATAAAATGAGTTATTTTATAAAAATAATGGTGTAAAAAAACAGATTATATAGTGCATTTTAAAATATGTAAACATTTGAGAAGTTCCTTTGAAAAGGCTAGTTTATCGGGAAGAATTTTTGAAAGATCATTTTAAAAAACATAACTCCTCATAAAATAAAGAAGGATTTCGATTGCTACACATATATAGAACTTTAAAACATAATTTAGGCAGAGTAAATAAGAATAATTAATTATTTTATTGATGTAAGTAGAGAATAAGAATAACCCGAAAGAAAATGGAGGTTTGGGTAGAAAACCCTTACCTTATGTCCGAACGTTTTGTGAACTTGACCTTAACTTCCTAGAAAATCAAATTAAATAATGTAATTAATTAATTCATAAACTTATATATATTTTTTTGATTCATTATAGTTTTATTAAGTTCATTTATGTACTTATTTATAAGTTAAATGATTTAATTCAGTCATTCTAGAGTGTTTGTTTCCTTGATTTCATGATCAGTTCGATTGATTATAAGTAATGGAGTTCATTTAAAATTGGTATAATTATCCCCAATTTTAATTTCATGTTTTTAATGAGAATAAATAAGTTTAAATGGTTATATATATCATTTTTTCACATATTATTTGGTTGAATCATTAGATAATACATTTAGTGATTGTTGTTTAGATTATTACAATGATTATTGATCATAACGAACTCATTTCATTTTATCCTTTAGTATAATGTAAATATGTTAATTCCAGAACATAAAAATGGTTATATTATAAATTTTAAAATCTTTACTATACATTGAAATGGTTTCATTTATTTATTTGAATTATAATTTTAATAACGAAACTTCATAGTCCACCAATGTTGTAAATTGGCACCTCCCAGATGATGATTTTTTTATAAAATAAAAGAGGTTGAGTAAGGAGATTGATAATGCTTTTTTACATTAACAAGATATAATTAAATAATATATATTATAATGGAGTTATCATGATCAATTGGATAGAGGATATTAGGATAGAATAAAAAAATAATATAAATTGAAATGAAATTAAATGAAAAAGGAAGAGGATTTACCTCTTGAAATAACATACTCGAGAACCTCCTTAAGGGAAAGGGTTTTGGTCTTTGGGAATAAAAAATGGATCTTGGACATGGGGAGGTACTAGGGAAGAGTATATGGGTTGAAATTTGATAAGTTTCAAGGCTTACATGAGTGAATACAAGAGGGAGTGAGGGGTGGTTTTTATAGTGGAAGAGAGCAGTGATTTTTGAATATCTTGTTCATTATTTTATTATTTTTCTAAAGATAAGAAATATTATTAATTATTGTGACAAAAAACATTAATAAGGGCTTGTGAGTTTGAAACAATGATAATTTACATAATCTATGACTCAATCATGATGCATAAATTCATCATTTAGCATATTTCATAAATTATCAAATTTCATTATTCCCAAAAAAAATCAAGTATTTTAGAAAATTCCAAAACATGCACCGCAACTATTTTTCAATGTGTAGAATTAAAAAATGAAATATATTTTATGAAAATAATTTTCTAGGTAAGATAAATTTATTTTTAAATTAAATCCTCATTTAGTTGAAAAATACAGATTTTAAATTAAAACAGGTTTTATAATAGTTTCAAAAATTAACCAAGGTTTATAAAATTATCCGAAAATCATAGTACAAGAAAATATTTATTTGGGAATAATTTTTTTAAATTTATTAATTTAAAATTTTAATTAAATTTTTTTTACTTACAAAAATAACAACACTTAATTATTAAATTTTAAAATATTCACTCTCATTTATATGGTTACTAAATTTTATTTATAAATAATTGGGAGATGTTTGTATTCATAAGGGTACATTACCATTCTTAAGGGTATGCTACTATTGATAAGGGTAAGTTACTATTCATATAAAAAATAATTTGATCCCATCAGACTCTAGATATCTTATAGATCGAAACTGTATATGTCAATTTTTCGAAATTAAAATCTCAAAAGCGGAAAAATTGTGTTCATTGTCTAGGTAAGAGGTTTTGGATTTTCTTAAAGAATGTTTTTGTTTAGGTTTTGGATTGGGCCTATTATTTTAGTCTGTATAAATGTTTTCCCAAGTCCTTGAGAAGGATCGAGGGTGTTCTGAGGGGTTGGGCATGAAAAAGGGGGAAAAAGGGCTCTTTGGGAAATCCACACTGTTTGCGCAAGACTTGAAAAATAGTGCATGGGGAGACTGTGCAGGCAGTAGTAATCCATATGGTTTGCACACTGTCTAGAAAACTGTGTAAAATTCCCATGAAACCAAGCGAATGGGGTTATTTTCGAGCAGTAGATTTCTCACAGTTTGAGAACGGTTTGAAAAACAGTGAGGGTAAACCATGTGGCCCATAAAATTTGTAAAATTTAAAAAATTTCTATCCCAGGATTTTAAACCAAAACTTGGGTTTCTCTTTAATTTCACCCCAGCAACCGTAGTGAAGAACTTGTAAGACCCAATCTTTCAATATGTTATTCTCCTTCTATTATAGGCTATTTGGAGCGCCGTTTGTTTCAGATGGAAGTCCCAGGTAAGTCTAATATCCTCTTTGCTTCCTCTATTTTATTAGGGGTTTCATCTTTCCCCCATATCCTTATGAAGCACTAAAAAACTCTTTTTCATGGGAGATTTAGGTTGAGGATTTAAGGGGGGCATTAATCCATATCAAAGGATATAATTAAGAGAGCGTTCATCATTAGATTCAAGGTAGGTGGTCTACAAGTATTATCCCATAGTTTTATTTTTGGATTTGTGCATCGATGTTTGTGTTCCTGTTTTCCTGTTTTTTTGTTCTTATATCCGTTGAAGTGTTTTATAAAAATTAGTGTCTAATTTACCAATTTAAACCATCACAATTTCCATGGGATGCGTAGAGGTGGAATTGAGAATTTTAGGGCCACCCATGGGGTGCACTGACAAACCTGAACATAGAGTGTGGTAGGGTTAAGTGTAGGGTTTCTGATTAATAGTGTGGATCCCACGTATAATATGTTTTAATGGTTGATTAATTTGTAAATGTAATTATAATATAGATTCCTTGGGTGACAAGGCCTAAAGGGTTGTTTAACATGACATGGAAATGTTGAATGGGTTAAATGAGATTATGTCAATTATTTAACCAAATTTGGTTAGAATTTACTAAGAAGATTAAGTCATATTAAATGGTGAACTCATAATTTGATGATGGAATGGGAAATGGGTATTATGTTAATGGGTTGTAATAATGAAATGGATAAATATGTTGAATGGGTTATACATGAGAATTGTGGTACACCTAATGGTAGAATGTAATAAGTGGATGGGTTATGAGATATGGGAAATTCCCTTGAAATGAATAAGTGGGTGAATGCTTGTGAAATGATAAATGGGTTAAATGGGAAAATAAATGGTCGTTGATGAATTTGGATAAGGTATAGGTGTTGTTGATTGCACTTAAAGGGTTAAGGCATGAGAATGAGGATTTGGATAAATGAATATTAATTTTAAATAGTAAATGTATGAATGGGTTATGGAATTGTGTTAATTTCCATGTTTTTGTTATGTGTTTTGATTTACAATGGAATTGGATATGCTATGTTTTGTTGTGGTATGATTGTGTTTATTTGATAAATATTCATGTACACATGGATTGGTAGAGTGGGGTATTAACCTGAGGTTATACGCCCACAGGTCGAGTTAGACTCAGGCTATAAACTCCACCCCAAAATGCATGGGTTAGAGAAAGGAACATAGGCTATATTTCCCTAATAGTTTCATTCCACCCGGACCGAGGCTTCGAGGTGAGGATAATGTGATGATGTGATATGTGTATCCCTAGTGAGATAGGGACTTCATTTATTTTACCTATGCATTGCGATTGATTTCTTTTGAACCCTCTGTAGATGATGTTTATGCCAAACCCAAAATAACATGCGATAAGAATGGGCTCTGTAGTGAAAATGGTATAAGAAATGGAGTTGGGATAAATACTAGTCATTAATTAAATGAACATTGTTAACTAATGGCACCCAAACTGTCCCCTATTTACTTAACATTAATTTTTACTTCCATGAACTATCTATTAGATTGGATATGTTGTATAAACCATTGGTGGTGGCCTACTTAATTATGTAATCACACCCTTCTCAGGCCGCCATTGGGCACTGGAGCAGATCTCTTGGTTGCAGGTCAGGATGAGGGAAAGGTTCCTACTCTAGGATGTTGAGTTGGGGTCTGTATGCACTTGGATAAGGATCCAGACTCAGATTCGGGATTCATTTGAATATTTGAATATTTTCTTTATTTTGGGATTTATTCACATTGCACCACTAGTATGGAATGACAAAGTTGTATTTGATTGGTTTTTGTACCCAGTTGGGAAAATTTTGGATATGCCTATTTATTGGTTGTTTCATATTGCTTTTGTTATTTTTATTGCATTCTACTATGTTTTACTCTGGTATATAGGGTATAGTCTTCCCATGTGACTTATTAGACCCTCACCACTAGTTGATAACCTATGGTGTATGGGGAGGTGCGCTTGAGGTAATTTGACAACTCAGATCAGTGCATCGATTTAGTGGCTTCTAGGTCTGGGATGTTACAAAGTGGTATCAGAGGAGTTATTTTATTTTTCACAGTATTTGGGGTTCGGTTACAGGAGATTAGGATGGGTTGGGCCTTGGTAATGAGCTCATTCTTGGGAGTATCTAACCCATGTACGAGGTAAAACCCAAGTCACCCTAGGTGGGAATTGTTGTTTTTGATGTGTGTTGTTATCATTGAATGATATATCATCATTGGGTGATGCACATGGTGTTTGATTTGATTGGTTTATGATATTTTTATCTGGACCAAAATGGCATGTGGTTGTGCATTCATGTATCATTTTTGGCACCTAAGGATATAGGTGGCATGCATCTTTATAGGCACACACATAGGGTGGGTGTGTGAGGCATAGAGAGTAGAGTTATTTTTTACGTCCTTGATAGAAGTGATGAAAATTATTTCTAATAATTGTAATGAAAGTGGGTGAATGTAAAGAATGAACATGAATAGTTAATGAATATCATGTATAAAGAAATGTTGTGACCAAGATTAAAGTTTTATGTTAAAATAAATTATAAAGGTTAATTTTGTGTCAAAAAAAAAGGATTTAATAATTATGGAAAATGTTTTGTGAATTTTTCCTAAATAAATTTGTAAATTAATTAAAATGATGATTTTAACATGTTGTGAAATGGGAAATGCACTCGAGAGGAAATGGGCATCCTGTAAAAGAAAAATTGGTTAACGATGTGTTGATGGAAGGCTTGTGATAATGTAAATTTGTTACCCCCATGTTTACCACGACTCACGGTAGGTATGGTAGATGGTGGTTTTCTAAGTGTGATGATGACCATTTGCATAGAGTATAAAGAATGATTTGTTTAAGGCTGATATCATTATATCTTTCCAACTGTGGTAAAATTCTATCAGTCATTCTTAGAAGTGTCGGGTGAATGATAAGTTTAAAATGAGAATGCTTGAGTTCAATAGTGGGTATCCTCTATGTTGTCTGTGGGACCCCTGTATGTTTGGGATAGGGCAGTGAGAGTGCTCCCGTTTGAGACCTTGGATTTGGATTTTGAGGACTGTATGGTTGTGATGTGGCCTAGGTGGCGTGTTTAGGGAACCCTTGGTAGGGTTTTGGCCTTTGGGTTGTGAGGTGTTATTTAGTGATGTTAGTGAGGGAACTCTCATTGTTCGTGACTGTACGGAGTACATGTTGGACCCTAAGGATGGTATCTGAGTCTTGGTGACCATATGGGTAGAGACCTTGCGAGTTGTTTCTTGAATCGCAGAGAGGGTGTTTTTCTCGTAGTGCTGATGAATGTGTACAACTTTGGTGAGGAACCTAGAATATATGGTTTTTGGTATACTTGGAACTATGTTCGTCAGAATGGGAGTGAGAGTTCCACCCTCAATCATTTCTTTGATCGTGTCATGCTAAGTATGATTTGGAGAGAGTGACAATGAATTTTCCTGGTTGTGACTCCACTCTAGGGAGTTGGTATCGTTCAACCATCAAGGTGACCTATGAGATAGGCCATACATGGTTCCCAGTGCTTTTGGGTGTGTGTCGCACATGTAGATGTTTGGGACTTTGATAGCAGGTCTTAGATTGTATCATGGTGCAGGTTTGGACATTAGGGCTAAGTTGGAAGGTTGATAGAGGATTTTTCCACTCGAGTTGTGGTTACGCGATTATAGCTTCAGGGAATCAAGGGTGACCTCATGGAAGGTTATCCCAGTAGTGCAGGTTCCTCATAATATGAAGCATGGGAGATTCTTCAGAGGTGGTGTCAATGTATACTAAGTACCCCAAGATTTAGTGTATAGTAAAGTTGTGCCCGATTCCTTTGTAAGGGAACACTAGTGTTTATGATGAGAGTTGAGGTTTGTTTCTAAGGGTCATATCATATGGATTATTGGTTCACATGTTTTTATGGTGATTAATGAAAGTCTCAAAGTTGTTTTAAGTGGAATAGATAAGGGTTTTTCAAGTGTGGTGATATGTTTTTCTTGATGGTGACACTCTAGGTAAGGTGGTCACATGGCTGAACTTTTTGTAGGAATGGTTGGGTTTTTGGGTGAGATACAAATACTACCTCAGGGCTAATGAGGCTAACTAACCAAGAGGCATGGTTAGATAAGTAGGCATATGACAGACTATACATGAGTTAAGGTTGTTTTGTGAGATATAATTTGTTTGATTGGTGTGCCAGATTATTGTGCTTCGGTTTTTAGCTATTAGGAACGCAATGGAATAATTCAGGTAATGTGGTGGAAGAAGTGCCACATGAAATGTTGGTTTACAATTGCTTGGTGATTTGGTCATGGAGCGATGGTTAATCTAGGATGGAAATCTCACATGAATGGTGGCGGTTAAGTGTTGATGAGATGCATTCAATAGGGGATCCTGAGGTCCCCACCATGTCATGTTTTCCGATATATTGACATCATAAATTGATACGTTAGTGTTCACATTCTTCGACAACTTCTTTACGTACCTAAAATAGTGACAATACTACCCAACATCTTGATATTGTCCCAGGTACGTTGAGAAGCTCTAGATTACTCCAAGAGACCTAAAGGTGTTTAGTTGGATGAGGGAAATCATGGAGTTTATGATAATGTAAATGGTATATTTGGATCTTGATAGTGGAATGTACACCACCAATGGCTTGGGATGAGGTCCTCTAAATGGACCAAATGTTGATAAATGTCATCAGTTCCATTTGCAAGAGCTGGGAATGGGGACTAGGTGATGTTTGTTTTCTTTGTTATGGGAAAAAGATGGATGGTCATGTCTATGTTTGGGGTTCAGTTTTGATCAGGTATAAGATGTAGTGGGAGGAATCCCTATTGAGAGAAGTGGTAACTACAATCCTAAGGTGGGGAGTGATAAGCCAGCAATGGATGTGGAGAAGATATCATCGAGTCAACGTAGTGGCACCGAAGTTCCAAGGAGGAACCTATGAGGTGCTTGTCAGGTTCCTCAGAGAGGCATGTGGGCCTTGGATGTGGTGACTGATGAGCCAAGTGTTGGATTCTAGCTCATGGTGGTTCCATGTGAAGCTTTATATGGTTGTACAGAAGTCAAAAAAAAAATGTGTGGTTGGATAGGACAATAGTTTGTGGCAAGAGAAGTTGGGGTTCTATGAATCCAGTGAAGATTGGGGTTAGAATCGGGTAATTTTCTATTGTGTGGTTTTTAAACGTCGTAAAGTTGAGAGAACCTTGGAAATGTGATGTGTAGTCATTCCAAGGGTGAATCCTGATGACAGTCTGGAGGGAGGTAATTCCGTGATGATGGAATTATACTAGAATTTAGAAAATGACCTTAGTGGGTGTGCAGAATGATAATAATTGGATTCAAGTTGGTAATCAGCTTGGGAAGGTGAGAGAAAAGGGTAGCATACCATCAATGCAAGGTAGGTGTTCTTGGACAAGCCTGTCGGTTGTGGTCTAACCTATTATGGTAAACTTGAAAGTGTGTGGTGGGAGTGAACCACCCCTTGGTTCATGTTGTAGTGGAATGTGCCTTTTTTGAAATGAATTTGTACCTATGTGAGGTCATGTTGATCTTATTCCTTGAAGGTATAGTGTGTGAATATCCTTTCAAATGGCTTCAATGGTGTGGTTGGGTGCCAATGTAGGGTAATGATCTATGGATGCTTGGGTGCAGTGAGTTGGGACATGTTAGGCGACGAGAAAGTTGGGTTGATTTTTGGGGATCCTTCATTGATGGAGGAGGTCCCAAGTAACAAGGAATGGTGGAGATAACCACATTGGATAAAGGGTTGGTTGATGATGTGTTTATAGTTTCGGATTATAAGGACTTTAGTGGTCACTATTCAAGTGAGTTGGACATATTAGAGTGCCTTGGAATGAGTTTAGTTGGTTGAGTGCCTAAGAGTTTTGGGTGGCGTTTGGTTGTGTAGCAGTGGAATGAAATATTCCATAAATGTGGTTGAAAGGATCATGTTTTTTTCTTTGGGTGATATCAGGTTTGGGTCATTGTTATAGTCTGAAAAAAGGATTAAAAGGATTCCATGTGAGTTGGGTCATGAGTTGTGTAGAGGATCGGGCCAATGAGGTTTCAATTGGTCCATCCATGATGATGTAATGCTATGTGTTAAGTTTACATGATTTTTGAGTTAGGCGTTGTCGCCGAAATTTTTCCCATAAAGTTCTCATGGTGGTAATGGTTGAAGTGGGTGCATCCTTGATGAATTTTCTACTTGTGTTATGGATATAGGGTGGAAGTCTAATGGGGAAGTCCGTGCCCTTGTTTCATGTTCGATGGAGTTTTTTATGTGCAATCAGAAACTTGGAAAGAGTAAAAGGATAGGCAAGACTAGTGGAATGATCTATAGTTCCGGAATATTAGTGATACTTCGAATATAATCTTGAGGATGAGCCATTATATGGTGGGGAGCTTGTAATGTCCCAGATTTTCTTAAATTATGTTTTTCTTTAAGTGTTGTCTTGGTCATCTTAATTTTAGCTAAATAAGTGTTTTCCCAAGTCCTTGAGAAGGATATGGGGTGTTATGGGGGTTCAGGACATGAAAAATGGGTAAAAGGGGCTCTCTGGGCCATCCGCAAAGTTTGTACACAGCTTGGAAAACCGTGTGAGGGGAGACCGTGCAGGAAGTAGCAATCTGCCCGATTTGCGCACGGTCTGGAAAACTGTGTGAAATTACCAAGAAACTGTGCCAATATGGTGATTTTTGGGTTGTAGAATCCACACGGTTTCTACATAGTTTGGAAAACCGTATGGGTAAACCGTGCGACCCAGAAAAGATGAAAAATTTACAAAATTTCCATCCTAGGATTTTAAACCCCAATTCTGGTTTCTCCTCCATTTCACCACCTGCAACCCTAGTGACGAACTTGGACAACCCAATATTCCAAGAGGTGATTCTCCTTCTATTATAGGCTGTTTGGAGCACCATTTATTGCAGATGAAATCCCTGAGTATGTTAAATTCCTCTTTGTTTCCTATTTTCGATTAGGGTTTTGTTCGTTCTCCCATATCCTTCAGAAGCTCTCAAACTCTATTTTAGGGATAGATTTAGGTTGAGGCTTCAAGGGGTGTTTGAATCCGGATCGAACGATATTATTAAGAGAGCATTCATTTTCGGATTTGAGGTAGTTGGTCTACAAGTATTATCCCATTGTTTTATTTTGGATTTGTACATGTAAGTTTGTGTTCTTATTTTCCCATTTTTGTGTTCTTGGTTCTGTTGAAGTGTTTGATAAAAAGGGTTGTCAAAGTGACCAATTAAAACCCACAAGATCAATTTGGTATGAATATATAAGTGTTTGACCATTTTAGGGCCACCGATTGGGTGCACCAGTAAACCCGAACCTAGAGCGTGGTAGGGTTAAGGGAATGGTTTTTGATTAATAGTGTGAAACCCATGTAGAATATGGTTTAATGGTTGATTTAGTTGTGATTACAATGATAATAGATATTACTATGGTGAAAAGGCATAAAGTGTTGTTTGACATGACTAGGAAATTGGAAAATGGGTCAAATGAGATTATGTCAATTATTTGTGGGAATTTGGTTAGAATCGCCTAGGAGGATTAGGGGATATTAAGTGGTGAACACATAATTTGATGATTGAATGTGAAAGGGGGGGTATGTTAATGGGATGTATTAATGAAATGGATGAATACGTTGAATGGGTTAATACTTGGGAATTTTGGTACACCTAATGATGGAATGTTATAATTGGATGGGTTATGAGATATGAGAATTTCCCTGGAAATTCATAAGTGGGTGAATGACTGTGAAATGATAAATGGGTTAAATGGGTAAATTAATGTTCATTAATGTATTTGGATATGTTATAGGGGTTTTTTATTACACTTAATGGATTAAGTCATGAGAACCATAATTTGGTCAAATGGATATGAATTTTAAATGGTAAATGTATTAATGGGTTATGGCATAGTATTAATTCCTATTTTGTTGTTATGATTTGTGATTTACAATAGAATTGGTTATTCTATGTTGTGTTGTGGTATGATTGTAGTGATTTGATAAATTAGCATGTGCACATGGCTTGGTAGAATGAGATATTGACTTGAGGTTCTACACCTACGAGTCAAGTTAAACTGAGGCTCTAAACTCCACACCAAAATGCATGGGTTAGGGAAGGGGACAAAGGTTCTATTCCCCTAATGGTTTCATTCCACCCAAACAGAGGCTTCAAGGTGAGGATAATGTGTTTATGTGATATGTGTATCCATAGTGAGATAGAGAATTTATTTATTTCCTCTATTCATTGTGATTGAATTCCTTAGACCCTTGTGTAGACGATATTTATGACTAACCAAAAAGAACATGTGATAAGAATTGGATTTTTAGTATAAATGGTATAAGAAATGGAGTTGGTATAAATACTAGTCATTAATTAAATGAGCATTGTTAAATAATAGTACCCAAACCATCCCTTGATTACTTATCATTTATTTGTACTTGAATTCACTATCTATTAGACTGGATATGTTATAGACACATTTGGTGGTGGCCTTCTAATTTTTGTACTCACACCCTGCTTGGGCCACCGTTGGGTACCCGAGCCGATCTCTTGGTTGTAGGTTGGGATGAGGTCAAGGGCCCTACTATTGGATGTTGAGTTGGGATCAGTATGTACATGGATAAGGATCCGAACATAGAGTCGAGACCCATTTTGATATTTGGCCTTTTGTTTTATTTTGGTATTTATTCACATTGCAACACTAGTATGGCATGGCATGGTTGTATTTGACTGGTGTTTGTAACCATTTGGGAAACGTTTGGTTATGCATTTTTATTCCTTGTTTCACATTTATTCCATTATTTTTATTGTGTTCTGCTATGGTTTACTCTGGTAAAGTGGGAATAGTCTTCCCACGTGACTTGTTAGACCCTCATTGCTAGTTGGTAACTTCTGAAGTATGGGGAGGCGCGCTTGAGGTCATGTGATGACCTGGATCGAAGCACCATTTTAGTGGCTTCTTGGTCGAGGACGTTACACTAAGTTATTACAAAGAAACATATACAGTTAATTTTGGATGACATCTGTAACGTCCCGGACCCGGGTGCCACGCAACGGGTGCCCTGAGCCCAGTTCGCCACGTGACCTTAAGCGCATTTCTCCAAATGCCAGATGCTGACGACTAGCAGCGAGGGCCTAGGTCTGATAGTGGGGAAACTATGCCCTCATTTGTCAAAGTGTAGCGCAACAGAATACAAAATAAAACATACGCCAACAGCGGAAGCAGTAAACCATACACAACTGAAATACACAACAGCAGTGAATATAATAAACAATATATAAATGATGATGCTACATGTCTCAAGTTCTAAGAAAACATCCAGAACATGTTATACATCAATACGATACAACAAAATTGAGAGTACAACAAAACAAAGCAAAACAGCTGGCATCGGCATCGCGAGCCAAGGTTCAGTCCCATGCCCTCCTACTCCACAACAACAATCAAGTAAATGTATATGGAATCTTGCCCCTATCTACACCTACAGAAACGTAATCTGTTTGGGCCGAAAAGCGTGACCAAACAGGGTGTGAGAAATATATCTCAATAGGAACCCACCAAAGGCCCGTGCCCAACTGCGTGTAAGCATGCAACAACAGTGTGTAGTAGTAAAATGCAATAAAGTAACCAGTACTCAAAAGTAACTAATTACCAATTATATTTCCATTTTATTATCCGTTTAATTCATTAATTATTAGAAATCACCACAGTGCATTTCTAAGTATACAGTCCATGTCCTAAGACAAAAAAACCTTACCCTCAGGTAAGAAGAATCCCACCCACAGGTATAGCCCTCAGGCGTAACAGAAGTTTCCCTCAGGCATAGAAAGTTTCGCCCTTAGGCACAGAAGTCAAGCCCTTAGGCACGAAAGGTTGCCCTCAGGCGAAATACTACCGCCCTCGGGCTAAATAGTGCAGTGCCCCCAGGCTAATCAAAACAACGCCCTCAGGCCAAATACTACAACGCCCTCAGGCTAAACAGGTAACCGGGACATGCCCAACAGGTAAACAAGCAGTAACAAGAAATTCCTCTCAAGGCTATTCTACAATTACTACTTTAAAGGCATACCCTCGTGTATCCTGGCCAAATGGATAAACAGTGAAACACACCCCGGGGGTGGTTCCAGATCCAAGCAACGATCCCAAATAGAATTTTATTATCAAAATTTAATCACCTATGAAATTCTAGAAATTAAATATAGCAACGGCCTCAGCCACACGACACCCCATCATGGGTTCATGGCACAAAAACACACAAAAACACACGACAGTTGGAAAATAAACACAAATCCACCTACCTTATACACCAACGAACGTTATACCCGAACGCCGACTCCAGAAACGCCCATGAATGGCGTAGATCTGACGAAGAACAAAAATCATTCAAATGTAAATAACTTCCCCTCAGAAAAGAATTAGTAAGAACGGTACCAGGAGAGGAGAGGGATTACCCGTGTGGTTCCAACAATATCGTCCGAAGCCAAATCAGATTCTAGAGGAACACCCGGCGGATCCTCAAAGGTTCGACCATCCTCCTTGGCTCCAAAATGGATCACATGCCTCATCTTCCAAATGAGGAGGCTACTGCATATTTTAAGCCGAAAAAGAAAGTACACGGCCTGTACTTCTTTCATTTAACTATTCATTTGGCGGCACTGCCACATTGTTCATCCGTTGACCTGAGTACACGACATGTACTCCTAAGTACATGGCGTGTACTATCCCCCAGCTAGCGGCGACTCCACCACCTTACTATTCAATCCTGCCGACTGACTACACGACGTCTAAGGTACCACTACACGGCGTGTAGTCGGTTCCTACACCCCCCGTCGCCGACAAGGCTACATGCCCCGTGTACTCATCCCAACACGACCAAAATTACACGACGTGTGGACAAATTACACGGCGTGTAGTTTCGAAATTTGGCATTTTTTCCCATTTTCCATATTTTCTCAAAACACTTAAATAGAAGGGAAAAGAAGAAGCCCGTACCTCAAAACTAAGAACCAGGTTCTTACAAACTTCCCCCCTTATAGAAATTCATCCCCAAATTTCCCTTCAAGGGTGGCTAAGATAAAGCTCAGAACAACTCTGGACACTGAGCACATATGTCGGCCTCCCGTTCCCAGGTCTCGTCCTGCATTCAGCCATGCTGCCATAACACCTGTATGAGAGGAACTGACCGGCCTCAGAGAACCTTCATGCTCCTGTCAATGATAAGAATCATATGCTCCTCAAATGACACATCATGATGAAGCTCAACCTCCTCAGGAGAAAGGTGTGTGATGGGTCTGAATGGTAGCAACGCAACTGAGACACGTGGAAAACATCATGCATGGCTCGGTACCACTGCGGTAACTGCAACCGATAGGTAACCAGCCTGACTCTCTCTAGAATCTCGAGTGGCCCCACATACCTCTGTGAATGTTTTCCCTGTCTCTTGATCCGCTTGTGTCCCAGCCTCGACGAAACACGTAGAAAAACCTGATCCTCGACCACGAACTCCAAAGGTCGTCTGCGACGATCAGCATAAGACTTCTGACGAGACTGTGCAGTAGCCATTCGCTTCCGAATCAACTGAACCTGCTCAGATGTCTCCGGAATGAGTTGTGGTTCCAGTAAAGCTGCCTCACCTTCCTTTAACCAGCACAAAGGTGATCGGCATGGCCTACCATATAAAGCCTCGTATGGTGCCATCTCAATAGTTGCTTGAAAACTACTATAATAGGAAAAATTGAATAAGGGTATATGCTTATCCCAAGAGCCCCCGAAGTATAGGATGCATGCACGCAGCATGTCCTCTAGCACTTTTATCGTACGCTCCAACTAGGCATCGGTCTGAGGGTGGTATGCTGTGCTTAGAAGCACCTGTGTACCCAACACCCTCTGAAAACTCTGCCAGAAATGATACGTAAAGTGGGCATCCCTATCTGAAATGATAGAACGAGGGAATCCATGTAGACATACGATCTCTCGGATATACAGCCTTCCAAGCTCGTCCACACTGAAGGTCTCCTTGATCGGCAAAAGGTGAGCTTCCTTCGTGAGTCTATCCACAACAACCCACACGACGTCATTGCCATGAGGTGACCTCGACAAACCTGTCACTAAATCCATTGCGACATCATCCCATTTCCATTCTGGAATGGGTAACTACTGTAACGGTCCATCTGGTCTCTGATGCTCTGCCTTCACTTGCTGACAGGCGGAACATCTCGTAACAAACCCAGATATCTCTCTCTTCATACCCCGCCACTAGTACTGACGCCTCAAGTCTCGGTACATCTTGGTAACCCCGGGATGAACTGCCGAAGCTGAAGCATGGAACTCCCACATCATCTCCTCGTGTATATCCCCTGGAACCCATACTCGTTCATGGAAACACAAAACCTCATCGTCGTCCATCATCCAACCGGGAGGAGGGTCCTCACTTGACACCGAATCCCGTAGTGCCAGGCCTTCCGAATCAAATAGTTGCCTCATCCTCACTCTATCCAGGAGGGTAGAAGTCACAACTAACGAGGAAAGATAAGTCTGCCCCTGACTGTCATGCACCTCTAGATGTATCTCATAGAACAAAGTCATAAGCTTCCACTCACCATTGGCCTCCTGCACTGCCTGTATCTGAGTCTTCCTACTCAGTGCATCAGCTACTGCATTAACTTACCAGGTGTACAGGAAAGATCAAAATCGAAGGACTGTAGGTACTCGACCCACCTTCTATTCCTTAGATTAAGGTCACGCTGAGTAAAGATATACTTGAGGCTTTTGTGGTCGGTGAAAACCACAAAATGCTCCCCCAACAGATAGTGTCTCCAACAGCGCAATGCATGAACAACTTTAGCCAACTCGAGATCATGCGTCGGGTAATTCCTCTCATGTGGCCTCAAATACCGAGACCCGTACATGACAACTCGGTCACCCTGCATCAAAACAGCTCCCAGCCCAATCCCTGATGCATCACAGTAAACTGTATATCTCTTCCCCAGCTCTGGGAGTATCAGGATTGGTGCTGATGTCAACCTTCCCTTAAGGTCATGAAAAGCTGCCTCGCAACCTTCCGACCAAACGAACTTCACACCCTTCTTAGTCGGACCTGTCAACGGTGCTGCTAAGCGGGAGAAGTCCGTTATGAAGCATCTGTAGTAACCAGCGATCCCTAGGAAACTCCGTATATCAAACATGTTCTTAGGATGCTCCCAGGAAACTACTTCTCTCACCTTCTCTGGGTCTACTGCAACTCCTTCCTCTAAGATAATGTGACCCAGGAAGTGAATCCGGTCCATCCAAAAGTGGCACTTTGAGAGCTTAGAATATAGCTGATGCTCTCTCAGTGTACTGAATACGATCCCAAGATGGGTGGCATGGTCGTGTTGAGTGTGAGAGT